>JASKON010000031.1:6770000-8085000 GCA_036010255.1 Myotis pilosus | reverse complement strand
TTAGCTTGTGTTAGATGCAGTAGAGCTTTTATATTGGAAGCATAATTTAATATTTACTGTCAACAAAAAGCCAGACATGTCCGGAGGGTATGCATTTGTGAAAGTGTGGTGAGCCCAGGCCCCTGGAGGAGGGCTAATTCCGTGGAAGAAAGTCAGTGTCCCTCTATTACTTATTTGTCATGTCCAAGTAATGGGTTTTGGACAGGCACAACTAATTTATTTTAAGGGTTTTGAGGCACAAGAAGAGGGGGAGATTAAGAAATCTCATTTGAGGCCTTTTAGTGAGGCCAACAGAAAGCTAACATATTGGATGAGAACAGTTTCCGGGAAATGTTATGTTATTTAAACTGCTTTTTATGAATTAGTGCAGGCTGAAACTGCAGATTAAACACGCACATCTAGATTCATTCCCTCTGAAATCCCTACTAAAACTATTGTAATGTAATTTTTTTAAAGCGACAGTAAATCTTCAAGGATATGGAGAACAGAGGAGACAACAGTACCACATTTTGGGAAGCCAGACAGCAGAAGTGGAATGATGACTGTCTTAGCAGATCCAAGAAGGGACAAGTCCTGGACAAAAAAAAAAAAAGTAAAAAACAAGATAGTTTATACCATAGGATCCTAAAAAGCATAGCCACCGACAGAACCAGGTATCTCTGGAATTGGGAGTGACAGAGGGTCTCTAGCCAGTTTGCTCAGTGGATAGAGGGTTGGCCTGGAGACTGAGGAGTTCCAGGTTCGATTCCAGTCAAGTGCACACGCCTGGGTTGCGGGCTAGATCCCTAGTCGGGGGCGTGCAGGAGGCAGCTGATCAATGATTCTCTCTCATCATTGATGTTCCTATCTTTCTCTCCCTCTCCCTTCCTCTCTGAAATGATAAAATATATTTAAAAATAAATAAAATATCAGCGGGAAGGCCGGGAGGATTGGGGGTGGGGGTGGGGGTGGGTAAGAGATCAACCGAAGGACTTGTATGCATGCATATAAGCATAACCAATGGACACAAGACACTGGGGGGTATGGGAGACTAGGTGAAGGTCAAGGGGAGAGAAAAAAAGGAGACATATGTAATACTCTTTGTAATGCTTTAAGCAATAAAAATTTAAAAAGTAAATAAAACACAAAAAAAATAAATAAAATAATGAGGATTGGGTGAAAGCAGTTTGAGAGCAGGTAGCCCCCTCTTTCCCACTGCATACCTGTGGGCGTGGTTTCCCATTACGTCACTCATTGTGACAATATTTCAATTCTTTAAACATATTTTCTTTTAGATTTTGAACATAGTTATAACAATTTCCTTAAAGTCTGTGCTACATTCAACATCTGGATCATTGTGAGGTCAGTTTCTTTCTTTGTAAAAAACATTTATTCATACATATTTACTTGTCTGACACTATTACAGATGAGGTCAGTTTCTGTTGACTCTTTGTTGTTTTCACAGTGGGTCGCATTTTCCTATTTTCTTGCATGCGTAGGAATTTTAGATGACCTCGTGGCCCATTGCAACCTCCTAGCTTTTTGTATTTTTTAACTTCGGTATTTCTACTAGGAATAGGTAACGTTCTCAAATATACAAATGTCAAAAGATATGACAGGATATACAGGGAAGTCTATATCTCCTTCCCTACCTACCCAGTTCCCACTCCCCAACACATACCCACGGCTATTCGTTTTTTACTTATCAGAAAAGTATAAATACGTGGACAAACAGATACATTTAAACACTATTTTCTACACAAACAAAATACTATTTCTATTTTCCACCTTGCACATTTTTTAAGTATGAAAGAGAATTTGTCAGCTCATATAACTGGAAAGTCCATGGCGTGGCTGACAGCACCCCAGGACCCTGGGCCTCAGACAGTCATATCAGAACCCAGTTTCTTTCCCGCTCCTGTCTGCACTCTCCTCCGTGGTAACTTCATTCTCAGTCAGGTTCCCACTGCTCTGCTCCCCACCCAGTCCCAGCTGCGGGATGACATCCTAACAGTCTGGCAACCCTTCCAGAAAGGGCATGTTCCCAGTAAATTATAGCACAAGTCTTAGGGAGAGCTCTCATTGGACCCGCTGGAGTTACAGGCCCACCCCTGAACCAATCACAGAGCCCAAGCTAATGAGATATGCAGATTGGCTAGGTCCAAGTCTCATGACCATGTCTGAAGCACTAGGCCAGTGGTCCGCAGGCAAACCGGCTGGAGAGCCACCTGCGTCTCTCTGGCCCCTTGAGTGTGGCTCTTCCACAAAATACCACGTGCTGGCGCGCACGTACAGTGCGAAGTTGACTTAAAACTTTAAGTAAAGTTTATTAAGTTAATTTTAGGGAACGTTGTGGAGTGAAAGAAGATGTAGTGTTGAGGATGGAGAAAGGTGTGTGGAGATGGTTTGGACATATAGAGAGGATGAACGAAAGGAGATAGATGAGACAAGTATACAAGACGAGTGTGGATGGGAGAGTTAGAAGGGGTCGACCTCAGCGAATGTACCTCCATCCGATTGAGGACGTTTGTAGCAAAGGCCATCTTAGGAGCACCCTGATTAAGTTAATAACAATGTACCTACCTGTATAGTTTAAGTTTAAAAACTTTGGATCTCAAAAGAAATTTCAGTCGTCGTACTGTTGATATTTGGCTCTGTTGACTAATGAGTTTGCCCACCACTGCACTAGGCTTAAGCATTCAGCCCCACCTTGGCCTGAGGCATGAGGCAAAAGGGCTGGAAGTTGGGGAGGGTGGATCTCCAAAGGAACAGCAAGGTGTTATGAGCAGATCCTCCCCAGGTGAAAACAGATGTCTACTGCAAAAGGTGCTGTTTTGTGGCCTGTGGTTTTTTTTTTAGCTCTTTCATGCCTGGAACCTGCAGGTGTGGGTGAGGCGTCTCATGGCTTTTAGCACTGGCTTCTTGGAAAATGTCCCAGCGTGGAGAGAGGCTGCCCTAACAGTTTTTTCTTCGATTCTTTATTTGTCCACTTGGCATCTATTAACCACAGGGCCAAACTAACAGCCAAAGTTGTTTATTATTTCCTGCGATGCTGCTTTTGCAAGCATGGAAAGTCTTATTATAAACCCTCCAAACCATCATAACTACACTCACCTTCTTTTTTTTTTAAATACATTTTATTGATTTGTTACAGAGAGGAAGGGAGAGGGATAGAGCGTTAGAGAAACATCCATCAGCCGCCTCCTGCACCCCCCCTACTGGGGATGTGCCCGCAACCAACGTACATGCCCTTGACCGGAATCGAACCTGGGACCCTTCAGTCCGCAGGCCGACGCTCTATCCACTGAGCCAAACTGGTTAGGGCTACACCCACCTTCTTTATCTCCTCCACACACCACGCCAATACTTCCCCTGCCCTCCATCAACTCAGGGCCATCTAGGGAGAGTCCCTACACCCCCCAAATCTTGCTGGAATTATTTAAACTTAGAGTTTATCGGGTAAACACTCAAAAGAAAAGAAAGAAGGGAAATGGTCAGGGACAGACAGGAGACAGAAAAAAAAGGGGAAAAACTTTATCCACCTACAGATACAGCTGCCTGGTTGGTCTACAAGATTTTTTTTAAGAGGAAAAAAGGGGTAGGGGTTACTGAGAAGAGGACAGATTAGATTGCGCACAGGGAGCAGCTGTGCTTAGAAGCACTGGGCCCTTCCCCCTCCTCTTTCCTTTTATCAGCCAGAAACAGAAACCACTACAGCTTCACTGGCTAAAAGCCTAAAATAGGAGAAAAGCGGATGGGCAGGGAAAAAAGAAAAACAAAACCCTAATACAGGGCGAGGAAAATAAAAGGTTACTAAATTATGTATAAATTATGGACACATAATTTATATATTACTAGTGGCCCGGTGCATGAATTTGTGCACAGGTGGGGCCTGGCTGGCCCACCCCAATAGGGGCTGATCGGCAGGGCTGGCTGGGGGAAAGGGCCTCAAGCGGTTGGCCACCAGCCCTGCTCTCCTGGTCAAACTCCCAGTCAACTATCTCCCCCCCCCCCCATGAGGGAACAATTTGCATATTAGCCTTTTATTATATAGGATGAATACACTAGTGGCCCGGTGCATGGATTCATGCACATTGAAAGGGAATTAATTAGAATAAACATTTTAATATCGCTGTTCACCCTTTTTCTATAATAGAAGTGTCAGAGATGAAAGAAAATTAGTAAAATGTATATGAAAATAATATATAAATTGATTAATAAATAAACAATAACAACAGGACATAACAACAAAGATACGATATAAAAACAACAAAAACATGATATAAAAACAGCATTGATAAAAACAATGACTGATAAATTGATTGATCTTATTCTAATATTCCCTGTATACCACATGAAGAGGAAAAACTCTTCAGTCATTCAGTGTGCTTGACTAACTTCCCTTGTGATGAAGTATTTAGAACTTTAACGTCACACGCTCTTCAAACTTGAGAGAAAGCAACATATAGCTGACCATGTCTGAAAATGGGTTCCAGGTAGGAATATTCCTACTTTGTCTAGAGTTTGTCCTTGTGATGTATTAATAGTCATCGGAAATGCTGGCATCACGGGAAACTGTCACTTTCTTTTTTTGGCTTCAGAGGTACGTTGTGCCAATAGTTGGTCTTCAGACATATTCTGTCGATGCTGCTGCTTTCTTTCCACTTCAGAATGTCAACAAAAACAACCAAATTCATGATCAATGATGACAGATCGAAACACACGCAAGTGATTGGTGCCAGCTAGAGCTTTATATGTATCGCGCATGCACGAGTCAACTGTTCATTTTTATTTTTATTTTTTTTAAATATATTTCTTTATTGATTTCAGAGAGGAAGGGAGGAGAGAGGGATAGAAACATCAATGATAAGAGAGAATCATTGGTTGGCTGTCTCCCGCACACCCCCTACTGGGAAACGAGCCCGCAACCCAGGCATGTGCCCTTGTCCGGAATCGAACCTGGGACCCTTCAGTCTGCAGGCCGACGCTCTATCCACTAAGCCAAGCCAGCTAAGGCAACTGTTTATTTTTAAATTGCCAGTGTGTGTCATATGTACTAGCCGGTAGGATGGTCAGACAGACATACAGTCGGTCACTTAGCCTTTTGTATATAAAGATAGATAATTTGTAAATTATGTATACATAATATTTTAACATAAATATATAAAAGATACATTACATATGTATATGTGATATCTAACTAAATTAAAACAACGGTCCTTAATTTGGTCCAAATGGAAATCTAAAATTTATATACAAAAACTTATATACTAAAATAATTTATATAACAAAAAGATAAAAATGGCTTTTGTGTGCTTACAACCTAAGTCCTAAATTAACTCTAACATTTGCTAAAATGTACCAATAGACAAAAATTTCTGGACTTCATTATTATCAGGGCTTAATTACTATAGTTATACCTGGGGATCCCACAAAATGTAAACATTGTGCCCCTATAATCTGAAGAAAGCAACTATAAAAATAGAGAAAAAAATAGGAATGCCTCACTAACTATTTCCTTGCCTAAATTTCCCTTGCTTATAATACCCATATCCATAAAAATATCCCACATTGGACAAACACACTCTAACACAATAAATAACAAATTAAAAAATTAAATCTTTGGCAGTTACAAATTGGCTTGATACAATGGGACCCCAAAGACCCCACTCCCTAGTGAAAATAGTTAATATGGTTCAATTTAAGTTAAAACAGAGCCTTCACCGATTAAAATTTATTATATAAAACCCAATTAATAAAGGGATGACTAGCCCCAGTGCTTTTCTACTCGATAATACAATCCTGTCTCTTCTTCTTTTTTTTTTTAATATATTTTATTGATTTTTTACAGAGAGGAAGGGAGAGAGATAGAGAGTCAGAAACATCGATGAGAGAGAAACATCGATCAGCTGCCTCCTGCACACCCCCCACTGGGGATGTGCCCGCAACCCAGGTACATGCCCTTGACCAGAATCGAACCTGGGACCCTTCAGTCCGCAGACCGACGCTCCATCCACTGAGCCAAACCGGTTTTGGCCCTGTCTCTTCTTAAACTTGGAAAAATCGGAGTGCTGCCTTTGTTGTCTTGGGTTGTCATAACAAAACATCAGACTGGGTGACTTCAACGGCATTTATTTTCTCACAGCTCTGGAGGCCGGAAAGTCCAAGATGAAGGTGCTGGCTGATTCCGTTTCTAGTCAGGCCTCTCTCTCTTCCTGGCCTGTGGACAGCAGCCTTCTTGCTGGTGCTCACCTGGCCTTCCCTCTGATAGCAATTCCCTATTCATTAGGGCCCTCCCTTACAACCTTATTTAACTTAAGTTACCCTTCTGAAAGGTCTGATCGCCAACACAGTCACATGGGGAACTGGGACTCTAACATGGGAATTTTGGGAGGGCACGAACGTTCAATCCGGAACAGGAGCCCCAGGGTGGATTACTACAACACTGATGCTTCAGTCCCATCCATCAGGGCCCCCATACCGTATCCAATATTTTTTTAAAAATACATTTTATTATTTTTTACAGAGAGGAAGGGAGAGGGATAGAGAGAAACATCGATGAGAGAGAAACATCGATCAGCTGCCTCCTGCACACCCCCTACTGGGGATGTACCCGCAACCAAGGTACATGGCCTTGACCGGAATTGAACCTGGGACCCTTCAGTCTGCAGGCCGACGCTCTAGCCACTGAGCCAAACTGATTAGGGCTCCAGTATCCAATATTAGAGTTACTGGCTCATCTCTCACGTATAAGGACACCTTCTGAAGCCCATGTGTCCCTCCTGGGTGCTCCCATGATATCCGTCCTCTTTCTTATGGCTTATGTTGTCATTATTAGTGTACAAGTGTCTGCCTCTTTCACAGTCTAACCCACCTTATACCCCATTAGGCAGTTCTCCAGAGTCTAGCACAATGCCTGGCGGTAGCGAAGGGGACAGAGTTGAAAGACAGAGAAGAAAAAGGCAAACGGAGGGTATGGGCAGTGTGGGAAGCAGGAGATTTCAGCCGAGTGTCAGCCCTCTGTCAGTGTAAGAAACGTTCAAATCTGTGAAGATTTTTTGTGAGTTTATTTGAGTCAAACTGTCCACAATTGCCAGGAAGCAAAATCTCAACAGATGGAAATAATGGTGCTTTTGCACCTTATTTATTTTTTAAATATATTTTATTGATTTTCTACAGAGAGGAAGGGAGAGAGATAGAGAGCTAGAAACATCCACGGGAGAGAAACATCCATCAGCTGCCTCCTGCACGCCTCCTACTGGGGACGTGCCCACAACCAACGTACACGCCCTTGACCGGAATCGAACCCGGGACCCTTCAGTCCGTAGGCCGACGCTCTATCCACTGAGCCACACCGGTCAGGGCTAATGCCTTTTATTCTTTTGGGAGACTGTTCAGAGCTTGTACCTAGTCTCTTCTCTATCCTGCTTCCTATTTGGCCATTTTGCTATTAAAAATCTGCGGAGCCCGGCCAGGGAGGAGCAGTGGTTGAGCGTCAACCTAGGAACCAGGAGGTCAGGGTCGGATTCCCGGTCAGGACACACCCCTGGGCTGCGGGCTCCATCCCCAGTAGGGGGCGTGCAGGAGGCACCCCATGGATTTTTCTCAACATTGATGTTTCTCTCACCCTCCCTCCCTCTCGGAAATCAATAATTTTTAAAGAAACAATACTCTGCTTTTGCTTTATTCTACAATTCAACATGTTTTGTTTGCCCGCATTTTTTGGGTAAAGCTTAAAAACTGGCATACTTCACGCATAAAAAAAGAAACAGATTTTCGGTTTTTCTTAAAAGAGAAATAAAGGATTTTAATAAAGAAAAGGAAGCAGGTCTGGCATCACGTGGCCACAGTCGGCGGGAACCACAGCTCGGCTTCTCACTCAGGGACTGTCCACGTCCCTGGAGAAATCTGCGTTTGCGGCCCCTTGTCCTGTGACTGACAACTTCGCGTTGCGGTGGGGCAGAGCCCGCGCTGCTAAGGGAGAGGAGAGGGGAGAGCGGCCGAGGCGCAGACGGAGGACCAGAGCCTCTGCCTGTGCGAACCGGCGAGGCTCAGGCCTCCTCAAACCCGGGGCCTCCAATCCCACCGCCGACCGCCGCCCCGCCGCCTGTTTCGTATGAAGAACCTTCACCAACTCTAGGAAACACAACAAAAACAGAGCCCCGACCAGCACCGGAAGCCGGGGTTTAACCGGAGTCACCTGACCTGACATTCTGCGTTATGATTGGGTGTTGGGAACACGTGATTCCTCAGCGCCGCGCCGTGACCCCGCCCCGGACGCGCACGGGGGCGGGGACAAGTACCACGGCGCGACGGTATTGGTCGGTTTTCTCAGGACGCATCCAATCGGAACAGGTCGGCTTCTGGCGCGAAGTGAGCTGGCGTGCGGCGCACGGGCTGAGGAGCCGGCGCGGGGAGTTTGGACCGCGGTTCCTCCAGCTCCGAGCCTGAGGGAGAGGTGAGTGGGTCGCGCGGACCTAGGGCCGGCCCGGCCCTGCTGGACATGGAAGCCTCGCGGGCTCCTCCGTTGCTCGGTCCGCTGAGCCCTGTCGTTTCGCGGGCAGCCTGGGAGAGAGCAGAGACGGTTCCCTGACAGAAACAGGCCCGGGGCGGAGGCGAGCCGCGCCGGGGTCGCCCAGGGTGTTGGGGCCGAGCCGGCCCAGCGCCCATTGTGTGCTCCTTGGGGTCGACCCGTGCCCACCGTGGTGTCTGCCTCAGCGGAGTCACCGGCCAGGCCCGGCCCCATTTCCCTCCTGAGGAAAATACTAGTAAAACGCTGCTCTGCCCTGTGGCCTTCCACGGGTCGAGCCCGGCTGCCGTGTTTTGCGTGTCTGCTGTGTGCCACGTGCGGGGCCCCCGTTATCTCACAGTCGTAGCTCCGCGAGACCCCGGGTCAGGGGTGCGGGTCAGAGGCCCGGTTCGCAGCCCGGCTCTTGCGCGTCGCGCTCTGTGACTCCACCGCCACTTCAGCTCCGTCCTGTGGGTGGGAGGACCCCTCTACATGGTTCTGTTTGGGCCAGGATTCCGTGATTTCGTCTGTGCAGGAAGTGCTTCCAGGGGCATTTGGTCCACGGTCAGGGCTCCGTTTGCATGACTCGGAGGAGGTCACACCGCCCTCCTGGAGCATCGCAGCGCAGAGGTTGTCCCTGCTCCAATCCCAGGGCTTTTGGAGAGAATTTGAACTAAGAGTTGACTCTAAAGCATCTTCCTCGACACCAGGCCCTTGGGTTTCTCAACACTTGGGCCACCTGACGTCCGCCCGCCAGCTCCCGGTGCCGCCAGTGTAGACGGCGCCCCTGAGCCCCTGCCATGTCTGAGGAGCCAGCAAGGGAGAGACCGTGAGGGATCGATGGGAAATGGAGAAGGGGAGGCAGGTGTTCCGTGTGGGGAGCAGCAACGAGAAGGAAAAGGAGCCGGCATGTTGTTCGGTGGGCGGCTGTCAGGAAGGAGCTCATAGTCCACTGGGAGGAGAATTTCTGGGGAGGCGGCTGCTGCCTTCACTGTGCTGATGAGGAAGGAGACCCAGAGTTAAAATGCTGGTTAAAGACCCTAGTGTTAGGTGTGTCATAAATTAACAACATGCGGGGGAACTGCATCCACTTTAGACTAGTCAGTATCATCTCTGAGAAGGGAGGGAAATTTCAACTATATTTGAGCCCTGGCTGGTTCGCTCAGTAGTTAGAGCGTCTTCCTGCAGACCGAAGCATCGCGGGTTGGATTCCTGGTTGAGGGCACGTACCTGAGTTGCAGGTTCCCCAACCCCGGGTAGAGGCGTGTGCTGGAGGCAACCAGTCGATGTGTCTCATTTCCATGTCTCTCTCCCCCACCCTCCCTTTCACTCTGTCTAGAATTCAGTGGGAAAATGATCCATGGCTAAGGATTAAAATAAATAAATAAATAAATAATATATTTGAAATGTTTTATACTTTAAAAGAGAAACTGGATAAAGATTAACGTCTTAAATTTGGTTGGTGGGTACGTGGTTATTGTATTTTCTGTATACTAGAGGCCCGGTGCATGACATTCGTACACTGGAGGGGGGGGGGTCCCTCAGCCCAGCGTGCACCCTCTTGCATTCCAGGACCCCTTGGAGGATAAGCCTGCAGACTGGCAGATGGACATCCCCTGAGGGGTCCTTAGTGCTGCCTTTCCCACCTCCACTGCTGCACTTGTCAGCCTGGGCTTCTGGCCGAGGGAAGCTCCCCCTGTGGGAGCACACTGACCACCAGGGGGAAGCTCCTGCATTGAGTGTCTTCCCCCTGGTAGTCAGTGTGTGTCATAGCGACTGGTTGGTCCACCATATGGTTGATTTGCATATTAGGATTTTATTCTATAGGATATGTTAAATGGAATCACATTAATTACATATTAATTTTAGTACATATGATTTCTTTATTTTTTCGATATGTTTCTTTTAAGGGAAGAAAGGCTAGAACAAAGAGGTCCAGAGAAATTGCAAACTACTCTTTGGGAACTAAATGCTGAAAGCCACTGTGGGTCTTCATTGCCTGATACAAACCATTGCACAAGTCTGTTGCACAAATAGTGCATAGACTACCCTTCTTTACAACCTCCACCCTGCTTGGGAAGTTCTACTTGTTTCAAGCTTCTTTTATATTTTTAAACATAATAAGTTTAATTGCTTTATACTCTTAGGCCTGATACTGTTTGCTTCTGTTACAACTAGCTCTCTTTCATTTTTTTGTTTTGTTAAACCTCACCTGAGGCTATTTTCCCATTGATTTTTAGAGTGGGAGGGGAGAGAGAGAGAGAGAGAGAGAGAGAGAGAGAGAGAAACATTGTTGTGAGGGAGACACATCTATTGCACGAACTCCCGAGCCCCCAACTGGACTGGCGGGGAATCGAGCCTGCAACTGGGGTATGTGCTCTTGACTGGAATCGAATCCTCGACCTTCCGGTGCTCTGGCTGGTGCTCTAACCTCTGAGCAACCAGCCAGGGCTAGTTCTCATTCTTGTTTCCTTGAGTGTTTGGCTGTTTCTGTCTGTGTTTGGTACACTGTCTTGAAAAATTGTAGACATTAGTTAAGGCCTTGGATAAAGGTGTATTCCTCCAGAGATGTTTTTGCATTTGCTTCTGCCAAGTGCTTTGGAATTAGGATCACTTTAATCTAAATTCATGGCTTGAGGTGTGTGTGTGTGTGTGTGTGTGTGTGTGTGTGTGTGTGTGTGTGTGTTAATTACGCAGTATAAAAATTGGGTTGAAAAGATTCTTGGATTTGTAGTTTCAGGGTCTGTCCTATTTAATCCCTCAGCAACTGGTAACTTTACTTATAGACAGACACGTGGGGATGGTAGTGGGGGTTTAATTTGGGTTTACCTGTTTCTAAACGATATTATCCTTTTTGGTGCTAGTTTTTTTTTTTTTTTTTTTGATATATCTTTGTTGATTTTAGAGAGAGAGGAAGGGAGAGAGAGAAACATAGATATGAAAGAGAAACTGGTTGGCTGCCTCCTGCACGCTCCCTACTGGGGATGTTGCCCACAAGTCAGGCATGTGTCCTGACCAGGAATCAAACCTGTGACCTTTTGGTGCACGGGATAATGTTCAACCAACTGAGCCACACCGGCTAGGACTGTGGTGCTGGTTTTGCAGGGGGATGAATATTTCCCACACTTGGTGGTCCCTAACTTTGATTAAGAGCATTTTTTCCTCCAAGGCTATCAAAACTGATCCTCAGATTCTCGGATTAGACAGCGGCCCTTGGAAGAAAAGGAACTTCAGTGCTCTCCTTACTTTCTGGGTTCCCACTTTGATTTAGATTTTGACCTGATAAGTTTTTAAGCTTTTTGTCAGAGATTTGATGTACTTAATAATTTTCTATTTTATCCAGCAATAATCTAGAGCAACTGTCAACAATCCCTTTCTGTAAAGGGCTCGATAGTAAATATTTTGGGCTTTGCAGACTCAACATTCTCTGTCATAACTACTCATCTGTGGTGCTGAAGTAGCCAGCAGTATATGAACAAATGGGCATAGCTGTGTTTCAGTAAAACTTTATTTACAAACACAAGCTGCAGGCCAGATTTGGCCCATGTCATCATTTGCCACTTATTGATCCTAGAGCAGGGGTGGGCAACCCCTGGCATGCCACGCCAGTAACTTGCTGGCACAGGAAACCCTCTCTTATAAACTTCCATTTACAGTTTTTTTCTTAATATCGACTTTTTTATTTTTCAGATAAATTCAGTGTAGGTGCATCTTAGATAAATAAATAATTTTACATAACATGTATACATTAAAAAATTAATGTATTTTTCATCATCATATACTGTGTTTTTGTCGCTCGAATGAATTTTATTATTTCTTCAAGGTTCTTCACATACGTACACCTTAAGAGATATCAAGTAGGCGTAACATGTCCTCAAAAAATTAGGGTTGGCACGCAGAAGAATTTTGAGTCAGAGATTTTGCTGGTTTTGGCACGCACTCACAAAAAGGTTGCCCACCCCTGCCCTAGAGTATATGGCTTATTGATTAGCATTTGTTAAATATTGATTCTTTGCCCTATTTTATTGTTTCTGTCATTATACATTAAACAAGTTTTAGAGACTAGGTTTTTCTTTTTTTTAATATAATTTTTATTGTTAATAGTATTACAGATAGCTCCCATTCTCCCTCCCTCCCTGTTCCCCCCTCCTCCCAGCCCCTCCTCCTCCCCCACCCCGTCTTCACCTAGGTTTTTCATTTAAATTATTTTTATATTTAATACGATTATAATTCTAAATGCTAGTTCCCACTGCAGTATTATTTAGTATTCTTGTATTGTGGTTTTGTCAATGAATTTCAGAAGCATTTTTATTGAGTTTTGTGAAATATTCTTCTGGTGTTCCAGTTGGAATTTTGTAAATTCATAAATTAATTTTCAAAGAACTGTTTTGTGATATTTAAGCCTTTCATTTAAGAGCATGAAATATTTATCCAATTTTTTTTTTCATTTCTCTCAGTAATACTTGGTCATTTTTGTCATATCATGAAGATGTATGCCTCTGATAATTGGTAGTTGTTTAATATTTTTCATTGTTATTGTTAATTGAATGCCTTTTAAAAATTATATTTTCTAGATAGTTATTACTACCACATGAGAATGCATTTAACTTTTGTGGGTTTATATTTATTTAACCATGTTACTAAAGTTTTAATTATCGTTATGCCTGGATTATGTTAGTAATCTAATTGTCTACAAGTCATGATATTCATGCTTCTTCTTTTCTAGTATTTTTAGTTTTGCACCAGCAAGAATGTTCAATATGAGAGTGAAAATAAAAGAACAATATTGTTTTTGCCCATATTTTTATGGATTCACCCCTCTTGTAAAATAGAAGATATTATATTGGGTCTGTTATGTATCTATTAGAAATGGTTTGAGTTTCATCAGATGCTTTTTCAAAAATGCATTGATAATATATACTGTATGATTCCATATATACAAATATTAAGAGGTTCAAGAATAGGCCCTGGTTGGTGTGGTTCGGTTGGTTGGAGTGTCGTCCTGTACACCAAAAGGTGGCAGGTTTGATTCCTGGTCAGGGGCATGTGGGAGGCAATCAGTTTATCTCACATTGATGTCTCTCTCTCTCTCTCTCTCTCTCTCTCTCTCTCTCCCCATCTCTCTCAAATCATAAAAGAAAATATTTTTTAAAAAGTTCGCAAATAGGCAAAACTAATCTGTGGTGATAAACTCAGGTAGTGGTTACATCTGGGATGTATTAACTGGGAAAGGACACAAAAAAGCAAACCAGGCCCTAACCGGTTTGGCTCAGTGGATAGAGTGTCGGCCTGCAGACTGAAGGGTCCCAGGTTCGATTCTGGTCAAGGGCACATCTCCAGTAGGGGGTGTGCAGGAGGCAGCTGATCGATGTTTCTAACTCCCTTCTTCTCCCTTCCTCTCTGTAAAAAAATCAATAAAATATATTTGGGAAGAAAAAGAAAGAAAGCATACCGGAGTGCCAGAAATGTTCTATACCTTGATTTGGATGTTGTTTACATAGTTAGATACATTAAGTGAAACCATATTGAGCCATTTATGTAAGATTAGTGTACTTTATTGCTAGTATGCTTTACCCCAATAGAAATGTTCTTAAAATTTATTGATCAGATTACATTGATTTTTATTACTTAAACTGTAAAGATGATATATCATATTAGTGGTTTCACTTAATGTTAAACCAGCTTTACATTTCTGTGATAAGTCATAATTGAGACATATGTTATTTAACGTTTTCTTTCATTTAATAAATATTTAATGCCAGGTGCTTAGAGATGCTGTGGGTTATAAAACCCATAAGAGCCCATTTTTTCATAGTGTTTACAATCTAGTAGAAGAAATACCAACGAAATAATTACAAAAGTGAACAGAATTGCAACTACAATAAAAACTGCAAATGAGAGGTATTTATTATTATAAGGGCATATTATTAGATATTTTTGCTTTATCAAACACTTATATATATTGCCTACTATCTGCCAGGTACTATTATTCTAAGCACTTTACATATGAGGTGGGTAGGCACTGTATAGATGAGGAATCTGAGATAGAGAGGTTAAATAATATGTCCAAAGGCATTTAGCTACTAAGTGGTAGATCCAGGCTACAAATTCATGTATTTTGTTTGCTCTTAACCACTTAGATGTGACCACCTAAATATAGAGTTTTCCTTAAGGAAAACCGTTGTTAGATCTACCATTGGAGGATGGAGGATGAATAGGAATAAATTGTCAAGAGAGTCTGAAAGAAGGCTTGTGTTTTAAAAAGGAGCATATATAATCAACTTCGTCATATGCTAAGCCATCAGGAAAGAGGATTGATTGAAAAGGGGTATTGTAATAAGTAGCATGGAGATCAGTCATTAGTGACACCGCCCCCCCCGCCCCCCCGCGCCCCCCAATTAAGGGATTTAGCGTTGTGATCAGGGTAGAAGCCAGAGTGGAGACTATCACTTTCTTCAGATTGTTGCCAGAGTCTGACCCACATTGCTAAGAACCACTGCCAACTAACAAACAGTTCAATGTGTAGTATTTTAATTATCACTTTAAAAATAGTTTCATTTTATAATGTTGGGATTTTTTTTTTCTTCACTCCAGTTTTATTAAGATCATACTGTAAACTTTCTAAATTTTGCTTATATTTTTCTTACTAATTTGTTTTATTAACTTGTGCCTCCACTTTGAAAATCTCCACTGTTTAAAATCTCTACTTTTTGTATATATTATATTTTTCTTCATGACGGTTTTTATTCTCATCAACATTTTTAAAAGACATATTTCTCTTTCTCATTTCATCCCTGCCAAATACCTATTTGTTTTAGAATCATGGAAGGCTAATTTTAGAAGGAAACATGGAAATTTTCTAACCCAACCTTCTTATTTTAGAAATGAGGACACTGGAGAGAGTCAATGAATTCCTCAAAGCCACACAGTGAATTTGTGGCAGGATTAACCAAAGAACCTGAGTTCTTAGTACATTTCTCATTTCTGTTGGTCAGGTGATACTGATCTTCTTACAATTCTGCTTCTTTGTATTATTTTTCCTTGCATTTTAAAGAGTTTGGGCCATGCAAATTAAACTTAGTTTGGACTTTTTGTCACTCTACAATAACTTTTTATTTATTCCCATTGATTTGAAAAAGAAAGATCGCCCCACCAGAGTGGCTCAGTGGTTGAGCGTTGACCTTTGAACCAGGAGGTCTTGGTTTGATTCCCGGTCAGGGCGCACGCCCGGGTTGTGGGCTCGATCCCCAGTGGGGGATGTGCAGGAGGCAGCCAGTCAGTGATTCTCTCTCATCATTGACATTTCTATCTCTCCCTTCTCTGAAATCAATAAAGTATTTTTTTTTAAAAAAAAAGAAGAAAGAATGGGAAAAGAGTTATAACTATATCAGCTGAATTTAAAATTTTTTGCTATTCATAGATTTTGGCTGTCCTATCTTCTTATACCCCAGTAACTTGAAGGTGGCTCAAGCTGTACGTTATCTCAGACAATAGCTCAGCAAATATCAGTTTGTTCTACAAGGTATTCTACAAGAATACTTTTATGCTTGGTAAAAGTATTTCAGCTTGAAACTAGATAATTATGAAACGTGGTGTCTTGCTGGGGAGCCATTGCTCTCATTGGTGGTGAATTCCGTTACTCACTTGTTGTGTGGGTTTTCAGTGAGCTTTGATTATTTTCTCCTACCACACTCTGTCTACTTTCTATTCTTCAAGCCCAGGCCAGGTGTCATTTTTCTGCAAGCCCTTTCCTAATAATCCCTTCCCTGAATGTCCTTTGTGTTTGTTTTAGCATTGGGGGAAACCAGGTCATTTTGCTATTGAAGTGAGCACCAGTTAGTTAAAGATTATATAGTTCAAATGTAACCAGTTGTAAATGTCAAAACAGTTTATTGACCCAAAAAAGCCTCATTACTTTGGGCACAGATGGAACAGTACTCCATCCCCTCTTCCCTCCCCCCCCAGAATATTGTGATTCATGCAAAGCACCTAACTGTACTGATATTTTTTCCCTCTCTTTTTAGGATCATGGCTGCTGTTCCTCAAAATAACCTACAGGAGCAACTGGAGCGTCATTCAGCCAGAAAACTTAACAACAAATTAAATCTTTCAAAACCAAAACCTTCGTAAGTATTTTGGCTGTTTTGTTGTTATACATACTAGTACGGTATCATACAAATGAGATATCTGCACTTTCAGCCCTTTCATTGTATAGAAGGAGAAATGAAGCTGTGAGGTTAATGATTTTCCCACTTACAAGTTAATGGTAGAACATGTGTTAGCAGCACCAGGTAATAAATTGTTCAGCACTTTTGCACAGTTCCTGGTACATAACACTTGCTCAGTAAATATTTGTTGAATGAATTAATAATTAATCTTTTTGTAAATTTAGGCATATATTTTTTAGCATTTTAATATAATTTTATATCTTTTCCAAAAACAACTTATAAAGAAACTATAGCTCTTTGGTTCTGTTCTTTCCTCCAAGATACACTCCAAACTCCTAATGATATCTAATAATTTATATTCCTTATTGTACCCTTACCAAGTTCTGGGTGCCTGGCTTTAAAGTCACCATTGACCTTTATGTCGCTAAGTCCAGAGGTATCTAGGATTCTTAACTTCTCCTCCAAATCTCAGTATCACGAGCAGTTTTTTACATTTTTCCCCCCATAAAACTTTGATCAGAGTAGCAACAAGTAGCCACATTTGAGTCTTTTCTCTTTTTCACTTATGCCATCCCCTCTCTCTGGATGACTAAGAACTACAAGCCTGAGAAATAAAGTAGAGGGAATGGCCTGGATACTCTCAAAACTGAATAATTAGTCCTGAATAGAAGGATCAGAGCATACCAAGTATACTTTAACTTGCCTTATAAGTTTTAAAATCGGAGAAGGGGATAGAAGGTAGGTTATATAAGTTAGTAAAAAAAATTACTGGGTTTGTTATAATTTATCTAATTCAAGTATTTCATTTTTTCAGCTGTTTCACTTTTAAAAAGAAAGTATCTTCAGCCAACAATGTGTCTGTGACTTGTGTGTCAGTAGCAAAAACACCTGTGCTAAGTGATAAAGATGTTAATGTTAGTGAGGACTTTTCCTTCAGTGAAACTTTACCTCATACCATGAATCTGCAAACAAGGATCAGTGACTTTAAAAGTGCTGCTGCAGGACAGCAAACCAAGAGAATTGGTTCAAAACCGTTATTGCCAGATTTGTTGCAGATTCCGAGGGAAGTTTCGCTTGCTATGCAGAGCACTCCAGGTATAAAGGAATTCCGTGATGCCACTTTCAAGAAATTAGAATATAGTTCTTCATCAGATTGGGATGATATGGATGACTTTGATACTTCCGGAAATTCAAAAGCATTTGTTACACCACTCAAAAATCACTCTGTAAGAGTAAGCACTGCTCAGAAAAAGTCTAAGAGAAACTTTTTTAAAGCACAGCTTCAAAAGGAAGATACAGTAAAGGTTGACTTGACAACTCCTTCCTCTGAATGCAAACAAGTAGATTTGACTAAGGAGCAGAAGGCGGACTCCGAATGGTTAAGTAGCTTAAGTAGCGGTGTGATTTGTATTGATGATGGCCCCAGTTCCGAAGAGCTTACAAATGAAGACACTCAGAATAGCCACTCTTTAAAAACTCATTTGGGAGAGGAAAGAGGTAAAAATTATTTTATTTTCATTTCAGTATATCGATTGTATTCATTCAGTCAAAGCTAGGTTTTGGAACAGTAGCAAATATGATATAGCTTTTGTCCTTCAGATCTTTAGAGATGTTTATTGAACAATCTGTTGGCCACATGCTTGAGGCAGAATATACTGATGAAATGAAAGATTTTATTCTGCTAATAATCTGTGATTTTTACATATGAAGAAAATAAGGTTCAGAGAGGTTAAATGGTCTATTGGCTGGTAAGTGGTAGAATTGGGAAGTGAATTAAGCCTTTCTATTATAATTCCTTTATGGCTTGCTGCCACTGAATATTGCTGCATAATATGATCTGATCATGCTATTAAAGTATAAATTGCATTCAAATTATTTTCTGCTTAGGTCTCATAGCTAAGATTAGCCATATGTGGAAGTACCTACCTTATGAAATCGTTGCAAATGTGAGAAATTTTTTTTAAAAATATATTTTATTGATTTTTTTACAGAGAGGAAGGGAGAGGGATAGAGAGTTAGAAACATTGATGAGAGAGAAACATTGATCAGCTGCCTCCTGCACACTCCCTACTGGGGATGTGCCTGCAACCAAGGTACATGCCCTTGACCGGAATCGAACCCAGGACCCTTAGTCCGCAGGCCGATGCTCTATCCACTGAGCCAAACCGGTCAGGCGTGAGACAAATTTTTAAGTACCTGATCCTGATGATAAACAGAGCTATAGTCTAATCAGATGTGTGTCTGTTTATGAAGAGAAAACTTGTAAAATGTAAACTAAAGAGCAACAATTGGGCATTGTGTTTTTCCTTGTAGCCAGGAGAGAGAGATTGTATCTGATAGACTTAAAGCACTAGGAAGCCTTTGTGATAAAGTAAAAATAGTTTGTACAAACAATGGTGTTTGTAAAATTATTAGACTCATTTGTTGCACTTTACTCTTATTTAAATATGAGTAAAAAATAGAAAAACAAAAGTGCTGGTGCCAAGTAGGAGTTTCATAATATAATGAGACAGTCATGAAAAGCCTTAAGCAGATCTTTGGCCTCAATCCAGTATTCCCTGGACTTGCTCCAATGGGCTCAATAATAATTTATGAAAAAACAAGCTGACATTAAGGTGGGAAACGAGAGGGCTCGCAGAGTGGTGCTAGTGCTTATGACTTGCCTGGCGCACTCACTTTTCAGTGCTCATACCCTGTTCTTTCTGTCTCATTAATTATTAAAGTGTAACCTATGTTATCAACTGTCTACTTTAGATAATAGTGAAAAGGAAAAACACTTGGAAGAAACTGAATTCCATTCACTGGAGAAATCTCCATGTGTTCAACTTGATGAAGATGATTATGATATCGATTTTATTCCACCTTCTCCGGAAGAAATAACGACTTCTGCCTCTTCTTCCTCTCTAAAATGCTTTAGGTAAAATAGCTGATTAATTAATAAGCATTATTGTTTGCATTTGAGGTATCTGAAATATTTTAATTTAGTTACACACTATTATTTTTGTATAATTTCATGCTCTGCACAGTTTATTTTATATCTAAATGAAAACTTCAAAAAATTCCTATTGATACATTTTATTTAATTGGTGGTATGCTAAAGCTATAAAGTTCCAGCTTTAGCGTACTACCAAAATTGTAATTTCATGAGACCACCAAACAATTTCATGTAGTTGATTTTAACTTGAGGAATATATGACACAAAGCTAACTCCTTATTTGGATAGTTACTTAGTAAGTGATATGTTACCCCCCCCCCCTTTTTTTAATCCTACAGGATAGAATTGACTATTGTATTTGACATTCACTGAATTTTATTAAATTAGGGACATGATTGTGGTAGTGTTATGGGGAAAAATACATAGTCCACACAGATCATCAATAGCTTAACATACAAATTAATAATCATTGTTACCTCCATCCTCATCCCAGTCTAAATCACAGTCCAGTTAAGTGGTGGATTATATACTACATTTTTACCAATATTTTGGTAAGAAATAGATCTCTATAGTGTGTTAGCTTAATTAGAGAAGGAAGACAGGAAGGAGGTGTTTGTGTGCATAATCGAGTTTCTCCAGGTTTGTGTTTTAACAGGTGTGTTGGGATGTTTAAAGAGACAGGAAAGGTTGGAGCATGATTATTATTTGATGAGAAAACTAAAAAACTGTACCTCCTCTTCTATTTTTTATTTTTTTTTTTATTGCTTAAAGTATTACAAAGGGTATTACATATGTGTCCACTCCTCTTCTAAACTAAAAAACTGCCCTCTCCTCTTCTCCCTCCCAATAGAAATTCAGACAGAATTGCATAAAGTAAAAAACTGATCAGGAGTTTAATATAGAGTCTGGATTCTAAATCAGCATCATTTAGCAGGTGAAGCAGCTGAGGTCCAGGGAGGAGCAGGGGGAGGCCCAGGATGATAAAATTAATGGCAGTGGACAAGATCCAGCATAGTGCTATTTCCTGGCTTTTTGTGTGTTTATTTATAAAGTGTGCATTGCACAAATAACACTGTAACCACTTAACAGGATTCTTACTTGTAATCTCAACATTCCAACAAACCAAACATTTTCTTTATCCATGTTTGGTTTTGACCTTTTTCTGCATGTGTATGATTTTTGCTGTAATTAACATGTAACTCTACTGTTTATTCTGCTTTTTTAAAAATTTATTGATTTGAGAGAGGGAGAAATATTGATTTGTTGTTCCACTTATTTAATATATATTTGTATTGATTTCAGAGAGGAAGGGAGAGGGAGAGAGATAGAAACATCAATATAAGAGAGAATCGTTGACTGCCTGCCTCCTGCATGCCCCCCACTAGGTATCAAGCTCGCAGCCTGGACATGTACCCTGACTGGGAATTGGACCGTGACCTCATGGTTCATAGGTCAGTGCTCAACCACTGATCCACACCAGCCAAGCTTGTTTCCCTAACTTATGCATTCATTGGTCGATACTTGTATGTGCCCTGACCTGGGATCAAACCTGCAACCTTGGCATATGGGGACAACTCTCTAACCAACCGAGCTACCCAGCCAAGGCTTCTGCTTCTTTTCTCTTAAGTAGTATTTTTAAAATATTTTCTATATTGTTATGTAGTCTTTATTCTTATTCCGTTTAGTGGCTATATAATTTATTGAGTTTTCATACCGTAATTAACTTTACCTAGATCTTTAGCACTTGGAAAATGTTTATTTCCAAGGTAGATTTTTTCTGTAATTTCCCACTGCAACCTCATATACACATTTGTGTATATTATAAAACAAATAGAATTTTCACAAATTATGCTTTATATGCAGAGGACACAAATTTTATTACCTTTTATTGTGTTTTAAAATGCTGGTTGTAACTTCTGAATTAATTTCAGAAGTGTAATGGTCAGGTAATATATAATAGAAAAGAGAAACATGTTTTTGTAGCTCCTTGTATTCGTAAACCTCTTGAGCTGACCCTCGGAATCCTCCGTCTTCAGTCCCAATTTACCTTTCAGCTTTATCGCTAGTTATGTCCTTACAATAACCCTAAAGTCCTATGAGCCTCATGAGACAAATTGGAAAATACTGCTAAAATGTAAGGCCCTTTCCTTAACTATATTATCATTTTATTTATTTATTTATTTTCAATATATTTTATTGATTTTTTACAGAGAGGAAGGGAGAGGGATAGAGAGTCAGAAACATCAATGAGAGAGAAACATCGATCAGCTGCCTCCTGCACACCTTCTACTGGGGATGTGCCTGCAATCAAGGTACATGCCCTTGACTGGAATCGAACCTGGGACCCTTGAGTCCGCAGGCCGACGCTCTATCCACTGAGCCAAACCGGTTAGGGCTGTTTTGTTACTTTTAAAGTATTTTTTTATATCTAGTCAAACTGACCATGTTTATATGTATTAATATATTTTTGTATGATCTGTATAAGTTAGTTATATGTACAGATACACATATACACGTTGCTATGGATAAAATGCTTTGGGATCTCAGAAGAGAGAGATGTTAAAAAGCACTTGCTAGAGAAATCAGAAAAATAGCCCTTGAGCTTGGCCTGGAGGAACAGGTGTGATTTGGGTAGGAAGAGATTGGAATGGTGGGTTTTTCATAGACGAGCAGAGGCTGAATTTCTGAAGTAGCCAACACAGGACTTACGTGAAGAACGTAGGCCGTGCACTGTGATTGGAGCCCGGGGTTATTGAGAGGTCATCATTGGAGACAAAGTTGGAAAGGCCTCCTGGGCCAGAAGATGAATGACTTTGAGGGCCAGCTAAAGAGGTGTTAGAATAGAGAAGATACAAAAATATGTTTCTCTTTTCTGTTATATATTGTCTGACCAGCTCTGCAGAAATATTAGAGGAAAAATTATGTATTCTATACGTTGATTGGTCGTATATTTTTAAACTTGTAGTATGTTAAAGGAGCTTGACACCTGTGACAGAAAGAAGGATGGCCTAAGCACACCAGAGGACTTGTCAAAACCAGAGAAAATGCCTACTCAGCAATCTAACCAAGAAACCAGCAGAGACTGTGACGGTACAAAAAGTATTTTAGACATGTCATGTATTTTAATTACTAACTTTTGAAAACCAAGTAAGATTGTATTTTTACCTGTGACTGTAGAGTCTAAGATGGCAAATTAGAGTTCCTTTTGCCCTAATATAGAATCATCCCTGCTCATTGGTTAGCCAGCATCTGCTCAAACAACTTGTAAACTCATGTTCTCACAAGGTAATTCATTCTTTAATTTGAAAATGCTAATTGTTAGAAAATTTTCTTATATTGAACCAAAATTTGCTTTCCCATAAGTTAATCCTTGTGAAGTAAGTCTGAAGCTCCCGGAAGTTTTGTGTGTGTGTTTTAAGGCTACATATTATTAGGTCTTTTAACTCTATTTGTAGATTCTGGTTTCTAGACATCCTCCTAGTTCTCCTATAAACTCTGGGTTTGGTTCTTAAAGTTTAATACTTTTTTGTTTGTTGGATTTGTTTCTTAATTCATTAAAATGTTTTCTATTATATATCTAGTAGAAATAATCTAATAGTACTATAAGACTGAAAAACAGCAGTCTCCTTTCTCCTAATTTCTACTTCCCAGGGCTTCCTTCAGTCTAGAAATTTGTGTCCTTCTAGTCTGGAAGGTTTTCTATTATTTCCTTTTATTTTCTTCTTTTTTCTTTCACTCCTCTTGGACTTCTCTTATTTGGATGTTAGGGTTCCATTACCTACTTTCCTGTTTTCCATTTCTTGCTTCTCTGCTTTCTGGGAGATTTCCTCAATTTTATCTTTAACTCTTCTGTAGAATTTTTCATTTTTATCAAATCCATTTCTAAGAGCTCTTTTTCTTCTCTGACTATTTCTGTAACATTCTATTCTTCTTTGATGGATGTTGTACACACAGTCTGCCTAGTGGTCTTTGTATTGCTTCTGTTTGCTCCAAATTTCTTAAAATATTAACTTTTTTAATCCTTAAAAGGGATCTTTAAGTTAGTTTCTGTTATCCCCATTTTACAAATAAGGAAACTGAAATGCAGGAGTGATGACACATGGTCATAGAAGTAGACAACAGCAGAGCTAGGATTTGAACCCAGCAGTCTTGAAGCTCTTGAGTTTACACTGACAGCCTCTGCACTGTAATGTTTCTGCATCATGAAGTTTCAGAATGATTGGCAAGGACAGGGGCAAGAACAGAGCCCTACCAAATGTTGTTAGAGGCCTCCCTGTCAGCTGACATCAGTTCATTCATCACCACTTCTTGTTTCACTAGTTACAAATCTACTTTCAGACCCTGTTTCTTTCCCTTGTCCCTGGGGTTCCAAAAATCTTGGTCATATGACTCCAGAAGTTCAAGGTCTGAGACACCAAGAGGAAATGGACGGGACATTGACTCTAGAGTGACACAGACCTGAGATACAGCCCTGTCGTGTCCTACTCCTGCCTGTGTGGCTTTGGCACATTAGTTAAGCTTCTCTGGACTCAGTTTCTATAAAACAGTGAAAATAATATTTAACTTGCTGAGTAGTTGTCAAGTAAAGTACACTGTAGGCCTTCAATAAATGGTAGCTATTATTTGCCAGTCTAGTTAGTAATCCTTTCCAAGAACTTAGAACGTTAAGATAGCTGGTTTATTTTTATGAACTCTTGCTAACTCTATAATTGTTTCCTCTCTCTATAGCACACAAAGCAGCTGTTTGATACCGTGTTCTAGAATTTTGTATTAAGTCAATATTAAGATCATCAGCTTGTAGGTTTTGGCACTCACTTTACAGTTTTTTTGAAAATTAGAACAATGTTTGCTTGTCTTCACTCTTCCATCAACTAGATGCTTCAGATATCATTGAGATCTTGTTTGCAGGTTTCCTTTGTATTCTGAAGTGTAATCTGTCCAGACAAGAAGACTTGAGCTTCTTTCCAATGGCTATATCTTTCTCTGAGCCTGTCTTGGCTTTCATTTCCTTCAGACCATTATTCTCCTCTTTCCAATCTTATGCCCATTCTCCTTGCAGAGAAAACAGAAGGAAGTAGGAATTCAGCAATTCCACTTTGACCATCTCATACCTCACGTTCTTGTTTACATCAGTCATTAGTAAGAGTCCACATTTCCCAGCTCATTCTCACTCAGATGCTTCTTCCCACATTGCTCTGTACACCTCCTAATCTGTTCTGTCTTCCACTCTTCTCTGTCATTTAGACCCTTAACTCAGTGGTTCTCAACCTTCCTAATGCCGAGACCCTTTAATACAGCTAGCTCCTCATGTTGTGGTGACCCCCAGCCATAAAATTATTTTCGTTGCTACTTCATCACTGTAATTTTGCTACTGTTATGAATCGTCATGTAAATATCTGATATGCAGGATGGTCTTAGGCGACCCCTGTGAAAGGGTCGTTCGACCCCCAAAGGGGTCGCGACCCACAGGTTGAGAACCGCTGCTAACTGACTGCACTTGATCAGCAATTACCCAGTAGCCTCATTCTCCTCTTGGAACATTTTCTTTCTCTTATTTCTGATTGTCTCCTGTTTCCTCTGCAGCCCACCGACTGCTCTTTCTCCTGTGTACCTTTGGCCCTAAGCGTAGAGGAGGCACCTTACTTGCTCCCCTAACCCATTTGTTTCCTTCATCAAAAGCCTCACCTTCTTTGACATTTTGTTACATGGGTTAAACAAAATGTGGAATGGGCGGGCTGGATTCAGATACCCAACTGTTGTTACCAGGGATTTCTCTCACACCTGCCTTCTCTGGCCTCTGTGCTGCCTCATCTCTCCATCTCAGTCCTCCATTTCTTCCTATCTCTGTTTTATGCTTCCCCTGGATGAGTCTTATTTCCAAGGTGTGTTTCCCTATGTGGTGGCAGAGAGGGCCACCAGCAGCCTGTCCAGCTTGTTGAAGAGAGAGGTCCTCTTTTCCTTCCGGCCAGCCAAAACACTGGACCTGATTCTCATTGAGCTGACTTACCTCAGGTGCCCACTGAGGGAGTGGGGCAGGGATGGTCTCCAAAGAGAAAGTATGAGTGCTGTGCTGTTACCATTGAAAGGAAGCTTGGGTCCGCGGGTGGGGTCACTGGTTCGAATCCCAGTCAGAGCACATGCCTGGGTTGCAGGCTCGATCCCCAGTAGGGGGGCGTGCAGGACGCAGCCGATTGATGATGTTTCTCTCTCATTGAAGTTTTTTATCTCTTTATCCCTCTCTCTCTCTAAAATCAATTGGGGGAAAAAATGGGTTAGGGAAGCAAGTAAGATGTCTATTCTGCCCTTAGGGCCAAAGGTACACAGGAGAAAGGGCAGTCGGTGGGCTGCAGAGGAAGCAGGAGACAATCAGAGAAATAAGGGAAAGAAAATGTTCAAAGAAGAGAATGAGGCTACTGGGTAATTGCTGACCAAGCGCAGTCAGTTAAAGGGTCTAAAGGGCAGAGAGGAGAGGAGGGGAGAACAGACTAGGGGGTGTCCAGAGCAATGTGGGACGAAGCATCTGTGTGAGAATGAGTTGGGAAGTGGGGGTGGGGTGAAGAGCCCTTGCCTGTGCAGCCCTTTATAGTATATTTTGTGTGGGCACAAAATACACCTGAAGTTAGTAAAAAATCATAGTAAATTGATAAAACTTTATCTTCCAACGACCTTGGTTACCCTAAGAGAAATATTAAGAATTAACATGAAATTACATAACATCGTTACAGGTTCTCATGATATAGAATTAGAGACAATCTGATTTCGTATTATTTCACGGGCAGATAATAAGGACAGTATAAAGTTGTTTATAATTTTGTTTTTAAATTACTTCAGATTTTACATGCATGACTTTGAAAAAATTGTCTTTTTTGTTTTCGAGGTACAATATTAACACCATGATTACTTTACAGGTAGACAGGTAAGTTTGCAGCAGCAGCTTATTCAGGTGATGGACCGCATTTGTAACTTAGTGGATACGATTCCCGATGATGAGCTGAAAGCTTTGGATTGTGGGGACGATCTGCTTCAGCAGCGGAACAGAAGGTACCTTGATTTTTCTCCTTCTGGAGTATATCTGGCTGCATTGCCACCACTCTATATCAGAAATGTACAGGGCAAAATGGTTAGCATTCTGAATAGATGTTTTAAATTTATTTACTTTTTCAAACTTTTCCTTTAGTATTTTTTAAAAAATACATTTTATTGATTTTTTACAGAGAGGAAGGAAGAGGGATAAAGAGTTAGAAACATCGATCAGCTGCCTCCTGCACATCTCCTACTGGGGATGTGCCCGCAACCAAGGTACATGCCCTTGACCAGAATCGAACCTGGGACCCTTCAGTCCGCAGGCCGACGTTCTATCCACTGAGCCAAACCTGTTAGGGCTTCCTTTAGTATTTTATCCAAATTTTTGAAATTGGAAAAAAGAGAATGTATTTTGCCACAACTTGGGATGAGAACTGAAGACATACTGTGTGGCCCGCTGTGGCAGACTGCTCACACTTCTATGGTGTTGTGTGTTTTCTCTTCAGAAGGAAACTCCTGGCCGAAGCAGATTTTAACCCAAGTGATGCCAGTGTCCTCGGCTCAATGTGGAGGTGCAGGCCTGATGCCCTTGGTGACCCCATGGAGGACATGGCTTCTGTTTCCTTGCCGTATGCGTTTTCAAAGGGCGATTCCTGCCCTATAGGGAGTTCTGATGAGTTACATTTTCCGCCCATTCCCTCAAATTCCATTTCTTCTGGGGTATGTTTGGTGACTCCCCCAGGAAAGACAGGGTTCTCGGCCACCAAGAAGAACTTCTTTGAAAGACCATTATTCAATTCCCATTTACAGAAGTCCTTTGTGAGTAGCAACTGGGCTGAAACACCAAGAACAGAAAAAAGAAATGAAAGCTCTCATTTTCCAGGAAGTGTTCTTACAAGCACTGCTGTGAAAGATCAGAATAAACACACTGCTTCAACAGATGACTTAGAAAGGGAAACCCAGGCCTCCTGTGAGATTGATAATTTTGACATAGATGATTTAGATGATGATGACGAGTGGGAAAATATAATGCATGGCTTAGCAACGAACAAGTCTTCCACAGCTGCCTATCCACCTATTAAGGAAGGTCGGCCCGTTAAATCAGTATCAAAAAGAATTTCTCCAACCAAGACAAACTGCCTCCCTGTGACACCTACTGCTCAAAATAAAAACTTCTCAGGGTCAGTTCAAAAATGTAAGTGTATATTTTAGAATTCTGACTTGAGAACTGATTAATTTATCAAGTAAAGAAATGTTTATGTCGCAAAATATTAAAATACAGGGCAGTTGAAGACAGATTTCAAGTCACATTTCTTTTGTTGTTATTTCTTATTTTTTTAAATCTTTAATGTTGAAAGTATTACATATGTCCCCTTCCCCCCCGCCCACTGACTCCCTCCAGCCCTCCCCGCCCCCCTCCCTAGGCCTTCACCAGCCTATTGTCTGTGTCCATGAGTTATGCATCTATGCATAAAGGTCTTTGGTTTATTACCTTCCACCCACACACCCTCCCCGTCTTCCCTTCGAGATTCCGCACTCTGTTCCATGGTTCCATGTCTCTGGATCCACTCAGTTCATCAGTTTATTTGTTAATTGGATTCCACATATGAGTGGGATCATGGGATACTTGTCTTTCTCTGACTGACTTATTTCACTTAGCGTGATGCTCTCCAGGTCTCTCCATGCCGTCTAAAAGGGCAAGAGACCCTTCTTTTTTACTCCTGCATGGTATTCCATGGTATAAATGTACCACAGCTTTTTTATCCACTTATCTACTGATGGGCTGTTTCCAGATCTTAGCTGTTATAAATTGTGTGAAGTTACATTTCTTAAATTAATCAAATTATTTCTTTTGGCCTAGACTCCTTTTAATTCATTCAGTAAATATTAATTGAGTGCCCACTATGTGCATGTTCTGCTCTAGGTTCTGGTAATGGATAAATGATGAATAGTTCCTGCCCTCTTGGAGTTCACAGCTTAGTGAGGGACGCTTTTGGAGGAATGAAATTAGCCACTGTAAAGGCTGCAGAGAAAAGCCAAAATTAATTTTAAAACCGTACATCAATCCTATAAAGTTATCACAAAGTGTTTTGTTTTGTGTTTTAACTGAAATAAGTTTAGATGTACAACGTTCTGTAAAGTACAGCCCTCTCTATTTTTGTTATTGATGACTTAATACCACGGAGGTTGTTCTTATAGTTACACTGTTGACCTTTAAATAACCTTTAATGGATTTATTTTTGTATGCTGTTAGAATGTGTCATACTTGACGTTCGCAATTATCTTGAGATAGTTGAGCGTTGGGGTTGGAGTAATTGCCAAAGCTGGTGGGGGCTCTATGTCTCTGTGTTGAACCAAAGTTGCGACAGCAAAGATGGAGAGCAGGGGGCAGATGTGAGTGACATTGTGGAAGAAGAATCAGGAAGCTGAGATAACTGAGTTTTCTGACTGGGTGACTGGGAAATATGACACCATTAACAGAAATAGGGGAGTCAGGAGACAGGCAGATTTGGAGACAAGCTGAGGAGTGCTATTTCAGGACTTGTTGAGCTTACAGTTTGGGTAAGTCATTTAGGTAGGAATGTCTTGCAGACAACTGAAGATGCATATAGGACTGGAACTTAGGAGCAGATCAGTCAGTTCTTTCTTTTGTTTGTTTTTTAAAATATATTTTATTGATTTTTTACAGAGAGGAAGGGAGAGGGATAGAGAGTTAGAAACATCACTGAGAGAGAAGCATCGATCAGTGGCCTCCTGCACGCCCCCTACTGGGGAAGTGCCCGCAACCCAGGTACATGCCCTTGACCGGAATCGAACCTGGGACCCTTCAGCCCACAGGCTGACGCTCTATCCACTGAACCAAACCAGTCAGGGCGGATCAGTCAGTTCTTACAGAGATCTGTGCCTTCTGTGCACACAGGTGATGCTGACGATCATAGGACTAGGAAACTTCCAAAAAAGAGCATCTAAAGAGCCCAGCCCCAAGTGTCTGAAAGACTTCCAAATTTCAGGGGCAGGTGGAGGAAGTGGAACCAAGAAAGGGAATTTAAATCCACAGATGTCTCGAAGGTCAGTCAAAAGAGAAGAGGAAAGAGAGGAGTGGTAGTGCTGTAGAAAAATCAAGGAAAGGCTTGAATTTGGCCCTTAGGAAGTCTTTGGTGGCCTTGACACTTGTATGGAAGGAAATTCGGTACGTGGTTAAAGAAGGAATTTGCTGTAGGGAAAGGCGTTGTCAGTGATTATGCAGGGCAAAGAGTAAACGCTGAAACTGACTTGTGACATTAATGCACTGCTTTTTCTGAACATTGATTATTTTCTTAGACCAGTCGACGCAAAATTTGCCATCCAGAAATCTGAATCACGAGCATTTCCAAAGCCTTAATTTTCCTCATACAAAAGAAATGATGAAGATTTTTCATAAAAAATTTGGTCTCCATCATTTTCGAACTAATCAGCTAGAGGCGATCAATGCTGCACTGCTTGGTGAAGACTGTTTTATCTTAATGCCCACTGGTATGTATTTTTAGATGTGAATTGGCAGGAATCCATTGGCAGATGTGAAGTGAAAGCCCTTTAATAGAAATAAAAAGAACACCGACAGTATTTCTATCATTTATGGGCCTCTAAACCTCCCAGGCCATAGTAAGAAAGTGTATTACCTCAGACCCTCTGTTCTAGTTATTGACATGATAACATTTATAGCCCTTTAAGATTTTCCACTCAAAGCTCGTTGTGTTGAACTGATATAGAATTTCTCTTTGGGGATTTTTCTTTTCCTAGTCTAAATTAGTCTGGAGCATGAATAAAAATGTAGGACTGGAATAGAGATGTGACCATTTCTGGCAGTTTCTTTGTTACAGTCTAGTGATCTATGGTGGTTAAAACCATCAGCTCTGGATTGGTGGCCTGGGCTTAAGGCACAGCCCTGCCATTTCTTAGCAAAGTGACCTTGAGCAAGGCCCTTCATTCCTTGGACCCCACAAGTGCAGTGGGAATAATAATAAAGAACCTACCTCACAGAGTGTTATGAAAATTAAATGAAAAGCATTTAGCGTAGTTCTTCCTTGGCCTGTTTTGAAGAGATCCAGGACTTTTCATTGTGCTGTAAACGTTTATAACAGCTGTTCAATGACTTACAGTCATTCAAGTCAGACTATTAAATAAGCAGTTAGGACAAGAAACAGGGAGAGTTTGGAGTTTCAGTACTTGCACATGTAGTCTTCCCTGGGCCATCTACTCTCTTTGTTGTGACCTTAAGCAGTTAGTAATTGCCATCATTGTTTAATAGTAGTATCTGGCTATCTGAAGTTTTTTCAAACTGATTTTAAAATTTAGGTGATGTTCGGTTAATAATCATTTCCTGTTTCATTAACTTGTTTATTACTCTGTGCTCTGTGTCCACTCCAAGTTGGTACTCCAAAACTAAAGCAGGAAAGGACCCTGAGTCGTCCACTGGTTTTGGGGGCTTCCCATGGTCCTTTGGGGTTTCAAGGGGGTGTTTTTGTTGTTATTGTTAATCCTCACCCAAGATTATTTTTTTTCATTGATTTTTTTTTTTATAGAGAATGGAAGGGAGAGAAACATATCGGTTGGTTGCCTCCTATACACACCCCGACTGGGGCCACAATCGAACCTGCAACCTAGGCATGTGTCCTTGACTAGAAATCGAACACTCAACCCTTCAGTGTAAGGCCCAGCACTCTAACCATTAAGCAACACTGACCAGGGCTTGAGGGGGTGTTTTTATGTGTCCTTCCACTCCAATTTAACTTCTTGGTATTGTGTGTGTGTGTAGTTTATTTTCGACAAAATTTCTAAGCTACTGATCTAGTACATGTTGGACATGATAAAGTTGAGGCGTGATAAGGTTGAATGGCATGTCTAAGTCACATAACTGATTAAGTGGTAGAACTGAAACTAGAACTCAGCTTCCTGGACTTGCCATGACATTTACACATAAATACCAAAGAGAAATTTACTTACTACACATGCAGAAAAGATGGACTGTTTTGTTTAATAAAAAATTAAAAAAAAATCGAAGTCCTAGAAACTGCCTAGCACAAATTTCTATTATTAGTGGGCTGATGAAGTTGAAAATTAGGGATTAATCATTTCAGTTACCATTAAATGTGTACTGATTGTCTTGCCATTTTGAATTAGAGTTACATGTATTTGAAACTAGTGGCCCGGTGCACAAAATTCATGCAGCCGCGGGGGTGTCCCTAGCCCGACCTGCACCCTCTCCAATTTGGGACCCCTCAGGGGATGTCCGACTGCTGGGCCTAACTGCTGGCAGTCAGACATCCCTCTTGCAGTCTGGGACCACTGGCTCCTAACCGCTCGCCTGCCTGCCTGCCTAATTGCCCCTAATCACTCTGTCGGCCTGCTCGCCCCCAACGGCTCCCCCCGCTCCACCAGCCTTCTCATCCCAAACTGCCCCCCCTTGTCGGCATGATCACCCCCAATTGCCCTCCCCTCAAGGCCTGATCACCCCTAACCGCTTCTGCCTCGGCCCCGCCACCATGGCTTTGTCTGGAAGGTCTCCCAGTCTAATTAGCATATTACCCTTTTATTAGTATAGATAATTATTTTAATCCTAGAATCATAACTAGAGTGCCTCTTATACTGCATTTGGATTTCCCAAGTAGACTTCTAAAGCAATTCTATTGCATTTAAGCTTTCCGCCCTGATTCTTGCTTTTGCTATCATATGTACCTACATGAGATGTCCTGAAAGATAATCTTTACACATTTAAATTGTCGAAGTATTTTGACTCATTTGAATATGGCAAATTGTGGCACCAGAGGGAATATCACTTGGTATTCTGTTAATTATCTTAAATATTGTGTGTGGTTTACTTTGTAACTTTTGCCTTCATGCTCTCAAGATAGGACCTGACAGGTATTTCTTTTTCATCTCTCTTTCAGGAGGTGGTAAAAGCCTGTGTTACCAGCTCCCTGCCTGTGTTTCTCCTGGAGTCACGATTGTCATTTCTCCCTTGAGGTCACTTATCGTAGATCAAGTCCAAAAGCTGACTTCATTGGATGTAAGTTAAAAACAAAATTCTACCAATTACAATAAAAATGCTCATAAAAATATAACTTAAAAATAATTACATTTTAGTACTCTGGGCTGCCTTTTTATTTAATAGTTTGTGAATTATAAGAATGAAGTACAGCTATTACATTAAGTTGTACATTTAAGCTCAAGTCTGAAAATTCTCATACAGATAATCTTCCATCTGATTTTATTCTAGGAGAATATATTTTAGTAAGAACTTTTAACTTGTACTTTGCTGATATAAAAATTTTTTTATTTAATATGAAAGGAGGTTTTTTTTATTACTGCCAGATCAGCGTAGTTCTTATCTTACTCCCTTAACGTCTTAAAATGCATACACATGCCTGTACCCACACGTGTCTCCTTTTTCCTCCTGGCTGAGATTACAATAGTGTATGGATTCATTCTACTAAATCCTGCATATTGTGATCAAACAATTACTTTCAGGGTTATGAGCCACTACCTTTTTATTATGTTGGATTTCTTTTTCTTTTTTTATTTCAGAGAGGGAGAAAGAGAGATAGAAACATCAATGATGAGAATCATTGATCAGTTGCCTCTTGTATGTCCCCTACTGGGGATCCAGCCAGCAACCCAGGCATGTGCCCTTGACCAGAATTGAACCTGGGTCCCTTCAGTCTGCAGGCTGACGCTCTATCCACTAAGCCAAACAGGCTAGGTCGCCACTACCTTTTTCAACAAGACCGCTGGTTTGATTCTTCTTCCAAAGAATGTCTTAGTGCAGTGATGATAGCCGTTGTTAAGTCAGTCCTGATGTTACGGCCTTTGCATCACTGTTACCCATTAAAACCCTGAATACACATTTACCTAAAAAACAATGTACCTATACATTAGGACTGGATCTTTTGGATGCTGAATTCATATTTATATTACTTACAAACATGAAAAGCAAAGGAAGTAAAGGAAAGCGAAAAAAGAAAAAGAATTAATCAATGAGAAGAATATTTTAAATTGTAGTTAGTAAGGGTTTTTTAAAAATGTACTATGTACTTATTGTTACTTTTTAAAAATATATTTTATTGATTTTTTACAGGGGGGGGGGGGAGGGATAGAGAGTTAGAAACATCGATGAGAGAGAAACATCGATCAGCTGCCTCCTGCACACTCCCCACTGGGGATGTGCCTGCAGCCAAGGTACATGCCCTTGACCGGAATCAAACCCAGGACCCTTCAGTCCGCAAGCCGATGCTCCATCCACTGAGCCAAACCAGCTAGGGCCTGATTGTTATTTTTATTACATTGAGATTATCTTTCCTCTGATAGGTTTGACATGTAACTTATAAAATATTTATAAAAGCTAAGGATAAATATAAGCTTAAATCAGATTAATGTGTAAAATTTACATTGTTTACTGCTTTAATACTTAGATTCCAGCTACATATCTGACAGGTGATAAGACCGACTCAGAAGCTACAAGTATTTACCTCCAGTTATCAAAAAAAGACCCAATTATAAAACTTCTGTATGTTACTCCAGAGAAGGTTTGTATTTTATCATTATTTTAAAATATGACATTAGTGCTGTGTTAGTAAAAACAGTTCAGTTCTTGCTCTTGAGTATGGAATACCCAGCCTTTCCCTCCTCTGTTCCTCTCCTTTATTCCTCACATAGAATACTTACTTCTGCTCATCCAGTGTGTGGAGGTTTTTTCCTTACAACAAGCAATTCTTGTGACACCGGCCAGTTGTCCTATAATTTAACTCAATTCTGACACCGGGATTACAGGTAGAAAGCTGTGAAATGATGAGAATTGAACGCCTACCCAGAGATAGTGTCAAGTCCCACAGGTTAAGGGCTCAGTCCAACACGATTGTTTCCATCCAGGTCACCCCTAACTTCTCTGATTTGGCTATAAATCAGAAGTTCTTATGACTCCCTTCTCAGTTCCCATTAATTTGCTATAGCAGCCCGTAGAACTCAGGGCAATGCTTAAGTTCACCAGTTTACTAAAGGACATGATAAAGATACAGACGAATAGCCAGATGAAGAAAAATGCTGGGTGAGGTCTGGGGAGGTCCAGAGCACAGGAACTTCTGTCCTCATGCAGTTGGGGGTGTCACCCTCCTGGTGTGGATGTGTTTGCCAACCCGGAAACTCTGAATCCCATACTTTGGGGATTTGATTTAGGCTTCCCCATGCAGGCACGATCAATTACTAAATCTATTTCTAGCCCCTCTCCCCCTGTCTGGAGGATGCGGGGTGGCGCTGCGAATTCCAAGGTTCTAATCATGGCTTGGTCTTGGTGGTGACCAGTCCCCACCCAGGATCCCAGACTTGACTCTAGAGTAAAAAGATGTTCCTAGCATTCTTATCACTCAGGAGCTCTCTGCCAGACACTGGGGTGGAGACCAATATATTTTTTCTATTATCTCCTAAAAGCTCACTAGAATACATACATTTTTCAATTTTGACATATTTCTGATATACAGTATAGTGCAAGAATTCCTGTATGACTTTCACCCAGAAACTCCAAATGGTAACTTTTACTGTGATTGCTTTATCATTCTATTTTTTTTAATATTTGAAAGTAAGTTGTAGACATGGTATATCCTTTTAACCTTAAATACTTCGCCATGCGTTTCATAAAAACAAGGAATTCTCTTGCATTACGGTATAATGATCAAAATCAGAAAGTTTTCATTGATACAACACTATTATTTCGTCTATGAACTTCAGTTTCACTAGTTGTCCTAATAATGTCCATTACAGCAAAAGAAATTCCTAGAATATGCATTTAGTTGTCTTGTCTCTTTAAATAATTTGTCTTTCATGATTTTGACAATTTTTTAAAAATATATTTTTATTAATTTCAGAGAGGAAGGGAGAAGGAGAGAGAGATAGAAACATCAATGATGAGAGAGAATCATGGATTGGCTGCCTCCTGCACGCTCTCCACTAGGGATTGAGCCAGCAACCTGGGCATGTGCCCTGGACCAGAACCGAACCTGGGACCCTTTAGTCTGCAGGTTGATGCTCTATCCACTGAGCCAAACTGGCTGGGGCAATTTTGACACTTTTGAAGAGTGAAGGCCAGTTATTTTGAGAACTGTCCCTCCATTTAAGTTTATCTCATGTTTCCTAGTGATTAGATTCAAGTTATTCATCTTGGCAGGCACATCGGAAGTGGTGAAAAGTGCTCAGTGCATCCTGTCAGGAGGCATTTGATGTCAGTTTATTCTGTTATTGGTGATGTTAGTTAACCTAGTCACCTAGGTAAGGTGGTGCCTGCCAGACTTCTTCACTGTAAAATTGCTTTTTTCTCTTTTTTTGTCATAAATGTAATTTTTTTTGGTTATTTTCTGCCTTTGTAATAGTAGATAATTGTTGTGGGATATTCTGAAACTGTGTAAATATCCTGTTATTCATCAGACTTTTACCTAATAGTTTTATCATGCATCGATGATTCCCCTTTAGTTATTACTGTAATGTCTGCCAAGTGATGATTTTTCTAATTAGTTGGCATTTTGCTATAACAAATAGCTTTTCCTTTTACCTATATATTTACTTATATTAGTAAGAAATTATGGAATTTTAACTTATATAGTAGGCTAGCATCTATTTTTGTTATGTAATTTGATGTTCTAATTTGGCCAATGGGAGACCTTCATCAAACTGGCCTCTGTGTTCTTTTGACATGCCTGTTAAGATGCAGGTGCCAGATGTGGTCGTTAATACTAGAATGTCATTGCTTCTAGGCCCTGTACAATATGTGTATGTGTGTGTGTGTGTGTGTGTATCCCCCTCTCCAAGTAACAAGCATGCAAGTAACGTATCCATAGCACTTCCCAGTGTAAACATGGCCCTCAGGTATGCTGACGTCCAAAGTTTTAGAACCACTGACCTGATACATAACTGTTTGCTAAACATCCTAAAATGTATCTGCTATTTTCTATCACTTCTGCTAATTCTCTTCATATCTTATATAATCAAGAGCTAATATGCTAATTAGACCAGATGGCTGAACAACCTTCCAGAATGACCAGTGGGTGGGGCGGGCGGGGCCGGCGGGGCGGGGGACAGGGCCGCTGGGCAGCTGGGGCTGTGAAGGCCTACTCTTGCACGAATTTCGTGTATTGGGCCTCTAGTAATGGAGTAGGAACCAGTTTTCTCTGAAGGTTTTAAAGGAGCTTAAGTTGCAGTGGAACTTAAAGACAACAGAATCCTTGAGGTGAGGTGATGCTTAAATATTTTTAAACTAGAGGCCTGGTGCACGAAGATTCGTGCAAGAATGGGTCTTCCTGGCCGGGGAGGGTTGGGGGGCAGGAGGGAGGGGGGTAAGAGATCAACCAAAGGACTTGTATGCATACATATACGCATAATCAATGGACATAAGACACTTGGGGATAGGGGAGGCTAGGGGACTGTCAAGAGCGGGGGGGGGGGAATGGACACATATGTAATACCCTTTGTAATACTTTAAGCAATAAAAAAATAAATAAATAAATAAATGCACAAAGCTTCTTAAAAAAAAAAAAAAAAAAAGAGAATGGGCCTTCCTTCCCCTGGCTGCCAGCACCACCTTTTCTCTGGCTGGAGCCACCTTTCTGCCTTCGCTTCGGCCCGGAGATGCCTTTCTGCCTTTGTTTCGGCCTGGAACCACCTTTCCACCTTCCTATGCTGCCCAGAGACCCGGAGCGGATGGGGTGGTGCAGAACACCTGGTCATCACCACAGTGATGACACAAGCATCCCGCCCTGCCCTGGCCAGCTTGGCGCCTGTGTATGCAAATTTACCCGCTAGCTTTGTTGGGTTAATTTGCATACTCATTCCTGATTGGCTGGTGGGTGTCACAAAGGTATGGTCAATTTGCATCTTTCTCTTTTATTAGTGTAGATGTCTAATTAATCCTTTTCTGACCTAGGTCTGTGCAAGTAACAGGCTGATTTCTACCCTGGAGAATCTGTATGAGAGGAAGCTCTTGGCAAGGTTTGTTATTGATGAAGCACATTGTGTCAGTCAGGTAAATACTGTTTTTTACGTCTTGAAATATTGATAAATATATACCACCAACAGTATATATATTTTCAGAACTGAAGAGAGAAAAAAACATTGGGTGAATTATTCTATTTCACTGAAGAATATTCTATTTCACTTGAAGGTGGTTCTGAATGTGATGAGCAGTATTTGCTTTGTATAAACGAAAGATTCAAATGGTCTAAAAAGCGGGTTTTTCTCTCAACTAGTGGGGACATGATTTTCGTCAGGATTACAAAAGAATGAATATGCTTCGCCAGAAGTTTCCCTCTGTTCCAGTGATGGCTCTCACTGCCACCGCTAACCCCAGGGTGCAGAAGGACATCCTCACTCAGCTGAAGATTCTCAGGCCTCAAGTGTAAGTTGTTGAAAGTCGTGCATTTTGAACCCTGGGGCAGTGGTTCTCAGTTTGCTACACATTAGAATAATCTGCGGAGCTTTGAAAATCCCAGTGCCCAGGTTGTGCCTGATGCCAATTAGCTCAGAATTTTGGGGCTAGAAACCATTAGGTTTTTAAAAATCCCCAAGTGAACCATCCTTTTCTTGGGGTGGCGTTACTGTCCAATTAGCGTGCAGTGAGGGCAGTACTGCCAACACCTTTAAAAAAGCAAATCCCCAGGTGATTACAATATATAGCAAACTTTGGGAACCAGCGCCCTAAGGGCTTTTCTTCGCTTACTGAAATGAAAACTTTCTCTTGTCACCTATTCTGTAAATCGGAATAAAGTGCATGCTGTTCCCGTTAGCCCTGGGAGCGTCCCAGTAATAAAGTAGCTTTTATTTACCTGATTTTGGCTCCCCATACATCCTAGAATATACATCATGCAATGAACCAATGACCCTGCTTTGTCCTTTTCCTCTGGAGTCCCAGTGACACCCAGAATGCTGAAAATAGTCTAGAAACTATGTATAACAGCTTTTTTCACTTTGTTTCCATCTCAACAGCAAAGGGCTTCTTATTGGCACCAAATCCATAATTATTCAATAATAAAAACCACAACAGTAAAATGCCCCACATATATAGGGTGTACTGGATTAGTTTGTATCTCTGCATGAGTTTGTAGACACAAATTCTCTGATAAGTTCATTCACTCAGCAAATAGTTACTTAACAGCTATTGTGTACCAAGGTTACAATACTTCTTCCTTCTAATTTGTTAATGGGTGTTTGAGTTTGAGGAAAGCCTGAAGGAATGACTAATATATTGGGGTGATTTTTTTTTTTTAATATATTTTATTCATTTTTTACAGAGAGGAAGGGAGAGAGATAGAGAGTTAGAAACATCGATGAGAGAGAAACATCGATCAGCCGCCTCCTGCACACCCCCCACTGGGGATGTGTCCGCAACCCAGGTACATGCCCTTGACCGGAATCGAACCCGGGACCCTTCAGTCCGCAAGCCGACGCTCTATCCACTGAGCCAAACCGGTTTCGGCGGGGGTGATTTTTTTTTAAGTACACCTTTTGTTCATTTGGAAATAGAGAATAAGCTGGCTCTATAAATATGGTAGAAACAATAGCAGCATCTCTCAGTGGGTTATAAGAAGAACTGGAAGTGCCACATGCAGGATATGAGGGGTTGTGAGATTCAGGTAGCTACAAAGACCTTTGCAGATTCAACTGGCGTGCGTTTGTTTTTGTTAATCCTCACCTGTGGATACATTGATTTTTAAAGGGAGTGGAAGGGAGGGAGGGGGGATAGAGAGAGAGAGAAACATCAATGTGGCTGGGATCGGGCCTGCAACCCATGTACATGCCCTTGACTGGGAATTTAACCTGGACCCTTTAGTCCTTGGGCTGATGCTCTAAGCACTGACGCTCTAACGGCCAGGCTAAACTGGCGTTCTTGAGTGCAAGAATTTCCAAGTACCCAGTTTTTTGTGTGTGATTTCACGTGCAGAGAGGAGTTTGTATAAAATTGGGGAGAAGGATATTTTGCTTCCATAATTGATAAACATTACATGATAGTTAAGGTGTCATACTTCGGGTTTTAGTGAATAACCTACATACTAGAAATTCGCGTCTACAAGCACTACATTGGTCTGTGAAGCTTTTTCTTTTTTTAGATAGGCAATATTTTTAGCTTTTTTCCCCTCAATTTATGCCAGAAGCAATCTACTGTTCTTTTTGATCAGTAATATTTTCCAGATGCCCGACAGTTAAATCATATAAGTTCAGTTTAATTAGCCTTTTCTAATATATATATATATATATATATATATATATATATATATATATATATATATATGTATGTATATATATATATAAATCATTGATTGGCTGCCTCCTGCACGCCCCTACTGGGGATCAAGCCTGCAACCCAGGCATGTGTCCTGACGGGAAATCAAACTGTGACCCCCTGGTTCATAGGTCGACCCTCAACCACTGAGCCATACCAGCTGGGCTCAATTCACCTTTTGAATAACTTTTCATTAAGTATAGAATTTGTCGTTTTGCTTGAGTAAATATTGCACAAATATAGTTAGAAGCAGACACCTTTAACATCTTTTCCTAGTAGTGTGAGAAGATCTCCTTGAAAAAGCAATAGATTATACATTTCCTGAGTCTAGCATGTGGTGCCCGGTGCATAATTGGCACTTGTTAAGAATGAATAAATGAAACATATGGAGGAATTTGGGTAAAATGTGAAAATTTGGGCAAGTCTGTTGACTCTTTAATATATTTGGTACTTCTATATTTGGGAAGGTTTAAATTTCTTAGTGGAAGTACAAAATTTTAATGAACACTTTCTGACACATTTTTTCCTGCTCTTTTCTGCCAGTAAGCCCTTTGTTTGCATTAAATTTGCCCAACTGCTGATGTGTCATGACCCTGAAGAAGGCAGTTATCCAAAGGTTTGGAGTCATGGCTCCCATGCTCGTCTCCTCATGCTCGTCTATGATGTTATTCTTCCTCTTTGGGAAATACAAGGATGGATAATAAACTTTCCCTTTCCCTTAGGATCTGAGAAATACGAACTGAGGAAGAGACAAACAAATAGACAGTTTAATACAACAGTAATAATGTAATAATACAATAGTAATAACAGCTAACACTTTTACACATCTAGCCTCTACAGTGTGCAGGGCACTATTGTTGGCATTTTGTGTATTAACTCATCCACACAAAAGTCTTATGAAGTAGATCCTCCCATTTTTCTCACTTTATGGATGAGGAAACAGGCACAGCAATTAAACAACTTGAACAAGGTCACATGCCTAGCGAGCGCTGGAGTAAGTACTTAAACCCAAACGATCTGTTTTCAGCACCCTTTAAATTCTCTCCAGATTGCAGAATGAAGTCAGTGGTGATTAGAAGTGTAAATTATTACTGCAGGAACTCAGAAAGCCAAGATTAACTATAACCCAAAGTAACAACTATTAGTGAAGAGGGGTCAGACAGGGTTTTATAAAGGAAGTGGGTTTAGTAGGATGAGTGGTCTTTTAAAAATTTTAAACATCTTTATTGAGTTATGTCAATATCTAAAAATTCATCTATTTAAAGTATATAATTCTGTGATTTTTGTAATTTTTTATTTATTCATAGGGTTGTGCAGTCCCACCACTATCTAATTTTAGAACATTTTTATCTCCCTTAAGAGAAACTCCATACACATTAGCAGTTAATTACCAGCATCCTCCACCTGCCCAGCTCTAGACAACTGCTTATCGGCTTTCTATCTCTAGATTTTTGCCTGTCCTGGACATTTCATTTAAATAGAATCATATACTCTGTTGCCTTTTGTGAGTGCCCTTTTTCACTTACCATCATGTTCTCAAGGTTCATCCATGTTGTAGCATGTATCAGTACTTGTTTCTTATTGACAGCTGTCCCATTGTATGGATAATCTGCGTTTTATTTATTCGTCATGGGGTGAATATTTGAGTTGTTTCTATTTTTTGGCTATTAGGAATAATGCTATGAGCATTTGTGTACAAGTTATCATGTGGACATGTGATTTTATTTCTCTGGGACATACATCTAGGGAAAGAATTGTTGGGCCATATGGTCACTCAACATTTGACCTTTTAAAGAACTGCCAGGTTGGTTTTCAAAGCATCTGCCCCATTTCACATTTCCTTTAGCCATGTGTGAGGGTGGCAGTTTTTCCACATCCACACATTATCACTTGTTACCGTTTGTCTTTTTTACTGTATTCATTCTACTGGATGTGAAGTGGCAAGTGAGTGGCATTTGAACAGAAGAAAAGTGAGAATTCAGGGCTGAAGTTTTTGGTGTGAAAATACCGGTCAGGCCCTAGCTGGTTTGACTCAGTGGATAGAGCGTCGGCCTGTGGACTGAAGGGTCCGGGGTTCGATTCCGGCCGAGGGCACATGCCCGGGTTGCAGGCTCTATTCCCAGGGTGGGGGTGCAGGTGGCAGCCAATCAATGCTTCTCTCTCATCATTGATGTTTCCATCTCTCTCTCCCTCTCCCTTCCTCTCTGAAACCAATAAAAATATGTATTTAAAGAAAATACAGGTCAGGCCCAAGGAATGGTGAATAATCCATAGAATAAGTGGAGAAATAAAGAGAAGGAATAACCCTGGAAAGGTTGCCTGAGGCCAGATCATAGAGGGTCTTGCATATCATCCTGCTCAAGTATTGGATTTATCTTATAGGCACATTCACCTGGGAGGTGGCTTGATTGGAACTGTTTGGCTATTATGTTTTGGCTTTTTTGGTTAAAATGTTTTCCTCACCCTGGCAGTGGATAGAAGATGGAGTGGAGGGACAGTTTAGAGGCAGGACAGCCCTTTAGGAACCCTAGTGCAGCCATTTAAGAGAGAGATGATGATAGTGGCAACAGTAGAAAAGGAAGGTGGGGACAGAGTCAAGAGATAAAACAGTAGAATCAACAAGACTGGCAACTGATGGGGTAAGAATATGGACATAGTGAAAGTTTATAGCAGTTTCTGGTGCAGGTGGCTAGTTCCATTGATGATACCTGGAGATGGAACTAGCAGGAGGGTAGAAGATTAGAAGGAATGGATAAGGAATTTAATTTTAGATCTTGGTGTCTTCATACTTTCTTTGGACACGTGCCTCCTAAATGAATTTTGAAAAGCTGTACCACTTGTACATTTTTAACCTGACATCTGAAATTTTTCAACATGAATTTAAATAAAGAAAATGTGGTCTATTTTAACATTTTAAAACAAAATTGTTACCTAAACTTTTAAAATGTATTCTGTAGAATATTAATTTATGAGAGCAGTTCTGTACCTACATCATCCACTTGCAAAACACATTAAAATTTTTTTACCTCTTTAACAGATACTTTACATTTTTCCTTTTTCTCTTTGAGCACATATTTCTCTTTCAGTTTCCTATAGAATTTTATTCTAAGGCAATATATTTTTGTGCATGAAGTCTCTTTTTTTAATATATTTTTATTGATTTCAGAGAGGAAAGGAGAGGGATAGAGAGCTAGAAACATCAGTGATGAGAGAGAATCATTGATCGGCTGCCTCCTGCACGCCCCCTAATGGGGATTGAACCCTCAACCTGGGCATGTACCCTTGGCCGGAATCAAGCCCAGGACCCTTCGGTCCCCAGGCTGACACTCTATCCATTGAGCCAAACCAGCTAGGGCATGCATGAAGTCTTGTTGCTTATTGTATCATACTTATATGCAAAAAAAAAAAAAGGTTTCTATATTAAGAATTGTTTTTAAATTTCTTATACCGAAATTTTTTTCCAAATTGAATTACTATAATTATTAGTAGCACATAACTGATCAGAATAGCTTACAAATATGTATATATTTTAAAGTTTAATGTATTTTAATAGCAAACTTACAGGAATAGCACAGACCACATTTAAAACACGTGCTTGCCTGTAGGAAACTTAGAAAAGTAGAGTGAATGGATGGAATCTACTTTATCATAAAAATGCTACAAACACCATGTAGTTGCCATCAATAAGAAATTGACTTATTTTTTAAAAATCCAAATGTTGGCATTGTCCAGAAACATTTAACTAACAAAGTTGAACTGCTGAAACTTGTTCACCGAAACACTTTCACTTGCATGAATGCTTTATGTCCCAGCATTTACATTAAAAAAAATTCACTGCTGAAACCGGTTTGGCTCAGTGGATAGAGCGTCGGCCTGCGGACTGAAAGGTCCCGGGTTCGATTCCGGTCAAGGGCATGTACCTGGGTTGCGGGCACATCCCCAGAAGGGGATGTGCAGGAGGCAGCTGATCTATGTTTATCTCTCATCGATGTTTCTAACTCTATCTCTCTCTTCCTTCCTCTCTGTAAAAATCAATAAAATATATTAAAAAAAATAAAAAAAATTCACACACAGATGAAAATGGAAAAACTGCCAATACCTGATTTCTGCCCCCTGTTTTCCGCTTGCAGTCATATACTTAGGTACCTTTCAACCCCATGGAAAGCTAATATCTAACGTTCAGAGCTACCGATAACAGGAAGAGGAGAATTTTTTTAAAAAAATGAAATATTTCCCATCATGGCGGGTTCTTAAGCACATTCTCCACATTGCAGTGTGCTGGGTGGGTGTCTGTTGGATAATTGTTACACGTTTGGCATGGATAGGTTGGTGTCTTCAAAAAGGCCAACCAGATAGACCTCCCGCCTCCTGTGAAGCAGCAAATTGCTACATGCTGGAAGCGCACATCTGTTTTGAGGTCCTGAGCAATTTCTCACACCAGACGCTGGAAGGGAAGTTTGCGAATCAGAAGTTCAGTGGACTTCCCATAAGGTCTAATATCACAGAGTGCCATAGTACCAGGCCTGTAACCATAAAGTTTCTTTACCCCTCCCGTGGAGGGCACACTCTTGCTAGTGGCTTTGGTAGCCAGTTGCTTCCATGGTATGTTACCACAGGTTGATTTGTGGGCAGTCCGCTTTGTAAGAGCCATGGTATAGAGAACTCCTTACTTAACCCCCCTTCTCCTCGTACTGGAGCCCTATTGCTAGAGGCTGGCTGGCATTAATGATGGCAGTGTGGCGATGGCTGTGAGCACAGTTCAAATATATTTTTTAAATTTCTTAAGCATAAATTTTGATTGAGAATGTGTAACTTTAAATAAAGATAGGACTTTTCCCCCTCCCAATTAGTTCATATATCTGTGGATGATCAGTTGGTTGGCTCAAATCTATAATAATAAAAAGGTAATATGCTAATTAGACTGGATGGCCGAACAACCTTCTGGATGACATTCCAGATGACCTTCTGGACAAAGCCGGGACTGCGAGGGCCCTGGGGCGAGGCAGCAGCCGAGTCAGCCCTCGGAGCCCCCTTGCACAAATTTCGTGCATTGGGCCTCTAGTTTATTTATATAATTGATTTCAGAGAGGAAGGAAGAGTGAGAGAGAGATAAAAACATCAATGATGAGAGAGGATCATTGATTGGCTGCCTCCTACAAACCCCACACTGGGGACTGAACCCGCAACCTGGACATGTACTCTGACAGGGAACTGAACCTCCTAGTTCATAGGTCGATGCTCAACTACTGAGCCATGCTGGCCAGGTGGCTTAAATTTCTTTTATAGATGTAAGCATTGAGAAACATTGCTTGCAGAAACGTGGATGGGAATGGAAAGCATTTTATTGTAGTAATAACACTCAATTTGAATTCCCTCTGACACATATGCCAAAATTACATAATGATCTGTCATGAAAAATTATTTTTAATGATGTTTCAACCGACAACTCAATTAAGTCCTCCAAATTTTGTTGAAAGCAAAGATTTATAAAACATGTGACTGGCAAAATAAGTCAGATCATTAGTTACTCACTTTACTTTTTCTGGGAAATATACCCTAAAAAATGCCTTACCAAGACTTACCCAATGACTATTAAATATTGTTGCTATTTCACATAAATGAACCTTATATCCAATATATTCTGAAGACCTTTCCTAATCTATTTTTTACATATTTTTTTATTCTGTGATATGCTTTTAAATTAGTTTTGTCAAAACTTTGTGGCTACTGATTAGCTCTTCCAAATAATGGGAAATGACTACCATATAACCTAATTGGCAAATCCAGTTTTTTGGGTTTTTTAAATATATTTTATTGATTCTTCACAGAGAGGAAGGGAGAGGGATAGAGAGTTAGAAACATGGATGAGAGAGAAACATCTATCAGCTGCCTCCTGCACACCCCCCACTAGGGATGTGCCCGCAACCAAGGTACATGCCCTTGACCGGAATCGAACCTGGGACCCCTGAGTCCGCAGGCCGACGCTCTATCCACTGAGCCAAACCGGTCAGGGCGCAAATCCAGTTTTCATTGCCAAACCAATCAGCTGCGTGAGACTTACTTACTTCTATATAAAAAAAGAAAATTTTGACTGTTTATAATTCACATAAACCAGTACATATCCTCATGACAAGTATTTCAGTTCCAAAAGCAACAAGAGCTGAGCACAAATTGATTCCATTTCCTAACACATCACTTAAAAATCACATGAGTTTGACACCCTGGACCCGATAATATTTTGTATTTTAATGGCAACAACTCCTTTAGTGAAATACAATGAAATCCAAACTTCTTTTTAAAAAATCATATCTCTATTAAGATATAATTGACACACCATAAAATTCACCCGTTGAAAGGTTAGAATTTAGTTGGGTTTTTTGAATTTTCACAGAATTGTTCAACCATCCCCCAAATCTCAGTTTAGAACGTTTTCATTATCCAAAGAAGAAACCTCGGCCTGATAAGCAGCACTCCCCATCACTCAGCATAATGTTTTCAAGGGACTTCCATGTGGTAGCCTGTATCAGTACCTCCCTCATTCATTTTTATGGCTGAATAATCTTCCATTTTGGGGGCATTCCACATTTCAGTTACCCATTTATCAATTGATGAGAACCGCCTCTAACTACAGTATCTGGTAACTCCAAACATGCTGCTTTCCAGCAGGCCGAGTCAGATTTGTTCTATGTAATGAAATCAGAGAGATTATCTTTTTCATGTTAACAAATTGTGGGAATGCTGCTTTTAGTTAGCGGCCATCTGCTGGATTTTAGCAGTCTGTTTGCTGTAGAGATACTTGTTTTGGTTTTAATTGGGTCTGAGATCTACAGCTTTCTGTCCTAATATGATGTCATTTTCTTATTTTTAGTAAAAGTAGTCTGTTTGACTGAATTAGTAAACATTTCTCAATTATGCCACAAATAAAAATTTCAGATTTTATGCCAAATGTTTGTAATATATCAGCTTTATTGAGATATAATGCACATGCCATACAGTTCACCTATTTAAAGTGTATCATTCAGTGGTTTTGAGTAGTCAGAGTTGTGCAGCCATCACCACGATCAATTTTAGAATGTTTTCCTCACCCTGCAAAAGCACTCATATCCATTAGTAGTCAATCCCACTTGCCCTCACACCCCCTAGCAGCCCGAGGCAACCACCAATCTACCTTCTGTCTTTAGATTTGCCTGTTCTGGATCGCTATATACATATATTATGCAAATTGACTGGATGGCTGAACAACCAGTTGGCAATGACGTGCACTGACCACCAGGGGGTCTGCCCCCAGCTGGGAACCGGGGGTGGGTGGCGGCGGATGTGGCAGGCAGCGGGAAAGATTGGCCCTGATCGTGTGCTGGGCCTCTAGTCTCATTTAAAGAGAATCATCCAATATGGCTTCTTCCACTTAGCATAATGTTTTCAAAGTTTATTGCTGAAGAATATTCCATTGTTATGGGTATATTACATTTTATTTATTCATTGGTCAACACTGGGATTGTTTACCTTTTTTGGCTATTAGGAGTAATGCTGTTATGAGCATTCACATACAAGTTCTTATGCGGCCCTGTGTTTTCCTGACTCTCGGATATAGACCAAGGAATGGAATTGTTGGGTTTTGTGCTAACTCTATTTTTTACCTTTTGAGAACCGCCAGACTATTTTCCAAAGTGCCTGCCCATTTTACATTCCCACCAGCATTGCTACTGTCTTTCTTTTTGGACTCAGATTTTTTTAAATATGTTTTTATTGATTTCAGAGAGAGGAAGGGAGAAGAGAGACAGATAGAAGCATCAGTGATGAGAGAGAATCATTGATTGGCTGCCTCCTGCTACTGGCATCGAGCCTTCAACCTGGTGTGTGCCCTGACCAGGAATCGAACCAACGACTTCTTGGTTCCTGGGTTGACACTCAACCACTGAGCCATACTGACCAGGCATTTTTTTTAATGCATGAAACATTGTTCTAGTATTAAAGTGTGGTGTAAAACGTAGGAAAAGGCAATGAGGCCATTATTTTTTATTAAAATACTAGAGGCCCAGTGCACAAAAATTTGTGCACTGGCAGGGGAGGGGAGGTCACCCCCCCCCCACTTGTGCCCTCTCACAGTCTGGGACCCCTCAGGAGATAACCACCTGCTGGCTAAGGCCCGCTCCCCGGGTGGCAGATGGCAGGCCCAATCCCTCGGTGCCTGCCTCTCCTCCCCGGGTTGCACACACAGCAGGGCTGATCCAGGGATTGGGGTGCCGCCCTGGGTCAAGCACACAGCAGGGCCGATCCGGGGGTTGGGGTGCCGCCCCGGGTCGGGTCGCACACGGGACACCCCGGGCGGGTCGCACGCAGAATGCCCGGGCGGGCCAGCGGATCACTGCTGCCCCGCCTGGCCACCCCGGGTCGGGTCGGGTCGCACACAGACGCCTGCCACCCTGGGTCGCAGATAGCAGGCCCGGATGGCGGCAGGGCAGGCGGGATGACGCTGTCCCGCCCTGCCTGCAGTTTGCAAATTTGCCACCATCTTTGTTAGTTAATTTGCATATCACGCTGATTAGCCAATGGGAGGTGTAGCGAAGGTATGGTCACTTACCATGTTTGTCTATTATTAGATGGGATGTTTTTATTGATTTAGAGAGAGAAAGGAAGGGAGGGGGGGAAGAGAAACATTGATGAAAGAGGTACATTGATGGCTGCCTACACGGCCCCCACTGGGGATTGAGCCAGCAACCTGGCATGTGCCCTGACCGGGAATCCAACCAGTGACCTCCTGGTGCATGGGATGACGCTCAAACCACTAAGCCATACTGGCCAGGCCTGAGCAATTTTTTTTAATGCCAGAATTTATCAGGACTGCAGTTCCTTTTGCTGTGGCAGTGACTGTAAGTAATGAACTGAGAACAATCAAATTAGTCCTTGAATATATCAGACTTTTATCTGCCCCCTTCTTCGCCACAATCTGCTTGCTACACATGCTTCTGCCATTTCAAGCACTAAAAGAAAGCTCTGAGTGTCTTGTACAAGTGATATAAGGGGGCTGGTTTTGACTCAGAGTAATGCATTCTCTGACAGTTTTCAGGGATGAAGGAAGAAGCACGGTCATAAAATAAAAATCATCTTCACTCCCACCACCTTCCTCTGTATCTGAAACCAGAACATTCCATTAGAGGCTGAAATGCTTCATTCCTGATGTCATACCCCGCCCTTAACAGAAATACGTAAAACACTTAAAACACGAAGCTTCACCAGCGGTTTCAGTTTCTTTGACTAAAGAAAGCTTTACCTATACCCATGCTAGACTCTTTTTTTTTTTTTAATGTCCTGGAGGTTTTTGCATCTGGAAGAGTGCAGGGTAGTAAAGTTCAGAATGAGTCAAAAGTAGGGTTCGTTTGTTTGTTTTTAGAAAGTGGGAGGACAATTGTGAAAGGAAGAAAACGGGGCAGGAGAAACCAGCAGGATGCCTCGACTGCAGGTGCATCCTCAGATCAGTCTTTTAGCAAAAGTTACATGTGAAAATGCAGAAGGGAGGACCTGGGAATCGGCTCCTTTAAATTTGTCTTTGCTCTTGCACTTTGAGAAAGTCTCTGTGACTCCCTGGGGGGGCATGCATGCACAGTTTTAGACCACCTATGTGAAAAGAAGTTGGATTATGGGTTGAAAATCTGAAAAGAGGTCTAAGCTGGAGGCAAAAGTCGGGACTCGTGGGAATGGTAAAGGGTGTCCCAAAATTCACGCAAAATTTGAATTTTGCGTGGGCATTAACAACAACAACAAAAAATAAAAGCCTAATTTTACTTGGCTTATTGAATCAGATTCTAATATCTGTTGCCCTTTGATTTCAATCCCTTCAATTTGATAAGCATTACCAAGTACCAATGATGGCCCAGGAGCAGGGACAGTGAAGACCAGTGAAGAACATGGCTTTGCGTCTGTGCCAGCAAAGCCATGGAGGCCATTGACCCGATGTGCTATTCCATCCATAACCCTATACTGTCTACTTTATGAATCGATAAAAAGTTTACAGTTTTTAATTATAAACCTGTGTTTTCTATCAAAATTACTTCTTGCGTGAATTTTGGGACACCCTTTGTTTGTTTGTTTGTTTTTTAATATATTTTATTGATTTTTTACAGAGAGGAAGGGAGAGAGATAGAGAGTTAGAAACATCGATGAGCCGAAACCGGTTTGGCTCAGTGGATAGAGCGTCGGCCTGCGGACTGAGGGGTCCCGGGTTCGATTCCGGTCAAGGGCATGTGCCTGGGTTGCGGGCGCATCCCCGGTGGGGGGTGTGCAGGAGGCAGCTGATCGATGTCTCTCTCTCATCGATGTTTCTGACTCTATCTCTCTCCCTTCCTCTCTGTAAAAAATCAATAAAATATATTAAAAAAAAAAAAAAAAGAAACATCGATGAGAGAGAAACATCGATCAGCTGCCGCCTGCACATCTACTGGGGACATGCCCGTAACCCAGGTACATGCCCTTGACCGGAATCGAACCTGGGACCTTCCAGTCCGCAGGCCGATGCTCTATCCACTGAGCCAAACCAGTTTCGGCACCCTTTATTTGGATGCAGTTTAAAGAAAGTGTGGTCCCTGAAGAAGATGATGTAGGGAAGAAGAGAAGAGCCTAGCATTGCGGGGGTGATTGTCACTTGGGGAGTGAGTGAAGGAAGAAAAGATGGAGATGGGGAGATCAGAGAGGTGAAGGGAATGTAAAACTGAGAGCTAATGGGTTTTCAGCAAGAATATCCAATGTGGCGTGACTGGGAGGTCAGAGAGGATTCGGTCTGAGAAACCAATGCAAAAACAAATGTAGGTCAAGGTTACTACTGCCTCCTGCGTGGCCTTCTTACCTGTACAGCAGTCCCTTCAGGAGCGTGGCTGCCCTCCGCAGCGAGGCATTCTTTGGTCCTAAAACTAAACACATTTATCCTACCAATGGCAACAAAACCTGGACCCAGCTAGCTTGGGATTAGATACAAAAACAGAGCCAGTGGTTGCCTCCCTCTGATCTCCACACCCTTGTGATAGCAGCCTCCTCACCATCAGCCCAGGCACGGGGAGGTCTTTGTGCTCTAAATTTAACTTGTTCTTCCTGCGGAGATGTTGGACCCTGGGGCGGTGGAGGGTCCCTGCAGGCCAAGGATCCTGTAACAGTTCTTTAGTTGTAAAAGCTTTGATAAGACAGTTTCCGTAGAATGGTAACGGGAAAGCCAGAATGGAAGTGATGAGGAGAAACGGAGTGTGTGGTTAGTCGGTTGGGAGCGTAAGTGTCTTCCCAGAAACTTGCCACTGGAGGGAAAGAAAGGTGGGCTGTCAGCAGCAGTACAGTATTGGGTCAAGGGAAGCTTTTGTTGTTTTTAGGATTGGTGATCTTAGAACATATTCAGCGACAAAAGGGAAGAATTCACAGAAGAAACTGAAGTTCAAGAGAGGAGATAGTGGAGAGGAAGTGCGAGAGAGGAAGTGGGATACCAGCGGCAAAAGACCAGAGAGAGAAAAGAGCACATCTCTCAGCGTCACCCACATTCTTTCGGGGACGCAGAGCCAAAGTACAGTGGCCCACGCACCTTTTGTTGCCCAGCAATTAGCCCCTCCTGTACACAGTCAAAATTTGGGAAAATGTATGTTTTCTCTTATGGGTTTTTATATATATAATTTTTTAAAATTGATTTCCAAGAGGAAGGGAGAGGGAGAGAGAAGTAGAAACATCAATGATGAGAGAATCATCATGGATCGGCTGCCTCCTGCACACCCCCCACTGGGGATCAAGCCCACAACCCAGGCATGTGCTGTGACCAGGAATCGAACTGCGACCTCCTGATTTATAGGTCGATGCTCAACCACTGAGCCACACTGGCTGAGCTGATTTTCTTAATCTTTTAAATAATGTTTTAGTCATCGCTGCTCTTAGTCATCTTCATCTTGGAGGCTGGGCTCTCGGCTTATCTGCATGTGTTCTCTTCTACAATCCTTCTAGCTCCTTGTCAGCTAGTCCCATAGACACTCCCTCCTTGTCACCATTCATTTTGTTAGCCCCTTAACCCAACTTCCGTTTCTCTGTTCTATTATGTAAGCTGCCAGGGCAATATTCAATTTAACATAACTCGATAATTAGGTTTGCTTTGTGGAACATCAGCATTTAATTTTTGAAGGTGACTGAAACTGTATTTTCTCATAGTAACAAAATTTTATGTTTGGGACTTCTTTTAGGTTTACCATGAGCTTTAACAGACATAATCTGAAATACTATGTGCTACCAAAGAAGCCTAAAAAGGTCGCATTTGATTGCTTAGAATGGATCAGGAAGCATCACCCATGTGAGTACAGCTATGTGATGAATTATGTCTAGAAGTAATAAGTACATGTCTTTTTAGTACCACAATCTTATATAATAAAAGGCTAAAATGCAAATAAACCAAACGGCAGGACAACCAGTCGCTATGATGTGCACTGACCACCAGGGGCAGACGCTCAACGCAGGAGCTGGGCTCACAGCTGGCAAGCGCAGTGGTGGTGGCGGCAGCGCTAAAGATGTCTGACTGCCAGCTTGGGCCCATTCCCCCTGGGGAGCGGGCCTAAGCCATCAGTTGGACATCTTGCAAGGACTTCATGGACTACAAGAGGGTGCAGGCCGGGCTGAGGAACCCCCCCACCCCTGTGTGCATGAATTTCATGCACCGGGCCTCTAGTAGAATATATAAAATTGCATAAGAAACATTTCTCATGATAGCACTGATTTGCTATTTATAGAGCAGAATATCTCAACTCCCTCAGTTCTGAATATTGTGAAATCTCATTCGGTTTGATAACAATAAACCCTAACAATAAAAAATATGTTTTAAAATAAACCCTAACCAAAAAAAAAAAAAAAAAATTAAGTATTTCCTCCTACATCTCTATTTTATAATGGATGGTTTCAGTATCTTAACGCTGGCTTCTATCTGTGTGAATTATACAGGTCTTTGTTTCATTGTGTTCTCCCAAGTGTGTGTGCCTTTAAACTATAATAATTAAAATGAGATTCTGAGATTAATGGTAGTTTCCCATGTAACCCACTTTCCATGGAGAAGTTAAACATCTTTATTTCATTTTTTAAAACTTAATATACATATTGGTTTGAAGAAATCAAACAGCGCAGTGATGGACCATGAAAAAGTTAGTAATTTCCCTCTCCCTGGCAGCTAATATAAATAGCATAATAGAGTGTAAATCTATACCTTTGGCTCTGACACAGAGAAATGACTTTTTCTTGATACCTTTATCTTCTGATTTAAAAAATAAATACATAAAAACAACAATAAATATAATACATGCTCATTGAAGAACATTTAGAAAGCAACAAAAAGAAGAAGGAAGCTAAAGACAAACCTCACCTCAAGACAAGTCACTGTTATCTTTTTGGTTTGTTTCCTTCCGTTAATTTTTTAATGCATTTTTCTGTCCATTAGCATACTATATACTAGGTGTACCGGTTAATAATGGCGGATTTTGTAATCAAAGAAAATAAGATAATTTCAAGAGAAACACCAAAAGTGCTTTATTCAAAGTAATGTCCATCGCTAGCTACACATTTCCCCCATCTTTCAGGTATTTTGTGGATACTGTCCCAATAGAACTTTTCTTGGTTTGAGGCAAACCATTCAGAGACCCAATTTCCCAGTTTTGAAGTGCTGCTCAAAAAGTGCGTGTGCCATCGATCGGAACAAGTGGTCATCTGAAGGAGCAAGATCTGATGAATACGGCGGGTGGGTTAATACTTCCCAGGCAAGATCTTTTAACGTGTCTTTAACTGGTTTTGAATTGTGTGATGGTGCGTCATCATGAAGCAGAATTACTCTGCCCTGTCTTCTGGCCCATTCTGGTCGTTTCATGATCAAAGTGTGGTTCAAATTGATTATTTGTTGCCGGTAGCGATCAGTATTAATGGTTTCACCTGGTTTTAGAAGCTCATACTACACCACACCTTCCTGATCCCACCAAACGCAGAGCATTGTCTTCTTTCTGAAGCGAGTTGGCCTTGCAGTCGATGTTGATGGTTGACCTGGATCAAGCCATGATTTTGTGTGTTTGAAATTCTCAAAATGAATCCACTTTTCATCGCCAGTCACAATCCGATGCAAAAAAAGACTTTCTTTCGTGCCATTGAAGCAACATTTTACTGATGACTTTTCGGTTTTCCATTTATCTTTCATTCAGTTGATGTGGCACCCATTTTCCTTCTTTTAGAATATTTCCCATTGCTTGTAAACTATCGGAAATTGTTTGCTGAGCAGTTTGACACACATCTTCATCCAATAATGCTTGTAATTGTTGGTTTTCAAACTTTTTTGGTTGACCTGGACGTTCTTTGTCTTTCACATCGAAATCATCACTTTTAAAGCGTTTAACCAGCATTCACAAGTATCTTGAGATGGAGCATGTTTACCATAATCTTCCTGAAGTATATGATAACTTTTTCTTCAAAATAAAATAATGAATTAAAACTTTCCACAATTGCTCTTTTTTTGGCACGAAATTCAACATTTTTAAGCATAAAAATATCTATGATGTTAACACCTTCAGCAAATTTGACATGAAATTTTGAAGCTTGCTGTCAGTATAAGAAAATAGCATTCATATCAAATCGCATATATATCAACATATGTGTAACTCCATCTATTGAAAAAAGTCCACATTATTAACTGGTACACCTAGTGTGTGTGTGTGTGTGTGTGTGTGTGTGTATTAGAGGCCCGATGCACAAAATTCATGCTGTGAGCTCTGAGGGCCAAGGCAGCAGCCCCGGAAGGACGTCCGGTCTAATTAGCATATTATACTTTTATTATTATAGATTGTGTTTCTACCCTTAACCTGTTTTATATCTTGAGCATTTTCTCATGTCTTTTTGAAAACATAGAAAATACTTGCCAAAACCGGTTTGGCTCAGTGGATAGAGCGTCGGCCTGCGGACTGAAAGGTCCCAGGTTCGATTCCGGTCAAGGGCATGTACCTTGGTTGCAGGCACATCCCCAGTGGGGGGTGTGCAGGAGGCAGCTGATTGATGTTTCTCTCTCATTGATGTTTCTGACTCTCTGTCCCTCTCCCTTCCTCTCTGTGAAAAACCAATAAAAATATATTTTTAAAAAAAACAAAAAACACTTGCCCTAACTGGTTTGGCTCAATGGATAGAGCGTCGGCCTGCAGACTCAAGGGTCCCAGGTTCGATTCCAGTCAAGGGCATGTACCTTGGTTGCGGGCACATTCCCAGTAGGGGGCGTGCAGGAGGCAGCTGATCAATGTTTCTCTCTCATCGATGTTTCTAACTCTCTATCCCTCTCCCTTCTTCTCTGTGAAAAACCAATAAAATATTTTTTTAAAAAAAGAAAGAAAATACTTGACAATTATACCGTATATTATTTTATAATTTCCTGTCTTAGCCTCCTAATTTTGGCCATTAAAATTTTTCTAATTTTCAAAATTCAAATAAAACTTTTCGTGTAAGTCCTTGTACCGCTTTATTTTCTATATTAGTTTTCTAAAAGAAAACTTGAGTCCAAAGATAGAAGCATTTCTGGGGCTCTTTGATACATATTGCCATTTGTTTTCAACAAAGCTTGTGTAAGGGTGCCTTCCCATTTTCTAGCCAGTGTGAAATAGAGCCCGGGGTTTGTCCAGGTCCACCTCAGGAGTCATATGCAGGGATAGGATTAAAGGTCAAACCCTGACATTTTCAGTGCAGGTGAGTTCTCCTTGCTTGAATTCTTTTACCTACTATAAGAAAACTATGGAGGTCTATTTATGTTTCATATGTTTCAAAGAACATAATATAGATTGTGCTGTTATTTATGTTACAAATCCTCATTTCTTGGCAGATGATTCAGGGATAATTTACTGCCTCTCCAGGCGAGAATGTGACACAATGGCTGACACCTTACAGAAGAATGGTCTCCCTGCTCTTGCTTATCATGCTGGCCTCAGTGATTCTGCCAGAGACGAAGTACAACACAAGTGGATCAACCAGGATGGCTGCCAGGTAACATTTTTAAAGATAAACATGTAATTTTTTTATAGTATATAAGCAAACTTGCTCATGTAGAATGAAAATTGTTTTTATCATAAGTAGTAAACATCAAAATAAGACTGAAATTAAAAAAATGTTTTTGGCCCTAGCCGGCTTGGCTCAGTGGATAGAGCATCAGCCTGCGGACTGAGAGGTCCCGGGTTCGATTCCGGTCAAGGGCATGTACCTGGGTTGTGGGCACATCCCCGGTGGTGGATGTGCAAGAGGCAGCTGATCGATGTTTCTCTCTCATCGATGTTTCTAACTCTCTCTATCTCTCTCCCTTCCTCTCTGTGAAAAATCAATAAAATATATTTAAAAAAAAAAAATGTTTTTGAAGACTTCTAAAGTTGCTTTTTCTTAAATAAAAAAAAACCAACAGTTTTTATTGAGATTAATTCAAGACCATAAAATTCACCCTTTTAAAAAAGTTTGCAAGTCAGTAATTTTAGTATAGTCAAGGTTATGCAGCCATCACCACTAATTCTAGAACACTTCATCGTTTTAAAAAGAAACCCCACACCCATTAGCAGCTACCCCTTACTCCCCCAACCCTCCATTCCCTGGTAACCATTAATCTACTAGCTACTACTAATCTGTCTCTATAGATTTTCCTATTCTGGACATCCTATATAATAAAAGCCTAATATGCTATGTGTCTGGTCGTCCGTTCAACCAATCAAAGCATAATATGCTAATGATATGTTAAGGCCGCTCAACCACTTACTATGATGTGCACTGACCACCAGAGGGCAGATGCTCCAACCGATAGCTTAGCTTACTGCTGGGGTCCAGCCAATTGGGACTCAGCGAGATGGGCCAGACACACCCTGGAGCCCTCCCACAGCCTCTCTCTGGCCCCTCTTGCAATCTGGGACCCCTCGGGGGATGTTGGAGATCCGGTTTCAGCCCGATCCCACAGACCAGGCCAAGGAACCCCACTGGAGCACAAATTCGTGCACCAGGCCTCTAGTTTCATATAAATGGAATCATACTGAATGTGTTCTTTTTTAAATATATTTTTATTGATTTCAGAGAGGAAGGGAGAGGGAGAGAGATAGAAACATCAATGATGAGAGAGAATCATTGATTGGCTGCCTCCTGCACGCCCCCTACTGGGGACCAAGCCTGCAACCCAGGCATGTGATCAGAATCGAACCCAGAACCCTTCAGTCCACCGGCTGACACTCCATCCACTGAGCCAAACTGGCCAGGGCCAGAATGTGTTCTTTTTTGACTCATTTCTTTTACTTACCATAATGTGTTTTTTTTATTGTTGACACTATTATAGATGTCCCTCGTTCTCCCCTTTCCTGCCTCCACCCACTTATATGTTCTCAAGCTTTTATCGACATTGTAGCATGTATCAGCACTTCATTCATGTTTGTGGCCAGGTAATATTCCATTGAATGAATTTACCAGTTCGCTAGGCATTCATCAATTGGTAGACTGTTGTGAATAAATGTGTGTATAAGACTTAGTTTGAATTGATGGGAATGTAAACTATAGAATTTTACATCCCCATCAGAAATATATGAGGTTCCAATGTCTCTGTTTCCTCATCAACACTTAGTATTGTCTGTCCTTTTACTGTATCCATGCAAGAGTGAATCTCAGGAAAAGGACTAATGCTTTTTTTGTAGTCTATGAATTTTTCAGCTCTCAGAAAAAGAAGCCATTACCCTCAAGATATGGAGGAGAAATATCTCTCAAAATTATTTCCTAAGGGGGAACAGAAAGATATCTTAGAGGATATCAGCCTAGTATCCTCAGAAAGAAGTGGTCTAAGATGCAGATCTGACTCAGTGCAGACATTTGAATCAGTGATGTAGTAAATAACTTGCGAATGTGAAAGAAAAAGAAAACAGATGGAAATTGAAAAGAAAAAATGTGATACTTGTTGGTGACAGGGATAGGGGTTTAGCTACAAATAATAAGTGTACCCAAGAAAGAAATCAGGATAGTAAAAATGTGCTATAAGTAAATATATAACAAATTTAAAAGACAAAAATCACTGGGGGGAAACTTACATGTAGATATAGTTCACCACTCTGATTTACAAACCTAAAAAATTATATTCATCAAGATTTACTCTACAAAGAACAGAAAACAGACATGCCTAAGGATGTTTCACTAAATACATATTTTAAAAAAACAGGAATTGACTGTTTTTAGAATCAGAAATGGGAAGACTGGAACTAGAGAATTTCATACCCAGCTCAGTATCATTTATGTTGAAAACAATCAGGAAGGCATTTTCACATATGTAAACGTTCAGAAAATAGATCATTGATTTATCTTCACTGAAATACAGATGTCAATCTTCTCAAATCAATTTATATATTTAACTAATCAAATTTCTAGTGTTTTTTTCCTTTGATAAACTTTTTTCTAAAGTTTGCCTGGAAGAATATTCAAGTGAAGATAACTAAAAGAATTTGGCAAGAAAATAATAACACGTCAACACTGGCTATATTATAATATAGACAGTCAATGAAACAAATCCAGAAACAGACTGGGAAACATGTAAAACCAGTATATAATAAAGAATGTATTAAAAATTAATGAGGAAGGGAAGATTATTCTACTGGTATCATTTTGGATCCTCGTATCAAAATTAATTACAGGTAAATAAAGATATTGCTATTTTTAAATGAGTGAATTCTGAGTAGAAGGGAACCTAAACTTAAAAATAGCCCAAAACTAAGTAATCACAGAAATGATACCTAGAGAGCTCAATGCTTCTGTATTAATAAAATTATAAGCAGCAACAAACTAGGAATTATATTTTCAGCAAATAAAACATAATGAAGAGCTTGTAAAAATTTGATAAGAAAAACATGAGTCTTAATAAATTACCCTATAGGCCATCAAGAGACTATTGGAGTCCTAGCCGGTTTGGTTCACTGGATAGAGCGTCGGCCTGCGGACTGAGGGTCCTGGGTTTGATTCCGTTCAAGGGCACATGCCCGGCTTGTAAGCTCGATCCCTAGTTAGGGGGCGTGAGGGAGGCAGCTGATCAATGATGTTTCTATTTCTCCTCCCTTCCTCTCTGGAATCAATTTTTATATATATATATTTATATTTATATATATATTTATATTTATATTTATAAATATATATATTTAAGAGACTATTGGATAGGAAAAACTATAAAAGGCCAAATTCAAATGCTTTTTAAAATGCAACTTTGCTAATATTCAAAGGAATTCAAATTTAAAATAGTGAGAGATCATTTTCACCTCTTGCGCAAACTTTTACTAGCTGTTGGGGACAGCGCTGGAAGAGGCAGGTCCCTGGTGCTCATGACAGCCTTTCTGGAAAACAATATGGTGGGCTCTTATCAAGAGCCTCAAGTCTGAATTGTGAGCTTGGAATCGACATCAGTGTGATCTTTAATAGTAAATACCCCAATAAGATTTTACCACTAAAGAGCCTAAATGTCCTGCGAGAATGAATGGGCACCTTATGGCACTACATTCATGCCATTAAAAATGGTTTATGAAGAATTTTTTAATGATATGAAATGTTCATGATGGAGAAAGGTAGTGAAATATAGAGTTCAAAAGTGTGTAGTCTCAACCATAACAAAGATTGAATAAAAAATAGACAAGAAAAAAAAAGAAACCAATTTTTTTAAACTTATTTAAATCTTTATCTATAGCCCTGACCAATTTGGTTTGGTTCAGAGTTTAGAGCATCAGCCCTCAGACCAAAGGGTCTTGGGTTCGATTCCTGGTCAAGGTTCCCCAGCTTTGGTAGGGAGGCACACTCTCTCACATTGATATTTTTTGTTCTCGGTCTCCCTCTCTCTCTTGCCCCCTCCTCTTCCCCCTCCCTTCCACTCTCTAGAAATCAATGGAAAAAATGTCCTCAGCTGAGAATTTAAAAATATATACATAGTATAAATATTCTAAATATAAAACATTTTGATAAAAATACGGTTTTTAAAAAATTGGTTAAAAATACTTTTAAAATCTAATTGTTTTCTACTCTCAGACAAGCTAATCCTTACAGTCAGGGTGTAGCCTACTGGACGGCCTTGGTCTTGTTAGATTTGTGAATTAGAATAAAACTTGGTTGTTTTTCTTCACCAAGAAATGACGATAGCCTGAAGTTTTAAAAGCAATACAGAAATAAAGAAGGAAGTAACGTCTAAACAAAGCCAGTTTTCCAGGTAAAGGCTTTCGGAAGGAGTTGGCTGTCATCTGTGGCCTTGAATCATGTATCCGCCCCGTGTCGGGTTCTTGGAACCTTGTGGACCACACCCTGTGGGCTTGTGGGCAGGGACATCTTTCTCTGAAGTCTATCTGCTCTCCACCACTACACTTCCTCTTTCCAAGGAGCTCTGCCTTTGATCAAAGTGCCATAAATTTAGATGGACCGCGAACCTAGACTGCAGGCTGCTGCCATTCCCAACATTGACGAATGTCCCCATTTGCCATGCACGTGCTCCATAGGTTGCAGTTCCCTTCTCTGGGATTCACAGTCACTGAGATCGTGGCATTAGCCTCAGTCTGGCTGCCAGATAGTTCATTTGCTTTTGAAATACCGTTTTTGCTGTAGCAATTAATCTTTTAAAAATAGCTTTATTTATATCATGCAATTTTGCCTGGAGATACCATGTTTTTGTCTGGGTTAAATAGGCCCTACATTTGCAAAGGAAATGGATATTCTTGAAGATGATTTTTTGCTACACTGATTTATCAAGCTCCGGAAATTTAACTGTCACCTTGCTTCTACTAAGTAATTTGCATAGGCCAAGATCTAGGGTGTCCAGTCTTTTCCTGGTATAAACAACTCAGACTTTTACTCACATGAGTTTTGATAAAAACTTCACATTTTGACTGCAATTCACTGATGAATAAAAGAAGCTGCTGTAGGATCAGCTGCTGTCACTGGGAGAAGAGATGGTACACACGGAACCGGTGAATCATCAGAGAAGCTGGCGGCAGTGACCTTGGACGCTCGAACCCTGGGAACACCTGAGCTCCTGATCAGCACGGTCCGATCACTGGCCTGGATACCCCGGCCGTGTGCGCGGCACTCACACCACCTCGTCAGAAACGTGAGAACAAACAGCGACAGCACGTTAAGAGGTGGCTGCTATCGATTCTGGCTCCCTCAGGCGACAGTGCCAGGTCACACAAGAAAATGCCTGCCCCACCGAGCGTCTCTACTTTCTTGGGTCTCAATAAAACTGCAAATTGCCAATCTGGAATCTCCTATTAGTTGTGCTAAATAATGGGACCAAGTTAAGATACTAGATTGTTGTATAGAGTGCATCTTAAAATAGAAGAGAAAGCTTTGAGGAGCATCTGTTATTAAAATGCATTATGAGGCTAATAGGCTTTTGCTCTTACATCAGGTTATCTGTGCGACAATTGCATTTGGAATGGGGATTGACAAACCCGATGTGCGATTTGTGATCCACGCGTCTCTTCCTAAATCCGTGGAGGGTTACTACCAAGAATCTGGCCGAGCTGGGAGAGACGGGGAGATATCTCACTGCCTGCTTTTCTATACCTATTATGATGTGACCAGACTGAAGAGACTTATACTGAGTAAGTCCCCCTTCAGCCTCGCGACAGTGGTACCCTACTTCTGCTGTTGTGGTACTTTTGGTCTAGTTACAGAAAAACAGAAATGCTTATATAAATATGGGGGTTTTAGTATCATGCGCATATCACGCAAATCTTCATCATCGAGAATAATGAAGATTTGCAAAATATTTTCAGATACTTCTGACTATCTACATTTATTCCTATAAAACCAATATCTTAAGGGATGGCCATGAATATTTCGTTAATTATAATGTAGAATGTCATGTTGGTATATAATGCTATTAATAATTATTTCATTTAATATTTAAAGTAACATGAATGTATTAGAAATATTTCTGTGATATTCTCTTTTGTTTTTTTACTCTAATAAGTCTTTTTTGCTATGTTCTTCGTTTCTTTTAGTGGAAAAAGATGGAAACCATCATACAAGAGAAACTCACTTTAATAATTTGTATAGTATGGTGCATTACTGTGAAAATATAACAGAATGCAGGCGGATACAGCTTTTGGCTTACTTTGGTGAAATTGGATTTAATCCTGATTTTTGTAAGAAACACCCAGAAGTTTCTTGTGATAATTGCTGTCAGTCAAAGGTAAAACGGAAAGAAAATTTTCTCCTCTTGATACAGAAAAGTTAGATGAAAGATGGATTAAATAATTAGTTTTCCCATCTTCTTGAGCTAAACCTTCTCAATCAATAAAACTGTCTTTGCTACCAAAAATAAAAGTTAGATGAAAATAGTGGCCCCTAAGGAATTAAACAAGGGAAAGATTGCTTCCTTCCCATAGTAATTTGGAACGGAAACATTTTAATATTCTATGGAATATCTTTAGAATTAGAAGCCCTTAAAAATATACTGGGCCTGTCTAAAACACAGGGGTTATTATATACATGCACTAATAATTATAAGATACTTTAGAAATATCATTATACAAAAAATCCAAAGTGAGCAGGTAGAATATTTTCAATTCAACTCTAATCCATATTTAAAGATCTCATTCTCAAAAGAGTTGTAGTAACTGGAGTCCTGTGTGTTTGAATTCAGATCAATTAGATTATTCTATAAATCAGTTTTTAAAAAACTATGAAGAATAATGGCAATAACTTCTACATGAGTTAGCTATCATTTGTCCTAAAAATAACCTTGGGAGATTGTCCAATTCAAGTACTTGATTGTACCTATGATGGTAATGCTATGTTTTAATGTCTGCAGTTTACAGAGCATTTTCTCACGTGATATGTTACTGTAAATGTCTGTGTAAGGTGCTGGGGATTCACAAAAAAGCGTGGGGGGGGGCATTCATAGACTGGAGGGGAGATAGACCTATATGCGGTCGGTGCAGTTACAAGTAGACATGCAGCAGTAGCCAGAGCAGAGGTGACTGAGTCTCTCTTGGGGTGCAATCTGGATTCATGGCCATCTCCACCCACCGCACCCAACTCTGTAGACATTGCTAATCAGGGCACTCATTCAACAAATATTTGTTGAGTGCCTGCTCTGTAACAGGCACTGTTGTAGGAGTTTGGGATACACCACAGAACAAAATGTAAAGGTCCCTGCCCTTGAGGATCTTACATTCTAGCAGAAGGAGGCTGAGTACAAACACTACACATAACAAGCACATGTCAAGGGGGAAGGGCTGTGGTGAGAAGCACAGCATTATAAGGAGTCAGGACTAATGGGTGGGATGCAGGATGCAGCAGTAGATAAGGTGGCCCAGAGAAGTCTTATTGCAAAGGTGATGTCTGAGCAAAACCCTGAAGAAGAGAGTTAGCTGAGCAGCTCTCTGGATGTGGGCATTCCTGGCTGAAGCAAGAACAATAGCCCTCAGGTGGGGGAAGGCTTGTGCGTTTGAAGAATAAAAAAGGAGCCCCCGTGGTGAGCTGGGCTATGGGTTAGGAAAGAGGTCGTGGCAGGCCAGAGCAGTGGCTGGAGGGCTGCGTCACTCAGAATGGAGTGATCCTCAGCGAAGATGTTTGGGTAAGGCTGTCTGGCAGGAAGGATCAGGAATTCCGTTTGGGGCGTATTGAGTTAGATCTGTCCATTAGATCCAGAAATTCTGAGAAGAGGCTGGTGATCCATATATATTTGGGGGTGTTTAACTTATTGATGTTATTTAAAGGCACAAGAGCAGATGAAATCTTCAGGGGTATAAGTTTAGACAGAAGAGAAGAACAATAAAGATTGAGTCCTGGGACACTAAGAGATTGAGAAGAAGAAGAACTAGGAAAGAAGACCAAGAAAGAACAAGTGAGATAAGAGGAAAACCAAAGAAACTAAGGATTTCAGGCAGGAGGGAGTGCTTAAGTAGTTAGATGCTGCTGCTAAGCCAAGTACAATTAGCACTGAGAGTTCACCTTGGCCCTGCCGAAACCATGGTGACGGTGACTTGACCCGTTTCAGTAGGGTGGCGCAAATTTGGAGGCAGTGAATATACAGAACTCTTTCCAGTTTTGTTTGAAAGATGAACAGAGAAAATAAACAGTAGCTGGCAGGGGAAGTGTAGTCAAGAAAAGACAGGAGAAATAAACATTTGTGTGCGGATAGGAATTTGCCATTTGCCTCCAGAGGATGACAATTTGGTACGTAAGGATGGGGGAGAATTGCTGAAGCAATGTCCTTGAGTAAGCAGAGGGGATGGGATCTAGTCCTATATAATAAAACCCAGATATGCAAATTGAATGAACAGTGGAAAGACCAGTTGATAGACTTGCACTGACCACCAGAGGGCAGACACTCAATGCAGGAGTTGCCCCCTGGTGGTCAATGCTCTCCCACAGGGGAGGCACCGCTCAGACAGAACCTGGGTTCACGGCTGGTGAGCGCAGCAGCGGTGGAGGAGTCTCTCCCATCTCCGCAGCAGCGCTAAGGACCTCTTGGGGGATGTCCAGGGAGTGGGCCTAAGCCAGCAGGCAGACATCCTCTGAGGGGTCTCAGACTGCGAGAGGGCATAGGCTGGGCTGAGCTGCCTTCCCCTCCCCACCCCCCCACCCCCCTCCAGTGCACTAATGTCATGCACCGGGCCTCTAGTATACAGTATAAGTAGAGATTGGCTTTAGACAGAAACTTGGGTAGTTCATCTATAACAACAGGCAGAAGGATGAGAAAATGTGCAGCAGGTGCTGACGGTGGCTGTAATGGAGGAAGTTTGTGAAATCTTTCCTGGTTACTTCAGTTTTCTCAAGTAGGAAGCGAGGTCGTCAGCTGACAGGATAAGAGAAGGGATTGAACAGAAAGGAGAAAGTAAAATAGTCATCTGAGACAGGGGTCAGTAAACCTTATCTAAAAAGGCCAGAGAGTAAATATTTTAAGCTTTTGGGCCTCAGAATCACAGCCTCTGTCACAACTACTCAACTCTGCTATTTTTAGCCCAAAGCAGACATAAACAGTAAGCGCATTGGTTTCCCATGGCTGTGTTCCAGTAAAATTTGATTTAGAAAAGCAGCCGTATAGCTCATGGACTATAGCCTGCTGACCACTGTTCTAAGAGAATGGAGGAGTGATGGACTAAGGATGTACAGAGATTACCTGGTAGCGTTAAGGGTCTACTTGAGGTTTGTGGCCATGTATCGAACGTGCAAACAGTCAACGTGGTGGCAAGTGTGTTTCTCCAGCCAAGTTCACCTGCAGAAGTGCAGACATGGATGGGAGCACCGCATCTACTGTGTCCGGTCAGGCAATGTGATGACGTGGCCTAAGGGCAAAGGACTTGAGGGTGTATGAAGGGTGGTATGACGATAGTGATGGTCTGTGGGGTTCATGCTGAGTTAGGCGAACATCTGAGGATGAGGATTGGTGGATGCCAGGTGATGTGAGCTGGAAAGAGGAGGTGGTGGTCAGAGAACCAAGGTGTTGTCTTCATTCTTTTGGGAGAAATAATAGGTGTGACCTAGGGCGTGAGTTGCTGACATCTGTGGAGGACAGGATCACTGGAGCAGAGGAGATCAATGCTGAAGGCCAAGGTGCAGGAGGCTCGCCTCTGTCCTAGTCAGGAATGATGTTGGAGAGAGTGACAGGGCACTCTTTCCTGATGATTCTAGATAGACCCTCCAAATCACTCCAAGTATTCATGTAAGACGAACCTGATCGCCTTCAGGTTGTTGAAATGTGGCCGATGAACAAGGATTAGAAGAGGGGGAGTGGCATGTACAGACACAGAAGCAGGACACAGCTTTGGGGACACGCAAGCGGTTAGATTGCTAGTTTGGAGAACTAGCGGAGAGAGCATATGGTAATGGGGGCTTTAGAAAAAGGCAGAGTTTGGAGTCAGCCAAAGGGAATATGAGAAAGCAAACTGACAGGAGATAATAAAAAAGATAGACTGCAGCACCAGAGACCCAAAAGAGATGGGAAACTCATAAATTTGCGTGTTTTTCATCTCAGAAGTCACCAGCCAGTACATAACAGACCACTGTTCTAGGGGTTCTGAAGGGTATTTTGTTTTCTAAGAATATTCTTACCTGTAGAGTACTGTCAGGTCATTGAGATACAAGATGTATGTCTGTGAAGCAGTAATAAAATAGATATAGTAGAGAACTAATTGTTCTAGACGCAGGTTAATATAAGAACTTAGAAGAGAATGAACATGTGAAACTTACTTAGATTTTGGTGTGGAAACGGTTGATTTATGACACTACTACTTAGTAAACCTTAGCAATCTGGGTCTCATCTGAATTATCATAGAAGGTAATCTCTTTTTCTTTATAGGATTATAAGACACGAGATGTGACTGACGATGTGAAAAATATTGTAAGATTTGTGCAAGAACATAGTTCATCACAAGGAATGGGAAATAGGAACCATGTGGGTCCTTGTGGGAGGTTCACCATGAATATGCTGGTTGACATTTTCTTGGGTAAGTCATCTGTTTTATTAGTTTGCGTTGTATCAGTTGAAGTTGAACATCTAAAGAATTCCCTTGTCTGTTTTCTTATAGACGTGAAGGGCTTCAGGATAAAACCTTTTTCGACTAACAAAAGAAAATCGGTTTTTATGGATTATGCCGATTTTTTTTTCCAGAAAAATACTTTATGTTATGTGTTTTTAAAATTGAGTTTTAGAGAGAGAGGAAGGGAGAAAGAAACATCGATGTGAGAAAGAAACATAGATCACTGCCTCCTGCATGCAACCCGACTGGGGATCGAGCCCACAAGCTGGAATCAAACAGGCTTTTCAGTGCACGGGACAGTGCTCAACCAACAGAGCCACACCGGCCAGGGCTTTGCTAATTATTTTTATGGAATTTGTAAGTCACTAAGGCAGTGATGGCGAACCTTTTGAGCTTGGTGTGTCAGCATTTTGAAAAACCCTAACTTAACTCTGGTGCCGTGTCACATATAGAAATTTTTTGATCTTTGCAACCATAGTAAAACAAAGACTTATATTTTTGATATTTATTTTATATATTTAAATGCCATTTAACAAAGAAAAGTCAACCAAAAAAATGAGTTTACGTGTCACCTCTGACACGCGTGTCATAGGTTCGCCATCACTGCACTAAGGTGAGGAGTTCTCACATACAAAAAAATAAAATAAAGCTTATACAGTTTAGTCTGAGTGGAATAGAACTTGCTTAGAGAATTACACGTTGACTAACTTTCAGTTCAAGATGGCAGCCTAAGCATAAGTATCTTTCTTCTTTTTTTTGCTTGACGCTCTGTTAAAATAATAAGGAAATAAAATGAGAAATTATATCTGCAATGGCATAGAGAACCAGAGAGAGACCATCATTAGATTGAGGAAATGGATGGAAGCATGTTGACAAATGGAATGAAGCGCAGTAAACCATGATGCTAAAATAATTGTAGGAGAGAGTTAGAGCAAGGGAGGGACGATCAGCTAGGCAGAACCCCTTATCAGTAGGCCTCAGGCTTGAAGTCTGGACCCAGGGAGTGGGAGTGAAATCAGGGGAGCCCAAAATAGGCAAAATAGGAGAGGGCCGTTAAAAAGAGTCTGCCCACCAAAGACCTGCATCAAATACCGGCCTGATTCTAAAACAAAAATAAATGAACTGCCTGAGGACTAGACAGGCAGCTGAGCCCTAGTTGGTTTGGCTGTGTGGGTGGAGCTTGGGCCTGAAGGGTCCCGGGTTCGATTCTGGTCAAGGGCACATGACCGGGTTGCAAGCTCAATCCCCAGTTGGGGGCAATGCAGGAGGCAGCCAATCAATGATTCTCATCATTGATGTTTCTATCTCTTGCTCTCTCTTTCCCTCCCTCTCTGAAATCAGTAAAAATATATTTTAAAGGGGGAGGGGGGGTGGCAGCTGAGTTAGCATGGTGGGTGGGGGCACCCAACCCACCTAAAGTCCAGTCCTGTCTGCTTATTCTAAAGCAAACCTGATGACTGGATATCCCCATTCAGGGAAGGAATTTGGGGGGACATAGACCTGGATATAAAATAACACAGGAAGTCCACTAAATAGTTTAACCTGGTGCCTGAAGATTAAATATAAATGGACAATCAAGAGAAAGACCAAAAAGAGTATTTGACCCTGGGGATAGAGATAGCTAAGTAAGTAGGAAATAGCTTTGGGGAGAAGGGAGAGGACACTTTTAATTAGTATCTTCACAAAGACTTCAATAATAATAGAATGTTTCGGGAAAGAAAAAATGACAGAAACAACTATACAATTTTTTAAATGACTGACAGAGTAAATTTAGTGGAAAGGTTGGAAGACGAAGTCTAGAAAATCTTCTAAGACCTGAGCAAAAAAAAAATATAGAAGATTTATTCTTAGGAGGTATGAAATCTGACAAATAAAATTTTTGAAATAGAAAATAGAGGGAATTATTAAACCAATGATAAAGGAAATTTCCCAGAGCGGAAAAGGCAAAGGCCTACAGATTAAAATGCCCACTGAATACCAAATCAAATGCTTTATGAGATGTAAGAAAACCAAGACTAAGAAATTTTTAAAAAAAGAAAAGAACTAAAAACAAAAGTAAAAAGAATGAAACAAAAGAATACCAAGAATAAGAAAAATAAAAAATACCAAGAGTAAAGAGATATTAGGGAGGAAAATTTTCTCTACACTTGGGGGGACACCTGCAAATTTAACTTCAAAAGATTTAATCATGTATGTAAGGGAGTTCACAGAAAAATATAACTCTAAGTCAGTGATGGCGAACCTATGACACACGAACTCATTTTTTTTGGTTGATTTTTCTTTGTTAAATGGCATTTAAATACATAAAATAAATATCAAAAATATTAAGTCTTTGTTTTACTATGGTGGCAAATATCAAAAAATTTCTCTATGTGACACGCACCAGAGTTAAGTTAGGGTTTTTCAAAATGCTGACACGCCGAGCTCAAAAGGTTCGCCATCACTGCTCTAAGTGTTGGTTAGGCTTTGGGGTTTAAATACCACCTTAAGGGAAGGGGAGGGGGAGAAAGGCTATGTAAGGAAAACAGATGATTTTTTGGAAAGATAAGTAGGCCCTTAGGAGAATAGATGGGAGGGACATAATCGTTTGTTCGTTTGTTTTTGTTTTTGTGACCGTGTCTGTTTAGATGTGGATCTTCGATGATAATCCTCAGTCATCCCTGGTTACGCCCAGGAAGGGGCTTTATGACAGTTGATTGAATTCCTTGGTGGGGGGTGGTCTGTGCTTGAGATTTCTTCTGCTCAGTCATTTTATGTCACCGCGGCTTATTCTGGACCTCTTTACTGATGGTCCTGAAAGTTTTGGGAAGTAAAATCAGAAACCAAACCCAAACTGGCATCAGATTAATATCAGCAACTCTGGAGATTAGAAGGCAAAGAAAGTTAGGCACATCATAATATACCATAGCCAAAGGAACTGACTGAGGGGTCCGGTGAGAAGAAATCCCAGAAACAAAGCTGTGCAGCCCCTCCAGTGAGCAGCTTGTGCCCGTTGTACAAGGTCAAGAAAAATCTGTCCCAAATAGTATAAAGAATAAGAAATGAAATATTTTTTAAAATATATTTTTATTGATTTCAGAGGGAAAGAGAGATAGAAACATAAATAATGAGGATCAGCCGAAACCGGTTTGGCTCAGTGGATAGAGCGTCGGCCTGCGGACTGAAAGGTCCCAGGTTCGATTCCGGTCAAGGGCATGTACCTGGGTTGCGAGCACATCCCCAGTAGGAGATGTGCAGGAGGCAGCTGATCGATGTTTCTCTCTCATCAATGTTTCTAACTATCTCTCTTCCTTCCTCTCTGTAAAAAAAATCAATAAAAAATATATTTAAAAAAAAAATAATAATGAGGATCATTTGATCTGCTGCCTCCTGCCCGCCCCCTACTGGGGATGGAGCCTGCAACCCGGGCAATGCCCTAACCAGGAATTGAGGCTTAACCTTCTAGTTCATAGAACAATGCTCAACCACTGAACCACACTAGCTGAGCTTTTGGAAAAAAAATTCATTCATTTTAATCTTCACCTGAGGATACTTATTTAATATTTTAAATATATTTTTATTTATTTCAGAGAGGAAGGGAGAGGGAGAATCATTGATTGGCTGCCTACTGCAAGCCCCCTACTGGGGATCGAGCCCACAACCTGGGCATGCGCCCTTGACTGGAATCGAACCTGGGACCCTTTAGTTTGCGTGCCAACGCTCTATCCATTGAGCCAAACCAGCTAGGACTCTTTTTTTTTTTGAGAGAGAGAGAGACAGAGACAGAGACAGAGAGAGAGAGAGAAGCTAGGTGGGAGAGGGTGAGAGAGAAAGGGGAAAACATCAATGTGAAGGATACACAGCGATTGGTTGCCTCCTACATGTGCCCCAACTGGGGTCAGGGATCGAACCTGCAATCCTGGTACACGCCCTTGACTCTTCGACCTTTTGGTGTGCGGGGCCAAAACTCTAACCATTGAGCAACACTGGCCAGGGTAGAAATGAAATATTGTATTGATGGCAGTGAAGAACACAAATGTTACTTCTCCACCAAAAAGGGAGAAAGGGGCTTAGAAACTCCAGGGGAAAGATTATACAGGAGAGCTAAGGTTATGTGTAAAACAAAGGAAATTGTCACATGATTTTGAGTAATTGATAAAATCTACAAAAAAAGAACCCATTTGCCTGAATGCAGTAAACATCCTCCTTACGGTTGCACAAGAGTCACAGCATTCCAAGTGGGGAAGGAAACTTATTAACTGTTGATTCACTACAACACTTGGCGTCAACATATAGACTTAAACATGGTTAGAGAACAGGACAGGATGTATATGTATGTTCATCTTGATATAAAAGTAAAGTACATAAATAAATAAAAATAAAAGGGAATACACAGAAGGTTTGAGATGCTAATTTACATAGAGGGGAGGAAGAGTGGTCAAAAGTTCTATCTAAACTTACAAAAATACTGAATAGATGAACCAGTACTATAGCAAAATTTGGGGCAGGGTAAAGTGAAGGGGGTGGCGTAAATGAGATGAAGCCTCCCTTTCATAGTTGGGGGTTCATTAGGTAAATGTCAGGTGGTGACTGGCTAGAGCAGGGGTGGGGAGGCCCTTTTTCTGCCAAGGGCCATTTGGATATTTATGATATCATTTGAGGGCCATTCAGAATTATCAGCTTAAAAATTAGCCCCGCCGAAACCGGTTTGGCTCAGTGGATAGAGCGTCGGCCTGCGGACTGAGGGGTCCCAGGTTCGATTCCGGTCAAGGGCATGTACCTGGCTTGCGGGCACATCCCCAGTTGGGGATGTGCAGGAGGCGGCTGATCGATGTTTCTCTCTCATCGATGTTTCTGACTCGCTATCCCTCTCCCTTCCTCTCTGTAAAAAATCAATAAAATATATTTTAAAAAAAAATAAAAATAAAAATTAGCCTGCTCTATTTGGTCAAACATTTAATTAACTCACCCCTAATGCCTTGGCAGGACCAGACCAAATGATTCTGTGTGCCTTGTACTGAGCAGGCCAGATGTTCCCCACCCTGGGCTAGAGGAATGACAGCAAGGGTTAGGGTTCCTGTGGAGGTAACCACAAGAGCCGAAAACAAAAGCTGTTTAAAAAGTGAATGCCTCCGAAAGGGGAAGTGAGACAGGAGGGGAGGGTGGGGCTGAGGAATGTTGCTTTTAATTATAAACCCTTCTGTACTATAGTCTCTTTTTCTGAGATATTAAATTAATTAAATATATAAACAATTAAGCGGTTCATTCATTTTTAAAAAATCCATAGTCTGGATTGGAGTAGCAGGAGGATTTGCTCAGTTTCTCAGCTTTCTCCTTTGACCTGCTCATTCCTCAGGACAAAAGCAGCTTCGTGCTAGTCTTCCCTTTCAGGATTCTTGCCTTCTAGTTTGGACCTTTTTCAGGGGAACAAAGGATTGCAGATAAATCAATTTATTATAAGAGTTATACACGATCACTACGTTGCAATATGTAGAAAACCGAAAAAATACAAATAACTCCAGAAAAAAACTGCTAATATTTTAATGTTTGCTCACAATCACATATTTATCATATTGTACATATAATTTAACATTTTTATATAATAATTGTAAGCATTTTCTTATTTCTTATTTTAAGGTAATTTTTAATAATTTATATTTTGTCATGTTAATGATGTATTCCATTTATCCAGACCTGCCCACAAATGACCTCTATTAGAGGGTTATGATGTGCCTATATTTACTAATCTAACTTTTTTCCCCTTCTCACCAGGGAGTAAGAGTGCAAAAATTCAATCGGGGATATTTGGAAAGGGGTCTACATATTCACGACACAATGCTGAGAGACTTTTTAAAAAGCTGATACTCGACAAGATCTTGGATGAAGACTTATTTATCAATGCCAATGACCAACCCATTGCCTATGTGATGCTTGGAAGTAAAGCGCAAGCCTTACTAAATGGGCATTTAAAGGTATGGCATTTTTAATGTTTGTTTCATTGTATTATTTCACAGTGAGTAGACAAAAACATATTACTCTCTTTTCCAAAGCTTATGGATTCTGGATGTATTTGTGCTATCTTATATGAACATAGTATGTTCCTCTTAATTTGCAAAGAGACTTTAACATGGAACCCAAGTAATGCAATACTTATCAAAGTGAATTTAATGGGTTATCAGATCACTAAATCACCACGTATTTACTAAACAAACATTTGCCAAGAAGTAGTTCTGTGCTAGGCACTGGGGACACAAAGATGGAGAATGCACAGCCCCTATTCCCAAAGGGCTTACTATCCACTTGGCATAAAAGAAGTATCCCCCCAAAATGCAGTGAAGCATTAAATAAAGCCCCTATTTTGATGCAAGTGTGCACAGGAACACACTTTTATGATTTCTCTCTCTCTCTCTCTCTCTCTCTCGCCCCTCACTCAAAGGTAGACTTTATGGAGACGGAAAATTCCAGCCGTATCAAAAAACAAAAAGCCTTAGTGACGAAGGTTTCCCAGAGGGAAGAGGTTGTTAAGAAATGTCTTGGAGAACTTACGGAAGTGTGCAAATCCCTGGGGAAAGTTTTTGGTGTCCATTACTTCAATATCTTCAACACTGTCACTCTCAAGAAGCTTGCAGGTAGGTGTGTATGGCATCAATTAATAGGCCCAAGGTCAGTCTCGCTAAGGAACTTTTTTAAGTGCATAAATGTATCTCAGGCTTTTGTATTATTTTTATTTAATCTCTAAAAGCTCAGAGAAGCCGTTTAAACTTATTCTTGAGATACTTTCCTCCAATGCTGGATGTTAGAATATGGATAATTGCAGTTTCCAATACCAGCTGTTACTTAATGATTATGTGTCCATTTGTGCCTGCCTTTATGAAATTTAGTTATGTTATTATAACGATGTCTTTGCAATGAGGAGCTAAGTTCCTTATGAAAAGAGATGATGTGTTATGCTTCTTTGAATCCGGATCAAGCACTCTTCTGTGTCTTCAGTTAATAAATGCTCTGAGTTATTGCCAAGGCTTCAGATAGCTCAACCAGAATTCTAATAGTAAAGTCCTTGGAAAATAAGTCATTACTTAGGTGATTAACTAGTAGTGTACATTACCTTCCTAAAGTCCCATCATCCTCACCTTCTCTCTTCTCCATTCCCATTCCCAGCACCATAGATCATTATAGTACTTCATCAACTCTAAGATGCCATCTACTTTAAGTCTGTTATGTTATGAACTAGTAAGAAAGAAAAAATTCTGCTAATTAAACTGTAACATGGTGCTTTTGTTGAAAATTATTTTGGCTTACTCTGCTTGTACATGAAAAATGCATAAAATTAAAGTGAGCTGATTTAGGTACTTGTAAAAATTCACATTCAAAGCCTGACTCTTCCAAATGACTTTTGAGTCAGTTTTCCATATCTTTGTTTTCCCACGTGCCATTGAGAATGTTAGTGACAAAAGCCTTCTTTAGTGTGTTCCATTATCTTCCCATCACTCATTCTGGTTTGGTGGTTGTGTTTTCTTGACGATACTACAGACTGCCAACAGAAGGCTGGACATCTCTCAGTGACACAAAGGTAACGCTGCTTCATCCACTCTCGGCATCTTCTCTTTTAAGTCGTGGAAAGCATTGGTCGTGGTGTGCAAGAAACTAGGAAATTGTGGTCATTTTCTCAAAAAGAGATTTTGCTTTATCAGTGCCAAATGTATCCCCCATTACTCCGTTTCTGGGGTTTTCTGCATTCACAATCACCTTTTCAGCGCTAACCACAGTCTAGTTGTTTTGTAGACATTTTCTGTGGCACATGAGGAACCGGCCCTGCAGTCACGCTGTGGCCGTGCCAACAGTGCCAATGGCTGTGACTAAGTTCTCGTGTGCACAGGCGGCAGCAGCCGCAGCACAGCTACCATTCGACCGTCAGCACTTGTAAGACCTCAGCAAAGTCAAACCGTGACTAAGTGTCTTGGAGTTGATGAAATACAGTATTTTGTTCCTAGGCTCTTAGAGTAGTTTTCTAACTGGTCTCCTTACCTCCAGATATGAACATGATGTACATTTTAATCTTTCAAAACCTCTGTTAAAATGCCAACAGCTCTCCAGATAAAGTACAAAGTCTATCGGGGATCTGCATTTCTACTTGCCTTTCCCACTTCGTCTTCCACTAACTCCCTCCGTAAACCTTCTAGTCTGTCCCAAAGGTCTGTTCCTTCTCCTCTAAACACAGAAATGATGTGAAAATCGAAGATTTGAAATCCACCCTTTGCTGAAGTCTATGTAGGAATTATTACTCCCTCACTCCCATAGCCAGTGCATCAATGACTCCTACAGACCAGCCTCCCAAACGCATCCAAATCCATCTCTTCTTCTTCTCTACTGCTACATCCTCACTGGCTCCCACTGGGCTCCTAGTTTCTGCTCTTTCCCTTATAATCCGTTTTCCATACAGCAGCTAGAGTGATCTTTATAATGACAGGCTTGTCCGGCTACGAGACCGATGTACCATCTGTGTGCAGGGGACTCAACAGCCTACTTGTTAAAGTCAGATTACCCGCTTCACCCCACAGACAGACAGACTCAAGGAAGAATGGGTTTGGGTTGGGGGTGTGTAACATTTCAGTTATGGGCCCAGCTGGTGTGGCTCAGTGGATAGAGCGCCGGCCTGTAGAATAAACGGTCCCAGGTTCGATTCTGGTCAAGAGCACATGCCCGGGTTGCAGGCTCGATCCCCAGTAGGGGGCGTGCAGGAGGCAGCCGATCAATGACTCTCATCATGGATGTTTCTATCTCTCTCTCCCTCTCCCTTCCTCTCTGCAATTAATAAAAATATATTTTTTTTAAAAATTCTTGTTTTAAAAAAAATTCAGTTATGATCTTCTTGAGTTGGACATACAAGTCTGGAGTGCAAGGGAGAAGTCAGAGCTGTGGCATTCTCCTAAATAGTCTTTATTGTGAGAGACGGCAAAGTCTGCTTAAACTCTGAGGCACAGCACACAGGTCCTCTCCGGCTACCCCGGTTACTCCATGTCTATTGCTCTCCCTCCCGCTCAGCCCTGACTTAACACACCTTTGCTGCTGGAATTGGAGGATGGGCTCCTACCCTCTGGGCCTGTCTGCTGCCTCTGTTGGCACCAACTGCCTTGCAGAAAATTGGCCCATGTGCCCAGCGCTCTGCACTTGGTTGGCACGTAACAAGCATGTGCTGAATGGGTGAATGAGCACAAGTTCAGTGGGTTTTCTGTTGGTGGTAATTTAAATTCCTGCTTTTATGTTCATGCACAGAGTCGTTATCTTCTGATCCTGAGGTTTTGCTTCAAATTGATGGTGTTACTGAAGATAAACTGGAAAAATACGGTGCCGAAGTGATTCCAATATTACAGAAATACTCCGAGTGGACGCTGCCAGGTTCAGTATACAGCCAGATATGTGTTTTCGGGAAGCCTGTCTTAGTGTTAAGCGATGCATCTCACTGGATTAAATCTCCTTGGTTTCCGGGAGTGTTCATGCTTCCGACACCTTGTCACCCTGACGCTCAAGTGCTCGGGGCACCCTTCAGTGGTGTGCCAGGCACCTCTTGCAGGACACCCTGCGGGATGCCAGCTACCAATCCTGCTACTAGGACCCAAAGGAGGACCTTTGAGCCCAGAAGTTGCTGGTTCTGTTCAGGCAAATACCTGGGGAACCCATAGGGTTGGTGCAGCTCCCAGGCCTGCCACCATCTCGTTCTGTGGTCCTTGGCAGGCCACAAGTAACTTCTTTGTGCTTCAGTTTCCTTATCTGAGGAAGGAACATGTTATCTGAAAAGCATGTCTAAAGATAAAATGTAAGAGAGGAGTTTAAATATTTTGGAAAAATGAACATGGAATTGAAGTGCTAGATTATCTTATTGTTGTTAGCTGTCGAAAGAATCTGCCCAAGTCAGTGCAGCATTAGCAGATGTTCCCAAAGGTTGCATTAGGCCTGTCACGAAGCATCTCTAATTACGAACCCCATCGCTACTGAGCTATAGAGAGCGCTGGCTAAGAGGACATTGAGAGCAAAGGAAGATGTAGGAGACAGGACACATGCAGAAGTCCTCCTCTAACATACTGCCTCCTCTAACATACTGCCACCTCTAGCATACTGCCTCCTCTAACATACTGCCGTGTGATAAGACACAACAGGCCAAGTTCAGTGTTTTTCCTGTTTCTGTAAGGATCTCGGTAGGGGTTTTTCTTTTTTAGGCTAATGGAAATAGTAAACAGGCTGAGAAACGAGTGAGCATGTGTTTCAAGTTGTGTCTGTTCATAATCGTTTTTTACTCATTAACAAAATGCTGCAAAGTAAGGTTTTCATACATTCCTCAGTATAGTCATTATTCCATTAAAGGCCTTGCTTTGACGATAGTGACGGTCCCTTGGTGGGAACGTCATGTTTGTTTACCATAGTAACTTGTTGGGAAGGGTTTTTCCCACATGAGACAGGGCTGCTCTGTGGAAGCAGCCAGCCTGGTGATAATTGCTGCCACTATTGAGGGACAGGCTCTGTGCCAAGAGCTTTGTCTATTTTGTATCACTCAGTCCTCACAACACCCATTTCACAGGTGGAAATGGGTGAGGCCTTTTCATATCCCCAAAGTCCCACAGCTGGGATGACAGCGCTCTTTGCCCCAGCGACACTGCCTTTCTGTGGGAACCAGTGTTGGAGGGACAAAGCCCATCCTGTCCTTTCTACCGGGCAGCAGGGTAGCCTGAGGGTGAACCAAACTGGCCAGGAAATACCCCCCTTCAGAAAATGGAGGAATGTATCTGGGAAGGTTTCATGTTCTTTCCCTGTGTTGGGATGCCAGTACCTGTGGAAGTTACCATCTTCTTTAAGTGTGTGCTGCCATACAGACCCATTGCCTGCATGGTGTGTGAAATGTGCCAAAATATTATGCAAAGAGGTGTTTTTGTCTTTGAAGAGTAAAATATGGCCTGGAAGTGTCTGACACTCATTTACTAAATAACTGATGTTCAGAAGTAAGGTACAGAGCATAGTTTATGTTTCTCTTATATCGGGTTATTTTTTCAGCATATGTAAGTTGACAAATAAAATTTATCTTTTATATAGCACATTATACTTTTAAAAGACCTTAACAGGATTAACTGCCGAAATAGTAACGGGTGTAGGTCATACACATAGAGTAGGAGCTAAACCTGAGGTCTCTAGTTGAGTTAAAGAGAATCACAGATTTTTTTTTAATATATATTTTTATTGATTTCAGAGAGGAAAGGAGGGGGAGAGAGAGAAGCATCAATGATGAGAGAGAATCATTGATCAGCTACCTCCTGCACACCCCACACTAGGGATCAAGCTTGCAACCTGGGCATATGCCCCAACCGGGAATCGAACTGTGACCTCCTGGTTCATAGGTCGATGCTCAACCACAGCCACACTGGCCAGGCTCACAGATTTTTTTTTTTTTAATAAATTCTTAGCCTCTGTCTTTAAAAAAATTGATTGCCATTGAGCACTTCGGGGCTTTGTGGGGAAAACAAAAAGTTCAGTTCCTGCGGAATTGTCAAACCCAGGTGGCAAGAAGACACCAGGAAAGCAGGTAGGTGTCAGCTGAACTGCGTGTGTTGTGCGTCTCCATGTAGACGAACGACACTGGGACCAGAGGCATCACCAGTAAATGTCTGCATTGTCCATTTGCAGTTGAGGACAGCTCCCCACAGATGAGCCCATCCAGCAGCAGAAGCGCTAGGAATGGCTCGGAGGAGTGCGATGAGGAAACACCTATATCCTCTCACTACTTTGCAAATAAAACCAAAAATGAAAGAAAGCGGAAAAGGATGCCAGCCTGCCAAAGGTCTAAAAGGAGAAGAACTGGTGTTGGTGATTTCAAGACAAAAGGGTAAGTTCTGCAACCCAGGGTATAAGGGAGAAAAATATAAAAGTGCAACTGCTTTGGTTTTCTTTGAATCATTTATTAAAATAAACCATTAAGTGTTGCTTGATTCAACATTTGCTTTAGCTTTCATTTTATGTATTTATTTTTTAACATTTTTATTGATTTCAGAGAGGAAGGTAGAGGGAGCAAGAGATAGAAACATCAATGATGAGAGAGAATCATTGATCAGCTGCCTCCTACACGCCCCTGACTGAGGATCGAGCCAGCAACCTGGGCATGTGCCCTAATTGGGAATCAAACCGCAACCTCCTGGTTCATAGGTCAACACTTAACCACTGAGCCATGCTGGCCGGGCTGCTTCAGTTTTAAAAATAATCTACTCCTAAGTTGATTATCACTAAAATTTTCTAGTTTGTAAAAACTCCAATTTTGACTTTAACTTAGAAAAAAATTTTTATATAATTGCTCTTCTTAAGAGTCTTTTTCACCTGAAATACTATAAATCATATACTAGCTGAATAAACAGAAGTTTTTGTTTCCTCCTTACTTTTATGATTCCGTCTGTACTTGCTGTACTACTTGTATTGCCGCAGATCTACGGGCCTCCACTTGGAGGCCCTATACACTCCCTGCCATTCATCCAAACCTGGGAAAGCCCCCTCCCAGTCTGCAGGGCAGCAGGGAAGAGTCCACAACAGGAAAATCAAAAGCTCAGGCAAGCCAGGCTCCGAGAGACTGCGCAAATGGCTTCCATCCTCCCTTTCCTGCACGTGCCTACCCCCAGGCTGGGACTCACCTGCTATGGGCGCTGTTAGCACGCCCGGGGGAACAAAGGTAGTATTGTCAGGTGCTGGGTGATGACCTGGGCAGCGTTCGTACTTCTTCATCATTGCACTGCTTCACACAGCCCCTCTCCCTGTCTTCTGCAAGGACTGTCTGTCCTCACCAGGAAAGTAAGGTCTGGCAGGACCATGACCACCCCAGCAGCCTGGATGACCGCCTCCCAGATAACTGCATGTTGTCACAGAGATGCTTACAGAAAAGGGAAAGAAGTCCTTAGTAAATTTCTGCAAGCTGTTGTGTTTTTTCTTTTGCAGTTTTTTGTAACTCTCTTCCTTCTGGGTAATAAAAAAATATATTTTTTTTGAGTGAAGGAAGAAAGGGGAAGGCAAATGTTACCAAATTGTCACTTTCTTGTTAAGTCCATAAACAAACATCTTGCCTGTGCTAATTCTTCTGCCAGGATACAGAAATTAAAAGCATTAGTAAATGTTAGTTTAATTTTGTGGTTTTTAATGCTCAAGTGACCAGCAGATGTTCTTCGGTGGGGACATTTTATTTTCTTCATTCCTTCGTTTTGGGAAATACTCATTTCCTCAGGAGCCCACACAGAGTAAGAGTCCTTAAAAGGCATGTGGTCCAGTCCCCTGGAGGTTATGATGAGGAAACTAAGGCCTGGCCTGGGGAACTTCTGCAAGGTTGAACCAGCCTGGTCTCAATTTTACAGCTAGGACTTGGACAGTAGCTCGCCCACACCTGCCCAGAGCATTATTTTTTTTTTTTAATCCTAACCCGAGGATATTTTTCCATTGATTTTTTTTAAGAGAGAGTGGAAGAGAGAGGGAAAGACAGAAAGAAATAGCAATGTGAGAGAAACACATTGACTGGTTGCCTCCTGCACCAAATTGCACGAGCCCAGACCAGGGTCCGGGCTGGAGAGGACCTGCAACCGAGGTACATGCCCTTGACCAGAATCGAACCTGGAACTTCTTGGTTCTCAGGCTGACGCTCTATCTACTGCACCAAACCAGCTAGGGCCCAGAGCATTTTCATTTCTGCATGTCGTCCCTGGAAAGTCCTTAGCCATGGTTATGATTTCATTTTTACTTGTTAGAACAAAGCAAACCATATCTTAAGTGTTCATTGCAATTGGCTCCCTTATTCCGTTTTCACAGCTTTTGTCTACAAGAGGGAAGCACTTTGCCCTGTGGCCTAGAACCTGATCTAACCAGAAGTCGGAAAGCTCAGTCAGTCCCAAAGCCAGTCCCAGTACTGATGCTGGTTTTTAATGAGCCTGTGTGGCTCTGATGGGGTTCTTCTCTGAACCAGTCCGTTTTGTGACTTTCTTTTACCTTTGTCACAGCCGCTTTGTGTCTGTGCCTCATTCTCCTCGTTTCCCCAGAGCCTCTCTGAAGGATTCCTCCGGGCCCACTGCTCACCTGGCTGAGAGTCTGCCAATGGCAGAACAAACATGGCTCTTTGCCAGGGCCCTTACCTCTCCACCCTACCGGAACCTTACCACTTGAGAATAACACACAATGAACGAATTTTGTTCCCAAGTTGTGTTGCCAGCTCTCTAAGTGGGAGTAAAATGGATGGCCTGGGTGAGATGGAGGCTGCTGTTGGCAGATTCGTTCTGTAAATCAACAGAAACAGCAGGTTTTTGCTCTGGACTTCGTATCTCAGCAGGAAATCTGCATAGGGAAATTCAGGCTGGTGCTCGGCTGGGTTAGCACATCTTTGCCAGTTCTGTGGTCATACTGCCCTGGAGCAAGAGTTGAACAATGTTGAAAAACCACTCTTGACCTAGTCCCACCAGAATGTCATTACCACAGACCAGTGGCCCCCGAATTCAGAGATGGGAGGCCACTTGCCAGCCCCAATGCTGTGGAATTCGTGTTGGGCATGAATTCAGCCTGGTTACAAAGCAGCAGGAAATACTTGTGTAAGAAAAAGGCTTCTATAGAGAATGCTGCCGGTTGTTATCCTTGTAAACATACGGCCCTGTGGGGTTTTATTTATTTATTTATTTAATATTTTATTGGGGGTGGGAAGAAGGAGGAAAGAATAGCTATTATCTTCAGGCCAGTGAGGGAAGTGAAGTGCTTGAAGGACTTTGTAATAGGCTGTGGCAAGGGCTTCTTCCCTGACTGTAAAGGCAGTGAGTGGGAGGTACAAGAACACAGACCTGGGAGTGTAGGCAGTCCAGCAAGCTGCCGGCGACGTGGCAGTGACAGAGACGTGCCAGACCCGAGCCCTCGCTGGCTCCCCAGGGGACCGCATCTGCAGCCTTCCCCTGGCTGGAGCTGGGCAGGAAGGGACTCAGCTCTGCTCCGCCCCCGTCTCCATGCGCGCAGCCACCTTCTCTGGACTGTGCAAGCACAGTAATTCCAGAGTATTTATTGTCCAGGCATTTGGGGCCTTAAAACAAGGTACCCATACTTTCTTTATTTGATCAGAATAGATCTGGGCTCTGTTGTCCCAAGGGAGGGGTCCAATTATCAGCTATGAAAGGTGTAGGTGGAGCGAAGGCACATGATTTGGCCTCAAGTCACAGAATTCAGGAACAGTCCTTGACATTTTAGGGAGATAAATTCATCTGAAGAACAGCAGAGCCCTTTCCTCCTCGAATTGTAAAGGAAGCTGACCTTACCCAGGGGGGTTACAGGCAGAGAGACACGTCAGACCAAAGAAAACCATGGGTTATGTAGCTCTTTCAGGTTAAGAGGGAAAAAAGACTGTTTTTTGGGGGGGGTTATATAACATTTCAATTTTCTCTGTCACTTTTAGGAGATCCACCACGTGCAGAAGGATATCGCCTAAAACTAAATCCTCCAGCATCCCCGGGCCAACATCAACTGCACGTGGTTCTCAGGCGGCAGCAGGAGTCAGTAGAAAATTGGGGATTATGGCTCCACCAAAGCCTGTGAACAGACCGTTCCTCAGGCCGACATACGCATTTTCCTAACAACCAAATCTCAATGTACAGCGATCTTGTTTCTTGTTTGTCAGCATCTGACCATCTGTGAATATAAAGCTGTTACTTTTGTTATGCCGTTTGTAATTTTTACCCGTATCTATTAATGCTTAAATAAATGCTTGGGGTGACAGTTCTATTTTTAAAGTAAACATTTTCTTTTGAATAAGCATGATTTGCTGCCACTGCAAGCCTTGTGGCTGCTGATTCTGAGAATGTCTGAAGCAGCAGCTGAATCATCTCAGTGAGAGAAATTCCAAGCACGCGTGAAACACAGAAGCTGAAGGAAAAGACACACATGGGACGTTGTAAAACTGTAGAAGACGTAAGCAAAATTAGAAGACAGACAGAAAATAGGGGGAAAAATATGACAAAGGAGTAATATCTGCAATATACAAAGAGCACCTATAAATCATTAAGAAAAGACAGACCAGTAGAAAAAAGGGTGTGAATAGGCTCTTCTCAGAAGAAGAAATAAAAACGGCCCACAAATACGTGGAAAACGCTCAATCTGCCTCGTTAAAAATATGAAGTAACACAGTGAGGTGCCATTTCGTTTTGCCCATCGAATTGTCAGCATTGAATAATATCCCAACATCTGGGAACAACAAGAAAATGGTCAGACGCTGTTGGTGAGAATATGTTCAATGTTGGTGTAGTCCTTCGGTACTAGGGGGCCTTACCCTATAAGACCCTTCACGAATAGGCTGGTTGGCCAGAAAGTCTCAAAGTGGAATTTGGGCACCTGTTATCTGTTTTTTGGAGAAATCTTGTTTCTGAGCTGTAAGCAACTTTGGTGTCCCACTTCTTGACCTCAGTCAAGAGGGTAGAGCTGGGGAGGTCCTGGCTGGGCCACAGGTGTTAAGGACAGAGTGGCTGGGAGCCTTGTGGCCTCCGCCTGGAGACTGGGTATGGGAGTAGACCCTGCTCCCACTCTGAGGGACCACACTTGGAGCTGCACACCTACTGACTGCCAGCTGGGACCTTAGTGTGATGCATTTAACGGAGGAAACTAGGTGGACAGGAGGCCGCTGGGGACTGTGCGCTGTTACCTCTGGGTGCCTCCAACAGCTGACATTTTTCGAGAAACCAACCTTCCAGCAAGTCCTGGCAAGTGGCCAGAGAACCTTCTTGGAGTGAGGAAAGGAAATGGAGGGCAGAGTAGCCAGTAGATGATGCTGCTGGGACAGTGCCCCCCCGGGTGAGGCCACCGTGCAGAGTTGGCAGTGCCCAAGGACATCTGGCAGGAGGTCAGACCCTTCCACCGACAGGAGTGCTGGCTTTGAGGGGTCGGGCAGCCCCTGCACAGAGCTGGTATCACAGATGTTGCTTCACTCCCTGTCTCTGACCTCATTCGTTCGTTCCTGAATTGAGGACCTCATCTGCCTGGACAGTGGAGACTGCTAGCCCCTCAGGAGTGCCCACTCCGCCTCTAGGGGCTCCCAGGCAACGGGAAGATGGGTAAAGGCAGTGCCATGGGAGCCCCAAGTGACGGAGTGTAGAAGCTTTGAGCAGCCAGCACTGTCACCTCCATCTTTTATCACATCCCCGAGGCTAGAGCTAACTCATCCCCACCCTCCAGCAGGAATCTGAGGCCTGGAGACCTTTGACCTTTGATCAGGATCAAATGGCAGAGCCAAGTCCAACACCCAGCTCTTCTTAAAAATTTCTGGGTTGGAACAGGCTCTTCAGTTCCTGCGGGCACAGAAATACAGATCCCCTGGAGAACGTGGCTGCGTCCGCTCCAGGCAATCGCAGGAAGACTGACGCACACTGACTTGCCCCAACCAAAACCGGGGCCTCTGGCAACCGCAAAGATGGTGACCGCAAAGCCGCTCCAGGCTGGCCCTGGTCAGGGCCCTCTATGGGTGCAGAGGTCACCACCTGGGAAGAGGGGCAGGGCCAAGTCCACCCGGGGCTTCCAGCCTAGGGCGGTTCACTGGCCCACCCTCCTCATCACTCTCTGGAATTCACTGGGAGGACTGGAATCTGGCTCCAGCTACATACACCCTCTCCCACCACAGCAGCTCACACTCCAAGAGTGGACAGGTCCTTGCTTTTACCCCCAGGGACAGGGGACCCACTGCCTCACGGGAAGTGGAGAAACATGGAGAGCCTATTACTCCATGCCAAGGGCTGTTCTAGGAACTTTCACATAATTGACTCTTTTTGTCTCTCTTACCCCCATCCCCACCCCCACCCCCCGACAGCTCTGGGAGGCAAGCACAGGATATTGGCCTTTTTGGGGGTTTTTTTGCAAAAAATTCAGAGAGGTTATGTAATGGCCCATGCCCACACAGCTAGGAAGCAGTAGTAAGTAGGGTGACCTACATCCCAGTTTGCCCTGAAATGTCCCAGTTTATATCTGCTGCCCTGGTGTAATCGTTAAGGCAGGGCCTTTTCATTCTCGGAAGTCCTCAGTTTGGACAATATAAGGAATCCGAGCCAACCTCCTCTCCGACCCCCATTTTTCCCTCCAGAGCCCCAGGGGCCCTCCGCTGGGGCAAGCTTCAGAATTCTCCCGCCCAGCTGAGCTGTGGTTTTTCGCCAGAAGAGGAAGCGGGGGCTGTGGTCCAGGTCCCCTTGCTCTTAAGAAACTGTTGCTTCTCCTCCCACACCTGGGAGCTGCTCAGAGGCCTGCCCTGTCCTTGGGAGGCTCCCCGAGTCCCAGCACCAACTCTCCAGTTATAAGCAGCAGCCATGGGGTTCACCGAGCCCCAGGTTCCTGGGGGCCCTCCATGGCGGCCAGGGTGGAACCCACTAGATGCTCCTCCGTGCAGCAGCCACGGGCTCTGGGTGGCCTCACAGGGTTCAGAGAGGCCGGCTGGTGGGATGTCCTCGGAGACCCACTGGCTGAGCCGGCCCTGCTAGGGGCTCCAGGCCCTGGGCTCAGCCCTTGGTTGCTGCGAGGCAAGGATTCCATTTCTGCATCTGGGCAGGGCAGCACCACCGTCGCTAGGATAAAGTTAGCCTTTAGAAAGCCCTCATTTTCCTGCTCTTCCCAGCGCACAACAGCTGTCCTCTGCAAGACCGTGCTCTCTGTTGGCAGGAGAGGAAGGAGGGAGGGGACAAACTCCCAGTCACTGCAGAGAGGACAGGACAAGAAGGTAGAACCCCCAGGAGCGGAGGCGCCCCCCCAGGCAGGGATGAGGGCCAGAGGCTGGGTCCCGTGGCCTGCAGGTGTGGCAGATGGGGTGTTGGCATCATCACAGCATGGTCCTTCCTCCCACAGAAGATTCAGTGACCTGATGGCCCTTAGGCCTAGACCTGCTCAGGATGCAGTTCAGTCCTGCTGTCTGTCCCTGTGGGTCCCCACACAGGCCGCAGGCATCCCTCAGCCTGTCCTGGGCCCCCATACTCAGTCTCTGCCAGAAGCCTTGAGGCCCCTCGATGGTCAGACCCTGGTGGAGCTCGCAGGTCCCTGCCTCCCATGGGGACCCTTCGTGGGACAGAGAACAGCCAGGAGCCTCAGTGGTGACCTTCACTGCAGTGAGAGAGGGGCTGAAGAGCTTCCGTTAACAGACTTTGAAATCTCCACCTGCCCTTGCTGGTCTGACTCAGTGAATAGAGCGTCGGCCTGCGGACTGAAGGGTCCCAGGTTCCAGGCTCGATCCCCAGTGTGGGGCGTGCAGGAGGCAGCCGATCGATCAATGATTCTCTCTCCTCATTGATGTTTCTACCTCTCCCTCTCTGAAACCAATTTTTTTAAAAAACTTTTTTTTTTTTTTTAAAGAAATCTCAACCTGGAAGGAAGCCCTTCTGAGAAACAGACGTATGGCTGGAGCCTCGCGCGCACCCAGCACCCCCAGGCCTTCTCAGCAAGCGGCCGTGAGCCTTTCGTGACCCGGGAGGCAGTAACCCCGTAACCTCAAGACAGAAGCGTGAGTGTCTGCGGCGGCCGTGGTTTAACAGTTTGTGCCAAACACAGGCCGCCCACGTGAGCCCCACTGCGACTCGCCGCCTGCATGACTGCACGCGCGCCGTGAGCAGACACCACGCGCCCTCTGTCCCCAACGTTCCCAGCACCCAGCCCAGCGACCCTGCTCCCTCCGAACTAGCTGAGTGATCTTTGCAAGCTCGGGCCTCTGAGCCTCAGTGTCTCATCCGTACAGTGAACATCATGCCAGGTCCCTGCCTCCCAAAGCGGTTGTGGGCACTCTTTTGGTCCATCAACAGTTGGCGGCCAGGACACGGAGACCCAGGCAGAGCCCTGGTCCTCGGTGAGGTCACAGTCAGTGAGGGCAACTGCCAGTGCTCTAACCCCCCGGGAGAAGAACAGAAGCGGTATCAGGGAGTTGGGGTGCAGTGGGAGCCCCCAGTTGAGATCCAGTCCAGTCTGGGAGTCACAGGAAGTGAATTTGGAGCCTTGAAGAGTGCGGATGAGTTGAGAACAAGAGATTTTGGTCAAAAGGGAAGTGCAGAGGTAAAGGGCTGGAGGTGGAGGGAGCAGGGCCCATGAGGGGACCGCCTAGAGCAGTGGTCGGCAAACTCATTAGCCAACAGAGCCAAATATCAACAGTACAACGATTGAAATTTCTTTTGAGAGCCACATTTTTTAAACTTAAGCCGTATAGGTAGATACATTGTTATTAACTTAAATAGGGTACTCCTAAAGCTTAGGAAGAGCCACACTCAAGGGGCCAAAGAGCCACATGTGGCTCGCGAGCCGCAGTTTGCCGACCACTGGCCTAGGGCTCAGGACAGGCTGGAGGGGGCAGATGAGCCTGTGGAATTGCTCCCAGCTGAGGAATGTGGACTGGTCCCCAGGGGAGGCCCCAAAACAGGAGAGACAAGGTCTGATCCGAGCAATTAGAAAAATTGCTCTGACCCAAGGTCACAAAGGGATTGAAGAGGGTGGGGCTGGACGCCTGCATGCGGGCAGCAGGCTCTCATTTGTCCAGCGGGAGTCCTAGCAGCCTTCAGGGTAACAGGTTTCAGGAATGGACAGAGCCCACTGGCCCGGGAGGGGGTGTGGGGGAGGGTGGGGCTGTCTCATGCTTTGAAGACACCCCAAGAGATGATGTTCCTCATCAGTGAGACCAGCAGTCCCTGTCCCTCCCAGTCAGGAGAACGCTCTGTTGCCTGAGTGGGGGGCCCTGTTCCAGGTCCTATCTCAGCCCCCTGGACAGAGGATCTCCTACAATGTATGGAGTGCGCATGTACGCATTCACTGCCTCCACGCTTGGCAAGTAATTTCTCAACTGCACACTTCCCCCCCACACCCCAAAGCTAACTCTGTAACAATTTATTTTTTACTTAAGAGCATGTGATGACTGTGCTTCTTATTGACCCGGAAAGTCCCCCACAGCGTGTTGTTAGCAGGACATGCCACTGTCCACTGCTGCCACCCAGCCCAGCGGGACCCCGGTCCGCACGTGGGCTGCAGGGAGAGCCGTGCACACACACGGCGCTCAGCAGTTATGTCTCGTAAAAGACAGCTCCTTAAAAAAAAAAAAAAAAAAAAAAAAAAGCAGGCTACGGACAACATGGCTAGTAAAGATTTTATTTGTGACTTTACCTATGTGTGTGTGGGGGGGGGGAGGTATTGCTCACTGAAATATTAACAGCGGTGATTTTTACTTTTCTGAATGGCTTGACTTTTTTACAACAAGCTCTGTCATTTTTATAATCAGAATAAAGCCAGGGGCCACCTCGGGACCCCATTGCTGGCAGAAAGCAACACTTCCTCACTTGGCCACCCTCCTCACTTTGAGGGGACAAGTGTCCCGGTTGGGCCACCTGCCCAGTGACACTGGGGAGCACAGTAGGAACCCTGGCTAAAGGAGAGGGTACTGCACAGGGGAAGGAGGGGCAACCAGCCTCCAAGGACCCCCACCCACAGGTCTTCCTCTGGCCTGAGCTGGAGTCTGCGCTTTGCCCCACACTGGCATTGTGGCCGGGAGGGCCCGCCTCACAGCAGTGCCTAACAGCATTTGTTGGACGGTGGGGTAGATGAAGGGAACCCCTGACGGCATCAGCCTAGACCCGTGGTCGGCAAACCGCAGCTCGCGAGCCACATGTGGCTCTTTGGCCCCTTGAGTGTGGCTCTTCCACAAAATACCACATGTGGGTGCGCACATACAGTGCAATTGAAACTTCGTGGCCCATGCACAGAAGTCGGTATTTTGTGGAAGAGCCACACTCAAGGGGCCAAAGAGCCGCATGTGGCTCATGAGCAGCCGTTTGCCGAGCCACAGTTGGCAGACCACTGGCCTAGACTGTCCTCCCCAGGGGAGGATGGGGGCAGCGCCTGGGGCCTGCTGGGCCTTAGACTCTCCCAGCCCGCATGGCAGTGCCAGGCCTGAGGAGCATGGTGGCAGGCTGGTCACTGAAGGCTTCGCCCCATCACCACTTACGTTGGCTTTCCCCCGACAAGTGAACGTGGCCTCAGTATTCACTTAGATTTCCGGGTGTGTGTGTGTGTGTGTGTGTGTGTGTGTGTATTGATGTTTTGGGTTATCACTGTCTTTTGCTCAGAAATCCCGATGTCCCCATTTATTCGTTTGGAGGTGCTAAGACTTGCACCATCACCAGCTTTGGTTTCCAGCTCCCTGGCCTCCTTTGTACCTGGCGTCCACTCCTGTGGGGGGAAGGCTTTGGGGGGACCAAGATGCATGCGGGGGTGAAATTCAAACTTCAGTCCTTCCTACCCAGAGCTTCACATTCCCAGCTAAGAGGGCAGAGGCCCAGGCAGTGGCTTTAACAGCTTCGGCGTGACAGGAGGGCCCGGAAAACACGGCTTCGGAGTCAGCCGGTCTGCTGGGACCCAAGGGCCTGCACACCTAGCAAGCTCCCTGCCCATGCTGCTGCCCGCCCCACCTCGGCCCACATGTTCAGAACCACTGGCCTCAGCAGAGAAAGGGAAGCAGGTGTCAGCCCTCAGGGTGCGTGCGAACCTCGGCTTCTGGGAATTCTCGCTTTGGGCCTTGGGAGGCGTCCTCTCCTTCATCCCTGGTTTCCCACAATGGCCAAGCTGCCTCGCTCTGCGGTCGGGCGAGACGGAACTGTCGACAAGGTGTTTCAGGATGTGGAACAGCCTTGCTCGGGGGGGGGGGAGCCGTTTGCAGGAAAGGGTCTGGTGTCAGGAGAAAGCCAGGGCTCCCAAGCCGCCTCCAGCCTCAGTGTGCATCTTAAAGGGTCACTCGCCCACAGAGCCTCCGCTCCCAGCAGGCGCTTTGCGGAGTGAACTGGAGGCAGGACCGGTAGGAATGAGTGTAAGCTGACACTTCCCAGGCCTCGCCAGCCTGTGGGGTCACATGGGGTCATTTTACCCCCCCAAATTGGCCTGAGAGTGGAGTTCTGTCTCCCAGCCAGGCCAGGCAAATGCCACGTCATGATATGATCCTTTGAGGACTCCCTGACAGGGGGCGTGGGGTGCCGATGTGTTACAGAGGCTTTCCAGAAAAACATCTTTTTTTTTTTTTTTAATCCTCACCTGAAGATATTTTTCCATTGATTTTTAGGGAGAGTGGAAGAGAGAGGGAAAGACAGAGAGAAACATCCATTTGAGAGCAACACATCAATTGGTTATCTCCTGCATGCGCCCTGATGGGGACCCAGGCCTGGGAGGAGCCTGCAACCGAGGTATGTGCCCTTGACCAGAATCGAACCCAGGACCCTTTGGTCTGCAGGCCTGCACTCTCCACTGAGCAACACCATCTAGGGCTGGAAAAACATCTTTTTGTGTTTACTTAAAGCAGCGGTTCTCAACCTGTGGGTCGCGACCCCTTTGGCGATCGAATGACCCCTTCACAGGGGTCACCTAAGAACATCCTGCATATCAGATATTTACATGATGATTCATAACAGTAGCAACATCACAGTTATGAAGTAGCAACGAAAATAATTTTATGGTTGGGTCACAGCATGAGGAACTGTATTTAAAGGGCCAGAAGGTTGAGAACAACTAAAGCCTGCCCTCTACCTAGATCCAAGAGGACCCAGCTGCCCAACTGGGAACAAAGTCTCAGAACAGCCTGGGGCCAGCCTCCCCGAGCTGTGAGTGCCCCCAGGTCATAGGCAGGAGGACTATGGGTCAGCAGTCAGAGTGCTTGAGAGTAAAGGCCAGTGGAGTTGGATTACTGTGTGACCTTGAGTAAGTTACTTAACTTCTCTGTTCCTCAGAGATCATAATAGCATAACCCTATGGGATTGGTTATGAGCATTTAACAAGACACTGCGTGGTCAGCATGTAGCACAGTGCCTGCCACTCTCCTAGCATGAGCTGTTGTTATAGCGGAGACCCACTCTACATATTAGTTGTTTGTTGCACGCATTTGTGCAGAAGTTGACCGGCGAGTGAGCTGGACATAGTTTTCACTCAGTGGGTTCGCCATTCTCGAATTCATCCTTTTGTAAGATCCCTCTTAGAAAGAAGCCTCCTTCAGGCATGGCCACACCCAGCTCTCAAACCATCATAAGCATCTAGATATCAGAGATTGGCAAATGGTACCCCATAACCTAGGAGGTCTTAATCCAGACCCCTGGGTGATCAAAAGATAGGCATGAGAGGGTGTATAAACCCTTAAATTGTATGCACTGGTTTTGTGTGTCTGTGCAGGTTTCTGGAAGAGGGGTCACGGCTTTCATTAAACTGGCTCCACCTCTTACTCAGGTTCCCTGGTCAGTGCAGCCACACCCACAAATACCAGGGCCTTTCCAAAACCAAGACACGGAGCCAAAGATGGGAGCAGCTCAGATCCGCATCTCCTCCCATGAGGGCCAGGCTTTCTCCAAAGTGAGGAGAGAACTTCACACAAGAAAACGGTGAGAGCAGATTAGGAAGTGTACAGCCTCTGGCAAAAATGTGATGACAATTAGCCATAATAACCAACTGCTGCAATGTTGTCAGGGAGATAAGACTCGCGGATCAGTGAGCGGACCTGCCCCAACCCACACCCAGCGAATGGAGTACGTGGCGGGTGGCCACAGAGGCCAAGAACCAGACGTGGGAGGGCGTGTGGAGTCCATAGTGCAGCTCCCGCAAAAAATGGCCAAAGGACCAGCAGAACGGGTGAGTCCAGGCTCTGTCTCTCCTCAGCCACGTGAGCCCTGAGCTTCTCTTAGCCTTTCTTTATTTTTTTTTTAATATGTGTGTGTGTGTGTGTTTGTGTACACACCAAGTGGCCAGATTATCATGATCACCCCATCAGTACTTCATTGATACTTCCAAAAATACTGAATATTAAAAACTTCCTAAGCAAATACTCTCAAGGTTTTATTATTATTTGCATAACTAATTCACTTCATTGTACTGATGGGGCGGTCATAATAATTTGGTCACTTAGTATATATATATATATATATATACACACACATACACATACACATACATATACATATACATATTATTGATTTCAGTGAAGAAGGGAAAGGGACAGAGATTGAAACATTAATGATGAGAGAGAATCACAGATCAGCTACCTCCTACACGCCCCCTACTGGGGATCAAGCCCACAACCCGGGCATGTGCCCTGACCGGGAATCGAACCTCGACCTCCTGGTTCATAGGTCGACGCTCAACCTCTGAGGCACACTGGCCAGGCAGCCTTGCCCCCCTGTCTGGGAGTCCTCAAAGGATCATATCATGACGTGGCATTTGCCAGAGTAAGAGGTGGACCCATTAAGGCAGCAGTTCTCAACCTGTGGGTTGCGACCCCTTTGGCGGTCAAACGACCCTTTCACAGGGGTCGCCTACGACCATCCTGCATATCAGATATTTACATGAAAATTCATAACAGTAGCAACATTACAGTGATGAAGTAGCCACGAAAATAATTTATGGTTGGGTCACAACATGAGGAACTATATTTAAAGGGCCAGAGGTTGAGAACCACTGCATTAAGGGATCCTGTGGGACATTGGTGGCCACGTGGCCTGTCTCCTTCCCTGGGAAGCCCGTGAACCTGGGTGACGTGTTCCGTGTCTGCTGCAGAAGCGGCCTGAGGTCAATCCAGAGTTCGTACTTCCTCCCCAGCTGCACGGTGTCTGATGGGTCAGGTTAGTCCAGTGATGGCGAACCTATGACACGCGTGTCAGAGATGACACGCGAACTCATTTTTTTGGTTGATTTTTCTTTGTTAAATGGCATTTAAATATATAAAATAAATATCAAAAATATAAATCTTTGTTTTACTATGGTTGCAAAGATCAAAAAATTTCTATATGTGACACGGCACCAGAGTTAAGTTAGGGTTTTTCAAAATGCTGACACGCCGAGCTCAAAAGGTTCGCCATCACTGTCCTAGAGAGAAAAAAATCGCCTCTGTATGTGAGGTTCCTTTTCTCAGCTCCTCACAAAAATCTCCAGTGAACTATTTCTTGGTACCTGATGGAACGGATCTGTTTTGAGCCCAGTGCCCCCGTTACTGAACGCCGGCGCTGCTTGCGTGCCTTTCCAGGAAATAGTCCTCACCACAACCTGTGGAGAGAGTCCTTTATTTTTCTTGAGGCAGCTGGGCGCAGTGGGCCCTGAAATGAGTAAGAGGTGGCCCCATTAAGGGGCTGTTATGGGCTTCCTGATATCTGTCACCAGGCTAATGGGGCAGAATGAGGACACAGCCAGGGGCAGCCTGGCCCAACGCCTGAGGGTCCCGGCCCAGTCCTCTCATCAGAGGATCAATCTTCACTGCCCAGTCGTGGCCCAAACTGCTCTGCAGCCCCTTCCCTGGGGAGAGGGGGGCCCTCCCTGGCCCAACCCCTCTCCAGTGCTAATCTCACATCCCCCACTTTTCTTTTCTTTTTTTAAATATATTTTTATTGATGTCAGAGAGGAAGGGTGAGGGAGAGAGAGATGGAAACATCAGTGAGGAGAGAGAATCATTGATCAGCTGCCTCCTGCACGCCCCACACTGGGGATCGAGCCCACCACCGGGGCATGTGCCCTTGACCAGGAATCGAACCATGACCTCCTGGTTCATAGGTCGACGCTTAACCACTGAACCACGCTGACCATGCTCCCCCACTTTTCTGATGCTGCTTTCTCAGCAGGATGGCTCCATTGCCAGCTGGCCCGAGGTCATTGCCAGGCCCTCCTTGTGCTAAGAGCAGGGCTGCCAGGCAGTGGGTGAATGGGGTGAGGCTGGCATGAGGGGAAGTAGGGTCACTCCTCCGGGGAGGGTTGAGCTTAGTGGTTGCCTTCTGTCTGGCCACACCCCGTGGGGCTCAAAATTCCCTAGGGGCAGGGCTACAGATGTTTCCTCTCTTGGAGACCCAAAGATGGGAGGTCTTCATGCCGTGGACAGAGCCCGGCCTGCTCTCGAGGTTAGGGTACTTTGGTCTCCAGTCTCCAGCTCTGGGGTTGGCATTTCCAACTTTTCAAGCCTGTCTGTCGCTAATTTGCTGTGTGATCTTGGGCAAGTCGCTTCCCTTCTCTGTGCCTCACCAATAAGATGAATATCCCATTTGCCCACCCACCCGGACATTCCAGAACTATGAGATGTTCAGAGTCATGTCCTTTTATGTAACCGGAGCCGCATTCCTTTAATTGGACAAAAATGCAAATGGCTCTGGTAGATGACTCAGCAGTCCCCAACCCCAAGCCTGCACGCCCACATTGCTTTGGGTGTGGAGGGACAGGCCCCACCCAGAACCACAAGATCAAACTCTCACAGGGCCTCTGGGTGAGCAGCACCTGGATTATGCATTTGGGTTTTTTTTGGTTTTAAATATATTTTTATTGACTTCAGAGAGGAAGGGAGAGGGGGAGAGAGATAGAAACATCAGTGATGAAAGAGAATCATTGATCAGCTGCCTCCTGAATGCCCCCTACTGGGGATCGAGCCCACAACCCCGGGCACATGCCCTTGACCGGAATCGAACCCGGGACCCTTCAGTCCGCAGGCCGGTGCTCTGTCTACTGAGCCAAACCACCTAGGGCGAGATGTGCATTTGTAAGAGGCCGCCTAGCAGAGGAGTACAGACTTTAGAAGGCAGAGTGAGGGGAGAACATACTCTCCCTATCGCAATACCTGACACAGTGAGTCACAGTGATAAATTGTTTATGAGAAGAATGTGCTAATGAACCAAGAGACAATTTCCACAGCAATGAAACAAAGGAAGGACCAGGGCCCTCCATCCTCCCGGTCCTGGCCGCAGTGTGTGTGAGTAGGACACACTCCCAGCTAGACAGGGGGCCTGCGGTGTAGAGTGTGTCGGGGAGGGCAGGAAAGAGAAGACCTATGGACCCCAGCAAGGGTGGCCTCGGTGGGTGCCTCTCCTCTCCCCTCCTCCTGTACATCTGAGGGGAACGAAGTCTGGTTCCTGTATTAGAGTGAGTAGAGTGTCTGCAGGAGTTGCTAAATTAACGGAGCAAGATGGAAAGAACATGCAAGGCCACCCCGCCAACTGCCAGGAAAGGGAAGGAAATCACATGAGGGCATGAGTTGAAAGGGATCAAAAGCAGCTTCCTTGAAACTGATGGCTTCAGGATAGAGACAAGTTAACAAGAGTATGAATTAGATGTAAGAAGAGACAAGTTTAAAAAATAACGTCAGGCCCTGGCCGGTGTGGCTCAGTGGATAGAGCGCCGGCCTGCAGACCAAAGGGTCCCGGGTTTGATTCAGGTCAAGGGCATGTATGTACCTTGACTGCAGGCTCCTCCTCGGCCTGGGCCCTGGTCTGGGCTCATGCAGGAGGCAACCAACCAATGTCTTTCTCTCACATCGATGTTTCTCTCTGTCTTTCCCTCTCTCTTCCACTCTCCCTAAAAATCAATGGAAAAAATATCCTCTGATAAGGATTAACAACAACAACAAATTTTTTAGGAAATAATAATAACATCAGGAGATGCAAAGAGAACTTGCAGAGGAAAGACACACCTTGAGGACCAAACCAGGACCGTTGCACATCTAAAAACTGAGCTACAACGTGGTGCACACGTCTGAAAAGCAAATGAATGACGTGGAGAGAAACTTGAAATGATCACAATGAATTCAGAGAAAAGGGGCAAGTACAGTCAGTGTGAGAGAAGATGACCGTGGAACCCAGACCTTCCCGCACACAGGGGGTTGGAGTCCCTGAAGTAGATGACCCAGCAGCTAAAGCGGAAGAATGGTTAGAGAGCCTCTCCCTGACACAGAGGAAGGACCAAGTGTATGGCCTGAGAGGTGAATGACAGGAGAATGATCAACACCAGAAACACACTGAATCTGGCTGAGTCACTAAACATGAAGATAAAGAAAACACCTCACCCTGGCCGGTGTAGCCCAGCATCGGCCTGTGGACTGGAGGGTCCCAGGTTCGATTCCGGTCAAGGGCACATGCTCAGGTTGTGGGCTTGATCCCCAGTGTGGGGCGTGCAGGAGGCAGCCAATCAATGATTCACTCTCATCATTGATGTTTCAATCTCTCTCTCCCTCTCCCTTCCTCTCTGAAATCAATTTTAAAAAAATGTACCGTATTAGCCGGCGTATAAGACGATTTTTTGGCCCTGAAAAATATGCCTCCAAGTGGGGGGTCGTCTTATACGCCAGGTACACTTCAGATAGACTGCCCATAGTGCTTGCCCCGTGCCATAGTGGCCTCCCGATGCCCGCCCACTTCATTCCACATACCGTTCAGGCATCAGCAGCGCTGCTGGGTGTATGCTCGGCTGTTATGCGATTTTGCTGTTATGCGATTTTACCACACTCGCAAAATCGCACACAGCCGACCATACACCCAGTATGATAGCGCAAAATCGCGAATCGCGATACCATACTGGGTGTATGGTTGGCTGTGTGCGATTTTGCGAGTGTGGTAAATTCGGGTTACCGTATATTTCTTTACATATGCATTGAAGATTCGCGATTTTGCGCTATCATGGTGCCTGTTAGAATGTTGAAGAGCTCGCACTTGCACACTAGTGAGGTCCCAGGGAGATGCTGATGCAAGGGTGGACCAGACTGCTATAGTGACAGGGCGGGCAAACAGGGAGCAGGGACCAATCAAATCAGGCTTTGTATACAGCCAACAGCCAACCACAATACTGCCCCATTGTACAGTACAGCATAGAAAATGTCGACCAGTCAAACCCCTATCATCCCTATCATGGCACCAGCCAAAAGAAAGAAGTATGATGCAAATTTTAAACTAAAAGTTATAAACTTTGCTAAGGAAAATAATAATAATGTTTACTGGTAATAAACTTGCACTGTTTTATGTATATGTTTGATTACATACAGCCTTGTGACAGTTTTCCTGCATGTCATAAGCATTTGAATATAAATTAAAATGTTAAAATCAAATCTGATATTGTTTTACCTTTTATTTGGTGTGTGGAAGGTGTGCGGAAGAGGGGGTAATCTTATACGGCGAGTATATAACAAACTCTGTATTTTGAGTGGAAATGTTAGGGGGTCGTCTTATACGCCCAGTCGTCTTATACGCTGGCAAATACGGTATTGCCCTAGCTCAGGGTCCTCAGACTTTTTAAACAGGGGGCCAGTTCACAGTCCCTCAGACCGTTGGAGGGCTGGACTATAGTTTTAAAAAAAACAACTATGAACAAATTCCTATGCACACTGCACATATCTTATTTTGAAGTTAAAAAACAAAATGGGAACAAATACAATATTTGTATTTGCATGTGGACTGCGGGCCGTAGTTTGAGGACCCCTGCCCTAGCAGGTTTGGCTCGGTGGATAGAGCGTCGACCTGTGGACTGCAGGGTCCCAGGTTCGATTCCGGTCAAGGGCATGTACCTTGGTTGCAGGCACATCCCCAGTAGGGGGTGTGCAAGAGGCAGCTGATCGATGTTTCTCTCTCATCAATGTTTCTAACTCTCTCTATCCCTCTCCCTTCCTCTCTGTAAAAAATCATTAATATGTATATATATATATTTTAAAATGTATTAAAAAAGAGAAAGAAATTTTCCCACAGCAACAGTCAATACCAGAAAGCAAAGGAGCTGAGTCTTCAAAGTTGTGTGGAAAAGGGGAAACCAAGACTATTACACCCAGAGAGGTTGTTCCAATCTACAGACAACCTGGAAAAGGTCAGGGAAAATAGCACCCAGGAGCCTTATTGAAAATGAAATTACTGATCAGTGAAATCTATCTGACCATTACAAGGGTTGGGTGTTTTTTTGTTTGCTTTAATTATAAAGGGAGTGTTTGTTAAAATACATTTCATTTTCAAATTTGAACTATCAGTTGCTGAAGTGTGTTTACTTTTGGGGTGACATACTGGATAGCCGCGGTGTTGAGATGCGAGTCTTCAGAAAGAGGGGGGGAGGGGAGCAGTCTTTTCCATACGGAAGGCCTTGAACTGTCCTCTACCACTGAGGCCGATGGCTCCATTTTCCCACCAGCACTCACCCTTCTCCTTCCTGGATGTCAAATGTAGGTCTGTGCTCCCGGAGTTGTCCTAGTCTCTTACCTATTTGCTTCTAAAGGAAGTTCCTGGAAAGCACGGATTTCAGCTCTTCCCACTATTCGGTTCTTTTTTTTTAATATACACATATTTTTTATTGATTTCAGAGAGGAAGGGAGAGGGAGAGAGAGAAAATCTCAATGATGAAAGAGAATCATTGATTGGCTGCCTCCTGCACGCCCCCGTCTGAGGATCCAGCCCGAAACCTGGGCATGTGCCCTTGACCAGAATCGAACTTGGGACCTTTCAGTCTGCAGGCCAACACTTTATCCACTGACCCAAACCAGATAGGGCACCACTTTTTGGTTCTTGGCATGATGCCCCAGGTAGGAAAAGGGTCCGTTTTTTATTATTATTTTTTTAAATATATTTTTACTGAATTCAGGAAGGAAGAGGGAGAGAGAGATAGAAACATCAATGATGACAGAGAATCATTGATTGGCTGGCTCCTGCACGGCCCCTATTGGGGATCAAGCCAGCAAACTGGGCATGTGCCCTTGATGGGAATCAAACCTGGGACCCTTCAGTCCTCAGGCCGATGCGCTATCCACTGAGCAAAACTGGCTAGGGCGAGGGTCGGTTTTTTAAAAGGCAAAATTATGACTCTCATACGGTATAAAATGAATACATATCAAAATTTTTATTTAACTAGTCAAGTAATTAGGGAATAAATAGTACGTTCCAAGTGGTTCAAAGGAAACTGGGACAGTGGATAAGGAATGTCACAGGACAACCATCAGTTGCATTCCACTGGACAAACGTCATTTGCATTTCTATGGACAGGAATCATTTGCATTGCAATAAGTTTTCTACAGCTTAGATTTGCTCAAAGCCCGAAAACAGTCACTAAAGTCATGGGGGCCCTAAGTAAAGAACACGCCCAGGAGTCTTTTCTTGTCCATTTCCAAGTCAGTCCAGCTTTTCCTGTTACGCACAAGAGATGACTCCAAATGCAAAACTCGGGGACAAAATATGCTTTAAAAATGCAATGGAGCCGAAACCGGTTTGGCTCAGTGGATAGAGTGTCGGCCTGCGGACTGAAAGGTCCCAGGTTCGATTCCGGTCAAGGGCATGTACCTGGGTTGCAGGCATATCCCCAATAGGAGATGTGCAGGAGGCAGCTGATCGATGTTTCTCTCTCATCGATGTTTCTGACTATCTCTCTCCCTTCCTCTCTGTAAAAAATCAGTAAAATTTAAAAAAAAATGCAATGGAATCACCTTACCTGGTTTGGCTCAGTGGATGAGCATCGGCCTGCGGAAGGGTCCTGGGTTCGATTCCGGTCAAGGACATGTACCTACGTTGCAGGCTGGATCCCCAGCCCTGGTTGGTGGGGGGTGTGGGAGGCAAACAATCGATGTGTCTCTCTTACATCACTGTTTCTCTTCCTCTGTCTCTCTCCCTTGTATTCTCTAAAAATCAATGAGAAAATATCCTCAGGTGAGGATTAACAACAAAAAAATTAAAAATGCAATGGAATCTACTTAAACACAGGACTAAGATGAAATACTAGGAGAATTATGGTGGCCGAACAGAGTAGAAGTGTTATAAACCTTGACCAAGTGAACATATTAGAATCAAAATCTGGAGTTGGGGGTGGGGGAGATGTGTAAGGGGAATAGTCACCTTTTTCATCTCAGGAAATGATTGAGCCTGTCCCCAGGGAAGCAATTCTTCCTTTTCCCTAAGACCCCATTCTCTTAATGATTTTCATAAGCATTTTTTTCTTAACATTAGAGAAATTCATTATGAACTAATCTCTCTTGTGGAAAGTAAAAATTTATCTAAAATTCAGCAATTTTTCAAGATGTTCTTTCCTGTTCAACTCAAGAAAAATGAAATACTTTTAAAATATCGTAGATGTGGTACAATCCCATCTTTTAAAAATATTTAGACCTACTTACGGTTCTCTCTACCTCTACCTCTTTCTTTCCCTCTCCAAAGTTCTCTGAGTAAATGACAGTCAGCAAACGTTAACGCTGCGTGACAGGCTGTATGACACATCTACTCTGTGCCAGGAAGGCCATGGTGCTGGGATGACAGCAGAGAACAGAACAGATAAAAGTCCTACCTCAGGAAGCGGCTTTCTAAAGAGGGAGGGATTTGTTGCTCCCTTCTTTGTACTTTTCTATATTGCTTGTTTTGTTTGAGAATTGAGCATGTATCATTTTTATAAAAACATGTTCACTGCTTTCACATACACACACACACACACACACACCTCAGATGATTGTTCCAAACAGCCAGAGTTGAGAAGCACTACATGTTAAGCTGTATATCTCATGGCTACCTCAGTGTAAACAAGTTTTCAAGAAGACAGTGTTTCTGTGCCCGAGGAGCCTCTCACTGTCATCCTTCAAAAAGAGATAAAATCACCTGAGCTGGTTTGTCTCAGAGGACAAGAGCGTCAGCCTGTGGACTGAAGGGTCCCGGGTTCAATTCTGATCAAGGGCACATGCCTGGGTTTCGGGCTGGATCCCTAGTGTGAGGCGTGCAAGAGGCAGTCGATCCATGATTCTCTCTCGTCTTTGATGTTTCTATCTCTGTCTCCATCTCCCTCCTCTCTAAAACCAATAATATATATAAAAGAGGCAAAATCATGACTGTCATACATACAGAAAAGTGAACACGTGTTAAAGAGTTTATTATAGTCCTAAATTGGTGAGAGAACCAAGCAGATATTACTGAATGTGAAGAACAGACACACTTATTGATCAGGAATATTGAAATGAATGTGCAAATGGAGGCAAAACAGAGGAGGGGAGTCAGTTGGTGTTCCATAGGACAGTTCAGAATCTGCAGTCTATTGACAAGAATGGTTTGGCATGACTATCAATTCCTACAATCTTCAGAGTTCATGGACTAGAATCAGGTAATCCCAGGAGTGCCCCGCAGAGTCGAGATAGCGCAGAGCTTTTGCACAGATATACGAATATTTTCTTACAACTCTGACCTCCAAAGTCCCTCACCTGGCCACATCAGCCCACATCTCATCCAGGAATCCTCCCTGGCTCCAGACTGGGGTAGGTGACACCCACTGGTCTCCCCCAGTCCTTGAACTTCTGGTCACTGTTCTGTCTTCCCCATCAGACTTAGGAGACTCTTAAAACCAGCTGTGTCTTCTCCATCTTTCATTGTGCCTGTGAGAACTGGAGAGACATTTTTTTACAAAATTATTAATTTGAAAGAGAGAGAGTAAGAGTGTGAGAAACATTGATTTGTTGTTCCACTTACTGATGCATTCATTGGTTGATTCTTTGTTTGTTAATTATATTTTTATTGATTTCAGAGAGGAAGGGAGAGGAAGAGAGAGGTAAAAACATCAGTGATGAGAGGGAATCATTGATCGGCTGCCTCCTGCACATTGGACCGAGCCCGCAACCCAGGCATGTGCCCTAGACCGGAATCGAACCCGGGACCCTTCCATCTGCAGGCCGACACTCTATCCACTGAGCCAAACCAGCTAGGGCCATTGGTTGATTCTTATATGTGCTCTGACCAGGGATGGAACCCACAACCTTGGCGTATTGGGACAACGCTGTACCCGGCCAGGGCTCAGAAGACATTTGTTGACTGAGTTAGAGAACGAAGGAACAATATGGAGTCCTGAAACTCGGGTGGTCCAGGGTGTGCCGCCAAAGGCAGCGAAAGAGCTGGGAGGCAGCAGTTGACGGTCAGTAGTGCCTCATGAATGTGTGGAGGTTTCAGGCTTGAACGTAATCAGGGCTCCTCAGAAAGAGGGCTCCAAGAGCCAAGGAGCTTGGAAATGCTGGGTCAGACCCACCCGTGCGGTTTGCTTTTTTCCTTGGAACCGCAGCACTTCGGGAGCCTTGAGTGTATCAAAGTGACCTATGAATCCCTCAGAAGGAAAATGCCATGTTCCAGCGTTTTCTAAGCTTATCTGATGGCGAGGCTTTTTTTTTAATTGTAACAAAGATGAAGGTTCTGGAGAATGTACATTGAGAAACAGCGATTCCATCCAACCTGCCCGATTGACTTAATACAGGCGCTACGGGTGCCTGGGTCAGGATGCCGTGAGCAGCATCAGCCCTCTGGGGCCTTGGATACGTTCCTTAATGTCTCCACAACCCACTGTCTTCGTCTGTAACGTGGAGCCGGAGAGAGAACTCGCCTCAATGCTGCTGGGAGGATTCAGTGAGTTACTGTGAGGGGAACGCTTAGCACAGAGCCTGGGACAGTGTGTACTCAATAAACGTTAGCCGTGTCGTCATCATTCATGAGAGCACAAGGTACCATTTACTGACTGCCTCCTCTCCTTTGACCCTCGCCACCACCCTGAGGCCAGAGGAGGAAGATGAGGCAGAGGAGGATGGAGCCCTTTGGAGGTAGAGTCCCTGGCCCGAGGCCTGAGAGCCGGCAAGCGGCCCAAGTTCTTGGACCAGGCGCAAGGCCCCAAGAACAAGCTAGCCGAGGGCTTGGCATGAAGTAGGTGCTTAATAAAGACTCTATTTTTTCGATCCTGCCCTTCTCCCTCCTTCCCTTCCAGCCCACAGTCATGCTGAGCCCCAATCTGAGGGTCACCTCTGGCCAGGGCTAAGGTGGATGGACAGTGCTTGAGGCCAAGGCTCCCAGGTGGTCGGGCGGGGCAAGACCTAGGCTGAACCTGACTTCCATCCCAGCTGAGGTCCTCCCTTCCCTCCTCTTCCTCATCTTCCTCATGCCTCAGCCTGTGTGCTCCCTCAGGTATTTGGGGATATGAGAACCCAGGGGTCCCTCCCCTTCAGCCATCCTGATGACAGGGATCCGCTCTCAAAACACAGAAAGGGCTTAAAGTCAGTGTTGATCCCCTGCATAAAGGAAGGAAGCCAGTGTTCTGGGGCTTGAGTGGGCCTGCCAGGCCACCTGAGGCTGTCCACAGGATAAACACAGGTTCCCCAGCGCCCCACCCAGGTCTGACCAAAATTGCCGCCCCAGCGGAAGGCTCGCTCACTGAAATGACTCAGCCCCGGCGCTCAGAGGCAGTTCCCATGTTTTATGAACTAAAGGTGTTTTCCTAACAGCTCGTGGTGATGAGCCAGCATCGGTCTGGAAATAGCACCATAATCTGGTCCAAAAAGCAGGTCTGAGCCCCCGGCCACTGAGGCTGTAAGCCCAAGGGCGGGACCTCCTTTAAGCCCAGGTGAAGCCAGGTCCTTGCAAAATAGCACAGATCCCCAAAGTGACACAGAGACTCACCCAGGCCACTTGCTTCCCTGAGGGACCCAAATCTGCCCTCCCCAGAGCCCTCCATGAGCCAGTGTCCTGGGACCAAGAATCTGGGGCCCAGCACGGAGCCAGGGGGGCAGGGTGGGGAGGAACCACCACCCAACAGGGAAGATCGCTCCCCACCCCCTCCCCCCCCAGCAATGACAGTCATCCCTGGGGGCCATGATATGGATGCGCTAAAAGAGCTAATGTGGCCGAAACTGGTTTGGCTCAGTGGATAGAGCATCGGCCTGCGGACTGAAAGGTCCCAGGTTCGATTCCAGTCAAGGGCATGTACCTGGGTTGCGGGCGCATCCCCGGTGGGGGATATGCAGGAGGCAGCTGATCGATGTTTCTCTCTCATCAATGTTTCTGACTCTCTATCTCTCTCCATTCCGCTCTGTGAAAAATCAATAAAATATATTTTTTTTTAAAAAAAGAGCTAATGTGAAACAAGAAGGGTGGTGCTTCATCCTCCCTGAGGACTCAGAAATAAGGGCTGCAGGGCGCGGGGCGGCAGCATCCTCACTCAGAACCACCGGCCCCCCACTCCTCATTTTAGTCATTTATTGGGCATTTTCTAAGGGCCTACCTTCCAGCTTCGCCCCAGGCTTTCTCATCTCAGCGAATGGCATCACCATCCTCCCAGCTAATTTGAGCAAAAACCCAAGGAGTCATCTCTGATCGCCGTTTTTCTGTTCCATCAGCAAATCCATTCTGCTTTACCTCCTCTCCACGTCCAACATGAGACCACTTCTCAGCCTCCACCACGGCCAGCTCTCACCTCTCCCTTGGACACTGCAGCAGCCACCAGCTGGACGCTTGACCTCTGGCCTTGGCTCCTAAAACCCATCTCCAGCTCATCCTTATCATCATTCTAACTATATTTCCTGTCTTCAAGTCCTTCATTGAATCTTACCAAATATTGAAACTTTTTAAAAATATATTTTTATTGATTTCAGAGAAGAAGGGAGAGGGAGAGAAAGAGAGAAACATCAATGCTAAGAGAGAATCATCGATCAGCTGCCTCCTGCACGCCCCACACTGGGGATTTGAGCCCACAACCCGGGCATGGGCCCTGACGGGGAATCAAACCCTGACCTCCTGGTTCATAGGTTAATGCTCAACCACCGAGCCACGCCAGCCGGGCCCAAATAATGAAACTTTTTAAAGAAATCAAGCAGACCCACTTTGGCATCAGGCTATAAAGAGATGAGATGAACAGAAGAAGGGCCCAGAGGCAGAACTGAGCACAGATGAGAGCTTGCTATATGACAGTCATCACCAACCAGTGAGGAAAAGACTGAGTCTTATACACAGTATTAAAACAAGTGGCGATCCGTATGGAAAAGGTAAAATTAGATCCGCCTACGCCCACACACAGCCCCAGGTGCACGCAAGGCTTACATGTGAAGAACAAAATTTAACACATTGAGAAGACAATCTAGGAGAATATTTTTATGGCCTCGGGAGAAGGAACGATTTTTCAATAAATTTTTTGTGAATTACAATATGCACAACAAAAATGCATGTCATAAGTGTGCAGCTCAGTAAAATTTCACAACCCGAAAAGAGAATCCAAATGCAATACATACAACCAGCGGGAGTTTAGTTTCCAGAATATGTAAAGAACTTCTGCAAATCAAGAAGAAAGATAAAGGGCCCAAAAGCCAATTCAGCATAAGTTGTGAACAAGCACCTCATAGAAAAAGAAAGCTGGAGGTCCCTAGCCAGTTTGGCTCAGCGGATAGAGCATCAGCCTACAAACTGAAGGGTCCCGGGTTCGATCCCCAGTGGAGGGCAGCCGATCCATGATTCTCTCTCATCATTGATGTTTCTATCTCTCGCTCCCTCTCCCTTCCTTTCTGAAATCAATAAAATTATATTTTAAAGAAACCCAGATGGCCAATAATCATATAAGAAGAGGTATCAGAGAAATGTAAATTAAAAGAAGGAGAGATTATGTCTCATCCACCAGACTGACAAAAAAATAAAGAAGTTGATGCCACCCCATGGGGACCCCAGCCTTAAACACGGAGGGTGGAGTAGATTGGTAGAGTCACTTGGCAGTGGCACAAGGTGGCACCTTGCCAGGTTGGAGGTGAGCGTATCTGTGACTCAGGTCTTCTTTCCCCAGGTACCGGCTCTCACATGAGGGAAACTGGAAACATCACTGAATTATGATTCGGTCACAGTCATGCAATGGAGATGGCCTGGCGATTAAACAAACAAAAGTGAGTAGTCAAGATCAACCAGGGCATATGCGCAAAGGCAGCACCTGAGATGGGGGCAAGGCCAGAGCCTTTGGGAAGAGACAGGAGACAACTGTCCCTTCTCCCCCCACCCCCTCCCACCCCCCCTCACGCCTGAAGGGGCTGACTTTACCACTGGGGAGAATTTTTGCACAAAGAAGAAACACCAGAAAAAAAACATGATTTATTTTTGCCTCGCTCATTTTAAAAGGAAGTAAAGGTAAGCTCCAGGAAGAAGAATGATGCCGTTCTGGTGCCCAAGCTGGGATGCGATTCTGTTTCCTTTCTTATTTTTTTAAAATATATTTTTATTGATTTCAGAGAGAGAAACATCAATGATGAGAGAGAATCATGGATCGGCTGCCTCCTGCACGCCCCACGCTGGGGATCGAGCCCGCAACTCGGGCATGTGCCTCGACTGGGAATGGAACCGTGACCTCCTGGTTCATAGGTCAACGCTCAACCACTGGGCCACGCTGGCCGGGCTGACTCTGTTTCCTTTCTATGACTCCCCTTTTCTCCCTCCTCCCTGTACTAGGGCCCCTCCTCCCAAAGGCCTGGACTGGTGCCGTAGCCTCCTTTGGCCACACTTCTTGTTCTCTACTCTGCACATGACCAGAGAGGCTTGGTCACACCGCTCCCCGCTCAGAAGCATCCAGCAGCTCTCACCACTCCCGACACTAAGTCCAAACTCATGGTGTTCTCCTTTTCAAGGGAGTAAACAACCGTTACTAGGCTCACAGGTTCTGTGGGCCAAGAATGGGGACAGGGCCCAGGAGGAACAGCTTGTGTTTGCTCCGCAGCATCTGGGGCCTCAGCTGGAGGACTTGAAAGCTGGGGGCTGGAATCCTGAAGGTGCCTTTACTCACAGGGGATGATGCAGCAGCAGCTGGGCATGGGCTGGAACGCTCCATGGGGCTCGGCCATGTGTCCTGGGCTTCCTCACAGCATGGTGGGTGGGCTCAGAGAGAGAGAGAGAGCCAGGCTGGCGCGGCTCAGTGGTGGAGCGTGGACCTGTGAACCAGGAGGTCCCGGTTCGATTCCCGGTCAGGGCACATGCTCAGGTTGCGGGCTCGATCCCCAGTGGGGGACGTGCAGGAGGCAGCCGATCAGTGATTCTCTCTCATCATTGATATTTCGATCTCTCTCTCCCTATTCCTTCCTCTCTGAAATCAATAAAAATATATATTAAAGAAAGAGAGAGAGGGACTTTACTATCTTTTTTTAAAATATATTTTATTGATTTTTTACAGAGAGGAAGGGAGAGGGATAGAGGGTCAGAAACACTGATGAGAGAGAAACATGGATCAGCTGCCTCCTGCACACTCCCCACTGGGGATGTGCCCGCAACCAAGGTATATGCCCTTGTCCGGAATCGAACCTGAGACCCTTCAGTCCGCAGGCCGACACTCTATCCACTGAGCCAAACCGGTTAGGGCTTTACTATCTTTTATGACCTAGCAGTGGAGGCTATGCATTTATTCATCAAGGCAGCCACAAAGGCCCGCTCCATTTCAAAGAGAGGGGAAATGGACTCTACCTCTAAGGGTAGAGCCCACATGGGACCAGAAGTAGCTCTGTGGCCACTGTTAGATAGTACACATAGGAAAATACTAATATTTAAAGCTGCAGCCCAGCCGATGTGGCTCAGTGGTTGAGCATCAACCCATGCACCAAGAGGTCGCTGGTTCGATTCTGGGTCAGGGCACATGCCCAGGTTGCAGGCTAGATCCCCATTGGGGGCGTGTAGGAGGCAGCCAATCAATGGTTTTCTCTCACTGATATTTCTATCATTCTCCCTCCCTATCCTTCTAAAAATCAATAAAAGCATATTTAAATGTATATATTTATTTAGACCTGCAGAGTCACAGCAGGCCTTGAATAGCAGCCTCAGGCCATGTGCAGAGGGAGAACGAGGCAGGGAGGCCAAGGACAGGGCTGCGGTGCCAGTGCCGGCCTGGCCAGGAGGGGCCATCGGACAGGAAGGAGGGACGGGGGAAGGGGCATAGAGAGGGCCCAGATTGTGGTGAGGCCCGGTTATCAGCTCAGCTCGGTCACCAGCGTGGCAGGTCGTTTTCCTCCTTGGAGCTTCCCTCTGTCACCTGTAAACGAAGTGAGACAGAAATAAAGGGAGGGGGTATCTTACTCATACTGTGGCTCCTGTGAGAATCTGATGACAGGAATGAACCCTCTCCTCAGGGGAGGAAAGATGGACTCAGCTCACAGGTGGGAAACGGGGCTGACGCTTCTGGAGCGCTCAGCGCCAGCCTGGCTCTGGTTAAGGATGGCGCTTCTGGACCCCGGATGTCTGGGTGTGAACCCTGCCTCACTCCTCACCGGGGAAGAGAAGAGACCTTGGGCAGCTGACCGGACCTCTCCATGCCTCAGTTTCCCCCCCTGTAGCAGCTAGGAAGGACCCCAACTCTCAGCGACTCCAGCAGAATGGAAAAGCCCACCTGTGTGGTTGGTTTGGGAGCTGAGACAGAGGATCTTTGTCTCTTAGAAGATTTCTCCTCCCTGGAGACCCCCATTAATCTCATTGCTCAGAGTGGAACCACGTGACCGGCCCCTGTGAGCAAGGAGGGCGGGGGAGGGATGAGCCCTGTGGCTCAGTGGCTCCCAGCCAGGCCGGTATTGCAGCTCCACGGACGTCTGCAAATGTGTGGGGACAGTTCAGGCTGTCACAGTGACTGGGCATTTAGTGGGAGGTGCCTGCTACCACGCATGACACAGGCTTGCATGAAGAATTCTCCCCCCAGCATGCCAAGAGCCGTCCCCTGTAGCAAAGGCAATGACGAGGGAAAGGCTGGGAAGGAGGGTCGGGGCAGCCCACCTGTGGCATCCACCACTGCGCCCACCCCTGGGGCTGCCTTAGGAGCCTGGGTCAGGGGTCCGGTCAGTGCTCAAGCAGATGCCGGGCTTCCCTAAAGGTCAGGAGACTGCAGAGGCGGCACTCTGAAAACCCCCGGGGCCCTGCTGGACCTGCGGCCCAGGCCCGAGAGGAGGCACTGCCAAGAGCAGCCGCAGCCCGGCAGGCGGACGCACGTGGGACACGGAGCATCGCTGCTTGTGCTCTCGCCGTCCTCAGAGCTGCTTGTCTCCCTTTGAAGCCTGCCTGGCACTCGAGGGCTGCCCGGTGTGCCCCGCCACATCCGACAGTGTCACGCCACATCTCTCCGTCCGCCCCCAAAGGGACCCTGACTCAGCAGACACGGCAGGGCAGGGCAAAGGAAGTGGGGGAGACGTCACCGTAGCTTGTCACCACGTCCGTCCATCTGGCCCAGTTCCCGGCAGCCCGGGAGTCAGCCCCCTGGTGGGTGTGGGCCAAAGCCACAGCTCCGCCAGGGGGCCAGCATCCTGGCGGCAGGACCTCTTCCTCCTTCAGGACCTGGGGACAGGACGGGAGAAGTCTGGGTCTGACCTCCGGCCTCAGGGATCTTCTGGGTTCTCCTCAAAGAGAGAGCACCCTTCCCGGCTGGTGTGAGCATCGGCCTAGGAACCAGGAGGTCCTGGTTCGATTCCCGGTCAGAGCACACACCCGGGTTGTGGGCTCCATCCCCAGTAGGGGACGTGCAGGAGGCAGCTGATCGGCCATTCTCATCGTTGATGTTTCTATCCCTCTCCCTTCCTCTCTGGAACCGATAAAGATCTATATTCCTCACTCCACGATTAGGCAAGTTGTTTCAAAAATAAAAGAGAGAGCACCCTAACCCCTCTTGCCCTTCCCCAAGCTCAGGGGAAACCAATTTTCTCCCCTCCCAACGTGACCGAGGTGTCTCAGTTCTGGTGACTGCCGAGCCGGTGTGAGATGGAGGAGTTCCCACGGGAAGGTGAGGGCCACAGGCTGGGCTCCTAGAGCTGGAAAGTCCTCAGGTGATTCCAGCTGTGCTCCCTGAACACCTGCCGGGCGCAGGGCGCTGTGCCAAGCATTTTATAGAATTAGTTCATCCTGTGCTTATGACACCTTCGCAGGGGAGGTGTCATTATCCACATGTGACGGATGAGGAAACTGAGGCTCGGCCAAGCTCAGCCCTGGGTTAGCTTCCTCGTTGATGGATCAGGCATCTGAGGATGACCCTCCCAGCGTGGGAGCCAGGCTCGTCTCCCTGGGCTGGGCCTGGCTGCTTTGTTGGAGGACATTTGTCCTGGACACAGGCCAGGCACTAAGGCTCGAGTGGACACGTCGGGCCAGCAGCCAGGTTCCAGGCACCAGGCCTCCCCGATGTCTGTCCATTGCTGCCCTGTTGACTCATGGAGCCCAGAAAGTCCAGATTTTATAAGGTCAACCCAAGTACCCTGGGACTTCACACCCAGCACTTGTTGACATGTAGGGCTAGAACAGCTTCTTCCGTTGGGTGTGCGGACATGGGCCACACACGTGCGCTCTGTCTCCTAGCCCCGTGGTCGGCAAACTCATTAGTCAACAGAGCCAAATATCAACAGTACAGCGATTGAAATTTCTTTTGAGAGCCACATTTTTTAAACTTAAACTATATAGGTAGGTACATTGTTATTGACTTAATTAGGGTCCTCCTAAGCTGGCCTTTGCTAAAAACGTCCTCAATCTGATTGAGGTACGTCCGCTGAGGTCGACCCCTCCCAACTCTCCCATCAACACTCGTCTTGTTTACTTCTTTCGTCTGTCTCCTTCCCTTCATCCTCTTATATGTCCAAACCATCTCCACACACCTCGACACTACATCTTCTTTCACTCCACAACGTTTCCTGTACGTGCGCACCCGCACGTGGTATTTTGTGGAAGAGCCACACTCAAGGGGCCAAAGAGCCACATGTGGCTCGTGAGCCGCGGTTTGCCGACCACGGTCCTAGACCAACATCCAGTCATAGGCGACAGCTTCTGGGCCAGGAGTGGAAAGACCAGAGCTCCAGACCCAGCTGCCCCCACCAACCCTGACCTTGACCAGGTCTCACTGTCTCCCTGAGCCTCAGTCTACTCCTCTGAGGAATCCTAACCCTGTGATTCCCAAAGGGCAGGGAAGGAGGAGACACACTTCTCCTTTTCTTTTTTTTAATATTTTTATTGATGTAAGAGAGGAAAGGAGACGGGGAGAGAGATAGAAATATCAATCATGAGAGAATCACTGAACGGCTGCCTTCTGCACACCCCTCCTACTGGGGATTGAGCCCAAAACTTGGGCATGTGCCCTTGACCAGAATCAAACCTGGGACCCTTAAGTCCACAGGCCGACGCTCTATCCACTGAGCCAAACCAGGCAGGGCCACTTCTCCTTTTTTTAAGTATATTTTTAATGATGTCAGAGAGGAAGGAAGAGGGAGAAAAAGATAGAAATAGAAACATCAATGATGAGAGAGGATCATTGATCAGCTGCCTCCTGAACACCCCCACCGGGGATTGAGCCTGCAACCCGGGCACGTTCCCTGATCAGGAATCAAACCGGCGGCCTCTTGGTTCCTGGGTCAATACTCAACCGCTGAACCACACAGGGCTGGGCTGGAGACACCATTTCTTTCGTCCCACCCTCAGCGATGTCTCTCGCACCACAAAAAGCCATTGCGTTTGACCTCTTGTGCAAATGCTGGTAGGTTCGCAGTGACTGCTTGGGAGACTGTGGGGAGAAGGATTCCACAGCTGTTTGGTGATGGATTAGCCATGTCTGTCCTGGGCCAGGACTGAGGGGTGGTGATGCGTGTGCCGTGCGTGCGTTTACCGTAACCACGATCCCCCAAGCGCGCTGTCCGAAGGGAGCCCTCAGGGAGTTCCCCAGGTGCTCCCCAGAGATAAGGTGCCCCAGTAACCCCATTTCTGTGAAGGCCGAGTCCTTGGAAATATTACGCAGCCGTTTCGAGGGGATTTTGCATTGGTTCAAGCCACTTCCTGCCCCAGATAACTGGCTCCCGTGGCTGCTCTGGGGTTTATCTGTGAGGTCACAACTACTGCCTTGAGGCCTTCAATTCTCCTGTCGGAGAACAGTGCTCACAGGCTGCCTGCTTTCCTGGCAGTGCCCCTGCTTCTAAATGCCCCCATTACCCAAAAACGCCCCCCCCCTCCACCTCCCTCCCCCTGTGACCCATTCTTGGCTGACACGCAAATGTAGACCTGGTTTATGGGGCTGAGGTGGCAGCTGCCTGGCTCTCCCAGGACTGCATTCTCAAGGCAGAACCCGAAGTCTTTCTCATGATGGAATTCCAGACATGGTGGCGGGTCAGTGGGGACGCGTCAGAGGCTGTGGGGGCGGCCTGGCATTCCTCAAATCAGCCGAGTGTCCAGGTCGGCGCACCCTACCTGTCACTGTGTGCCTGCCCTCAGCAGGGCTCTGCTGTGTTTCCTCCTGGGACAGACTTGTTCCGTCCTGATAGGTGATTCCACTCCACCCTGCTTCCCAGGCTTTCTGGGGCGTAGGGCTCCCCACCCAGGGCCGAGGCCCAAGGGAAAAGCCCTGTGCTGGTCATTGGCTCTAAATCACAGAGAACGCCCTGGCCGGTGCTGCTCAGTGGATAGAGCATCGGGCTGCAGACTGAAGGGTCTCGGGTTCGATTCCGGTCAAGGGCACATGCCTGGGTTGTGGGCTCGATCCCCAATGTGAGGCCTGCAGGAGGCAGCCGATCTGTGATTCTTTCTCATCATTGATGTTCCTATCTCTCTCTCCCTCTCCCTTCCTCTCTGAAACCAATAAAAATATATATGTAAGTAAATCACGGAGAATGACTTGGGGTGGTGGGGAGCATTTTGCAGGATCCCAGAATTTTCCTGAGAGAAGGAACCCCACCTCCACCTGGTGCACCTGTCCCTTCCACACCCCCTCACTGAATGGATGTTCAGCTTCCACTTAAATGGCTCAGTTGGGAGGGCTGGAAATTCTAGGCATCTCTCTCTTTTTTTAAAATATATTTTTATTGCCGAAACCGGTTTGGCTCAGTGGATAGAGCGTCGGCCTGTGGACTGAGGGGTCCCAGGTTCGATTCCGGTCAAGGGCGTGTACCTGGGTTGCGGGCACATCCCCAGTGGGAGATGTGCAGGAGGCAGCTGATCGATGTTTCTCTCCCATTGATGTTTCTAACTATCTCTCTCCCTTCCTCTCTGTAAAAAATCAATAAAATATATTTTAAAATATATATATATATATATTTTTTTTTTATTGATTTCAGAGAGGAAGGGAGAGGGAGAGAGAGATAGAAACATCAATGATGAGAGAGAATCATGTATCAGCTGCCTCCTGCACACGCCCTACTGGGGACTGAGCCCCCAACCTGGGCATGTGGAGCCCCTACTGTGTGCCAGACACTGTGGAAGCCACTGGGGATACAGCAGTGAGCAAAGCAGACAAAAACCCCTGCCCACACAGAGCTGACACGCTATGGTAGGGGGCGGGGCGGGGGGAGGAGAGCGAGAAAGACAGCAAACCAATAAGAAGAGTATACAGTGCGTCCAATGGTGAAAACTGTTATGAGGAAAAATTAAGGAAGGGGCGTGGGGCGTGCTGTGTTTGCATTTTAGCAGTGAAGGCACCATTCCAGCAAAGTCCTGAGAGGAGAACGGGCTGAGGCACATGGTGTCCTCTGAGAGGTCCAGATAGAGGGGAGGGCACTGCCCTGAGGCAGGACTGCGCTGGAGAGATAGGGACCCAACTGAGGCCAGCGCTCTGCAGCCACACCAGCCAGGTCGGGACTGTGGGAGATGAGATGAGGTCAGGAAGGCACAAGGGTGGGGCGGATGGTGCTTACATAGTATGGCTTTTTGTTTTGTGTGTGTGTGGGGGGGGTTTGTTTTTAATATATTTTTATTGATTTCAGAGAGGAAGAGAGAGGGAGAGAGAGAAACATCAGTGATGAGAGAGAATCACTGATCAGCTGCCCCCTGCACGTCCCCAACCGGGACCAAGCCCACAACCCCGGCATGTGCCCTTGACCGGAATAGAAGCCGGGATCCGTCAGGCTGCAGGCCGATGCTCTATCCACTGAGCCAAACTGGCTAGGGCAGTGGTTGGCAAACCGCGGCTTGTGAGCCACATGCGGCTCTTTGGCCCCTTGAGTGTGGCTCTTCCACAAAATACCACGTGCGGGCGCCCACACACAGGGCGAAGTTGACTTAAAACTTTAAGTAAAGTTTATTAAGTTAATTTTAGGGAATGCTGTGGAGTGAAAGAAGATGTAGTGTCGAGGATGGAGAATGGTATGTGGAGATGGTTTGGACATACAGAGAGGATGAACGGAAGGAGATAGACGAAACAAGTAAACAAGACGAGTGTGGATGGGAGAGTTGGAAGGGGTCGACCTCAGCGAACGTACCTCCAACAGATTGAGGACGTTTTTAGCAAAGGCCAGCTTAGGAGGACCCTCATTAAGTGAATAACAATGTACCTGCCTATATAGTTTAAGTTTAAAAAATGTGGCTCTCAAAAGGAATTTCAATCGCTGTACTGTTGATACTTGGCTCTGTTGACTAATGAGTTTGCCGACCACTGGGCTAGGACCGTAGTGTGGCTTTTGTAATGCAAGAAGCCAATTTTTTTCAATAGGAAAGAGTTGGATTCTAATAGAAGCTGAAACCCAGACAAAGAGAAAACCCAAATCCGGTCCCGGTGAGCAAGTGAAGACCACATCAGAACTGCACGATGAGACCAGTGTTTCTGGAGCGCTAACAGTGCCTGGCACGTCATCTGGAGCCAAAGGGACAGGGTGGCTGAGTTTTTACGATCAATTGTATCGATCCAGGAAAACAGAAACCAAAATAACTCTGTGAGGTAAGAGGCCTGGCGGAAAGGGCCGGGCTTCCTGGGGCACAGTGCGGGTGAGGGGAGGGTGTTAGAGTTCTCAGGCCTGGATCTGAGGAAGGAGTGGAGGTGGGCATGGATGGGTGCCCTCCCCTGCCCCCTTGGGCCAGTGAGTGACTCCCAGGGCCAGTCTTTGGCAGGGTCCTGGCGTTCATCATGTAAACCTTACTGTGAGTTAGGCCCAGCAGCCTGGCCTACCCGGGTATCCAGACCCCTGAGGGCCAAACCCACACCCTGGGGTGTTCAGGAGGCCACCTTCCAGAGAATTCCACTGGGTCCTCATGTTCCTCACCCAACTATGGATACGCCCATTGACCAGGAAGCGTAGGCCACTCAGATGTGCTCCGTGACCTGGTCGCTAAGCTTGGGCCGAGGGCGTTAGTCCCAGGCCTACCTGACGCCCATTCTCTCCTGGAATTAGCTGAGGCTGTGACAGGGGACAAGGACAGGCCCCGGGGACAAGGAAGGAGCCAGCAGGCAGCAGCCGGAGGGAGGGTGGGAGATGGAGTACAGGGAAGTGGCAGGCCACAGGGAGGGGCTGGCCACAGCGCAGCCAGGCAGGGGCCAGGGGAAAACATTCAGAACTGCCAGTCCTGCGCCAGAAGTTAACAAAAGTCATTGTTACAGTCACGGACATAGATCCTTATCTTCTAAATGGTATATTTTGGCGTGTGCGTGTTTATTCTCTCTGATGCTGGGAGAGGGGAGGCGGGGTCACGTGGCCGGGCTGGGCACACTTTCACCCAGGACGGGCGCAGGGAAAGGGTTCCGAGGGAGGCCAGGCCCTGACAGGGACTGCGGGTCCCACACTCCCCTTTTCACCCTCTGCCCGAGATGCCAAGTTTCCTGCCCAAGCCCCGCACAAAGGGCATAGACAGTGGGCAATGATGGCCAGGGCCTGAGGGCAGACAGAACAGTGAGGTCCCTGCCCCAGCCACCAGCCCTTGCAGTGGTCACTGGGGTCAGCCGGATACAGGCCCACATGATGGCTGTGCCACGCTCTGTACACGTGTCCTTGACAAGCTGTTGTTTTTCATTATTATTAATTATTTTTCCGTTAATCCTCACCCGAGGATATTTTCCCATTGATTTTTTTAAAAAATATTTTTTATTGCCCTGACCGGTGTGGCTCAGTGGATAGGGGGTCGCCCTGCGGACTGAAAGGTCCCAGGTTCGATTCCGGTCAAGGGCATGTACCTGGGTTGCGGGCACATCCCTAGTGGGAGGTGTGCAGGAGGCAGCTGATTGATATTTCTCTCCTATCAATGTTTCTAACTCTCTCTCTCCCTTCCTCTCTGTAAAAAATCAATAAAATATATATTTTTTAAATATTTTTTATTGATTTTGGAGAAGAAGGGAGAGAGAGAGAGAGAAACATCAATGATGAGAGAGAATCACTGATCGGCTGCCTCCTGCAAGCCCCCAGCTGGGGATCGAACCCACAACCCGGGCATGTGCCCTTGACTGGATTCAAACCCAAGACCCTTCAGTCCACAGGCTGACACTCTACCCACTGAGCCAAACAGGCTAGGGCTCCACTGATTTTTAGAGAGAGTGAAAGGGAGGGGGGAGAGAGAGAAAAACATTGATGTGAGAGAGACACATCAATTGGTTGTGCCCCAACCAGGGCTGGGAATCAAACCTGCAACTAACTGAGTCACGTGCCCTTGACGGGAATCGAGCCCGGAACCCTTCAGTCCGCAGGCTGACGTGCTACCCACTGAGCCTTGGCAAGTCCTTGCATCCTAAGGCCCTCATCTGTGAAACGGGCGTGCCTTAAGGGTTGTTTGGAGGGTTACAGAAGACCTTGCACGTGAAGCACTCGGCACCGTCCGGCCAAAGAGCGAGTTCCGAGTAAGTGTTACCATTACGATTATTTTCATCATCATTACTGCCGGCGTGACCACCTCACAATCTACTGTTGACACAGGATTTCACTGCCCGAGTGCGCATTTGTGTTGATGATTTGCGTTGGCACCAAGCAGTCCTTTTTAATTGCTGCTGGCTAACAAGGAAAGAGCAGAGGCGGATTTAATGCGTAAATGATGTGGTGAAGCCAAGAGGAGGCCAAATGATGTAACAGCCCACAGTGCAGACAGAAGTCCTGCAGTCATTCAGAGAGAGAAAAGTAGTGGGAGAACTGAGTCACCCCCAGCACAGACATGGCAGCACCCACCGGCCCGTCACACTCACCAGGGGGCCTGCTCTCATTGGTCAGCCCCATGTCTCCGTACGCGGCAATTTGGTTTCAGCCAAACAACATCATCCTTCCCATTGAACTAATGTTTAATGAATTGTGTTGGGTTTGTAGTTTTGTTTATCTTTATTGTGTAAATTTCTCTAGAAAGTATTGCTAAGTAAAAAAACACAAAACAATCTTCACTGATACAACTCCTAGGGCACTTGAAGCTAAAGAGAAAATGAACAAATGGGACTACATCAAAATAAAAAGCTTCTGCACAGCAAAAGAAACCATCAACAAAACAATGAGAAAACCCACTGTGTGGGAAAACATATTTGCCAATGTCATATCTGATAAGGGCCTAATCTCCAAAATTTATAGGGAACTCACACAACTTAACAAAAGGAAGATAAACAACGCAATCAAAAAATGGGCAAAGGACCTAAATAGACACCTTTCAAAAGAGGACATTCAGAAAGCCAAGAGACATATGAAAATATGCTCAAAGTCACTAATCATCCAAGAGATGCAAATCAAAACAACAATGAGGTACCATCTCACACCTGTCAGACTGGCTATCATCAACAAATCAACAAACGACAAGTGCTGGAGAGGATGTGGAGAAAAAGGAACACTTGTGCACTGCTGGTGGGAATGCAGACTGGTGCAGCCACTATGGAAGACAGTATGGAGTTTCCTCAAAAAACTACAAATGGAACTCCCATTTGACCCTGTGATCCCTCTTCTAGGAATATATCCCAAGAAACCAGAAACACCAATCAGAAAGGATATATGCACCCCTATGTTCACAGCAGCACAATTCACCATAGCTAAGATCTGGAAACAGCCTAAGTGCCCATCAGTAGATGAATGGATTAGAAAACTGTGCTACATCTACATGATGGAATACTATGCTGCTGTAAAAAAGGAGGAACTCTTACCATTTGCAACAGCATGGATGGAACTGGAGAGCATTATGCTAAGTGAAATAAGCCAGTCAATGAAGGAAAAATACCACATGATCTCACTCATTCATGGATAATTGAGACCTTTATAAACTTTTGAACAATAATAGATACAGAGGCAGAGCTGCCTCAAACAGATTGTTAAACTGCAGCGGGAAGGCCGGGGAGGGTTGGGGGGCGGGAGGTAGGGGGGTAAGAGATCAACCAAAGGACTTGTATGCATGCATATAAGCATAACCAATGGACATAAGACACTGGGGGATAGGGGAGGCTAGGGGACTGTCTAGGGCGGGGGGGAAAAATGGACACATATGTAATACCCTTTGTAATAAAAAAATAAAATAAAATAAACAAAAAACAAAACAAGCCCTACTGGGTTTGGCTCAGTGGATAGAGCATCAGCCTATGGACTGAAGGGTCCGGGTTCGATTCCAGTCAAGGGCACATGCCCCAGTTGCATGTGCTCGATCCCCAGTGTAGAGCATGCAGGAGGCAGTCAAACAATGATTCTTTCTCACCATCGATGTTCCTATCTCTCTCTGTCTCTCACTTCCTCTCTCAATTCAATAAAAATATATTTACAAAAACAAAACAAAAACCCAGCCTGACTGGCGTGGCTCAATGGTTGAGCATCAATCTAGAAACCAGAAGGTCACGGTTCAATTCCCAGTCAGGGCATACATGTGCTTGGGTTGCGGGCCCAAACCCTGGTGTGGGGCATGCAGGAGGCAGCCGATCAATGGTATAATATATATAAATATATAGAGGGCTAGGGTCAATGAAAATATATTTAAAAACAAACAAAAACCCAGCCCTACCCAGTTTGCTCAGTGGTTAGAATGTCAGCCTGTGGACTGAGGGGTACAGGTTTGATTTCAGCCAAGGGCACATGCCTTGGTTGCAGGCTCAATCCCGGGGCCGTGAGGGAGGCAACCAATCGATATGAGTCTCACATCGATGTTTCTCTCTCTGTCCCTCCCACTCTCTCTGAAAATCAATGGAAAAGATATCCTTAGTTGGGGATCAACAAACAAACAAAAACCCAAATTATAATATGCTACCTTTTGATAAAAAAGGGAAATACTATAAGAACAGAGAGGTAGCCCTGCCCGCGTGCCTCAGGGGTTGAGCGTGGACCTATGAACCAGGAGGTCACAGTTCGATTCCCCGTCAGGGCACATGCCCGGGTTGCGGGCTTGATCCCCAATGTGGGGCCTGCAGGAGGCAGCCAATCCATGATTCTCTCTAGTCACTGATGTTTCTGTCTCATTCTCCTTCTTTCTTCCTCTCTGAAATCAATAAAGTTTAAAAAAAACAAAAAACAGAGAGGTAAATGTGTGTGTATATATAATCTTTTTCTTTTTTGCAGAAAGGAGCACTGGAAAGATCAATCAGATCGAATAAAAATTGGTACTCAGGTGTGGAGGGGGATTGCATAGAAGGAGCAGAGGTAGGAGCAAGATTGCTTTCTGTGTGTTTTTCTGTCGTTTGGACCTTTGAATCATTTTGGATGGAGGGTTGCATGAGAGCGAAAGGAGGACTGCGTACCTAACATAACAGAATCACTTACCTCCGTCAGCCTCAGGGGGTGGGGGGTGGCTGCAGGAGTCTCCTTCCTGTAAAGCAGTGGTTCTCAGCCTGGGCTGCACATTCGAATCACCTGGGAATCTTTTTAAAATCCTGATTTCTGGGCCTCCTCCTCCGGAAATTCTGTTTCTTTGTGGTGATGGGGTGAGGCCACAACATGAGTAACAAAGGAACAGAATTTCCGGAGGAGGAGGCCCAGAAATCAGGATTTTAAAAAGATTCCCAGGTGATTCGAATGTGCAGCCAAGCTTGAAAACCACTGCTGTAAAAGGAATGAGCTAGGCTCAGGTCAGAGACCCACGGTCAGGGGGTTGCTTCCCAGGAGAGCATCTTCCTAAAATACTATCCAGGAAGTATTTCTTCTCCCTAAAACGGAGAAGGTCAGGAAAGCCAGTCCTGCCTCGACTCTGTGAGCAGAAACTCAGCAAACACAGTCATGTGGCCGACACTGGGAGACAGTACAGCCACCGGTCCCCATGGAGCCCGACTGCCAGGCCCCTTAGGAAGCACTGCCCACCAGGGTGTCTGCCATGGGTGCTGGAGCCTCCAGCCCCAAGCAGGAAGCAGGGGGCAAGGCGGCAGCTGCCAGCAAGGCCCTGCCCGCCTCCATCACCCTGGTTTGCGCGCCCCAGCCGGCGGCCCACATCTTCTGCAAGTCATGAGGTGAACACGTTGGGGAACACGGCCGCGGAGGTTTGTGCTGACCTCTGACCTTAGACGCAAGAGGTCAGAGGAGTGGGCAGCTGACAAAATAGGGACCAGGCACCGCGTGGGCCGCACCAAAGGCTGCCCTGAGCCCAGGAGGCTGGCAGGGCTATCGAGGAAAAATAATAACCTAAGAGCACCAAGCCAGCGCGGCAGCGAGGGCAGAGATTTAATCCATGAAAGCCTGGGTTTAGGCCAACGAGGCAGAGCTGGAAAGGCCCTCTGCCTTAGACGGAAGTGGGGGGAGGTGACTTGATCACAGCGGCCATTGCCACAGGCCAGGCGCTGTGGGAGCCTTTACAGGTGTCGCCGGGTGAGCTGTACCCCATGTGGCAGACGAGGAAACTGAGGCCCCAGGGGGTTATGTAGTTTACACAGGGGGCATTCAGGCAGCTTTCAGAGCTGGGATTGGCCCCGGGGCTGGGCTGGGAACCCACACACTGGACCACCGCCCACGGGGTTTGTGGCCTGGACCACAAATTATAGAAATATCAACCAGGTCGACTGGGAAGTTGCAGGTGACCAGCCTTTTCCAAGAAAAGCGTCAAATGTTCATCAGAGCAGAGCCACCCACATCACATTTTCCTAAGGAAACAGCGGTGGCTGATTCAGCTGTCGTTCCCTCCCTCTTCTGGAGGCAGAAAGCTCTCTTTTCATTCTCACTCCCCGGGTTCAGATCTTACAAATTCCCAGCAAGCTCTCTAGGCCTCAGTTTCTTCATCTGCGAAATGGGGATAACAGTAGCGCCTGCCTCAATGTTGTGAAGAGCCACAAAGGAGGCCGTTCGCGTAAAGCACTCAGCACAGTGCCTGAGATGGAATGAGTGCGCGCTGTGCAGGTTTAACTGTTAACCCAAAGCTTCCCCGATGGCCAGGTTTCCTACTATCGCTGCCCACGTGGGTGTGGTAGAGGGAGAAGCTCATGCGTGCCCAAGCAGCTGGGCAGTAGAACCTCAGGGCTGGCCGGCCAACTCTCAGCCTGTGGAGGCCCCAGCTTCCCAGGGCAATGGGTGGCACCCCGTCCTTCCCAGTCCTGCTCAGGAGCCCACAAGCCCATTTCCGGGAAAATGAAAGTCAGTTTCTCCAAGCCGGCCCCCCACCCAGCATGGAGCACAGGAGGGTCACTAACAGTGCCTCCTGCGGAGGGCTGTACCCCTATATGTCTCCTCCCCACAGCAGTCACAGGGGCCTTTTAAAAAGGTAAATTAGTGCCCAGCTGGTGTGGCTCAGTGGTTGGGCATCACCCTATGAACCAGGAGGTCGTGGTTCGATTCCCGGTCAGGGCACATGCCCCGGTTGCGGGCTCGATCCTCAGTGGGGGGCGTGTAGGAGGCAGCTGATGGATGATTCTCTCTCATCATTGATGTTTCTATCCCTCTCTCCCTCTCCCTTCCTCTCTGAAATCAATAAAAATATATTTAAAATTTTTTTTCTTTAAAACAAAGATAAATTAGTGAAATTCTCCGAAAACTGTCCACTGCTCTGAGAATTTCATTCAACATCCTGACCGGGCTGCCACCTGCTCCAGGATCTCATCCTTGCCTACCCCTCTCATCCCATCTCTCCCCACCCTCGCCCTCGCCCACATGCTTGGAGAAGAGTCTGCTCTTCAAGTGCCCAAGTGCATGCGCTCATGTCCCAGGCCTGTGTCCTCACATCCCAGGCCCGCGTCCTCTCGTCCCAGGCCCGCGTCCTCACGTCCCAGACCCGCGTCCTCACGTCCCAGGCCCGCGTCCTCTCGTCCCAGGCCCGCGTCCTCACGTCCCAGGCCCGTGTCCTCTCGTCCCAGGCCTGTGTCCTCTCGTCCCAGGCCTGCCTTGGAAGCCCTCTCATCACACCTCAAATATCACTTCCTCCCAGGCACCTTCCCTGGCCACCCGAGGGACTGTCCCAGGCATAACCACATCACCCTCTGTATGATTTCTTCCCTGAGCACTTCCGATGACCTGAACTCCTCTGATGAACGGGCTTATGGTGCTGTCATCTGCCTCCCTCACCACACGCGAGCCCTGGGGGAGGTCCTGCACCCGGCGGCTCTCAGTCAGTGTCTGAGGAGTGAGTGGGTGAGTGAGTGAAATGCCTGGTGCTCAGCCCAGCCTCCACAGAGGTTTTTATTGTCACACATAACGTATCCCCATCCCAAGCCCTCTTCTTTTTTTTAAAATATATTTTATTGATATCAAAGAGGAAGGGAGAGGGAGTGAGAGATAGAAACATCAATGATGAGAGAGAATCATGGATCGGCCACCTCCTGCACGCCCCCCACTGGGGACTGAGCCTGCAACCCCGGGCATGTGCCCTTCACTGGAATCGAAACCGGGACCCTTCAGTCCGCAGGTCGATGCTCTATCCACTGAGCCAAACCAGCTTGGGCCCAAGCCCTCTTCTTGCTCCTAAGCCTCACTCAGGCTCCCAGGAACTTCGGTGGAGGTCTCCTTCAGCTAAAAAGCGCTCCACTGTCTGTGAGAGGCCCTCACTGCTTGCCACCCACAGTTCCCTCACCTGGCATGTCTGGCACCCTCTGCCAAAGGCAGCCCCTTGGGCACTAGCAGTGCTGGCGCCTCTCATGTGCAGGTGGCACGGGGCGGACTGCTCCCCAGGTGAACACACGGTGCCCCACTGAGCCAGGGCACCGCTCTCCTCCAGGAATTGGCTGGCTTTTCCCCCAGCGATGTTTGTTTTAGGGATTAGAGTTAGAGTGGCGGAGCCTGTCATTTCCAGAATCATTCCTTCCTTCCCTGGCGGCCAGCAGTACATTTGTTATTTTATTTTCCAAAGACCCTGATCACAGCGTCCCAGACAAGTTGGTTGATAGCATCATCCAACGGAAAAACTCTCCGATGCTGCGCTTAGCCATGGCCCGACTCGCTGGCTTCACGGGGGAGGCCTGGACCCAGAGTGGCACCCCTTTCGTGCCTTTTTTGGGTCAGCCTTGAGGCCCACAGTCATTGTCTCCTGTTTCGCTTTTCTTTGTAAGTAGTGCAGTAACCCCCACCCGGACACACCGCCTTTATCTGGCACAGTGCAGAAAGGGGCTGCCCTGGCCGGTTTGGCTCAGTGGATAGAACATCAGTCTGTGGACCAAACGGTCTCAGGTTCGATTCCGGTCAAGGGCACGCACCTCGGTTGCAGGCTCCTTCCCAGCCCGGGCCCTGGTCGGGGCTCCTGCAGGAGGCAACCAATCAATGTGTTTCTCTCACAGTGATGTTTCTCTCTGTCTTTCCCTCTCTCTTCCACTCTCCCTAAAAATCATTGGAAAAATATCCTCGGGTGAGGATTAACAAAACAAAAGAAACTTAACTCTAGAAGAAAAAAATAAAAAAGAAATGGGCTACCTCATGTTAGTAAATTTTCAAAATACTGTCTTCCAGGCACCAACACTTGGAACAAATATATTTTAAAAACAGCTTTGTTGAAGTGTGATTGACACACTGTAAGCTGAGCGTGTTTAAAGTGTACAGCTTGATCTGTGCTGACGTTCCCATACACCCGTGAAACCATCCCCACCGTCTAGAATCAATGAACATATCCATCATTCCCAAGAGGTTCCTTCTGCCCCGCGGCGCGCCCTCCCCGGCAGCCACCGATCTGCCTTCCAAAGGCACATTCGAGTCAGAGCTGCCTCACCCACTTCCCCGCCCTGTAAACAGGGTGATCAGCCCGATTGTTCCCGTCCTGGTTCAGCACGATCATTAACGTTACTGAAAGCCGTGTCCTCAGATGTCAGCGAGAGACGCAGACTGTTTGCCGTGCGCACTAAATGGCCCCATTGTTGCACTGCCGTGCCTGGCAGGTTGGGGTTTGGGAGTTTCTCCCTCGCTGCCAGCTGCCTCCGAGCACAGTTCCCAGCAGACCACTCCTGGGGCCTCGCAGGCTGCACACACCATCGCCTCCTCCGCGCCATTCCCATTCCTCACACCCCATCAGTGGTCCTCAGCCAGGGGCACTTTTGCCCCCCAGGGGACATTTGGCAATGCCTGGGGACATTTCTGGTTGTCCTAATGGCGGTGGGAGTGCCGCTGGCTCCTTCAAGTGTTGAGAGACAGGGGTGTTGCTAAACATGCGACGCGCACAGGACAGCCCCGCGAAAAACAGTGATCCAGCCCAAGAAGTGAATGTGCTGAGGCTGAGAAACCCCTTCCAGATGCCAGAACTAACTGGGAACGGGAACAAGAAGTCATGACAATTGACTGCTGTGCTTTTCTGGACCAAGAGGGAGAAGGAGCCCTGGCTGGTTTGGCTCAATGGATAGAGCGTCGAACTATGGACTGAAGGGTCCCGGGATCGATTCCGGTCAAGGGGATATTTTCCAGGTGGCGGGCTTGATCCCCAGTAGGGGACGTGCAGGAGGCAGCCGATCCATGATTCTCTCTCATCGTTGATGTTTCTATCTCTCTCCCTCTCCCTTCCTCTCTGAAATCAATAAACTATTTTTTTAATATATTTTATTGATTTTTTACAGAGAGGAAGGGAGAGAGATAGAGAGTTAGATACATCAATGAGAGAGAAACATGATCAATCAGCTGCCTCCTGCACATCTCCTACTGGGGATGTGCCCGCAACCCAGGTACATGCCCTTGACTGGAATCGAACCTGGGACCCTTCAGTCCGCAGGCCGACGCTCTATCCACTGAGCCAAACTGGTTTCGGCCATAAAATATATTTTTTAGAAAGGGAGAGGGCCAGAACCGGTTTGGCTCAGTGGATAGAGCGTCGGCCTGCGGACTCAAGGGTCCCGGGTTCGATTCCGGTCAAGGGCATGTACCTTGGTTGCGGGCACATCCCCAGTGGGGGGCGTGCAGGAGGCAGCTGATCGATGTTTCTCTCTCATTGATGTTTCTGGCTCTCTATCACTCTCCTTTCCTCTCTGTAAAAAATCAATAAAATATATTAAAAAAAAAAAGAAAGAAAGAAAGGGAGAGGGAAAGGCAGAGGTTTATTGGCGCTGCAAGGCCACATGGTAGGACAGGAAGACCTTAGCTGTCTCAGCTACCTCCTTCCAGGCGTGGGTGCTGGCTTCCAGGACAAGCTCTAAGGGACTCAGAGGCCCAGCACTCAGTAGGCGCTCAATGAATGTGTCCGATTGTCTGATGGCACCCAACACACCTACTAGGTGCCCAGTCCTGGGTAGCAGTGGCTAGACGTTGAAGGCAAGGCAGGAGACACAGAAGGGAGCCATTAAACCGACCAGCGAGTGTGGGACTTGGCAGAACCAGCTGAGGAAAGATAAGTGCAGACCCACCCCAGTAACTGGGAAAATGAGGGCTGGCCATGACGGGATCCTGTCCCAGCGGCCCAGCCATTTCACCACCAGATCACTTCTGGCTCCTCCCCCCACCCACAGGCACCCTTTTTGCTTGGAATATAAAGGAGACTTTCCCAAAGTGGTTTAGCCAGAACTGGCAGGGCCCTGCCCCAGGTTGGGGTAGGAGGAGCCTGGCGGTTGCCCAGCAGCGCTAAGGAGGGACTCCAGGTGCCTGCAGCTGGATGGTGAAGTATGGGCATGCTTTATTCCCCTCTGCATGACTTCAAGGTTTTGTTACTTGATTATACTGTAGACCAGCGGTCACCAACCTTTTGGACCTCACGGACCACCGGTTGGCGGCCACTGCTGTAGACATTCCTGAAAATGCGTGTAGGCAAAAAGCTCACAAATCCCACCCTTTCAGAGAAAACAATTTTGTTGTGTGGCCTTCTATTCAAGTATGAAGGTGGTGTAGACGTTTTTAAAAAATATATATATTTTTTATTGATTTCAGAGAGGAAGGGAGAGGGAGAAAGAGATAGAAACATCAATGATGAGAGAGAATCATCGATTGGCTGCCTCCTGCACTCACCCTACCGGAGATCGAGTGCAATGTTGGTATGTGTCCTGACAGGGATTCAAACCGTGACCTTCTGGTTCATAGGTCGACGCTTAACCACTGAGCACACTGGCCGGGCAGTGTAGACATTTTTATGAAAACCAGGTGTGGGTACTGCAGCCGAAGGCTTGAGGTGCCTGAGAGTGAGGAGGAGGTTTTGAGAGAAGGGGACCGCCGAGAGCACACCACGGGGACACTGGGAGTGCCCCTGGTGAGTGTGACTGAGTGGATTTAACTGGGGGGTTGCTCTACGGAGCCTCCCAGATTAGCCCCAAATCCAGAGAAAAAGAGGCCTCGCTGGCTGGGTACTTCTCTCCCGGGTCTCTGCTGGAAAGGTGAGAACCCCAGTTACAGCCCTCTTCCCTTGGGCCTTCACTAACCATCATGCCCTGCTTCCCCCCACAGGTGGACATCCCTCCTGTGTGCCAGGCTTCTGTCACATGGTGCCCCAGCCTACTGACTGCTGTGTCGAACTGATCCAGTGGGATCCACAGGTCAGTACAGCTCCTACGGCCCCAAGTCCGGACTCCTGGGCTCCAGGGGAGTTAACTTCCTAGGGCAAGCATGTCAAACTCAAAGGCAGACACAAGCCAAATAAATGAGGCATGCGGCCCGCTGGCCACGAGTTTGACATGTTTGTCCTGGGGCCTTAGGGCCTCTGATATGGATACGGGAGAATAATACCTGCCCACGGAACTTGCTCCCGTGAGATAAAGGACCTCGCTGGCTAGCAGTCAGCAACTGAAGCAAGCTGGGACTCCCTCCAGAGGGGTCTCAAGGAGAGCGGCTGTAGCAACAGAATCGTGGTAAATGACAGCCGCATGGGAAACCCTGGGTGAAGCCAGGACAGGTGCTCACTTGCTCAGTCCTAGCCTCTCCCCTCCCTCCAGCAATGCACCTCTGAGCAGCACAGTTCCAGGATTTCAGCGCTAAGTGCCAGAGGCAGGCTTGGAGGGCCAGGCTTGGAGGAACTGGCAAGTGCAGTGCCGCCTCTTCCTTCACCCCAGACCACCAAGGCTCCCTTGGGACCAGCCTCCAGGATGGGTGGGGCGCCTAGAGGCAGCCAGCGTTGCTATCTCTCTGGCTTGACCTCTCTTCTAGGTCAGAAGACAAGAGGGAAGGGCACTCACTGGCAGACTCCAAGGCTAGAGGGGGCCAGCCCAGTTCCAGTTTCCCCTCAATGGGGTTCCCTTACTCAGACTAAGGAAGAGTCATGACTCACTTCCTGCCTCGTTGGGTCTGACTGCAGAAGTATTGTCTCTACCGACAGTGGCTGCTACGGGTGGGGCTCCCCCCGTGTGGCCCCTACCAGTCAGTCCCTTGTTGGGGAAAGTTCCCACTCCCAGTCTCCTCCCCCAGCTAAGTTTTCGGAACCCCTCATTCTTCCCCAGGTTTCCAGTTTGTGCAGCATTTGTAAGGATGCCCGTATGGTACCTTATCCTATTAACCGAGTATTGTCTCCATTTTATTTTTAAAAAATTTATTTATTTATCTATTTATTTTTGGTATTCCTCACCCGAGGATATTTTCCCATTGATTTTTAGAGAGAGAAGAGGACAAAGACAGAGAGAGACACATTGATTGGTTGCCTCCCGCATGCGCCCCCGACCAGGGCCAGGGATCAAGCCTACAACCGAGGTACGTGCCCTTGACCAGAATCAAACCCAGGGACCCTTCAGCCTGCAGGCTGACATTCTATCCACTGAGCCAAATCGGCTAGGGTTGGTATCTCCATTCCAGAGTGGGAAAATTGAGGCTTAGTTATTGTGTGTCTAAGGTGGCCTAAAATAGTAGAGTAGGGATTTGAACCCAGGCTCGCTGACTGGCGTGTCACAGAGTGAGTCCTTAGGAATGTCACTTAACCTCTCTGGCCCCAATTCTGTCCTGTGTAAAATGTAGTGATGCACAAAAGGTACCTAAAGGAGCCTGGCCAGTGTTGCTCAGTGGTTGAGTGTAACCTATGAACCAGGAGGTCATGGTTTGATTCCTGGTCAGAGCATATGCTTGGGTTGTGGGCTCCATCCCCTTTGGGGTGGTGGCAGGGGGGGGCGATCAATGATTCTCTCTCATCATTGATGTTTCTATCCCCCTCCCTTTCTCTCTCTGAAATCAATAAAAACATGTATTTTTTTAAAAGTTACCTAAAGGAAAATGTATTAATTACATCGACCTCATAGAGCTTGCAGTGAGGAAGAAGCGAGTTACAGGGGAAGAGCTGAGAAGAGCAGCCGGCTCCCGGCAAACACTGGGCCGAGTTCATTTTTGTCCTTATTATCCCCAAACCTGTGCTGCCAGGTTATCTCTGGGTGAACAGGCAGGGATGGGCAGAGACTGCTCTGCGACCTTGGACTAACCTAGCCCGGGGAGCTCTTGGCCACATGTCCCCTCTTTTCTCTCACAGCTCAAGCAGGGGCGGCCTCGCCAAGTAGCACAGACGTTTTCTAGGGCAGGGACCCAGGGAGGGAGCCGAGTTGGCTGGTACATTGCAAGTCCCGGGATGTACATCGCTTCCAGGCGCCGCGGCCTGCTAGCGAGGGAACTCGGACAGATTATTTAAACTTCGTACGCCTCAGTTTCCTTATCTGTAAAATGGGATTAGTGTCAGCTTGAAGGGATTATGTGGGTTAAATAATGTACATAAGAGGGAGATAATGTAAAGTGCCTGGCCCGGTGCCCCGTCGGGCGGTCACATGAAAAGGCGGCGGTGGGCTTCTGGTTCTGCTTGTCCATCTGTCTGTACAGATAACAGGTTCAAGTCAGGTCTCGGCTCCTGGGACAGTGGTCCGAGGTTTGCCGCCTGCTGTGCAGTCCGATCACAGGTGGGTGCCCCCGATCCGTCCTCCAGGGCATTTACCCGGTCAGGCTCAAACTCGCGGCTCTGGAGTGGGGAGTGGGGGGGAGGGTTCCCCCCAGAATCCAGCCGCCACGGGGCTCCCAGATACTCTTCCCAGCTCTTCCCCGCCCAGGCCAAGGGTCTGCGGGTCTCCGCGCCTCCGGCCGGAGGAGCTCGCGGCGCGCAGAGCCGAGCCGGGCGCGGGCGGTGGGGCCTGGGGGACGCGCCCGGAGCCCGCGATGGCGTTGGGATCGCCAACCCCGTCTCCTCCCCGCCACGACCCGGCGCCGGCGGCGGCGAGGCTGCCGGGCCTCCGCCGGGGGCCGGCGCTGCTCTCCACGCGGGCCGGGCGGCATGGGCGGCGGCGGGCGGCGGGCCGGAGGCGGCGGCCGGGAGCGCGGAGGTGGCGCCGCGCGGGGGGAGGGGCGCGGCGGCGGCGGCGGCGGCGGCGGAGGAGGAGGAGGAGCCGGGGCCGCCGCAGCCGCTGACAGCGGCCGGAGTAAACAAGCCGCGCCGCCGCGGCCCGGCCGCTGCCCCCGCCCGCGCCGGAGCCCGAGCCCAGGCCGAGCCCTGCCCTGGTCGCCGGCCGGGCCGAGGCCGCGCCGCCCGCCTCCGCGCGGTGACGCCGCTGCCGGGCGCGGGGAGCGCGCGGAGCTCAGGCCCCGCCGCCGGGCTCTCCGCTCGGCCGAGGGCGCCCGAGCCGCCGCGGCGCTCGCCCGGAAAAGTTTCCCCGCCCGGGCTCCCCGAGGTAAGCGGCGAGGGTGCGGGGCCTGGGAGCCGGCGCCGGGCCCGCGGCCCGCGCTGGAGGCGCCCCCCGAGCGCGCGGCCCGGCCTGCCCGCGTCGGGACTTTTCCGCTGGGGCCGGGCGAGCCCTCTGACCCCGGGGAGCGCCGCGGGGCCGCCGGGGGCGGGATGGGGAGGGAATTCCAGAGGCGCCGGCGCCCCCCCGCCCGCCCCGCCGTGCCCCGGGGGCCGCCCCCGGCTCGGCCCCTCCGCGCCGGGGGAGGAGGAGCTGCTGCCGGCGGGGCGGGGGCTGGACCCGGCCCGGCCTCGCCCCGCCCGCACACCTGGGCCGCCCGGGACTCAGGTGCGGGACCCGCGGCGACAGGAGGCCGGCGCAGGTAGGTGCGGGGCTGCCGCCCGCCGAGGCCTGGCCGCGGCCCCCGCTGCCCGGGACGGACGGACGGGACGGAGGGGCGGCCGGCCGGCCGGCCGGACAGGTCTGACAGCCGGCGGCCGGGTCGGAGCCTGCCCCCCGCCGGCCCCACTTCCTGGTCCCGGGCCCCGGACCGGCTCTCTCGGGAGGCGTTGGAATTCTCCGGGACTCGGGCAGCGCGAGGCGGGCGCTGATGGGGCCTAGCGGCTGGGCGGCCGTGGCCAGGTGCGGACACGAGCCTGAGCCCGCTCGACCCCGGTGGCCCCAGGGTCACTGTCCCCCCTATTGGGCGTCCACGTCGGATTTGATTGGGTTGCGTGTGTGTGTGTGTTTTTCTCAAGATTCTGTGGCTTTTAAAAAAAAAGTTTGAAAAAATCTCTGGGCTCGCAGTTTTTACCACCAAGGAAACTGAGGCTCAGAGAGGAAGTGACTTATCTAAGATCACACAGCGAATGTGAGCCGGGCAGGGGCTGGAAGTCACCATTTCAGGGGAGCCTTTAAGTGTCTGTAACAGGACCTGGCTTGGTGGTGGGAGAGGCCGGAAGGAGAGACGGGATCAGGTTTCCCCCGGGCAGCCTGGTCCCCGCCAGACCCCCAGACCTGGGGGTAGGTTCAGTGTGGGTGCCTCCGAGCGGCTGTCGGTTTCCGGAGGTTCCCGGGGCCGGGAAAAGAGAGGTCACAGCCAGGAAGAGCACCCACAGTTCCCTCCGGCCACAGCCGAGCCCCATGTGAGAGGGCATCAGGGGAGGCTAGAAATACAGCAAGAACGGGGACTCCGGGTGAGTCAGAGTCTGGGATGGGGGTGGGGAGAAGCCCATTCATTCATTGTTCTCAGCGCCTGCTCTTTGGGGAAATGGGGGGTCCCAGCTCCCTCCAGGATGCTGCGGCAGGGCTGTCTGGGGGTGGGGGGGGTGTCGGGGCTCTGTGGGAGCCATACCCCCCCCGCCACAGCGGGGAACGTTGGCCCCAGCGAGCACGCCCTTGCTTGGGGATTGTTCGTTGGTGCCTGTTTTCTTTCCGGGTGCTGCAAGGTAATTAAATAGTTGGTTAATCACCTTTAACGCCAAGCAGCTGCCGCTCGCTCCATCCACCGTCGGCGGGAGCTTGGGCTCGAACCAAATGAGCCCCGTCTTAGTGTGGGGGTTCCAGCAGCAGGGCTCACAGCACTGTGGTCAGGGGGTGACTTTGCATGACGCCTGGACCCAGGAGGCAGCTATCGTGGTGGCAAGACGGGGAGAAGAGGCCTCGTTTCCATCTGTTCCCAGAGCCCCAATGTTCTCTGTTAAATGAGGGCCTTGGGGCCCCTTCACTCCCTGGGGCCCGCGGTCTGGCTGTCCAGCCATTGCTTAGACCAGCTTTCTGGAACTGGACCGCCCCAGGCCTCCTGTGGCTGTGGCTTCCGAGCCTGTCCCCTGAGAGCCATGTGGACTTTGACCCTCCAGGGTGAGGAGCTGCGTGGTGGATGCCGCCTGCCATCAGCTGTCAGGTTATTTTGGTGTAAACTGAAAATACTCCAGGAATAGCCCGAGTCCCCCCGGCCGGCGTGGTGGGGCTGCGGCCGGAGGAGGAGGGTAGCGGCGGAGGCTGGTCGTGGCTGAGGGCAGCCCTGGAGAAGTGACGGGTTCCCAGGGGTGAGCCTGCCCGCCCGGCTCCCAGGGGAGCGTCATTTTGCTGCCTGGCAGAGTGGCCTCCTGTGGAGCTGGGCCCTGGCGCTGAGATAGGACACCTTCTGCAGCCCCACGGGGACCTCCCCCAAAGCCCCCCATCCCCACCCCAGGGGCTTGGCTTCTGGCTCGTTAGGGGCCCTCTGTGGGGACAGTTATGTGGCCCTGGGCAGAGAGGTCCCGCTGTCTGTTTGCTAAAGGAGGAAAAACAACACGAGGTCTATTGATTCAGCCTCACCTTGGTGCTCCTGGCCCGGCAGCCAGTGTTTGCCCTGGCTGCCCGCTCGCTGGGATTACGAAAGGCTGGTGGGCGTGGAAGGAGCAGGGGGGCTGCTGGGGACCTCCAGGCCCCGGGGGGGAGAGGGCTGGGCAGCCCTGGCCGTTCCCCAGGAAACAGTAAAAAGGAGTCTGTGCCCCTGACTTTGATGGTGGCCGAGGGTCTGGGCCGCAGAGGGAGGGGAAGCCATTGGGATCCCTGCGTTCAGCCGGCGGCAAGCCCCCCATCCCACCTGGGGTCGCCCACCTTTCTTCCCAGGGGCTGTGCCTCTTTGCAGGTAACTCGGGGGCTGGGGCTGCTTTGCCGAACCAGGAAACCCCAGTGAACTTCGTAGATGCCGCCCCTTAAGGAACTTTAAAAAGCCAACATTTTGTTCCTTTATAAAGTATACCTGGGTAATTTGGAAAGCAAACGGCAACACAAAGGAGAAAACTGTCCCTCGTCGTGCTCACCATCTTGGGAGAGCCATTGTTAACGTGTTAGCGTGTGTCTGCCCAGCTTTTGTTTTGTGGTTATATATAAACATACATGTATAAATAGTTCTTTAAAGACAAAATGGAATCACCCGTACGTGCCGCTTTGTAACCCACCCTTTTTACTTTGATTCTGGCGAGCATGTATTTAGTTGCTCTCATTCCAAGTGACTCAAGCCTTGATGTTCTTCGTCCCACCTCCGTGTTCTTACCGGGGAGAGGCTTGGGCGCTGCGTGTGTGGAGGGGTCCGTCCGCCCACCTCGCCGGCTGACCTTGGGGGCTGGTGTTCTCTCCCCCGAAGGCCTGTGGGGTCCGCCTGGAGGCCTGCCGGCGTGGGAAGGAGCTTGAGCCGTGGCCGTGGGGGACTCACCCTCTCTCCCTTTCTTCCCTTGTCCCTCTCAGAGCCTGCGGCCCGCATCCTCCCGCCACAGCCCTGCCCGCCTCGGCCCCATGCCCCCGCCAGTCAGCCCCGGGCCACAGGCAGTGTGTCGGCACGTGGGAGCCGAGGCCCTGTGACCAGGCCGAGGAGGCGAGGGCTCTGTGGTCCCAGTCACCTGTCCCCCCATGGAGCTGAGGCCCTGGTTGCTATGGGTGATAGCAGCAGCGGGACCCTTGGTCCTGCTGGTGGCTGATGCCCAGGGCCAGCCGGTCTTCACCAACACCTGGGCTGTGCACATCTCTGGAGGCCCGGCTGTGGCTGACCGCCTGGCACGCAAGCATGGCTTCCTCAACCAGGGCCAGGTAGGTGTTCCTTCTGCCTGCCGGCCTGGGCCTAGGGCCTTCGGGGGGCGGTGAGGGCAGGGGTTCTGGCACTGGGCGAGAACTAAGGGGCTTATTTTCTCAGGGGCACGTTCCCAGTGGCCAGGGGATGCGAGCAGCGCTTGCCCTGTCCTGGGGCTTCTAGCCTAGGTTGCTCAGAGGACCAGTGTCCCCCAGGGAGGGGCGGTCCCCCTTGGCCCCCTGCACCTTCTTGCTGCCTCCTGAGCAGGGAGCAGGTGCCCTGCCATGGTGTGCCTCCCTGGAAGCCCGGTGCCCACCCCCATCCCCCACCTCCCCGGGGACTGGCAGATGGACAGCCCAGCTCCCTCTTCCTGCTCCGTTGCAGATCTTCGGCGACTATTACCACTTCTGGCACCGAGCTGTGACAAAGCGGTCCCTATCGCCTCACCGCCTGCGGCACAGCCAGCTGCAGAGGGAGCCTCAAGTGAGTGCAGCCCCCGGCCTCCCCTGCCCCACCCTTTCCTTCCTCCCGCTCCCGCACCCACACCAGCTCCCTCACCCCCTCCCAGGTACAGTGGCTGGAGCAGCAGGTGGCAAAGCGACGGACCAAACGCGACCTGTACCTGGAGCCCACGGACCCCAAGTTTCCCCAGCAGTGGTACCTGGTATGTTGCTTGCTTGGGCCCTGGGTCCCCCTCTCATTCTTCCTCTTTCTGTCTGCTGAGCAGCCTTACCCTAACCCTCCCTGCTAAGCCTGGGGGTGCCTTCCCAGAGTTCTTTTTTCTTTTTAAGGTAAGCCATACTTTTTTAAAAAGATATGTTTTTATTGATTTCAGAGAGGAAAGGAGAGATAGAAACATCAATGATGAGAGAGAATCATTGATTGGCTGCCTCCTGCACGCCCCCTACTGGGGATTGAGTCCGCAACCCAGGCATGTGCCCTGACCGGGAATCGAACCCAGTGCCCTTCAGTCCTCAGGCTGACGCTCTATCCACTGAGACACACCGGCTAGGGCTCCCAGAGTGCTTTACGCTTCCGTGGCGCCCAGACAACCAGTTGTGGCGTTATAGGAGCAGCAGTGGGTGGAGGAGGTGGTTTGGGGCTGGTGAAGGGATTCTTCCAGGCACCCTAACGTCACCCACTTGACCACATCTGACTAGTGCCGGGTGATGGGCGTGGGTGTCTCCGCAGTCTGGCGTCACCCAGCGGGACCTGAACGTGAAGGAGGCCTGGGCCCAGGGCTACACGGGCCGCGGCGTCGTGGTCTCCATCCTGGACGACGGCATCGAGAAGAACCACCCGGACTTGGCGGGCAATTATGTGAGCAGGTGGGGGGCGGGGGGCGCAGTGCCCCCGGGAGGGCATCCAGGGCAGCCCTGTTCTGCCAGTCTGGCCAGGCTCCTCCCGACAACGGCCGTGTCTTTCCCAGGATCCGGGGGCCAGCTTCGATGTCAATGACCAGGACCCTGACCCACAGCCCCGGTACACACAGATGAATGACAACAGGTCAGACCCGCAGCCCCGCCCCTGCCTCCCTCCTCCCCTTCCAGCGAGGACACAGGGCTGCAGCCCCGGGCCTGCTGGGGCTCTGAGGGAGGGTTTGGTCAGAGCGGAGGCGGCCATGGACCAGGTGGCGGGTGTGGCAGGGGACTGTGCTCACACGTGGGACAGAGGTCATGGGTGGAGGCGCTTGGTGACCCTTCTGCTCCTCAGGCTGCGCCTGCCCGGCTCTGTCCACCACTAACGCTGCGCTCTTGGCCCTGGCAGGCATGGTACACGGTGTGCAGGCGAAGTGGCCGCGGTGGCCAACAACGGCGTCTGTGGCGTGGGGGTAGCCTACAACGCCCGCATCGGAGGTGGGTGTCGGCCTTGGCCGCCCACCGGCTTTGCGGGGGACCCTCTGGGGGAGGTTTTCTCGGTCCGTTTTCCCACTTGGGTCCTTTTGGCCACATGGCTAATCCTTAGACACCCTTAGCAACTCAAAGAGCCGAACTCCCAGCGCTGGTGGCCGTGCTGGGGTGGGTGAGTGTCTCTTAGCAGGAGTCTCCCTGCATCCTCACCATCCATCCCGAGTCCTTACATGGCGGGCTGTGATCACCGCGCTCCTGTGGGAACCCAGAGACATGGCTGATCCAGAATGTTCTTTTTCTCCCCTCCTTGGGTCTTGTCTTTGAGAGGAAGAGGCAGGTCCCGGAGTCAGGGCCCCGGTCTCCCTGCGCAGCCTCTCCCCTCCCCCCCCCATCCTCAGGGTGCAGGGCTGGGCGTGCTCCAGGGTGCCCCTGGCAGTGGGACCCATGCAGCATCCCTCCCCCCTTGTGGCCAGGGGTGCGCATGCTGGATGGTGAGGTGACGGACGCGGTCGAGGCACGCTCGCTGGGCCTGAACCCCAACCACATCCACATCTACAGCGCCAGCTGGGGCCCCGAGGACGACGGCAAGACGGTGGACGGGCCCGCCCGCCTCGCCGAGGAGGCCTTCTTCCGGGGCGTCAGCCAGGTGAGGCGGCCGGGCCGGCCCATGCGGCAGGCTGGGCGCCCTGCTTTCCGCAGCGTGCTCCCTCGTGTTCTTCTGTTTCTGCTTATTTATTGTGGGGCTCAATTTTAATTGTACACAGAGCATGTCTATTAAAACGTTAGGGGGCTAGAAGGACAGCAAAAGAAAAAAAGCAAATGAAAATCACCCATCACTCCACCTCCTGGAATCGCCACTCTGGGCCTTGGTAGTCCAGGTGTTCTGTTCGTGGGCACAGGCAGACATACTGGCAGGTGTACCTGCCCCACCAGGGGTCCTGGGCCGGTGGGCGGGGGTCCCTGAGGCCCCAGCCTCCCCGTCTCCAGTGGCGTCTCTTCCTGCCAAGCCTCCCCCAAGGCCCGTTCCCCGGTGACCCCGTTCCGCTCTGTCCACAGGGCCGCGGGGGGCTGGGCTCCATCTTCGTCTGGGCCTCAGGGAACGGGGGCCGGGAACACGACAGCTGCAACTGCGACGGCTACACCAACAGCATCTACACGCTGTCCATCAGCAGCGCCACGCAGCTGGGCAACGTGCCCTGGTACAGCGAGGCCTGCTCCTCCACGCTGGCCGCCACCTACAGCAGCGGCAACCAGAACGAGAAGCAGATCGTGAGTGCCCGTGGGCGCGGGGAGTGGGCCGCCTGCCAGCTCTGCCCAGGCCCGTCTGCCTCCCACCCGCACGCGGCCGGTGACACAGTGGCTCCTGCATCGTGGTGTGGGAGTTGGGGGGCTCTCTGAGACTCTTGGGGGCCGTGGAGCCCCTGAGAAGTGTAGACTCTCCCTAAAAACAATCTTTTTTTTAATACATTTTTTTAATTGATTTTAGTGAGGAAGGGAAAGGGAGAGAGGGAGAAACATCAGTGATGAGAGAGAATCATTGATCGGCTGCCTCCTGCACGCCCCCTACTGGAGATTGAGGCCGCAGCCTGGGCCTGTGCCCTTAATCGGAATTGAACCCGGGACCCTTCAGTCCTGAGGCCGGCGTTCTATCCACTGAGCCAAACCGGCCAGGGCCAATCGTTGCTCTTTTTTTTTTTTTAAATATATTTTATTGATTTTTTTACAGAGAGGAAGGGAGAGAGATAGAGAGTTAGAAACATCGATGAGAGAGAAACATTGACCAGCTGCCTCCTGCACATCTCCTACTGGGGATGTGCCTGCAACCCAGGTACATGCCCTTGACCGGAATCAAACCTGGGACCTTTCAGTCCGCAGACCGACGCTCTATCCACTGAGCCAAACCGGTTCCGGCGCAATCGTTGCTCTTAATGATCTCCAACCTCTAGTGCAATCCCCTTGTTCCTTGGGAGGGTGGGAAAGAGTCTGACACTGGCCTGTCCCTAGCAAGGCAGCACTGGGACCTACGGACTAGGCCTGGCTCGCCACCCCTCCACGCCCCCCCCCCCCCCCCCGTCACAGGGCCTGTGGCAGAGGGAGGGCAGGCAGGTGGCCGCCCTGGTCTCCACTCACCACGTGCCTAACACCACTGTTGCCCCCGCAGGTGACCACTGATTTGCGGCAGAAGTGCACCGAGTCGCACACGGGCACCTCGGCCTCTGCCCCCCTGGCAGCTGGCATCATCGCTCTCACCCTGGAGGCCAAGTAGGTGGTGGGAGCAGCAGGGGAACGTTGTTCGTACAGCGCTCCCTGCAGGGCAGCCCCGTGTCTCTGAGCCCCGCCTCCCCCTCCCTCCTCTGCAGTAAGAACCTCACCTGGCGGGACATGCAGCACCTGGTGGTACAGACCTCAAAGCCTGGGCACCTCAACGCTAATGACTGGGCCACCAATGGTGTGGGCCGGAAAGGTGAGCACAGGGTGCCCGGGGGCCGGACTGGGGGTCCTCGGGAAGCACTCGGGCTCCTGGCTGACCCACCTTCCCCTCCCCACAGTGAGCCATTCCTATGGCTACGGCCTGTTGGACGCAGGCGCCATGGTGGCGTTGGCCCAGAACTGGACCACGGTGGCCCCCCAGCGCAAGTGCACTATCGACATCCTCACTGAGCCCAGGTGAGGGCTGGGGCTGGGGCTAGGCTGGGAGGGCCGAGGGGCCCCGAGAGGGGCGGGGTGTCCTCGGGCCCCTCCGGGCTCTGCTGAGGGACCCTCCTGTGCTCTCTGCTCAGGGACATCGGGAAGCGGCTGGAGGTGCGGAAGACGGTGACCGCCTGCCTGGGAGAGGCCGGCCACATCACGCGACTGGAGCACGCGCAGGCGCGCCTCACCCTGTCCTACAACCGCCGGGGCGACCTGGCCATCCACCTGGTCAGCCCCATGGGCACCCGCTCCACTCTGCTGGCCGCCAGGTGCTTGCCCTGTCCCCTCCCCTGCACGGCCCATCCTCCCCTCAGGCCCACACGCATTCATTCATTCATTCATTCACTCGCTCACTCATTCACTCCCGTAGTCCTGGTGGCCACCAAATGCTCCCCCTGCTGGCATCTTGGCAGGGATGGTTTCACCCTATGGGACTGTCCGTATTGCAGGAATCCCCGATTCCACCCACCGCATGCCACGTCTGCGTGCCTGCCCTCGCACATTTCCAGAAGCTTCTGGTTAAGACTATCTGGCCTCACGGGAGTCAGAGCCAGCAGGCGTTTCCAGCCCTGCAGCGGGGTTGGTGTTGCAGGGGGAGGGTGTGTGGTGGGTTTGGGGCTCCCGGCTGGGGTCCCCCCGGGCTTGAGACGGCTGTGTGCACCCTGCTCCCCCAGGCCACATGACTACTCGGCGGATGGGTTTAATGACTGGGCCTTCATGACAACCCATTCCTGGGATGAGAACCCCTCCGGCGAGTGGGTCCTGGAGATTGAAAACACCAGCGAAGCTAACAACTATGGTATGGGGGACACTCGAGGGTGGGGGAGCCCAAGGGGGAGAGCCAGGGTCCCCGTGGGGTCCCAGTGCCGCTCACTCTGGCCTCCTCCCTCACCTGGAATAGGTACGCTGACCAAGTTCACCCTCGTGCTATATGGCACGGCGCCCGAGGGGCTGCCCACGCCGCCCGAGAGCAGCGGCTGCAAGATGCTTACGTCCAGCCAGGCCTGCGTGGGTCAGTAGTGGGTGCTGTTGGGTTTGGGGTCTGGCACTCGGGGACACGGGGTGCTTGTCCCAGGCCATGCAATGGGAGGAAAGGGGGTCTGAAGGGATGCTGAATCCCTTGGGGTGACAGTGCTGGGGCTGGGAGCTCCCGGGGACTGTGGGGACCGCGCTGGGGCTGCCCTGGCTCACCCCGCCCCCCCTCCGGCAGTGTGCGAGGAAGGCTTCTCCCTGCACGAGAAGAGCTGCGTCCAGCACTGCCCCGCGGGCTTCGCCCCGCAAGTCCTCAGCACGCACTACAGCACCGAGAACGACGTGGAGCCCATCCGCGCCAGCGTCTGCGCCCCCTGCCACCCCTCGTGTGCCACCTGCCGGGGGCCCACCCCCACCGACTGCCTCAGCTGCCCCGGCCACTCCTTCCTGGACCCTGTGGAGCAGATCTGCTCCCGGCAAAGCCAGAGCAGCCGCGAGTCTCCCAAGCAGCGGCCGCCGCTGCCGCCCACCCAGCCCGCCCGGGAGGTGGAGGTGGAGGCGGAGCCGCGGCCCCGGGCAGGGCTGCTGCCCTCGCACCTGCCGGAGGTGGTGGCCGGCCTCAGCTGCGCCTTCATCGTCCTGGTCTTCATCACCGTCTTCCTGGTCCTGCAGCTCCGCTCGGGCTTCAGCTTCCGGGGGGTCAAAGTGTACACCATGGACCGCGGCCTCATCTCCTACAAGGGGCTGCCCCCCGAGGCCTGGCAGGAGTGCCCGTCAGACTCCGAGGACGACGAGGGCCGGGGCGAGAGGACCACCTTTATCAGAGACCAGAGCGTCCTCTGACGAGCGCCCGCCGCCGCCCCTCCGAGCCCACCCCCTCCTCGGGCACTTTTTAATTCACCAAAGTATTTTTTTATCTCGGGACTGGGCTTGGACCCAGCTGGGGAGGCAGAAGGGGCAGGGATGGCTTCCAGCCTGACCCTCGGGCCTCCTGGCTGCCTGAGGTGGGGCCCCAGGACCAGCTGGGGGCAGGGGAGGGCCTCCCCCCACCCCCAGCCCCCTCTCTGCGAGGGAAGGAGTGAAACCTAAGGACGGCTTTCCGAGCTGTCCAGGCCTCAGCCAGAGCTCCCTGCGGCGTGAAGAGGGGAAGCCCTTCCCTCGGGGTTCCTGACCCGGTTGCAGCTCCGGCTGCTTCCCTGTCCCTCTAAAGCAATAATGGTCCCCAACCGGGCAGCAGGGAGGCTGACCAAGGGACATGTGAGGAGGAGGCCACCTCTCCAAGGGCTTGCGCATCCCCGACACCGCCCCCACCTCTGATGAGCCTCAGGCAGAAGCAGTGTTGGAAGGAAGGGACCAAGGCGAGGCAGGTGCTTCCAGGGTGTGTGTCTGCTCACCACAGCTGGCTGCCTGCTGAGCGAGGCCGGCCCAGCCAAGCCCCACGCTGGCCTGGCGTCCTGACCACCCCCTCCCGCCGGGGCCTCAGTCCCTGTTTTCTGAGCCCGGGGTTGCCTGGGCTGTTGGCACCCAGTCCCCGAGCCCCTGGGTGGGTGTTGGGGAGGGACGGTGGCCCAGCCGGCCTCTCCCGCCTCCCACCCAATGCTGCTTTCCCCTGTGGGGATCTCAGGGGCTGTTTGAGGATATATATTTTCACTCTGTGATTATTTCACTTTAGATGCTGATTTTTTCTCTCTTTTTTTTTTTTTTTTTTTTTTTGTATTTTTACTGGGGGTAGCAGCCGGACCACCATCTCCCCACACCCACTTTCCACCCTGCTATTCTCCCAGCTGCTCTGGCCCAGAGGTGTGGGGGTGGGCTGCAGCATGTTGCTGGGGAGTGTGGTGTAGCTGAGCCCCAAGTTCTGAGGAGGCTGGCCAGGGGGGGCCCTTGGAAATGGGGATCGCGGTGGGAGGGGCGACTGTTCATGATTCAGATGGGGCTTGCCGTGCCGAGGGCTCATGGGTCACCGGTTCTCCAAGTGCCAGGGGTGGGCAGGCGGCACTGTGCCCCCCTCCAACACTGTGCCCCGGTGGAGAGAGCACTGGCCTGGCCTGCCCCCTCCTCCCCAAGTTCCGCTCTTCTGATGTGCCTTTTGCACCCCTCCCACTAGGACAATCAGTCCCCTTCTGTTTGGGAGCCCTCTTCTCTCTCACCCCGAACCCCTCCTGGCACCCAGCCACCTGCCCAGGGGTGCCCGCTCCCCGCCCTCCCCTGTGGCCAGCCCGGCTGGTTTTGTAAGATACTGGGTTGGTACACAGTGATTTTTTTTTCCTTGTAATTTAAACAGGCCCAGCATTGTTGGTTCTATTTAATGGAAACCGATAATATTAGAAGTTTTAAAGTGATTAAACTTGCATACCTATGCAATCGAGACCTGGTCTCCAGTGTGGTGGTACTGTTCTTCCCAGGACCCCGGGACCATATGGCGGGGGGCGGGGGGGGGGCCTGCGGATTAGATGCCCAGTGTGATGTCCTGCGTGCCTTGAGATGGGCCCAAGTCGGGGCTCCAAGGCCTGTCCGCTGAGGGGTTCCAGGGCCTCCGTTAGGGAGCAGAGGGGTCTAGAACGGGTGGGCAAACGTTTTGACTCGAGGGCCACAATGGGTTCTTAAATGACCTGAGGGCCGGAACAGAAGCATGGATGGAGTGTTTGTGTGAACTAATACATGTTAACTGCTGCTGGTGAAGGAGCGGAGGGGAGAGGAAGAGAACCCTCTGCTCTTTTGGCTCCGAGGGCCGGATAGAACAGCCAAACGGGCCGGATCCGGCCCGCGGGCCGTAGTTTGCCCACGGCTGGTCTAGAAGGAGGCAGCAGCTGGAGACAAGCCCTGGGGTGGGACAAGCTGAGCACCCCACCCCGTAGGCCTGGTGTCCAGCAGGGGGCGCCCCATTGCTCAGGGTCTCCCTTGGCTGAAGGCAGTGGCCTGGCCATCAGGTGCAGGGCTGAGGCCTCCGGTGGGACCAGGAAGGCTGGGGTGCTCCTGCTGGGGAGACCCTGAGGCCCAGCTGGGTAAACTCTACCCCAGCCCCAGCCCCACCCCCAGGTCTCCCTGGGACGGGAAGCTCCCCCCTGCCTGGGGCAGGGGAGTGGGGATTGGTCCATCAGGACCTGCGCCTGACAAGAGGCCTCTCCTTGGTAGATTTACTTGGAAGTTTTCCTTAAACGGAGCCCGCACCTGGGTGCCCCTTGGGGAACCCTGGGGTGGAGAGGGCCTGGCCTGTGCTCTCCGTTACTCTTCTGGCCACTGGGCCGCTGCTAGGACCGCCACCTGCCTCGGGACTCCCAGGCTCAGAGGCCCCACGCCTGCCCGCAGCCTCTCCCAGCGCCCGCCCCTCCTAGGCACCCTGGGGCCACTCTCCGTCCCCACCCCAGGCCCTGGGGATCGCTGGCCCAGGCTGCCCTTGCAGGGCCATTCTTCCCCGGCCCCTCCTCCCTTCCGTTTCCGCGGCTGGGGCTGGGGCTGGGCAGGAGGGCCCGGCAGGCATGGGGGCTACTGCCCGCCCCTTCCCCTCAGCGACCCGCCCCGGGGTCTGAGCCAACTGAAACCCTGGAGGAGGAAGCACCGAATCAGGAACTGGCCAGTTGGCTGGGCCTAAGGCAGCCCTCGGCGCCCCTGGATCAGCTGCCCAAGCCGTGAGTGAGTGCTAACTCCTAGCCAAGGCCCGGGAGGCAGGCAGAGGGGGGTGGGTGGCGGCCCAGGAGCAGGGGCTGGGGCTCAGCAGGCAAGAGACAGGAGCAGGTGGGGCAGGAGCGGCTGCAGGAGCAGGGCCCAGGGCTGTGGCTACCTGGGGCGCCAGCAGGGGAGAGCTGGGCCCTGCCAAGGGCCTGGGTGCAGGCGCCCCTGTAACGGGTGCTGGGTGGGAGGGCCCCGGGCTCTGTTCCAGAACTGGGGAGCAGACCCCTGGCGCCCGGCCTAGGCCTGGCACACGGGAAGCAGTGAGAGTCAGCCCCAAGCCAGGTGGCGTTTGTACCTGTGAGTGCCGGTCAGCAGGACAGGCCCCCACCTTCTTCCTGTCTGCCTGCGACTCCTCTGGGTCCTCAGCCCTCAGGCCTCCCTGCCCCCCTCCTCCACCTCCAGCAGCTGCCTCCCCTTTCTCTGTCCCCAGAACCGCACTATGGGCTTCTCCTCAGAGCTGTGCAGCCCCCAGGCCCACACGGCCGTGCAGCAGATGCAGGAGGCCGAGCTGCGGCTGCTGGAGGGCATGAGGAAGTGGATGGCCCAGCGGGTCAAGAGTGACCGGGAGTACGCGGGGCTGCTGCACCACATGCAGGACAGCGGGGCCCAGAACCGGGGCGGCCCCGACAGCCCCATCAGCCAGGTGGGCTTGCGTGGGGCCTCCTCGCCCCATTCCCACCCTCGCCCGAGGAATGTCTGTGGGTTCCAGGGCTATCTGCCTGCCCCTTTCCGGAATGCGCCCCTGGGGAGGGCTAGAGAGGGGGCAGTCCCAGGCTCCGCAGCCACTGTCCCCGCCCCGTGACCCCTCCCGCCCCGCAGTCCTGGGCAGAGATCACCAGCCTGACGGAGGGCCTGAGCCGGTTGCTGAGGCAGCACGCCGAAGATCTGAACTCGGGGCCCCTGAGCAAGCTGAGCATGCTGATTGGGGTGCGGCAGCAGCTGCGCAAGACCTACAGCGAGCAGTGGCAGCAGCTGCAGAACGACCTCACCAAGGTGGGTGGGCGTCCTGGGCCGTCACCTGGGCCTCTCTGCCCACACTTGGAGCTCAAAGGGCCGGCTTTGCACAAGAGCCCCTGGATTCACAGGGAAGTGGAAGTCCTGACCGCAGGCCCGCCCCCCCCCCCCCCGCAGCTTCCTTTCGCTGGCCTTGGGCTGCCCTCCAGCAGGGCCTCCCCATGCATTTTATTTTCTGTCACTTCTGTGTGTCTGGGCAGAGTGCTGGGAGTGCAAGGACGGGTGGTCCCGCCATTGCCTGGGTAGCGCAGGGCAGCAGCTGGCTCTGGGGTTGAGAGACAGGGAGCGGAATGAGGGCTGGTCTGTCTGTCCTTGTCCCGGGTGGACTCCTCTCAGGGCCCAAGAGACACCACCAGGCAGCAGGGTGGCCCTAGCACAGAGGTTAAAGACTGGGGCTGTGAAGTCGGCCTGCCTGCATTTGAATCCGGCTCAGCTCCTCCATCTGTTGCTCTCCCAGCGCCTGGCACTGTTTACCTGGGTGTTTCAGCCTGTCACTCAGCAATTTCCAACAGGTGTGCTGCGGCCCGCTGGCGCGCCACGAGAATTTTATTTTTTAAACTAGAAGCCTGGTGCATGAAATTCATACACTCGAAGGGGGAGGGGGTCCTCAGCCTGACCTGCGCCCTCTTGCAGTCCAGGAGCCCTCGGGGGATGTCCGACTGCCGGCTTAGCACTACCGTGGAGACAGGAGAGGCTCCTGCCACCACTGCTATGCTTGCCAGCTGTGAGCCTGGCTTCTGGCTGAGCGATGCTCCCCATGTGGGAGCACACTGACCGCCATGGGGCAGGTCCTGTGCTAAGCATCTACCCCTTGGTGGTCAGTGCATGTCATAGCGACCTATCGTTCCACCGTTTGGTCGATCTGCATATTAACCTTTTATTATATAGGATATATTTGTATCGATTTCAGAGAGGAAGAGAGAGGGAGAGAGAGAGAAACATCAATGATGAGAGAGAATCATGGATCGGCTGCCTCCTGCACGCCCCCCGCTGGGGATTGAGCCCGCAACCCGGGCATGTGCCCTTGACCGGAATTGAACCCGGGACCCTTCTGTCCACAGGTCGATGCTCTATCCACTGAGCCAAACCAGCTAGGGCCACAAGAATTTTTAAAACTTGCAATACCTGACTGTTTAGTCAGGGGCACTGACCTCTTTTCCCTTAGATTGTCAAGTAAAAAAAATGACAATAGCCAACACAACAACAGCCATCCAGTGTGAATGCCCTGGCTTGACTCATAAATATATAAGTCATATAACAGAGTTGAGTCTTGCTGGTCGAGAAACATCAATGTGATTGAAATACATCGATTGGCCAAAACTGGTTTGGCTCGGTGGATAGAGCGTTGGCCTGCGGACTGAAGGGTCCCAGGTTCGATTCCGGTCAAGGGCATGTACCTTGGTTGCGGGCACGTCCCCAGTAGGAGGTGTGCAAAAGGCGGCTGGTCGATGTTTCTCTCTCATCGATGTTTCTAACTCTCTATCCCTCTCCCTTCCTCTCTGTAAAAAATCAATAAAAATATATTTAAAAAAAAAAGAAAAGAAATACATCGATTGGTTGCCCCCAGCACATGCCCCAACCAGGGCCAGGGAGGAGCCTGTAACGGAGGTACATGCCCTTGACTGGAATCGAACCCAGTCCACAGGCCGACACTCTATCCACTGAGCCAAACCAGCTAGAGCAGTAATTACTATTTTTATTAGTAGTAGTAGTGTTTTGTAAGTCAATCAAAATTATCCCTATTTCTTTTGTCAGACCGGCAAAAATATATTTTTCCGTGTGCTGCGGGATTTTGGTGATTAGTTTATGTGCCATGAGATGAAAAGGTTGAAATTGCTGGTCTAGTTCAATGTACCGGTCAAGCCCCTGTACCACCCCCTTCTACCAGCGCAAAAGCCAGCCTTGCTATGGACCCACAGTGGCCCCTGGTGGCCAGTGTCAACCCATGCTTCTCTCTCCCTGAAAGCTTATCTAAAAAAACAGGGTTGGCCAGCCCTAGCTGGTGTGGCTCAGTGGATAGAGCGTCAGCCTGCAGACTGAAGGGTCCCGGGTTCAATTCTGGTCAAGGGCACATGTCCAGGGTCGCAGGCTTGATCCCCAGTAGGGGTCGTGCGGGAGGCAGCTGATCAAGGATTCTCTCTCATCATTGATGTTTCTCTCTCCCTCTCCCTTCCTCTCTGAAATCAATAAAAATATATCAAAAAATAATAATAAAATAAAATGTTCACCAGCTGGCCCTCGAAGGAAAAGGCTCGTGCAGTCTATGCGTTGCGCTCGGTTACAGATGGGGAAACTGAGGCTCAGAGGAGAGGCTGGACCTGGCCCGACAGCATCCCAGTCCCTCAACAGGGGAATTGGGACGAGAACTCTGGTCTCGACCATCTATTTTTCCTGCCGCCTTGCAGGACTCGGTGCAAAATGAAAATGTGGGGCCCTGTCCAGGAATTACTATTTTTTCCCCAAGAAAGTCATTTTATTCTCATGAAATACAATAAAACGGTTTAAGTGATGCTATTCTGTTATGGCAGCCTGAGCTAAATCATCCACCCTGTCAGACTCCTTCATTGATGGTGATTTTTTTAAAGCATTTAAAGTAGGAATTTCTTTTTCTTAATCTTTATTATTGAAAGTATTACATATGTCCCCCTTTCTCCCCCGTGGACCCCTTCCAGCTCGCCCCCTGCCCCAGGCCCTCATCACCCTATTGTCTGTGTCCATGGGTTATGCATATATGCTTTCAAGGTCTTGTCAAAGAATTATCGACCATTTCAGGATGGCATGAGCAGAGAGCCTTTCTCAGTGTGGAGCTCTATGCGCCTGCAGCTGGGCCCTGCCTGCCACCAGATACCACTCTGGGCCGAGGAGGGGCAGGTGTCGCCTACCCGGTCCTCTCTCTGCCTCCCCAGGGGCTGTCCCCCGGCCCAGCTCCTCTGCCGTAGCCTCGGCCGCAGAGGTCAGACCCGAGAGGTCTGCCGGCCCTTCCTGGGGGGGGGATGGCCTTGGACTTGCTGCCCTGGGGGCCTGCTGACCACCCTGCCTCTTCTCTCTCCCAGACCCACAGCCAGGACATTGAGAAGCTGAAGAATCAGTACCGAAACCTGGCGCGGGACAGCGCCCAGGCCAGGCGCAAGTACCAGGAGGCCAGCAAAGGTGCGTGGCTTCCCTCGGACCCGTCCACAGGTGCCCAGGGACGGGGATGGGGGGGCTGCCCAGGCCTCGGTGCCGTCACCCACACCCCCTCCCCTTGACCTCGCAGATAAGGACCGCGACAAAGCCAAGGACAAATATGTGCGCAGTTTGTGGAAACTCTTCGCCCATCACAACCGCTACGTGCTTGGCGTGCGGGCCGCGCAGCTGCACCACCAGCACCACCACCAGCTCATGCTGCCCAGCCTGCTCCAGTCGCTGCAGGACCTGCACCAGGAGATGGCCTGCATCCTGTGAGCCCCGGGCCCCCGCCCCACCCCGTCACAGCCCCATCGCCCTCCCCCCGGGCCCAGAGGCAGGGTCCAGAGAAGTCAGTCCTGTGACAGTGATGGTTGGAGAATCACGTGGGAACGGGCCTCGGGCCGAGGATTGGAGCCATTCGATGTATATCTGAATTACGTGATCCCAGGGCCCCTAATTACAGGGGTTTTAATTTTATTTATTGAGATCGTTCTAGGCTCTGGGATACAGCAGAGAGAAACACCGAAAAATACCTATCCGCTAAGATCACTCATGTCAGGGTAGAGAGGAAAGGAAGTCAGTAAGTAAAATAAAAAGCATGTTAGAAGCGACAAGTGTTCTGGAAAAAAAAACAAAAATAAGAAAGGGGGGTGGGGAGGCAGCCTTAAACAGAGTGGTGTGAAAAAGCCCCAGAGGTGGAGGCATGAGCCAGGGGATGCTGGGAGAAAGGCCGTGCCAGGAAGCGGGAGCAGCAGGTGCAAAGGCCCTGTGGCGGGAGATGGCCTGAATGAGGGGAAAGCGAGGAGGCCGGTGTGGCCTGCACAGAGCCAGGGAAGAGCTGAGTCAGACGCGAGGCCGGAGCTGTCCAGGCGTGGGGGCTGCTGGGCTGTAGAGGGGCCAGCAGGCCACTGCCAGGACTTTGGCCTCAGCGGGCAAGGCCAAGGGCAGGGAGGACCAGACAGGAGGCATCTGCAATAATCCAGACCACAGCCTGTGGCTGTTGGGACCCATGGAGAGGAGAAGGGGGGTCACAGCACATCGATGGCTGATGCCTGTGTGATTGCAGGCGTGATTGTAGCTCACTTTTTTAAAAAAAATGTATTTTTATTGATTTCAGAGAGGAAGGGAGAGGGAGAGAGATAGAAACATCAATGATGAGAGAGAAGCATTGATCGGCTGCCTCTTGCACGCCCCCTACTGGGGAGTGAGCCTGTATCCTGGGCATGTGCCCTTGACTGGAATCGAATCCAGGATCCTTCAGTCCGCAGGCTGACACTCTACCCACTGAGCCACACGGGCTAGGGCTGCAGCTCACTTTTAACCAGCACGTTCGTCGTGTGTACCGCACACCGCGCACAATCTCACTGGGCCCTCATTACCACTCCCAGCTCCCCCATCACACATAACAGGGAGTGGAGGTCAGGAGACAGTCAGTAGTTTGCCTGATGGACTGGTCATTCGGCTGGTCAACGAGGAGGTGGGGGCTCAACCCCCCACCGCTGACTCCCAACCCCAGAGTCGGGGCCCCCAGCTTCCCAGCCTCGCCCCGGCCCGAGGCCCAGCTGACTCGGGGTCCCGTCGTCGGGGGGTAGGAAGGAGATCCTGCAGGAATACCTGGAGATCAGCAGCCTGGTGCAGGACGAGGTGGCGGCCATTCACCAGGAGATGGCTGCAGCCGCTGCCCGCATCCAGCCCGAGGCCGAGTACCACGGCTTCCTGCGGCAGCACGGGTAAGATGGCCTTGGACTTGCTGGCCCCTCCTGGCCCCTGCCCGCCGCCGGAGCTGCTGGCCTGTCCCCTGACGGGGCCCTGTCCCCCCCCCAGGTCCGTCCCTGATGTCCCCCCCTGCGTCACCTTTGATGAGTCGCTGCTGGAGGAGGGCGAGGCCCTGGAGCCAGGGGAGCTGCAGTTGAATGAGCTGACGGTGGAGAGCGTGCAGCACGCGTGGGTGGCCGGCACGGGGCGGGCGCTGTCGGGCTGCGGGGGCATCTGAGGGGCAGCTCCAACCCTGCCCTTCCTCCTGGCACAGGCTGACTGCAGTGACCGATGAGCTGGCTGCGGTCAACCAGATGGTGCTCAGCCGGCAGGAGATGGTCACTCAGCTACAGCGTGAGCTCCGGCACGAGGAGCAGGCCATCCACCCCCGGCAGCGGTGAGAGGTCCCACCAAACCCCCCCTCCCCCCCGCCCCCCCTGCTGGCTGCCCCCTGAGCCCTCTCTCCCCCGCCCCACCTGCCCGCTGCAGGGTCTACCTGCTGAGCAAGAGGCAGGTGTTGCAGGAGGAGCTGCAGGGGCTGCAGGTGGTGCTGTGCAGCCAGGCCAAGCTGCAGGCCCAGCAGGAGCTGCTGCAGGCCAAGCTGGAGCGGCTGGGCCCCGGCGAGCCCCCGCCGGTCCCCCTGCTGCAGGACGACCGCCACTCCACGTCGTCCTCGGTGAGCGCCCCCACCCCCACCCACGGGGCCACCCTGCCGGCCTGCCCCGGCCGAGCTCCTCATTGTCGCCCTCCCCCTCCCCAAGCCCGGCCACCCGCTGACGTCTGTCCCTGGCCTCAGGAGCCGGAGCGGGAAGGGGGAAGGACGCCCACCCTGGAGATCCTCAAGAGCCACATCTCCGGAATCTTTCGCCCCAAGTTCTCGGTGAGTGAGGCCTGGCGGGCCCGTGCCTCTGCCTGCCCTGTCTCCAAGGGCGTGGGCCGGCCAGGAGCTCAGAGAGGCCCCCCCTGAGCCCCTCCCACCGTGGCGTCTGGGTGGCCACTGGGTTGCCCAAGTAGAGAGAAGGCTCTGCCCAGGCTGCTTTTATGGGGTGTCCCGGCATAGGTGTCCCCAGATCCTGCCAACCCCACTCCCCTTCCCTCTGCCACCACGGTGCTGAAGGGACCTGCAGCCTTGGTTACCCCACAGCTCTTCCTGCTCGGGGAGGGGCGGGGGGCTGTGGCCTGGTGTGAAAGACAAAAGTGTGGTGTGGGGCCAGCCAGCTGGCTTCCCCTCCCAGCTCTGCCCGGAGCCCGTGCCATTCTCGGCAGCCTGCTCTGGGGCCTGCGGATGGCTCTGCCTGCTCCTGGGCTGGTTGGGAGGACCGAGGGGCATGTAAGACAGACACCCTCCTGACCCCCGGCTGATATCCTGGTCACCCCCCTCGCTCCTCCCCTGCCCCTCCCCAGCTCCCCCCACCACTGCAGCTCATCCCCGAGGTGCAGAAGCCCCTGCAGGAGCAGCTGTGGTACCACGGGGCCATCCCGCGGGCAGAGGTGGCGGAGCTGCTGACCCAGTCCGGGGACTTCCTGGTGCGGGAGAGCCAGGGCAAGCAGGAGCACGTGCTGTCCGTGCTGTGGGACGGCCAGCCCCGGCACTTCATCATCCAGTCTGCGGACGTGAGTGCCGGCCCCCCTCCCGGCCGCCGGGGTGGGGGGTGGCCTCGCCGGGGTGAAGGGTGCCTCCCTGGCAGAGCGCCCGGGCCACGGAGACCCCAGTTCCTACAGCCAGACAGGCTCAAGCCCTCAGTGTGGGTTCTCCCCGGAGGAGGGGAGCAGGCGTGTGGGGCGCCATGAGGTTATACCTTTCTTCCTCCTCTTTTCTTTTCTTTTCTTTTTTCTTTTCTTCCTTTTTAATATCTTTTTATTGATTTCAGAGGGGAAGGGAGAGGGAGAGAGAGAGAAACATCAATGCTGAGAGAGAGTCACTGATTGGCTGCCTCCTGCACGCCCCACACTGGGAATCGAGCCTGCAACCTGGGCATGTGCCCTGACCAGGAATCGAACCAGTGACCTGGTTCAAAGGTTGATGCTCAACCACTGAGCCACACTGCCAGGTTATGCCTTTCTGCAGTGTCTCTGCCTCCCATCCTGGGCAGACCCTTTCTCCCTGCTGCTCCCCGCCCCCTCCCCCCAGGGCTCAGGCCCCCTCAGCAGCGAAGGCTGCTGACCCCAGGACCCCTTGCCCCGCAGAACCTGTACCGACTGGAGGGCGATGGCTTTCCCACCATTCCCTTGCTCATCGACCACCTGCTGCGCTCCCAGCAGCCCCTCACCAAGAAGAGTGGCGTTGTCCTGGGCAGGGCTGTGCACAAGGTAAGCCTGCGCCCCGGCCGCCCCCCCGCCCACGGCAGGCCCTGGGGAGCAGGGTTCCGGCCCAAAGAATCTGGGCAGGAGAGCCTTTCCGGGTCCCCAGTCTCTGGGCTCCACACAGGGGCAGCCACCTGCTGGATTTGGAAGGTCAAGACCACTCCCATCCACAGGTTGGTGCTCACCCAGTTAGGGCCCCTGCCTGGTCCCCAAAGTTCTCCACGTGGGATCCTGATAGGGTCCAACCCCATTTTACAGACTAACAAACTGAGGCACCAAGAAATGAAAGATGTAGCCTCGGTGGGAGATGTTCAGTCTTCCGCAGGGCCCAGCACGCCGTCCCTTCGCTAGCTTCTGACACCCCCCCCCTTCCCCAGGACAAGTGGGCGCTGAACCACGAGGACCTGGTGTTGGGCGAGCAGATTGGGCGGGTGAGTTGAGTGCCCTGTGGCCTCCTGGATGCCTGCGTTGTCCCACTTCCTTCCAGCCCTCCTCCCAGCCCCCCCCCCCCCCAGCTCTTCTGCTTCCCTGCCTCTCTGATCCCCAGCTCATACCCTGCTCCCCTCCTGGCCACCACCATGCACCGTTCTGCAGGAAACAGGGAAAGTCCCTGCTTCTGGCACCCCCCCCCCCACCAGCCCTACCCCCCTACCTCCTAGGCCAGGGGTGGGCAAACTTTTTGACTCGAGGGCCACAATGGGTTCTTAAACTGGACCGGAGGGCCGGAACAAAAGCATGGATGGAGTGTTTGTGTGAACTAATATAAATTCAAAGTAAACATCATTACATAAAAGGGTACGGTCTTTTTTTTTTTTTTTTTAACTTTATTCATTTCAAACGGGCCGGATTCGGCCCGCGGGCCGTAGTTTGCCCACGGCTGGCCTAGGCTCTGCCTCCCCCCAACACAGGGCCCTGCCTCCCCACCCCACCCGCCGCCCCAGGGAGCTGTGGTGAGCGAGAGGGGATGCACCGTGCTCCTGTGAGCTATAAAATACCTGCTTATGAAAGAAATCAGTTTCCTAAAGATCATAAGGCTTTTCCAACCCAAGGGAAAGTGGCTTTTGTTATTTTTGTTGTTTTTTTAAAAATATATATTTTTATTGATTTCAGAGAGGAAGGGAGGGAGGGAGGGAGAGAGAAACATCGATGATGAGAGAAAATCATGGATCAGCTGCCTCCTGCACGCCCCCCATTGGGGATCGAACCCGCTACCCGGGCCTGAGCCCTGACCGGGAATCAAACCGTGACCTCCTGGTTCTTAGGTCGATGCCCAACCACTGAGCCACACCGGCCGGGCAGAAAGTGGCTTTTGGATTGTCCGTGTCACTTCTCTTTAGTGAACATGTCCGAGGTGACATTCCCTGCCGGTCCCATGTGGACTCCCTCGGTCCCCCAACCAGGGGTGAACCAGAGAGCCGGGATGGGGTGCTGAGCGAAGGGCGGGTGGGGGCCCGGAGGGCTGTCCCCCGAGACGAGGGGACTGTGGCCCAGAGACGACGGGTAGGAACCCCGGGCCGTTGCAGGGGAACTTTGGCGAAGTGTTCAGCGGGCGCCTGCGAGTGGACAACACCCTGGTGGCGGTGAAATCCTGTCGGGAGACGCTGCCGCCTGACCTCAAGGCCAAGTTCCTGCAGGAAGCCAGGTAGGTGATGACATAACGGTCACCGCCGCGGCCCCTCAAGGGGTTCCTCTGGCACGGTGACATGGAAAGCTTGACTTCCGTGGTGTCATGTCATCCTCACAGACCCCCCCTCCCCAGGGCAGAGGGGTTGAGGCTCAGTGACCCCACCCAAAGTCACACGTCCAGGCCTCCTGACCTCAGAGGCCAAGCTTGCTTTTCTGCCCTTTCCCCGTCCTCCCTCGGGCTTCCCTGGGGTTCCCTGGGGTCCCTGGGGCTGGGGTAGGATGTGTAGGCCCCCACGGTGGGAGCCTAAGCAGCAGTGCCCGCCAGGATCCTGAAGCAGTACAGCCACCCCAACATCGTGCGTCTCATCGGCGTCTGCACCCAGAAACAGCCCATCTACATCGTCATGGAGCTGGTGCAGGGTGAGCCCAGGGCCAGGTCTCCAGGGGTGGGGACCTCAGCCCCCTGGGTCGGGGGCCCCCCTGCAGGAGGCTCAGCCAGGCTCCCCCATCCACCCCCAGGGGGCGACTTCCTGACCTTTCTTCGGACTGAGGGAGCCCGGCTTCGGATGAAGACTCTGCTGCAGATGGTGGGGGACGCAGCTGCGGGCATGGAGTACCTAGAGAGCAAGGGCTGCATCCACCGGTGAGCGGGGAGCGCCCTCACGCAGCCCAGCCTTCCCTGTAGCCCCCCCTCGTAACCCCCCTAGGTTCAGGCCGTGCTGTCACCCAGCACCCCTCATTCACCAGCAGGTCCGACTCCAGCGCTGGGGTTCGCCTCTCCCAGGGCAGAGAGCAGTCTTTTTGTTTTTTGGGGGGTTTTTTGGTTTTGTTTGTTTTTTCAGAGAGGAAAGGAAAAGGAGAGAGAAATAGAAATATCAATGATGAGAGCAAATCATTGATCGGCTGCCTCCTGCATGCCCCCCACTGGGCAGCGAGCCTGCAACCCAGGCATGTGCCCTTGACCGGAATCGAACCCGGGACCCTTCAGTCCGCAGGCCAACACTCTATCCACTGAGCCACACCAGCTCGGGCAGAGAGCAGCCTTTGTTCATGGGTGTGTCTGGGGGGCCCAGGTCAGGCCGGTGACAGGTGCTGCGTGGACGGTGGCCACGTGAGCCCCTTTCCTGCTCTTCCCAGGGACCTGGCTGCTCGGAACTGCCTGGTCACGGAGAAGAACGTGCTGAAGATCAGTGACTTCGGGATGTCCCGGGAGGAAGAGGACGGGATCTACGCCGCCTCGGGGGGCCTCAGGCAAGTCCCCGTGAAGTGGACAGCACCCGAGGCTCTGAACTACGGTAAGCCAATGGCCTCCGGGCCTCCAGGGCCAGCCGGGCGCACCTCCCTCTGACCGAGGCCGTGGCAGCCCTCTCACGCCGCCCGCCCCCTTGCAGGCCGCTATTCCTCCGAGAGTGATGTGTGGAGCTTTGGCATCTTGCTCTGGGAGACCTTCAGCCTGGGGGCCTCTCCGTACCCCAACCTCAGCAACCAGCAGACGCGGGAGTTCATAGAAAAGGGTAAGGCAGCCCGCTGCTGGCAGCAGCCTCACAGTCAAGTTTTGGGGTGTTTTGGTTTTTTTTAAAAGATTTTTGTATTGAGCCCTGACCAGTTTAGCTCAGTGGATAGAGCGTCGGCCTGTGGACTGAAGGGTCCCAGGTTTGATTCCGGTCAAGGGCATGTACCTTGGTATCAGGCTCATCCTCAGTAGGGGGTGTGCAGGAGGCAGCTGATCGATGTTTCTCTCTCATCGATGTTTCTAACTATCCCTCTCCCCTCCTCTCTGTAAAAAAAAAAAAAAAAAAAGATTTTATATGGATTTTTAGAGAGGGAGGAAGAGAGAAGGAGAGAGAGAGAAACATCAATGATGAGAGAGAATCATTGGTCGGCTGCCTCCTGCGTGCCCCCTACTGGAGATGGAACCCACAACCCAGGCATGTGCCCTGACCAGGAATCAAACGGTCGATGCTCAACCACTGAGCCACACTGGCCGGGCCCAAGCGTTTGTCCCTGTGCGGCAGGGGGACTCTTCCGGGTCCCCTCACCTTCCGGTCCTCCCACTGGGGCCAAATAAGATCAATCAGTCCTGTAGCTGCCACCGAGTGAGCACAGCAGGGAGGCGGGAATGAATCTGTCCCTTTTACAGAAGGAAAAACTGAGGCTTGCAGAGGTCACACAACCAGCGCACGGTGGGGTTGCGATTAGGACCTCTGTGTCCTTGGGGCTCTTGGTGAGGAAGCGTGGCCCCTGCAGAACAGTGCGGTTTGCTCAGTTCCCATTGCTCACGGGTTCGGGTTACCCCACTCCCCCCAGGGGCTGCGAGGGGGCCTCAGACTCCCTCCTGTGCTCGTCCTCACAGGGGGCCGCTTGCCCTGCCCCGAGCTGTGCCCCGATGCTGTGTTCAGACTCATGGAGCAGTGCTGGGCCTACGAGCCCGGGGAGCGGCCCAGCTTCAGCGCCATCCACCAGGAGCTGCAGTGCATCCGAAAGCGGCATCGGTGAGGCTGGGCCGCCTCTCCAGCCGGTGGCCTGTGCCTGCGAGATCGCACCTCCTCCCCAGCAGCTCTGGACTCCAGCCACCGGCATCCATGTCTGCTGTGCATCGCGCTCCTGCCAGGGCCTCCTCTTCCAAGCAGAAATAATAAACCACTTGTGCCCGCCTAGTGCTCTTGGCATGCGCGCTCCACTGGAGGGCAGGGCTTGGGACAGCGATGGCGAACCCATGACACGCGTGTCCGAGGTGACACGCGAACTCATTTTTTGGGTTGATTTTTCTTTGTTAAATGGCATTTAAATATATAAAATAAATACCAAAAATATAAGCCTTTGTTTTACGATGGTGGCCAAGATCAAAAAATTTCTATATGTGACACGGCACCAGAGTTAACTTAGGGTTTTTCCAAATGCTGCCACGCCGAGCTCAAAAGGTTCGCCATCGCTGTCTTAGGAGGAGCAGAGGAAAAAGGATGGACAGTGTTCATGGGGCAGAACCGACGCGGTTTGAGGGGCCTGGGCGGATGGATGCCAGGGTGACGTCCGAGTCTGGAAGCCCAGACGCAAATCCAGGCTGGCACCGGAGGCCTGACCGTCATGAGCGTATCAGTGTGAGAGAGCAGCTGACACTGCGAAGTGTGCATCGATCACATGAGATTCAGGAGAGGGGAGGGGGTCAGGGCAAGTTAGAGCTTCCCTGAGTGGCTGCAGGGAAAGAAATGGCTTCTCAGGGAGTTTCTCTCTCTCACACCCTTCCCTGAGTCCCCCTAAAACCTACAGCATGACCTGAAACTGTACCAGCGGCACCAGGGAAGGTCTAGAAGATGCAAAGTATGAACACACTGAAAAGCGTAAACGGGAAAGATGTCTAGCGCCAAACAACAAAGTGGAACTTGGAGGCCAAATGGCCATCCCCCCCAAGAAAGTTGAGGAAATAGTTGACGTCTCTTTTCAAAGACATGAGAGGCCTGTAACTTCTTTAAACAAGAGAAACCAGTTCAAGTATGACTCAATGGAAGTATTAAGAAGTCAAATCATCTCTTTATTGGAAATGGTAAAAAGCAGAACTTCTGCTTCTGGGTAGGATGTGGTAGATCTCTGCAGGCCACCACTCCCGTTGCAACAAGGAGGAGGAAACACATATAAGATGATAATCGTCATTTTTAAAGATAATGGAGAGTAGTTAGGAGAGATAAGAACCAGATGAACGGAGATGCCAAGGAGGAAAGGCCCCGCCCAGGTAAACGCTCGATGGGTGGTTATTTACGTCCCTGAGACGTGCGATGAGCAAAATTGTCCCAAACACAGGAAAGAGAAGTGAGCCGTTTCTGTGCTATGGATTGGGCCCAAGAGGAGCCTAAAATGCAAAGCCAGTTTTTCCCACAGAACATTTGCTGAGTTTTGGAGCCATTGAGGCCATTGGGAAGGGGCTGGGCTGGGAAGACAAGTCCCGCAGCCTTGCAGGATTTAGAGGGCGGACCTGAAACAAACCCATAACTCCCCCTTAAGATACTGGCCAGATCTCGAACCTGTGGGTTGGGAGGCTAAAGAGCTAACCCTAGAATCTCTGAAGAGCAGATTTTGAAAGCCGAGAGAGGCAGGAACTGGCCAGGCTTTCAACCCCAAATCCAAGAGGGCCACTCCTAAGGGACAGGGACAATCCAGGGGAGGACTGAGAGTTACAGAGCTATAACTCTGCCCCATCTTAGCTCAGCACTTGACGACTGACTACAACAGGAACAAGAAAAATATCTCGAGGTGACTAGCTCCTCTGGGTTGGGAGGTATAGGTGGGGAAGAAGGAAGGAATAACATAGTCTGGAGTCCCTAACTTTCTTTTTTTAAATATATTTTTATTGATTTCAGAGAGGAAAGGAGCGGAAGAGAGAGATAGAAACATCCATGATGAGAGAGAATCATTGATCAGCTGCCTTCTGCACGCCCCCTATTGGGGATCAAGCCCACAACCCAGGCATTTGCCCTTGACCAGAATCAAACCTGGGACCCTTAAGTCCGCAGGCCGACGCTCTATCCACTGAGCCAAACCACCTAGGGCTCCCTACCCTTCTTTTACACCCAATATGCAACATGCAAACAAAAATTATAAAATGTGCCCCAAAAAAGGATTAAAAAAATAAAGAAAAGTGGGGCCAACATATAAGAGAAAACATAACAGAAGCAAGACCACAGATGATCCAGATATTGGAGTTGGCAGACAAGGATTTTTAAAAAACTATGGTTAATTTGTTAAATGGGGTGGGGGGGGCGGTGGACAAAATAGAGGGAAATATGGAGACTTTCAACAGGGTTGTAATTTACTTAGAAGGAGCAAATAGAACCAAAAAATGCCATCCCCCCAAATTACAAACTCATTGGATGGGTTTCATAAAAATTCATAGAACTAAAGTCACACTTCTAGAGATTGAAGACAGAATTAGTGAACTTGAAGACAGAGTAATAGAAGGTGTCTAAATTGAAGTAGAGAGAGAAAAAACAAGGGAGTGGGGGGTAGGGAGCAGCCTAAGGAACAGATGGGAATTCATTATATGAGTGATTGGAGTTCCAGAAGGAGAGAGAGACATTAGGACCAGAACAAACTGACAATGACTCCAAGAGGAATAAGAAAGACCACTGATACACACAGCAACACTGATGAATCTCAAAGACGTTGCGTAAAGAAGTCAGACATGTTCAAATCCCACTTCTGACACCAAAAAAAAAGGTCAGACATGAAGGAGTGTATACTTTCCATCCCATTTCATGAAGTTCAAGAACAGGCAAAAACTAAGCAATAGAGAAGTCAAAACAGTGGTTACATCTGAGGGGTACTGCTGACGGGAAGGGCTGTGAGCACGGAGGGGCACAGCTCCACCCCTGCAGGTCTCTGCAGGGCCTTGTGGGCAAGGCTTGAGCAATCTGCCTGGAGTCTTGACCGTCGGGAGAATGTGCGACAATTGCTCGTGGAGCAAGGGGACACGCAGCCATATTCAACTGTTGGTGACAGACAGCGGAGACTGGCCCACTCCCTTTGGGGAGCCGTCGTACGCCGAGTAGCAGCAGTCATATCAGCCCTTATTTTTGGCCCAGGTAACCTCGCTGCTGCGAAGCTGTCCTGAGGTCATCATTCATAAAGAAGACAAATGTGGAATTAATGGAGATATTCATCGCAGTATGACTTATTTTGCTTCAAAATCACAAAACTCTGCCTGGCCGGTGTGGCTCAGCATTGCCCTATGAACCAGGAGGTCACCATTGGATTCCTATCAGGACACATACCCGCAATCCCCAGTGAAGCAGCTGATCCATGATTTTCTCTCATCACGTTTCTACGCTCTCTCCCTCTTCCTTCCTCTCTGAAATCAATTTTAAAAATTAAAAACAAAAAACACACAGCCCTAACCAGTTTGGCTCAGTGGCTTTTGAGCTCGGCGTGTCAGCATTTTGAAAAACCCTAACTTAACTCTGGTGCCGTGTCACATATAGACATTTTTTGATCTTTGTAACCACAGTAAAACAAAGACATATATATATATATTTTTTTAAATATATTTTATTGATTTTTTACAGAGAGGAAGGGAGAGAGACAGAGAGTCAGAAACATTGATGAGAGATACATCGATCAGCTGCCTCCTGCACATCCCCCACTGGGGACGTGCCCGCAACCCAGGCACACGCCCCCCACTGGAATCGAACCTGGGACCCCTCAGTCCGCAGGCCGACGCTCTATCCACTGAGCCAAACCGGTTACGGCAAGACTTATATTTTTGATATTTATCTTATATATTTAAAATGCCATTTAACAAAGAAAAATCAACCAAAAAAAAAAATGAGTTCGCGTGTCACCTCTGACACCATCACTGGGCTAGAGCACTGGCCTGTGGACTGAAGGGTCCCTGGTTCGATTCCGGTCAAGGGCACAGGCCCGGGTTGCAGGCTCGATCCCCAGTGTGGGGCGTACAGGAGGCAGCCGATCAATGATTCCCTCTCATCATTGATGTTTCTCTCTCTCTCCCTTCCTCTCTGAAATCAATAAAAATTTTTAAAAATATTGTTGCCGAAACCGGTTTGGCTCAGTGGATAGAGCGTCGGCCTGCGGACTGAAGGTTCCCAGGTTCGATTCCGGTCAAGGGCACGTACCTTGGTTGCGGGCACATCCCCAATGGGAGATGTGCAGGAGGCGGCTGATCCATGTTTCTCTCTCATCGATGTTTCTAACTCTCTATCTCTCTCCCTTCCTCTCTGTAAAAAAATCAATAAAATATATATAAAAATAAAAATATTGTTAAGAAAACACACAAGATGACAAACCCAGACAACTATAGGATGTTTTGGCGGTTGGGTGGCGAGCAGGGAAGGACAGGGGCGGGCGCCCCGCACCGACAGGAGGCAGCACCGGCCTGAGAACGTAGCAGCAGCAGAAGGTCCTCCGGGCGGAGCCGGGGCCGGCGGGCGGGCCGGGCGGGCCGGTGCGGGGCGGGGACTGCGGCTGCGCACTGCGGCGGGGTCGCCGGCGCGGGGCGCGCGGGAGGCGCGTGGCGGCCGGAGCGGGCGGGGCCGGGGCGGCGCCGCTGACCCCGCCCCGCACGCAGCTCCGCCGGCGGCCGCGGGAGGAAGGGCCGGGCGCGCGGAGTCGGGGCGGCCGCCTTCCCCGCGTCGCTGCCGGGCGCGCGGAGTCGGGGCGGCCGCCTTCCCCGCGTCGCTGCCGGGCGCGGGCCGCCACCCGCGGGGATGCGAGGCCGGCCGCACACGGTAACGCGCCGGGCGGGCGCGGAGGAGGGTCCCGCTGTCCCGCCGGGGCCCGGGGTGGGCAGCAGGAGTGCGAGCGGCGCCTCGGGGCCGGAGGCACCCCGCACCCCGCGCCGGGCAAAGTGGGTGGAGCTGGAGAGAGACGGGGGCGGGGGTGGGGGTGGCCGACCGGGCGCAGGTGCCTGTCTCCCGGGTGAACCCCCCCTCCGCCCCCGTCTCTCTCCAGCTCCACCCACTTTGGCTCGGAACCGGCTCCCAAAGGCTAAAAATATTGCCCGGAGGCTCCTGAGCGGAACCGGACCGCGCTCAGCCGGGCACAGGGCACCGGCGACAGCGCTCCCGGCCCCGCACCGCCGGCTGCCGGCGGCCTCTCTCCGCGGAGCAGGCAAGTGGGGGCCCGCGGGCCCGAAGTTACCTTCCTGTCCGGCCTGTCCCCTCCTTACCCAGGGGACCCCTTCCGCAGCGATCACTGCTGGCTTCCCGGGGTGGGGGGTCCCCCAAATGCCATCCAAGCGGAGGGTGCAGGTTAGCTCCTGCGGCATCGGGACTAGCGGGCAAGGCACGGAGGACTCGGTCTGTGTGAGCGGCATCGGCTGCTCGTTTTTCAGTCCGTTCTGTATTTCCTGATGGGAGCGGAGCCGTGCCCGCCGGGTGCCAGCCTGGTCCCCGAGGGCAGGGAGGAAGGCTCTCCTGTGAGCCTCTGTGGGTCTTTAAATCAGAATAGCTGTTGATTCCTCTGGAACTAGAGCCACGTGGTCCAAAGCCAGGACGCCCACCTGCTGTGCCCGCTGTGTCTTCCTGGATCAGCTCTTGGGGGGCTGGTTCCATCAGGAGGGAGTGTGGTGACCTCTGGAGTCAGAGCCACGAAGTTTGTTATCTCGCGTGTGTGTGTTTTGTTTTTTTTTTAAATATATTTTATTGATTTTTTTTACAGAGAGGAAGGGAGAGAGATAGAGAGTTAGAAACATCGATGAGAGAGAAACATCGATCAGCTGCCTCCTGCACACTCCCCACTGGGGATGTGCCCGCAACCCAGGTACATGCCCTTGACCAGAATCGAACCTGGGACCCTTCAGTCCGCAGGCCGACGCTCTATCCACTGAGCCAAACCGGTTTGGGCTCGCGTGTTTTTTATAGCATCAGCCTCGGGGGAGACATCTGCTCTCCCCAGGAGGAGGACGAGAAGGAAAAGGAGGCGGAGAAGGAGGAGGAGGCAGCAAGATCAGCCTCAGAGAGTAGGGTCCCTGCGGGGTGAGGACCCACACCGGGCGCTGGGACTTGCTGCTCTGGAGCTCGCTGTTCTGGGGAGTCGGGCAAATAGAGGTTCCTGGGGAGCAGCTCTTGGGATCGCCTTGGAGCGTTTGGTGGAAAGATCCCCAAAGGGGGTTTTGGCTGTTGGAGCTGAATACGGTGCCCTCCTGCCAGGTGTGGGGCGGCCAGGATGAAGCTGAAGAAGCAGGTGACGGTGTGTGGGGCCGCGGTCTTCTGCGTGGCCGTCTTCTCGCTCTACCTCATGCTGGACCGGGTGCAACACGACCCCGCCCGGCACCAGAACGGCGGGAACTTCCCCCGGGTGAGTCAGGCTTGGCGGCTGAGGTCTTCACGCACACGTTGCCAGGGCTCAGCGCCCAGCTGGAGGGCCATGTCCACCCAGGACAAGAACGCTGCTTCCCCCTGGGCAGCTTTTCTTTTTTTTTTAAAAAAAATATATATATTTTATTGATTTCAGAGAGGGAGAGACAGAAACATCAATGATGAGAGAGAGTCATCAATCAGCTGCTTCCTGGCACGGCCCCTCCAGGGATCAAGCCCACAACCCAGGCATGTGCCCTTGACCGGAGTCGAACCCAGGACCCTTCAGTCCACAGGCTGATGCTCTATCCATTGAGCCACACCAGCCAGGGCTGGGTAGCTTTTCTTTAACCCGGAGCTAAAAACAATGATGCCACAGAAGGAGGAGGGGGAAATGGCATGACGGACTGCTGCTCTGTCTTGGGAATTTTTTTTCTTTATAATATATTTTTATTGATTTCAGAGAGGAAGGGAGAGAGATAGAGAGAGATAGAAACATCCATAATGAGAGAGAATCACTGATTGGCTGCCTCCTGCACGCCCCACACTGAGGATCAAGCCCGCAACCCTGGGCATGTGCCCTTGACCAGAATCGAACCTGGGACCTTTCACAGGCCGATGCTCTATCCACTGAGCCAAACCGGCTAGGGCGGTCTCGGGAATTCTTGGCAGATATTGCTAATGGATTGCACTGTGCATTCCCACGGGGCCCAGATGCAGTCCGTGTGGGCACACGGGCGGCGCCGGGTGGAGAATAGGCATGTGAGGTGACACCTCGGCCTCCCGGACCTAGAGGGCGAGGGTGCGCCCAGCCCAAGTGGGTCGCAGTCCTCCGGAGTGATTCGCGCCTCTTCCCTTATCTGGCCAGAGCCATTGCCCCGTAGGCTCGTGGTTCTGCCTTCCTCGGGGCAGGCCGGGGTCACAGTCGAGCCTCAGGTGCAGGGCCGCAGGCCGAGAGCCCCCCCAAAGGTGGCAGGCAGGAGCGGAGGGTGACTGTGCTCTGGTTTTCTGGCAGAGCCAAATTTCTGTGCTGCAGAACCGCATCGAGCAGCTGGAGCAGCTGCTGGAGGAGAACCACGAGATCATCAGCCACATCAAGGAGTCCGTGCTGGAGCTGACCGCCAACGCCGACGGCGCGCCCGCCCTGCTGCCCTACTACACGGCCAACGGCTCCTGGGTGGTGCCGCCGGAGCCCCGGCCCAGCTTCTTCTCTGTCTCCCCCCAAGACTGCCAGTTCGCTCTGGGGGGCCGGGGCCCGAAGCCGGGGCTGCAGGTAAGGGCCTGAGCCGGCGGGGGCCCCTCGGGGGCCGGGAGGCGCCACTGAGCCTGCTCCCGCCCGGCAGATGCTGACCGTGTCGGAGGAGCTGCCCTTCGACAACGTGGACGGCGGGGTGTGGAAGCAGGGCTTCGACATCTCCTACGGCCCCCACGACTGGGACGCCGAGGACCTGCAGGTGTTCGTGGTGCCGCACTCGCACAACGACCCAGGTGAGGCCACAGCGCCCCACAGCCGGGCGTGGGGTGGGCTGGCTTTTTTTAAAATACATGTTTATGGCTCTGGCTGGTTTGGCTCAGTGGATAGAGCATTGGCCTGCAGACTGAAGGGTCCCGGGTTCGATTCCGGTCAAGGGCACGTGCCTGGGTTGCGGGCTCGATCCCCAGTAGGGGGCGTGCAAGAGGCAGCCGATCCATGATTTTCTCTCATCATTGATGTTTCTCTCTCTCTCTCCCTCTCCCTTCCTCTCTGAAATCAATGGGGAATATATAAATATATACTTTTTAAAAATATTTTATCGATTTTTTACAGAGAAGAAGGGAGAGGGATAAAGAGCTAGAAACATCGATGAGAGAGAAACATCGACCAGCTGCCTCCTGCACACTCCCCACTGGGGATGTGCCCACAACCAAGGTACATGCCCTTGACCGGAATCGAACCTGGGACCCTTCAGTCCTCAGGCCGACGCTCTATCCACTGAGCCAAACTGGTTAGGGCTATATAGACTTTTTTTATTGAGCAGATAAATCAATAGGGAATATATATAAATATATATATGTGTGTATATATATATATATATAAATATATATACATGTATATTTCAGAGAGGAAGGGGGAGAGAGAGATAGAAACATCAGTAATGAGAGAGAATAATGGATTGACTGCCTCCTGCACGCCCCACACTGGGGATCGAACCTGCAACCCCCGGGGCAGATGCCCTGACCAGGAACCGGCCGGGCTCAGCAGGCGCCCCGATGGCCAGGGTGAGGGAGAGACAGTCGAAGCGGGTGTGGCACCCTCAGGGGACCCTGTGTTGCTCCCCAGGCTGGATCAAGACCTTTGACAAGTACTACGCGGAGCAGACCCAGCACATCCTCAACAGCATGGTGACCAAGCTGCAGGAGGACCCCCGGCGCCGCTTCCTCTGGGCCGAGGTCTCCTTCTTCGCCAAGTGGTGGGACAACATCAGCGCCCAGAAGAGGACGGCCGTCCGGAGGCCAGTGGCTGTCGGGAGGCGAGGGAGGGCGTCCCCTGGGCCTAGGCTGGGTGTGCAGGTCGCGCCCAAAGCTGTGGTCCCACTGTGCCGGGAGAGGCGAGGGGATGCGTGGCAGGGGTGAGGCGTGATGGCGGAGGGGCCGAGAATGAGACAGCAGGGGCTGGTCCGAGGGTCACTGTGTTAGGAGAGATCAGAGTTCTGTGAGCACAGATAAGAGAAAGTCAGGAGCCCTAACCGGTTTGGCTCAGTGGATAGAGCATCGGCCTGCGGACTGAAGGGTCCCAGGTTCGATTCCAGTCAAGGGCATGTACCTTCGTTGCAGGCACATCCCCAGTAGGGGGTGTGCAGGAGGCGGCTGGTCGATGTTTCTCTCTCATCAATGTTTCTACCTGTCTATCCCTCTCCCTTCCTCTCTATAAAAATATCAATAAAATATATTTTAAAAAAAAGAAAGAGAAAGGCAGGAGCCAGGCCCCTGGACGCTCAGGTGGCATCCGCAGGTCAGCAGGACCAGGACAGCAGGGAAGTGGGCTGGCGGGAAAGGAGAGCCCGTGTCCGTCCCCTTGGCCCCAGGTTCACGTGAGCTGGCCCAGTGAGGCCATGCGCCCGGGTCCCAGCATCTTCTGTTTGGCACGACTGGGCAGATGCCCCCCCTCCCACCCCCAGGCTGAGTGTGAGGCCTTCCCTGCAGGCTGGTGGGCAACGGGCAGCTGGAGATGGCCACCGGAGGCTGGGTGATGCCCGACGAGGCTAACTCCCATTACTTTGCACTGATCGACCAGCTCATCGAGGGACACCAGTGGCTGGAGAGGAATCTCGGTGAGGCAGGCTCAGGAGAGGGCGTCGGCCCCAGAGCTGGGCCCAGAGGGTCGCTGGGGGCTGCCAGGTGCAGGGCTGGCAGGTGGTGGCACCCCGGTGTGCTAATTCCCCCATCCGGGGCCCGGTGTGATGGCAGGAAGGGAGCTGGAGGTAGGACCCTCCCGAGAGGCCCGGCATGGGGTGTTCAGGGCTCTGGCTTCCATTCCCCTGCCCAGGTGTGACCCCGCGCTCGGGCTGGGCCGTGGACCCCTTCGGGCACAGCCCCACCATGGCTTACCTGCTGCGCCGTGCCAACCTGACCAGCATGCTGATCCAGAGGGTGCACTATGCTATCAAGAAGCACTTCGCTGCCACCCACAGCCTGGAGTTCATGTGGAGGCAGAGCTGGGGTAAGGCCAGGTCAGGTGGAGGGGGTGACCGTGGCCGCACTCCCTGGGGCAGGGGCCTCAGAGCAGGTCGCCACGGGGGTACTGCGTACTTCTGAGCCCTCCCTCGTCCTGACCCTTGACCTGCACGTCCTCTGCAGCCTTAAGTCTAGGTTGAGCCTCCCCCCGCCTTTTTTTAATCCTCACCCCAAGATATTTTTCCATTGATTTTCAAAGAGAGAAAGAGAAACATCGATGTGAGAGAAACACATCGATGGGTTGCCTCCCGCATGTGCCCAGATCAGGGCCCGGGCCAGGCAGGAGCCTGCAACTGAGGTTCATGCCCTTGACCAGAATCGAACCTGCAGGCCGATGCTCTAGCCACTGAGCCACACCAGCCGGGGCCCAGCCTCCTCTTCTGCAGGGTCGCCTGCAGCTGGGGCGGATCGCTGTCCTGCGGGCGCCCCTGTGCCCAGCTCCCGACATAGCCGGCTGGGGGCTGACTGCCTGCCGTGTCCTCTTCAGACTCGGACTCCAGCACAGACATCTTCTGCCACATGATGCCCTTCTACAGCTATGACATCCCCCACACCTGCGGCCCGGACCCCAAGATTTGCTGCCAGTTTGATTTCAAACGCCTGCCTGGCGGGCGCATCAACTGCCCGTGGAAGGTGCCTCCTCGCGCCATCACGGAGGCCAATGTGGCCGAGAGGTACGGCCGCCTGCTGGGGCTTCATGAGGGGGAGAGGGCTCAGGGGGTGCCTCAGGCCCGCGGCCACTTTGGTGGCAGCTCCCTGACGAGTCTCCCTGGAGAATGGAGTGTTTCTAAGGACCGCCTTTCCCACATGGTTTTACTTCCTAAATGAGCACGTTTTCCTGCCCTCACAAACTGTCAGAGCCGCGTGGCTGACCCACAGGTGGATAATTCTCAGATCGGTACAGTTCCTTCCAACCCTCAGCCTGATGTCACCTCGGGCACCTTGCCTTGGCTCCTGTTCCAGGAACCCCGAACCCCGAACCCCGCTCAGGGGTGCTCGTGGTCCGCCCAGCAGCCTCCCGCCCCTGAGAAAGCAGGCTCGTTCCCTTTGAGACAATCCCCGGGGACCCCTAGAATGTCGCTGTGGCTGAAATTGGCCCCCTGGGAAGGTGCAGGTTAAGAGGGATCAGAAACGGCGATTTAGCCAGAACCAGTCTGGCCTTAAGAATACAACAGGTCGAACTGGTTTCCAGGGTGCAGCCTCCAATTTCCATGATGTCCGAGAGGTAAGAGGACATGTGACCGGAGGGAGGGAGAGAGGTCTTTTGTTTCCAGATCCAGAAACCTAACTGCGGCTCCCAGACAAACACTGAGGCTCAGGGTGCGGAGGCAGGACTTTTATTATTTTTTTAATTAAAAAATTTATTATTATTTTTAATCCTCACCAGAGGATATTTTCCCATTGGTTTTTAGGGAGCGTGGGAGAGAGAGGGAAAGACAGAGAGAAACATTGATGTGAGAGGGACACATCGATGGGTTGCCTCCTGCACGCACCCCGACCAGGGCCCAGGCCAGGGAGGAGCCTGCAACCGAGGTCCGTGCCCTTGACGGGAATCGAACCCGGGACCCTGCAGTCCATAGGCCGACGCTCTATCCACTGAGCCACACCGGCCAGGGTGAGGCAGGGTTTTCCTTAGCGCAGCCTCCGTGGGCCACAGGTGTGCAGCAAGCCAGTCACGGAGTAACTTCGTTTTCTCCTCTGAAGGACTTCCTTGGCAGGTAACGAGGGGGAAATGGTATTTGAGGAGTCCCCTCCTGAGAACAAAATAGAAAAGTAGAAGCTGACCAGCACGGTTAAGTAGCTTAGTAGCTACTTGAACTGCGACACCGAAATATGATATACTATATATTTTTTTAAAGTATATCTTTATTGATTTCAGAGAGGAAGGGAGAGGGAGAGAGAAATAGAAACATCAATGATAAGAGAGAATCATTGATCGGCTGCCTCCTGCACATCCCCCTACTGGGGATCAAGCCCACAACCCAGGCATGTGCCCTCGACCGGAATCGAACCCGGGACCCTTCAGTCCACAGGCTGATGCTCTATCCACTGAGCCACACCAGGGAGGGCTACCATATATATATATATTTTTTAATATATTTTATTGACTTTTTACAGAGAGGAAGGGAGAGAGATAGAGAGTAAGAAACATCAATCAGCTGCCTCCTGCACATCTTCTACTGGGGATGTGCCCGCAACCCAGGTACATGCCCTTGACCGGAATCGAACCTGGGACCTTCCAGTCCTCAGGCCGATGCTCTATCCACTGAGCCAAACCGGTTTCAGCCTACCATATTTTTGTAGGTTGATCTGAGAAGAGAAAGGGTGTGGCTCAGCGGATGAGCATTGACCCAGGAACCAAGAGGTCACCGGTTCGATCCCTGGTCAGGGCACATACCCGGGTTGCCAGCTCCATCCATCCCAGTGTGGGGCGTGCAGGAGGCAGCCCATCCATGATTCTCTCTCATCATTGATGTTTCTCTCTCTCTCTCCCCCTCTCCCTTCCTCTCTCTCTAAAATCAATAAAAATATTTTTTTTCAAAGAGAGAAAGGGGCTTTGATGATATGCTACAGATACCTGCTTGTTTATTGATTTTTACCAGTAACTTGGATGAAAAGGAAAATAAATGTTTATCTATAGTTCCTACCAGGTGCCAGACAGGGTTCCCGTGTTCTAGCAAATATTAGTTCGTGCAGTTTATTTTATTTATCATAATGGTGTGATTGGCAGATACTGATATTATCCTCATTTCATAGGAACTGTGGCCCAGAGAGGTTAAGTCACTGGCTCAGGGTCACTCAGCGAGTGCAGGCGGAGCTGGCGTTGGCACGGTCCAGCCCCTGAGTGCAGGCCCTCCTTCTAGGGCTGCCTCACTCACTGGTGGACAGAAGGAAGCCGGAGTGTCAGGGTCTGGATCCCAGCAGTTTGGGATGTGGGTCGAATCTGACACCTAAGGTTTATTAGGCACAGGTGTGAGTTTCCACCCTGAGCTTCAGAAAACAATAGAAACTCAGGGTGAGGAGAAAAGACCTGAGAGCCACCCGCATGGGGAAACGGCACCTGACGTGAGCACCTCAGGGGCTGCCAGCCACACCCACGTGGGCACACGCCACTCCCATGGTGCACCAGCCGGAACAGGGCAGGTTCTGCCTTCCCTGTGGGCCGGCCCCCCCTTGTCCCCTGTATCCATCACTAGGTCCCTGCACTGAGGAGGGTGGGCCCATCTTTGGTATGTTTTAATATATATTTTATTGATTTCAGAGAGGAAGGGAGAGGGAGAGAGAAACATCCATGATGAGAGAGAACCATGGATCGGCTGCCTCCTGCACGCCCCCCACTGGGGATCGAGCCCGCAACCCGGGCATGTGCCCTTGACCAGGAATCGAACTCGGGACCCTTCAGTCCCCAGGCCAGCGCTCTGTCCACTGGGCCAAACTGGTTAGGGCCTTTGGTGAGACTCACAGGGAAGGAGGACTGGTCTGCTGTGTGTGGGGCCCAGGGATAGAAGCCTTCCCTGCAGCCCAGCACGGCAGCTCTCCGCCCGTCAGCACTGGAGAGCGCTGGGCTCAGGACGGGGTCCCACCCCCCAGGCGGGCACCTGCAGGCCTGGACCCCCCACCCCCACGGGGGCTCTGCTCAGCATCCTGTTCCCCTCCCACCCAGGGCAGCGCTGCTCCTGGACCAGTACCGCAAGAAGTCCCGGCTCTTCCGCAGCAACGTGCTGCTGGTGCCGCTGGGCGACGACTTCCGCTACGACAAGCCCCAGGAGTGGGACGCCCAGTTCTTCAACTACCAGCGGCTCTTCGACTTCCTCAACGGCAAGCCCGAGCTGCACGTGCAGGTGCGGCCGCCGCCCCTTCCCGAGGCTCCCCACCTTCCCAGGGCTTCCCTTTCCTTCTCTTTCTTCCTTTTTTTTAAAGGGTTACTTTTTATTTATTCATTTATCATGTTTTTGGCAATCCTCACCCAGGGATATTTTGCCATTTATTTTTAGAGGGAGTGGAAGGGGGAGGGGGAGAGAGAGAAACATCGATGTGAGAGAGACACATTGGTTGCCTCCTGCACGCACCCCGACCAGGGCCGAGGCTGGGGAACCTGCCACTGAGATACGTGCCCTTGATCAGAACCGAACCCGGGGCCCTTCAGTCCACGGGCCGACATGCTACCCACTGAGCCAAACCGGCCAGGGCCATACTTTATTTTTTATTTTTTTTTTGTTAATATATTTTTATTGATTTCAGGGAGGAAGGGAGATGGAGAGAGAGATAGAAACATCAATGATGAGAGAGAGTCATGACTGGCTGCCTCCTGCACGCCCCCTACTGGGGATCGAGCCCGCAACCCAGGCATGTGCCCTTGCCCGGAATCGAACCCACAACCATCCAGACCACAGGCCGATGCTCTATCCACTGGGCCAACCCGGCCAGGGCTATTTTTATTTTTTAAATAAACTTTTTATTGTTGATAGTTGATATTTATAATAGAAATTTCCCCACTTAGCCTCCATCCTCCCAGCCCCTACTCATCCCCCCAGGTCTTCACCACCCTGTTGCTGTGTCCATGGGCTGTGCCTATAACTGTATGAGTTCTTTGGTTTATCTCTTCTCGTCCCCCAGCCCCACATCGAGCTGTGTCAGTCTGTTCCATGCCTCCCTGCCTCGGCTCTTGTTTTATTGGTCATTCATTCTGTTCATTAGATTCCACCGATAAGTGAGATCATGTGATATTTGTCTTCCCATCTGCCAGAATTCCCTCCCAGGCCCCCAGCAGGGGGTGAGGCCGGAGGGTGGCAGGGACAGGGACTGCGTAGGCGGGATCCCGGCCGCAGCCCCGGGCCCCCGTTCCCAGGAGGCTCTGGCACTGAGGGGAACGGGTCTGCGGGGTCCCCACAGGCCCAGTTTGGCACCCTCTCCGACTACTTTGACGCCCTGTACAAGAGGACGGGGGTGGAGCCGGGGGCCCAGCCCCCGGGGTTTCCCGTGCTGAGCGGAGATTTCTTCTCCTACGCGGACCGGGAGGACCATTACTGGACCGGCTACTACACCTCCCGGCCATTCTACAAGAGCCTGGACCGCGTCCTGGAGGCCCATCTGCGGTGAGCCCCGGGGTGGGCCGGGGTGGAAGGCGGGGGGCGCGGGGTGGGGGGGCCTGGGAGTCCTGGGGCGGGCGGGGTTCTGACTCCTCTCTCTGCACAGCGGGGCAGAGATTCTCTACAGCCTGGCAGCCGCTCACGCCCGCCGCTCCGGCCTAGCCAGCCAGTACCCACTCTCGAACTTCGCCCTCCTGACCGAGGCCCGGCGCACCCTGGGGCTCTTCCAGCACCACGATGCTATCACGGGCACTGCCAAGGAGGCCGTCGTGGTGGACTACGGGGTCAGGTGCGGCCCTGCCCACCCCCCCAGAGGAAGGCCGGGTGGGGCAGTTGCGGGCAGGCCTCCTGGAGCCTTGGCCCGTGGGCAGCGTGGGCAGCATGTGTGGTCGTCTCCCCCACGGCCCCTCTCCTGTCCCCCAGGCTGCTGCGCTCCCTTGTCGGCCTGAAGCAGGTCATCATCAATGCGGCTCACTACCTGGTGCTGGGGGACAAGGGGGCCTACCGCTTCGACCCCGAAACGCCCTTCCTCCACATGGTGAGCCGACCCGGGCCTGCTCAGGGGGCCCCCTGGCCTGGGCGGTCCCACCCCAAGAGCTGGGGGGGGTGGGGTCTTCCTCCTCTTTCCCTGCCCTGTCCTGGGGTGCAGTCTGTGCCCAGTGCAGCTGCTGGTCCCCACCCAGGACAAGGGTGGGGCGGCGGCAGGATGTGCGTCAGGCCGAGTCCCGTGATGGCTCTTCCCTTCCCACCGTTTTTTTTAAAAATTGATTTCAGAGAGGAAGGGAGAGGGAGGGAGAGAAACATCAGTGATGAGGGAGAATCATGGATCAGCTGCGTCCTGCACACCCCCTCCTGGGACCATATGCCTTTGACCGGAATCGAACCCGGGACCCTTCAGTTCACAGGCTGATGTTCTGTCCACTGACCTGAACCAGCTAGGGCTTCTTCCCACTTTTTTTTTTTTTGAAATAAGAATGCCATTTATTTTATTTTCTTAATATATTTTTATTCATCTCAGAGAGGAAGGGAGAGAGAGAGAGAGAGAGAAACATCCATGATGAGAGAATCGTGGATCGGCTGCCTCCTGCACGCCCCCTTCTGGGGATCGAGCCTGCAACCCGGACGTGTGCCCTTGACTGGGAATCGAACCTGGGACCCTTCAGTTCACAGGCCGGCGCTCTACCCATTGAGCCACACCAGCTAGGGCCTTCCCACTGTTTAATTCCAGGATGACACCCGCTTAAACCACGACGCCCTGCCAGAGCCCACGCTGATCCAGCTGGACGCCTCACCCAGGTGAGCCGGACCAGCCGCGCCCGGGGCAGAGCCGCTCCCTGCCCCCCCTGCTCCCCCCTCCCCCCTCTCCCCCCCTCCCTCCCACACCTGGCACAGGCGCGGAGGCCTCCTGGCGAGCTCACCCTCCACCCGCAGGTACGTGGTGCTCTTCAACCCGCTGGACCAGGAGCGGCTCAGTGTGGTGTCCCTGCTGGTCAGCTCGCCCCGGGTGCGCGTCCTGTCGGACGAGGGCCAGCCCCTGGCCGTGCAGGTCAGCGCCTACTGGAGGTCCGCCACCGACATGGTCCCCGACGTCTACCAGGTGAGCCTCTGCCCATCCTGGGCCTCTATCCCTCGGCACCAGCCTCCCACCCTCCTCCATGCTCCCCGGGTGGGGGACCGGGGTCCTGGGGGAGGGGCTGCCCAGAGGACAGTCGCTGGTGAGGTTTCTGTCCTCGAAGGGAAGGCGAGGTCAGGAATAGTCCTGGTGAGAGTCAACGTGGCATTCTATTGCCTGCCATTCATTCTTTCAGCAAACCTGTATTTGTTTTAAATAATATTTACTTTATTTTTATTGGCTTCAGAGAGGGATAGAGAGAGAGAGAAACATCAATAATGAGAGAGAATCATAGACGGGCTGCCTCCTGCACGCCCCCTACAGGGGATGAAGCCTGCAACCCAGGCATGTGCCTTCACTGGGAATCGAACCCGGAACCCTTCAGTTCGCAGGCCGAGGCTCTATCCACTGAGCCAAACTGGCCAGGGCTCAGCAGACCTTAGCGTGGGGCTCCCACTTCATAGTCTCCCAGTGTCATTTGAGATTCATAACAGTCTGCCCAGGGGCAGGTAATACCACCTCCCCTGCCCCAGGAGGGGACGGAGGCCCGGTGGGTGCAGGGCCTTGCTCAGGCCCAGGACCCGCATCCCAGGCCGGTGCCCAGGACTGACGCCGGGCTGTGCCCTGTGCCCCCTGTGCCGTAGGTGTCTGTGCCCGTCCGCCTGCCGGCGCTGGGCCTGGGCGTCCTGCAGCTGCAGCCGGGCCTGGATGCCCACCGCACGCTGCCCTCCTCCGTGCGCGTCTACCTGCAGGGCCGGGAGCTGGCCGTCAGCCGGCACGAGGCCTTCCCGCTCCGCGTCATGGACTCCGGCCCCGGCGACTTCGCCCTCAGCAACCGCTACATGCAGGTCTGGTTCTCAGGCCTCAGCGGGCTCCTCAAGGTAAGGCCCGGCGGGAGCCCGAGGGTGCGGGAGCCGCGGGAGCCGCGGGAGCCCGAGGGTGCGGGAGCCCCGGGAGCCGCGGGAGCCCGAGGGTGCGGGAGCCGTGGGAGCCGGGAGCCGCGGGAGCCGGGAGCCTGAGGGTGCGGGAGCCGTGGGCCCGGGAGCCCGAGGGTGCGGGAGCCGCGGGAGCCGGGGGCCCGAGGGTGCGGGAGCCGCGGGAGCCGGGCGCCTGAGGGTGTGGGAGCCGGGAGCCCGAGGGTGCAGGAGCGTGGGCCCGGGAGCCCGAGGGTACGGGAGCCGCGGGAGCCGGGGGCCCGGCGGGAGCCCGAGGGTGCGGGAGCCGGGGGCCGGGAGCCGCGGGAGCCGGCGGCCTGGGAGCCCAAGGGTGCGGGAGCCGTGGGAGCCAGGAGCCCGAGGGTGCGGGAGCCGCGGGAGCCGTGGGAGCCGGGAGCACACCACCGCCCCGCTGACGTGGGTCTCGGGGGACTGGGCTCGGCTCCTGGGGACGTTCGTGCGCGCCCTCCCGGGGGCAGGCCTGACATGCCGGTGTGGGGCCAGGGGTCAGGGCTGCGTTTCTCGGCAGAGCATCCGAAGGGTGGACGAGGAGCGCGAGCAGCGCGTGGACATGCAGTTCTTGGTCTACGGCACCCGCACGTCCAAGGACAAGAGTGGTGCCTACCTCTTCCTGCCTGACGGCGAGGCCCAGGTACCCAGGGGCACGGCGGGAACCCCGGGGGCCTGGGCCTCGCTCCCTGGGCACAGGAGACCTGTGGACGGGGCAGTGGGGTGGGCCCTGCTGGGGCTTGGCCTGGGCTGCCCCTGAGAGGCGGGGAGCTCACCCAGGGGGGCTTGGCCCAACTCAGCCAGGGTCTCAGGCCGGGGCCTGCCGGGCACAGCTCCTTCCTGGCCTGGCCCTGGGCTGGCCCCTTCCTGCTCTGCCCTGTGCCGGGGCTCAGTGCCACCTGCTCTCTCCCAGCCCTACGTGCCCAAGGAGCCCCCCGTGCTGCGCGTCACCGAAGGCCCCTTCTTCTCGGAGGTGGCGGCGTACTACGAGCACGTCCACCAGGTGGTCCGGCTCTACAACCTGCCAGGTACGCCCGCAGAGGAGGAGGGCAGACAGGAGGTGCGGGCCCAGGGCTGTGACATGCGCTCCCTCCCACCCGGGCCCTGTCGGGACAGCCATTCCGACCCGTGGTCTTCGGAGGCAGGGATGATGCTTAATTGGTTCTCTGGGTGTAAAGGTGGTCCAGGAAGAAACGCTGGGGGTGCCTGGGGGTGGGCGCAGCCTGTCCAGCTGCCTCCGGCCGTGGCTCAGCCTCACACACCCCCTCTGTCCCTGTGCCCAGGGGTGGAGGGGCTGTCGCTGGACCTGTCGTCGCTGGTGGACATCCGGGACTACGTCAACAAGGAGCTGGCCCTGCGCATCCGCACGGACATCGACAGCCAGGCCACCTTCTTCACCGACCTCAACGGCTTCCAGGTGACGGGGGGCCCGGGGCCCGGGGACCCCGTGGAACAGAACTCGGACTGGGTTTTGCTTCCGGAAGTCGGAGGCACTGGGGTGAGGTCAGGAGGGGTGCCCGCCCTGATGGAGAAGAGGAACCAGGCGAGAGTGGCCAGGGAGGGGCCCCTTCAGACCGGGGACCCCCTGGGGCCCACGTCCGCACCTGAATGCCCTTGACCCGCTGGCCTGCCCCCAGGTGCAGCCCCGGCGGTACCTGAAGAAGCTGCCCCTGCAAGCCAACTTCTACCCCATGCCCGTCATGGCCTACATCCAGGACGCCCAGAGCCGGCTCACGCTGCACACCGCACAGGCCCTGGGCGTCTCCAGCCTCCATGACGGTGAGTGGGAGCAGGAGCTGTGTGGGGGGCCAAGGGCAAGAGAGGACGTGCATCCTGCCCCCCCGTCCCCCGGCCTCTCCGCTCTCTAGTCCCCCCTCCCCTTCCAATTCGCATCACCGCCCCCCCGCCTTCCCCCTGCCCCCGTTCCATCCCCCGTGCGAGAGGGGGCAAGCTATTAGCAGCTGCCAGTCACAGGCACCCCTGTCACCCTCCCCCCTGATGGAGGCACCTGGGGGTGGGTGCCCCTCAAGAGGCATCAGAATATTAAACAGTGATTCTCTCTTTTTTAAAAAGAATTTTTTTATTGATTTCAGAGAGGGAGGGAGAGGGAGAGAGAGGGAGAAAAATCAGTGATGAGAGAGAGTCATGGCTCGGCTGCCTCCTGCACGCCCCGTACTTGGAATCGAGCCCGCAACCCGGGCACGTGCCTTGGCTGGGAATCGAACCCGGGACCTCTCGGGTCCATGGGACGATGCTCTATCCACTGAGCCACCACAGCCTGGCTGAAGGTTGGTTCTCCGCTGAGCTGTGCAGTGCCCTCTGGCCAGGGACGGGAGAGGGACAGTTGGAAACGTGCGTCGGTGTTGTAATGAATTATTTAGCAAAGGAGACAAGGATGTTCCGTTTTCCTACTCACGGTCGTTAAAAAGGAGAACGACATCCTTAAGAATCAAACAAGGGCAAGAGGTGCTGTAGCCTGGCGCTGGGCATCCAGGAGCGTGAGCCCGGTGCCTCCATGCCCTCGGGGTGATGTGAACAGCTTGCACCTTCAGCTCTCCTTTCCCACAGAGCCGCTGTGCAGGGCTGAGCTGAGCTGAGGCCAGTCGGGCTGTGCAGGGGCTGGCAGTGAGGGCTGTGCCGGGGCTGGCGGTGAGGGTGTCCAGGCTGTGCGGGGGCTGGTGGTGAGGGCTGTGCGGGGGCTGGCGGTGAGGGCTGTCGGGCTGTGCAGGGGCGGGCGGTGAGGGCTGTCCGGGCTGTGCAGGGGCTGGCGGAGAGGGCTGTGCAGGGGCTGGCGGTGAGGGCTGTCCGGGCTGTGCAGGGGCTGGCGGTGAGGGCTGTGCTGGGAGAGTGACCCCTTCCCCAGGGTCACCTGGCCGTGGACCTTCCTCTGGTCTGTCTGTCCGCCCCTGGGCTGTGCCCCTGCTTGGCGCTCTCTGCCCCTCCGGGAAACGGCGTGCTAAGAAATGATTGTTTGTTAATTTGAGAGGATGGGGGGAGGGGGGAGAAAGAAGAAAAAGAAAACCACACTGATTCTTTGTTTCACTTACTCGTGCATTCATCGATTGATTCCTGCATGTGCCCCGACCAGGGATCGAACCCACAACCTGGGCCCATCGGGATGACGCTCTGACCAATGAGCTACCCAGCCAGGGTCTAAGGAATGGCTGTTGTATGTGCAGGAGCCTGTGTTGGGCTTTTCAGCTGCCTTCCTGTGATTGCTCGGTGACGACTGTGGCACCGCCCACATGAGAGCCAGGGCTGGGATGGAGGAAGGCGGGAGGGCTGTGTGTGTGTGTGTGTGTGTGTGTGTGTGTGTGTGTTTGCGTGCGTGTGTGTGAACCCGCCAGAGGTCCTTTAAAAAGCAGGCGCCGGGAGAACCCCCACCCCAGCACCATAGGCCAGCCTCGCAGTACGCCCCGTCCCCACGCACATGCCAGAGAGAGAGCCCAGGCTCTGAGATGGTCACTGCCGTCTCTTTTCCCCTGGGCAACCCCCACGAACCCTCCTCCCAGCCTCTGCCTGACTCCCTGTCTGGCTGTCCTCTCGCCACCCTCCCGCCCGGGGAGGCGGGCAGAGCAGGAGTCTGTCCCCGCGTGGAGCAGGCGCGGAGAGCGTGTGTGAACCGCCCGGTCAGGCCTGGGAGCGGCTGCTGGAGGCCGGCTGGCGATGGCAGTGTGTTCATGCGGCCGGTCCAGGTGCTCCTGCCCGGACACCTGGCCGGGTCCCTGGGGAGTCACGGGGCAGCACCGTGTCTGCTGGGGTGGCCTGCCCTCGCCCGGCCTCTGGTGTCCTCCTCTGCAAGGCTGGCCCTTCATGGAGCCCCCTCCCAGCTCTAGGTCCCAGGCCCCTTTCCCTCCCGAGTGATTCAGCTTGTGGGCCCCCCCCTCGGGCTTCCCCCTGGGCTCTGTGGCTGGGTTCTTCCCAAGGTCACTGTCGGCTCCCGCCCGCAGGCCAGCTGGAGGTGATCCTGGACCGGCGGCTGATGCAGGATGACAACCGCGGCCTGGGCCAGGGGCTCAAGGACAACAAGAGGACCCGCAACCACTTCCGCCTCCTCTGGGAGCGGCGCACGCTGGGCAGTGAGGTAGGGTCGGGGCCTCCCTCCCGGGGGTGGCCCTGGGGTACAGCGAGGGCTCGGGGAGCACAGCTAGAACTGGACAGGGATGGCGAGGACGGCCTGGTGCCTGGGTCAGGGGGGTCAGTCTAACGCCCTGAAGCTCCATCTCATGCAGCCTGGCCCCCCTCCCTGCACCCCATCTCCAGTGCCCTGTGCTCACCTCCCCCTCCCTCTCTGCACCTCCCCCGACCCTTTCCCTCGGCCCCCTGGTTCCCCAGCCCTCTCTCTCCCAGTCCCTCTCATCTCCTGGCTCTTTAAAAAAACATTTACATTTTAATACCTTTTTAAAAAAAATATTTTTGTATTGACTTCAGAGAGGGAGGGAGGAGAGAGGGATAGAAACATCAATGATGAGGGAGAATCATCGATCAGCTGCCTCCTGCATGCCCCCCACTAGGGATCCAGCCGCCAGCCGGGGCATGTGCCCTGATAGAGAGTCGAACCCATGACCTCCTGGTTCATAGGTCCACACTCAACCACTGAGCCACACTGGCCGGGCCTGGCTGCTTTCTCTCCAAACTGGCACCATGTTTAGGGCCTCGGTCTATTAGCAGCAGGAGCATAACCGAGAGACGGGGGCCGGGAGTGGGTGCTGAACTAGTGTCACTGAGCCCATTGTGGCTGGAATTGGAGCGGCGGCAGCCTGCCCCTCCGTCCGCCCTGTCTGTGCCCCAAATAGAGCCTGAGCTCTGACATACTGACTCTGCTCCCTGGGAATTTATTCGTGGTAAGCGTGGGGGATACGCCATGTGTGTAGAAAGATCAGGTACAAGACGGTGTGTCCACTGGTTCTGAGGAGCCGGAGAACGTTGTGGTCCGAGGGGGTCAAGGGCAGCATCCCGCAGGAGGGGCCGCCCAGGCACGGCTCTGATGAATGAGGGTCTGATCTCCACCCATGGCCCAGGGCACAGCGGGAAAGACCCATCTGAATGGGGAGGAGCAGCGAGTCCACTCAGACCAGAGCTGCCTGACCAGCGTGGGAGCCATGCGGCTGTTTAAGTTAATTAGAGCTACCCTGGCTGGCATGGCTCAGTGGTTGAGCATCGACCTATGAACCAGGAGGTCACGGTTCGATTCCCGGTCGGGGCACATGCCCGGGTTGCAGGCTTAATCCCCAGTGCGGGGTGTGCAGGAGGCAGCCGATCCATGATTCTCTCTCATCACTGATGTTTCTCTCCCTCTCCCTTTCCCTTCCTCTGTGAAATCAGTAAAATATTTTTTAAAAAAAGACTGCAGGCTGGGATGCCAGTTGAAAGGCCATTCAAGCCCCAGCTGGTTTGGCTCAGTGGAGAGAGCGTTGGCCTACAGACTGAAGGGTCCCGGGTTTGATTCCGATCAAGGGCACATGTCTGGGTTGCAGGCTCGATCCCCAGTGTGGGAACTGCTGGAGGCAGCCGATCCATGATTCCCTCTCATTATTGATGTTTTTATCTCTCTCCCTCTCCTCCTCTCTGAAACCAATACAAATATATTTAAAAAAGAAAAGCCATTCAAGCAGCAAAGGCTGGTGGCTTGAACCTGAGCCATGGGAGGGAGAAGTCGGGTCGATGTGCGGACACAGCAGGGGTGGGACTGGAGACCAGGCAGAGGGAAGTGGGGTTCTGGGCAAGGGGAAGGGGGCGGGACTAGGGACAGAGTTGCCCCACACGGGACAGTTAGCACAGCCTGAGTGTGACGTCCAGGTCAGCCACCCAAGTGTGTCAGTCGGCTCGGCGTGGAGGCCGCTGGGCTGGGGTTCAGGGCGCGGCTGTGGTCGTGGCGGGTCGCTCGGAGGCCCTTCTCCATCAGCCCGTGTCCCCGGCGGAGAGCACGTCTGCCTGCCGCCCTCCCTGCCCTGAGAACCTGCCCTGAGAACCTGGGAGGCCGCTGCGGGAAGTGTGCTGTTCACAACAGTGTCATGAGAGCAAAAAACCCCACAAAAAGTAGAGGAGAGTGAAGTAGCCCCCCGCCTTTTTTAAATTGATTCCAGAGAGGAAGGGAGAGGGAGAGAAACATCAATGATGAGAGAGAATCATGGATCGGCTGCCTCCTGCACGCCCCACGCTGGCCGCCGAGCCTGCAACCCGGGCACATGGCCTGACTGGGAATCGAACCGTGACCTCCTGGTTCCAAGGTCAGCGCTCAACCACGGAGCCACGCCGGCCGGGCCAGGAGCCCGTTCCAAGTGTGTGCGATGGGAGGTGGCTGCACTTGAAGGGTCCTGGAGCCAGGCCCCCCTGTACCCAGACCCATCAGGGAAGCTCTCTCCAAAGGAACTGGTCGGGTTGTATTTCATCCTCACCCTCACCCCTCACCCACATCTCGGGCCAATCTTGCAGGTGTCAGATGGCCACTCCACCAGCTACCCGTCCCTCCTCAGCCACCTGACCTCCGTGTACCTGAATGCCCCGGTGCTTGCCCTGCCCGTCGCCAAGCGGCAGCCCCCAGCTCCTGGCCTGCGCTCATTTCATCCTCTGGCTTCCTCGCTGCCCTGTGACTTCCACCTGCTCAACCTGCGCACGCTCCAGGCTGAGGTGAGGATCTCGCTCAGCCCCGGGTCTCCAGGACCAAATTATGGCCTGTCCTCACCCAGGCTCCGCTTTGTCCCAGTACCGCCTTCGGGGCAGAGGTGCTGCTGCACCTGAGAGCCCTGGGGAGCATCTGTGAGCCCCGGGGGAGCATCTGTGAGCCCCGGGGAGCATCTGTGAGCCCTGGGGAGTACCTTTGAGCCCCGGGGAGCATCTGTGAGCTCAGGGAGCACCTGTGAGCTCAGGAAGCACTTGTGAGCCCTGGGGGAGCGCCTGTGAGCTCAGGGAGCACTTGTGAGCCCTGGGGTAGCATCTGTGAGCTCAGGGAGCACGTGTGTGCCCCCGGGGGAGTACTTGTGAGCTCTGAAGAGCACCCAGGAGCACCTGTGAGCCCCGGGGAGCACCTGTGAGCCTTGGGGAGCACCTGTGAGCCCTGGGGGAGCATCTGTGAGCTCAGGGAGCACCTGTGAACCCTGGGGGAGCACCTGTGAGCTCAGGGAGCACCTGTGAGCCCTGGGGGAGCATCTGTGAGCTCAGGGAGCACCTGTGAGCCCCGGGGAGCACCTGTGAGCCTTGGGGAGCACCCGCCTCACTGCCTTGTGCCGTCACCAGGATGAGACCTTGCCCTCGGCAGAAGCCGCACTCATCCTACACCGCAAAGGTTTCGACTGCGGCCTTGAGGCCAAGAACTTGGGCTTCAACTGCACCACAAGTCAAGGCAAGGTGAGCCGGGCCCGAGTGTGGGGAGGGGCCCCTGAGAGAGGAGGGAGGGAGATGGGGCAGCTGGGAATGGGAGGCGTGAGTGAGGTGGGTGACACTGCAGTGAACCCTGGGGGAGCACCTGTGAGCTCAGGGAGCACCTGTGTGCCCCTGGGGGAGCATCTGTGAGCTCCTGGGGAGCATCTGTGAGCTCAGGGAGCACCTGTGTGCCCCTGGGGGAGCATCTGTGAGCTCCGGGGGAGCACCTGTGAGCTCAGGGAGCACCTGTGTGCCCCTGGGGGAGCATCTGTGAGCTCCGGGGGAGCACCTGTGAGCTCAGGGAGCACCTGTGTGCCCCTGGGGGAGCATCTGTGAGCTCCGGGGGAGCACCTGTGAGCTCAGGGAGCACCGGTGTGCCCCTGGGGGAGCATCTGTGAGCTCCGGGGGAGCACCTGTGAGCTCAGGGAGCACCGGTGTGCCCCTGGGGGAGCATCTGTGAGCCCCGGGGGAGCATCTGTGAGCTCAGGGAGCACCTGTGTGCCCCTGGGGGAGCATCTGTGAGCCCCGGGGGAGTACTTGTGAGCTCTGGGGAGCATCTATGAGCCCCAGGAGCCCCAGGATCAGGCAGTGATCGGGGGGCTGGGGGGGAGCTGGGAGGGGGCAGGTGTCACTCTGGGTATGTGAGAGAGAAAACCAAAAGCTGCTGACATTTGTTTTCAAAGCTACGGAGGCCCAGTGGTGCACATTCTAGACGAGATGCCCGTCAGACACACAAATGAAAATCCAAAGCACCCTGGCCAGTTTGGCTCAGTGGATAGAGCGCCGGCCTGCGGACCAAAGGGTCGCAGGTTCAATTCCAGTCAAGAGCACGTGCCTGGGTTGCAGGTTCCTCCCCAGCCCGGTCCCTGTTCGGGGTTTGTGCAGGAGGCAACCAATCGATGTGTTTCTCTCACATCGATGTTTCTGTCTTTCCCTCTCTTTTCTATTCTCCCTAAAAAAAAAAAAAATCAATGGGAAAATATCCTAGGGTGAGGATTAACAAAAAACAAACAGACACACAAAAACCCCAAAAGCCATCAAGCTGTACTCGTTGTGTAAGCCGGCACCCACAAAGGCCTCCACGCCCCAGATCCTCAGAAGAGGACAGGACATGGCCCCTGCCCCCCAAGAGCTCACCTCTGGGTGCAGCGGTCCCCACCCCGGGTCCAAGGTCAGGCTCGGGCAGACCCGCACGTGTCCGACGGCACAGCGAGTGTTGGAGGAAGAGCTGCCCTCCCTGGCGTGTCAGCACCCAGCACGCCCCGCCCCCCCCTCCTCCACGCAGGTGGCCCTGGGCAGCCTGTTCCGCGACCTGGACGTGGGCTTCCTGCAGCCGACCTCCCTGACCTTGCTGTACCCGCTGGCCTCGCCCTCCAACAGCACGGACGTCGCCCTGGAGCCCATGGAGGTGGCCACCTTCCGCCTCCGCCTGGGCTAGGCGTCCTGTGGCCGGAGGGGAAGGGCCTCCGCGTAAGGTCGGGTCGGACCAGCCGCGCTGGGCACCCCGTCCCGATCGGCCCCTCGACCGAGCTCGGCCCTCGCGTCCTCTATTGTTGCTGCTTCTGTGTTCGGGGGCCGCCCACGGCCCGGCCCGGCGCCGGGCGGCCAGGGCAGGCGCTAGTGGGACCGGGACAGAAGGCCCTGGGTCAGAACGGGCAGGGTCGGCCGTGGCCTCGGGGTGTGAGTGGCCGCCCAGGCGCCCATCCTTTTCCCCAAATGGGATGGAGGAGAATCAGGAGAGGTGGGGAGGCTGAAGGGGTAACGTGAGCCCCAGGGTCGGCCGGTCCCCGGGGATCCCGTGGTCGTGTGGGGACTGTGTCCTGGGGTGATGAGCAGGAGCGGAGGGGTGCTGGGAGGAGGGGATGGGGGCCTGAGCCGGCAGCAGGTGGAGGAGCAGGAGGACTCCCGCTTTCTGTGAGGACTCCACTCTGAGTGCTCCATGGTGGGAGGACGCCCTGGAGACTGTCATGGCCGGAGGTCAGGGCACTTCAGGTGCAAAATCCCCATCCCAGACTGGGCGCCTGGTCTGTGTGTGGATCTGGGGGGTGGGGGTGGCAGGGGCGTGGGAGCCCTCCCCACTGGTGACTCCTCTCTGGTTCCTGTCCTCTGCACACCACGGTCCCCGCGAGCCCCTTCCAGCCCCTTCCAGCCGTGGGGGCGTGTGGCCCGGCACCCCGGGTGCCCTGTGCCCGGGCAAGCGGAGGCCTCGCAGCCTCCCATGCATCTCCGGGAGAACCCGGTCCCGGCACAGGGACCAGGGACGTGTGAGTGACAGGCCCTGTGGCTGCTTTCCGGCCTTCATCTCAGCTTCGAAGAACAGAGAACACGCTGTGATAGTCTCTGTAGATGCTGAAACGACATTTGGCAAAATTTACAGCCTATCCCTTATTAAAACTCCTAAGCTTAGAAAGAGACGTGCTCATCTAGGTGAAGGTCTCTCTCAGAACCAGCAGGTGATGGCATTCTACAGAGCCCGACCCCCGGGTGTCCCGTTCATGCCGGAAACTGAACTGGCCGAGGGCTCAGTGTTCCTTAGGGAAGTCCTGGCTCCGCTGGCCCTGCAGCGGGCGGAGGACGGAGAAGAGAAAGTCGCAGTTGTCGTTATCTGTAGGCGATAGAAGGGCCGACCTGTAAGATCTAAGCGCGTCAGCGGAAGACCCCTGGGCCGCATGCTGTAAGTTGACCCAAATGAACACATCCGTTTCCTGGACAGACTGGCTCCCTCCACACAGCCCGTACGTCATGCTGTTCATGGTACTTTCTGGAATACGACAGGTCCTAAAGTGCATTTGGAAGAGTAAATGTGTGCGAACACCAAGAGGTCTGAGTCCTGATGAGTCGGGGGGCACGGGGTGGCCGGGCGGGGGTGGGGGCGGGCACTTGTCCTTCGGGGCTCCCCAAAGGACGCGCGTGTGACCTGGAGTGGGAGCAGGCACGTGGACTGGGGGGGCGTGCACAGACCCAGGTATTTGGGAATTTAGGATAAAAGGAGTATTTTAGGGGGAAAGATGGGTTATTTAATAAGCAGTGCTTTAGGACAACTGGATCTGTGGAAGTGAGTTAGATCTCTGCCTCACAGTTTCCACAAAAATTAGTTCCAGAGGGAAAAAATAATAAAGCTAAACTATAGAACTACTGAAGGAAATACGGGATATTTTCAAACCTCTGGTGGGGGATGGCCTGTTATAAACATGACATGAAACCTAAAAGGTTTATAATAAGGGAAATGACATAATGAGGGAAAAGAAAGATTTTACCATAAAATATTCAAGGTTTCTATATGATGGACGACATCGGGGTTAAAATGCAAAAGACAGATTTGGGAGACAATATTTGCCCGAGCTGGTGTTGCTCAGTGGATAGAGCGTCGGCCTGCAGACCGAAGGGTCTCAGGTTCGATTCTGGTCAAGGGCACGTACCTTGGTTGTGGGCTCCTCCCTGGCCCAGACACTGGTCAGGGCTCCTTCAGGAGGCAGCCAATCGATGTGTCTCTCTCACATCGGTGTTTCTTCTGTCTTTCCCTCTCGCTTCCACTCTCCCTAAAAAGCAATGGGAAAATATTCTCAGGTGAGGATTAACAAAAAAATAAATAAATGGGTGAGTACGATTAGGGGGAGAGCTTGCTGTGGGGCCCTGAGGGAGAGCCACCGGGCCTGCTAAGAGCTACCTGACACTTCAGGCCGCCCAGGGGCCATGGAGTCCTGCCTCTCACAGGGAAGAAATGAGATGACTGTGAAGGGCTTAGCACGGTGCATATAGGAGCCCCACAAACATGAGCTGTAATGTTAGTAAAGGATGCCAAGCAATTACAGCATAGCAGGTGTTTTGTGTTTTTTTTAAATATATATTTTTTAATCATTTCAGAAAGGAAGGGAAAGGGAGATAGAATCATCAGTGATGAGAGAGAATCATTGCACGCCCCACACTGGGGATCCAGCCCCCAACCCAGGCATGTGCCCTTGAACAGGAATCAAACCCTACCCTCCAGGTTCCTATGTCGACGCTAACCACTGAGAACGCCGGCCGGGCTGCAGGTGTTGTGTGCTAGCATGCTGTGTAGTCAAAAGAAGGGAGAATCTGTGAAGCCCCTACAAAGTCAGCAGGATAAAGGCTCTTGGGAGGCCTTAGACGTTACTCATCTGCGGGGAATGAACGTGTTTACTTCTACGCACTGGCCTCCTGGAGCCACGTGGCAGCATTGCGCAGGGAGCAGTCGGGTTCACCAGGATCGCGTGCTGGCATTCCAGCTCTGTGGCCCGTCCTGACAGGCTGCTCCCTCGGTATGAATGCTGAGATGAGGGTCTGTGGAGCTGAGCTCCGGCGACCTGGGACTGACATGTGACAAGAACAAGAAATGGCCGTAACTGGTTTGGCTCAGTGGATAGAGCGTCGGCCTGCGGACTGAAAGGTCCCAGGTTCGGTTCCGGTCAAGGGCATGTACCTTGGTTGCGGGCACATCCCCAGTGGGGAGCATGCAGGAGGCAGCTGATCAATGTTTCTCTCTCATCGATGTTTCTAACTCTCTATCCCTCTCCCTTCCTCTCTGTAAAAAATCAATAAAATATATTTAAAAAAAAAAAAAAGAACAAGAAATGAAACCTAACTGTCATGCACAGGGGGAAAGGCAGATTCCTGGGCACAGCCTGTTGAACCAGTCTCCGGGAGGAGGGACCAAAGAATCGGCATGTCGACAAGCCCCGGGTGGTGGTTCTGCACTCATTTGGAAATGGGCCTGCAATTTCAAGGCACGCAGCGGCCTTGACCATGGAGCTCTGGCCCTGGGGCCTCACAGTTACAACCAAAACTGGAACCAGGACCCAACGCAGGAGCAACTCCAAGCACCGGGAATGGGGGAGTCCTGTTCCTCCCTGCACCTCTCCAGCCACCTCCAGCCATCCGTGTCCATGCAGAAGGGAGGGCTGGCCCGGCCAACGTGGCTCAGTGGTTGAGCGTTGACCTAGGAACCAGGAGGTCACGGTTCGATTCCCGGTTGTGGGCTCGGTCCCCAGTGAGGGGAGTGCAGGAGGCAGCTGATCAGTGATTATCATCACTGATGTTTCTCTCTCTTCCTCTCCCTTCCTCTCTAAAATCAATAAAAATATATTTAAAAAGAAAAAAGAAGGGAGGGCTGTATGGCTGGTGGGAACCATGAAGAGAAAGGCAGATTCAAACTAAGATCTACGTTCTCCAATGCGGGGTGGGCCAGGCCTGGGAAGAGCTCTGACTTGGCTTCTGGGTGACTCTCACCTTCAAGTTGAACTCAAGTGGTTTCAGGGGAAAAAGTTAACTTATCCCGTACTTCCAACTTGTAAGTTTCAGATGGTTTAAATTTTTGTAAAAAATTAACTATATTGGCTCAGGTCAAACAGTTCATCCAAGGAGCCTCAGACTCACAGTCCGGATCCACTGGCCACTTCAGACCTGATCGCTCTCCTCTGTCCAGTGGTTAGAATGATCACGATTGAGGTCTCTCTTGCCTGGTTACGGGGCCCAGCAGCACTTAGGGCTGGTCCTGGGCCTGTCACTATGTGATCTATTTAATGATTAATGAGTCTTCTTATTCTCCATAGAATGAGAGAAACCCCTGCCCTCCCCAGCCCACTCATCTGGTTATTTATAAAGAACATGACATACAGTGAGGTTTGTAAAACATCAAGTACCTCCTGATGGTCTCTTTATGTATATGTTTTTAATGTATTTTATTGATTTTTTTTTACAGAAAGGAAAGAAGAGGGATAGAGAGTTAGAAACATCATGAGAGAGAAACATCCATCAGCTGCCTTCTGCACATCCACTACTGGAGTTGTGCCCGCAACCAAGGTACATGCCCTTGACTGGAATCGAACCTGGGACCCTTCAGTCCGCAGGCCGACGCTCTATCCACTGACCCAAACTAGTTAGGACGGTCTCTTTATATTTTCATTCTGAAGATACAGAAGGGGTTTATATTTGTTTAAATGTCCTGAGACTTAAATTGAAACCACTTAAAACTGCAGAATTATTTCTCAAATTTGGTAAATATTGTTTTTAACATCTTGTAATCTCACCCCCTGAAAAAACTAATAATAATAAAAAAAATCCCAAATCTCCAAAAAGTACTGCAGCTTGCACGGCCTTAAGAGGATTACACTGAACTCGATGGGTTTATCTGGGACTGTCCTGAAATTCATTTCCTTCTTGTTAATCCTCAGCAGAGGTTATATTTACCCCATTGATTGTTCTTTTTTTAATCCTCACCCAAGGATATTTTTTTTCCACTAATTTTTTTAAGACAGGAGGGAGGGAAGGAGAGAAATATCAATGTGAGAGAGCCACATCAGTTGGTTGCCTCTCACACAAGGGATCAAACCTGCTATTTTGTTAATTTTTTAGTCTTCATATTTTTTTCCATTGATGTTTAGAGTGGAAGGGAGGGGGAGAGACGGACAGAAACACCGATGTGAAAGAGACATCAATTGGTTGCCTCCAACATGTCCCCTTGCCCCCACCAGGGCCAGGAGCCTGCAACCTGGGCATGTGCCCTTCATCAGAATCGAACCCGAGACCCTTCAGTCCACAGGCCGACGCTCTATCCACTGAGCCAAACCAGCCATAGCAAACCTGCCATTTTTTAAAATATATATATTTTATTGATTTTTTTTTTTTTTTTTTTACAGAGAAGAAGGGAGAGGGATAGTTAGAAACATCCATCAGCTGCCTCCTGCACACCCCCCACTGGGGATGTGCCCGCAACCAAGGTACATGCCCTTGACCAGAATCGAACCTGGGACCCTTCAGTCCACAGCCGAGGCTCTATCCATTGAGCCAAACCAGCCAGGGCAAACCTGCCATTCTTGAACGGGAATCTAACCCATGACCCTCAGTAGGCGGATCGAGGCTCTAACCAATGAGCAGCACCAGCCGGGGCAAAATAATTTCCTTTTGAAGTCCTCATTTTGTTGGCCCCCCTTTTTTTCCCCCTGCAGAGAGTGCACTGGGCCTTCTTGGGGTGAAAAGCCATCCTGGCCCAGAACGGAGTGGCTGTGACCTAACAATGTCCCGGTCCCCCAGGTGCACCCTCCCTGACGGGCTCATAAGCCTCCGCGGCGCCGCAGAACCAAACACTCCTCCTGCCACACGCCCGCCCCCCACGCACATGCCACTCACAGCACCGCAGCCTCCCAGGTCCCGCCCACCCCGGGCTATGTGGGAGGGGCCGCTTCCGGAGCAGCCGGAACTCGCTGTCGCTTAGCAACCAGGTGACAGGCTGCGACTCGGGCCTATCCCGTGGCCGCTCCCGCGCTGGGCAGGAGCTTCGAGCGGGCGGCGCGCCTTTCCAAATACACCTGCCCGCTGGCCAGACTCTCCCAACGAGGACGCCCACCATTCACTGGGCATCTGTCAGGCTCCTTCAGGAACCCCGAGAATTCACCGCCTTCCTCACCGACCGGAAACCAGGCCGAGAGGCGAAGGCCCTCAACCCGGGGGACCTGGCTCAGGGCGGGAATCGCCCCTGCCGGTCCCCCACCCCAGAGCCTGGAGAAGGAGCAGCAGCTCAAACTCGACCCGAAATGTTTTATTTTCCATCATGACTCTGCAACGCGTGTCTGCATAGCCCGAGGGGCCGGAGGGACCGGAGATCCCACCTGGCAAATGGCAAACGGACCCAAGGCCTGAAGGGCAGTGAATGCATCGGAAGTGGACGGGGTGCGCCTGGCCCCCACAGTCCAGGCTCAGCTTACTTGGCAGGAGGCCTTCAGGGTGGGAAGGGGCAAATGCTCTGGGCCGCTGGGCGGAGTGAACCACGGAGGGTGGAGAGGCGCCCGAGGCTGGAGAATGAGTCCCCTCCGCCCGGGCAGGGCTGGAAGCTATGCCGCCCGGGGGCTCCGAGATCCGGGCTCCGCTCACAGCGCCAGCCCCCGCTCCTTGAACAGCTGCTGCAGCGCCTCTTCCAGCGGCCGGCTGGTGCCCTGCAGCCCTTTCACCACCTGCGCCGCCCACTCGAAGTATTCCTGCACCCGATGCTCCGACCACCCTGCGTGGGAAGCGACAGAACACGGCCCGTGGAATGGCAGCCGACTCCCTGCAGGGCTTGGTGGGAGGATTTGTCTTGAAATCTGGCCCAGATCTGGTATTTCTGCCCCATGAAAGCAGACCAGAGTGGCCTGGTAGGGACTAGTTTGGGCCGCAGTGGTTGGCAAACTGCGGCTCGCGAGCCACATGCGGCTCTTTGGCCCCTCGAGTGTGGCTCTTCCACAAAATACCACGTGCGCACCGCACGTCCAGTGCGATGGAAATTTCGTGGCCCATGCGCAGAAGTCGGTATTTTGTGGAAGAGCCACACTCAAGGGGCCAAAGAGCCGCATGTGGCTCGCGAGCCGCAGTTTGTCGACCACGGGTTTGGGGAATTAACCAGAACGCCAGGCTTTCCCTCCCTCCCCCCTACCCCGCCGCCCCCAGAGGAACAGAGCCACCTGGGCCTCCAGAAGATGGGCCCTCCCTGTCCCCCCAGAGCAGGGGGGGGCTCCTACCCTCTGGGGTGCAGCGATTCAGGTCCCTCAGGTTGTACAGCTTGTCCGCCAGCTTCACCAGCTTGGCCCCCGGGCTGCTGTGGGGCGCATGCTCCACCTGCAGCCTCTTCCTCTCCAGCTTCGGCAGCGTCTTGTCGTCCGTCACCTCCTCCACCAGCCGCCGCACCTGCGCCCCGAAGTGCAGCTCCAGCTCATCGAGGGTGGTGTCGGTGTCCTCCACCGTGTCATGGAGCAGGGCGGCCTGGGGACAGGCTCCCACTTAGCCCTGCGGCGCCAGAGCTGAATGGGGCGCCGGTCCCCGCCCCAGCCGCCTGCCGGTGGGCGGAGGAGGGAAACGTTACCTGTAACACCGCAATGTCGGTGATTCCCGCCTCGTGGGTCAGGATCCGAGCCACACCTGGCGGGCAGAGCAGGCAATCAGGCCGGAGGGGGTCCCAGCCCGCGTGTTGGTGGGATTTTTTTGGAGCCAGATGTGGCCCCTCCCTCACTGGGTGTCCCTCGGGCACGTCCTTGCCTCTCTCTGGGTGTCAGCCGTACACAGGGAACAGCCATGCCCGCCACCCCGGATGGTCTGCGGCGGCATCACCCACAGAGCGTGGTACAAAGCGGGGTGCAGAGCGGGTGCTCAGTGAGGTGCGCGGTCCCACCCCCGTCCCCCGGCGCCGCTGAGGTTACTGCCGGGGCTGCGCGCCCACCGATCGGGTGGTTGATGTAGGGGGTCCCTTCGGGGTCCATCCGCCGCTGCCGTCGGTGCTTGTGAGCCGCGAAGTCGGCCGCTTCCAGCAGCTGCGCCACCTCCGAGCCCATCGCGCCGGTGGGGCGAGCGACTGGGGCTCCGCGAGGGAGGGAAGCCGGACCGAGCTCCACAGCGCCCCCTGGCGCCGCGGAGGCCGCGGGGACTGTGGAATCCAGCTCAGAAGAGTTCCTCTTGGGGGTGCCATCCTGGTGGGAGTCGGGGGGCAGCCCCTGGTTCAGTGCGCTCTGCTGGGGGCGCAAGCACAAGTCCTGGTTCTCCGAGGCCACACAGTGTGCCGATTCCAGGGCACGAAGGCACCGGTGGCTGTTACTGAGGGGGCAGGGCAATTCGCCTAACCTCAAGGTCAGAGCCAGCTTTTCCCAGGAGGGACTTCTTCCCCCAGGAAAAGACAGCCTGCAGCCTATCAGTGCTCTGAAAATTCCCAAAGTGCTCGAAAAAGAATTCTCCCCGCCCGGGCGGGCCTGGTTGTTATGGGCACCGAGCCTCACTTTGGGACCCAGGGGACCCCTAGGGCCTGACCTTCTGGAAATTGGAGCCTTTGCTGGAAGCCCTGCTGAGTTGCTTCAGATTTAGGCTCCCAGCCAGTGGCGATGTTTCTGCAGGAACTGGCTTTTTTTTTTTTTTTTACTTTTTAAAAATATATTTTATTGATTTTTTACAGAGAGGAAGGGAAAGGGATAGAGAGTTAGAAACATGGATGAGAGAGAAACATCGATCAGCTGCCTCCTGCACACCCCCCACTGGGGATGTGCCCGCAACCCAGGTACATGCCCTTGACCGGAATCGAACCTGGGACCCTTCAGTCCGCAGGCCGATGCTCTATCCCCTGAGCCAAACCGGTTTTGGCTATTTTTTTTTTTAAGTTAGTGATTAACATTGGAGTTGCTGACTTTTAAAAATATATATGTTTATTGATTTCAGAGAGGAAGAGAGAGATAGAAACATCAATGATGAGAGAGAATCATTGATAGGCTGCCTCCTGCACGCCCCCCGCCCAGGGAATTGAGTCTGCAACCTGGGCATGTGCCCTTGACTGGGAATTGAACCGTGACCTCCTGGTTCATGAGTGGACGCTCAGTCACTGAGCCATGTTAGCTATACAGGAACTGTCTTCTTTTCTCTCAGGCGCTGGGACAAAATTAGCATTTTTGTGCCATAAGGGTTCGTGCATCAGTCCCCAGGCACCGGCCATGGGCTCTGGGGTGATGTGTGTCGCCAAGGCTGTTCTGGGAGCATGACATGGTCAGGCCTCAGGCAGGTACTAGAATAACACTTAACATTGCTGGCAGGCGGCCTCCAGCCTTTTGGATAAAGTCCGTCTCAGGGGAAGGAGACTATGAGATATGAGGGTAAGAGGATCTGCACATCCTGGAAGAGCTTAGCCTGTGACATGGATCAGCTCGTTGCTAAGTAAACTCCAACCACACAGGCAGCGTGTGTGCTCTGGCTGTCGCTGGGGCAGATGAGGGCTCAGGGGGAATGTCAATAAAAGGACTCACCCGCAGTTTTCAGCTCATCTTGGTGGTTGCCACGACACAGGGTAGGGAGGGAAGTTCCAAAGGCTTGAACGGAGGCCTCCGGGGCCTGAAACGGAGCCATCAGAATTCCCAGGGCCTCCAGGCAGCCTGGAGGCTGAGAATGGCTCCAAAATGCGTATCCGTTCACTAGGCTGATGGTTCCCCTTCTTTCTCACCCCTCATTCTGCCCTCTAGTCTTCTGAGCCCTTTCCCTAGAGCAGGGGTCTTCAAACTACGGCCCGCGGGCCACATGCAAATACAAATATTGTATTTGTTCCCATTTTGTTTTTTTACTTCAAAATAAGATATGTGCAGTGTGCATAGGAATTTGTTCATAGTTGTTTTTTTTAAAACTATAGTCCGGCCCTCCAATGGTCTGAGGGACAGTGAACTGGCCCCCTGTTTAAAAAGTTTGAAGACCCCTGCCCTAGAGCTCAGAAAACCTTAGGCCGCTTGGAGCCACAGTCCCCACATTTTCCCTTTTATTAAAATATATATATATTTTAATTTATTTCAGAGAGGAAGGGAGAGGGAGAGAGAGGTGGAAACATCAATGATGAGAGAGAATCATGGATTGGCTGCCTTCTGCACACCCCCCACTGGGGACAGAGCCCACAACCCGGGCATGTGCCCCAACCAGGAATCGAACCATGACCTCTTGGTTCATAGGTAAACGCTCAACCACTGAGTGACGCCGGCCGGGCAACAGAAGACACACACTCCATCACTTTTCAGTCTCTCTAGAGGTCTGTGCCAGAGTGTTCATAGCCCAGGAGCCTTGGGGCTTTCATTGTTATTTCCTTAGAGTTTGCAGCCCATAGCTCAGCAAGAGAGATGGTGGGGTTCCAAGACCAGGGCAGAGGTGGCGGTGGCCTCTCAGGGGCTCCCAGGGGAGGCTGTCCCTGGAGCTACCGCTGCTCTTCAGCTGGGTGACCCTTGTCCAGCCGACCTCTCTCCCAGGTACAGCAGTCTCCTCCTAGTCCCCACCCCGACCCACTTCCGGTCCCCTACTCTCTCAGCAGGAACTGAGCTCCTCTGGGAAGCTGGTTGGGAGGGAGGGAGCCTGCCCTTCCGATAAGGGCTGACCCCTTTCACTCTCCCCAAGGCTGGGAGTGGGGTGCGGGCAGACCATTTCTGCCTGTCGCCAGCCCCCTGCCCCTCCCTTCAGCACTGGCTCAGCACCCTCCCTTGTGCCAGACCATCCACCCAGTATGCCAACAAGACCCTGCTTTCTTGTCCTCAGCTCTCTGATGCTCCTGCCATAGCCACCTGCTGCCACCGGCAGGCTGCAGGGGCTCCGATGCCCTTGGGCGGGCCCGTCCATGCCTCAGCCCCTCCCCAGGTGGCAACTCCAGCCCCAAAGCCACGGGAACGCGGCCAGTGAGTCCCAGGATCTGGGGCTCTAAGTTCCGGGACGGGAGGCTTGTAGTTTGCAGACTAGTGGAGAGACAGACCTCAAACAGAAAATCACGTAAACACGTGATTGCAAACCATTCGGGGAAGGAAAAGTTCCGGGGCCCTGAAAGCAGGTAACAGGGGCCACGTCTGCGTTGTGGGGCGAGGGTCAAGGATTTGCAATAGTCGGGGTTTGCAATCCTGGATCTTCCCATGGATGGCTTAAGGGCACCTGTGACCCCCCTCGATTAGTGTTTATAAGATTCTGGCCTAACCGGTTTGGCTCAGCGGATAGAGCATCGGCCTGCGGACTGAAGGGTCCCGGGTTCGATTCCCGTCAAGGGCATGTACCTTGGTTGCGGGCACATCCCCAGTAGGAGGTGTGCAGGAGGCAGCTGATCGATGCTTCTCTCATCGATATTTCTAACTCTCTATCCCTCTCCTTTCCTCTCTGTGAAAAATCAATAAAATATATTTTTTTAAAAAAAGATTCTGTATTAATCCGGGGAGGGGGCCGAGCTTTCTCTGAACTCTCACCTCCTGACACTGTCTCCTCTCCCATCGAGGCCGGCTCCTAGCGCCGGGCCTCCCCAGGCTGCTGCTCGCGACCCGGTGACCGCAGACCTCGTGCCCTCCCGTCGCGGTCACCGCCCGGGCCGCGGCCTCTGCGCGTCTCCCTCGGGGTGTTCCCACGCGCGCCCCCTGCCGGTCTCGGTGGGAACAGACTAGGCGCGCCCCCGGCTTCTCTGCGCATGCGGAGCCGGCCGAGCGCCCCGCCCCTCCCGGCGCGCGCACGCCTTGGCCCCGCCCCCTCTCGGCGTCGCCTCTGACGTCAGTCAGGGGGCGGGGCATCCACGTCGGATTCCGGAGTCTGAGCTCCGCCCGCCCCAGAGCCCGCGACGGCGCGCGCCCGGGAGGTCCTCCGCGATGACGGTGAGTGGTCCCGGGACCCCCACCCGGCCACCGTCCCGGGGGCGGGGGGAGTGTGTGCCCATCCCCCGCGCCTGTACCGCCTCGCACCTGCTCTGCCCACTCCCGGCCGCCTCCTCGCCCCTCCAGGGGGGGCTGGTCCCCGACCCCAGCGCCGACGTTTGCACCGCTCCCCTCCGCAGGCCAGCTCCGTGGAGCAGCTGCGGAAAGATGGCAACGAGCTGTTCAAATGCGGGGACTACGAGGGCGCCCTGGCGGCCTACACCCAGGCCCTGGATCTGGGTGCGACGCCCCAGGACCAGGCCATCCTGCACCGGAACCGGGCCGCCTGCCACCTTAAGCTGGTGAGGGAGCCCGGGCCGCCGGGTCCGCTTTGTCCATCTCGCCGCTGCGCGGGGGCCCTGGCTGGACATTCACCTTCTCAGGCCGCCCACACCTGTGGGATGTCTTAGGGGGGCCCAGGGGGCCTGGTGGCAGGGGGAACAGCCCTGCCCCTCTGTGGACCGCCTGCTTTTCTTTTGCAGGAAGATTACAGCAAAGCAGAAACCGAGGCCTCCAAAGGTGGGGAACGCGCCCTGGGTGGAGGGAGCTTGTGGGGCTCTGTGGTGGGCAAGGACCGGGGACCCTGCATGACCACCTTCTCCTCTTCCCCCCTGGAGCCCACCTGCCTGCCTGCCCACTTCCTCGGGCCTTTCCTTTTCTGCAGCTGCCCGCACCTTTTCTGCGGCCGGAGTGCTGAGCCCCACAGCCGTCCCCCCACCTTCCTCTGGCCCTCGAGATCTTTCCCTCCTGCTCCCGCCTGGAGACGGGTGGCCTCCCGGGTGCTGACCGAGCTCCCGTTTGTGCTCAGCCATCGACAAGGACGGCGGGGACGTCAAGGCGCTTTACCGGCGGAGCCAGGCCCTGGAGAAGCTGGGCCGCCTGGACCAGGCTGTCCTGGACCTGCAGAGGTGCGTGAGCCTGGAGCCCAAGAACAAAGTTTTCCAGGAGGCCCTGCGCAGCATCGGGGGCCAGATTCAGGAGAAGGTACGTGAGTGCGGGGCTGGGGGGCGCGGGGCATTGACTGGTGGCAGAGGGACCCTGGGAAGGGGTGTGGGTCGGAGGCGGAGACACAGTTTTGCAGGGAGGAGGGCACAGGAGCCTCCCCAGCGGGTAGGAAAACACAAACTAAAATACCAGCGAGGTGCTGGCTTCTCCTCCGTCTGCCTGGCGCTGTTTACAGTTTGTGCACTTGCCCTAGCCCAGTGGTCGGCAAACTCATTAGTCAACAGAGCCAAATATAAACAGTACGATTGGAATTTCTTTTGAGAGCCACATTTTTTAAACTTAACCTATATAGGTAGGTACATTGTTATTCACTTAATTAGGGTCCTCCTAAGGCTTAGGAAGAGCCACACTCAAGGGGCCAAAGAGCCTCATGTGGCTCGCGAGCCACAGTTTGCTGACCTCAGCCCTAGCCCGTTTGGCTCAGTGGCTAGAGCAGGGGTGGGCAAACTTTTTGACTCGAGGGCCACAATGGGTTCTTAAACTGGACCGGAGGGCCGGAACAAAAGCATGGATGGAGTGTTTGTGTGAACTAATATAAATTCAAAGTAAACATCATTACATAAAAGGGTATGGTCTTTTTTTTTTTTTTTTTTTTATACTTTTATTCATTTCAAACCGGCCGGATCCGGCCCGTGGGCCATAGTTTGCCCACGGCTGGGCTAGAGCATCAGGCCTGCAGACCGAAGGGTCCTGGGTCCAATTCTGGTCAAGGACACGTACCTTGATCACAGGCTCCTCCCCAGCCCGGACCCTGGTTGGGGCGCGTGCAGGATGCAACCACTCGATGTGTGTTTCTCTCACATCGATATTTCTGTCTTTCCCATCCTCTTCCACTCTCTAAAAATCAATGAAAAAATATCCTCCGTGAGGATTAAAATAAATGAATAAAGTGTGTACACTTGGCTGGAAGGCAGGAAGGAGACGCTGACGTGGCGAGGTGAGGGGCGTGAGCCTGCTCATGGCTGCTGGGCGGGTATGCGTTGGTGCGGCTCCCTGGGGGAGCGCTTCAGCATCTCAAAGTGGTAAACGAGCAGGTGCTGTGATCCCGTGTGTTTACCTGTCGCACCTCAAGCCTTGCCCGTCCATGTACACGAGCTGGCGTGTGTGTTGATTGCAGCCTTGTTGGTCTCCATGAAACATGTAACTTACCTCAATGCCTAGCAGCGGGGGAATGGCTGACTAAACCGGGTACCGTCCTACATTGCAGTTACCGAGAGTTGAGAGTAGGTGGACCCGCATGCACAGACGTGGAAGGCTGGCGCTTAAATGAAAAAAAAGGAAAGCATACAGTAACACATACAGTGTAATGTCATTTATATTAAAACTAGAGGCCCGATGCCCGAAATTCGTGCAAGGGGCTCGGCCCTCACAGTCCTGGCTTCATTCGGAAGGATATCTGGAAGGACGTCCGGAAGGTCTTTTGGCTGTCTGGTCTAATTAGCATATTACCCTTTTATTATTATAGATGTTTTCCCCACATACATACCCAAGACCACCCCCTAATTTTTCTGCACGCACACTTGGGTATGTAAGTAGGGAGAAAAATAACTAAAAATACACATGAAAACGTCACCAGTGCGACCTCTGGGGGAAGGAATGGGATGAGGGGGCTTTTCTAAGGAGACATGGCTTCACCTGCTAATCTTTTTAAATAAAGAGGCATTATTTGTGTGGCATCGGCGCTCACATAATTTAGGAGAAGAGAATCCGAAGGCCATCACGAACTTTACCCAAGCTTGAATTAACCAGCTCATTTGGTGTTAAAATGCCGAAACAGTAGAAGTGAATAATGCGATGCCTAATGCCTCATTGAAAGGTCGAGACCTGGGAAAGCAAACTATTCCTTTTTTATTTCTTTTAACATTGTCCCAGCCGGCTTTGCTCAGTGGGTAGAGCATCAGCCTGCGGACTGAAGGGTCTCAGGTTCGATTCCAGCCAAGGGCAGAAGGAGAGAGAGACAGAAACATCAGTGATGAGAGAGAATCATAGATCGGCTGCCTCCTGCATGCCCTCCACTGGGGATTGAGCCCGCAATCCGGGCATGTGCCCCAACTGGGAATTGAACCGTGACCTCCTGGGTCATAGATCGATGCTCAACCACTGAGCCACACCGGCCGGGCCAACCTGTGCTCCTTTTAGTGCCAGCTCTGTTTGATTCCCAGGGTCTGCCTAGAGCCCTTGTTGAGAAGGATTAGGGAGCACCTGGGCCGGGCAGGAGCGTGATGAGTCATGTTGCCATGGTTGCAAGAGGGGCAGGGACCCAGGACCATGGGGAGGGAGAGGCCTGGGGTGATCCTGATCATTCAGATTATTTTCAAAAACTCAAAAGGAGGACACTCTACCCGAGGGAGTGTGGACAGCGACCTCACGCTCTGCTGGCTCCCTTGCAGGAAATGTAAATGCTGCCCCAGTGTAAATGCCGCCCCTGCTGACCAAGCGGGAAGTCGCTCAGGGAGGAAAATAGCCGCGGGAAGTTGGGGAGAAGCTGCCAGGCGAGTCCTTTCCTGCCCACGGGAGCTGGGTGCTAGCCCCAACCCAGACATCCTCGCGGGGCCTCCCAGACATGGGAGCCAGGCGCTGGGAGGAGCCGGAGAGAACAAAGGGGCTGTGTGTGTGTCTGGCCCGAGGCGGCGGTGGGCCCATGCTCTCGCTCTGTCGCAGGTGCGGTACATGTCCTCCACGGATGCCAAGGTGGAGCAGATGTTTCAGATCCTGCTGGACCCCCAGGAGAAAGGCACCGAGAAGAAGCAGAAGGTGAGGGGCTGCCCGGCCGCAGTGCCCTGTGTGCTGGGGTTCACCCAGAAGTCCCCTGGGGCCCGTCCCTGCCCTTCAGTCTTTGCTGGGGACTCAGGACCCCATGTACTCTAACTACCAGCCCTGAGAGCAGGCTCTTCCCCTCCTTACAAAGAAGGGGCCCAGCCGGTGTGGCTCAGTGGTTGAGCATTGACCTATGAACCAGGAGGTCACGGTTCGATTTCTGGTCAGGACACATATGGACTCGATCCCCAGTGAGGGGCGTGCAGGAGGCAGTCGGTCAATGATTCTCTCTCATCACTGATGTTTCTTTCTCCCTCTCCCTTCCTCTCTGAAATCAATAAAAATACATTTAAAAAATACAAAAAAAACCCCCAAAGAAGTGCACTGAGGTCCGGCGAGGTTGAATGGATAGCCAGGGTCACCAGCGGGGCCGGAGCGCGGGGCCCCTGCCCGCCGGGACCTGTGTGCGTGGTGTCACAACATGATGAACTGTATTTAAAGGGCCGGAAGGTTGAGAACCACTGTTCCCGTTCACGCAGGCTTCCCAGAACCTGGTGGTGCTGGCCCGGGAGGAGGCCGGGGCGGAGAAGATCTTCCGGAACAACGGGGTGCAGCTCCTGCAGCGCCTGCTGGACACGGGGGAGGCCGACCTGATGCTGGCGGCCCTGCGCACGCTGGTCGGCATCTGCTCTGAGCACCAGTCACGGGTAGGTGGGGGCTGCTTCCTGCCACTGTCCGTCCATGCGTCCTTCCGTCCGTCCATCCTGCCTTCCAGAGACAACGTGAGGCAGAGGACCAGGAGGCCTGTCATGGGAGAGGGGAATGTAACACGGCTCCAAAAAGGCCAACATGATTGGGGCCGCCCGGGGCCGGGGAAGGGCAAAGCCCCCCACCGACACCGGGGTGCCTGCTCTGGGGGCCTTGGAGGGGCTTCTGAGCGTGGCTGGTTGTTCCTGCAGCTGCTCACGGAGCTGCCCGGTTGCTGACTCACTTGCTGTCGGGGCGGTGCAGGCAGGCTTGTCTTAGACACAGGGCACCGTCCTCCCCTGAGCACCGGCTGCCTTTCCCCAGGGGGGTCCTCACGCAGGAGGTGTCAGCGATGTCACCACAGCGTCTCTACCACCGAGACGAGACCAGATAGGAGGGGCCCATCACCCCACTGACTCAGCCCTGCCCTGGCCGGTGCGGGGAGGCCGGCCCCAGGCCACAGGGACTCGACCTTGTTGCCTCTAGAGGAGCCCACAGTTCCTGGGTCAGCGGGGGAGCTGCAACATGTCCTACGAAGGTGGTTGAGGCCACACTGAACCTCCGGCCACACTCAGGACCCGCAGTTAGGGCTCCAGCTCTCCGCCCGCCCTCCCCCAACCAGAGGCTCTCCTCTCCCCCCAGACAGTGGCCACGCTGAGCGTGCTGGGGACGCGGCGGGTGGTCTCCGTCCTGGGCGTGGAAAACCAGGCCGTGTCGCTGGCCGCCTGCCACCTGCTGCAGGTGATGTTCGATGCCCTCAAGGAAGGCGTCAGGAAGGGCTTCCGAGGCAAAGAGGGCGCCATCGTGGTGGGTGAGTGGAGGCGGGGCTGCGGTCGCCTGGGTCTGTCATGGAGGGGGCGGGGCTGGGCGCCGGGCCTTTTGGGAAAATGGCCTGGTGACTGTTTTACTCCAGGTTTGTTTTTTTTTAAACCCTCACCTGGGGATATTTTTCCATTGGTTTTTAGAGAGAGTGGAAGAGAGAGGGAAAGACAGAGAAATATCGATGTGAGAGAAACACATTGATTGGTTGCCTCCTGCATGAGCCCCGACCAGGGCTCGGGTCGGGGAGGAGCCTGTAACCCAGGTACGTGCCCTTGACTGGAATCGAACCCCCGACGCTCTATCCACTGAGCCATACTGTCTAGGGCTCCTCAAGGTTCTAAGCAGTCAGGGTGCCTGTAGGGAAGCGGGAGCCCAGCCCAGCGCTCAGGATGCAGGTCCCCCTCCCTCTTAATCTCTGGCCTCTTGAGAAAGTTCAAAGGTCAGACAGGGCTGGGCCGCCGTGTAACCTAACGTCTTCTTGCTGCCAGACCCCACCCGGGAGCTGAAGGTCCTCATCAGCAACCTGCTGGAGCTGCTGACGGAGGCGGGCGTCTCGGGCCAGGGCCGCGACAACGCCCTGAGCCTCCTGATTAAGGTGGTGCCCCGCAAGTCCCTCAAGGACCCCGACAACAGCCTCACCCTCTGGGTCATTGACCAAGGTAGGTGCTGCTTTTAGAAAGGGCCAGTGCCTGAGCACGCATGTTGCCTCTTGCTTGGAGGGGCTGCGCCAGCCGCGGGGCTGCCCTGAGCACACCCTGCGGCCTGTGCCCGGCCCTCCGGCCCCCGGAGGCAGACCCTCCAGCTGGGACATGTGCCCACGCACGCACACCGAGCAGGCCCGTGAGCAGGTTCCCGGGAGGCCGGATTCGCTCTCTGTGTCTGAAGGTTGTTCAGGGAGCGAGTATTGCTTCTATATGCAGGGAAAACCTTAAAGTGTAACATCTGAGCTCACACTGGTCTTTGTCCCTAAAGGATACGCCAGGAAGGCTTGGCAACAGTGCCTGCCTGAGCCCACCTCTCGGGTGCTCGCCTTTTGTTACCGCAGTAAGCCTGTGAGGGGTGACTGCAGTTTTCTTTGATTTCAGAGAGGAAGGGAGAGGGAGTGAGAGATAGAAACATCAATGATGGGAGAGAATCATTGAGCAGCTGCCTCCTGCACGGCCCACACTGGGGATGGAGCCTGCAACCCAGGCCTGTGCCCTGACCTGGAATTGAACCCAGGACCCTTCAGTTCGCAGGCTGACGCGCTATCCACTGAGCCAACCCAGCTAGGACTGTGATTGCTATTTTCCCTTCAGTTTTTATTTTTTAAATATATTTTTTATTATTTTTGTTAATCCTTACCTGAGGATGTTTTCCCGTTGATTTATTTATTTATTTATTTTTTTTTAGAGAGAGAGAGAGCGGAAGGGAGGGGGAGAGACAGAGAGAGAGAAACATCGATGTGAGAGAGACACATCAATTGGTTGCCTCCTGCACTGGCCCCAACCAGGGCCAGGGTGGAACCTGCAACTGAGGTACATGCCCTTGACCGGAATCGAACCCGGGACCCTTCAGCCCAAAGGCTGACACTGTCCACTGAGCCAAACCGGCTAGGGCTTCCCTTCAGTTTTATACACGAGGAACCTCAGAGCCCCTGACCTCACTGCTGAGGCCCTGCCCTGCTCACACACCCGCCTCCGCGGCAGCAGGTCAGCCGGACAGACAGCCTGCCCCGCGCCCACAGCCTGTGCAGCGTGGTCCTGCCGTCCGTCCCGTGCCTTTCCCAGAAACCCCTGCCCTGGGCCCGTCGGGGCTGGACTGGCTGTTCTGCTTCTGACCAGGGCGTCCTCTCAGGTCTGAAGAAGATCCTGGCGGTGGGGGGCTCTGTGCAGGAGCCCCCCGGGGAGCTCGCGGTGACCGCCAACAGCCGCATGAGCGCCTCCATCCTCCTCAGCAAGCTCTTCGACGACCTCAAGTGCGACGCCGAGAGGGAGAACTTCCACCGCCTCTGCGAGAACTACATCAGGCGAGCGAGGCGCCGTCTCCGCTGCCGGGTCCCAGCCTGGGTTCTGGCTCCTTGTCGGAGGAGGGGCGGGGAGGGTGGTTGGGGGGACAATGAAAGGCTTTCGACTCGGGCAGCGGCCTGGGGAGGACGCGCAGGGCCCACGTGTCCCAGGCCCACGCCTCGTTCCACAGGGACCTTCTTTCCCAGTTCCCTGTGATGCCACCTCCAGCCCAGACCCAGCGTTCACTGAGCACTTACTATGTCCCTTTGAACACAGCAGTCCCTGCCCATCCTGCTTTTTTTTTTAAGAACAATATATGTATTGATTTCGGAGAGGAAGGGAGATGGGGAGAGAGATGATGAGAGAGAATCATTGATCGGCTGCCCCCTGCACGCCCCTCACGGGGACGGAGCCTGCAACCCGGGCCTGTGCCCTTGGCCGGGATCAAACCTGGGACCCTTCAGTCCGCAGGCCGACGCTCTATCCACTGAGCCAAACCAGCTAGGGCTGAAATTGTTCTTATTTCATAATCTGTCTTGAGTGTTCTCTCAGCTGTAAGCTCCTTAAGAGCAGGACAGCCCTAACCGGTTTGGCTCAGTGGATAGAGCGTCGGCCTGCGGACTGAAGGGTCCCGGGTTCGATTCTGGTCAAGGGCACATGCCCGGGTTGCAGGCTTGGTCCCCAGTGTGGGGCGTGCAGGAGGCAGCCGATCAATGATTCTCTCTCATCATTGATGTTTCTTTTTTTTTTTTAAATATATTTTATTGAGTCCCCACAGAGAGGAAAGGAGAGAGATAGAGAGCCAGAAACATCGATGAGAGAGAAACATCGACCAGCCGCCCCCCGCACACTCCCCACTGGGGACGTGCCCGCAACCAAGGCACATGCCCTTGACCGGAATCGAACCCGGGACCTTTCAGTCCGCAAGCTGACGCTCTATCCACTGAGCCAAACCGGCTTCGGCCATCATTGATGTTTCTATCTCCCCCTCTCCCTTACCCTCTGAAATCTATCTATCTATCTATCTATCTATCTATATATATATATATATTTAAAAAATAAACAATTTCAGATCTCACTAAGGACAGAGGAGACAAGTGGGTGGTGTGAGTAAAAGGCGGTATGTTGTCAGGGAGGGTTCGATGGATCGGATCTCCTGTCCAGGAAATGACCTTGTCAGCTTCCCTGCCGTTCCTACCCTCGTGTGTGCATGCCTGGCCGGTGGGGGGGAAGGAGGGCCCCCTTCGCCGGCCCTGGTGTGACAGCCGCCCCTCTGCCCACAGGAGCTGGTTTGAGGACCACGGGCTGGCCGGGAAGCTGCGGGCCATCCAGACGGTGTCCTGCCTCCTGCAGGGCCCCTGCGACGCCGGCAACCGGGCCCTGGAGCTGAGCGGCGTCATGGAGAGCGTGATCGCGCTGTGCGCCTCTGAGCGGGAGGAGGAGCAGCTGGTGGCCGTGGAGGCCCTGATCCACGCGGCTGGCAAGGCCAAGCGGGCCTCCTTCATCACGGCCAACGGCGTCTCGCTGCTGAAGGACCTGTACAAGAGCAGCGAGAAGGACAGCATCCGCATCCGGGCGCTCGTGGTGAGATGGGCGGCCCGGGCCGGGCACACGGGCCAACGGGCAGGGTCCCCTGGCTGGCGTCTCAGGGTGCAGCCCCAGCTCACTCTGGTGGGGGATCTGCTGGGCTTGTCCAGGCCAGAGGCATGGGCCCTGCCTCCTCCCAGAGTGCTCAGGGTCCCCTCAGAGAGAGAGAGCCCTGGTGAGGGAGGGCCCTGACAGGCTGCCCCGTGGAGCGGTGGGCGGGGCTCCAGGAGGAGGTGATGAGGAGTTTGGAGGACACACTGGGCCAGGCTGGTCAGAAGGGCTGTGCGGGAAGGCTGGGCCTGCAGACGGTCCCGGGAGCTGGTGGCTGGGGCCGTCTGGCCTCCAGGAGCCTGTAACCCTGCACGGGGGGAAGCCCCAGGGCACTTGGTCTCTTTACCCCGAAAGGATCTTGACCTCGGCTTGACCTGAGGCACCTGTCTTCCCCCACATCTTAGCTCCGCCTGTCAAAAGCTTTTTCCCCTTTTTTTGGTGTGATGTGGAAAACAGTAACTCCCAGGGGTGGGGCCCAGAACAGCTCAGCGGCCAGCTGGTTCTTGCCTCTCCCTCCAGGGACTCTGTAAGCTGGGCTCGGCCGGAGGGACTGACTTCAGCATGAAGCAGTTTGCCGAGGGCTCCACCCTCAAACTGGCCAAGCAGTGTCGGAAGTGAGTCACCTGGCGTTGCTGCGGCCCCACCTCGCGGCTTGCCCTCAGGAGGGGCTTTGGGAGGCGGTGGGGTCTCCTCACTGCCCTGCTCTCCCCCGGGCGACCCTCCTGGTCCTGCCCTGTGAGCTGCTTCCTGTTTTGAATGGAAGCCCAAGCCCCTGGCGTTCCCTCCCTCCCCACCCCCCTGTCCGATCCTGGTGGGCCCCTTCACACCACCCCGTCTGACGGTTGTCCCTGCCCTGCCTGTCCCCAGGTGGCTGTGCAATGACCAGATTGACACGGGCACTCGGCGCTGGGCAGTGGAGGGCCTGGCCTACCTCACCTTTGATGCTGACGTGAAGGAGGAGTTCGTGGAGGACGAGGCGGCCCTGAAGGCTCTGTTCCAGCTCAGCCAGGTAGCTCCTGGCTCTGCAGTCGCCCCGGGACTCTGTCTAGGCTTAGAGCCCAGCTGGCTTCCTCGGCGACCGTGGCCAGTGGGGCTCGTGGCCCCAGGGAGGGAGGGCTGGCAGCCGGAGTGGTCCCACTGTGTGGCGTCCGGAGGGGTCCCACTGTGTGGCAGCCGGAGTGTTCCCACTGTGTGGCGCCCGGAGTGTTCCCACTGTGTGGCGCCCGAAGTGGTCCCACTGTGTGGCGTCCGGAGTGTTCCCACTGTGTGGTGTCTGGAGTGGTCCCACTGTGTGGTGTCCAGAGTGGTCCCACTGTGTGGTGTCTGGAATGGTCATACTGTGTGGCGTCCGGAGTGGTCCCACTGTGTGGCGTCTGAAATGGTCACACTGTGTGGTGTCTGGAATGGTCACACTGTGTGGCGTGGGCATACTGGCCGCCTCACAGTGTTGGAAACGATGAACTCTCCAGAGGAGTTGGGGGTCACGTGTGTGAGTTCCCCAAATCTGGAGCCGGGCTAGGGCCTGGGCATGTTCCCAGATTCCTCCTGGTGCCCAAGCCGTCCAGCCAAGGGTAGAGCTGGGGTTCTGGGCACGGGCAGCATTGGTGTCAGCTGCCCTGCCCCCTGCTCCCGGCAGTCCGAGGAGCGGTCGGTGCTCTTTGCAGTGGCCTCGGCGCTGGTGAACTGCACCAACAGCTACGACTACGAGGAGCCCGACCCCAAGATGGTGGAGCTGGCCAAGTACGCCAAGCAGCACGTGCCCGAGCAGCACCCCAAGGTGAGGGCCCCCGGGAAGGAGCTCCACGGGGACCATGTGAACCGGGGCACCCACGGCAGACACGCCTCCCATTGAAGGGGCTTCTTCCCCTTGGTTTTCATGGCCATCCATCTGCTGTGCGGAGGGTCCCCTCTCCCTGTCCAGTGACCAGAGCCCCTGTGCTCAGCCGCCTCCTTCCCCAGGACAAGCCGAGTTTCGTGCGGGCCCGGGTGAAGAAGCTGCTGGCGGCGGGCGTGGTGTCTGCCATGACGTGCATGGTGAAGACCGAGAGCCCCGTGCTGACCAGCTCCTGCCGGGAGCTGCTGTCCAGGTGGGCCTGCGCCATCCGAGGGAGCGGGGCCTGTGCCATGGCCTCTGGGGTGGGATGTCTGCCCGCCCGGCCCGGCCGCCCACCACCGCGCCTTCTCCCCGCAGGGTCTTCCTGGCTTTGGTGGAAGAGGCGGAGGACCGCGGCACGGTGGTCGCTCAGGGAGGGGGCAAGGTGAGCTGTCCACACTCCCTCCTGGGTCTGTGCTGTAAAACCTGGCTCAGTGGCTGCTGTACCAGCAGCTGGTGTTAGATGTGGAGCAAAAAGCAGTATCAATGTCCCTGGCCAGCTTGGCTCAGTGGATAGAGCATCGGCCTGCGGACTGAAGGGTCCCAGGTTCGATTCCGGTCAAGGGCACATGCCCGGGTTGTGGGCTGGATCCCCAAGTGGGGGGTGTGCAGGAGGCAGCTGATCAATGATTCTCTCATCATCGATGTTTCTGTCTCTCCCTTTTCCTCTCTGAAATTAAAAGAGCATTATAAATGGCGGGAGGAGTGTCCTCCTGCTGAGTGGGTGATGCTGAAGGGGCTGGGCTCCTGTTAAGGTGCTGAGCCAGCCTTTCCCTGTGTCGTTGACCCCTAAGCCCCCTGCCCAGCACAGCTCATGTCTAGCTCTTGAATGGTGTTTCCATAAGTGTTTGGGTGGCCTAATGGGAGACCTCAGAGAGGCGACGAGGGTCTGAGCCCCGTGATCTGCAAGCCTTTTGTGGGGGGCGGAGAGGGGATAGTGAGGGCGCAGAGTCAGGGCATCGGGGCCTGACAGCTTGGGCCTCACGCTCCAGGCACGTCATGATCCCTGAAGGGCTTGTCCCTCTAGGCTCTGCTCCCGCTGGCCCTGGAAGGCACGGACGTGGGGCAGACAAAGGCCGCCCAGGCTCTGGCCAAGCTCACCATCACCTCCAACCCAGAGATGACTTTTCCCGGAGAGCGGGTGCGTGTCCTCCCGCCCAGCCCTGGCCCCCCCTCCACCCCTCGCTGGGCCCTGATGGCCTCTGACCCGGCTGTAGCCGAGCCCCGGGATGGGGCGGGCAGCCTGCTGCTGGGGGGACCACCAGCTGCAGGGTCAGCGGGCTGGTGGGGGCTGGGCCGTGCAGCCCTGACAGTGGGGGGCACATCGCAGGTCTATGAGGTGGTCCGGCCCCTCGTGTCCCTGCTGCACCTCAACTGCTCAGGCCTGCAGAACTTCGAGGCGCTCATGGCTCTCACGAACCTGGCGGGGATCAGTGAGAGGCTCCGGTAAGGCCCTTGGGATGCGGGCCTGGGTGGGGTTTCGGGGCTTAGGTCACCCCCAGGGAAGCACTTCACAGTTTGGCCCTTGCTGTGTTTGAGAGCCTCTGCCATACAGCAGAGGGGACAGGGTTCTCGGCCATGCCCTGGCTGGTGTGGCTCAGTGGGGGGAGTGTCAGCCTGCAGACCAGAGGGTCCCGGGTTTGATTTTGATCAAGGGCACATACTTCAATTGTAGGCTTGTCCCGGGCCCCAGTCAGGGCATGTGTGGAAGGCAACCAATCGGTGTGTCTCTCTCACATAGATGTTTCTCTCTCTGTGTCTCTTCCTCTCCTTTCCACTCTTTCTTAAAAAAAAAAAAATCAATGGAAAGATATCTTCGGGTGAGGATTATGAAAAGAAAAAAAAAAGGCTCTTGGCCATAACTGCAGGCTCCAGAGTCAGACAGCCTGGGTTCGAGTCCTGGTTTCTCTGGTTACTGGCATGTAACCTCAAACAAATACTTAATCACTCCATGCCTCAGTTTCCCCCTCTGTGAAATGGGATGGTTATAGTACCCGCCTCGTTGAATCCTGGTGAAAAGAATTAAATGAGAAAAATACATGTAAAAGCTCTTAATACGAAGGTGCCTGGCTCCCAGTGATGTGCCCGATTGATAAGTATTCACTGTTATTAATCTCATTGTGACCTTGACTGCATGGCTCACTCCGCAGCCTTGGTTTTCTCTTCTGCTAAGTAGTCACGCCAGTCACACCTGCACCTCCAGCAGGGGGCGTGGGAGGAGGAGGTCAGACAGCCTGAGTGCCAGGTCAAGGTCAGGGCTCCATGGCAGTGTCAGCATTGCCATCGCCACCACCCTCGTCTGCGAACTCCTAGTTCAGGGCCTTTCCCATGGTCCCACGTCAGCGCCCAGGCCTGGCTAGAAGGTTGGAACCACTGCAGTTCACACCTGGTGCAGGAGGGCCCTTGGACATTGCCTGGGAAGCCCTTGGCCCAGGGCCGGATTGTACGGGGATGCCAATCCGCCCACCTTGGCTCCGCAGGCAGAAGATCCTGAAGGAGAAGGCGGTGCCCATGATTGAGGGCTACATGTTTGAGGACCACGAGCTGATCCGCCGGGCGGCCACGGAGTGCATGAGCAACTTGGCCATGAGCAAGGAGGTGAGGCGTGACCCAGGCAGCCACGTGGGCAGGGGTGCAGAGGTGCCTGTGCCCTGGGCGGCCAGCTGACCAGGTCACCGCCCTCTTCCGGCCACAGGTACAGGACCTCTTCGAAGCCGAGGGCAATGACCGCCTGAAGCTGCTGGTGCTGTACAGCGGGGAGGACGACGAGCTGCTGCGGCGGGCGGCCGCCGGGGGCCTGGCCATGCTCACCTCCATGCGGCCTGCTCTGTGCAGCCGCATCCCCCAAGTGGTCAGTGCCTCTCTGTGGGGAGGGAAGGGGAGGCGGGCGCGGCCCCAGCTTGGCACTGGTGGGTGGGTGTGCCCCCTGCCGGGGCTCAGCCTGTGGCTCCTTCCCTGCAGACCACACACTGGCTGGAGATCCTGCAGGCCCTGCTCCTGAGCCCCAACCAGGAGCTGCAGCACCGGGGCGCCGTGGTGGTGCTGAACATGGTGGAGGCCTCACGGGAGACGGCCGGCACCCTGATGGAGAGCGAGGTGCTGGAGATCCTGTCCGTGCTGGCCAAGGGTGCCGAGGGCCCTGTCTCGAGGGCGGCCGCGGCTTGCCTGGGGAAAGCGGTGGAATATGGGCTCATCAAGCCCAACCAGGATGGAGAGTGAGGGGCCGTCAGCACCACTGCGCATCGCGGCCCAGGGACCAGGCGTGCAGCTGCGGCCGTAGGGGCTGGGCTGCCCTTTGATGTCCTCTGCCCTGAGTCAGGGGCCACGCGCCACAGCCCTGCTCACAGCACTACCTCCAGCCTCACGCAGAGGGGCTTTTCCTGCCACTGCAGACACTGGGAAAGGGGCGCACTCACTCAGCCAGGGTTCCCCCATCCGGCGGCACTTCCGGCAGCCTCACAGGCAGTGAGCATCACCGAGCCCGCCACCAGGGCTGCCTGACCCCTAATAAAAGCGTGTGGAACTCAAGCGTGTGCCCTGTCCGTGGCCTGGAGGAAGGCTGGCCGTTGGTCACTCTGGAGCAGGAGCTGGTGGGCCCAGTGCCCACGGGAGCCACCTCTGCGAAGGAACCCCGTGGATCCCCCACCCCTGGGCCAGTGGGTCGCGGCTTAATCCTGTTGGAGGCCCAGGGGTTAAGCCTAGAATCTAATCAATAAACAAAGGAGTGGGTTTAGGGTACAGACTCCGGGGTGCTGGCCCTTCAGTACTTGTGTCTTTGCATTGAGAGTCCTCAGTGACCACGTGCAGGGCTGGTGGGCGTGTCCCCGGGCTGCTCCTCCCTCCGGCGAAGCTCATTGGCTCAATGGGATAGATGACAGGTCCCGGAGCCAATGGGAGGCATGGCGGCAGAGGCGCCCGCCTACTACGGCTGCTTCCGGTCGGGCTGCAGTCTTGCAAGCGTGAGGGAGACTGGGTGGCGGGGTGCCCCGGCCGCTGCTCGCCACCCCTTCGTCTCGGCTCTTGAGGAGGGTCCCCTGAGGGCTTCTGGTCCGTGCTCCGCGGGGGCCGGGCCCTCTGGTCCGCCTCTGCCGCGGACCCACGCCCACCGGAGGTTCGTCCACTTAGCAGCTTGGGCCGCAGGGGCTCCGCGTAGGCCTCGGGACCGGCTCCACGGGACCTGGGCTGGACCGGCCGCGGCGGGACCGCAGGCACCGAGGTGAGCACCGACCTGCGGCCGCCAGTGGGCGCCTCGCCCGGCGCGGGCCTTGCCAGCTGCCCCTGCGCTGTCGGCGGGTCCCGGGCAGGTGACTCCCTGGGTGCCGCCCGCGCCCCGCCTTCCCGCCTGCATTCTGCCCCTCGGAAGGGGCTGCCTGACGGGGTGGACACGGAAGGGGTTAGGGACCCAGGTCCGAGTTAGGAGCTTTGGCCTCAGGGGAGACCCAGGATCTGACCCCAGAGTTCTGACCACGCTGCACTGAGAAAGCGGGGTGCTGTCTCCCCACTGATGTGTGAGCTCCTTGGGACAGACAGCGTCCCTCTCGGGCCAGAGTAAAAGGATCCATAAATGCGTGTGGAATGAATAGGAAACTAGATGGGGTCCCTGAAAACCCCCGGCACCCAGGGCCATTCTCATCTGCTCGAAGCGCTGGGTGCAATGAGCTAGCGCCTGTGCTTATGGTGGTAGTGCCAGCCCTTCACCCTTTATCTGCATCTACTCCACAAGATGGGTGCAAACATCCCATCCCCTACCTCCGCTTTGTCAGACCGAGGAAACGGAATTGAGCCCGGAGAGCTTAAGGGTAGCTGAGGACACAGGCCCTGCTCGCTGCAGAAGCAAACACGGGAACCCGGGGTGGGGGTGCGGGGCGGGGGCTGTCACCCGCTGCTGTCTCCCTGTGGCTCCACAGCTTCCACTGCCCCTCTCTGTCCGAGGCTGCGTGACTGGGGAAGAGTTACCTTCTCTGCCTGTCAAATGGGGACCATGCTAGTTCCCAGCATGACATGGAGAATGTGCCGGGCACCGGGGAGTTTGGAGCCGGAGGGGCTCAGATCCTCGCCCAAGGCCTGAGGAAGAGGGCGCTGAACTCCCTCGGGCCCGCTTGGTGGGACGCTGAGCTTGCTGGAGCCAAAAGGGACGCAGGGCCAGGCCCCACTCGAGGCAGCTCGGAGTCCTGACCCTGGTGGGGGCCTGAGCCAAGGCTCCGCTCCGCGAACGTGGGAATGGCTGCCGTCCGCTCTGTGGCCAGGAGGGTGGTGCTCTCCCCGTCCTACAGGTCCAGCCAAGGGCCGTCCGCGAGGTTCCCGTCCCGTCGCCGGCCCAACCTGCTGGCGGCCGGCAGAGGGCGCCCGAGGCCATGGCCGAGGAGCGCCCCGGGCCCTGGTTCGGCTTCGGTTTCTGCGGCTTCGGGCAGGCGCTGGGCTCGGGCCGCGGGCACCAGGTGCTCAGACCCGAGCCGCTGCTCGTGCCGGACGCGGACACCGACATCTGCGGCGTGAGCGCCGCCTGGAGCTACACCGCGTTCGTGAGCCGTGAGCGCCCCATCCCTCTCCCGGCCCCGCCCCTCCAATCCGGCCCCGCCCACTCCCCCTCCCACGGCAGGCCCCGCCCCTACCATGTATCCCCGCCTCCTGCTCAGCCCGCTCCCCTCTCGGCCCCGCCCACTCAACTCCGGCTCCGCCCACTCAACTCCGGCTCCGCCCACTCCCTCCCACTTCAGGCCCCGCCCCGGCCACGTGTCCCCGCCTCCTTCTCAGCCCGCTCCTCTCTGGGCCCCGTGTCCCCGCCTCCTGCTCAACCCGCTCCCCTCCAGGCCCAGCCCTGGCCACGTGTCCCCGCCTCCTGCTCAACCCGCTTCCCTCCCAGGCCCCGCCCCCTCCCCCAGGCCCCGCCCCGGCCACGTGTCCCCGCCTCCTGCTCGCCCGCCTCTCTCCAGGCCCCGCCCCTCCCTCCCACCTCAAGCCCCGCCCCCTCCCTCCAGGCCCCGCCCCGGCCACGTGTCCCCGCCTCCTGCTCGCCCGCCTCTCTCCAGGCCCCGCCCCTCCCTCCCACCTCAAGCCCCGCCCCTCCCCTTTAGGCCCCGCCCCGGCCACGTGTCCCCGCCTCCTGCTCAGCCCGCCCCTCCGCAGGTGCGGGCCGGGTGCTGCTGTCGGGCGCGGCGGGCGGCGCGGCGGACGGCTGCCGGGACGCGTGGGCCTCGGAGACGCTGCTCGTGGTGCTGCGCGACGGGCGGGGACCCGGGGCCGAGCTGCAGGCCTGGGCGCCCGGCTCGGCGCTGCGCGGGGAGCCCCTCTGGGCCCAGACGGTGGCGCCGGAGGCCGGGCGGGAAGACGGAGCGGGCGTTGGCACCCGGGCCGGGCCGCTGCCCCTGCTGCCCTGCGCTCGCGCCTACGTGAGCCCGCGGCCGCCCCTCTACCGGCCTCTGGCCCCGGAGCTGCGGGCGCGTCGGCTGGAGCTGGGCGCAGAGCACGCGCTGCTGCTGGACGAGGCGGGCCAGGTGTACTCCTGGGGCGGGGGCAGGTGAGTGACTGCGGAACGGGGGCGGGAGACCCCGGGGTGCGACCGGCGCTGACGGGGGTCCCCCTCGCGCAGGCACGGGCAGCTGGGCCACGGGACCCTGGAGGCGGAGCTGGCGCCCAGGCTGCTGGAGGCGCTGCAGGGCCTGCGCATGGCCGAGGTGGCCGCGGGCGGCTGGCACTCCCTGTGTGTGAGCGGTGAGTGACGCCGAGCCTTCCTCCCTTCCCGGTGTTTTGGGGGCCTCGCCAGTCCTTGCAGGCTCGTCCCACATGCATCAGCTCGCTCATTCGTGACCCCGAAAACCTCCCAAATCGCGCTCCTCTGCCACCACCGTCACCCGCTCACATGGGCTTCTGTTAGGGGTGTCACCACCCTGTCCATCCGCCCCCAGCTCCGGCTGTCTTTCTCAAATGCCCCCTGAGGATGCCCGGCTGGTGGGGCTCGGTGGTTGAGCGTTGACCTATGAACCAGGAGGTCATGATCGATTCCCCTCTCGGGGCACATGCCCGGGTTGTGGGCCCGATCCCCAGTGTGGGGTGTGCAGGAGGCAGCCAATCAATGATTCTCTCTCATCATTGATGCTTCTATCTCTCTCCTTCTCCCTTCTTCTCTGAAGTCAATAAAAATAAATGTAAAAAAATAAAATGCCCCCCTAAGGGAGAGTGAAGGGTATAGAGCAAGGAGAATGGAGGAAAAGGCTGCAGGTGTCTAGGTGGCCATGGCGGGTGGCTCACAGTGGACTCGTGCCCGCAGGGAGGATGGAGGGGGTGAGTGAGCCGTGGTGGTGACCTGGGACCCCAGTGAGGAGTTTCACTTGGGGCTGGGAGTCCATCCGCCTGGCGGGCGGCCCAGGTGCCCGTGATCCCAGGCTTGATGGGCTCAGAGCCGATGATTTTCTCAAGGGCCTGCATCTGGGCCTCTGGCTGCTCCTTACATCGCCTGGGGCCTCTGTAAACCACCTGTGTCGGCCTGGCCCTCCCCCCCATCCTCATGTAATGGGCTGGGTGGGCAGCCAGGCTCAAGAGCTGCTGGGCTGCAGGGAACAGAGCAGATGCTGGGAACAGAGCAGATGCAGGGAACAGAGCAGATGCTGGGAACAGAGCAGATGCTGGGAACAGAGCAGATGCTGGGAACAGAGCAGGCTCTGGGAACAGAGCAGATGCTGGGAACAGAGCAGATGCAGGGAACAGAGCAGATGCTGGGAACAGAGCAGGCGCAGGGAACAGAGCAGATGCTGGGAACAGAGCAGGCGCAGGGAACAGAGCAGATGCTGGGAACAGAGCAGGCGCTGGGAACAGAGCAGATGCTGGGAACAGAGCAGGCGCTGGGAACAGAGCAGATGCTGGGAACAGAGCAGGCGCTGGGAACCGCCCAGTGGAACCCTCATACTAAGGGTCCAGAAGGAATTTGAGGCCGTAAGTTTGGCGTCCTGGTTGGAGCCAGGATGCTTCAAACCAGACGTCCCAGGTTCAGGTCATCACTCTGCCCTTTGTGACCTCGGGCAGGGCGCTGGCTTCCGTGCCTCCAGTTCTCTCGTGACAAAAGTGGGAACCTTGTGTAAAGGGGACTGTTGTCATAGACCCTCTTAGGGCTGTGCTGGGCTTTAAAGGATTCTATTGGCCAAGAGCTTAAAACACTGGCACAGGCGAAAGCCCTCGCTATCGATATTGATCACCATCAGCTACTGTTGTTAGTGAGTTTTTAGTGTCGGGGCTGTTGCTACAGCCGACAAATGATAGTGATGTGGAGGCAGGCGGGGTGCGAGCTTCGAGAAGGACCAGTGGCAGGTGGGCCGGGCCCAGGGCATTTGAACAGGGACCCGTTTCTAAAGCGAGTGCACGTGTGTGGTGTGAGGGGCCGGGGCGGGGGGTGATGATTTAGCAGCAAAGGGAAAATGGAGAGGAAGGGCCAGCAAGAGACTTCCTTTAAGGCAGTGGTTCTCAACCTTCTGGCCCTTTAAATACAGTTCCTCATGTTGTGACCCAACCATAACATTATTTTCGTGGCTACTTCATCACTGTCATGTTGCTACTGTGATGAATCGTCATGTAAATATCTGATATGCAGGATGGTCTTAGGCGACCCCTGTGAAAGGGTCGTTCGACCACCAAAGGGGTCGCGACCCACAGGTTGAGAACTTCTGGGTTAAAGCGTCAGACTGAAGGGTCGCAGGTTTGATTCCCGTCACCGGCATGTCCCGTGGTTGCGGGCTCCATCCCTGGCCCCGGCTGGGACACGTGCAGGAGGCAGCCAGTCAGTGTGTCTTTCTCACATCGATTTTCTCTCTGTTTCTCCCTCCCTTCCACTTTAAAAACCAGTGGAGGGCCCTGGCCAGTGTGGCTCAGTGGATAGAGCGTTGGCCTGTGGACTGAGGGACCCGAGTTTGATTCCCGGTCAAGGGCATGTCCCTTGGTTGCAGGCTTGATCCCTGGTCCTGGTCTGGGTGTGTGCAGGAGGCAACCAATCGATGCGCTTCTCTCATATCCATGTTTCTCTCGGTCTTTCCCCCTCTCTCTAAAAACCAGTGGAAAAATATCCTTGGGTGAGGATTATAAAAAAATAGTAATAATAATAATAAAAACCAATGAAGGTGAGGGTTAACAAGAAAAAAGGAAGAAGAAGAAAGAAAAGTGTGACCTGAAGGCACTTTAGGTGAAGGGATCCTGTTAAGACAGACGCTGTTGCCCTAGCTGGTGTGGCTCAGTGGATAGAGCATCGGCCTGGGGACTGAAGGGTCCCGGGTTCGATTCCAGTCAAGGGCCCATGCCCAGGTTGCAGGCTCGATCCCCAGTGTGGGGCGTGCAGGAGGCAGCCGATCCTCATGGATGTTTGTACCTCTCCTCCCTTCCTCTCTCTGAAATTGATTAAAAAATATTTAAAATAAAAGAAGGCAGCCGCTGCTGGTCCTGAGGAGGCACCCTCCTGGGGCAGGGTTGTCCCCAGAGAGCGAGTGGGTGGAGGGGTGTTGGAGAGATGCAAGCGGCTTAGGAGGCGGAGGGCGTCCCAGCCTGTCTGATGGGCCCCTTTCTCTCTCTCAGAGACGGGGGACATCTACATCTGGGGCTGGAATGAGTCGGGGCAGCTGGCCCTGCCCGCCAGGGGGCTGGCAGAGGACAGAGAGACAGTCGCAGGGGAAGGTGAGTCTCAGCTATTTAAAAAAAAAATTAATTTATTGATTGAATGATGATTTTAGAGAGAGAGGAAGGGGGAGAGAGAAAATCGTTTTGTTGTTCCACTTATTTATGCATTTATTGATTCTTTTTTTAAAAAATAAGTTTTTATTGATTTCAGAGGAAGGGAGAGGGAGAGAGAAACATCAATGAGAGAATCATTGATCGGCTGCCTCCCACACGCCCCCTACTGGGGTAAAGCCCACAACCTAGGCATGTGCTCTGATCAGGAATCGAACCGTGACCTCCCAGTTCATAGGTCAACCCTCAACCATGAGTCACACCGCTGGGCCATTGGTTGATTCTTGTACGTGCCCTGGCCAGGGATCAGACCCGCCAACCTTGGCGTTTGGGAATGATGTTCTAATCAACTGGGCTTCCCGGCCAGGGGATCTCAGCTCCTGACTCCCACACGTTTCTGTCGTCCCTGACCCCGGGCCACAGGCTGGCCTGAGAGCTTACAGCGCTCAGAAGGGACACGTGACGTCCTCGGGGCCCAGGACACAGGGGACTGAGTCTCTTGGGGGGAGGGGAGCGCAGCGGGGCTGATGCCCACACCCCGTGCCCTGCAGCACTTCCTGGGGCGAGGGCCGGGCACCAGCTTCGTCAGCTGCCATCCTCGCTCTCCCTTCTCAGAAGCCACTGCACTGAGGGAAGACGGTTCTGGGGTGAAGGGACCAGCGGGGACTGAGGAGGGAGCCGCCGCCCCCTTCATCGCCGTGCAGCCCTTCCCGGCGTTACTGGATCTGCCCCTGGGCTCGGACGCGGTCACGGCCAGCTGCGGGTCCCGGCACACGGCCGTGGTGACGAGTGAGTGCGCCCGGTGGGCCGGCTCAGGGTGGAGCAGGTCAGTCGCCCGCTCTGGCTGGTGGCTGCAGGCGGGTGTGTCCCCTAAAACACCATCATTGTGCAGAGCAGCTGCCTCAGCACAGAGAGCCCCGACCCCCCTGTGGGTTCCCTCTGGAGGCTGGTGCTGCGGCCTCTGCCCAGGCGCAGACCCCCGGCCTCCGGTCACCGGGCAGCAGCGCCTGCCCGGGCCAGCTGCGCAGTCGCCTGAGCTCAGTAGCTGTGAGGCCGTCGGGTGGGGAGGGCGACCGTTCTTGGGGCGGCCCTTGAGCAGCCAGGGCGATGGGCTGGTCAGAAAGCTGAGCCCGTGCTGAGTGGTGCTCTGTGTGCGGCTCGGGCTGGTGACCGCCCCGCTGTCCTTTCGGTTGCAGGGACCGGGGAGCTCTACACCTGGGGCTGGGGTGAGTCAGGCTCTGCCTCGGTGATGCCTCAACCCAGGGGAGGGCGGGGAGGGGAGGGCCGGGGCCGGGGCCCTGCACGTGGGAGGGCCGGACGGAGGAGCTGTCTCTAGAACGGGGCTAGGCACTCCTCAGACAATGTCAGTACTTCCCATCTGCCTTTTTTTTTTTTTTTCCTAAATGTTTCTTCTTTCTTTCTTTTCTTTTCTTTTCTCTTTTCTTTCTTCTTTCTCTTCTTTCTCTTTCCCTCCCTCCCTCCCTCCCTCCCTCCCTCCCTCCCTCCCTCTTTCCTTCCTTCCTTCCTTCCTTCCTCTTCCTTTACTAGAGGCCCGGTGCATGAAATTCATAGGGGGGGGGGTGCGGTCCCTCAGCCCCGCCTGTGCCCTCTCACATTCCGGGGCTCTTGCAGTCCAGGACCCCTCACTCCTTACCGCCCGCCTGCCTTGTAGGTGGGAGAGGCTCCCACCACCGACCGCTGCGCTCACCAGCTGTGAGCCCCGCTTCTGGCCGAGTGACACTCCCCCTGTGGGAGCGCACTGACCACCAGGTGCAGCTCCTGTGTTGACCGTCTGCCCCCTGGTGGTCAGTGCACGTCATAGTGACGGTCATTCTGCTGTTTGGTCATTTGCATATTAGGCTTTTATTATATAGGATATGGATCTTCTTCCATTGATGTTTAGAGAGTGGGGGAGAGAGGGAAAGACCGAGAGAAACATCAATGTGAGAGAAACACATCGATTGGTTGCCTCCTGCACAAGTCCCGACCAGGGCCCGGGACGGGGAGAAGCCTGCAACTGAGGTCCATGCCCTTGACTGGAATTGAACCCAGGACGCTTCAGTCCGCAGGCCAACGCTCTATCCACTGAGCCACACCGGCCAGGGCCTGTCTGCCTTCCTGGAGAACTGTTTGTCTTAGGGCAGTGATGGCAAACCTTTTGAGCTCGGCGTGTCAGCATTTTGAAAAACCCTAACTTAACTCTGGTGCCGTGTCACATATAGAAATTTTTTGATATTTGCAACCATAGTACAACAAAGATTTATATTTTTGATATTTATTTTATATATTTAAATGCCATTTAACAAAGAAAAATCAACCAAAAAAATGAGTTTGCGTGTCATAGGTTCGCCATCACTGTCTTAGGGGGATAGTTAGCCAGCGTCTGTGAAACGCCTTGTGGTCTGGCCCTGGGCTCGGACCCCTGGGGACCTGAGAGGCAGCTGGCCGGAGGCTGGTCTGAACTCACAGCAGACGCCGCAGGTGCTGGCTGAGGCCCACCCAGGGGCTGGTTTCCTGCTTGGTGGGGGGCAGCCCCGAGGAAGGCCCATGGAGGTCATGGCCAAGGGTCTCGTTTCCCTGTAGGGAAGTACGGACAGCTCGGCCACCAGGACACCACCAGCTGGGACCGGCCCCGCCGGGTGGAATACTTTGTGGATCAGCAGCTCCACGTAACGGCGGTGCGCTGTGGGCCCTGGAACACCTACGTGCACGCAGTGGAGCAGCAGAGCTGATGTACGTAGACAAGGGCATGGGACGAGTGCCCAGCCCCCGTAGAGTTATACAGCCGCCACCTGTGAGGCCCCCCAGGGCCAGGAACACCACGGAGGCCCCCAGGGCCCCGCCTCTGCCCATCACGGCCTTTTGGCGGCTTCCCCTTAGACCAGCGTTCTCATCTTGGTCCTCGGGTTGGAAACACCTATTGAGCTTTGGAAACGGGTGCCCAGGGCCAGCATCAAAGGCCCTGACATCAGCCCGGCCGGTGTGGCTCAGGGGTTAAGTGTCCACCTCTGAACCAGGAGGTCACTGTTCGATTCCAGTCGGGGCACGTACAAAAGTTGTGAGCTCCATCCCCAGTATGGGGTGTGTGGGAGGCAGCCGATCAATGTTCTCTCTCATCATTGATGTTTCTGTCTGTTTCTCCCTTCCTCTCTGAAATCAATAAAAATATATTTAAAAAAACAAAAAGACCATGAAATCAGAACCTCCAGGGTAGATTTGAGAGCTTCGCCCCCCCCCCCGCCCCCCCGCCCCGGTGATTTTGTGGCAGCACCAGGACCGGACCCACTGGGGTCATCTCTGTGCCTGGGCGTCTGCTTTTATTGAGGGCTGTGCCGCCCTGTGTGCTCCCTGTACCACAGGCCAGTGTGTCTGCTTTGCGACTTGTGGCGAATGCAGCCATGCTGTGTGTGTTCCTCTGTGTCTCGTATTTTCATTAGCAACACCGGGCCTTCCACTGAGGCGTAAACCTGTTATATCCTCTTGGGTTGATGGTCATGTCAACCTATTTTTAATTTAGTTAAACTACACATCAAAAATTTACCACTTGCTGAAACCGGTTTGGCTCAGTGGATGGAGCGTCGGCCTGCGGACTGAAGGGTCCCAGGTTCGATTCCGGTCAAGGGCATGTGCCTGGGTTGCGGGCACATCCCCAGTGGGAGGTGTGCAGGAGGCAGCTGATCGATGTTTCTCTCTCATTGATGTTTCTGGCTCTCTATCTCTCTCCCTTCCTCTCTGTAAAAAATCAATAAAATATATTAAAAAAAAAAAAATTTACCACTTACCCACTGGCGTGGCTCAGTGGTTGAGCATCAACCCACGAACCAGGAGGTCACTGTTCGATTCCTGGTCAGGCCACAGGCCCGGGTTGCGGGCTCGATTCCCCAGTAGGGGGCGTCCAGGAGGCAGCGGATCCATGATTCTCTCTCATCTCCCTTTCTCCCTTCCTCTCTCTGAAATCAATAAAAACATACTTACAAAATCAACTTCCCACTTCCCACTTTTAAGTGCACAGTTCAGGGGTGTTAAATGCATTCGCACTGTTGTGTGAGCACCAGCACCACCATCCCCGTATCTCTCAGCTTGTGAGTCAGACGCTCTGCCTGTTAAGCAATAACTCCCCCTCCCCCTCCCCTCTCCCCCTCCCCCCTCCTCCTCCCCCTCCCCTCCCCCAAAGCCACGTTATACTTGTCTTTATGACTTGGCTACTCACGGACCTGATGTGAGAGGAATCGTACGGTACTTGTCTTCTTGTGACGTAGCCTCGTGCCCTCAGGTTCATGCATGTGCCATGTGTCAGAATTCCCTTTTTTGGGCCCGTGTAATGTTCCATTGCCTGTAGAGACCACATTTTGCTCATCGGCTCACAGTCAGTGGACCTTGGGTTGCTTCCATGTTTTAGCTGATGTGAGTAATGCTGCTGTGAACGTGAGTGTACAGATAACTCTTTTTTAATATATTTTACTGATTTTTTACAGAGAGGAAGGGAGAGGGGTAGAGTTAGAAACTTTGATGGGAAAAAAACATGGATCAGCTGCCTCCTGCACACCCCCCACTGGGGATGTGCCCGCAACCAAGGTACATGCCCTTGACCAGAATCGAACCTGGGACCCTTCAGTCCGCAGGCCGACGCTCTATCCACTGAGTCAAACCAGTCAGGGCCAGATATCTCTTTAAGACCCTGTTTTCAATTCCTTTGGCTGTCTGTGTACCAGAAGTGGAATTGCTGGGTCATGTGGTAATTTTTAAAAAATATCTTTTATTGATTTCAGAGAGGAAGGGAGAGGGGGAGAGAGAGAGAGAAACATCAGTGATGAGAGAGAATCATGGATCGGCTGCCTCCTGGACGCCCCCTACTGGGGAATCGAGCCCGCAACCCGGGCATGTGCCCTGGCTGGGAATGGAACTGTGACCTGGTTCCTAGGTTGACGCTCAACCACTGAGCCAGCCGGCCGGGTGTGTGTTTGCCGTAACGCCATCCTGCCAGCGGGCAGTGGTGTCTCGGTGGGTTTGCCTTTCCCTGACGCGTGGCGATGTGGAGCATCCTCTGCTGGCAGGTGTGCCCTGGCCGTTCGTGTGTCTCTGGGGAAATGTCTCTCAGCCCTCTGCCCCTTGTTGAATCGGGTGGCTTGTTGAGTTGTAGGGGTTGTGTACGTGTTGTCTGCCTGTGGGCCCTCAGACGTGTGATTTAGACTCGTTTCCTCCCGTTTGTCAGTTGGCTTTTTACTCTTGATAGTGTCACTTGATGTAAAATTTTTCATTTCCATGAAGCCCAGTGTGTGTACTTTTCCTCTTGGTGTCTGTGCCTTTGTTGTCACGGCCAAGTGCAGTGAGTGATGCTTCTGCTCTGTCCTTTCTCGTTTGTTGTGTTGGGTCCCATGTTCAGACCTCAGTCCACTTGGAGTTAATGGTTTGTTTGCTTTGGGGGTTTTGGTGATCGAGAGGTTTATTAACACCGGACGGTGACAGAGCACGGGCCTGGCATCACAGAAGCCGCAGGAGCACCGGGCAGGCCGTGGCTCCCTGAGAAGCCAGAGGAGAGGCGGCCATGGGGGCCGTGGGGGCCGTGCCGGGTTTGGTGCTGGGGGTTTGGTGCCGGGGGTTTGCCAGGATGAGCTGCCGCTGCCCATTGCCCCCCTGGCTTTGAGTCTCATGGGAGCCCCAGAGTTTAGGGCAGCCGTGGGCAAACTACGGCCCGTGGGCCGGATCTGGCCGTTTGAAATGACTAAAACTAAAAAAAAAAAAAAAAAGACCGGACCCTTTTATGTAATGATGTTTACTTTGAATTTATATTAGTTCACACAAACACTCCATCCATGCTTTTGTTCTGGCCCTCCGGTCCAGTTTAAGAACCCATTGTGGCCCTCGAGTCAAAACGTTTGCCCACCCCTGGTTTAGGGGATGCACGCCTATGGGGCGTAGGGGGAAGGGAAGGGAAGGGAAGGGCAGGGCGGGGGGTGCTCCGGGAGGGAGAGCGCCCCAGGGAATTGTGGGATATGCTTTGAGATAAGTGTCCACGTTCATTGTTGCTGTTGGGTCGCCAGTTGCCCAGCACGTTTATTGCAGAGCCTGTCCTTTCCCGTTGGACGGCCTTGCACAGTCATCACGAGTGGGCAGCCCTCGCCGGCTTGGCCCAGTGGTTAGGGCATCGGACCATGCACCAGAGGGTCTCGGGTTCGATTCCAGTCAAGGGCACATACCTGGGTTGCAGGTTCCATTCCTAATCCGGGGGGGTGAGTGTGGGACACAGTCAGTCTGTGTGTCTCTCACATCGATGTTTCACTCTCCCTCCCCCCCTCCCCTTCCACTCTCTCAAAAACCCAATGGAAATATCCTCAGCCCAGCTGGGGTGGCTCAGTGGGTGAGCATTGACCCAAACACCAAGAGGTTGCTGGTTTGATTCCTGGTCAGGGCACATGCCCGGGTTGTGGGCTCCATCCCTAGTGGGGGGCATGCAGATCGATGTTGATGATTCTCTCTCTCTCTCCCTTCCTCTCTCTCTAAAATCAATAAAAATGAAATTTAAAAAAATAATAAAAGGCTTGAAAATATCCTTGGGTGAGGAGTAACCAAAAAGAAGAGAGAGCGGGTTTATTCCTGGGCTCTTAATTTTATTCTTTTCATCTGTGTCTGTTGTTGGGCCATTGTCCCCCGTTTTGATTACTCTAGCTTTCTAGTAAGTTTTGGAGTCAGAAAGTGTGAATCTTCCAACTTTGTTCTGCTTTTCCAAGATGGTTTTGGCTGTCGGGATCCCTTGCAATTCCGTATCAACTGAGACCTGCTTTTGCATTCCTGGAAGAAAAAAAAAAAGGCCAGGGGGATGTGGATAGAGATTGCGTTGAGTCTGTAGGTCAGTTTGGGGAGTATTAACGTCTGAACTACGTTAAGCCTTCCAATCTGTGACCACAAGATGTCTTTCTATTTATTTAGGTCTTTAATTTCTTTCAGCAATTGTTGGTAGTTTTCAGTGTACAAGTCTGTTACTATCTCCTTGGTTAAATTTATTCCTAAGTGTTTATTCTTTCGGATGCCATTGTAAATGGAATTGTTTTCTTACTTTCATTTTAGATCATTCATTACTAACATACAAATACAATTGATTTTTTGTGTGTTGATCTTGTATCCTGTAACTTTGCTGGATTTGTTTACTAGCTCAAATAGTTTTTTGGTAGATTCATAAGGATTTTCTATAGGGTGTACCCCCAAAAGGTATACATACTTGGAATGATTATAAAATCAGTGTTTATTAACATACAGTTCATTTTCAAAATTTAAAAGAATTTAGAGAAACGAATAACTTTATCTCTTTGTGTACCCCCATAAAAGAAGTCTAGTGACACTTTAGGATAAATTTTCTTTGTTCAAAATTTTAGTATCAGTCTGGCTTCCCCCATTATTCCAAATCAGTTAAACCTGAAGAGTAATGAGAATTGAGTTATCAGCTGTTGGAGAGGGTACACATTTGGGGGGAACGCCCTGTATAAAGTCACTAGAGGCCCGATGCACAAAATTCGTGCAAGGGGCTCGGCCCTCACAGCTCGGCTTCATCCGGAAGGCTGTCCTGTCTAATTAGCATATTGTGCTTTTATTATCAGAGATTATAGACGTCCTCTGTGGACAGACATAGTGTCAGCTCTTCTGTCTGAGTGGATGCCTGTGCTTATTTGCATTGCGGAGCGGGCTGGCCGGCACTTCCAGGACGATGTTGGATGGAAACGGGAGAAGGGTCGTCGTCCTTGCCTTGTTCCTGATCGGAGGGAACCAGCCCGCGTAGGTTAGCTGGGCTTTTTGAAACGCCGTTTTCATGTTGAGGAAGTTCTCTTCCAGTCCTAGTTAGTTGAGTGCTTTCACCATGAAAGGGTGTTGGAGTGTGTTCCCCCCTCTGTTCTATTAAACATTAATAGGTTTCGGCATGTCGAGCCATCCTCGCATTTCTAGGGTGTATCCCATTGGCCAGGGCCTATCATCCTTTTAATACTCTGCTGGATCCCGTCTGCTCGTGTTTTGTTGAGGCTTTTTGCCTTTATATTCATAAGGGATATTGTTCTGCTGTTTTCTTGTGATATCTTTGTCAGTTTGTGTTTTTTTAAAAATATATTTTATTGATTTTTTTACAGAGAGGAAGAGAGAGGGATAGAGAGTTAGAAACATCAATGAGAGAGAAACATCGATCAGCCACCTCCTGCACACTCCCACTGGGGATGTGCCCGCAACCCAGGCACATGCCCCTGACCGGAATCGAACCTGGGACCTCTCAGTCCACAGGCCGACGCTCTATCCACTGAGCCAAACCGGTTTCGGCTCTCATCCTTTTAATACTCTGCTGGATCCCGTCTGCTCGTGTTTTGTTGAGGCTTTTTGCCTTTATACTCATAAGGGATATTGTTCTGCTGTTTTCTTGTGATATCTTTGTCAGTCTTGGTATCAGGATAATGCTGGCCTTTGAGAACGAATTGGGAAGTATTCCCTCCTCTTCAATTTTTAAAAATTTACATGCTTGCCCTGGCTGGTTTGGCTCAGTGGAAGAGAATCGGCCTGCGGACTGAAGGGTCCCAGGTTCGATTCTGGTCAAGGGCATGTACCGTGGTTGCGGGCACATCCCCAGTGAGGGGTGTGCTGGAGGCAGCTGATCAATGTTTCTCTCTCATCGATGTTTCTGACTCTCGGTCCCTCTCCCTTCCTCTCTGTAAAAAATCAATAAAATATATTTTAAAAAATTTACATATTTTATTTTTTATTCATTTTAGTTATTTTTAAAATATATTTTTATTGACTTCAGAGAGGGAGAGAGAGGGAGAGAGAGAAACAATGATGAGAGAGATCATTAATCAGCTGCCTCTGACACGCCCCCTACTGGGGATCAAACCCACAACCCAGGCATGTGTCCTGACCAGGAATCGAACCGTGACCTCCCGGTTCATAGGTTGACACTCAGCCACCGAGCCACACCAGCCAGGCTTCAGTTTTTTGGGAGAGTTTGAAAGGTATTGGTGTTAATTTTTTAAAAAATGTTTGGTAAAATTCACTAGGGAAGCCATCTGGTCCCGGGTTTTCTTTGTTGTGAGGTTTTGAGCACTGACTCAGTCTTGTCACAGGTCTATTCAGATTTCCTTTTATTATTATTATTATTACTATTATTGATTTTAGAGAAAGGGAGAGAGAAACACCTACTTTGTTATAACAGTTATTTTTAAAATTACTTGGTGTTTAAGTGACTATATAACGATCACATAATCAGCGATTCATTACTTCACACACTGGGCAGGAAAGTGTGGGGTATTTCTGTTGTACAACTGGCTGGTTCAGGGAGAGTGGAAATCCCCAGCATTTAGATGGTTGAAGAAATTCTCATTTAAAGCGTGGGCGTGTCTGAAAAGACTCAATCAGCACCTTTATATGGCTCTGGGTTGAAAGGAAGACAATTCCGACTTGTATTATAATTTCGGAGATAAGTATTGCTTCCCCGGCTTGTTTTCCATCTCCATTTGCATGGGAAAATTTTCCATCCTGTCACTTTCATCCCGTGAGTCTTTGTCCTGAGGTGGGTCTCTTGTAGACAGCATATACATGGATCGTTTTCTTTTTTTTTCTTTTAAATATATTTTTATTGATTTCAGAGAAGAAAGGAGAGGGAGAGAGAGGAACATCAATGATAGAGTCATTGATGGGCTGCCTCCTGCACGCCCCGCACTGGGGATCAAGCCTGCAACCCGAGCATGTGCCCTGACAGAATGGAACCCAGGACCCTTCAGTCCGCAGGCCGACGCCATTGCCCTGACGGGGAGTGAGCCCACAGCCTTGGTGTATCGGGACAAACTCCAACCAACCGAGCTGCCTGGCCAGGGCCCAGGTTTCCTGTTTCTTCTTCTTTTAAATTTATTTTTAAATGTGTATTTACTGTTGGTTTCTGCGTTCTCAGATCTGTGTGTGGCACCGTGTGCCCCCTCCCGAAGTCAGAACTTCTGTCACCTTATGTCAGGACCCCCTGCCCCCCCTTTTTCCTTCCCGTTTCTTCTGGAGGCAGGTTTGGTAGTTTGTGTGTTTTTAGAAATTTGTCCATTGCCTCCAGGCTGTCTACTTTATTGCCACTAATTGTTGTTAACGAATTAATTGTTTAGTATTCCTGCTCTTCATGGTGCTGAGAGGGCAGTGTTAACACATTGCGGACCAGTAGTTTCATTGCTAGCTTTACCCAGTGGCCAGATAAATTTCTATGGAACGAGTACAAAAAACGTTTTACATAAATGTTAAAGGCTTGCTTTAAAATCAAATACCCATTGCATTTTGAAGTTATTACATGTTCTTACAAGCTAATATCTTTTTAAAGAATTCTCCTGATTGGCCACAAGCCTTAGAACGGAAAACACGAGGATTCTCCTGATCCGTCCGCAATGTGTTGGAAAGCCAGCCAAGATTGTGAATATATCTTTCTCCTTTTGATTCAGTTTCTGACTTTTATTTGTATGCACTGCGAGGTACATAGAAATTTGGGGTGCTTATATCTGCTGTAGGTTGCCCCTTTTTATCATCGTGAATTTTCTCTCTCTGGGTGGGGAGGGAGGGCAGGAGAGTCCCCCCCCTGCCGCTCTCCGTGGTGCTGATCCCCCCCACCCGGGGCCTGGCCACTGTGCCCCGGTCGCGCCTGGTTGGTGAGTCCCTTTGGGTTCTTGGTCTTGATGACAAGTGTGCGGTGCTGACACCACTGGGAAGCAGTTGAACTATGAGTTTAGCTCCATGGTGTCCACACTGGCTTTCTGTTCTGTGGACACTGCCACTGCCCCACACGCTCCTCCTTCCTCTTTGGGGGGCGGGCAGGCAGGAGGCCCGGTTCCCGGGAACCCTGAGAATATGACCCTGTTGGGTGGCAGCTGATCTCGGCGGTGGGAGGGCAGAGCTGGAGGTGCCGCCGGGTGGGAAGTGGTGACAGCCAGGCGGGAGGCGGAGGCTCCTGGGAAAGTGGCCACCCGGCTGTGCGCCCCAGGGCAGCCTGGGACTTGGGTCCACGAAGGGGCCCCAGCAGGAGCTGTTAGCAACCCCACCCCACGGGGAAGAGCTGGTGTCCCCCAGGGGTCCCAGGAGGGCCTGGACTCCCAGCGCACCGTGGGGCTGGGCTGTCGGTTGAAGAAAGGAGACCAGGTAGGTCTGGAGGTGGTCAGGTCTCCAACACTGTGATCAGGGGCAAGGATTGGAGCTGGGAGGTCAAAAGTCGAAGGTCAGATGCCATAATGAAGTCTTGAGGGGAGAGACCACAGGTCTGGGCCTGGGTCTGGGGTGGAACCGCCTCATCACTGCTCCTCGCCTCGGCTGCGGGGCCGAGGCCTCCCTGGAGGTGGTGCCGGGGCAGTCGCTGTCTGCGCTGGGGGATGACGGGTTCAGGCACTTTGGTGACCCGGGTGCCAGATGTCCCGCAGGCTCTCAGCACCGCCACCTACAGGCCTGGTGTGCTGACCCCGAAGACCCGCACTGAGTTGGATGGCAGGGAGGGGGAGTCAGGTGGGGGAAGAGCGTGGGAAGGGGTGCCAGTCCTTGGTGCACCTCTGGGGATGCCCATGCAGGTGCACCTCTGGGGATTGTGGCCACGTAACACATGCCCCCCTCCGAGCGCCCCGTGGGAGGCGGTGCTCAGGGTCTGTCCTGTACCGGCAGGTGAGAGACTGGCCAGTGTCCTCTCCCAGGAAGGGCTGGCTCCTCCCCCCCCAGCCCCTGCCTCCTGGTCCTCAGAGGGTCCTGGGCAGGGCTAGGGGCTCGGGACCGGCTGGGCCTTCCCGGGTCAGGGACTGGCCCTGAGCCTGGAGCTCTGCTGGTCTCGGGGGTCAGTATATACCCAGCGTGAGGCACGTTCCGGCCTCTGGGGCAGACAGGGCGGGAGGGATGCCTGGTGTGATTCTTGAGCTGAAAGTGGAGATACAGGAACAGAGAGGGAGGGCCAGTGAGCTGGAGCCGGGCCGTGAGTGGCCACGGGGGCGGACCGTCTGGACTGGCATCCCTCCCTGCACCCTTGCATGGGCACGTGAGGGTCCGCATGAGCCAGGGGTGTGTCCGGTGACTGTGTCCTTCAGGGAGCGTCTGTGTGCACATCAAGCATGAGGGCTCCCAGCCTGCAAGGGGGCCCCCAGCAGAGCTCACACCCTGAGAGCAGGGAGGGAGGGAGGCGGGGAGCACTCCCCTGGGTCCGGAGCCTGGCTCTGCCCATGTGTTGGCTGTCCTTGACCGGGCCTCAGTTTCCCTTTGGCGGGACAGGATTAGATGCATCCCTGACACCCGGGAGCGGGCCGCACAGTCCGGGACTTGTCTTGGTAGGAGCAGCAGCTGCGTTCTCGTGAGAGTAAGTCAAGGCAGCTGAGCAGAGGTGTCCCCACCCCAGGAGGCAGGGGGGCTGCTGGGGAGCTGCCTGTGGGACAGAGGAGGCCAGTTCCATCTTCCACCAACTCCATTCCATAGCCAGGGGCCCCTTGTTTGGGGGTTCCCCACTTTGGGGGCTCCCCTAAGGCTGCAGTCCAGCTGCCAGTCGTTAATGGAACGATTTCGCCCTCGTGTGGCCTCGCAGGGAGCACAGCTGGGCCCCCCTGAACCTCACAGTCCTCGGGCCTCTTCCACTCCCCTCCTCCCACTCCCCACAGGCCCCTCAAGCTCCAGCCCCGGGACTCGCCCCCTGGGTCTCATTTTCCTCTTTCTGTTTCTCAGGCAGCAACGCTGAGCTCTGGGCTCCTTCCATCTGCTCTCTGCCCACCACCGGCTCTGCCTCCGGCGCCTGGCAAATGGGCTGACAGGCCGCTGGTTCCCACGGGGTGCGGCCCCTGGTTCTCAGGCTTCCTCGGGGCTGGGGGCAGGCGGTGGGACAAGCTGGGGAAGGTCCACAGAGCCCGCCGTCCTGAGAGCGGCCGTTGTGAATAAACACTCCCTGGACTGTTGCACATGGTTCGTGTCCAGAGTCTGGAGAAGCTGACTTTGGCCATTTTGCCGGCGGTCTCATTCCTTTATGGAGGTTTTAGACGTCCTTACCCACATTCCTGCTGACACCACTCCTTTTCTTTCTTTTTTAAGTATATTTTTATTGATTTCAGGAAGGGAGAGGGAGAGAAACATCAATGATGAGAATCACCGATTGGCTGCCTTCTGCATGCCTCTGACTGGGGATCGAGCCCGCAACCCTGGCAGGTGCCCTGACTGGGAATTGAGCCCTGACCTCCTGGTTCATAGGTCAGTGTTTAACCACTGAGCCACGCCCAGCTGGGTACCACTCTTCATTTTAGTCATTTTTAACTGTTAAAACCAGTCCTCCCGTGAGTAGCTTATACTGAGAAAATTGACGTGGCTAGATTTATCTTAATTAACTATCAGCATTCACATGGCCCATCAGCATTGTCACTTTTTTTTTTAAAATATATTTTATTGATTTTTTTACAGAGAGGAAGGGAGAGAGATAGTCAGAAACATCGATGAGAGAGAAACATCGATCAGCTGCCTCCTGCACATCTCCCACCGGGGATGTGCCCGCAACCCAGGTACATGCCCTCGACCGGAATCGAACCCGGGACCCCTCGGTCCGCAGGCCGACGCTCTATCCACTGAGCCAAACCAGTCTCGGCCAGCATTGTCACTTTAATCGTAAACACAAGAGCCACCATCTAGGTGCACATCTGTGTTAGCGGCAATCGGTGAGTTCATTGCTCAGGACTGCTTATTGGGGGAACGTTTCACACTTCCATCGGCTTACGTGCTCTGTAGCCTCCGACAGTGGCGAGAAGCCGTGACGTTGGGCCCTAGGGTTAGGCCTCCATCCACAGCCCCGAGGTCCCTGCGGCCGAGGGACCGGCCGTGTCTGAGGGACCCTGTGCTGCTCGCCTTGCAGGGCACCCCAGGCTGCTGACCAGGACTGTGGCTGAGACCCCGGAGCACAAGCAGGTCTCCGGGCGGCTGCTGCACCGGCAGATCAAGGGCAGGTGAGTGACACCCGTGCGGCCGCCCCACCCCCAGACAGCTCTCCCTGCTCCGTGGGCTTCGTGACCCAGGTCCGACTGTTTCTTACACCAGAGAGCACCCCGTCGGCTCCGAGGGCCCAGAACCCGCGGGAGGGGCTCTGTCTGGCCTCGCGCCCCTGGCGAGTGGTTTTGAGATTTACCCGTGGTGTTCCCGTGTCAGTTCATCCCTTTGTTACTGAGCAGTATGTCATTGAGCGGATATTCCACAACTTATTGTTTAGATGGAGTCGGGAGAGAGGGAAACTTCGATGTCAGACACACTGATCGGCTGCCTCCTGCTGAGGTTCGTGCCCGTGACGGGAATTAAGACCCTTCGGTGCAGGGGCCGATGCTCTAACCGCTGAGAAACTGGCCAGGGCGATACTTCACAATTTATAAACCTGTCCATGTGCGGACACGGGGAAGGAGGGGGGTCTTCATTATGGCCGGGCAGGGCTGGGGTCCAGGGTCCCAGCTTCCTGTGCTGAGGGGCAGTTTCTATGGCAGCTGCCCGGGCAGAACAGGTCTCCCGGTTCTCGGAGGGCAGTTCTGGCTGCACCTTTGGGTGTGTTCAGGGTGTCGGCCTCTCCAGCACCCGGGGGACCTGAGGAGCAAAAAGGAATTTTCGGGCGCTCACTGCCCGTCTCTGGGTCCTGAGTCCCAGCCAGGGGGCCTCTGATCTCCGCCCTTGTCCTCCTCACAGTTGCTGCATGTGACGCACAGGATGCTAGGTACGAGCACGTGTGTGTCTTGTCAAGGCTCCGTCTTTCATTATCAGTGCTTGGGTTTCATACACTTGTCTGTGCAAGTGTTTCTACAGAATAAATTGCAAGCAGTGAAGTTTGTGGAGATTAGAATGCACACATTTTAAGAATTAATTTTGCTGTAAAGTGGCTTCCAGAAACAAATGTTTTCACTCTGACGGTGACATGTGAGGGTGCCGGCCAGCACTGGTGTTTATCAAACGTGTGGGCTGAGGAGCTGTCTCTCTAACGTGCTAACTGGGAATTGATTATTAGTGATTGTGACTAATCCTTGTGCTCTGGGTGCTCTGATCCTGATCCAGATGTTGAGTCCCCGGAGCAGGTGTCGCTGCTGGTTTGGGGGGTGTGGAACCCTCCTGCCCTGGTGTCGCTCGGCCCCCAGCGCACACGCACACCAGCAAGCCTGAGAAGTGAGTGGCCTTTTTTAAAAGTACCTATGATGGACTTCCTTTTTTAAATCAAGATATTTATGGTAGAAAAAATAGAGAAGCCAAAATTTAATGATCACTTGGTAACCCCATTACTCTGAAATCCTGTTAACTTGTTAACATTTTAGCTTTAATACTTTTCCTACAGGTGTTACTTCTATGTAAATATATGTAATATACACACAAACTGAAATATTTACATTTAAAATATTTTAAGAGTCACTGTACCTCTCGGTGGCCGGTCATGACCCTGAGGTGACAGGCTGAGGCCACATGCCACACGCCTCTTACCTTTGCTACAATTAACCTGAGTGCCGGGAGGGCTATCAAAGCTTCAAAATGGCATCCAGTTCTAAGTCTGCTTTTATTAGTGATGATGATATTGCTAAATTCCTTAAGTTTTTGAATATGCAACTTCATTTACTTGCAACTCAATTTTTTTCCTAAACTGCTGTAAAATCAGCAAAAATGCCTTGGTAATTTCAGCATAGTTCCTAGGATATTGGTTGGCACTCAAAGGGTTAAGTCTCAGCCAATGGCTTGTCAGGCTCCTGTCTGCATTTGGTGAGACAGGAAGTTGCTCCAGTGCCCAGTGCCCCTGGGAGGCCAGTGGCGTGTCTCCCTGCTGACGGCTGTGGCTCTGCTCCTGTAGAGCTGAGTCTAAGAAGCCCTCGCATCAAGCAGCTGGCGCTGGGCAGGACGACATCTGGTCCCTTCTATTCTGCGTCTCAGCCGCAGCCTCGGAGTGTGCAGAGGGCTCACTCGTCTCAGCAAAGCCGGTCAGGTAACGTGCCTGCCCCACGTCTACTCGGGAAGTATTTTTGGGAAAAGCAGGGTGAAACTTGACCATGGAGATGAGAGTGAGCAGAGAAAGAAATGAGTGGGATCAGATAGAAGGAGAGGGTAAGAGGAGAGATCTGGGAGAACATTGAGGGAGATTGGGCAGACAGGTGAGCTGAGGAAGGGAAAGGGTGAGATCAGAGAGAACAGGAATTTCAGGGTGATTGTTCAGAAAGAGTGTGAACAATCGCTCTGAAATTTAGGGGAGAATGAGAAAATAACTGAGAGGGAAGAGAATAGAGGAGGTCAGAGATGATTGAGCTCAGAGATGAGAAGAGGTAACAGGGAGAGTCAGAGTGAGGAGAAGGTGGGAAAGAAGGAGACCAGGAGAGTGCTGAGAGGGGAGCTAGGACAGAGATGAGTAGAATCTGGAGGGAGATCAGGGAGATGGATCGAGCTCACAGAGAGAAGAGAAAGAACAGGAATTGCAGAGAGGGCTAGAAGAGACCATTCTGAGAGAGAAGCATGAGATCACAGAATGAGCTGAGGGGGAGACAGTTGAGAGAGAGAAATGAGTGGGATCAAAGAGGGAAGAGAAAAAGTGCTGATTGAGCTTAGAGGGTAGGAAGGGAGTTTAGAGTAAGAAAAGAGAGGAGACAGGGAGATGAGAGATGAAATCAGACAACTGAGCTAAGAAATGAGTGGGATCAATCAGATGGAGGGGAAAGAGAACAGAGGGAGACTGCGTTCCCAGGGAGAGAAGAGAAAGATCAATCAGACAAAGAACAGGAATTTCAAAGAGTTGAGAATGAGAGATCAGAGGGATAAGAGAGACCATTGAGCTGAGGGAGGGATAGAAAAGGGAGAGAGAAAAGAGATCAGAAAGAGGAGACAGACAAAAGGGGAAAAAGAATAGGAATTTAGAGTGAAAAGACAGTTTAAAGAGAGTAGAGTGAGAAGAGAGAACAGGGAGTTCAGAGAGAGGGAGGGAAGAGATTGAAACAGGATAGAGTGCGTGCGGGATGTGCCGGGACTCACTGCGCTGTCCTGGGCCGCTCGCCTGCTCCCAGTCATAAACACCTGCACCTGAATCTTTTTAATGGAATTTATTGTCATCACATTGGTCAATAAAATCTACAGGTTTAGGTGTACAGTCCCATAACACGTCATCTGTACATTGTATTTGTACCCGAATCTTTAGTGTGTGCATGAGCGACAGAGGAGGAAGGGGTGGGGTGCAGAGTCCAGGTTTGAATGAGGGATTTTCTTAACGAGCTGCTCTGGTTTGGAGACTGTGCTTTCTGCGTCTACACCTTCCACACTCGACCTGCAGCCCCCCTCCCCTCCCCCCCAATGCCTGGCGCACAGTAGGTGCTCAGTCATTGAAATGCCCGTGCAGGGGGTGTGACACTCAGGCTGCCTCAGGCAGGGGTCAGGAACAGCCATGTTGGAGAGAAGGCACCTGCCTGACGGGGTGACGCTGAGGCGCCCAGCAGAGCCGAGTGACCCACATCACCCGGATGTAGCCGTCACCACATCCCAGAGGAGCAGACACCTCGCTCCTGACACGTGTCCGCAGTGCTGTCAGTGGCTGCCCGAGGACAAGGCCTCCCTGAGGTTCCCCTGAAGCCGTCTGGGACAGGATGGCTGGCACAGGCTCCATCCAACACCCTGGGTGGGCTCCCCTGCCTCCCTCCATTCGCTGATTCCTTCTCTTCCAAAGACATTTTAATGAACATCTGAATTATTTACCGTGACTACAGGCATCGCATTCCCAGGGTTTGGTGACCCAATGAATAAAACAGGCGTGTGTTTCATCAAGTGGAGGCTGTGTGTGGCGACAGAGGTGGGAGGTGCACACAAGCTCTGTTGTCACAAACCTTCTCTCAGATCCTGTGATGAGGAACCTTTGAAATGCAAGGGCCCAACATTCCAAGGTGCTGGGACATGTGCCGGCAGAGAGGAGCAAGGGGAGGTCTGAGAGATGCCCCGAGGCCTGGCAGCCTGGCTGTGGGCACACAAGTTGTTTCAGGCATTACAGGAGACCAGTGAGTCCCCAGCATCACTCATTACAGCCAGATGCAAAAAATAAATGCACTACTTTTCTGTTAAATTTTGACGAGAATCCATGCTGCTCTAAGTCCAGATTCCCTATTAAAACCTCCATTTCATTGGTGAAGGAAATGAGGTCAGACTGAATAAATAATTTCACAGCCACAGAAAGGCAACTTAAATCCAAGTCCGACTCCAAACCCTATTCTCTCTGTCACCAGTTAACCAACCGGAAGTTGGAAGAAAGAATTGGGAAAGGAGAAGAAAACCATGAAGATGAGACGCACACAGTGAGAAGTGACGCGCTCACACTGCCCGAGCCTAAGCCGCTCCTGGACGCTTCCCGACGTCATGGCAGCTCAGGGGGAGGGCATTCCGAGAGGTTTTTTTTTTATTTTTTATTTTTTTTTAATTCCGAGAGGTTCTTAACATTCTCAGGCTCCAGTGGTGAGATGAAATGCCAACGAAAAATGATGCAAAACATTTGCAAACAAGAGAAGTGAAATTGTGGCTTTGTTTCACCTGTATATTCTAACTATGAATTTGATATTAGTGACCATATATGGCTTCTGAAACCAAGAAAATGTTCCTTAGCATAGAGCAGGACGAGTGGTCTCACATTCATAGTTTACTGAGGACCAAGGTAGCAATGGCCGGTTAACAGCCCTTATTCACCAGACTTGGGTCTTGGGAACCCCTAACCTCCAATAAAATTAAATGGCAGAACATAACTGTGCCATCGCTGCGTATCCTAGAGGAATGAAGGCAATGCCCCCAAATGGTCCTGCGACAGACATGGGCAGTGTCCGTCACAGCACATCACAGACTCACCCGGGTGTCTGCTGAACCAAATGCAGGAGAGTTTAAAGAGCAAGCAGGGAACACTTCCTTCTGTAGGTCACCGGGGCACTGCACTTGTCTGAGTCCCACCCCGTGCACTGGCCCCCCATCAGCACCTCCTCTCTCCCAGGTCTCGGCACTGGAGGCTTTTATACTTGGTCACTCCGGAGATGACATCATTGAACCACGTCTCTCAATCCCGACTGAGGGCAGCTGCTACATCCCTGTCTCAGCCTGGACCACGCCACTGACGTCCTCTCCCTACTTGGTACCTGTGCCTGGAGGACTGTACCCATGTGCACATGGAAACTTCTGTCCAGACCAAACTCCTGCTCTTCCCTCCAACCTGATGGTGCTGCAGTTCCCTCTCCTCATTCAAGGGCAGCTCCGTATTTCTATCTTCAGGCTCAGAACTTTGGGGTCTGTCTCACCCACACACCCAATCCACCAGCAGATCCTTTAAAATATAACCAGAATCCAGTACCAGTACCTCCCTCTGGGTCAAAACACCACCACCACCACCTCACACCTGCTGCCTCCAGCTCTGCTCACCCATAGTCCACTTCTCACAGAGCAAGCAGGGCCACCTTTTCAAGACAGAAGGTGGATTGCGTTCTCACTCGGCTCTATATCCACCAATGCTTTTCTATTCCACAAAAAGTAAAGCAGAAGTCTTTACAATGACCTGCCAGGTTGCACAAGATCTAAACCTCATTCCTTCTCTGTGCTCCTCACTTCAGCGCCTCCCCACACACTTCCGGTCCCGCTACCTGGTCTCCTGGCTGCACTGAGCACACAGCCCCCTCCCCTCCCCCCCCACCACACACACACACACCCCTCAGGGCTCCTGTACGGGCTGTTCTTTGTTCTGGGAACACTCCCAGGGGCAGAGTTCTCTCACCTTCATTTGAGAAATGAATCTGTATTTTCCAAAGGAAGTGCTTATAAAATGAGCAGACTCTGTGCCTAGCTATGGATTTGTTTTCTATTGAAAAGGGCACGTTCCGTGAAAGCAGACACCTCCCAACTTCCAAACCAAACCTGGCCCTCCAGCCCCAGCCACGCACCAGGAAAGTGAGATGGAGATTATAAGCTGAGATAAGCCAGGTGCCCTCCATCCCCATTAAGAAGGCTCGGGAAGACCTCATGGCCCCAAAACCTAGGTCTAAGGACCCTAGGAAGTCACCTGTGGTGTTTTTGCAGAAAAAGATACCCTTTGCCCAGTGACTTGAAGTGTAAGCTCTGGCTCGCATGGGTGGCGTTTCACTCTGATCCACAGCACAATAAGCATGCACAGCACCTGACAGAAGTTTCTCGTACAGGAAGGCAGACAAACGGATAGAGAGGAGCTCACATGCGGCCGAGACCTCAGAATGCAAGTCTCCCTACATCACCCTCAGGCGGCACCTGCTCTTAGACCACGATGTGCACAGCGCCGTGACGATCACCATGATCCCAGGAAACAGGAAAACATGGCCGGGACACACCACTCTTCAGTGTGACTAACAGGGAAGGAAGTTCCATAATTCAGCTAAAGAGAACATTGGGCGGAAAAAAACCTGGCGCATATTTACTTTAGATACAACTCAGAGAAGTTTCATGAGGAGCCGTGTTTTACGTGGACTTTGGAGGAGGAGGGAAGACCCAGCGGGTGCAGTCATTCATTCATTCATTCATTCATTCATTCATCACAGGAAGCCGTTGCTGAGCACCTGTGTCACCCTCGCTACTACAGGCAGCTGTATTAGAGACTTCTAAAACGAAACATTTCCCACAGGGAACTCTTTGACCCCTTCCTAACCCCCTCACCCTGAATCCTCCATCCAATTAAACGAGAGCACCCTTCACGCAGTTACTTAGTCCACAGTGTGTGCATCTTCCTTGATTCCTCTTCTCTGATGCCCCTTCTACAATCGGTTGAACAGTACGTGCTGCCACCGCCATGTGAGAATTACATTATGGGCTAGATCAGACCTTTCCAAACCTACGGCTACACACGGAGCCGACCCCAGTCGTCTCTCCCCAAAATCACCACCAAGGCCCCTCCCCATGGCCCTGCCTCTGGCTGCCACACTGTCCGGTGCCCTGCACAGGCCGATCCAGGCAGAGCAGCCAGAGGGATCCTTTTAGCAAGAAAATCAGTGCAGGTCACTACCCTGCTCAGAACAGACCAGTGACGCCCCTCCAAGTGCTGGATAAAAGGGAAAACCCCCAGCAGGGCCCGAGGTGCGTCCCTGCTCACTGTGCACTCCCCTCCCTCAGCACGGCCAGCTCTCCTGCCTCCAGCATGGACACTGGCTGTTACCTCTTCTCAGAAAGCGCATCCCAGGAGCCTGGGGAGGCCGGACACTTCCCGTCACGTGGGTTTTGGTTCAAGTACAACCTCCCAGACCGTCCTACCGACAAGAGCCTCATCCCACCATCTAGACACGGACCCCACGGCATTTTCTTCTTAGAAATTATGTTTTCTCTCGTTTAACACCTGGAACTTTCAAAAGAAAATTTCCCTGTGAGGCCAAGACTGTTTCATTCACCTTCGTTTCTTCAAACCGCAGCCCCGTGCCTGGTGCACAGCAGGTGCTGAATACGTAACCGTCCATCCAAACAGCTCGGGCAGAATGAGAGCGTCAGCCTGCCAGCCAGAGCATGATGGCGGCATCAGTCCCACAGACGGAAGTGACATTCCCTTCTAGGGCAAAATTAGAGAGTAAACAGTTATTAGAATCCCAGGGATCTTACAACCCCAGGAAAGGTGGAGAGCAGGGAGGAGAAGTGAAATAAGTGGGATCCTGGCTTTTCTTTTCCTCACTGTGTGACACATGTGTGTGTGTGTTTTAAATATATTTTTATTGATTTCAGAGAAGAAGGGAGAGGGAGAGAAAGAGAAATATCAATGATGAGAGAGAATCACTGACTGGCTGCCTCCTGCACACCCACACGGGATCGAGCCCACAACCCGGGCATGTGCCCTGACCGGGAATTGACTGTGGCCTCCTAGTTCATAGGCCGACGCTCAGCCACTGAGCCACGCCAGCCGGGCCTCACTATGTGTGACATTAAGCGAGCTCCTCAACCTCCCTCAGCCTCAATTTCTCATTTGTTCCAAAGATCAAGTGAGATCACAATATAAAGAGCCCCCAGAGAGCAGACCCCGACAGACGCTGGTTCCTTCCATGTCTTTCCCATGACAATCAATGAAATCTTGCATCTAAAATGGTACATAAATGACATCCAGCAGTCAGAACTGGGGACCTCCAAGCCAAGGAAACCTCTGAGAAATAGTTGGCACTTTCATGTAACAGAGGAGGTAGTGTTCTATCAGTAAATGCTCATCTATTTGAGAACTTAACACTAAAAGACACAAGGACACTTACAGTGTCATAACCAAACCCCAGTGAAAGGTCACCGTGGCGCCAATGGAGGGCTGAGCATCTACCAGGCGCTGTGCTGAGGGCTGAGCACACGTTCCTCGTGAATCTTCACAGCACGGTGTGCAAGTTCAGTCAGCAAACGGAGGCCCCAAGTACCTTGTTTAAGGCCACAGCCAGCAAGTGGCAGCTGGGATCCCACCACCAATCCGTTTAGTCCTGGAACCTGGGCTGCACACCCAGGGCCACTGGGAGGTTGGGGCAGTCCGTGCGCTGACCATGGCGCCCACAGGAGGGACAACGCCAGCCCCCAGAAACGAAGCCTGACGCTGGGTCTCTATGCAGAGAAAGAGACACACCTTTGCAATTTCCCAGAAACACTGCATGTGTTAAAGGCATTCTGAAGGAGAAATAAAAGGCATTCAAATTGGAAAGTAAAAAGTAAGCCGTAACCGGTTTGGCTCAGCGGATAGAGCGTCGGCCTGCAGACTAAGGGGTCCCAGGTTCGGTCTGGTCAAGGGCATGTACCTTGGTTGCGGGCACATCCCCAGTGGGGGGTGTGCGGGAGGCAGCTGATCGATGTTTCTCTCTCATCGATGTTTCTAACTCTCTATCCCTCTCCCTTCCTCTCTGTGAAAAATCAATAAAATATATTTAAAAAAAAAAAAAGTAAAACCATGATTTGCAGAGGGCGTGATACTGTATATATAGAACGCTAAAGAGTCTACCAAATTTACTAGAGCTGATAAATGAATTCAGTCAAGCAGCAGGATACAAAACAAATACCCAGAAATCAGTTGCATTTTATACACCAATAATGAACTCTCAAAAAGAAAAACTAAGAAAACAATCCCATTTTGCATAAAAAAATACCTAGGAATAAATTAACCAAGGAGATAAAAGACTTGGAAAATAAGACACTGAAGAAACTGAAGCTACAAATAAGCGGAAGCATATACCGTCCGTGCTCATGGGCGGGAAGAATTAACCTCATTAAAATGTCCATCCTGCCCAAAGCAATCTATAGAGTAAATGCACTTTCTATCAAAATAACAGAACTGGAATAAATAATCCAAAAATGTAAATGGAACCACAAAAGACCCCAAATAGCCACAACAATCTTGAAAAAGAACAGAGTTGGTGGTATCATGCTACCTAAAATCAGACTATACTCTAAGGCTACAGTAATGAAAACAGCACGGTACTGGAATAAAAACGGACACACACATCCACGGAACAGAATACAGAGCCCAGAAATAAACCCACACCTATGCGGTCAATTAAGAAATGACAAAGCAGACAAGAACATACAATGGAGTAAAGACAGTCTCTTCAATAAATGTTGGGAAAATTGAACATATGTGCAAGAAAATGAAATTAGACCAACTTCTTACACCATATATAATGAACTCAAAATGCATTAAAGACCATGTGAGACTAGAAACCATAAAACTTTTGAAAAATATAGGCAGTAAAAAAAAGTGCTCATTACATTTGTTTGATAACCAACAAGTCTAATCGTGTCCTTCCCCGTAACACCCTTCCTAGGCCCTTTCTTCCCCTTTTCCTCCCCGGCCCAGCCTGCGGCGTCCTTGGAGGACCCGTTTCTGACCCTGCACGGTGCCCGCCCTCCCTGCCTTTGGGCCTTTGCACGTGCTAAGACGGTTTCTCTGCTTTCACTCTGCCCCACCCGGACCCTGTCTGTTCTCCACCAAAAAGCCATACTGACTTAGCACCAGAGAGCAGATCATCTTACTCTGCTTCAAAACCCAGTGGTCCCACTGCTCCTTGACTGTAACAGGAAGTCTGACCATGCCCGAGGCTCCAGTTACCTCGCCCTGCCTTCCTTAGATCTCACCTGCGCTCCTCACTGCTGTGCTGTCACCGGCAGTCTCCGTCCACTGATGACCAGCCCGGCTTGCGGTGCCCCTGCCTCAAACGCTCCCCCAGCGCTTTGCAGGGCTGGCTCCTTTTCATGCCACTGAATGTCACCGCATCGGACCAGCCTTCCCTAACCTCTGAGCTAAAGCAGCTCCCACCCACCCAGGTGCTGTTTCTGGACAGCACTTACCAGCGCCTGGTGTCACTCCTGTTTGTCGAGTCTCACCCTGCAGGTCTGAGCTGCAGGAGGGCAGGGACTGTGTGCGGATCTTGAGAGTGGCGAACTCCGGGTTCAGTAGATGCCTGTTGACTTGGTGAGTCAATGAACGTGCAGACCACATGACAGACACACATTTACACAGGCTCCCACTCACCTCTGCACCTTCAGTTACAGCTGCACAAGGCCCCACTCCTATCACCAAGGTAGCCACTGTACCTGTGTGCGCTTATGCCCGCACTGAGAGGCCTAACAGTATAACACTTTCACCCCCATAACACACACACACACACACACACACACACACACACACACACACAATCTTATTCCCACCAGCATTACAGACCCCGCCTGCCTTTGCCAGGACAAGCCTCCCTGCACCGTGATGCGTTCTTTTTCCTCTTCCGCCCCCAGCGCTCTGGCTTGTGCCACTTCTGTAGCCTCTGCAAGAACCCACCAATCCCAGGCCACGGCTGCGCTGCTCCAGGGAGCACCTCCTAAGCTACAGAAATGTCTCACCATTTACTGGACACCTGTAACTAACAGTTTTCAATGTCAAGTATAACTGAAATATACAAATCAATGATAAAAAACATCAAAACTAAACCTAAACTTTTGTTTTAAAATAAAAAAGCCACACAGCTTCACCCTATGAAACCTAGTCCTGTTTATGACAAATATCAATGAAACTACAAGTTTCCTCACATTAACTCATCCCTTTATACATCAAGACTTAGGCTTTTTTCTCTCAAAATCCTTTTCTGATCAGCCCTGGCCGGGTAGCCCAGTTGGCTGCAGCATCATCCCAATACACCAACGTGGCTGGTTCAGTCCCCAGTCGGGCACATACAAGAATGCACAAATAGGTGGAACAACAAATTGATGTTTCTCTCTCTCTCAATCCCTTCTCCTCTCTCTAAAATCAATACAGAAAACATTTTTTTAAATCCTTTTTATCAGATTAAGAGATGTTCTTCATTTACACATGCACAAAACAATATGTATTACAAAAAAAAATTTCTAAGTAGAAGTCTGCTTTCCACAGACCAAAGCAACTAAAACCTTATTTGGGAAATTTTGAAAACACAATCTATTGTTTTTGTAATCTAACAACACACATTTTTATTTATTGTTAACAATATATATTTTACAACAGGACAAGTATACACAGACTAAAACAGCAGGGCTCCCACGTGCAGCCCGAGCCACACTGGAAGCCTTAGAACCATTTAGTGCTCTGACAGCAGGACTGCGCGGGTGGAGCAGGAATAAATAATAGTGCTTTTGGGAGAATCGTAGTGACCAGTAGAGTAGCTAAGGACGGGGCCCCCTGAGGACCGTGCAGCGGGAACTATGCCCCAGGACTGACATGTGCAAAGTTCTAGATCTCCCAACAAAGTGTCTAAGGACCCAGTAGCCTGTGGTGGGCTTTCGTCTGTAGCCAGGCCGTGGGAATGAGCCTGCCCGGGGTGGGTTTCAAGCACACCTACACTGAGAGAGAGGAAAGCCACCCTGTGTACTGGGTCCAGTGTAGGCCAGGAAGCCACAGCTAGCTGACTGATCAGGGCTTCTTAGGGATGGATGTTGGTTGAATTGAGGATTCGGGAAGTAGCATCAGATTTGGAGGCCTTTGAAAGTTCTCGCTGTGGAAAAATAGACACCGTTAGTGGCGATTCCCTCTCATGCATGCCCACCCTCGGCAGCTCGGGTGAGGTGTCAGCGTAGGGCCTGAGGGCCGCTTCTCTGACACAGGCATAGCACAGGCTGTGTTAGGAACGACAGGGCGGCACTCTGAGCACCATTCTGTTAGTCACAGGGTGAGCACGTGCCCCAGCCCTCAGCCAGTCCCTGTGTTAAAACCCCACAGAAGAGACATTCCCGGTGCATCACCAAGTACTCTGAGTTGCCGAGCTGGGGTGGCAACAAGCTTTGGCGTCTGAGCCCTTTATAAAACCATGGGCCAGACCACATATCTACCAATCCCTGGGGCTGAGGGCCTGTAACCTGCTGGTGATTTGATCTCATGCTGGAGCACATGGTACAGAAGGAGCAGAGAGAGCACAGAGGACCACGAGAAGGACAGGTGTTAGTGGAGGTTAGTCTACTGGCTGCATGCGGCCTGGTGGAGGCTGCCACCCACAGCAACCAATACCACATGCCCCTCCTTCGGCTTGACCACAGGTGAGCAGGTACAGGTGCGCTCCAAGTGGGCGAAACGGGGCTTGACTGAGCAAGCCAGAGAGACGCCTGGACCCGCAGTCCAACATTCAGCCAGCCAGAGTGCACCCAGGTAGAACCACCGCAATCATGTAATTAAAAAAGGTGCCAGAACAGGAAGCTAACTTCAGGGCTCAAAGCGAGCTGTAGCCAAGGACAATCGGGCCATTCGCCATCTCCCAGCAGGAAGAGAGCTGGCACCCACGCCTGTAACTCGGCATCCCAAGGGTAAGGCAGCCTCGTCCTCTCAGCAGGAAGCTACTGAGAGAAGAGAGCATGCCCCTTAAGTAAAGGGCACTGCAGGGAAGTGTTGGTAAATATGGAGGAGGATACAGGAGCCGAAGAGCATTCTGGGAAAATGATTCTCCCACAGCCTCATATGCTTTAGCAGCTCAATGGGAAAGAAACAGGCAAAGCGAGGAAGTGAGCGTTGGCCAGCTCAGAGCGGACAGACAGGTGGCGTTCAGGCCCGAGGGTTAGTAAGGCACATACTCCAGGGGAGAAACATCACGTAGGCCAAGGACCTCATTCTAAGCAGCACACAGCTGGGGCTCCCCTCCCAGGCCAGGGGGCCGCTGTTCTTTCCAGCACATGGGAGGCCGCTGACGGCACCATCGAGATGCTGAAAGCTTTCTGCTGTGAATAACACGATACAAAAACTCTGCCTGACGGTAGGTGGGGCTGAGAATCCAATTCAAACCGGCACAAGCTTTCTTGTGAATCGGCAGGTTAGGGTGCAGGAACAGAAGCCGGTGACTGGTTATGCCGTCTGCCTCGGGAACTCCCGCTTCCTTTGTAAAAGGGCCTGTGGTCCCACAGCCGACGATTACTGGTTAGTGTAGCCCTGTGCCCAGATGGGAATCAAGCCAGCAGACGACAGATTGGTTTGAGAAAGGGACATGGGACATGCAGGGGTTGCCATACAGACCTGAAGCCCAACAGTGGAGCTGTCAGAGAGGGACGGATCCTTCTAAGAACAGAGAATTAAGACAATTACCAAGAACTCCACCAAGAGAGCACCAGGGCAGTGCTGAGAAGGGTCGCCTCCTGCAGCCAGGGACTGGTATTTCTCAAGCAGAAGGATCCGGGTTACATGTCTACTTGCTGCTGTCAACTTCCTATACCTCCCGGAAACCCCCCACCCCATGCACGGCCAAGGCAGGAAAGGGATTCTCAGCCCCCAAAACGCTGTCCTCGCTGAGCACCTGGGGCCCCATGGGAAGACACCCACGGCCCCAACTGTGTGCTCCCCAGAGACTGGCAGATATTAGAAAAGGTCAATTACCGCAAACTCAGAGTAGGTGCTGGCAACAGAGTTAATGCTGAAGTTGCGCTGGAGGGGGGCCGAGCTGGGGTACCCACCGCTCAGCAAGCTGCCATTGAGCTCCAGGTTCTCCTTGTCAGCTCCGTGCCGAGCAGCTCGGGGGTTTTTCTTCCCTGAACAGGTGGACGTGAGGATTGGCTGTGAGGAAGGAGAGATCAGTATTTATCCTTATAATGGCCACACGCGCGCGCACACACACAGACTACACCATCTTAATATCACTCGTTGTCGGTAATCCTTACAGTACTTGATGTAACAAACAAATGAACAACCAAAAAACTCTTAATGATTTGCAGAACACCTATCTTGAGCATCATCTGTAAAACACATTAGAGCACAGACTCCCTCCTGTCTCCTTCAGCAAGGGGACCCGACTGCCTGGTACCCAGTGTCAGGGCTGGAACCCACGTGCAGGGCCCTTGCTCAGCAGCCACTGAAGACCTGGCTCTGAACTAAGCCTGTGGAGCCCCCCAGCTCCCCCCAGCTTCCCAGCCCCTCCCAGGGCTCCCCATGATAGCAGGGGGGCTCAGCATGGCCATGCTCTGCTTTCTCTCATTCGGTTTTAGCTTAACCGGCTTGCATCTGCCAACTCGCAGCATCTCAATGGTAACTGGATCCAGGGGTGTTAGAAACTGGAACCAGTAGGCGGGGCCCCTGGATAAACAGGCTGGGGTGGAGCTGGGGACGGGCTTGTACAGAGAGCTTACGAACCTTGCTGCCAGAAGGTGGAAGTCGAGACACGGGGGAGCGGTAGACTGTCCCCCCAAAGGCAGGCCGAATGCTACTGTTGGCCGTGGCATTGGACATGGTGGTAGTGTTCAGCTGAGAAAGAGAGAGAGATTACTCATTCCGGGAACATGCTCAGCAATCCACCCCCAGATGACAGAGAAGTGAGTCTGGGAAGCATCTAACAAAGATGCATTTCCATAAAGAGCTTTGAACAAACTTGTGAAAACTGTTCAGAGCCTATTAATGTCTAGTACACGGAGCTATAAAACGGTATAACCGTCTGTTTCTAAAACTAGACAGACACCTATCACATGACCCAGCCCAGGAGAAATCAAAGCACAGCTCCATACAAAGACTCAGACACAAATATTTATAGCAGCTTCATCTGCAATAGCAACAAACCAGGAACAAGCCAAGATATTCGTCAGGCGAGTGGATAAGCCAACCACGTAGTCATACGGTGGACACTGCTCAACAAGAGAAAGCAGTGACTGCTGATGCGAGCACCACCATATGCATCTCTCAAAATTACGCCAAATGGAAGAATTATGCAAAGTGAAAACAAGCCCTATTGTGTGAGTCTCTATATATAAAATGGCAAAAAATGCAAATTACTCAGTAGTGACAGAGCAAATTGTGTTTGTCTGGAAATGGGGGGAAGAGGACTGGACAATGGGTATGTTTACCGTCTGGACAGTGGTGAGTTTTGAGGTGCATACATGTCAGCCTTTATTGAGTGTCCACTGTAGACACTGTGTGTCCATTTCACTCAGTAAAGCTGTGAGCATTTTTTACATGAAAAAGTCAAGGTGGGTTAAAAACCTCAATGGGATAGCAAACATGTTCAAACACAAGACACAGACACACAACACAGGAAAAGGTACCTGTACAAGTACAAGCCCTAAAGAAAATAGGCTGCTAACACAGTTACTGTGTTAAAATTAAGAACTTCCTGTTCACCAAGGAAACACCATAAAGAAGAAAAAGACAAGCTGCACTAGAATCCTGGGAAAAGCTACTGTAACACAACTGACAGGAGTAGCATCCAGAACAAAGAATTCCTACAAGCCTTGTAAGAGACAAATGTTCACTTCATCAGTAAGCAGAGAAATGCAAACCCAAATCATAATCGGCCATTACTTCAGACCCAGCAGGTGAACACGAATCTAGAAGTCTGACAGTGCCGTGTGCCAGGCCTGCCACCGGAAGCACAGACAGTCATACACGGGCTGTGTGATCAGTGCAGCTGAAGCGTCAGAAATGGGTGAGTGTTGGGCTTCCAGTCAGGATGGCAGAGCAGACAAACGCCCCCTCCCGGGACCACAGCAAAGGGACATCTGGACAACAGAACCACCGTCACTGAGGACTGCCAGAGGCTGCTGGCCTGAAGTCCTGTGGAGACTGGTGGGAGGGCAGAGAGGAGCAATGGGCAGGCCCCACACCCACGGCGGGTGGGTAACTGGGAGGGTCGTCAGCTCTGGAGGCTCCCCTCTGAGGAGCCAGGGGTCCCTGCCCCAAACGAGGCCCCCAAACCCAAGGCTCCAGGGCCAAGAAGTTCCATCACTTCTGGCTGAGAAAACCAGGGAGGCCCTAGCTCGTTTGGCTCCGTGGACAGAGCGTCAGCCTGCAGACTGAAGGGTCCCAGGTTCGATTCCAGTCAAGGGCATGTACCTTGGCTGCAGGCACATCCCCAGTAGGAGATGTGCAGGAGGCAGCTGATCGGTGTTTCTCCCTCATCAATGTTTCTAACTCTCTATCCCTCTCCCTTCTCTCTGTAAAAAATCAACAAAATATATATTAAAAAGAAAGAAAGAAAACCAGGGAGGATGGTGGATGAGTGAGACAGAGGGAGGGCTGCCGGAGGCCCACGTGTTCCTCTTAAAGGGCCCAAGGACGTTCTCACACGAACTCGCTCTAGGCTGGGGCAGCAGCTCGGAAACATCAGAAACACACGGGGAGGAACTGAACTGTCTGGCTTTGAGGCAAGAGTGGAAGAGGCAGCTTTCTCCCAGACAGCGTGCTGGCAGGTGCCACTGTTTCTCTGCTGAGCCAACCTCACCTGCAGGCACAGGTGGCATCCTATCCGTCTTGGCTCATGATGTGGACTCTCCTAAAACCTCTTGAAAGTCCACAAACCCCAAACAGGAACCATCTGACTTCAGTGCACCCCAAACCTCTTGCCAAGCAGCCCAAGCCTGGCCGTAGGGCAGCAAGCCTCAGTTCACAGTCTGGCCCCTCCCGGGCACCTGCAAGCCCAGCAATCAGCACCAACCATCCGCAGATCGCGGTCTCCCATGCCGGGGGCCCTGGGCAGGCATAATCAGCAGCTGACCTTCGCCTGCACCTCCCAGGAGGCCCCACAGCCAGCACACTGAGGACAGTGTCAGACCAGACCACACCAGAGCCCAGCTGAAGTGAGTCCTCCTCTCCACAGGGGAGGTGGATGTGAGGGGAGGGAGGAGGGTGCTGAACAGCAGCTCCTCCCCTGTGGCTACAGCCAGTCCTCAAAGCCAGTCAGTCTAGGGGTAAATCCCCGCCAACAGAGATCAAGGCTCAACTACAACCGGAGGGTGCACATAGGCCACACAGGGCAGACGTACCTGGAGCGCCAGCTCAGGTGACTGGGGATGTGCACCCCTCGGCCCTCCAGGACACCTACCACCTACAGAAGGGCCCTCTACCAAGACGGGAAGATGCAAATAAATGGCAATAAATGCCTATCACCAATTACTTTAAACGCAAGTGGAGCAAATGCTCCAATCAAAAAGACATATGGTGGCTGAATGGATAATGAAACGGACCCTTTCACGTGCTGTCTACAAGAGACTCACTTCAGATCAAAAGACACACAAAGTCTGACAGTAAAGGGATGGGAAAAGGTATTTCATGAAAAAGCTGGTGTGGCAATACTTACAGCAGACAAAACAGACTTTAAAACAAAGGCTATAAGAGACAAAGAAGGACCCACCAATTCTACTTCTGGGTATGTATCTGAAGGAACCCAAAGCACTAATAAGAAGACATACGCACACATATGTTCCTTACAGAATTATTTACAATAGCCAAGAGACAAAAGTAACCTAAGTGTACATCAATATATGGAAGGAAAAAGATGTGGTAGCCCTAGCAGGTTGCTCAATGGTTAGAGTGTAGGCCTGCGGACCCAAGGGTCCCAGGTTCAACCCCTAGCTCTGGTTAGTGTGCATATGGAAGGCAACTAATCAACGTGTCTCTCTCTCCATCCCCTTCTCCCTCCCCTTCTACTCTCTCTAGAAATCAATGGGAAAAATATCCTCGGGCAAGGATTAAAAAAAAAAGACATATACATATAATGCAATATGACTCAACCATAAAAAAGAATGAAATCTTGCCACCTGCAACTACATGGATGGACCTAGACCAGTGGTTCTCAACCTTCTGGCCCTTTAAATACAGTTCCTCATGTTGTGACCCAACCATAAAATTATTTTCGTGGCTACTTCATAACTGTCATGTTGCTACTGTGAAGAATCGTCATGTAAATATCTGATATGCAGGATGGTCTTAGGCGACCCCCGTGAAAGGGTCGTTTGACTGCCAAAGGGGTCGCGACCCACAGGTTGAGAACTACTGACCTAGACAGTATTATGCTCAGTGAAATAAGTCAGAGAAAGACAAATACCATGTTATTTCACTTACATGACAAATCCAAAGAACAAAATAAACAAAAAAACAGAAACAGACTTATAGATACAGAGAATATTTTGATGGTTGGCAGAGGGAGGAGGCTTGGAAGGCTGGGTGAAAGATGAAGGGATTAAGAAGCACAAATCAGCCGAAACCGGTTTGGCTCAGTGGATGGAGCGTCGGCCTGCGGACTCAAGGGTCCCGAGTTCGATTCCGGTCAAGGGCATGTACCTGGGTTGCAGGCACATCCCCAGTGGGAGATGTGCAGGAGGCAGCTGATCGATGTTTCTAACTCTCTCTCTCCCTTCCTCTCTGTAAAAAATCAATAAAATATATTTTTTTTAAAAAAAGAAGCACAAATCGGCCCTAGCAGGTTTGACTCAGTGGATAGAGCGTTGGCCTGTGGACTGTGGGGTCCCAGGTTCAATTCCGGCCAAAGGCACGTGCCTGGGTTGCATGCTCAATCCCCAGCGTGGGGCATGCAGGAGGCAGCTGATCAATGATTCTCTCTCATCGGTGATGTTTCTATCTGCCTCTCCCTCTCCCTTCCCCTCTGAAATCAATTAAAAAATAAAAAAGAAGCACAAATTGGTGATTACAAAATAGTCCTGGGGAGGTAACGCACAGCACAGGGAATATAGTCAATAATATAACTATGTAATAGCTATGTATGGTGCCAGGTGGGTACTGGGCTTAGTGGGGTGATCACTTTTTAAGTTATTTAAATGTGTAGTCACTGGGTGGTGCAGCATTGTATCAGTTTCAGGTATACATCAACTGCAATTACAAATAAAAAGTACAATAACCGTGTCCGAGTAGTTCAGCTAGTTAGAGTGTTGTCCCAACACACCAACACTGCAGTTCGATCCCAGGTCAGGCATATACATACAACAATCAACCAATGAATGCGATTAGTAAGTGGAATACAAATCAATGTTTCCCTCTTCCTCCCCCTTCCTCTCTCTCTAAAGTCAATTAAAAAAATTAATCTATATTTAAAATTAAAATAATAAATTAAAAAACAAGAAACATATGAGGGCAGCACTTTGACAGCAAGGATAGCCCACCTGGTACTCTTAGGAGATTCTCAAACCTTTAATTAAAATAAACCTTTCTAGAACAGAGTATTAGTGTTTTTATGTATGTTTTTAAAGCTCACCACATGATTTCCATAATAATATTGAACAACAGGGAGCTAGTTTCATAAAATGTTAAGAGGACAGAGCAAGTAGCTAACAATGAACATGTGTTTGAAGAAAGTTTGATGCTATGAAGAAAAACCCACAAACAATATAAAATAGGCAAAAAGGCAGAGATCAAAATTATATAATGTGAACTCTACTTTATAAACATTCATTATTTTTAAAAGCTATTTTAAGCCCAACTGGGGTGGCTCAGTGGGTGAGCATCGACCTATGAACCAGTAGGACACATGCTCGGGTTGTGGGATTGATCCCCAGTGTGGCAATGCAGGAGGCAGCCAATCAATGATTCTCTCTCCTCATTGATGTCCCCCCCCACCCTCTGCCTCTCCCTTGCTCTCTGAAATCAATTTAAAAATATTTTTTTAAAAAGCAAGAAAAACACCAAATAGTTTTAGCAGTCTTCTTGGAATGATAGTACAGGTGCTTTTAAAATGGTTTTTATATATTATAAAGTATGAGTAGAAGGAGAAGAGAAATAATGCTCAAATCTCAAATGGACTCAACTGAAAGTCTCCACAAACCCTCCCCCATCCCTGCAGGACAGACGGCGAGCCGGCGTGGCCCCGCCCTCCACGCGCCCCGTCACGAGTGGGCCACGGAGCCTCCTTACCTTGCGCACTTTGCCCGGGGTGGTGGGAGTCATTCCGCGCCGCTTGCTGGGTGTCCTGGGCATGCTGCCATACAGCATCTCCGTCTCTGTCTGCTTCTTGTTCTTCAGTTGCTGTGTGACAGTCAGAGCGACAGTGACACATCCCAGGGAGGGAGCAGGTCTGGCTGCTCACATGACCGCCCTTCCCTCTCCCTAAACGGGGCTCACGTACCCTTTCCTGCTTGGCTCGCTCTTTCTCTAACCGATGCGCCTCCCACTGCTCAGCCACGTACTCCATGAACTTCTGCCCATTGACCACGAACGCTGCCGAGTGCTTCTGTTCCCACATCTCGATCTGGGCCTTCAATTCCTCTTCCAGCTGGGACCAGACACACGCACTGTTATTTACTTCAAACCTCTGGTGTGAAGCCCGAAGGAAATGGTTTCCCCCCAAAATGACTCCCCCTCCCCCAGAGCTTCACTAGGCTGACTCCGGGGAGCCGGACCCACTTGGGGAAACGTCTGAGTCGCTGAAATCAAAGGCCAGGGATGGTTTGTTCACAATACACAGCCCAGCGTTGCCACTGGTTTTGGTGCCGGAAGTGAGAGGATGGCGTGCAGTGAAGTGAGGGCAGCACCATCCGGGTCAGGCCTGGGCCCTGCCTCCTGCGAGCCGTGAAAAGTGGGCAAGTTACTGAAGTTCTCTGTGCCCCGTTTCCTCATCGTAAAAATGGAAAGCACTTTGAAATAACACCTGGCTCTTCATTCAATAAATACTATTTTCATTATTAAAATAGAGAAGATACTTAAGCCCACAGAACTTGCTAAAGATAGAGCGCTTGCTCTGTGTTATCGGCTGAACTGTGCCCCCTCCCCGCCCCGTCCATATGCTGAAGTCTAACCTCCGGTATTGAGGAATGTGGTTTTATCTGACGTGTGAAGACAGGGAGAGACAACCACCTACAAGTCTCGGAAGAAACCAGCCTGCCTAGGCCTTGACCTGACTCCCAGCCCCCAGACGTGAGAAAATACATGTCTTTGTTCAGGCCGCCCAGTCGGTGGTATTCTGTTATGGCTGTGCTAGAATCTAACACACCTTGACATACAGCTGCTCATGCCAGTACGGCCAGTGTTCCTTATCTTTGCCTAACCCTTGAAAGAGAAGACAGTTTGGGGCAAATGATTCAAAGCAAAGAATCCACAGAAAGTGAGGTATTCTGTAGTCAAGCACCAAAACTATTAACACTATTACCTTAGGGAGTGTTTTCTGGAGCCTGGCTCGTTGCTTTTCCTCTTTCAGAAGATTTCCTCCTCGATTTGTAAATCGAGTTGGATCTGATGCTTTTCTCTGTGAAAATACATTTAATCAGAGTAAACCCTGGAACAGGCCATCAGACCAACCCCTTCTGCTAGGACTCGGATGTACATTATCAACCCACTATACGCCATAAGCGTCTATAGACGCAAGCGGTGGACCTTCCCTACACGCCACGTGCATCTATAAAAAAAAAAAAGATTTCCCTAAGTGGCAGCCCTGACCAACTTTAAAATCGTTTTTCGTGAGAATTTTCAGCTGAAAATATTCAAGAACACCTGAATTGGGAGTAATATATTTATTTTTATAATATTCATTGCAAATTGACTTTTTAAATTAAATTCAAAATATCGTGGCGTGTGGGAATGGTTTCCATTTTGGACGCGTGGCGGTTAACTGACCAAGGAGACTGTGAGGTTTGCATCCCCACTCCCTCTCAGCAGTGAGGAACGGAGGGGGCCTAAGCAGGGGAGCTGGGTGTGAGCACACCCACTTGGTGCAGGAAAACCAGTGCCTCCTTTGTCATCTAAAAAGCAAGACAGGCTTCTATATTAGTGCACCACGTCACTGGCTCCATTCCTTGGTTCAGATCTCAAAAGATTACATCACCTACAGGAAATGAGCTGTGAGGAGGGACAAGGGAAAGGTCTACACTCAGAGCTTGGTGGGCACCCCTACTTGTCCACTCTCTTTCGGCCTATTGAGACAATGCAGCTTAGATATGCAAGGTTAAGGATTATAGACAATCTGGTTTTCATTGAATTGACCCTCACAAAATGGACAAAAAAATATAGTATGTTAGGCTTATTTTTTGGTTGTTTCTTTTTAAATTCTATCTTGTATACCAGTACAGTATACCAGAACAGTAATATAAGCACATAAATTAGACGTGTACACTCAAAATTAGGGCAGGCCATCAGAAAAGCAGAACCAATCCTGACCATTTGCTAAGCTCGTGAGAAATCCCATTCCCTCCCAGGGTCAGTGATGGCCTAGAAACAATACTTACAAGGGATGGGAGTTAGTCTCTCATTTTTTCTTAAACACTCGCATGTCAACAAGGGCTACTTATTTGGCTCTTTACTGACAGTTATTCCTCCTTCTTGCTTTCAAGCAGAAGTCAGTCAGGGCTCACTGAGGACGGGGAAACCTGTCCTTAAACAGCTGTACACACAGTTCTCCCCACTTCTGAGTCCTAGTCTCCGACCTGTAAATGTGACATTGAACTCAGGACTCCCTGAAGGATGCATTGGGCTCTAACAGGGCCAGCATGCACCTGAGAGCGAGGCTGCTTGAATTTTGTGTCTGCTACGCTTCCTCCTAGTCCCAGCCCCGAGCTCTAAAATGCTCTGAGGGAACCTGCCTGTGCCCTATCGATCAGAAGAAACGGAATTCAGCATACAAATGTGCACTAACACCAGGCAATTTTCTAAGAAAACAGCAAACGTTGGAAGAGAAAATATTACTTGCCTGGCTCAGTATCTATCCTTCTCTCCCTCCTCAATAACAGAACCCGAATTCCTCTGTGGCAGCAAGACCACCACCCTCACAGAGATGAGGCATATAAGCAGAGATGCTGGGACGAGAGCCTGTGAGAGCCCTTCGAGGGGCTGTCGGGACAGTGCCTCTGTGTCCCTTCCTCCACATGGCGCCCGAGGGCTGTGGTGGGAGCTCGAGGGCCAACCGGAACCTGAGGATAAGGGCCATGAGCTGGAGAAGCCTGGGACCCCACTGACTGTGGAACTGCTACACCTGCCCAGCACTGCCCCCTCAGGACTTCCTTTATGCCAGAAACTTCTACTTAATGAAGCCATTTGTTCAGGGTTTTTCTTATATGTTCCTGTACATAAGCCTCACAGATACAGATGGGTCAGTCAGGAGTAAGCTAGAGACTTAGTGATGAAGACACTGGTATTAGAAACTCAGTAAAGAGAAAAGGAGACTGACTCTATAAAGGACAAGCTTTCTTTCCTTTTTTTTTTTAATCCTCACCCAAGGATATTGTTCCATTTTTAGAGAGAGGGGAAGGGAGGGGGAGAGGCAGAGAGAAACCATCCACAGATGTCTCTCTCACATAACTGGTTGCCTTCACGACGCTCCCCGACCAGGGCCAGGGATTGAGCTGCAACGGATTGAGAGGTAAGTGCCCTTGACCAGAACTGAACTCAGGACCCTTCAGTCCGCAGGCCGACGCTCTATCCACTGAGCCAAACCGGCCAGGGCAAGAACATGCTTTCTTCATACTTCATTGTCCTCTAAGGAAAAAAGAGCAAAGTGAGGGCAGTACCTCAAACTCTAGGAAAAGCCTCCAGCTCTCCTCCCACTTCTGCACGCCGTCGAAGAGCTCTTTGTGGACCTCGTAGTAATTTCTTAACCGCACCACCTCGGCGTCATGGGCCTGGAGCAGGCTTTCCGTGTAGTCCTCTGCAAGACAGAAGCCCAGGAGTTTAAAAATCCCTCTAGTGTTCAGCACCTTACTTTCTAACCCCTCATTCCCTAAACTGGAAATAGATTCTTCTTCACTATAGTAAAAACGTTACATGAATAAGTATTCATTGTGGATAATAAAAATCTGGTTTGTCACCATCAGCCTGGAGGGACTAGGGAGTAAGGCCCTAACGTGTGGACTAAAATGACTAAGACTCGCAACGCTCTGTGTCATCTCTCACCTTCTCTTAGCTTTCTTTCATATCCTTTGTTTCCAACCTGCTCAGTGGGCTGGGTCATGAAAATGTCCCCAGTGTGGAATTTAGTAGACAACTTCATCTTTATACTCAGTTCAGGTCAGACTAGAATTCTGTTGGGCTCTGGGGTCAGACTCTGTGGCCTTAACTGTGAGCTCTGCCCTCTCCCCGCTGTGCCTCTGGTTCAAGTTGCTCAACGTTTATGCACCGGTGTCCTCATCTCTTGACATGAGATTGAGATATTATTGTTAAGAGTTTGACACTGCACCTGGCATGGAGTAAGCAAGCGCTGATAAACTTGAGCTTCACAACTACAGGCTACAGAGATAAACTGCTTCAGAAATCAAGACATCCCTTATTTCCCAGGAGCATCTGCAAATGCTCACTGATACAGGAATGACAACTTATGGTGAAAGGCTTGAAAAGGTAGTTATATCTGTTCAACAGAGGAAACACTTTCTGGTGAACATCTGCACTTCTTTATAAGTGCAGGCCACATAAAGGCCACCGCTCCCGTACTAACCATCATAGTAAGCAGCAAAAGCCTGTCTCTGCTCCTGGCTGTAGAAACACTGGTCCCAGTACTTAGCCAGCTCCACTCGTATCGCCTCAATCACTTTCTTCATGTTTTGCATTTTCAGTTCCTCCAAGCGATCCACTTCTAATTGCAGCTGAAACACAGACATCTGGTAAAGGTGCTTGTTATATTTTTACACTCACAGCGCTTTGCAAAATTTTTCCACTTTTATTTATTTTTGTTAATCCTCACCCAAGGACATATATATTTTTAATATATCTTTATTGATTTCAGAGAGAGAGGGAGAGACAGGAACATCAGTGATGAGAGCCATTGATCGGCTGCCTCCTGCACGCCCCCTACTGGGGATCAAGCCTGGAACTTTGGCATGTGCCCTTGACCAGAATCGAACCTGGGGACCCTTCAGTTGCAGGTTGACCCTCTATCCACCAAGACAAACCGGCTAGGGCCAAGGATATTTTTCCATTCATTTTCTTCTTTTCTTTTCTTTTCTTTTCTTTTTTGTTAGGGAGAGTGAAAGGGAGAAGGAAAGACAAGAGAAAAACATCAATGTAAGAGAAACACATTAATTGGTTGCCTCCTGCACGAGCCCCGATGAGGGCCCGGGCAGGTGAAGAGCCTGCAACCAAGGTATGTGCCCTTGACCAGAATCGAACTGGGACCCTTTGATCCACAGGCCAACACTCTATCTACTGAGCCAAACCGGCTAGGGCAAAAATTTCCCTTTTAAATAAAACTACAGCACAAAATCACAGAGGTAGGTTGACACTCTAACAATGCTATCAAAGGAGCCAGAAACCTAAGAAAGGTACAGGAAAGATAAGAGATGAGTGGGTTACTGCCACGTTTTTCTGATGCTTGCTTTAAAATAGACTTGCTTGCCCTGGCTGGTGTGTTTAGTGGTTAGAGTGTTGGCCTGTGCACCGAAGGGTCTCAGGTTTGATTCCAGGTCAAGGGCAGGAACCTGGGTTGCTGGTTTGATCCCCAGTCTGTCAGGGCACATGTGGAAGGCAACTAATTCATGTGTCTCTCTCACATCGTTCTCTTCCTCCTTTCTACTCTCTCTAAAAATCAATGGAGAAAATATCCTCGGGTGAGGATTAACAACAACAACAAAAGACTTGTTCAAGGCAGAAGTTGGTAAAGACATGGGATCAGACATAAAATGCCTGTAGAGGCTACTGACCCAGCACCCTATGGGTTTCCTACCGCTTTCTTAACTTTGGCCTTCGACCCGGTCATAACCATGGCCACAGCTTCTCGCTCTTCTTCTGGAATTTGCAGCCTGTCCCAGAGCTCCCGGATCTGAGCACGCAGCCCCTCGCACACGGCTTCGTTTTGTGACTTCCGCATTTCCAGCTGTGGCAAGGAAAGACAGTGGTCACGGCAAAGGCAGCAGCAGAGGTTAGCCCTCTGGCTTCCCACAAAGAAGTATCCTGACCGGATGCAGAAAAGGCCCCATTACAAGATTGTGAAGAGGTGTGTTTTCATGACTTCTGAACACGAACTATAAGTCTGTCATTTACAGCAGGATCTCAGACCCTAAGAATTAGGATTCAAATTTTGAAATAAAAAAATTATTTTTCAGGTGGAGGAGGGCAATGGGGGGAAAAAAGAAGAATATCTATAATAATCTCAATAATAAAGGTTTAAAAATTTTTTTTCAATTAAACACTAATTCAATGACTATTATTTCATCCATAAATTCATATTCTTACAGCAACATATAAATTAAGCTTTTGTTTAAAAGAAAAATCAAGGTTGTATAGCATATACTATCTTTATCCTCCCTCCCTCAATCTCTTAACTTACATTGGGTCCTTATGTAACACTGCAGGGCAAAAAATGTCATTTTTTTCAAATTGCTGGATACTACGGAGATGAGATCCCAGGCCATATTCCGAATAGACATTACCTGCTGTAGCAACTTCTGTAGTGCTGCAATATTTTCCAAAGATAAACAAAAGGCCTCTTCATCTTCACACACCACATCTCGTTCAAAGCTCGTGTCTGGGGTGTGATCTAATTCTTCCATGCACAGTATGATCTGTCTTTTTATGCTGACAAACTCCTCACGCCGAGAGGCCTATAAAATCAAACGATCAGAAGATACCCACGGAAAGTCAAGCTGACCTTTAGGAAGCATGGTGCACGGAGTATACCTTTGTTTCCCGCAAAGTTGCCAAGTGTTTTCTGAACTGGTTCAGCTCTTCCAGGCTGGGAACGGAGTCGCTGTCAATGTCATAGTGCGGCATGCAAAGAACTTCACACAGTTCTTGATCCTGTTCCGTAAGGAGTTTCAGTTCACGTTTCCTCTCCTTTTTCTGTTTGCGCATCAGCTCCACCTGAGTGCGCAAGTCCTTTTCCAGCTGCAAGATGGTCGGCTCTCCTTCCTCCTGAAGAGAGGATATACTGTTGTTACAGGGTTCCAAGTGGATTTCCTCAAAGGAAGAGCAGGACAGCAAAAGAGTAGGACAACTTACAAATACATCAATTCATGGCACAGTATCACCTATGCCTAACTTTTCCTCAGAATTAAAAATAAAAAAGTTGTATATGCCTTACAGACTGATAGTAAGAGGAAATGTTTTAGACTAAAGGAGGCAACACTCACTAGCTGATTCACCTCTGGCAAGCTGTCCCTCCTGAGAGCACCCACGCCTTTCTCCCTCAGGCGTGGCATCTCCCAAACTCTAAGAGTCCCCACGAGACTTACCATCAGGGAGCAATGCGCAGCGTCTTGTCCCGGGCCAACCCCTGCAGCCTGTCTCCAAGGCCCCCTTTCCTCTGACTTCCCAAAACAGCTCCCACGAGACTCTCCTATCTCTTCTATCCTAAGCCCTTCCTTGTTTCGCTGTCCCAGCTTTAATAAACAAACTCTCAAAAAAATACATTAGCTGCTTCACCTCTCAACAGGGCAACTCTTTACGTCAGTAAAATGACTGCTGGATCTGGTTGGCTAGGCAGCACATCTCCCCCACTTCCCGTGTCCAGGACCACCCTGACACAGACACCCTCCACTCAGCCCCCAGGCAAAGCTCCTGCCCCAATCTCAGACCCAAACAGGAGCCCAGACCGTGTACCTGAAATGGCTCAACACGCAACTCGCTGCACAAGACAGCCAACTCTTTTTGACAGTTGCCTATGCTTTTAATGAGCCTTTCCTTCAGACTTTCCTCTTCAGCAATCATCATATCCAGGAGGTCCTACCGGAGAGAAAACAGCCCCATAAAAGTTTGGAACTAAGGGGGGAAAAGCACCAAACAACAAATAACACCAATAATTTCAAATTTTTAATACCCATGTCCTCCTGCAAAGACACAGCACTGAACTCACCTTGATATGCTTGTGCACAACCTGAGTCCTTTGTAGCCGCTGGTCCTCGGGAATCCCAATCAGTTCCCATATTTCCCGAAGGTGGGTCAGGGCTTTCTGGAGACATAATATGGACTCCTCCGCAATCACCTCACTGGAAAGCAAAAGAGAAATCAGCTGCATGAGCCACTGCCTCCCACAAACTAAGAGAAGTATCTACAGCCCTGGCTGTTTGCTCAGTGGTTAGAGCATTGCACCGCAGACCAAAGAGCCTCGGGTTCGATTCCCCGTCAAGGTATATACCTCGGTTGAAGGCTCGATCCCTGGCCCTGGTCAGGGTGTGAAAGGGAGGCAACCAATCAATGTTTCTCTTTCACATCAATGTCTGTCTGTCTGTCTGTCTCTCTCTGAAAAAAAAAAAAAAAAAGACTGTCCTGCACTAGAGATTGCGGTGTAGAGCAAGCATGTCAAACTTGCGGCCTGCATGCCTCACCTATTTGGTCCATGTTAGCCTTTGAGTTTGACATGCGTAGTGTAGAGGACCTACCTAATACATAGTCACAAACCCAACCTTAAGCCAAAATGAGGAGACAAAGAAACAACCCCCAAATGAAAGAACTAGAGAAGTCTCCAGAACAAGAGATAAATGAAGCAGAGATTAGAAATTTATCTGAATCAGAGTTCAGAATAATGATGGTAAAAATGCTCAACAGCATGAAAAAAGATATAGTAACTATGAAAAAAGAACATTCTGAGATAAAGAATGACATAACACAAATAAAGAACATATTGGAATATACAGTAGATTCGGGGAAGCTGAGGATTGAATTAGTGAATTAGAAGACAGAGTTGAAATATCACTCAATCAGAGAGCCAAAAAGGAAAAAAAAAAGAAAAGACAATTAAAAAACAGGACAGCTTAAGGGAGCTGTGGGACAATGTGAAACGTAACAATATTAGAATAGCAGGTGTGCCAGGAGAGGCAGAGAGGGAGAAAGGCATAGAGAAGGTGTTTGAAGAAATAATGGCAGAAAACAACCCTAAAGGAAAAAGTCACATAAGTGTAGAACCCCAAACAAGGAGAATTCAAACAGGCCCATGCCCAGACACATCATAATTAAAATGCCAAAAATTAAAGACAAAGAGAATCTTAAAGGCCGCAAGAGAAAAGAAAACTGTTAACTACAAAGGACTTCCCATAAGGCTGACACCTGATTTCTCATCAGAAACTCTACAGGCCAGAAGGGAATGGCATGAAGTACTCAATGTAATGGAAAGCAAGGATCTGAGACCAAGATTACTATATCCCGCAAGGCTATCATTCAAAATAGACCGTCAAAGAGCTTCCCAGACAAAAAAAAAGGCTAAAGGAGTACATCACCACCAAGCCAGCATTACAAGAAATGCTAAAGGGATTGCTGTAATGAGAAGAAGAAACAGAGAGAGAAACCTGGCCATACAGAATTAAAATGGCAATAAATAAGTACATGTCAATAATAACCCTACAGAACCTTCACACAGAACCTAGACACAGAACCTAGAGACAGAACATGGCAAAAGATCCTGGACAGAAACTGGCAACAGAACCTAGAGACAGAACCTAGTGAGAGAACCTGGCTGAAGATCCTAGAGACAGAACCTGGCTACAGAACCTGGATAGAACATGGTAAGAGAACCTGACTAGAACCTGGTGACTGAACCTGGCTGGAGAACCTAGGGAGGGAACATGGCTACAGAACCTGGCTGGAGAACCTGGCTAGAGATCCTAGATATAACTTGGCTGGAGAACTGGCTACAGAACCTGGCTGGAGACCCTGACAAGAGAACCCGGCTATGATGATCACCTGAATGCTGTCTCTGTGTCATTCCTTCTTCACCAACTCCGTCCACACCTTTGGGGACCCCTGGACCTGCTGGGGCTGGACCCCAGCAATCTTGTGTGTATTTGGGAATATCTAAAAATAATGTTACTGTTTTTAGAAGAAAAAATGGTCTAGCAACTCACAGTAATAAGATTAAGAAAAGTCTTCATTAGACTTAAATTATGTTAGAAAAACCTTATATTTGTTTTGGAAAATAAATGAGAGGATTTTATAAAACAAAATTGATTGAACCTTTATCAAATTTTGAACAATTATTATATTACTTTATTTTTTAACTTTAGCATGTCTCTTAAAACAGAAAAAGAAAAACCTTAAAGTTAATTTAAGAATATAGGCATTTTAAAGACCAACAATGATGTGATTCTTAAGTGCCCTATAGTGAAATGCCATTTAAACTGCTGAAATTCTATTGGAGAGTGAAATGTACCTGGTCACCTGATTTTCTGCATGTGCTCTCCTTTTATTGCTGTTTTAACATCAAAGTGAAAGCTGTTCTTTTAATAGTAAATATTCATTGGTTCGTTTACTTACAAACTGAGTAAATATGATTTGGGAGAAGAAAGTATCATGAGTCACAAAGATTCAGTACTGAAGTTTCCCCCTGGAAACCTATATGAATTTATCTGCTCTCCAGGCTTGTTGGTTTCCTAAGTACCTAAAGTATGTATGGGTGCTCAGAAATATTTGCCCAATAAAAGAAGTGACTGAAAAAAAAATAATAATAACCCTAAATGTAAATGGCTTAAATGCTCCAATCCAAAGGCATAGGGTAGCTGACTGGATACAAAAACATGACACAACTATGTGCTGTCTACAAGAGACCCACCTCAAAACAAAAGACACACATAGGATCAGAGTGAAGGGATGGGAAAACTTTTTCCATGCAAATGGAAAAGAAAAAAAAGCTGGAGTGGCAATACTCATATCTGGCAAAATAGACTTTAAAATGAAGACCATCACAAGAGACAACAAAGGTCACTACATAATACTAAAGGGATCGATCTAACAAGAGGATATAACCCTGGTAAACATATATGCGCCCAATATAGGAGCACCTAAATATAAAAAAAACCTTCTGGAGGCTTTAATGGAGAGATCGACAACAATGCAGTCATAGTAGGGGACTTTAACACCCCTCTGAATTCACTGGATAGATCTTCCAAACAAAAACTTAACAAGGAAACAGACTCTAAAGGACACACTGATCAGATGGGCTTAATTGACATTTATAGAACATTTCACTCCAACGCAGAATATACATTCTTCCTAAGTGCACATGGATCATTCACAAAGATAGACTACATGTTAGGACACAAAACAAGTCTCTACAAGTTCAAGAAGATTGAAATCATATCAAGCATCTTTGCAGATCACAGTGGAATGAAATCAACTATAGTAAAAACGCCCCAAACATTCAAAACATGGAGACTAAATAGCATGTTATTAAACAATGAATGGTTACCAACGAGATCAAGAAGAAATCAAAAACTTCCTGGAAACAAATGAAAATGAGCACACAACCACCCCAAATCTCTGCGACACAGCAAAAGCAGTCCTCAGAGGGAAGTTCATAGCACTACAGGCAGACTTCAAAAAACAAGAAAAATCAGCAATAAACCATTTACCCCTACAACTTAAAGAACTAGAGCCCAGAGCAAATAGAAGGAAGGAAATAATAAAGATTAGAGCAGAAATAAATACCATACAGACTAAAAAAAAATCAATGAAACCAAGGGCTGGTTCTTTGAAAGGATAAACAAAATTGATAAACCATTAGCCAGACTCATCAAGAAACAGAGAGGACCCAAATAAGTAAAATCAGAAACAAAAGTGGAGAAGTAACCACTGACACCACAGAAATACAAAGGATTGTAATAAAATACTATGAACAACTATATGCCAACAAGCTGTACAATGTGGATGAAACAAATTCCTAGAAAAATACAATCTCTCAAAACTAAATCAGGAAGAATACAAAAACCTGAATAGGCTAATAACAACTGATGAAATAGAAGCAGAAATCAAAAAACTCCACCAAACAAAAGCCCAGGTCCAGACGGCTTCTTGAGAGACTTGTACCAAACATTCAAAGAAGAACTAACACCTGTACTCCTCAAACTATTTCAGAAAATCCAAGAGGAAGGAGCACTTCTAAATTCTTTTTATGAGGCCAGCATTATCCTAATTCCAAAACCAGATAAAGACACTACACAGAAAGCTACAGGCCGATATCCCTGATTAACATAGATGCTAAAATGCTCAACAAAATACGTATTAGCAAATTGCATCTAGCAATATATATTAAAAGCAGTGGTTCTCAACCTTCTGGCCCTTTAAATACAGTTCCTCATGTTGTAACCCAACCATAAAATTATTTTTGTTGCAAAAAAAATAATAATAAAATTATTTTCATTGCTATTTCATAACTGTAATGTTGCTACTATTATGAATCATAATGTAAATATCTGATATGCAGGATAGTCTTTTTTTTTTAATTTTTTATTACAAAGGGTATTACATATGTGTCCATTCCCCCCCCCCCCGCCCTAGACAGTCCCCTAGCCTCCCCTACCCCCCAGTGTCTTATGTCCATTGGTTATGCTTATATGCATGCATACAAGTCCTTTGGTTGATCTCTTAACGCCCTACCTCCCGCCCCCCAACCCTCCCCAGCTCTGCCTCTGTATCTATTATTGTTCAAAAGTTTATAATGGTCTCAATTATCCATGAATAAGTGAGATCATGTGGTATTTTTCCTTCATTGACTGGCTTATTTCACTTAGCATAATGCTCTCCAGATGCAGGATAGTCTTAGGCGACCCCTGTGAAAGGGTCGTTCAACCGCCAAAGGGCTTGCGACCCACAGGTTGAGAACCGCTGTATTAAAAAGATCATACACCATGATCAAGTGGGATTTATTTCAGGGATGCAAGGCTGGTACAATACTCGCAAATCAATAAACGTGATACATCCATAAACAAATTGAAAGACAAAAATCACATGATCATATCAATAGACATAGAAAAAGCATTCGACAAAATCCAACACCCATTTTTTAAAATCTTTTTATTGATTTCAGAGAGGAAGGGAGAGGGAGAGAAAAAAAATCAATGATGAGAGAAAATCACTGATCGGCTGTCTCCTGCACGCCCCCTACTGGGGATCAAACCCATAACCTGGGCATGTGCCCTTGACTGGAATCGAACCCAGGACCCTTCAGTCCGCAGGCCAATGCTCCATCCACTAAGCCAAACAACACCCATTTTTGATAAAAACTCAGCAAAATGGGGATAGAGGGAGAATATCGCAACATGATAAAGGCCATATATGACAAACCTACAGCCAACATCATACTCAATGGGCAAAAACTAAAACCATTTCCCCTAAAAACAGGAACAAGACAGGGATAACCACTTTCACCACTACTGTTATCTCCAATAAGGGTTTAATCTCCAACATTTACAGGGGACTCATACAACTTAACAAAAGGAAAATAAACAATCCAATAAAAAAAATGGGCAAAGGACCTAAATAGACACTTTGCGAAAGAGGACATTCAGAAAGCCAAGAGACATATGAAAACATGCTCCAAGTCACTAATCATCTGAGAGATGCAAATCAAAACAACAATGAGGTACCATCTCACACCTGTCAGACTGGCTATCATCAACAAATCTACAAACAAGTGCTGGAGAGGATGTGGAGAAAAAGGAACCCTCCTGCACTGCTGGTGGGAATGCAGACTGGTGCAGCCACTGTGGAGAACAGTGTGGACTTTCTTCAAAAAATTAAAAATGGAACTCCCATTTGACCCAATTATCCCACTTCTAGGAATATATCCCAAGGAATCAGAAACACTAATCAGAAAGGATATATGCACCCCTATGTTCACAGCAGCTCAATTTACAATAGCTAAGATTTGGAAACAGCCTAAGTGCCCATCAGCAGATGAGCAGATTAAAAAACTGTGGTACATCTACACAATGGAATACTATGCTGTGGTAAAAAAGAAGGAGCTCATCATTTGCAACAGCATGGATGGAACTAGAGAGCATTATGCTAAGCGAAATAGGCCAGTCAGAGAAAGATAAATATCACATGATCTCACTCATTTGTGCAATATAATGAACAACATAACTGAGGAACAAAAATAGAGCCAGAGAAAAAGAATATTTTAGAATATAATAGAAGTAATCCTGTTATTTGCAGATTTTTAATACTTCCTACAACTTTTGTGATATACTATGTTAGTACAGTTTTGGTAATATCACTATATTTAAAATCTTTTTTTCTTGAAATATTAATGTTTACTGCATGTAACATTATATTTAAAATCATTTTTCTTGAAATATTTAAACAAACAAAAAACAATAGGAAAAATACTCTCTGGTGAAGATTTAATTAAATATATATATGTGTGTGTGTGTGTGTGTGTATATACATATACATTTTTCAAATTTATTTAGAGGAACTAATTTACTGTTAGAATGTGATTCTGGTTATTCTGTCTCAATCCAATGAATATACCTACTGGTTTCTGGGAGCAAAACAACAGAATAACTAAATAAGGTTTCCTGGGAAACTCTTATAGAGAGGTCTGTTTTTTGTTGTTTTTAATTTAAATTCTTTATTGTTTAAAGTATTACATATGTCTCCTTTCCCCCCCCATTAACCTCCCCCCGGTCGTTCCCACCTGCCAGAGAGGTCTGTTTTTAATGTAGAAAGCAAGGTCACCTTAGGAAGGGTTGTAGAGCCTTAGCGGGTTTGGCTCAGTGGATAGAGCATCAGCCAGCAGACTGAAGGGTCCCAGCTTCATAGCTAGGTTGCAGGCTCGATTCCCTGGCCCTGGTCTGGATGCATGCAGCAGGCAACCAATCAATGTGTCCCTCTCTCTCTCTCTGCCTCTCCCCCTCTCCTTTCCCTAGCTCTAAAAATCAATGGAGCCCTAGGCAGTTTGGCTCAATGGAGAGAGCACTGGCCTGAGGACCAAAAGGGTCCTGGGTTCGATTCTGATCAAGGGCACGAACCTTGGTTGCAGGCTCCTCCCAGGCCTGGGCCCTGGTCGGGGCTCATGCAGGAGGCAACCACTTGATATGTTTCTCTCACATCGATATTTCGTTCTGTCTTTCCCTCTCTTCCAGTCTCTAAAAAATCAATGGAAAAATATCCTTGGGTGAGGATTAACAAAAACACACCCAAAAAAAGTAGGGTTGTAGAAAACTAAAACGGGATTTAGAAAAATAAACAAAAGCAAACATAAGATTGCTCCGAGGACTATGAGAGGTTATTTCCCCTTCTTATTTTTTCAAAAATATGTTTTCATTATTTTCAGAAAGGGAGAGGGAGAGAAAAAAAATGATGAGAATCACTGATCGGCTGTCTCCTGCACGCCCCCTACTGGGGATCGAGCCTGCAACCTGGGCATGTGCCCTTGACCGGAATGAAACCCAGGACCCTTCTGAGCCCTGTAACTCTCCTATCCTTCCAGTAAAAATCAAAAACACTGGAATGGGCAAGGATGGGGATTTGTACAGGATCCCGTAACTATCTGGGGAGGCGCAGTAGCGCCCCAGGTGAAGAGGGGAAACCTGAGGCCTACAATGGAAGCAGGCGGGGTAGGGGGCTCAAACCCCTCCTGCCGGCCTTCCTGTGCCCCTCAGGGGGCCGCCCAGCCTCGTGCAGGGGCCAGGGAGGTGGGGCGGGAGGAAAAGAGGGTGTGAGCCACCTGGTGAGACACAGGTAGTTTGGGGCATCTTGGGGCCAAGCAGCCCCATCCATTGGCCACACCTGCTGCTGCGGCCAGTCCAGTGGAGAGGGCATGGGGAGCCCTCCCACGCCCCCTAGTGGGAAGCCCGCGGGAAGGGAGGGAAAGAAGGGACACCCGCCCCCATCCCCCCCGCAACACAAACAGGGCAGGAGCCCAGCGAGCAGCATCCCCGCTACAGGGGCAGAGGGGACGCGGCGGGGGCGGGGGGCGGCAGCGGGAGGTCAGTTTGTGCAGGAGAGCAGGTGAGTGAACGCCCGTGGGTGAGAGGCGTCGCTGGGAAGCGAGACCAACGGAGCGCCGCCCCCCTCTCGGACCCCCGGGCCCGCACCCGCTGCCGCGCTGTGCAGCGAGGCGGTGCGCAGGCGGGGTGACCCGTGGGGCTGGGCGCTGAGGCCGGACCCGCCCCGCAGCCCAGGGGACGCCTCCCTGGAGCCGAGCCAGCCCCGGGAACACCGGGCTCGGAGCCCCACGGAGGGGACCTTCTTACTTTAACACACAATCACCATGTAACTTTCATTTATTTATTTACATGTTTTTTAAAGTTCACCTTTTTAAATTGGCCTTATGCACGTTTTCTTTATATATATATATATATATATATACACACATACATACATACATATACATATATATTTAATTTCAGAGAGGAAGGGAGGAGAGAGAGATATAAACATCAATGAAGAGAGAGGATCATGGATCGGCTGCCTCCTGCACGCCCCGCACCGGGGATGGAGCCCGCAACCCCGGCCCATAGGGGCCCTCGGCCGGACTCGAACCCGGGACCCTCCAGTCCGCAGGCCGACGCTCCATCTGCCCAGCCAAGCCGGCCCGGGCGTGTAGCTTTTATCTTGGAGGCGAGAAGACACATCCCCATCCGGCCCCAGTCACAGGCTGGTCAGTGACAGTGACGCCCTCGGACCCGACGCCCAGTCGGGCCTCCTTCCCCGGCGCCCAGTCGTTACAACCACCGGGAAGGAATTCCACCCGGAGCTTCTTGCGCGGACACCAAGCTCTTTCAATTCAAGGAACGACGTGAACACCGCAGCCCAGGAAAAGGGCAAACAACGATACACACCAGCGCCACGGCTTCATTTAAAAACAAACAGACGCGCGGACGCTCAGGCTCAGGCCTCCGCCCGAGCCCTCCCCGAGCTGACGAGCCGCACCTGCCGCGCGGGGCGAGCGGGAGGGTGGGGCTCGGCCGCCGGCGGCCGCCTCCCGCCTCACGGCTCCTCCGCGCACAGCCCCACCGGGCGTCCGGGTCTGGGGTGGCCTCCGCCCCGCCGGGGCCGCTCCCCGTGCGTCGCCCACCGCCGCCGGCCCTGCCCGGCCCTGCCCCGGCCTCACTGGAGCGCGGGCCGGGGTGACACCCTCGCTCCGGGCCCAGAGGGGCCTCCGGAAGCCCCACCGGCCCCGCACCCGGGACGGGCGTCCCCCCCCTCCCGCGTCCCCAGCTCCCCCACAGCCCGCACCTTCTCCTCATGATGGAAGTCTCCCGGTCACCGGACGGCGAGGCCCACGACCTACTCCACCGGGAACCGAGCGCGGCAACCAGCCCCTAGCACTGGCTCGCACAGGATCTGCCACTTCGCGAGCCGTTAGGCACCCGCGGGATTTCAAACCAAGCACCGTGGCGGAGCAGGCCGGCGATTGGTGCTCCGTCCTGTCGCTCCTCGAGAAACCCCGCCCACTCCCCGCCCCCTGTCGCGAGAGCTCAGTTTTGGCTGTCTGGACTCGGGGCTGGGATTGCCTCCTGCGGGCTCGGCCACGCCCGAGGGCGGACCGCTTTCCTCGCCCGGCCACTGGGGGCGCTCTGCAAGAGGAGCCGCCCTGCCCCTACCCTGGGGCGGTTTTGTTTTTAAATTTTTTTGTTTAATCCTCACCACAGGATATGTTTTTTTTAAATTGACTTTTAAAGGGGACAAATGTAATACTTTCAACAATAAAGATTTAATTAAAAATAAATTGATTTTGCCAAACCGGTTTGGCTCAGTGGCTAGAGCGTCGGCCTGCGGACTGAAGGGTCCCAGGTTGGATTCTGGTCAAAGGCATGTACCTTAGTTGCGGGCACATCCCCAGTAGGAGGTCTGCAGGAGGCAGCTGATTGATGTTTCTCTCTCATCGATGTTTCTAACTCTCTCCCTTCCTCTCTGTAAAAAGATCAATAAAATATATTTTTAAAAAATAAATTGAGCCCTAACCGGTTTGGCTCAGTGGATAGAGCGTCAGCCTGCGAGCTGAAGGGTCTCAGGTTCGATTCCGACCAAGGGCATGTACCTTGGTTGCGGGCACATCCCCAGTAGGAGGTGTGCAAGAGGCAGCAAATCGATGTTTCTCACTCATCGATGTTTCTAACTCTCTATCCCTCTCCCTTCTTCTCTGTAAAAAATCAATAAAATATATTTTAAAAAAAAATAAAAAATAAAAAAAAAAAAATAAATTGATTTTTAGAGAGAGGAAGGGAGAGAGACAGCTCAATAGGGCACCGGACCGGAGATCAAACCTGCAATCTAGGCCTGTGCCCTGACTGGGAATGGAACCCACCCACAACCTTTTGGTGTACCATACAAGCTCTAACTAACAGCCACTGGCCAGGGCGTTTTTTTATTTTTATTTATTGAGAGCGTGAGAAACGTGGATTGTTGTTCCACTTAATTGGTTGCTTCTTGCGCGTGCCCTAAACAGAGATCCAACCCATGCCCTGGCATATGGGGACTACGCTCTAACCAACTGAGCTGCCGACCAGGGCTCCCTGCAGGTTTGACTCCAAGTGCATTTAGTTGCCTGGAAGGGGCAGTGAGCTCAGCGAGCTCCCAGGTGCGGTGCATAAAGGCTTCCCTGCCCACACCAGCTGGGTGTGGCGGGAGCAGGTTACTAGAAAGGCCTCGTGTCTTGTCTCCCTCGCTCATCTGAGCAGTCAGCCGGGGAACTGATCTCTGGTGGCAATATTCCCCAGATGTAGGAAAAAGTGCCCTAGGGAACCCTGCTCAGGCCCAGGAACTTTCTAGACCAGTGATCCCCTTTAATTACCACAATTCCCTTCAGTGAATATGATCCCCATTTTACAGAGCCAGGAAACTGTCTCAAGAAGGTTTGCCAATCACTTTTTTTCAGTGATTTTTGGTTGCACAATATCCTGGTGCGTAGATACCTCATAATTCAATTATTTTGTATTGATGGATACTTAAATCACAATTTGTACAAATAGATGTCTTCAGACATATATCTTTGCATCATGCATTGTTCTAAGGTTGATTCCTACAAGTGTAACTACTGAACACTCCCTTTCCAGAGAGGTTTAGTTATTCACTGGAGGCCTGGTGCATGAAATTCATGCACAGGTAGGGTCCCTCCCTTTCCCCAGCTGCCAGCCAGGACCTTCCTTTGTTCTGCCCCCTGGTGGTCATCGCAAGTAACAGCAGGTAGTCAAATTCCTGGTTGGCTGAACTTCCCAGGGGACGATTTCCATATTGGCCTTTTATTATATAGGATTTGCCCTGCCCACCAAGTGAGCCTCACCAGCAGAGCACCTCCTCTCTCCCTGGATAGCTCTGATTACTGCTGTACTTTTAAACCTCTTTGTTGGTTTCATGAGGAAAGTGGGATTTCCGTCTTCACACTTGCTTAATTACAACTGAAACTGCACCTTTACCCATGGGTATGGGCTACTTCTAGAAACGATCTCCCTTTGCCCTTTCCATGAAGGAAAAGTAAAGGATGGATGCTTGCTTGCACTCAGGACCCCATTTTCCTTTCAGAAGAACCTCCACTCTCCCTCTGGGGGGTCACGCCAGCGCCTTTCCCTTCCTCTACCCCCAGGTGCATTGCCTTTACCTTCCTCACTTCTAAGCTCCAAGGGCCCTTCCTTTACCTCTATGACTTGTTTCCGACTTCGATGACTTCTATGAATTACTTCTTCTACCTCTGTGATTTCCCAAATAAATGTTCTCTTATTAAAAAAATAAATAAAGCCTGACTGGCTCAGTGGACAGAGCGTTGGCCTGTGGAATGAAGGGTCCCAGGTTCGATTCCGGTCAAGGGCATGTGCCTTGGTTGCGGGCACAACCCCTCCTGCATGAGCCTAACCAGGACCCAGGCTGGGGAGGAGCCTGCAACCCAGGCACGTGCCCTTGACCGGAATCGAACCCGGGACCCTCAAGTCCACTGGCTGACACTCTATCCACTGAGCCACACCAGCTAGGGCAACAGACACTTTTTTAAGCTTAAGGAGTCATCGAATTTTAGAAATGGAAGGGTGCTTACTGATCACCTATCTGATCCATCTCCTCGTTTTACGGTTCTGGAAACTCCAGGAACAGGGCGAGTTTCCTGGAAGGCCCAGAGCAGGCCCAGAGGGACGAGGGTCCAGTCCACGGAGCACGTGAAGCCCCCAGGAAACCCCCTGTGCTTCACGAGCAAAGATGGAAGGGCTGGCCCAGCACGAAACACGTGACATTTGAACGTAGAGGCTTTATTTACAATGAGACTCAAACACGATGTAGCAAAAGATCCTCCTCCTCCACGTCTTCTCAGCAATGGGCTGTACTTCATAACCAAAACAGGACAACATCCTTGGGCAGGGTGACTCCCTCCTCTGATGTGTCCCCTAAATCCCAAACAGGTCCGGTTCCCCAGCCTGGAGCAGGGTGGCTGGGGGGCGGGGGGAGCGTGGAGTCGGCAGCTGCGCCCCCTCCTGCAGCCCCTGGGGGCGCATTGTCCAGGGCAGCTTCAGGCTTTCACCTCGCTCATGGCCTCCATGAGGCGAGCGCTGTTGGTGACGGCTGTCGTCAGGAAAATGAACCTGAACCCTGAGGAGCCAAAAGCACCAGCCAGGTGAGTACCAGCAGATCAGTGGCCCCCATCACCGGCCCGGCTACCTAGAGCCCCTCCACAGCCCGGGCTGGATCCAAGAACCAGTTCACGGGCCCAGACGTGTGGGTGCCACACTCGGGGCACAGCGACTGGCCACGCCCTGGAGCTGGGCTCCTGCTCTCCGGCCCACAGCCAGTGGTACCCAGAGGGCAGCAGAGGACCTTCCCAAGCGCTGCCCTTGGCAGCCCAGAGCCCCCCGCGGACCGGCTGTCACCCTTCTGCCCTCGCTCACCTTTCTCTCTGCCCAGGAACCGCAGGGCTGAGATCTCGGAGAAGGTGCAGCCCCCCAGGAACACCACCAGGATGAGGCGCAGGGACTCGCTGGGGGCCTTGTCGTCCTTGGTCCCGCCTGGGGAGAGCAGACCAGACGCGGCTTTTTTTTTTTTTTTTTTGGTTTAATCCTCACGTGAGGATATTTTCCCATTGATTTTTAGGGAGATGGGAAGAGAGAGGGGAAGACTGAGAAAAACACAACAATTGGTTGCCTCCTGCATGAGCCCCGGCCAGGGCCCAGGCCAGGGAGGAGCCTACAACTGAGGTACGTGCCCTTGACGGGAATTGAACCCAGGACTCTTGGGTCTGTAGGCTGACGCTCCATCCACTGAGCCAAACCAGCCAGGGCCAGACTCAGCCCTTGCCTGGCACGCTGGCACCGGGGGTGCGTCCAGCTGCCTCTGGCCCGCCCGGCCCCGCTGCCAAGGCCACGCACCTGTGAAGGCCAGCTCGCTGCAGTTGAGCAGCCGCAGCACCTCATCCAGGCCCTGCCAACTCCGCCGCTCCAGCACCTGGGGGGGCACGAGGGTGAGTTTCAGATCTAAGACAGGGTGGGGTTCATTATTTATTTATTTTTAATATATTTTTATTGGTTTTTTACAGAGAGGAAGGGAGAGGGATAGAGAGTTAGAAACATCAATCAGCTGCCTCCTGCACACCCCCTACTGGGGATGTGCCCGCAACCAGGGTACATGCCCTTGACTGGAACAGAACCTGGGCCCCATCGGACTGCAGGCCGATGCTCTATCCACCGAGCCAAACCGGTTTCGGCTATTATTTATTTTTTAAAATATTTTTACTTATTTCAGAGAGGAAGGGAGAGGGAGAGAGAGAGAGAGAAATATCCATGATGAGAGAGAATCATGGATCGGCTGCCTCCTGCACACTCGGGCATGTGCCCTTGACCGGAATCGAACCCAGAACCCTTCCGTCCGCAGGCCAATGCTCTATCCACTGAGCCAAACCAGGTGGGGCAACAGGATGGGGTTTAGGAAAGGCAGGTCGTGGCAGTCCAACCATCCCATATCTTGCTAGTTAGCAGGGCAGTATAAACATGGGTCAGACCAGGGCCCAGGAGAAAGCAGAGAGACACGCATGGGAGCGAGGGGCGCGTGTTCTCACCTGCTCAATGACGCGGCAGCTGAGGGGCACATAAGCGCCGCTGAAGACATACGCCATGTCGCGTGGCACCTTCAGATCGTACTCGCCGTCCACACGCGGGATCTAGAAGGCAAAGCAAGTGACAACTCAGCTCTCCGGTCGTTCACAGTGTCAGAGAGAAGTGACAGGTCCCCAAGAACGGTTCTTCCTTCAACTAAAGGGAGAGGCAGCCACGGCCCGAAAAGAAGAGTCCGAACAAGATTCCGGCTGCTGGTCAGCGCCCGATTTTCTTGACTGAGCTCCCACGCTCCCTGGGAAGTGCTGGAGGGAAGGGCCCCCTCGCCGACGCCTCGGTGACATGGGACGTGTCTGTCACTGAAGCCGCACTCAGCCATCTCTGGCCTTGTCAGGCGCTTGCTACACGTTTCCTAACAGAATGAGTCTGTGTGCCTTATCTCATTGGTACGTGATGCCCATGCTATCACGCTATGAAAGATAGAATCTTGTTTTGTAATCCTCACCCGAGGATATTTTCCCATTGATTTTTAGAGAGAGTGGGAGGGAGGGGGAGAGAGAGAAACATCCATGTGAGAGACACATTGATGGGCTGCCTCTCACACAATCCCTGATGCAGGCCGGGGAGAAGCCTGCAACCAAGGTACGTGCCCTTAACTGGAAATAGAACCCGTGGCCCTTGGGTCCGCATGCCCACACTCTAACCACTGAACCAAACCGGCCAGGGTGGTAGGATCTTGATAGAAACAAAAGATGCAAAGGTTTTTGCGGACTCGAAGTACTCCACCAAGGACCGAACCGGCACCCCCCCACCCCCATTCATCCCTGCTCCACATACCAAATTCAGCTTCTTGCTGATGGCACGAAAATTGCTCCTCTTGGCCAGAGAGCTGAAGGCATCAGTGATCTTTCCTGGGGAAGAAATCTGTGCTGGGTTTTATCTAAGGTCAATGGATTCATGAAACTGTCACATAGGATTCCATTCCAGAAATGACAGACCCGCCTCTTGTCAAGTAGCCGGACCCATCACATCTCTCAGCAGTTCACCCATAATTCCCTGGACCTAATGAGACGTTCACCACCCTCCCCCCACCCCTCTTCCTCCTCCTACAGGGTGCCAGCTCTCTACTAACTGCCACCTACAGGGCCAACATGTAAGTGTACAGGCTGTGGGGTCACAGTGACCTGAGGTCCAATGTGACTTAGTATTTGAGGGAACTTAGACAAGTCACTTATCCTCTCAGCCTCGGTTTCCTCGTCTGTAAAACGGAGATAAAACTAACCTTTGTGAGGACTAAATGAGACACCATATCTACAGGGCTTAGCACGTGGTGAGTGTCCAATAACCGGGAACCGCTCCCCCTAGCGGAAGTGGCGGTAATGACAGTAACAGCAGGAATCGCACTGAGCATCCTGCTCATCTCTCTCCCGGTGCTGCCTGTGCAGAGAGAGGAGGGTCGGGGCTCCCTGTGCTCCGTGCTCACCTGCGGCCTTGTCTGTCACCAGCTTGCTCACTTTGCTCTCCACAGCGGTGAGGGTGTCCCCGGGGGCCTGCTCCGTCAGGAGCCCCGCGCGCCGCAGGTTGGAGAAGGTCAGCAGGTGCTCGGGGCCATAGCTCTGCAGGAAATGCAGGCGAGTCTTTACTGAGCGCCCAGGGGTCTAGCACAGTTTGGTGGCATGGAGCCGGGGGAGGGGGAGAGGGGGGAGAGGGAGGAGAGAGATGGTAGGGTTGTGCAGTCTATGCTTTATGGAGCTCATACTTGTTCGTGTGAAAGGTTTTCTTATCAGAAAGAACCAAACCCAGAAGAAAAGCAACATGAAACTCTTTTTTTATTTTTTTATTGATTTTTTTACAGAGAGGAAGGGAGAGAGATAGAGAGTTAGAAACATCGATGAGAGAGAAACATCGATCAGCTGCCTCCCGCACATCTCCTACTGGGGATGTGCCCGCAGCCCAGGTACATGCCCTTGACCGGAATCGAACCTGGGACCTTTCAGTCCACAGGCCAACGCTCTATCCACTGAGCGAAACCGGTTTCGGCAACATGAAACTCTTAAAGCCCAGAGAAAGCTACTGATAGGAGGATGGTGGGGGAGGCTTCACAGATGAGATACAACGTGACAGAAAGACCTGGAAGGAAGCTTGTCAATGCCTCACAAGGTGCTAAAGTGAGGGAGAGCGGGGGCGAGAACTCAGCCCCTGGTCCAATAGCTGAATTGTTCAGTGTTCCTGGCACCGGCCAGCACCGTGAGAAACGGGCGTGGGAAGGGTGTCTGCTGACAGGTGACTGACCATCCGGAGAACCTCTGACAGAGAGGCCAGATGGAGACAGATGGGGACAGAGACAGGAAAGGGGCCGTTTCTTCTTTTGCCTCTTTCAAAAATGTCCAATGGGCCCTAGCCGGTTTGCTCAGTGGTTAGAGTGTTAGCCTGCAGACTGAAAGGTCCCAGGTTCGATTCCAGTCAAGGGCACATGCCTGGGTTGCAGGCTCAATTCCCAGTAGCAGGAGGCAGCCAATCAATGATTCTCTCTCATCGTTGATGTTTCTATCTCTCCCTCTCCCTCTCCCTTCCTCTCTGAAATCAATAAAAATATATTTAAAAAAATGTCCAATGAGCCCCCTCCATAAAGTGCCTCACAAAGACATTCCTCTGAAGCCCTGGCAGGTAGCTATTGGTTAGTGTCATCCCAATACATCAAGGTTGTGGGTTTGATCCCACTCAGGACACATACAAGAAGCAACCAGTGGATGCATAAATAAGTGAAACAACAAATGGATGTTTCTCTCTGTCTTTCTCTCCCACCCACTCCCCCACTCCTCTCTTGCTAAAATCAACACATTTAAAAAGACATTCTTCTGGCCTTACCTGTAGATACTGTGTTTTCAGGGATCGGTAATCCTTGGGGATCAAACCTGAGGATAAGGGAAGACAAGAAAGGTTCGTGAGCCAGTTAGGGTGTCCTAAAACATACAGCCAAACCAACCAACCAACCAACCAACCCTCTTCCCCCAAGAAAGCCTGAACCAGGAGGAATGATTCAGTAAATGATGATAACCTTGCACCCTCCACAGATGATTCTAAACTGACTCTTCGATGTAAGCTTGCTCACTGGAAGATAAAGCCTGGATTGGAGAGGCAAGGAGGTGCCCCGAGCCACGGGGGCTGGGAAGGGTCATTGAAAGGAATGCTAACTGTGGCGGGCATGAGATGGGAGGCAGCAGGAGGAGGAGGCGGGACTTCCGGGCATCTCTTCCTGGCTACAGGCCAGTAGTAGGGGCCCCTCCTACAGATGCTGAGGAGCAGGAAGGGGTCACGTGGTTCCAAGGCCAGCCTTCGATGTGGTTCTCCACTGAGATAAGGAGAAATGGGCTTCTGATCACCGTAAAGGGGGCTCAGAATCAGCAAGCCCTTCTCTGGGGAGAGAGCTCCCTTCAGGAATACTCACCAGGTGGAAGCCTTCAACAGGAAAAACATGCTGCCATTATAGGTTGCAGAGTCGGACTTTGGGAAATGTTTATGAAATTGGTGGCTGTCCCTTCTTCCTGGATTTCATCTTTTTTGAAAATTTAATTTTAGAGGCCTGGTGCACGAAATTCATGCATGGGTAGGGTCCCTAGGCCTGGCCGGTGATCAGGGTTGATCAGGTTCGCTGCCTCCGGGTCTCCTTGCCTCCTCCCCTTGCTCCCTCAGCACCCAGCTGATGCCGCTGGTTGCCCGCCATGTTCTGTGCTGCCCCCTGGTGGTCAGCACGTCATAGTGAGAGATCAAACTCCTCCTCTCCTGCTCGAACTCCCAAGGGGACAATTTGCATATTAACCTTTTATTATATAGGATATTTTTATTGATTTCAGAAAAGGGAGAGGGAGACAGGGATAGAAACATCAATGATGAGAAAGAATCATCGATCAGCTGCCTCCCACACGCCCCACACTGGGGATCAAGCCCTCAACCAGGTATGTGCCCTGACCGGGAATGGAACCGTGACCTCCTGGTTCATAGGTGGATGCTCAACCACTGAGCCACACTCACCGGCTAGACTGCATCTTTGTTATGAAACCTTGTTGAGGGTAGGAGACCTGCTGCAGCAAAGAGAAGTGCCACTCTGCTCTACGCCTTTGTGATCCTAAGATGTGACAACCCTTGTTTGGGGGGAGGAGGGGGAGTCTGGATGTAGTCCTGCTTGGTGTGGAGACACTAATTTACCCTATGACTTGGGGATGTTCTCTCAAAAGGAAAACTGCTTTAATTCTACAGAGGAAAGAATCCACAAAATTACAGAGAACCCTAGCCAGTTTAGCTCAATGGCTAGAGCATCAGCCTGCAGACTGAAGGGTCCTGGGTTCGATTCCAGCCAAGGGCACATGCCCGGGTTGTGGCTTGATCCCCAGTAGGGGGTGTCCAGGAAGCAGCTAATCAATGATTCTATCTCATCATTGATGTTTCTATCTCTCTCTCCCTTTTCCTTTCCTCTCTGAAATCAATAAAAACTATATTAAAAAATTTAATCCTTCAAAATTACAGGGAAGTGTCCTGTCCACTAGGACATTTACTGCTGTCGCTCACGATGATTTCTATCCTATGGTACAGTTTTTTGTTTTTAAATATGTTTTATTGATTTCCTACAGAGAGGAAGGGAGAGGGATAGAGAGTTAGAAACATCGATGAGAGAGAAACATCGATCAGCTGCCTCCTGCACGCCCCCCACTGGGGATGTGCCCGCAACCAAGGTACATGCCCTTGACCGGAACCGAACCCGGGACCCTTGAGTCCCAGGCCGACGCTCTAGCCACTGAGCCAAACCGGTTCTGGCCCTATGGTACAGTTTGGACCAGGCATCTCGGTGCTGGGGGCTCACCATTCTCGGTGATGGACAAGAGGCACATGAGGCGAAGGCTTTCTATGGGCGACACCTGCACAAGAAGGAAGAGCCACGGAGGTTCAAGTTTCTAACACACGTTCTCCCCTCCCCTTCCTCCCGGAGGCCGGCCCCACGCAAGCACCGCCCTGCCCGCCGCCGGCAGCTGCCCACCTGCCGGTCGATGTGCTCCTCGATGTAGCTGGTGCTGTCCCGGATGCTGAAGCCCTCCAGCAGCGCTGCGAGTAACCAGAGGACAGCCTGTTACCGGGAGCAGCGCGGCGGCTGCCGTCTAGGCTAACGGGCGTCTGTCTCCCCATCTCGTTCTCCATCCGGGATAAGGGGCCCCCAGGCGTCTAACAGGAACCCGCGTTCCACGCAGCCAGCGTGGGCTGGGCAGAGCCAGAGGACAGCTCCCCAGGGTGGGTGGGGCTGGGAGCCGGCCGGCCGGTAGTCACCATGCTCGGTCTTGATCAGCTCCTGGAAGTCTTGCTTGGTCTTCTTCTTCATGATGGACTCACAGGCCCCGATGTCTGCAGAGAGGACAAAGCCAGCTGACATTCCTGGTTCCAGAAGGACATCCCTCTATTGTCCGGGAGGACAAAGACCTCAAGGCAGAAGCACTTCTCCTCCCTTTAGACCAGGGGTGGGGAGCCATTTTTCTGCCAAGGCCCATTTGGATATTTATTTTTATTTATTTTTAAATATATTTTTATTGATTTCAGAGAGGAAGGGAGAGGGAGAGAGAGATAGAAACATCCTGCACGTTCCCTACTGGGGATTGAGCCCCCAACCCGGGCATGTGCCCTTGACCAGAATCGAACCCAGGACCCTTCAGTCTGCAGGCCACGCTCTATCCACTGAGCCAAACCAGCCAGGGCCCATCTGGATATTTATAACATCATTTGCAGGCCATACAAAATTATCAACTTAAAAATTAGCCTGCTCGCCCTGACTAGTTTGGCTCAGTGGATAGAGCATCAGCCTGTGGACTGAAGGGTCCCAGGTTCGATTCCGGTCAAGGGCATGTACCTTGGCTGCGGGCACATCCCCAGTAGGGGGGTTTGCAGGAGGCAGCTGATTGATGTTTCACACTCATGGATGTTTCTAACTCTCTATCCCTTTCCCTTCCTCTCTGTAAGAAATCAATAAAATATATATTTTTTTTAAAATTAGCCTGCTCTAGCCCTAGCTGGTTTGGCTCAGTGGATAGTGTCAGCCTGTGGACTGAAGGGTCCCAGGTTCAATTTTGGTCAAGGGCACATGCCGGGGTTGTGGGCTCGATCCCCAGTAGGGGGCATCCAGGAGGCAGCTGATCAATGATTCTCTCTCATCATAGATGTTTCTGTCTCTCTCCTTCTCCCTTCCTCTCTAAAATCAATATTTTAAAAAAATTAGCCTGCTCTGTTTGGTCAAACAGTTAACTAACTCACCCCTAATGCCTGGGCAGGGCCAGACCAAATGATTTCACAGGCCTTATAGGGCCCGCGGGCCGGATGTCCCCCACCCCGGCTTTAGACCAAACAAGAGCATCATCTGCGGGGTGAACAGGGATCTCCTCTCCGGAGGCAGATGTCCCGTCATATCCCCCTCCCCCGCCTTAGCCCCCAGCCCCCAGCCGAAACCTACGCAGACTCAGCAGGCGGTGCTCCTGCTTCAGGCCCTTCAGCTCCTGGGACACGAAGTTCTTCATCTGCTTGATGTCCATGCCTCGGCGGCGCTGCGGGCAGGTCCAAGGTCACCACCGGCCTCCCAAGGTTACCACGGCCCTCCCAAGGTCACCACCGGACTCCCAAGGTCACCACCGGCCTCCCAAGGTTACCACGGCCCTCCCAAGGTCACCACCGGCCTCCCAAGGTTACCACGGCCCTCCCAAGGTCACCACCGGCCTCCCAAGGTCGCCACGGCCCTCCCAAGGTCACCACCGGCCTCCCAAGGTCACCACCAGCCTTCCAAGTCACCACGGCCCTCCCAAGGTCACCATGACCCTCCCAAGGTCACCACCGGCCTCCCTCGGCCCCCACCGGCCCGGGGAGAAAGCCTGGGACCCTGTCATAGCATCAGAGGGCTGGCCGAGGGGCAGCAGCCTTGGGAAGCCCGGAGGAAGCAGAACCGCGGGCGGGCTCGGAGCCTCACGTCGTACTGGGCCTGCAGGTTCCGGGCCTTCTGGCTCAGGAAGCCGAAGACGTTGGAGAAGTGCTCGTTCCGAATCTCATGAAACACCTGGGAGGGGAACAGGACGGAAGGACTCTGTACAGGCAGGACCTGGTCCTTCCTTCCCGTCACGGTCACGGCAGCACAGGAAGGGTGCTCAGTGGTTCCAGCAAGAGCGAGAGGAGAGCCGGCAGCAGGCAGTCGACGTCAATGCCTGCTACAGGCCCTGGGGCACGCACTTTTTTTTAAGTTATCTTTTGAACGAACGAATGAATGAATGAATGAATTTAATTTTTTGTTGATCCTCTCTCGAGGGTATTTTTTCCACTGACTTTTAGGGAGAGTGAAAGGAAGGATGAGAGACAGAGAGAGAAACATCGATGTGTGAGAGATGCCCTAACCCAGTGGTTGGCAGACTGCGGCTCGCGAGCCACATGAGGCTCTTTGGCCCCTTGAGTGTGGCCACGAAGTTTCAATCGCACTGTATGTGAGCGCCCACACGTGGTACAGTGGGGCCTTGACTTACGAGTTTAATTCGTTCCGAGACCAAGCTCGTTAAGGAGCTCGTTAACTCAAATTACTCTATCAACTCAATGCAAAAAATCGGCCGAGAGACAGCTGGTATCTCAAAAAACTCATTAGTCGGGACACTCGTAAGTCAAGGCCCCACTGTATTTTGTGGAAGAGCCACACTCAAGGGGCTGCAGTTTGCTGACCACTGCCCTAGCCCTCCCGCGGGTGGGGGATCAAGCCTGCAACTGAGGCAGGTGCCCTTGACCAGAATCAAACCCGGGACCCTGCAGTCCGCAGGCTGACACTCTATCCACTGAGCCAAACCGGCCAGGGCCTGGGGTACGCTCTTAGCTGGTGGGGGTCCCTCTGTCCTGTGGACTCAGCTTCCCCCCGCAGGGCGGTGCCCCCGCCATGTGGGAGCAGAGCCGGGGAGACCCACTGCCGCCCCCGCACCCGCACCTTGTCCTCGGCGTTGAGCAGCACCTTCAGGCTCTTGTCCGAGGATGTGACTTCTGGGCCAAAGTCCACGCTCCCTTTGAGAGCAAGGGGCCAGTGATGAGGGTCTCCCCCGAGGCCTTCCCTCTCCTGCCCCTCCCAGAACTGCCACTGAAGGGCCTCCGCACGATTTGAAGCCGCAGTTCTCCCAGCGCCTGGGTGCCCCCCGCCAGCCCTGTGCCACGCAGGAGCCCCAGGAGCCGAGGGCCCCTCCATCTTGCCAGGATGCCACTCACCACACTTGATGCGGAACGTGTCGTCCACCAGGCCCTCGTAAACCACCTGGGAGCACAGTGCCGTCACAAAGTCCACGTCTGAAACCCAGAGCCCTGACCGTGAGGCCCCCCTGCCCCAGCCTGCTGCCCAGGTTGCTCAGTATGAGGGCCAGTGCCTTCCCCCGGCCCAGGTGCCAGGCCCCCAACCAATGCTGCATGCGCCGCCCAGCCTGAGGGTCCCGCCTGTGCCACCACATCACACGCCCGTTGCTTCTGGGCCCAGCATGAGTTACCTCTGTCCAGGAGGAAGATGTGGCCAATTTCTGGCTTCCGGCCTTTGGTTTCACTGTCCTCCTCCTCCTCCAGGTTCCTCCACAATTCATGTGACATCTGCCAGGGACCAAGACATTCTTTTTTCCCCCCCAAAATTCTTAATTTTGTTTTGTTTTCATTAGACTTTTAAAAACTATATATATATTTTTATTGATTTCAGGGAGAGGAAGGGAGATGGAAAAAAAGAGAGAAACATCAATGATGAGAGAGAATCATGGATGGGCTGCCTCCTGCACGCCCCCTACTGGGGACGGAGCCTGCAACCTGGGCGTGTGCCCTGACTGGGAATCAAACTGTAACTTCCTGGTTCATAGGTCGATGCTCAACAACTGAGCCACAATTATACTTTCTTATTTTGAGATATTTATAGACTCACATGCAGTTGTAAGAAATACATGACATTCTTGCCCTGACCAGGTAGCTCAGTTGCTAGAGCATCGTCCCAATATGCCAAGGTTGTGGGTTCGACCAATGAAGGCATAAATAAGCCAAGTACCAAAAAGATGTTTCTCTCTCTCTCAAATCAACAAACTAAAAAAAAAGAGAGACATTCTTTTTTTTTTTTTTTTTAAATATATTTTATTGATTTTTTCACAGAGAGGAAGGGAGAGAGATAGAGAGTCAGAAACATCAATGAGAGAGATACATCGATCAGCTGCCTCCTGCACACCTCCCACTGGGGATGTGCCCGCAACCAAGGCACATGCCCCTGACCGGAACCGAACCTGGGACCCTTCAGTCCGCAGGCCGACGCTCCATCCACTGAGCCAAACCGGTCTCGGCAAGAGAGACGAATTCTTAATCTTGTGTCCAAGTCCCTCCCGTAGCCCCTACAGAAGCCAACCCCTTTCCCAGGGACTTACTGATCCCAAGAGGGGAGCTAATAATTAACAACATTACCTACTCTGGCCCCATCTGTCCCTATCCCTCCCCATCCATCCCCATCCCAAAGATAAAGAGATTTAGGAATGCGGCCTGGCCGGTGTGGTTCAGTGGTTGAGCGTCGACCTATGAACCAGGAGGTCACGGTTCAATCCCATTCAGGGCACATGCCTGGGTTGTGGGCTCGATCCCCAGTGTGGGGCGTGCAGGAGGCAGCTGATCCGTGATTCTCTCTCATCATTGATGTTTCTCTCTCTCTCTACCCCTTCCTCTCTGAAATCAATAAAAATATACTTTAAACAAAAAGAGATTCAACAAAAACAGATCCAGAGACAGAGAAGCATCGATCAGACCGTCAAACCTCAGAGGGAAGGTAGGGGAGGGGGAGAGATCAACCAAAGGACTTATATGCAAGCACATAGGCCTAACCAAGGGACACAGACAACAGGGGGGTGAGGGCGTGAGTGGGGGGGATAGGGGGTACCAGGGGGATAAGGATACATATGTAATAACTTAATCAATAAAAATTTTTTAAAAAAGAGCCAAACCGGTTTGGCTCAGTGGATAGAGCGTCGGCCTGCGGACTGAAAGGTCCCAGGTTCGATTCCGGTCAAGGGCATGTACCTTGGTTGCGGGCACATCCCCAGTAGGTGGTGTGCAGGAGGCAGCTGATTGATGTTTCTCTCTCATTGATATTTCTAACTCTCTATCCCTCTCCCTTCCTCTCTGTAAAAAATCAATAAAATAAAATAAAATTTAAAAAAGTGAAAAAAAATTTTTTTTAAAAAGAGAGATTTAGGAATGCTGCCCAAGAGGCCCTAGCTCTTGTGTCTCTGTCAGCCACACCAGCTCCCATCTCTGAGAACTATGTTGCCACAAGGAAAACAAGGAAGAGAATATACCTCCTGTCACAGACGCCCCGGGCAGTGGACAGTCCACGGTGGGGGAGAGCAGGTGCATCGGGCCCTGCCAGCGCTCACCTTGGCGCACCTGCCGATCCCGTAGCAGTTCGGAAAGGGGCCGTAGAGAGTGCTGAGGAGGTGCAAGGCCTGGGCCACCGTGTTGATCCAACGCTGGTCTCCTTCCTGCAGGGACCACGGGGGCCACAAAGACGGGGGTCAGCCGGACAGACCCATCAGGATGACGCTAGCCCTGGACCCCGGGGACAGAGGCAGGGCGCGGGGAATGCTTGAAAGAGTTCCTTGTGACTGGCACCAAAGGTCACAATCAGTGACGTTCAATCTCCCAATCACTCTCATGCATAATAAATGATGGGACTGCCCTAGCCAGTTTGCTCAGTGGTTAGAGCATCGGCCTGCAGACGGAAGGGTCCCGGGTTCGATTCTGGTCAAGGGCACATGCTTGTGTTTTGGGCTCGATCCCCCGCTAGGGCAAAGGAGGCAGCCGATCAATGATCTTTCTCATCATGGATGTTTCTCTCTCCCTCTCCCTTCCCCTCTGAAATCAATAAAAATATATTTAATAAATAAAGAAAATATATTTTTTTAAATGACAGGACTTGGATGAAGGTGCATCAATATTGCTAGCCCACTGGTCCCCCTGTTTGCCCCCAGCCGTCGATGCCAAGCCCAAGGGCCCCGCCTTTACCAGGAAGTAGTCCCTGAAAAATTCAGGGAGCTCCATGCTCAGCAGATCCACATCGAGAGGCAGCAAAGAGAAGGCCCATTCGTCGCAGCTCACATCTGTGGGGACAGAGACGTCACCTCCCTGCAGAAGGGATGGGGCTCCACCTTCAGGGGGAAGGCCCCCCGGTTGCCTAGAGACGTCTGAGCACCTCCCCAGGCCTGTATTGCACCGAGCCTGGCGCTCAAAACGCAAGCCAGACACAGCCTGACCCCCGAGGAGCTCACAGTCTGGTAACAAAAGGAGACGTGTACACGACGGCCTGTCATACGATGTGGCAAGGGGTGTGTTTTCATTCTAAGGAAACATTCACTCCTGACTCGGCAAAGACCAATGGAATGGCAGGCGTGTGCAGGCACTGGGGTGCCCAGTGTCCTGGGGGGACCCTTACAGTCTAGTGCAGTGGTTCTCAACCTTCTGGCCCTTTCAATACAGTTCCTCATGTGGTGACCCAACCATAAAATTATTTTCGTGGCCACTTCATAACTGTCATGTTGCTACTGTTATGAATTGTAATGTAAATATCTGATATGCAGGATGGTCTTAGGCGACCCCTGTGAAAGGGTCGTTCGACCGCCAAAGGGGTCGCGACCCACAGGTTGAGAACCGCTGGCCTAGTGGGAGAGACACGCACCAGGCAGATCTAATTACAGTTGTGCCCCAAGCCATCCATGAGCACAAACACCTCAGGGTCTAACCTCACACAGGGGTGCAGGACAGACTTCCCTAAAGCAGTGACTTTTAGGCTGCGACTGTAAACAAGATGTGGGTAGGTGCAGAGTGTAGGGTGGGGAATATTCTGGGCAACAGGAAAAGCATGTGTGACGTCCCCATGGCTGGAGGGCAGTGAGTCAGGAGAAAGGAGCGCATGTGACAGGCAAAGGGCCCGGGAAGGGACCAGGTGGCAGAGGCGGGAGGCCGCGGGAGGACCCGAGCTTTCTCCTGGCCACTGAAGGCGCCTGAAGGGGTGCTGCCCGCAGGTGGGTGTTGTGTGGAGGACGCAGTGAGCGATACACAGGGAGGGAAGGCACATTATTTCTCTGTGGGCGTCTTGGGAGGTAAGGACAGAGCAGTTGGTCGTTAGTAGCAATAAGCCCTCGCATTCTCTCCCACTGTCCCCCTGCTTCCATGCTCAGGCACCTCTCCTCCCGCTGGGCCAGCAGGAATGAGACAGGAAAGGGAGGGGTGGGGGCGGGGGAGGACACTGTTCCTTCTGCATACGCAGCCCCTTTCCACTGTCTCATCTCCTCTCACCTCCATAGATCCCCTCTTCCTCAAGCACCATCTCACAGGCATAAAACTGAAAGAGAAAAGGAAGCCGGTGAGCAAACACCCTCCTCTCTTCTTTCCATCCTTGGAGTTCCTCCAGGATCACTGACAGGACAACACTGACTGACCCAGTAAGAGAACCCAGGCGCTTGGATCAGGAAAGGGCACCCGGCCCAGCCGACATGGCTCAGTGGTTGAGCATCGACCTATGAACCAGGAGGTCATGGTTCGATTCCCGGTCCAGGGCACGTGCCCGGGTTGCGGGCTCGATCCCCAGTGTGAGGTGTGCAGGAGGCAGCCGATCCATGATTCTCTCTCATCATTGATGTCTCTCTCTTTCTCTCCCTCCCCCTTCCTCCCTGAAATCAATAACAATATAATGAAAGAATGAAAGAAAGAATGAAAGAAAGAAAGAAAGAAAGAAAGAAAGAAAGAAAGAAAGAAAGAAAGAAAGAAAGAAAGAAAGAAGGAAAGGGCACTGGAATCACGGAGCCTAACTCTTTGTTCCTGGAAGAGCTTTGCAAAGGAGAAGGCGCCGCAGCTGTCACGGAAGGGCCATGCAGAGGCCGGCCCTCATGTCCCACAGTCTGTACTCGGGGCGGCTTGCCCACAGCCCCCCTGCTACACAATCAGGGCTACACTAACGAGGCAGCAGCAGGTGGTCGTCATCACACATCTGCTTTCAGGGAGCTGGAGCTGTGGGCCCCTGGCCCCTTCCCCGCCCGAGCCCTGTCCTGCCTGATGCCACTGCCATCGGGACCCAAACTCACCTTCTGAGGGCTGAAGATCACTTTGTATTTTCGCGTTCGGCCGGCCAACTTGTCAGCATTGACGAGATCTGAAGACAGAGGGAATGCAACCCAGAAAGCCGTGGGCCACGTGTCAGGTGAGAAGCAAGGGAGCAGTTGCCCCTTTATTTATTTACATATTTTTAAAATATATTTTTATTGATTTCAGAGTGGAAGGGAGAGGGAAACAAACATCAATGATGAGAGAGAATCACTGACCGGCTGCCTCCTGCACGCCCCCTACTGGGGATGGAGCCCGCAACCTGGGCATGTGCCCTTGACCGGATTCGAACCTGGGACCCTTCAGTCTGCAGGCCGGGGCTCTACCCACTGAGCCACACCCAATAGGGCTCCTTTTCTTTTTTTTTTAATTCTTTATTGTTAGAAGTATTACATGTTTCCTTCCCCCCCTCTTGACCTCTCCCCGCCTGCTCCTGCCACCCAGCACAAGCCCTCACCTCCCTACTGTCTTTGTCCATGGGAGCAGCTGTCCTCGACGTGGCATGGCCAACCCCAACGACTCTTCACTTATGAAAGTGTCTCTGTGGCCGAGGCCCTTAGATCTCACCCCCCTCCCCAGGTCGTAGTGACACGGCGCACCACGCCATACTCACTGGCTATGTATCGCATGTTCTTGATGCGGGGTCTGACCAAGAAGCACAATCTGTGGGAGAGAAAGGGGAGAAACTCAGCGAAGGGACGTCATGAGGTTGGTGACAGACAGCACCACCTGAAGAAACTGAAACAACACCCCACTCTTTCACCATCTGCTCCTCTCGGCCGGCCGACCGTTCCCAGCCTCACCACAGCCGGGCCTGCTCTGACCACGGACTCCCCTCCCGACAGCAGGGACACTGTGCTCAGCATGTGGCCCCTCTGGGGTACCCGGAGTTCCTACTCTCAAATAATTTACAATCTGTCAGGTGAAATAATATGCACACATGTATAAAGTACCAGACATGTGTTTAAAAACAATACAGAAAGTTGTCTGGACAGCATGGCTCAGTGGTTGAGCATCGAACTAGGAACCTGGAGGTCCCAGTTCGATTGCTGGTCAGGGCACTTGCCTGGGGTGCAGGCTCAGTCCTCAGTGTGGGATGGGCAGGAGGCAGCCAGTCAATGATTCTCTCTCATCATCGATGTTTCTCTCTCTCTCTCCTTCTCCCTTCCTCTCTGAAATCAACAAAAATATATTTTTTTAAAAATACAAGAAGGTATATAAAATGTTTTTCCAACTTGGATGTATTCTGCATGTACCCAGGGGAATTTTTCCTCTAAGGGGGGTGTATATTACTTAAGATTGAAAAGTATTAAAAAGAAAAAAAGTGCTGGCTGGTGTTGCTCGGTGGTTAGAGTGTCGGCCCAGGCACCAAAGCGTCTCAGGTTCGATTCCCGGTCAAGGGCATGTACCCAGGTTGCCGGTTCGATCCCAGGCCCCGGTCAGGGCTCATGCAAGGAGGCAACCAATCGATGTGTCTCTCTCACCTGGATGTTTTACTCTCTCTCTCTCTCCTCTGTCTCTCTGTCCTTCCCTTCCTCCTTTCCACTCTCTCTGAAAAAGCAATGGAAAAAATATGTTCTGATGAGGATTTAACTAAAAGAGAAAAGAAAAAAGAAAAGAAAAACAAAAAGCAGACAACAGGCAGTGTGTGACAAATACTAAACACTCTGGAGATCCAGGGGAGGAAGGCTTCATGGAGGAGGTGGCACTGGGCTCTGGGGGCTGGGTATGTCTTACAGGAGCAGTGAGGACAGGAGGGAATGTCAAGGCAGAGTGAATGGAGTGGCCAGAAGGGGGATGCCACATGCATGTAGCTGGGAAGCATGTGAAAGCATGTGTCCAGCGGAGGTTTGAGGGCCCCGTGAGAGACCAGGCTGCAAAGGCAGTGTGAGGCCCAACTGAGGATTCCCTCGGCTTCCACCATGAGCAATCTGCACTTGACTCGATAAGAGAAGACTTGATGGTTCTTGAGAAGAGCACGGTGAAAAATATATATTTTTAAAATATATTTTTATTGATTTCAGAGAGGAAGAGAGTGGGAGAGAGAGAAACATCAATGATGAGAGAGAATCACTGATCAGCTGCCTCCTGCCTCCTGCATTGCCCCCTACTAGGGATCGAGCCCAAAACCCGGGCATGTGCCCTGACTGGGAATCGAACCGTGACCTCCTGGTTCATAGGTCGATGCTCAACCACTGAGCCACATCAGCCGGGCAATGAAAATATTTTTGAAAGCTTCATCAATCAGACTGGATGAGGGAGAAGAGGACAAGGGAGGGAGAAACCGCAGAAAGGAAGACGGAACAGGGGGCTAAAGCATAACCTCTCATGCAACTGTCCAAGGGCAGGGAGGGGAACCGTATCACAAGCATCACGCTGCCAGATCCCAGTCACGGACGCATCAAGGGCAAAGTGCAGGAACGCCCCCTGGCTTGGAGGCAAGCCGGACGCCCCAGACACTCACTGTTCACTGGAGCTCAGGACTGGCTTGTTCTCCACCTTGTACAGCTTGTCTACTTCATGTTGCTGCCGAGAGAAGCCAAAAAGACAAGGGACACAGAGTGCTTGGACACCCATAGCATGACCCAAAAGCAGGGACTGGGACTCCTAGTCATGCTAACTCTGGGGATCAAACTGCCTCCCTGACAACCAGTCACTAAACCTTCCCCAAACTGTCAACAGGAAAACCAAAAATAAAACAATTCAACAACAACAGACAATAGCATTCATTCCAGCTACCCTCTATTTACCCTACAACGGTAGTCGCTCTTTTTTTTAAAATATATTTTATTGATTTTTCACAGAGAGGAAGGGAGAGAGATAGAGAGTCAGAAACATTGATCAGCCGCCTCCTGCACACTCCCACTGGGGATGCGCCCGCAACCCAGGTACATGCCCTTGACCGGAACTGAACCTGGGACCTTTCAGTCCGCAGGCTGACGCTCTATCCACTGAGCCAAACCGGTTTCGGCGGTAGTCACTCTTTAATAATTTGTACTGTTCATCAAAAGAAAAACTGGCCAGACTGGCGTGGCTCGGTGGTTGAACATCGACCTAGGAACCAGGAGGTCAGGGTTCGATTTCTGGTCCGGACACATGCCCGGGGTGTGGGCTCGATCCCCAGAGGGGGACTTGCGGGAGGCAGTGATCGATGATTCTCTCTCATCACTGATGTTTCTCTCTTTTCCTCCCTCTCCTTCCTCTCTGAGATCAATAAAAAATATATTTAAAAAAAGAAAGAAAAACTGCTTAATGAGGAAAGAATCTGCCTGGAGGAAAGGGCAGGTACCTTTAGGATGGAGACGCTGGCGATTCGATCCAAAGGGCTCATGAGATCGGCCTCAATGAACAAGTCCTTTTTTCCTGGAAGCTGAAGACACACAGTAAGTAGCATCCTGGGTCACTCCGAGGTCACACACGCTCCCACGCTGACAGCTCACGCGGCCACATGTCTACCAGAACCCCAGTCTCGGAGCTGGAAGGGCGCCAGACATCATCTACCCCGGCGCCTGACTTACTGTTGACATCCTATCAATAGCTGACATTTCTCTACATATGGACCTATTTCGTCTTCTCATTTTCTGCACCAGCAGAACAACATTTCACCTTCTTTCTAAGGTTAACTCCTTGTCACGCAGCCCTCCTGCTGGCCTGGGACCTGTCCTGGATCACTGCCCGCTTCTCCATCGCCTCCTCCACTCAGCCTCCCCATGACCCCCGCCTCCTGCTGGACGAAGTCAAGCAAAACCAAACCCCACCCACACCCCGCAACCCCTTAAACTGCCAGATCTCGCTCTTTTTTTTAATCCTCACCCAAGGATATTTTCCATTGATTTTAGAGAGAGTGGAAGAGAGAGGGAAAGACAGAGAGAAATATTGATGTGAGAGAAACACATCGATTGGTTGCCTCCTGCACTTGCCCCAACCAGGGCCCAGGCTGGGGAGGAGCCTGCAACCGAGGTACGTGCCCTTGATGGGAACTGAACTTGGGACCCTTCGGTCTGCAGGCCGACGCTCTATCCACTGAGCCACACCGGCCAGGGCCCAAATCTCTTTTTAAGTAGCATTTTCCTTCTAATTACAGAAACTGCCTGTGTTCAACATGGAAGAGTTAGCCCAGGGCAGTCCTCTCCCTAGCATCCCCCACTCACCCACCCCAGACCCCTGTCACCTGATTCCGGCATCACCACTCCTAACACTCCCTCACCTGGCCAGGGGAAGGTGAGGTCACACTGAGTGGCAGGGGCGAGGGAAGCCATTTCAAGCTTCCTCTCAACAAGGCCTGGCTCTCAACAAGGCCTGGACAAGTGTGTGTGTGTGTGTGTGTGTGTGTGTGTGTGTGTGTGGCGGGGGGGGGGGGTAGTGGCAGTGACTCAGTTAGAGGGTAATCCAGCAAAGGACAGGGAAAGAGAACAGGCTGAATTGCAAGATCAAAACCACCAATTCAGGTGGGCCGATGCATAAGGTACATAGGGGGCAGTGGTTTTCAGTCCGGATGTAGGGGAAGGGTGGAAAGCAAGATTGAAACAGTTGTTAGATAATCTGGAATTGATCTTCTATGGCAGCCGTGGGCAAACTACGGCCCGTGGGCCGGATCCAGCCCGTTTGAAATGAATAAAACTAAAAAAAAAGGCCGTACCCTTTTATGTAATGATGTTGACTTTGAATTTATATTAGTTCACACAAACACTCCATCCATGCTTTTGTTCCGGCCCTCCGGTCCAGTTTAAGAACCCATTGTGGCCCTCGAGTCAAAAAGTTTGCCCACCCCTGCTCTATGGAATGGGGCGGGGTGTGTGTGTGTGTGTGTGTGTGACTTTTGTGCACTGACACATCCTATCAGCTGGGAATGTCAGGTAGGTGAACTTGGGACTTGTGGGTAAAAGGGATTGGAGACAGGAGAAACTGGAGGGAAGGGGTCCACTTATGGGGTTGCTGCCACAGTCCATGTAGCCCACGCGTGTGGCAGTGAATGAGGACCTGCTTTCGGCTGGCTGGTGGTGTGAACAAAAGACGTTATTCAAGAGACACATGGAGCCTGGCCGGCGTGGCTCAGCGGTTGAGCATCGATCTATGAACCAGGAGGTCGAGGTTCGGTTCCTGGTCAGGACACATGACCAGATTCCGGGCTACCCAGAAGGCAGCCGATCAATGATTCTCGCTCATCATTGATGTTTCTGTCTCCCTCTCTCTTCCTCTCTGTAATCAATAAAAATATATATATTTTTAAAAAGACACATGGAATGTGTAATAGGGTTTTTTTAATACTTGAAAGAAATGAACAGTGTTAATAAGTGCTTGTATCTGATGGGAAGATTATAGTGACTTTTTCCTTTATCCTTTCCTTTATATTGTATATTTTCTATAACGTGCAGTATTTTTATAATCACTATTAAAAAGTCAGGTGGCAGGAAATACCCATAGGGCTCAGGGACTTATTCAGTTAAGCGTGAGAGGGGAAGGAGGTTCACCTGAATAGCAATGCCCATTAGCAAGAATTAAGACACAAGAAGCACCTTAGCCGGTTTGGCTCAACGGATAGAGCGTCAGCCTGCGGACTAAAAGGTCCCAGGTTCGATTCTGGTCAAGGGCATATGCCGAGGTTGTGGGCTCGATCCCCAGGAGAGGGTGTGCAGGAGGCAGCCGATCCATGATGCTCTCTCATCATTGATGTTTCTATGTCTCTCTCCCTCTCCCTTTCTCTATGAAATCAATAAAAATATATTAAAAGAGACACTAGAAGCTAGTTAGAAGAGGATATCAGAGCACTGAAACCCACGGGGCCGTGTTGGGTTGTCTTGTGGCCACTCGTCCCCACCGACACTGCATTTACAAGTTTCTCTCCTTGGTCTCATTTGCTCTTTGATGTGGCTCTCACCTGAGCTGGTGGCTTTAACTAGCATCTCTTCAATTCCTGTGGCATTGAGAGTAACTTTCATGTGCAAATCAGGGCATGTAGAAAAGAAATAAAATATGGCCCCAAATCCCCTGAGTTTCTCTCAAGTCCCCATCTGCCTCCCAGCTGCAGCTCTACATTTCCATCTGCTGAATGTTACCAGCAGTATTTCCCACCAGCATCTTACCTCCACCCTCTCCAAACCCAAACTAATGAGCTTTCCCCACCAAACCTTTCCCTTGGTCTAATTCCTTTTTTTTTTTAAATGTATTTTTTTGATTTTTTACAGAGAGGAAGGGAGAGAGATAGAGTTAGAAACATCGATGAGAGAGAAACATCGATCAGCTGCCTCCTGCACATCTCCCACTGGGGATGTGCCCGCAACCAAGGTACATGCCCTTGACCGGAATCGAACCCGGGACCCTTCAGTCCGCAGGCCAATGCTCTATCCACTGAGCCAAACCAGTTTCAGCCTAATTCCTTTCTTTAAAAATATTTTTTAAATTTTATTTCAGAGAAGAAGGGAAAGGGATAGAAAGATAGGGACATCAATGATGAGGGAGAATCATGGATCGGCTGCTTCCTGCACGCCCCCCACTGGGGATCGAGTTGGCAACCTAGTCATGTGCCCGGATTGGGAATCGACCTGTGACCTCCTGGTTCATAGGTTGACACTCAACCACTGAGCCACGCTGGCCAGGCTCTAATTCTTTTTTTTTTTTTCATTTCCATTCAGTGTTCATACAACAAGTATTTATAAGCCCACGCTACATGCCTGACTCCAAGCAAGGCACTCACGGGGTAGAAGACAGTCTTAAAGCAGACACGTTCCCTGTCCTCAAGGACCTTCCAACCTAGTGGGGAAAGTGGACATTAAACAAATAGCTACATATGTCACAGTGATATTTACAATGATAGCAGCATTATTTTCCTGTTGACCCAAGTTTACCATCTCACACTCAGCTTTGCTTCTCCCTCAGCCTTTACCACCATCAATAAGCCTTTGAATCTTCTTTCACCATGACTTAAAATTCCATCATTCTCCTCCATTCCCCAGGTCACCAATTCTGTTTTTTTGTGTTTTGGTTTTTTTAAAATATATTTTATTGATTTTTTTACAGAGAGGAAGGGAGAGAGATAGAGAGTTAGAAACATCGATGAGAGAGAGAAACATCGATCAGCTGCCTCCTGCACATCTCCTACTGGGGATGTGCCCGCAACCAAGGTACATGACCTTGACCGGAATCGAACCTGGTACCCTTCAGTCTGCAGGCTGACGCTCTATCCACTGAGCCAAACCGGTCTGGCAATAAAGATTTTTTTAAAAAGAACTGCTTCATGCCACAGAGGGAGAAAATTCTTGCCTATTGTGTAACTTCCGATCACTCTCTTCCCTGAACATGCCTCCTCCTTCCCTGGTTCCTCCATCTTGCTCCTACCCATCACCTGCCGGGAACATGGTCTCCCATCTCCAAGGAAAATAGGCTTATTCTTCACATTCCAACTCCTTAAAACGCCTTGATCACTCCAGCTGGAACCGATAGCTTATTCTGATCGCTTCAGGCACCCTAGCTGTCACTCGTTCACCACATGATACCCTGTGAGGGGTGGTTTGTGTTTCCTAGGGCTCCTCCTGGAGTGTGAGAGCCCTAATAACAAAGATGTCATGCCCTAACCAGTCTGGCTCAGTGGATAGAGCGTCGGCCTGCAGACTGAAGGGTCCCAGGTTTGATTCTGGACAAGGGCATGTACCTTGGTTGTGGGCACATCCCCAGTGGGGGGTGTGCAGGAGGCAGCTGATGGATGTTTCCAACTCTCTATCCCTCTCCCTTTCTCTCTGTAAAAAATCAATAAAATTTTTAAAAAGAAAAAAAAAAGACATTAAAAAAAAGTGTCTTAACCACCTTTCACCCCAGTGATGCCTGGCACTGGGGTGTCTTCCATGTGATTTCCATGGACTCTCTGCCCAGGTGCCAGGCAGCTGTTACTGCCCTCTGGTTTTCGCCCCGAGCACTTCCCTTTGGGCCTCCAAGGTCAACACCAAAGACCAAGAACAGGCTCAAGGGATTCACAGAAGAACTGTGTGTCCGGCGAGCGCAGTAGAGGGCCCGGCGCGGCGGGCACTGACCTGCTCCAGCAGATAGATGAGCTGGTCCCGGGCCAGCCTCTTGAGCATGGAGAAGTCGGGCAGCTCTGGGGCGTCCAGCCGGTGGGGGAAAGCCATGGCTGCGGTCACCTGAGCCGCGGGGTGTCCGAAGAGGGTCGCCCTCCGCTCTCAGAAGGCCGGCACAGCCCCGGGTAACTCCTTCAGGGCCGGGCACGGAAGGGGCTCTCACTCTTCAGCTGCGCTCGAGGAATGAATGGCCACCTCCCGGCCAGACAGCGGCAGCCTCGGGACACCCTCGCCCCAGGCCTGCAGCCCGCCCCCCGGTCCCGACCCGGCCCTCCCCACTCCACTCCGCCGGCGAGCGGGATTCCGGTAGCTTCCCTGCTGCAGAGAGAACACTGCCTTCTGACAGGCAGGAGCGACTTCCGGGACTTTCCGGAAGTCCCATTCGCCCGACCGGCGCTTTGTGTGCTGGGAAGTTGGACGGTGTCCGGGAAGGGACATTTAAAGCGGAAGTCAACGCGTTCACGTTCCAGTGTCATTTCTGGCCTGAGCGGAGGGTTCCTATGATAAAACCAGTGTTGAAGGACACACTCAATTCTCCCAGCGCACCCACGCGAGGGTTGGGCACTTGCTCGAGTTTCTTATCTTCGTACAATGGGTGAAACCAATTAAGGCTGAAGGGCGCTGATCATTGGGGATCTTTACTTCAATCAAACCTACTCCTCTAGCCTTCGGAGCTGCAGGAGAGAAGCGGGCAGATGGAGGTGGAGTTAGGTGGAGGGAAGAGAAGAATGCTAGGTCCCGCTGGCCGTGATCTTTGGGTCCTGGAATTTTGACTTATTAATGCCATTCGTGGGAAAATGGGTAAACTGTGGCATGTTCAGAAAAACAAATGAATAAATGAAAGAAGCCAGAACAAGAGTGGCATCAGTGTGTCATTTATGTAAGGTCATAGAACAGGCCAAACTAAGCTAGGTTGAAAATTTTTCAGAAAAGTGATTGACTTTGGGATAACTGAGTAGGAAGAGAATTTAGGGAATTTTTCAGGGGTGATGGAAATTGTATCTGTTTAGGAAAAAAAAAAAGCTTATGAGAGACCTAAGGGATAGAGCCGCTGAACTCACTAATCAATCATCACATCACATCCTCATCTGGTGAGATGCACAGAGCATCACCCATTGCCAAAAACTGAGACCTGCCGTAACCGGTTTGGCTCAGTGGATAGAGCCTCGGTCTGCGGACTGAAAGGTCCCGGGTTCGATTCCGGTCAAGGGCATGTGCCTTGGTTGCGGGCACATCTCCAGTGAGAGGTGTGCAGGAGGCAACTGATCGATGTTTCTAACTCTCTATCTCTCTCCCTTCCTCTCTGTAAAAAATCAATAAAATATATTGGGGGGAAAAAAAACAAAACTGAGACCTGATCAAGCCTCAAGACCGAGCTATCAGTTCATAGGAAATAGAGGGTAGTGACATGTTAGAAGACATCATGCAGACATTTTATAGGATAACCTGTCAAATGGTGAGGGGAATGAAGTGAAAGGGGAAACCACTTTAGAATGAGACTTCTGGAACATATCAACACAATGCAATGTTACAGTGTGGACCTTGTTTGGATCCTAATGGCAAGAAATAAACCATAAAAACTATTTAAAAAAACAATCAGAAAATGCTATCGGGATATTAGCTACAATTAAGAAATTACTGAAACTTGCCGAAACCGGTTTGGCTCAGTGGATAGAGCGTCGGCTTTCGGACTGAAAGGTCCCAGGTTCGATTCCGGTCAAGGGCATGTACCTGGGTTGCGGGCACATCCCCAGTAGGAGATGTGCAGGAGGCAGCTGATCGATGTTCCTCTCTCATAGATGTTTCTAACTATCTCTCTCCCTTCCTCTCTGTAAAAAACCAATAAAGTATATTTTAAAAAAAAATTACTGAAACTTAACACATTGCAGACAGATCATGAGAATTCTCATTTCACATTACAGTGTTTTACAAAGTATCATACTTCAAAAAGATATTAAGTTGTAAGAACATATAACTTCAAAATGCAATGGGTAATTTTAACCCCTTCCCTGGCAGAAACGTGTATACACGTTTTCACAAAATGTTCTTTTACAGTCGTCGACGAGTATACTAAGAAAATATGGTAAAAAAATATGGTTTATAGGAAGAGGAGTTACAAACTGTTTTCATAACCAGCATCAAAAATACTATATAGAACCAAAATAAAAAAATTAGTCTGAAAAAGAAACGTTTTTAACAAAAAAATTGTTGGGGAAGGGGTTAAAGCATGCCTTTAACATTTATGTAAAACGTTTTTTGTACTCGTTCAATAGAAATTTATCTGGCCACTGGGTAAAGCTAGCAATAAAACTATTGGTCCGCAATGTGTTGTTATAATAATGGCTTATGTATCTTTGTTAAAAAGGAGTCCTTACGCCCAGCTGGCATGGCTTAGTGGTTGAGCATTAACCTATGAACCAGGTCATGGTTCAGTTCCCAGTCAGGGCATATGCCCAGGTTGATGGCTTGATCCCATGTGGGGCATGCAAAAGGCAGCTGATGGTGTAGAAGGCAGTTGATCGATGATTCTTGCATCATTGATGTATCTCTCTCTCCACCTCTCAAATCAATAAAAACATATTTTTAAGAGTCCTATGTCTTTGAGATACATATTTAAGTACTTATAAATGAAATAAGATGTCTGGGGGGAATGTGGGGCAAATATGGGATAATGAAAAGATTGGCCATTTGTTAAATGTAATGTGTGATGAGTACACAGTTCATTGCATTACAATATTCTTCCTACTTTCCTAGGTTTGAAAAATTCTGTAAGATTAGGCAAAAAAAACTTTTGTGCTTAGAGGTTCAAGAGTTCGTCTAGAATTTTATACCGAGTTTCCCCCACACCTCCCTTGCACTGAATCTCAGCTGCAGAGGTGAAGGCTACCATGAACAGACCACACATATGCCCCCCAAGAGCTCAGGGACTTAAGTCCCTTCTGTTGTCCAATTTGCCAGGCTCTTGAGCTTCGACTTAAGGTCTCTCCTGGAGAGTCCTTTGGCCTTATCTTCCTCCCAATGTTTAATGACAACAGAGCCTTTGCCTCACCCCTTCCCTTACTCTTTGATTCACAGGTAAACCCTCCCACCCCACAGAGCACCAATCAACAGACGGCTACATTTTACTTTATTTTGCACAAAACGGATACAACCAATTGACTAAGCAGGTTCAGAACGGTTAGTGTTCCTTAATCAAGAAGTAAATGTCAGAAGGAAAACTTTTCAATTCCTCCCAAACACATATTGCAAATACAACGAACTCCTAACACATGCGACACAAGCCGATTTTGACACAGAGAAAGCCTCAGCAAGAAGGGTGAGTACTGAATACCCACATGGGTCAGACCAGGAGCCAGGAGCTCTGTACCTAGCCCGTTATTCACGCTGCCCGCATAGACATCTGCCCTGTGAAGTTCACTGTCCCCTGTCAGATTGAAATCCAAGCAGCTCCTTCCATTTCCAGGCTCATCACTTCCAGGGCGGATAATCCACACACAGAAATCCAGGCAGCTCAAATATGCTACTCGCTCAGCTGTGTTTTACGTGACTTCTCCCCAAGCCAGGCTCCAGTTCAAATTCTGTACAGGAAGTTCCCGTTGTCGTCAAAGAACTCTCGCCCCCTCTGCACGACCTTGCTGCTGAAGTTCTGGTCACCCAGTTCTCTTGCCCTCAACTCTTCCAGCTTCCGCATACTTGGCAGTCCATCACTGCCAGTGCCTCTGGTGCCCTCACAATCGCTGGTGGAGAACTTCCGCAGCTCTCTCTGGTGACCTTGGGCTGCAGCAACAGGCACAAAGCTTTCCTTCTCCAGGCTCTGGGCTCCTTTATTCCTTCCCGTCTGTCTCCTCGGTGTGTCTGTACTCTGCGTGTTCGGTTCTATCACCTTCAAAGCTGTGCTGTGACCGTGGCCTTGGGATGAGGCTTCACCTCCTGACACGGGGTGGCCTGCAGGAAGCAGCCTCCAGGTCTCCCCAGGGCCTGCAAGCTGGCGGAGCGAGGGGGCAAGCCCAGCTTTCTTAAGGACTTTTTGATCCTGCTTCAGTTTCTTCTCCAATGTGGGTACAAACTTGCTTTTCAGAACCCTTCTGATCACATCGGTGCTAACAGCAAAGCCTTCAGCCAATCTGGGAACTGACCAGGACTCCGGAAATTCTTCGTGTAAATACCTATAGGAAAACAAAGCAGTTTTCAAGTTGTCAGAAAGTATCCTATCAGAATAGCTAACTGATATGAGTGATAAATACGTGAGAAGAAGAGGTACAAACATAGGCCGTTTCATTCCTGTGTGCTACACCAACACCCAACCACTCTAAGTCCACAGGAGAGCTGGTCTGAAAGGATGAAAAGGAGTAATAAGCTGACAGAGGGGAAGAGAAGAGATCAAAAGTACTGACGGTACAGCGAGCACACGAAATGCAAAGAACATCACGTTCGTGGGAATAGCTCAACTTGTCGGACAGCATGGGCAGGAGCAAAATCATGCCATACTTAGGAGTCTGGAGTTTACCCCAATCAACAGCAAACCAAGGAAGGCTTTTAACCAGGGGAATGCCATGAGCAAATTTCATTCTGAAGCTCTATTCAGTGGCAAGACTAGAGGCAAAAGGCTATCAGAATAATCCAGGTAGTATGAACAGGCGGTGGCAATGAGAGCAGAAAAAGGAAGAGACTTCAGAAATGCTCAGTAAGGCCAAATGGTAAACTTGGTTAAGGGACTAAATATTGGGGGAGGAAGCACATTCAGGATTTTAGCTTGGGTGATTGGTGGGATTATAGCAGAAACAGGAGAATTAAATTGTCAGGGAACAATGACAAATTCTATTTTGTACGTGTTGAGTTTGAGGAGCCTGTGTGACATCCAGAGGTATCTAGTGCACAATTGAATATACAGAGTTCAGAAGAAAAACATGGACGGAAAATGATGGCTTGAACAGCAAAGGCTGTTTAGCCATGTGAGTGGCTGCCATCAGGCAGGGAAGTAGGCGGAGTGAGGTAAGTGACTGAGAAGACAATTCTACAAAACAGCAATATTTAAGAAACAGGCCCAGTCTTCCTCTTCCTTTTTTTTTCTCTTTTAATCCTCACCTGAGGATATTTGTCCATTGATTTTTAGAGAGGGGAAAGACAGAAATATCAACGTGAGAGAAACACATTGAATAGTTGCCCCCTGCACGTTCCCTGGCCAGGGCCCCAGCAGGGAAGGAGCCTGCAACCCAGCTACGTGCCCTTGACCAGAATCAAACCTGGGACCCTTCGGTCCACAGGCCGATGCTCAATCCGCTGACCCAAATCGGGCCAAAGTCTTCTTGATCGGCTCTCCAGGATCTTTATTCTAAGTCTCAATTTCAGAGTCATTCTGATGGAAATGAAAAATGGCACGTAACTCACAGAGAGTTATTTAGCAATATTTATCAAAATGCACAATCTATCTGCCCTTGGACCTAGCACCCCTACTTTTGGGAATGTATAAACAACTATGCCTGGTAGATATTCATACTAATAAAAGGCTAAGTAGTTGTCACACCCTCATGCATGAGGCCCTCATGACGTCACAAGATGGTTGCACGCACATCGGAGGCGGGGCCTCGGTGGCCACTCCACACGGCTTCCACCTGGGCTCCCACGGCCCGGCGCACCCACCAGAGGTGGGACCCCGGCTTGGGCCTACCTCTTAGGGGCAACCCATCAAGGAGCCCCAGATGGGTGGGCAGGGCCTACCTCTTTGGGGCGATGGATCGCGGGGCTCCCACACTGTGCAAGGGCACAGGCCAGGCTGGGGGACCCCACCCCCCACCTCCCCAGTGCACAAATTTCGTGCACTGGGCCTCTATTATGGTATTATACTGGGTGCACAGTTAGGCACTAGAGCACCATCTGTGATAGCAAGTGAATGGCAACAACCCAGGACCCATCATAAAAGACTGACTAATAAACTATGACTGACTATGACTTCCGCAAAACTCTTTTGAAGCGGAAAGATGTTAAATGAAAAAAAGTACAGGTAGTATGTGTATTTAGAATCGTCTACTGACTGATTAAGGTGAAAACACCTATATTCATAATCGCTATGTGCAGATATAGCAAAAGGCCCCCAGAAAACTATTCAAAACAACACCCACAGGAGCCTGGCTGGGGTTAACACTTCTCAATACGTAAACCACATTATTCTGCCCTAATTTCAAACCACGTCATCTATTCAAAACAAAACAAAAAAACTTTAAAATTTAAGAAAGGGCCCTGACCGGTTTGGCTCAATGGACAGAGCATCAGCCTGTGGACTGAAGGGTCCCAGGTTCAATTCCGGTCCAGGGCATGTACCTTGGTTGCAGGCACATCCCCAGCGGGAGGTGTGCAGGAGGCAGCTGATGGATGTTTCTCTCTCATCGATGTTTCTAACTCTCTATTCCTCTCCCTTCCTCTCTGTAAAAAAATCAATAAAATATATTTTAAAAAATAATAAAAAATAAAATAAAAAAAGGAAAAAAAATAAAATGAAATTTAAGAAAGGATCTCTCTAAAAAAAAAAAAGAGAAAATAATTCTAAATTAGGGTTCTCTCCTCAGAAAAATGCGCACAACCATGGACGCTCTCATCCCTGGATCTTAGGTGAGGAACGTCCTGATTTCCTACTTGGGGTTTAAATGTCGTGATGTCTGCAAACGCCTATGTGAAAGATTTTTGGCAAAATACACCAACTGTGTCACAATGTTAAAAGCTATTAAATCAAGATGACGGGATTATGGAAGCTCGTTATATTGTCTTAAAGAAAATTTAAGTAATAAAAAATAGCCCTAACCGGTTTGGCTCAGTGGCTAGAACGTCTGGCCTGCGGACTGAAGGGTCCCGGGTTCGGTCCCGGGTTCGGTCCCGGGTTCGATTCCGGTCAAGGGCATGTACCGTGGTTGCGGGCACATCCCCAGTGGGGGGCGTGCAGGAGGCAGCGGATGGATGTTTCTCTCTCATCGATGTTTCTAACTCTCTATCCCTCTCCCTACCTCTCTGTAAAAAAATCAATAAAATATATTTAAAAAACAAATAAGCCAAAGGAAATACAAAAACAGTACCGTGGGCCCCAGAACCCTTCACCCCAGGAATCTCACCGGATCTGCTCCATGGCTTCCCTGGTCAGGGTCCGGGGCGGGGCCCCTCGCGGCTCCATTTGCCTCCGAATTTTCTGGAACAGGATGGCCTTTTTCTGTCGTTTCAGGGCGCTGGGGGAGAGAACCAATGGCAGAAGCCGTGCGTGGGAGCAACAGGGGTGGCTGCAGCGTCTCGGGCTCCATCAGGGCGCGCGCGCCCAGCCAGCCCTCGTCTCTTTGTTCGCTGCCCCGGAAATCTAACACCTACGACCGCGGCCCCCGGGCCGGGCGACGAAATACGTCACTGGGGAAGGGACCCGTGGCCCCGAAGGAGCTGAACACCTGCCCCTGCGCCTCTGAGGAGGGAAGAAGCAAGGGCCGCTGCGAACGCGGCGGCGGGACGCCCGGCGCCGAGGGGGCGCGGCCTGCAGCGCCGGGGCGGGCGCGAGGCCCTGCTTCAGGCTGAGGGCCCGGGAAGGAGCCGGTACCTCTCCACCTCCTGCAGCTCCCGCTCCTCTGGTTCCCAGTCGGAATCGGGGTCCGGCTCGCGGCCGGTAGATCCCGGGCCTGCCACCCCCTGGGTCGCGAATCCACAGCGAGCGACGACGGCACGGACGCGCGCCCCGAGCAGGAGACTCAGAGCACCCGCCATGTTGATCGGACTGGACTGCTGGCAGCCTGAAACGCAGCAACACCGGAAGCCGAGGGGCGGGACCGGAAGTGGTAGGGCGGAACCCGGGAGTGACGTCACCGGAACGCCCCCGCTTCCGCCAGAAGGCGGCCAATCTGGATTGGAAGAGCTCTGCAGGGGCCCCCCCTTTCCGCTGTAAATAATGGGAGCGAGTCCCGGGTACGCGAGAGTCCGAATGAGGTGAAAGACGCTTCTACAAAACCGCATAAATTTTAATAAAATGACGGATTCACTTGCCAAGAGTCAACCCTTCGTCCCTACGGCAACCCAGGCCGGCCGGCTCCCCCCACGGCGGCGGGAAGGACCCGCCTCGGCGGTCCTCTGATGACGACAGCCCCCTGCCTCGGGCGCTCCGGGCCCGGCCGGACCCACGGTTCAGACCCATCACCTAGCGACAGATCCAGGCTCAGATCAGGTTTGAAGGGCGGAGACGACGAGTGCCTGGCCGGCCCCGGCACCTCTTCCTTCACTTTTTAGTCTCTTTCTGATCCGAAAATAATCTTGGGGTATCGAAGAACTCCCGGTGTCTTAGGTTTGAGCCTGAGGCAGACGGGGTTTCCGGCCAAGGCTTTCCCAACTCGAACTCCGTCGCAGTCTTTGGCGAAAGAGCAATGGTTGAAGGCCCTTTGCCCCTCAGGACCCCCGGAGGGGGCTGTCCGGCGGCGGCGGCGGGCGCGGGGCTCCCGCCCTGCCGTTACCTGTGGTGGCCGATGTCCAGGAGTGCGGTGGCGCTCTGCGTCAGGGGAGCGGAGGTAGGACAGAGGGGGAGGTCCTGGGCCTGGGCTGCTCTGTGTTCAGAATTTACCACGCAGGGCAAGGTGCGCTCAGTCCACGGGCTACTTATCACGCTTTCCCGTTGCAGGAAATAGCCCTGCTTGGGGGTTAAAGAGGATGGCACTGATCCTGCCATGGCTCTGTTTATGGCTTCTAGCCTTCTGCTGGCCTGGCCTTCTGCAGTGGAGACATGGGGGCCCCCTGAGTTGCTGCGACTCACAACTCTTTTCCCAACTCTGTTGCCTAAGTACCAACACAGAGGCATGGCCGGCACCCGCCCGAGGCTGCCCTCCCGCGTCTGTACCCCGCTGCACTGTCCCTGGTGTGTTTACGTGTCCATTTCCCCCTGAGGTGAGTCGGGGGGCTGTGTGTCTGCCATTTCCATCACCAGGCTCTAGCTCAGCGGTTCTCAACCTTCCTAATGGCGCGACCCTTTCATGCAGTTCCTCATGTTGGGGTGAACCCCCTCCCCCCAATTTCGTTGTTACACATTGAACATAACGAAAGCATCGTGATGAATCACGAAAACAATATGTAATCATCTATGTGTTTTCCGATGGTCTTAGGCGACCCCCGTGAAAGGGTGGGGGTCGAACGACCCACAGGTTGAGAACCGCTGCTCTAGCTAGTACTAGGGAGGAGGTAAATACATGGGACCCCAGTATTTTGGGGTCATCCCCCGCTGTGATAGGTGCTGGTGGAAATGCAGACAAGTGAGAGCGAACCAAGCGAGTGTCACATACTTACGGCCGTTCAGCCTGAATCTGGAAGGGGGAAAGCAGCGCCTCCCGGATTTCCTCAGTGACAAAGAGCAGGGGCCAAAGGTGCCTGGGTCTCTTGTCCAGTGGAAGGTCCTGGGCTGCAGGTAGCACCCGGACGGGTGCAGGAGTGCAGGGTTGCTTGGCAGTGGCCCTAGGATCCTGGGGATCAGCTCGGGTTGGACCACGTGCAGGAAGTGAGGGGGGCCCTGCTCTTTGTAGGCCCCTCTGAGGAGGGCCAGTGGGAACAGACTCAGAGGCGGCAGTTCTGGGCTGCTCAGGCGGCAGTCCTGGTGAGATGTAGGCTAGAGGAGAGAAGGAGCCGCTTACCACATTTCTTGTGAGGCTGGGGGGAGCGGTGGGAGAAACAGGGAACTGAGCCCTCGCTGGTGTGGCTCAGTGGATAGAGTGTCGGCCCTCGGACTGACGGGTCCTGGGCTCGAGTCCTGTCGGGGGCATGTGCCCGGGTTGCGGGCTCGATCCCCCGTAGGGAGCGTGCAGGAGGCAGCCGATCAGTGATTCTCTCTCATCATTGATGTTTCTCTCTCTCTCCCTCTCCCTTCCTCTCTGAATCAGTAAAAATATATTTAAAAAAAGAAATAGGTAACTGGAAAATCTTCCAGGCCGTAGCCACTACGGAACCAGTTACTCAACGAAAACGGGACCCACGGGGCTGCTACTAGCCCAGGGAATAGTGAATGCGGCAGCTGCTTCGTTGGCCCAAGGGGTTACTTATCTCCCGCTAGAGCTACGGCACTGCCCGTGCCGGGGAGAGATTACACGGGAGCCATGGAGGGTGGGGTTATTGCCAGATGGGAATACAGAGACCCAGTCCCTTGTGAGAAGGTGGGGGAGCGGCACTTGGCTGGACACCAAGGGAGCTTGGGAGGGAGCGGACGTGAAAAGAACCAAGAGACTCTTTCCTAAGGCCCAGCATACACTGCTTTCCCCGCCTGCACTGCCAGGTACCATCCCATCAGCCTCCTGGGCCGCCGCCACCACCGGTGCCGGGACAGCCCTGGCCCCCGCTCTGAGAGACGCTGCGCAGAGCCCCTCACCCGACCCTCGGGCGGTTTTCTCTGGCTCTGCTGGCCGGATTGCACGATGCTGGTGATCTGCTCCACGATCCCCAGGCGTCGGATGAGGTTCTCCCTCCGCAGCAGGGCGTTCAGCCGCTCCAGCTCCTCCTCCTCCACGATTTCCTGAGGCTGCATCGTGTCCAGGTGTCCTGCCAGCAGCTACAAGGCACAGGAGAGACGCATGCAGGCTCTCCAGCGATGAGTCCCAAACCATCAGCAAGTCGACTGCAGGCCTCCTGCCCCCTCTACCGCAGTCCCTTCCCCTGACCCTCGTGCCGGGTCCCCTTTGCTACCCGTTCTCTCCCGACCTGTTCCAAAAAGTCGGATTCCATGGACTCATTAGGAACTCGTCTCTCTCTCAAACGAGGAGAGGACAGCGGATCCCCTTCTCTAGTAGTCCCAACCCATTTTCCTGCAGAAAGGCAAGAGCCAGGAAGCCCCCGACACCTTTTGCGCCCGTGTCCGGTTCCGGTACGCCAGGTGGGCGGCAAGGCCGTGGAACCGGGGCCTGGGTCGCCTGTTCTCCCCTGCCGACTCCCCCTGGTTCTGCTCCTTGTTTTCCTTTGGCTTCTTAGAGTCTAAGACCTCCCGCTGCTTCTGCTTAAGGCGGAACTCTTCCCGTTGCTGCCTGACAAGATACAGCAGCTTCAGTCACTGGAGAAATTGTGGGGGAAGTGGGGGGGGGAGGGGAGGGGACATGGGGATGGGAGAAGAGGAGGACATTATGTTCCGTTTTGGGGACTGATGGGAGAGGGATATAGGGAAGATGGGAAACCTATGAGACTGAATCAGGAAGACTGTTAGGATTTATAATCCCCTCCCCCTCTTTCCTCTAGCAGCGGTTCTCAACCTGTGGGTCGCGACCCCTTGGGCGGTCAAACGACCCTTTCACAGGGGTCGCCTAAGACCATCCTGCATATCAGATATTTACATGATGATTCATCACAGTAGCAACATGACAGTGATGAAGTAGCCACGAAAATAATTTTATGGTTGGGTCACAACATGAGGAACTGCATTTAAAGGGCCAGAAGGTTGAGAACCACTGTAACGAAACTGAATCAGGAAGACTGATAGGATTTATAATCCCCTGCCCCTCTTTCCTCTAGGGCCGTGGTTGGCAAACTGCGGCTCACGAGCCACATGCGGCTCTTTGGCCCCTTGAGTGTGGCTCTTCCACAAAATACCATGTGTGGGCGTGCGTACAGTGCGATTGAAAGTTCGTGGCCCATGTGCAGAAGTCGGTTTTCGGCCTGAGCGAGTCTATTTTGAAGAAGTACTATTGATGTTTGGCTCTGTTGGCTAATGAGTTTTGGCTCTGTTGACTAATGCCACGACCCTTTCATACAGTTCCTCATGTTGTGGTGACCCCCAACCATAAAATTATTTTCGTTGCTACTTCATAACTGTCATGTTGCTACTGTTATGAATCGTCATGTAAATATCTGATATGCAGGATGTATTTTCACTGTTACCAATTGAACATAATTAAAGCTTAGTGATTCATCCCAAAACAATATGTAATTATCTATGTGTTTCCCGATGGTCTTAGGCAACCCCCGTGGAAGGGTTGTTCGTCCGCCAAAAGGGTCACGACCCACAGGTTGAGAACCGCTGCTCTAGGGGCTGGCATCCTCTCCACCCCGCCCGGGAGCAGCTCCCCTGAAGGAGTCGCCCCACCCGCGTGGAGCGGGGCATGTACCTGGCGCACTCCTCCCGGGCCTTGGAGGCCGCCGTCTCCTGGAAGAGGGAGCCGCTGTGCTTAAAGAAGGGCGCATACTTCTCGGTGTCAGGCCCAGGGTAGATCCGCCGGTACCCGCCGAGGTGGGCGTCCTCGTAGCACTCCTGGTCCAGCAGTGCTGCCTGGGACAGCTCCGTTAGGACTCGCCTAAGAAAACCAAGCTTGGGGTGAGGCGGGAGGTCTGCGAGGAGGCGTCATGGCCTTTGCCCTGCCCCTGCGGTGGCAGCTGCCAGCCCCGTCTGTGTGGTAATGAAAACAGGCTTGACTTAAGCTGGGTTTCTGATCACAGAAGAGCAGAGAGAAGCTAAAACTGCCCGTCGCATTAGGATGCAGTGAGCATGTCGGCCATGAGCACAGACTGAGGCAGGACCTCCTGAGTTTGAATCCTGGCTTTGCCACTGGGCAGGGCCTTCTTTTTTAAAATATGTTTTAATTTTTATTATTTTGTTTTATATTTTGATTGATTTCAGAGAGGAAGGGAGAGGGAGAGAGAAAAACATCCATGAGGAGAGAGAATCATGGATCGGCTGCCTCCTGCACACCCCCTACTAGGGATGGAGCCCACAACCCGGGCAGGTGCCCTTGACTGGAATTGAACCTGGGCCTCTTCAGTCTGCAGACCAACGCTCTAGCCACTGAACCACACCGGCCAGGGCAGCAGACTCTATTTATTCCCTCCTTCCTTCTTTTATTTTTTTTATTTATTTTTTTAAATGGGATCATTTTATTTATTTATTTATTTTTAAAAAATATATATTTTATTGATTTCTTACAGAGAGGAAGGGAGAGAGATAGAGAGTTAGAAACATTGATGAGAGAGAAACATCGATCAGCTGCCTCCTGCACATCTCCCACTGGGGATGTGCCCGCAACCCAGGCACATGCCCTTGACCGGAATCGAACCTGGGACCTTTCAGTCCGCAGGCCGACGCTCTATCCACTGAGCCAAACCGGTTTGGGCCCTTTCTTCTTTTAAATGAAATTGGGATCATACAACAGCATTTGTAAATGGCTGCCTAATATTCTAGTGCACTAGAAGCCCGTTGCATGAAGATTCACGTAGTAGGACTTCCTTCCCCTGGCTGCTGGCAGCGGTTTTCCTCGGGCACCCGGGACCCAGGCCTTTGGTCCGGCCGCAGCGGAGAAGCCAAGCCTCTTCAGTCTTCAGTTTTCATTCGTCTTCAGTCTTTGCTCGGGCAGGAGCCTTCAGTCTTTGCTCTGTACCTGCATATGTAAATTAGCCCGCCATCTTTGTTAGGTTAATTTGCATGCTCATCCTGATTGGCTAGTGGGTGTAGCGGAGTGATGGCCAATTTACATCTCTTATTAGTGTAGATGATTGTACTTTTGTTTATTTATTTATTTATTTTTTTAAATATATTTTATTGAGTTTTTACAGAGAGGAAAGGAAAGAGATAGAGAGTTAGAAACATCGATGAGAGAGAAACATCGACCAGCTGCCTCCTGCACACTCCCCCCTGGGGATGTGCCCGCAACCAAGGTACATGTCCTTGACTGGAATCGAACCTGGGACCTTTCAGTCCACAAGCCGATGCTCTATCCACTGAGCCAAACCAGTTTCGGCTACTTTTGTTTATTAAGTCCAAAGGTTTTCCGCCTTTTATCCCCATTGAAAGACACGGTTGATAAAGTCATGTGCACAATCCAATCCTGCACAAATACCCAGGGCACATACAGTTACACTTTGCCTCCACTCACATAGACAGCTGAGTGCCTACTGTGTGCCAGGCCCCCCCAGGATATGATGGCAAATCAAGTACACATGGGCCCTGCATCTTGCAATGCAAGTGGGGAAGAGGGACGTATTTATTATAAGAATAATCCTAAATCTACTCCAATTCATTTTTTTTTATTTTTCTTTTTTTGAGAGAGAAACATCGATTTGTTGTTCCACTTATCGATGCATTCATTGGTTGATTCTTGTATGTGCCCTGACCGAGAATCCAACCCATAACCTTGGCCTATCAGGATGACGCTCTAACCAAGGGCTACCCGGCCAGGGACCACTCATTTTCATGTATCGTCAACAAACTGTAATTTAGTGTCGGCAGCAAATGACCATGTTTGCAAACCGCCTTACAATTAAAATAATAGTGGGTGGGCAATATTGATTTAAACTGCCCCCTAAAAACAAAATAAATGAACTGTCCCCTAATAGTGAATGACTTACCTGTTTTGTGTTTCATTACTATACACTTTCTCAGGAAATGGTTTCTAGAGGAACTTTGTTCAGAAAAACAACCGCAGCTAATCAAACCACGTAACGCTCCTTATAAGCTAATTATGAAATAGCTCTAACGTACACTGTTAAGCAGGGAAAGTTATGCTCCTGTCTGGGCAGTAAAAGGAGAAAAACAACTTGCATAAGTACATGTATGTGCATCGAATGTTTGTGAAAATACACGCATGACCCGAGGAACACTGAGTAGCTGGAGGAGAAGGGCAGGAGACAGGCTGATCGCGGCATCTTTTGCACTTGAACATACTTGTCTATGACAGGTGATGTGTTACTTATGCAAAAAATTGTTTTTAGTAGCTGATCAGCCCCGGGCTTTCATTCTCAGGAAAGTGATAACGAAGGAGACAAGTTACACAGCTTGCCCAGCGGGCATGGCTCAGTGGTTGAGTGCTGACCTCTGAACCAGGAGGTCACGGTTCGATTCCTGGTCGGGGCACATGCCCGGGGTTGTGGGTTCGATCCCCAGCATTGGGCATGCAAGAGGCAGCCGATCAGTGGTTCTCTCTCATCATTGATGTTTCTCTCTCTCCCTCTCCCTTCCTCTCTGAAATCAATAAAGAGCTATTTTAAAAATAAATAAAACGGACACCCCGGCCAGCTGGGGTACCTGGCCTCGCGTAGCTCTTGGTGGCAGTGGAAAAGCCGCACTTTGACTCGCCGCTTCTCTTCCTCCATCACCTTCTTCTTGTCGCAGCCCCGGAGGTTGGCGAGGATCATGGCATCTAAGAGGAGGGCATCCTTCACCTCCCGATCCAGGCGAGAGTCCGTGGTGAAGCTTGGAGAGTGGTTCACCTGCCGGGAGGAGCTGTTATCCGCCCCCTTCCTAGATGCCCTGAGCAGGTGGCCTCCCCCCTCCTAGACCCCCTGAGCAGGTGGCCTCCCCCCTCCTAGACGCCCTGAGCAGGCGGCCTCCCCCTTCTTAGACCCCCTGAGCAGGTGGCCTCCCCCCTCCTAGACGCCCTGAGCAGGTGGCCTCCCCCTTCCTAGGCCCCCTGAGCAGGTGGCCTCCCCCTTCCTAGGCCCCCTGAGCAGGTGGCCTCCCCCCTCCTAGACGCCCTGAGCAGGTGGCCGCCTCCTGCAGGCCCAGCTGGGGGGCGGGGGGGGGGCGGGGGATCTAGTAGGAGGGCTTAGGAAAGACATCTCTGCCAGTGGCCTCTGCCCAGGAAGCTGGATGCTCCGACTTCCCAGGCCACAGGACCTGCCACGGAGATCCCTCTAACACAGTGGTCGGCAAACTGCGGCTCTCGAGCCACATGCGGCTCTTTGGCCCCTTGAGTGTGGCTCTTCCACAAAATACCACGTGCGGGCGCGCATGCACACTGCGATTGAAATTTTGTGGCCCATGTGCAGAAGTCGTTTTTCGGCCTGGGCGAGTCTATTTTGAAGAAGTGGCGTTAGAGGAAGTGGGGGTACGTTCGCTGAGGTCGACCCCTCAGATTGAGGACATTTTTAGCAAAGGCCAGCTTAGGAGGACCCTAATTAAGTGAATAACAATGTACCTACCTATATAGTTTAAGTTTAAAAAATTTGGCTCTCGCCGTAACCGGTTTGGCTCAGTGGATAGAGCGTCAGCCTGCGGACTCAAGGGTCCCAGGTTCGATTCTGGTTAAGGGCATGTACCTCAGTTGCGGGCACATCCCCAGTGGGGAGTGTGCGGGAGGCAGCTGATCGATGTTTCTCTCTCATTGATGTTTCTAGCTCTCTGTCTCTCTCCCTTCCTCTCTGTAAAAAATCAATAAAATATATTAGAAAAAATAATGTGGCTCTCAAAAGAAATTTCAATCGTCGTACTGTTGATATTTGGCTCTGTTGACTAATGAGTTTGCCGACCACTGTCCTAACACACAGGCTGGTGAGAGCCAGGCCGCTTGCCTGTGTAGATAGCATGTCCTTAAAGGCAAGGCTTGCATGGGGAACACTGGGGACCCAAAACCTGGGCTCCTGTGGTGGAGGCAGAGGCCACCAAGATCTGACTCAGCAGGTCCCAAGCACAGAGAGATCTTACCCCTGTGCACTTCCTGCCCCCCCCCCCCCGTTCCCTGTCCCCCCACCTGAGTGTCCTGTTGGGGGCGGCCTTTGGTTTTGGGAAGCCCGGGAGAGGGTCCTCACCTCCAGCAGCCAGGGCTTCAGCTTGTGGTCCAGGAGGATGTCAAAACCGAGGATCTCAAAACAGGCGCAGGTGCCTCCGCTGAGGTGCTGGGGGAAGCAGGTGCGGTAGTTGTGGCGCAGGATCGAATGGGCCGAGATGATGGTTTTGATGATGATGTCCTCGATGTCCCCCCACATCTCTCGGGGGTCGTAGCTGTGTTCTCGCAACCAGGCATTGAGCGTCGACAGCTTCCTGCGAGGCCCAGTGCTCAGAGGACGCAGGCTCCCCAGCGCGAACCTAAGTCCGTGCCTCAGTCCCCGGTGCCTTAAAGGGGCCGCTACCAGCGTGGAGCCAGGGTGGGTTGGGGCCCCGCTCGCTCGGTGGACGGGCACGGGACAAGGGTCTGTCGAGTTTGTCCGAGCCCTCGGCCTCCCGGGACCAGTCTGAGTTTCCTTCCGGGGCCGCGGAGACAGGCTAAGGGGCCGAGGAAGAAAACAGAGCGGGGAGTACCTCTTGCTGCCCACAGCATCGTCCTGGACGAAATTCTCGTTGTGTTTGTTGATGGCGTAGTTGGTCAGGTGCATGCAGACTTCATCCTGGGGGGAGAGCGCGGCCTGCGGTCAAGGTCGGGCCCTGCTTCTCTCCTCGCCTGTCTTTCACTGCTTTGGAGTGCCCCGCCCTCTTCCTCCCCCCATCCCAGCCGCCCCAGGAACTGCTCATCTCCTGTCTGGCTTCACTGAGGACTGTCCTGGCAGCCCCCCCGGGGAAGGAGGGGTGCTGAGGCGCTCACTGGCTTCGCTCCTTGTTGTGGGCTAGGAGCCACGGGCGTCTCCAAAAAGACCCCAGCACAGAGCGGTGGGAAAGGGAAGGGTGCCGCCCTGCCCCCGGGCTGCCACGGGCCCCTTACCAGGTTGCTGTGGTTGGGCTCCACATAGGGCATGGTGGCAAAGCGGGCCAGGCCCTCCTCGTACATGAAGATCCGCAGCGGGTCGCAGGACGTGAGCAGGACGTAGATGCGCATGTCGAACTTGAAGCCGTCGATGAGGAAGGGCTGAGGGGGCGCCGACCCGCCAGGGAGAAACGAAAGGGCTTTGAAGAGCTCGCTCAATGTCACACACACGGGCGTTTAATTTCCACAGTGACCACGTGACATAGCTACTGTTGTTATGCCCAATAACAAATGAGGAAACTGAGGCACAGGCAGGGTAAGACAGTTGCCTAAACCCAGGATATCGAAGAAGTGGAAAAATTCAGATTCCATGGCCTCCAAGATAAGGGGGGTGGAGGTGGGGGGAGCAGAGAGGGCAGGAGCTGGAAACTGGCTTCCTCCCTGGCTTTGGGAGAGACGGGGTACCCCAATGCCGGTGGCACCTCAATGCTGGTGGAGGGACCTGGTGGGCCCGAGGCGCCCTTCACCTTGGAGATGTACTGCTGGCAGATCATATGCTCTCCGATCTTGACCTCCCGGGGGTTTCGGGTGATGAAGATGCCACGGCCCTGACAGCCACTGTCCGGCTTGCAGATAAACGTTCGGGTTTTCCGCTGACGACCACAGGCATGGAAGTCCCCGTAGCTATGGGCAGACGGGGCCGGTCAGAAGGTTCTGGTGCAATATGGCGGTCCCAGGGCCCCGTGGGCCCCTCCTGCCCTCCGGTCCACGATCTTCCTGGAGCCCGCAGTCTCAGACCACTCCACGTCCGTCCCGAGACATTCAAGGTCATTCATCCGGAGTCTGGAGAGAACCGAGATGGCGAACCCTTCCCTCCCCAGAGTGGCACTCACTCCGCGGGCAGGCACCAGGTGCGGGGGAAGATGTTGTACTCCCGGGGGTAGATTTTCTGCATGCGCTTCAGGTTCCGGGCCAGCAGGTCTTTGCGGCAGATTTCCGTCATGCCAGGGAAGTGGTTGATTTTCTGAAACGGAGGGAATGAGTTAAAATACCCCCCAGAGGAAGCGGCTGTTCCTGGGGCCTGGGCATCCAGAAAGAAGTGGAGAAGGACTGGGAAGGTCCAGGTAGAAGTCAGTGCAGGTAAACACTGCCTAGCACCCCAAGGAGAAAACAGGAAGATCCCCTAAGGCAGGCGAGAAAACCCTCCTCGGTCTCTCCCCAAAACACACATAACCCTGAGGTTAGCAAACGAGGGGTAGTGAGCAGGGGCTAGACAAGATTTTGGTCCTTCTAGACCAGCGGTTCTCAACCTGTGGGTCGCGACCCCTTTGGGGGTCGAATGACCCTTTCACAGGGGTCGCCTAAGACCATCGGAAAACACATATATAATTACATATTGTTTTTGTGATTCATCACTATGCTTTAATGATGTTCAATTGGTAACAATGAAAGTGGGGGTCACCACAACATGAGGAACTGTATTAAAGGGTAGCGGCTTTAGGAAGGTTGAGAACCAATGACCCTTATAACATCCCTCAGACCACCAGGGACCAGTCCTGTAAGAATAACTGGTGTGTAACTGCACAAAGCAAATGAGAAAACATTTCTCCAAAGAGAAAAGGAAATTAGGACCCAGCCCACGGCATGCACTGCCATGGCACCCCCAGAGGGCATGGCATTGCCCGGCAGCCCGCTGGAACCCTGCTACTGCCCCCAGTGTGGGAGGCAGCACTGCCACCGCTCTGTGCTCTCTCATTGGCTCACCCAGTGATTGATTCCAGAGAGGGAGGGAGGGATAGAAACATCAATGATGAGAGAGAATCATGAATCGGCTGCCTCCTGCACACTCCCCACTGGGGATGTGCCTGCAACCAAGGTACAGGCCCTTGACCGGAATCGAACCCGGGACCCTTCAGTCCACAGGCCGACGCTCCATCCACTGAGCCAAACCAGTTAGGGCCCCACACTGACTCTTGGTGGAGGTGGGATGCTAGGCTAAGCTGCTCGAGGCTGGGCCCTTCAGCTGGCTCGGAACTGAAGGAGTCTTCCCCTGTGACGGCTCACCTGCCCTGGAGGGGGCCAGTTGGGCACACGAGCCTCCAGGCCAACAGCAGATACTGAGACAGGATGTGCCCAGCGGACACTTCTTCACACAACAGAAGTTCCAGAGACCCAAGAGGAGAGTATTTCCATCGGAGTGGAAGCCCCTGGCCATGGCCTTTCCTGCCCTGAACAGGGGGATAGCCACAGAGTGACAGCCTCGGGTGCCTGGGCACAAGGGGGGGGGGGTAGTCATCATTCTGGGGCCACAGCCCCTTCAGGATCGTGGGTCAGGAGGTTGTACCTGAAACCTTTTCATGTCCATGACTCGTTCCAGGGACACAGAGCAGTCCGTCCAGTACACGCTCCACTCTTCGTCTTCCCCCACCTCCCTCAGGCCACACATTCTGGCTGCGCGCCGCACTGCGGAGGGAGGGAGGGAAGGAGGGAGGTCAGGGAGGCCCAGGCTGGGCCGGGTAAGGAACAGGCCTGACTGGAGAGCAGGTTGAAGAGGGGGGTGGTTCTTACCTCGGCTCAGCCCTTCAGTTGCCATGTGACAACTCCCAGTTCGTGAAGCTGTCGGGCCTTCCGCAAGCTGACAGAGAACACTAGAGTCTGGCTCCCTGCGCCTGTCACTCCCTCTCTCAACTAGGGCGGTTTCTACCGGCAAAGCTAGCCCTTGGGATCGCACTGGCACCTCACACGCTGGGGGCCCCCTTGCACAGGGGACAGTGGGGATAAGAGGGGAGAAAGAGATGGTTGACCCAGCTGGTGATTTTTAAAAACTGCTGAAATCGTCTTAAGAGCTTCCTTGAAAAAAAATGGTTTTAACCTAGTCTCATCTCATCTCTGATAAAAACTGAAAATTGGCCCTAGCCGGTTTGGCTCAGTGGATAGAGTGTCAGCCTGTGGACTGAAGGGTCCTGGGTTTGATTCCGGTCAAGGGCACATGGCCGGGTTGCAGGCTCGATCTCCAGTGTGGGGCATGCAGGAGGCAGCCAATCCATGATTCCCTCTCATCATTGATGTTTCTATCTCTCTCTCCCTCTCCCTTCCTCTCTGAAATCAATAAAAATATATTTTTAAAAAAAACAAAACAAACTGAAAAAGGTGGGGGCAGTGGTGACTTTCAGTGATTTTTTTTTCATGCTAGCTAATTTTTTCACGTTAGATGCCCACCCTACTCCTGAGACTAACAGAACAGGGATATCTCAGCTGCGAGCGGCTGAGCCAGGGCGCCCGTTACAGGCCACAGGCCAGACTAACAAGATCCAGGGGCTGGGAGCCTGACTTGGGGGACCATCCCCAGAGGGAAAGTCACAGCAGAGCCAGCGCTTACCACTCTCATATCTGCAGTTGGTCAGGTTGATGGCCAGGGCCCTGGGAGGGAGGAAGAGCAGCAATCAGGCACAAGGGGAGAGAAGGGCGGGCCCCTGGCTGAGAGACACCCAACAAATCCACAATGCAATTCATTTCCCGCAGAAGCCCTTTGAGGACCAAGATGACATAAACAGGCTGAAATTCTACACTGAGCCACCCCCATGGCTCTGAATTTTGGTGTGTTTTTTTTGTTGTACCAAAAGATTAGCGAAGCTCTGGTATTCCCTGCCATCTTTCCCAGGCTAAAGGGAAGACCTTGGGGGGGGGGGGGGAGGGAGCTGTGGTGGCTCAGTGGATTGAGCATCCATCGTTCCATGGACCATGAGGTTCTGGGTTTGATTCCTGCCCGGGTTGCGGGCTCAATCCCCAGTGGGGTGTGTGCAGGAGGCAGCCAATCAATGATTCTCTCTCAATATTGATGTTTCCATCTCTCTCTCCCTTCCTCTCTGAAATCAATAAAAATATATTTAAAAAAATAATAATAAAGGGAAGACCTTGGGTCCCAAGCCCAACTGCAAAGGGAAGCTGGGGGTGACTGTGGAGCCGGGCAGGTGGGGGGGTGCAGGGAACTGTTACCTGCATCTCCGCCTTCTCTTTCTTCTCCCGACCTCTAAGTCATCTAAGGCAGCCGGGGTTAAGACTATTTTGGGGATTTTCGTGGCCACAATGGATAAGGCGACCCCACTGTCAGCCTTGGAGAGTGTCTGCTGAGCAGGGTTCGGAGAGATGGCAGCTTCCCCATCGTCGCACTCCTCCTCGGACTCCTCCTCTTCAACAGAGTCTTCCTCTGATTCGCTGGTCTTAGAGGGACTTGGCTCCATCCTGGAGATTCTGGGGGGACAGGGGCGGGGATGAAATATACACAGGCTCCCCTCCAGGCCTGGAGGGGTGCACCCCGAGGACCTTCCTGGTGTGAGAAGGGAAGGCGGCTGCTTCTCCAGAACAGACCATCCCCCTGCAAAACAGGCAGTTTCCAAGGGGGGGTGGGGGCGGTCCTGGGATGCCCATGAGATGCTGGGCTGGCTGGCAAGACCCCGTCACCCAAGGTCACTCCACACAACACGCTGGGGGGCAGCAGGATCTGAACAGAGCTGGCAGGGACCATGCCACAGCCTCCTTTGTTTTTGAATGGGAAGGGGGGAAGGCTGGGGGAGGGGGGCTTCGCTTTTAAAATAGAGGTTCCCTAGGCCGGCCTCAGTTTCTCCACGTGTACACCCTGGGGCCAGGCACCCGCTAGCTAAGGCCTCTTAGGTGCTGACAGCAGAGGAGGAGCCCCCTGTGGACTCTGCCCACCGGGAGTTCCGAGGAGAGCGGAGGGACTGATGAGTCCACTCCTAGTGGCCCGGGACGGGACTCGGCTGGTCGCTCATGTCCACCCTTCCTTCCCTGGGCATTGCTGGGCCTCAGGGACGGCCTCCTGGTTCCTTCGGCGGGACTTGCCGTCCCCACTGATCACAAGGGGGAGCCCGTTCCCCACGGGGTTCACTCTTAGTTGCGAGATCCCCGCGGTGGTGGCTCCTTCCGCAAGCTGGCTGCCACCGCCCTCTGTCGCCATGGACACGAGTGACTCCCATTGGAGCAGCGTTCTGGGGGCGGGGCCCCCCGGGAACCACACCCACTCGGCGGAGCGTTCCGAGGCCATCTTGTGCACTGGGGAAAAGGGAGGGGCGGGGCTGGCCGGAAGTGGAAGGGCCACCTAGCCTGAGGCCCTCTTCCGGTGGCAGCTGACAGACTGCATCATGGGACTTGTAGTCCTTTGGCTTCAATGCCAGTAGGCTCTACCCCACTCCCACCCTTTCTTGAACCACAAGGCTAAGTGCAGAATTTGGCCAACTCTATCAGGTAGACACGTCTGCTTGTCTTTGTTACAATTTTTACAAAAATATATATTTTATTGATTTTTTACAGAGAGGAATAGAAACATCAATGAGAGAGAAACATCAACCAGCTAGCTGCCTCCTGCACACCCCCTACTGAGGATGTGCCCGCAACCACGGTACATGCCCTTGACTGGAATCGAACCTGGGACCCTTCAGTCTGCAGGCCGATGCTCTATCCACTGAGCCAAATGGTTATTCTTTTAATAACCATGCCTGAGCAGTCTCTGCACCTGGAGGGCCAGCCTCAATTAGCACGCGTGCCCTCAAGCACCTTATCAGACTGTCCCTTCACTGTCCATCCACTTTATCTGATTCTGATGGCCACTTCCACCAAACTCTGCTCACCTTAAGATTATCCTATGTGGTTCAATCTAGAGGACACTTTGAAAATTTCCCTCCTTTAGCCCTGGCCAGGTATCTCACTTGGTTAGTGTATTCCTAACATCCCAATATGGCGGTTCCATCCCCGGTCAGTGCACATACAAGAATCAACCAATGGATGCATAAATAAGGGGAACAACTCAATGTTTTTCTCCCTCTCTCAAAAAAAATCAATAAATTAAAAAAATTAAAATTTCCCTCCTTTAAAGAGACATAGACATTTTTCTGATTCACACTCTCCTTTTTTTTTTTTTGTTAATCCTAACACGAAGATATTTTTCCATTGATTTTTTAAAATATATTTTATTGATTTTTTTACAGAGAGGAAGGGTGAGGGATAGAGAGTTAGAAACATTGATGAGAGAGAAACATTGATCAGCTGCCTCCTGCACACTCCCCACTGGGGAGGTGCCCACAACCAAGGTACATGCCCTTGACCGGAATCGAACCTGGGACCCTTTAGTCCGCAGGCTGACGCTCTATCGATTGAGCCAAATCGGTTAGGGCTCCATTGATTTTTAGAGAGAGTGGAAGAGAGAGGGAAAAACAGAAATATCAATATGAGAAAAACACATTGATTGGTTGCTTCCTGAACACAACCCAACCAGGGCCAGGGAACCTGCAACCAAGGTACATGCCCTTGACCTGCTCTTGACCGGAATCAAACCCAGGACCCTTCAGTCCCTGGGCCGACGCTCTATCCACTGAGCCAAACCAGCTAGGGCTGACTCACAGACTTCTTGATCTTTCTTCAGTATGTGACACTCTCAAGTACCCCCTCCTTGAAATACTTTGGAGTCCTTTGCCTTCCAGGACACTTTTTAAAAAAAAATTTTAATATGTTTTTATACATTTCAGAGAGAGGAAGGAAGAGGAAGAAGTAGAAACATGAATGATGAGAGAGAATCATTGATTGGCTGCCTCCTACACACCCTCTACTAGAGCTCAAACTCACAACCCGGGCATGTGCCCTGGCCAGCATTGAACCATGACCTCCTGGTTCATGGGTGATGCTCATCCACTGAGCCATATTGGTCAGGCTCATTTTTTTTTTCTTTTGACAAATATTTAATATTCCAGGTGCTGTTCTAGGACCTGAACCATCATTTCTTGCCTGAATTTCCACCATTCACCAACCTCTTAATAGGACTCCCTGATTCTATTCATCCATCCATCCATCTATCCATCCATCCAATACAGCTAAAGCAGTGGTCGCCAACCTTTCAGACCTCATGGACCACCGGCTGGCAACCGCTGAGCTAAAGTATTCTTCCTAAAATGCAAATGTTACTCCCCCTTTGAAAACTCTTCAGGGTTTCCCATTCGATCAAATCCAAAAACCTCTTGGTACATGAGGCCCTTCATCAAAAAGCAAGCAAAGAGGTAGAGAGGCCCCCATTGGATCAGCCCTTCCTACCACTCTCATAGCCCAGGGCTCTGAGAACAAAGGGTCCCTCAAGTATTCCATCCTCAAGATTAGAAAAAGCTTCCATCTAAATCCCATTCTTGCCCGGCCAGTGTGGCTCAGTGATTGAGTGTTGACCTATGAACCTGGAGGTCACAGTTTGATTCCCAGTCAGGGCATATGCCTGGGTTGCGGGCTCGATCCCCATGGTAGGGCATACAGGAGGGAGCCAATCAATGATATTCTCTCATCATTGATGTTTATTTCTCTGTCCTCCCCCTTCCTCTCTGAAATCAATAAAAACATATTTAAAAAAAAAATAAATTCTTGCCCTAGCTGACTTGGCTCAGTAGATAGAGCGTCAGCCTGCGGACTGAAGGGTCATGGGTTTGATTCCGGTCAAGGGCATATGCCTGGGTTGTGGGCTTGATCCCCACTAGGGGGTGTGCAGGAAGCAGCCAATCGATGATTCTCTCATCATTGATGTTTCTATCTCCCTCTCCCTTCCTCTCTGAAATCAATAAAATTATATTTTTAAAAAATTCCATTTTTGAGAACTCACAAAGTATATAAATGGCTGAGAAGTAGAACCATAAAGGAACCCTTTCCTCCCTTTTTTATGGAAAAGCCTATTTGGGCCAGAGAAGGCTTTCCTCCGAACATTAGTCCCAGGGAATAAGTGGGAAAATCTGCTATCTGGGCTCATCACCTTGGACACAAAATCCACTTTGCTATAATGGTCACCTGCAAACCCTTCAGAGAGTGAACAAGCAAAATAAAGTGAAGCCTGTATATGCAGGGGGTTTCAGAAAGAGGCACTGAGCTAAAATGACAGCAAAGTGCCAAAAATACGAGGGCGACCCAAATTTTTGGTGGAAATTTAAATGTTCAACATATTAATGGAAACATTTACATTTGTTATAATGTTTTTCTTTCTTTTTTTAAAAAAATATATTTTATTGATTTTTCACAGAGAGGAAGGGGGAGGGATAGAGAGTTAGAAACATCGATGAGAGAGAAACATCGATCAGCTGCCTCCTGCACACCTCCCCCTGGGGATGTGCCCGCAACCCAGGTACATGCCCTTGACCGGAATCGAACCCGGGACCTTTCAGTCCGCAGGCTGACGCTCTATCCACTGAGCCGAACAGGTTAGGCTGTTATAATGTTTTTCTTATGAAATGGGTGGTAGTACATATTCTGCCTTATCCCAATGAGACTATAATATCTTTTGGGACTCAAACCTCTAAAATTCTTTCCTAGAGGCCTGGCCATAGAGAGCCAACCACGTGGGGACCTGAGCCTCAGGTCCGGGCCAGTGAGCTGTTAAGGAGAGCCGTGGTGAGGGGAGCGCTACCTGGAGAGACATCACAAGTGCTTGGTCCCAGCTCAGCTTCTGGTGTCTGCCTGCCTGTGCTGCAGTCCCGACTTCACCACGGATGAGCTCTGTGACCTCAGACAAGTTACTGAATCCCTGCCCACCTCCATCTCTTCATTGGTTAAATGGAGGTATTAAGAGAAGCTGTACCTTGCCCTACCAGCCGTGGACAAACTACGGCCCGCGGGCCGGATCCAGCCCGTTTGAAATGAATAAAACTAAAAAAAAAAAAAAAAGACCGTACCCTTTTATGTAATGATGTTTACTTTGAATTTATATTAGTTCACACAAACACTCCATCCATGCTTTTGTTCCGGCCCTCCGGTCCAGTTTAAGAACCCATTGTGGCCCTCGAGTCAAAAAGTTTGCCCACCCCATGGTCGGCAAACCGCGGCTCACGAGCCACATGTGGCTCTTTGGCCCCTTGAGTGTGGCTCTTCCACAAAATACCACGTGCGGGCGCGCACATACAGTGCGATTGAAACTTCGTGGCCCATGCGCAGAAGTCGGTATTTTGTGGAAGAGCCACACTCAAGGGGCCAAAAGTCGCATGTGGCTCCCGAGCTGCAGTTTGCCGACCACTGCTAATCGGTTTGGCTCAGTGAGTAGAGCGTCGGCCTGCAGACGGAAGGGTCCCAAGTTCCATCCTAGTCAAGGGCACGTACCTCGGTTGCAGGCTCCTCCCCAGCCAGGGCCCTGGTCGGGGCTCATGCAGGAGGCAACCAATCGATGTGTTTCTCTCACATCGACGTTTCTCTCTGTCTTTCCCTCTCTCTTCCACTCTCTCTAAAAGATCAATGGAAAAATATCCTCGGGTGAGGATTAATAACAAATAAATAAATAAATAAAAAGGAGAAGCTGTACCTTTAAAGCTGTGAGTACCACTTGTTTTCACACTAGACGAAGTATGTGAAGAGTACTCATCTGTGTTTGTTAGGACTGAAGGAAAATTCCTGGTAGCCAGGCAGGTGAAGAATGTGCTAGAAGGAGGGCATCTGGATGGAGCAGGGCCCAATGCAGGGAGAGATAAAGAAATAAAACTCGGGCCCTGACCGGTTTGGCTCAGTGGATAGAGCGTTGGCCTGCGGACTCAAGGGTCCCAGGTTCAATTCCGGTCAAGGGCATGTACCTTGGTTGCGGTCACATCCCCAGTACGGGGTGTGCAGGAGGCAGCTGATCGATGTTTCTAACTCTCTATCCCTCTCCCTTCCTCTCTGTAAAAAATCAATAAAATATATTTAAGAAAAAAAAAAAAAAAAAAAAAAAAAAAAAAAGAAATAAAACTCGGGGGGGTTGGGGGTGAATGGGGGGGATAAGGACACATTTGTAATACCTTAATAAAGAATTTTTTAAAAAAAGAAAGAAAACTCAGTGGTAGGCAAAGGGGGAACAAGTGGGGGGGGGGGGGCACCATGCCAGACGTACATAAACTATCACTTTTGTAAGACGTGATATGAAAGGGCAAGTCCATAAAGAAACTCAGAAGTATCTCTTATGCATGCCCCCTTCCCAACAACAGGCTGGGCATCCCTGGGGCTTGCCCCAGGAAGAAAGGTAAGAAGGAGATACATCCACGGGGACTCACTCATTCGGTTTATTCCAAGGTATCTCCTCTTGAAAGAGACCATTTTTATAAGTTCTCGCTCCCTCCTGAGGCTAAGACCCGGTGAGAGAGCAGTGATGGAAATGCCCTAATTATTGCTCCTCCTGGGCTGTCACGGCCACCAGTGCTGCCCGGACCTCTTCTGCCTGCGCTGGGGGCAGCAGACAGTCCTGAATGAGGGCCAGCGCGGCCGCCTCCGTCAGGCTGCTGAAATCCTGCGGCGTTTTCACAGGGAGGTGCCCGGCCAGCTCGCAAAGGGCCACATTGAATGCCTCCTGCTCCTTCACCCCAAAGCTGGACTTGCGGGGCCAGAGGATTACCCGGACCCCTGTGAGCATTGAGGAAAAGGAAGTCTGTCCAGGTGGTGCGCCCCGGGTCACGAACAGGTTGTGTGCGATCTCCCGGGCAGTCAGATAGTCGGTGGCTCGACACACCCTGCTGATCAGGGCTGCTAAGTCCGGCCCTGGCCCACGGGTGTAAAAGAGGAAGCCGGGAGCCGGGACAGCCTGCAGCAGGTGCAAACGGCCCCCAGGGTCCAGGGGCTCACTGGGGGCCCCCTCCACGGGCAGCCTGTGGGGCAGGTAATAGCCGTGCAGGTGGAGGTGGTTGACGGAGGCCAAGCCGCCCAGGCTGTTGAAACCGACGCGAAAGCCCGGGTGTGAGCTCAGCAGCACGGCCTCCAGCCCGGCCCGGAGCGCACCGGGCAGCAGGCGCTGGGGGAGTCCCCGGGCGGGCTCGGGCACCAGCAGCACGTGGCCCCACTCCAGGGGGCTCACGTTGATCATCACGAGGATATCTTCTTGCTGGAGAACCCCCTCTTGATGGAGAACCCCCTCTTGCTGGAGAACCACCTCTTGCTGGAGAACCCCCTCTTGCTGGAGAACCCCCTCTTGCTGGAGAAGCCCCTCTTGCTGGAGAAGCCCCTCTTGCTGGAGAACCCCCTCTTGCTGGAGATCCCCCGGGGCATCCGGCTCCCTGCGCAAACGGAAGAGGACTTCTCCCGGCCGGATTTTGTTGAAGTTAAACTCTTCGGGGTCAAAGGCCTGCCTGACGCTCCTGATGTTCTGGGGGCGCCTCCTCTGCACCCCGCGTTCCACATTCAGCTGAGCCACGAAGCCCATGGAACCAGGGAGCGTCCGGGTCTGCAGCTCCCCCAGGCGGTAGCGGAACAGCCCCAGCTCCATCCGCTGTCTCCAGGCCGAGCAGAGCGCGGAGTCAAAAGGAGACGGAGGCAGAGTGTCCGGGAGGCCGGGCGCGGTCCTGGGCCACTGGATCCCTTCCCGCGTGAGCTCCTTCTGTCCATAGACAAAGTCAGGGATGCCGTGCTCTCCCCAGTCCTCCCTGTTTGGAGGGAGCAGATAGGAAGTTTCGCTTGAACCAGCTGAATCCGCCATGGGCCGGCCTGAAACAAACATGAGAGGGGGGGAAAAACACATGATGCTACCCCACTTCCAGAGATTTTATTTTTATTTTCAAATAACCTTTACTTGTCCTTCTGGTTACAAAAGTCATATAAACCTTTGGTCAAATATTTTGAAATACAGAAATTACTCATGATCCTGTAGATGAGCATATGTTTTTGCTGAATTAAAAATCCAAATAGCCAACCAGCGTAACTCAGTGGTTTTAGCATCAACCTATGAACCGGGAGGTCAAGGTTCGATTCCCAGTCAGGGCACATGACTGAGATCCTGGTGATGGAGCCCAGAACCCAGGCATGTGCCCTTGACGGGAATCGAACCTGGGACCTTCCAGTCCACAGGCTGACGCTCTATCCATTGAGCCAAGCCAGCCGGGGCGATCACATTGAGTGCTGGGCAAACTATAGTCACTCCGTAAACATTTACTCAACCAAGGCCACATATCAGGTCCTGGCGCGCATGCCTCTCCTAGCTCACGGGGCTTACAGTCTAGTGGGGGAGGCAGACATCACCCCAGTAACTATAAATTGCAAGCAAGATACATGCCGCGCAGGAGAAGCATCGGGAACTCGGCAAGTGTAAGACAGACTCCTGATCTAGTCCAGGCACTCAGGAAAGGCTTCCGTAAGGGTAAGCCGGAAGAGGAACTGAGTGCCCACGGTGGCCAACACACACAGGCCCTGAGGAGTTGGCAGAGAGAAGCTGAAGTCAGATTACAGGGGCCCGAGTTTTGTGTTTGTTTGTTTGTTTGTTTTTTTAATTGACATGCTCACATTTAGACTTTAAAGACCAGCCGGCAGATTAAATGAGAAGAACCCAGAATTAATCCCCACAAGTGCACCTGTCAAGGATACCTCCGCACAACGAAAGAAATCACCTCCCTTCCACCTCCTCCTCTCAGCAGCTTGGAATCCTCACGCTTTGGCACAGCGCAGTTTCATTCATTCGTGCATTGGCACAGGGGAACCTACCTTGCAGGGCTGTTGCAAAAATCGAAGTCACTCCGCACGGCGTTTGGCATCCGGCGGGTGTCAGGACGCAGCCTCACAGGCAGTAAGTTGGCCGCTACGTCTGCAGAGGCGACCTGGGGGCTGCAACACGTGAGGCGGGGGCCGGGTGGTGACGTCGGGATGCAAAAGCCGTCCTCAGGCACAGGGGCAGCCGGCGGCCAATGGCCACGCAGAGAGTTTCCAGGCCGCCCTGGCCCCGGACTTCCCTGCTGCCCTTTACCAGACCTCACCCGAGGCCGCCGCCGCCGCCCACCGCAGGCGAGGAGGACGCTCCGCGCGATGGACGCCCCCGGCTACTGCAGCCAGAACGGCGAGGACGCGGTGCCCTCTGCGCATGCGCAGCCCGCGCGCACGCACGCGGCGTGTCCCGCCCCGGAGGCGGGGCCTGTGGGCTGACCACGCCCCTAGCCACGCCCCTGACCACGCCCCCAAACCGCCAGGGACCGCCCAGAGCCGGGAGCCGGCGTCTGGGCCCCGCGGGGAACCTCTGGGCGCCGTAAGGAGGAGGCGGGACCCGGGGCGGGGGCCCCCCGCAGGGGCGGTTGCCGTGGGGACGGGGCGGTGACGCGGCCCGAGGGCGGAAGTGAGAAAGTTGCCGGAGTCCCGAGACGAGTTGGCGGAACTGTGCGCGCGGCGCGGCGATGGGGGGCTCGGGCAGCCGCCTGTCCAAGGAGCTGCTGGCCGAGTACCAGGTGCGCGGGATGCGGCCCGGGGACGGGTCCCGGAGCGGGCGGCGGGGCGGGCGCGGCCTCCGGGCGGCCCGCTGACCTCGGTCCTGCCTGCCTTCCAGGACCTGACGTTCCTGACCAAGCAGGAGATCCTCCTGTAAGTGCCGTCCTGAACCGCGCCACCGGGACCCTCTAGAGACGGCTTCGGGGGGGGGGGGGCCCTGTCTTACCGCCGGGGAAACTGAGGCCGCCTCGAGGGAGCGGCAGGGGCCGCCGGAGGTCGGCGGCTGAGCCGGAACCGGAGTCCCGCGCCCCAGCCCGCGAGCCCGGGCTGCGCCCCGCCCGCTCTGGGGGCCCAGCTGTGCTGTCTGCAGCCAGAGTTGGGCGCCCTTTGCCCTTGCGCTCCCCTGACTTCTGCATAACAGAACCTCCAGCCCCGGTCCGGTCCGGCGGGGGCTGCTGTGGCTCTCGGCTGACCGCCGGCTGGCAAAGCCAGAGAAGCTTTGGGGAGCGTGGTTCCTGCTCCCAGCTTTACCCACATAATACAGCAACCGCTAACGGTTCTTCCGCACCTGCCCGGTGCCAAGCACGGTGCTACATCAGCCTACGTTACCGACTTTAATCCTCCCGAGGAAGGGAGGGAGGGAAAGAGGGAGGGGACAGGGACACAGGTCCGGAGAAGTCTGGCAACTTGCCTAAGACTGTCCCATCCCCAGAAAGGATTTGAACTGGGGCGGGAACCCCCTTTCCAGCAGGTGGCCAGGGTTTCCCTTGGCTAAAGTAATCCCAGTGGCGAGGAGGTGGTGCCTGGGAGGAGATGGCTCCGTTCAGCCTTGAGGAGCAGGAGATCCCTGGAGTTTTACTCATCTCTCCCAGTTAAACCCAACCTCTCCACCCCTCAGGGACCTACTGTGTGCCTGAGCACACAGTAGGTCCTCAGCAAATACCCATTGGGAGAACGAACTCCCAGCCTGCCCTGTCTTGAGACATAGCTCCCGTGGGCTTATCAAGCCTGGTAACTCAGACATTCTCTGTGCATCGCTTGGCGCCTCACCTGGTGTGTAATGGGTCATACACACGGGAAAGTGGGCCGACAGGTTCCCCTGCTTGTGCCAGAGCCCACAGGCGGTTCTGTGAGCTGCTGCCCCTGGAGCGCCGGAGCATGGAGGAGTCGCTGCAGGCACGCGTGTCCCTGGAGCAGATCCTCAGCCTTCCAGAGCTCAAGGTGCCAGCCCCCCACTCCCCCCCCCCCCCGTCAGGTGGTCGCTGTCCCATTCTGCTCTTTCCTCTGTTTATGTGGATGTTAGGGGGCCAGGGCTTTACCTACATCACCCAGTGGAATGAATGATCTGGAACGGCGTTTTTCAAATTGGGATTCTAGGAACACATTCTTGGCGTGTCAAAAGCAGCGCGGTCCTTTAAGAGGAGTTGAGTTGCCCTCAAGTTTGAGATCCCCACTTCCAGAGGTTGATTTGCCTCTCCTGAGGGCTGTGAAAATGCAAGGGGCTGGGCCTAGGGCCTGTTAACACAGGTGTTTATTTTAATTCATTATTTTTTATATATTTTTATTGATTTCAGAGAGGGAGGGAGAGGAAGAGAGATAGAAACATCAATGATGAGACTCATTGATCGGCTGCCTCCTGCACGCCCCCTACTGGTGATCAAACCCATAATCTGGGCATGTGCCCTTGACAGGAATCGAACCAGGGACCCTTCAGTCCACAGGCTGACACTCTATCCACTGAGCAAAACCAGCCGGGGCTATTTATTTATTTATTTATTTATTTATTTTTTGTTATTCCTCACCCAAGAATATTTTTCCATTGAATTTTAGGGAGAGTGGAAGGGAGGGGGAGGGAGAGAGAGAAACATCGATGTGAGAGAAACACATCAATTGGTTGCCTCCTGCACAAGCCCTGACGGGCCAGGGAGAAGCCTGCAACCAAGGTTTGTGCCCTTGACTGGAATCGAACCCAGGACCCTTTGGTCTCCAGGCTGACGCTCTGTTCACTGACCCTAACGGGCTCGGGCACAACACGTGTTTAATTAAATGTTCTCTTTGCTTAGCATGCCCTCCTCTTCCTTCTCTGCCCCCAGGCCTACCTGTGGGTTAACCTCTGATTCCCAGTAGCCATCCTTGCCCCCTCCCCAGCGATGTCCCTGGTCCTCCTGCCTTCGGAAAAGCACTGGTCATTCTCCGCCCGAGCCTGCGCTCATGGTGCAGGTTCAGGGACTGTCCCCTCCGGTCCATGGAGGCTCTCTTCCTAGCCCAGTGATGGCGAACCTATGACACGCGTGTCAGAGGTGACACGCAAACTCATGTTTTTGGTTGATCTTTTTTTTTATATATATATTTTATTGATCCTTTACAGAGAGGAAGGGAGAGAGATAGAGAGTTAGAAACATTGATGAGAGAGAAACATCGATCAGCCGCCTCCTGCACATCTCCTACTGGGGATGTGCCCGCAACCCAGGTACATGCCCTTGACCGGAATCGAACCTGGGACCTTTCAGTCTGCAGGCCGATGCTCTATCCACTGAGCCAAACCGGTTTTGGCTGGTTGATTTTTCTTTGTTAAATGGCATTTAAATATATAAAATAAATATCAAAAATATAAATCTTTGTTTTACTATAGTTGCAAAGATCAAAAAATTTCTATCTGACATGGCACTAGAGTTAAGTTAGGGTTTTTCAAAATTCTGACACGCCGAGCTCAAAAGGTTCGCCATCACTGTCCCAGGCCAACCCTTTCAGGGAGCGCATCTGCAGGGTCTTCTCGACCTCCCCAGCCCGAGACAGCTTGAGCTTTGAGGATTTCCTGGACCTCCTCAGCGTGTTCAGTGACACGGCAACGCCAGACATCAAGTCCCACTACGCCTTCCGCATCTTCGGTGAGGACCCGGGGGAGCCTCGGGGAGCACAGGGCCTTTCCCGGGGGGGTCCTTTGGGCGGGGCTGCCCGGGCGCTGGGGTCAGCCCTGGGCTTCCCGGGTCTGCTCTGTAGATTTCGATGATGATGGAACCTTGAACAGAGAAGACCTAAGCCAGCTGGTGAACTGCCTCACGGGGGAGGGCGAGGACACGCGGCTCAGCGCTTCCGAGATGAAACAGCTCATTGACAATGTGAGCAGCTGGGCCCAGCAGGGCGGCCCTAACCGAGCCGGGGAGCCGGGGAGCCGGGGAGCCGGGGAGCCGAGGGAGGGCTTGGGCCTGACACTCTCCCTTTGCCCAGATCCTGGAAGAGTCCGATATCGACAGGGACGGGACCATCAACCTCTCCGAGTTCCAGCACGTTATTTCCCGTTCACCGGACTTTGCCAAGTATGACAGTGGTCCCGCCTGTGGCATCTGGGTCTAGGATGTTGTTATGAGGGGGGCGGGGGGGTGCCAGGGAAAGCCTCCCCACCCCTGCCTCCTCTGAATATCTCAGGGTAGCTCTTCTCCCAAAGGGGACTGACAGATGTGAGACACAGCCCATTCCAAAGGGTCTTGGGGGAGAGGTGGGTACGTTTGGGTTTAGTCCTCACCCTCCTCTTCCTGTAGCGAATCAAACCCACTGTTCTCTTGTTCAGCTCCTTCAAGATCGTCCTGTGACAGGAGCCACGCAGCCGGTTCCCCAGCCGCCGTACAATAACCTTGACACTGCTGAGCCGTGGCCAAGGTTACGCCTGTGTTGCCAGGGCCGGCCGAGCTGGCCCGGTTGAGCTGGCACTGTGCAGTCTTGTCCCAGGCAGGGAAGGGCGCTCCCAGTCCGTGCCTTACCCCTTCTCACTGCCGTTGTCACCGCTCTGTGTTTCTGCTAATCAGTAATAAAGGTTAAGACGTTTTGATTCTGGGTGTGACGCTGGAAATGCTGGTTATGAGGAAGGGCTGGGCTTCTAGGAGACTCCGGTTGTCCCGGGACTGAGGAACTTCGGAGAAGGGACCAGCAGGGAGGCAGAGTAGGACGCTGAATATGAGGGGACCCGTGGGGGAGGGAACCCCCTTGAGTCCTGATTGTGGTGCTGATGACATGAATTTCTACATTAACATTATAGGGCCGTTTACCAAAAGGAAAAAGAACTTACTGTAGCCCGGCCGGTGTGGCTCAGTGGTTAAGCATCGACCTATGAACCAGGAGGTCACGGTTTGATTCCCGGTCAAGGGCAAATATCTGGGTTATGGACTTGATCCCCAGTATGGGGTGTGCAGGAGGCAGCCAATCCATTATTTTCTCTCATCACTGATGTTTCTCTCTCCCTTCCTCTCTGAAATCAATTTTTTTTAAAAAATATATTTTATTGATTTTTTACAGAGAGGAAAGGAGAGATAGTTAGAAACATCGATGAGAGAGAAACATCGATCAGCTGCCTCCTGCATATCCCCCACTGGGGAAGTGCGCGCAACCCAGGCACATGCCCTTGACCGGAATCGAACCTGGGACCCCTCAGTCTGCAGGCCGACGCTCTATCCACTGAGCCAAACCAGTTTTGGCTCTGAAATCAATTTAAAAAATATATATATATATACACACACACACGTTTTAAAAAGTATTTACTGTATGAGCATTTTAAAAATAAAGAATTTTAAGAGTTAAATAAAAACCCTGTTCCCTGTGCCCCGACCCCTGACCAGAGTAAAAGGTTGAGATGTCGGCGGGCAGGCGGGCTGGCTCTGGCCCCCTGACCTCTGACCCCTGGGAACAGTAGTTCAGAACCCCCAGAACTCAGAAGATTAGACCAACCTCAAAAAGCAACAGTCCTTTCATTTTATTATTTTTCATTTTTACTTTAGTAGATTGTTTTCCCCTTCTAGTTAATTTAGTCAGTTTATATCTGTTGTTTTTTTTTAAAATATATTTTATTGATTTTTTACAGAGAGGAAGGGAGAGAGATAGAGAGTTAGAAACATCGATGAGAGAGAAACATCGATCAGCTGCCTCCTGCACATCTCCCACCGGGGATATGCCCGCAACCAAGGTACATGCCCTTGACCGGAATCGAACCCGGGACCTTTCAGTCCGCAGGCTGATGCTCTATCCACTGAGCCAAGCCGGTCTCGGCAGTTTATATCTGTTTTATTTCATTTTGTTAATCCTCATCCATTGATTTTTAGGGAGAGTAGGAAAGAGAGAGGGAAAGACAAGAGAAACATCAATGTGAGAGAAACACAGCGATTGGTTGCCTCCTGTATGAGCCCCAACCAGGGCCTGGGCCAGGGAAGAGCCTGCAACCGAGGTCCGTGCCCTTGACCCGAATCGAACCCGGGACCCTTTGGTCTGCAGGCCGACGCTCTATCCACTGAGCCATGGCTAGGTCAATAGTCCTTTAAGAGAAAGGAATACGATTCAATTTCAGTTCTTGAGATTTTATTTAAAATACAAAAAAAACAGAACAAATGTAAAGTGCATCTGACTTAAAAAAAATATAAAACCCACATAAATTCAGGCCCTTGTGCTGGGCAGTGTCAAATCCCTTAGATTGGAGGCAGGTAAGGTGTGGGAGTGAAGCGGGACTGGGCACCGAGACGCGCTGGGTGGATACGGGACGGGGACACGGGTTTCAGTCTGGACAGAGGAAGGCAGCCAACAACAGTCTCTTCCTAGAATTCCGAGGGAAAGGTGAACATCGTCCTAACTCCTGAGCTCATGCGGCCTGCTGTCACGTGGCCATGGCCTGATACAGGCCAGAGCGGTCCGGAGGTGGCTCGAGCCCAGGCCACGTGAGGGCCGCAGTGGCAGCGTGGCCCTCGGTCCCTGAGGTGACGGGATTGGTGGCCGTAACAACGTGGCCAGTGGCCAGGCAGGACCCACGGAGCCAGAGCCGGCCCCCGGCCCAGCAGTGACGGGCCGCCCGTGGCAGTAGCATAAGGCAGAGGTTCCCAACTCCGTCTCCACTCACCACGGTGGATGTTTCCAAAACCCCAACCAGGGCCAGACCCCGAGGCTGGGGGCTGCGAGCTGGAGCGGCCGTGCCCATGGCACTGTTCTTATTTCACATTTTCAGTGGTTTGTTTTTTTTTTACACAAAAGGCTCAGCTTACATGAGGAGCACTGCTCTGCCCACCTAGGCGGGCGCCTGCCCATCTTCCGCAGGGCCATGGCATCCGGGTTGGAGGGGCCTCACTCCTCCAACGGGGCCGGTTGAAGGGCCCCACTACTCCGGAGGGCTGGGCACAGCGCCGTGTCCAGCCAGACTCTACAAGAGCAGAGTCCAGCCAATGCCTCCGAGCATCCAGGGCGCTCTGAAGCCAGGGTGGCCTCCTCTGGAGGTCAGCTGTCACACCACCGAGTCCCGGATCTCAGAGCCCAGGCGGACCCGGGGCCGGGGGCACACCGGGGACACCTCCACGAAGCTGTCGTGGATGCTGAGCGGCCTCTTCTCGGACTCTGTGAAGACCTGCGGCCCCGGGGAGTTGTCTGACAGGGCCTGGTAGCCTCGGTGGTCCGGCGGGATGCTCGGGGGACCGACGCCGTTGAGCGGCCGGGTCTCGGGCGGCAGCACCACGGGGCGGGTCTTGGGGTGCACGCTGGCACGCTCCCCCTGCTTCAGGAAGACCTTCATGCCGTCGCGGTGCCGGTAGAGGAAGAACAGGATCAGGAGCACGATGACCAGCACGAATAGCACGCTCATCACCAGGAACTCGGTCCAATAGGACCGGCCCGCGCCCCAGCTGGCCTTGCCGTGGGCCGGCGCGCTCACCCTCGACGTGTTGATGACGACGGACCCTTTGCCCCGCCGGTCTGCCGCCGTGTCCAACACCACTGGGCAGTAGTTAGCCACCAGCTGCCGGAAGCCCCCCTCCAGCGACCAGCACTGGAACACCCCCAGCTCCTGCTGGCTGCCCACCAGCAGCAGGTCCCCCGTGGGCAGCACCCGGCAGGAGGCCGAGCCATTGACAGGCTGCCTGTTGTGCAGCCAGAGCCGCGTCGCCAGGTTGGAGAGCAGGGGGCAGGCCAAGGTGTTCACCGTGTTGGGCTGGAACGGGACTGGCTCACACGGCTTCTCACCTGCGGGCAGGAGAGGCACAGACATGGGGCCAAGGGGGCCTGGCATGCACCACAGCCCCAGCTCACCCACCTCCCGCTGGGCAGTGCCCGTCAGGCCACCGTGGCAACTCTGAGGACTCCGGGGATTGTGACTTCCACTTCCCAGGGCCTCGCCTGCAGGCTGGAGGGACCAGGATGGGAAGAAAGGCATTTACTCCCGCCAGTGCCTGAATTCAGGAGCCTTCTAAGCAGCTTGGCCCCTGCCGCCCTCCATCCTCTGACGGGCACCTTACCTGCTGGTGCAGCACCCCGGGACTTGACGAAGGAAGCATTGCAGAGGTCCCTGGCGTTAGTTCCCTCGATGTCCTGGATCCACGGCCTGAGGAACAAGGAGAGCCTGGGATAGGCCAGGGTGCCCCATGGGCCTGCACCCCTATCCCCAGTGCAGCCCTGAAGGCAAGGGCCCGGGGCTCAGGGACCAGCAGGCCCAGAGCAGGGGTAAAAAGTAGGCCAGCATCTCCTGTTTCCCAGTAGTTATTTCAAGTAAAAGTTACTGTAATACTCCCCTGCATTACAGAAGCAGTAAAAGCCTTAAGACACAGGAAGGACATCTGGCTCTGTGTGTATATAGCTGTGTGTGTCTGTCTGTCTCTCTTTTTTTTTAATCCTCACCCAAGGATATGTTTATTGATTTGAGAGAGAGAGGAGGGGAGAGGGAGAGAGAGGAATAGAAACATCGATGTGAGAAACATCGATTGGTTGCCTCCCGGACGCACCCTGACCAGGGATTGAACCCACCACCTTTTGGTGTACAGCAAGCATGTCAAACTCACGGCCCACAACGAATATTTTTGCAGCCCAGCCAATATAACGGTATGTAAGAAACGTTTTAGTGCCGAAACCGGTTTGGCTCACTGGATAGAGCGTCAGCCCGCGGACTGAAGGGTCCCAGGTTCGATTCCGGTCAAGGGCATGTACCTGGGTTGCAGGCACATCCCCAGTGGGAGATGTGCAGGAGGCAGCTGATAGATGTTTCTCTCTCATCGATGTTTCTAACTCTCTATCTCTCTCCCTTCCTCTCTGTAAAAAATCAATAAAATATATTTAAAAAAAAGAAAAAAAAAAGAAACGTTTTAGTAAAAATTTCATGACTTAGTTTTTACAATATCCTGTTATATATAATCATTAATAATGAACTACAACGTTCACTAATGACTGATTACTATCATCGTGTTGTATTCATTTCCCTAATGCGCCTTACGCGCAGGCGCACCATTTGTCTCCACTAATACCAGCAGCGAATATTTTAGCAGCCGATGGCCACGTCATTAGCCTTGGACTGACTTGTTTGGTGTGTCCAACAGGAAATATTTTGCTTTCAGAGAACAAGAAAAATAGATTTATCTGCATTACACTTATTCATTTGTGCCGTTACTCAGTGTCTGGTAAGTGAATGTTCAAGAAAGAAAATATTATTATCATTTTTTTAATGTATTTTATTGATTTTTTACAGAGAAGAAGGGAGAGGGATAGAGAGCCAGAAACATCGATGAGAGAGAAACATCGATCAGCTGCCTCCTGCACGCCCCCCACTGGGGATGTGCCCGCAACCAAGGTACATGCCCTTGACCGGAATCGAACCTGGGACCCTTCAGTCCGCAGGCCGACGCTCTATCCACTGAGCCAAACCGGTTCGGCAATTTTTATTAAAATGTTCTATTATTTCATTAATGATCACTCACTTATTTCAGCCCTTTGTATTTTGCATATCTCTATCGAAATAAGCCTACGTTTCTATGAAAATGGAAGCTTTGGATTTTTTGCGGCCACATACACTTAAACCTTGTTTATTGGGCCCATGTGAGCCTTTGAGTTTGACATGCTTGGTGTACAGGCTGACCCTCCAAACAACTGAGCCACCCAGACAGGGCAGATAGCTGTCTCTAAAATCCATGCCCACGCACCGACTTGTTGCATAAAATGTAACCAAGAACCTCAGAACGATTCAAACAAGGACAAGGCTGAAAACACTGTAAAAACCAGCATCCAGGGACCATGAGAAGGAGCGTGTTTGGCGTGTCCCTCCCAGAGTCCGTGTGCGTAGTCACATGAGGTTTTGTGAAATAGGAAGCTGGCACTGGGGTCCCCCTGTGTGAAGCAGGGACACGACAAGTGGGGGCAGGTCCTGTTTCCACTTAAAATGCATGCTCTTTTGTTTTACACGTACATAGAGAAGTCTGGGAGGGTAGACATCAAATTCTCCCGTGATTCTCTCTATATGGTGCGTTTAGGGGTAGTTATGTTTTGATTGGGCTTATCTCTATTTTCTAAGTTTTCTATACAAACATTTTATTTTATTTATTTATTTTTAATTTATTTTTTTTTATTTTAGAGAGGAGGGGAGAAGGAGATAGAAACATCAATGATGAGAGCGAATCATTGATTGGCTGCCTTTTGCATGCCCCCTACTGGGGTGGAGCCCACAACCTGGGCACGTGCCCTGACCGGGAATCAAACCTGGGACCCTTCAGTCCACAGGCTGATGCTCTATCCACTGAACCAAACCGGCTAGGGCATATACAAACATTTTATAACCCAAACAAGTCATTTTGAAAACAACTTTTTAAAAAATTATATTATTTTGACTAGGCCACTTCAAATAATTTTTTCTTTCTTTTTTTTTTTAAAACAAGGACACTACAAATGGGGCAGGTCCTGATTTCACTTAAAATATGTCAACCTATGAACCAGGAGGTCAAAATTCGATTCTCGGACAAGGGCACATGCCCGGATTGTGGGCTCGATCCCCAGTGTGGGGTGTGGAGGAGGCAGCCGATCCATCATTCTCTCTCATCATTGATGTTTCTATCTCTCTCTCCCTCTCCCTTCCTCTCTGAAATCAATAAAAATCCATAATAATAAAAGTGTAATATGCTAATTAGACTGGACGTCCTTGGGGCTGTGAGGGAACCCCAGGTCCCAGTGCCAGCGGCCGGGAGAAGGAAGGCCTACTCTTGCTCAAATTTTATGCATCGGGCCTCTAGTATTTAACAAATAATAATTACACCAAGAGAGTGGACGCAAACGGAGCTGTGCGGGGATTCTCAGAGAGCCCGGGGAAGGCGCTCTGAGGCCGCGCACAGGGATGGACGGGGGAAGGCCTTCAGGACTCTCACCTGGAGGTCGCCTCCGGGCGGTAGAGGCTGAGGCGACGGCACCTGTTGCCACCCCAAGCGCAGTAGGGGTCCCGGGCTAGGAGGCAGTCCCCGCAGCTCCGGTACAGGTCGCAGTTGGCCACGGGCACCTGGACTACACCCGAGTATGAGGCTGCGTACACCAGTCCCTGCACAGACACGGGGATCAGAAGCAGGCATGGCAGCCCGGGCCACCACCCACAGCCACCCCTGGCTCGCGTGCCCAACCTGAGCCACTCCCCCAGGGCCTCCTCCCATGCTCCTGGGCACCCACTTTCTTCTTTATTTTTTTAATTAATTTATTTTTGAATCCTCTCCACCCAAGGATATTTTTCCATTGATTTTTAGAGAGTGGGAGTGGGAGAGACAGAGAGAGAAACATTGATGTGAGAGAGACACATCGATTGGTTGCCTCCTGCATGTACCCAGACCAGGGCCTGGGCCAGGGAGGGGCCTGCAACCAAAGTACATGCCCTTGACTGGAATCGAACCGGGACTTCAGTCCCTAGGCCGATGCTCTATCCACTGAGCCACACAGGCTAGGGCCCGGGCACTCACTTTCTAACAGCTTATCAGCAGAGGGGCACAACCACGAGCACTGACCGGCCTTTGCCGCCTGCTTACCCGGTTGGGGTCCAGGAGCAGGTTCTGCACGGGCTGCCCCGGCAAGAAGATCTGGAGTTCCTCAATGACGTGCACGCTGGAGCCCACGTCCACCGCCTTGTGCAGCCGGCCGTCCTCTGCAGCAAGGACAGTGCTCAGGCCCTGGGCGGAGCCTGTGCCCACGCGCCCCGCCCTCGGCCACGCCCCAGCACAGACCACGCCCCTGGGCCTGGGCCCTGCCCCGCCCTCGACCACGCCCCAGCACAGACCACGCCCCCGGACATCGACCACGCACCGCCCTCGACCACGCCCCCATCATAGACCACGCCCCCACCTCCAAGCCTGCCTGGCTGCATACTCACTGGTGCCCAGGAAGAGGACATCATAGGTGCGGTGCAGGCCCGCCACGCGGTGCACGGCCACGCGCTGGTAGCGGGCCTGCGGCTGCAGCAGCAGCAGACGGCTGCGGACCTGCCCGTCCATCAGGAAGTGGTCCTTGAGGAAGTTCAGCACGCGGTCGGGGAGCTGCAGGGACGAGTTGATCCTTCTCTCCCGGGTGCTGTTGGTGATGCACTGAAGGAGAAAGTGGCGGCGTGAGGCCAGGGACACATGGCACAGGAGGGGGTTCCCGCAGATCCCACCGGGGCGGCAGGGCGTACGCCCACCCTCGGAAGCCATGGCACATCACTAGCAGGTCTGTGGAGCCACAGGGCAACGTCCAGGCTGTGGGCACCCAAGGGCCCTGCTGGGCAGTGTCCCTGTTGTGATGCTCCCAGCCCCTCCCGCAGGCCTCGGGACGCACAACCACACCGCCTGCTCTGTGAGCATCCTAGTGCGGGGGCATGGGGTGCCCACAGTTAGTGCCTGATTCTCTCTGTAAGGGCCCTGAGACTTGGTACCCAGGAGTGACCCTCCTCCGATGAGGCTCAAGGGCTGGGGATGAGCACCCAGTAGGGCAATGCTGAGATGTGCTCTGCACGCCCATGTCCTGGCTCAGGTCTGCTCTGGGGAAGCCCCTCAGGCTGGAAGGAAAGGAGAAGGAACTCTAGCCCGGCCAGTGTGGCTCAGTGATTGAGCATCGACCTATGAACCAGGAGGTCACGGTTCGATTCCCATTCAGGGCACATGCCCGGGTTGAAGGCTCGATCCCCAGTGTGGGGTGTGCAGGAGGCAGCTGATCCATGATTCTCTCTCATCATTGATGTTTCTCTCTCTCTCTCTTCCTTTGAAATCAATAAAAAAAATATTTTTTTAAAAAGAAGAAAACTCTTTCTTGGGGCCTGGCCATTTATTACTCAAATAAATAAGGCGCTCACAGCCCAGGGGGAGGCACTGTGAGCACACAAGTACAAAGGTGCTGTGAGGGCCCTGATGGGGACCCACCTGCCCTCCTGCCCCACCCCACCAGCTCCCCACAGCTTGGAAGGCATCCAACAGTCATGGTCCCATCCAACCCAGTGGGACAAGCAGGCCTGGGCTTCTGTCCCCACTTTGAAGATGAGAAAACAGCCGTGACAGACTTGGAGAAGCCAAGTGACCCCCGCCTGGGAGAGACCCCCATTTCCCGGGCCCCCTGCCCAGTGCAGGGAGCAGAGCTCACCGAGCCGGGCCGGGGCGTGGGCACCTCGTAGGCCACGGTGTACCACTGCAGCGTCTCCCGGTTCACCGCCTTGTAGAAGCCGTCGAAGGCCCTCTGCACGTCCCTCATGCTGAAGACACAGACGGCAGAGCCCTCCGTGGTCCCTCTGTGCCTACACAAGAAGTGGCGGTTAACCGAGAGCCGGGGCCCAGCATGAGGCGGGCTCCCGGGCCCAGCCCCAGCCGCCCCTCTCCCTCCCACCCCCAGAGCCAGGTCGGGGGCCCTACCACTGGGACGTGAAGACCCCGTAGAAGAGGGTGTCACGCCAGTCCTCGGGGCTGGGGCTCAGCGTGAAGACGTCCTGCAGCACGTTGAACGGGAAGCCGTCGCCGGGCCGCAAGCACAGCAGCTGGGCCTTCAGGAAGGACGTCCAGCGCTGCTGCAGGATCCGCCCGCCGCCCTCGTCACCCTGCGGGAGGGAGAGAGGCCGATCAGGCACCGAGGTGGGGGGCTGGGGGCTCCTCGCTGCCCCCTCCCCTACAGTAGCTGAGACGGACAGCAGGGAGGACAGCAGCCAGGCTTGAGCTCCACTGAAAATCAAGAACACCCACCCCGGCCTGCATGGCTCAGTAGTTGAGCATCGACCTGTGGACTCAAGGGTCCTGGGTTCGATTCCTGGTCAAGGGCACATGCCCAGGTTGCGGGATCGATCCCCAGTAGGGGGCGTGCAGGAGGCAGCCAATCCATGATTCTCTCTCATCATTGATGTTTCTAGCTTTCTTTCCCTTTCCCTTCCTCTTGGAAATCAACAAAAATATATTTTTTTTTAAAAAAAGAAAAAATCGCCCGACCGGCGTGGCTCAGTAGTTGAGCATTGACCTGTGGACTCAAGGGTCCTGGGTTCGATTCCTGGTCAAGGGCACATGCCCGGGTTACAGGATAGATCCCCAGTAGGGGGTGTGCAGGAGGCAGCCGATCCATGATTCTCTCTCATCATTGATGTTTCTAGCTTTCTTTCCCTTTCCCTTCCTCTTGGAAATCAACAAAAATATATTTTTTTTAAAAAAAGAAAAAATCGCCCGACCGGCGTGGCTCAGTAGTTGAGCATCGACCTGTGGACTCAAGGGTCCTGGGTTCGATTCCTGGTCAAGGGCACATGCCCGGGTTACAGGATAGATCCCCAGTAGGGGGCGTGCAGGAGGCAGCCGATCCATGATTCTCTCTGATGGATGTTTCTCTCTCTCTCTCTCCCCCCTCTCCCTTTCTTTCTCTCTAAACAAATCAGTAATAAAATAAAATAAAATAAAAAAAGAAAAGATTAAGAATGCCTGGAGGCAAGATGCAGGTGCATCAGCCAGCTAAGTGGACGCCAGTGCTTTGCTTTCTGTGAAATCCCACAAAAAAGGACCAAAGGGAGTCTCCCTACAAACATGGACACAGGTCACGGCTTCCAGCTGAAGAAGTGCATTTACAGTGCAAGTCGTGTTTGCGAACAGTCTTTTGTTGCTGTTGTTTTAATATATTTTTATTGATTTCAGAGAGGAAGGGAGAGGGAGAGAGAGAGAGAGAAATATCAACGATGAGAGAGAATCACTGATCGGCTGCCTCTGGCACACCCCCAACTGGGGATTGAGCCTGCAACCGGGACATGTGCCCTTGACTAGAACTGAACTGTGACCTCCTGGTTCCTAGGTCAACACTCAACCACTGAGCCACACAGGCCGGGCTGTAAGTAGTTTTTTTGCAATATAAATATATGTATTTACACATATGCAAAAAAAAAAAAAAGATTAGCAAGGAACCTTCTCGAATGTTAAAAATGGTCACTTCTTATGGCGGGGCGATAGGAATATATACTAATAAGAGGGTAATATGCTAATTAGACCACATGTTCTTCTGGACAAAGCCATGGTGGTGGGGACAAGGCAGAGGCAGTTAGGGGTGATCAGGCCAGCAGGGGAGAGCAGTTAGGGCGATCAGGCCAGCAGGAGAGAGCAGTTAGGGGGATCAGGCCAGCAGGAGAGAGCAGTTAGGGTGATCAGGCCAGCAGGAGAGAGCAGTTAGGATGATCAGGCCAGCAGGAGAGAGCAGTTAGGGCGATCAGGCCAGCAGGGGAGAGCAGTTAGGGCGATCAGGCCAGCAGGAGAGAGCAGTTAGGGCGATCAGGTCAGCAGGGGAGAGCAGTTAGGATGATCAGGCCAGCAGGAGAGAGCAGTTACGGTGATCAGGCCAGCAGGGGAGAGCAGTTAGGGGGATCAGGCCAGCAGGAGAGAGCAGTTAGGGCGATCAGGCCAGCAGGGGAGAGCAGTTAGGATGATCAGGCCAGCAGGAGAGAGCAGTTAGGGCGATCAGGCCAGCAGGGGAGAGCAGTTAGGGGGATCAGGCCAGCAGGAGAGAGCAGTTAGGGTGATCAGGCCAGCAGGGGAGAGCAGTTAGGATGATCAGGCCAGCAGGAGAGAGCAGTTAGGGCGATCAGGCTGGCAGGGGAGAGCAGTTAGGGGGATCAGGCTGGCAGGGGAGAGCAGTTAGGGGGATCAGGCTGGAAGGGGAGAACAGTTAGGGGGATCAGGCTGGCAGGGGAGAGCAGTTAGGGGGATCAGGCTGGCAGGGGAGAGCAGTTAGGGCAATCAGGCCAGCAGGGGAGAGCAGTTAGGGGGATCAGGCCAGCAGAGAAGAGCAGTTAGGGCAATCAGGCTGGAAGGGGAGAACAGTTAGGGTGATCAGGCAGACAGGCACGCAAGCGGTTAGGAGCCAGTGGTCTCGGATTGTGAGAGGGGTGTCCGACTGCCGGTTTAGGCCTGATCCCGCAGGGGGCAGTCGGACATCCCCCGAGGGGTCCTGGATTGGAGAGGGTGCAGGCAGGGCTGAGGGACACCCCCCCCCCCCCCCCGCAAACGAATTTCGTGCACTGGGCCTCTAGTATAACGTAATATTCAACCACATGCCTAAAAGCTTTATGTGGATTAATTTAGTCCACACGACAACCTGAGTTAGGTGTGGTTCTTGCTCCCATTGCACACACCCGGGAGCTGTAACTGAGCAGGTGGGGGGTGTGCCCAGGCTCACACGAGCAGCAGGGGCTGGCTGAGCAGCAGGCAGCCTGGCGCCAGAGGCTCGCCTCTGTACCGCGATGCTATGCTGCCTCTCTATCGTGTGATGTCTGTGTGTGCGTTCCTGTTCCGTAGTTCGCATAAGAGAAAACAACACGAGGTATTTTGATTTAAAGGCCGTGAGCTAAGCCGTTCTTCCCGGAGGACAAGAGGAGGTCACAGAAGCAGGACCTCCTGGCGTTTCCTGACCCCGGACCGGGGGAGCCTTTGGGGATTATGAGGGCCGCCCCCTCTCACCTTGCAGATGCGGGCGATGCGGGACACGATGGTGTTCTCGAAAAACTCAAACTCCTGGCCCGTCTCGCTGAAGAAGAAGTAGATCTTATCATCGTCCCCTTGCGAGCTGCCCAGGCTCTCGGGAATGTAGGCCGAGGCCACAAACGCTGGGTCTGTGGGAGCCGGCAAGGAACACAGAGTCAGCCCAGGAATTCCAAACAGGCATCCCAAACAGGCGAGACTCTGTTCTCAGGCCCTGGGGGGGCACCCTTCCCAGGGCCCCTGGGCCTGCCCAGGATGGGCGGTGGGAGGGCTTCACCTTGGAGCCAGTTGAGGGAGCCCTCGGTCTTGATGGGGCGACGGCTCTGGCTCCGGGAGATGGCGGGGTCATTCCCCTGGAAGTTGCCGACTGTCCCAGTATAGAGCTCGCCATCTGCCAAGAAAACATTCCCATGGGAACGGCCTCTCGGAGAGGCCTCCTCCCCCCCCACAGGCCTGCAGTGACCCCAGCCCTGCCCACTTCACTCGGGGTGCACAGAGGAGGGAGCAGGAACCGGGAGCAGGAACTGGGGTGCACAGAGGAGGGAGCAGGAACCCCAGGGCAGCCCAAGGTCACACCTGCACATCACCCCCCGATGGAGCCTCAACAAGGCCATCCTGCCCCCAATACTCACCAACCATTAGGGCCGTGGACTTGAAATTGGGGTCAAAGGGGCAACGGCCCTTGCCATCTTCCAGGAGGACATTCCCCGCCTTGTCCTGTGCCAGCGTGAAGTTCTCCACACTCTATGGGGGAGCAGACAGGGGGGCTCAGGGGCACACCAGGGCAGGGGTGGGCTCCGCAGGAAAGGCAGGGGATGCTGGGAAAGGCAACTCGGAGGGGGTGGGGGCAGAGGTCAGACAGGCCGTCCTCCCCATCCTAGTGCTCAGGGCACAGTGACCTCTGCGGTGGGCGCCAGAAGTCCCTGGTGGCAGAGGGGATCTACAGGGCGTGCGCTGTGGGTCAGCCAGAATCGTGGCGCCTGGGCGATTGCATGTGCTCGTCCTTCAGCTGGGGCTGGGCCACGGGCTCCTGGAGCCCAGAGCTACCAAGAAGCCTCGCTGGGACCTGCCTTTCGCCAGGGGCCGGTGCTGGAGAGCAGCTCTCTGGGGCCGAAATCGGGGAGATTGGGAGCCTGCGGGGGGCGGGGGGGAACGGGCACTCACGATGTAGGTGCAGAGCGGGCTGAAGGCGCCGGTGCCGCAGGTGAACAGGTGGCTGCTGTTGAGTGGCAGGAGGATCTTGATGTAGTTCTGACAGTCGCGCTGGGGAAAGAGGGGCAGGATATCAGGCTCAAACCAGCCGCCAGGGGGCACCACCGAGACCCAAGGCCAGGGCTGGGGGTGAGGCCTCAAATCTGGACGGGACTGAGCCCACCAAGGACCACAGACGTTAGTGTAGGTGGGACCTCGGGGCTCAGCCCGCTCTGTGGTCGGCAGCCCTTAGTTCCGTCTGGGGTGAGGCACGGAAATGCCTCCTCTTGGGCGGTCTTGGCCCCTGAAGGTCCTCGGTGCAAACGGATGGTCCCTCCCAGCCCACGTGGGGAGGGAGCCACAGCCCAGAGCAGGAGACACTCGGCCTGAAGCCCGGCCCCAGACTCATGGGCAGCCTCCAAGTCCCACCTTGCACACCCGGCATTTTCCTATCGGGAGACACCACCTCCTCAATACATCAGGAATCTGACCAGGCCTCCCTCCCTGGTCCAGGCCACCAGCAGCTCCCCTCCCTCGTCCTCGCCGCATGGAGGCCACTGTCCGCCACTCCTGACGAACACCAGGCTGGGCCACTCTTCTGCTCGGCCCTCCCGTGGTTCCCCAGACACCCCACTCGGAGTAAATTCCACCGGCCTGCTCCTCCTGCAGGTGCCCCCGTCAACTCCCTCACCGCCTTCTCCTCTTGGCTCAGATGGCACTTTTTTTTGAAGGAAGTGTCTAACCGGACTACCTTTTACATTGACTGATTCTTGCCTGTTGTTCTTTCTTCTCTTTCACAATTGAATCTCCAGTGTCTAAAAGTACCTGGGCACAGAGCAGGTGCTGCCCAGCCAGTGTGGCACAGTGGTTGAGCATAACCTATGAGCGATCCCTGGTCAAGGGCACATGCCCAGGTTGTGGGCTGGATCCCCAGTGGGGGGCATGCAGGAGGCAGCCGATCAATGATTCCCTCTCTTCACTGATATTTCTATCTCTCTCTCCCTCTCCAAAATCAATAATAAAAATATATATATATATACATATACATACATATACATATATAGTGGGGCCTTGACTTAGGAGTTTAATTCGTTCCGTGATGGAGCTCGTAACTCAAATTACTCGTATGTCAAACCATTAAAGTGAACGAGTGAGACACGTGATGCTGGGCTGATGTGGTGGTGTTCACTGTGAGTTCGCTGTGCCAACTAACGGTGGGGTATCTGAAGCTGGCTCATAACCCGAATTTTACCTCGCAACTCAAAGCAAAAAATCGGCCGAGAGACGGCTCGTATCTCGAAAAACTCGTTAGTCGGGACATTCGTAAGTCAAGGCCCCACTGTCTATATATATATATTTTTAGAAGATATTATGTGCTGAATGGAAGAAGTCAGGCGTATCAGCACTTGAACCTGTGTTTTGATCCCAAGTCCGGCACTCTTCTGCCGTCTCCTTAGCTGCCCCCGCTGCACTCAGGACCAGCAGCCTCTGGAAACAGTGGGGAGTCCTCCAAAAGAACCCCCGGGACTGGATGAGACCCGCACCCATTGGTCTGGCCAAAGCCAAACCAGGACCTGTCAGACCGGCCACATCAGGCACCATGTGCAGAGGGACATGACTGCTGTCCCCACCCAGTCGCTGCTCCTGCCGGAAGCTCACGTTTATCTGGCACTTATTTTGTCCCAGGTGCCTTATGCCTATGACCTCACTGAATCCTCACTCACGCTGGGTACCGTGAGGCAGGCATCACTATCCCCATTTTATTTATTTTATTTTTTAATATATTTTTATTGATTTCAGAAAGGAAGGGAGAGGGAGATACCCTGCACGCTCCCCACTGGGGGATCCAGCCCGCAACCTGGGCATGTGCCCTGACAGGGAATCGAACCATGGCCTCCTGGTTCATGGGTCAATGCTCAACCACTGAGCCACGCCGGCCGGGCTACTATCCCCATTTCACAGATGGGAACACTAAGGCCCAGAGCGGCAAATCTACTGGTCCAAGATTCAGAGCCAGGTCTGGCCATCTCAGAAGCCTGTGCCCGCCCATCACAGCCGGCTGCACCTGCTCCCACTCGCGTTTCCGTCCCGGGTCCAGGACCACCGCCCTCCATCCCGCCTGCAGCCCAGGCCGCCTTCAGGTCCCGGCTCACCTGTGGGTCCTTGCCCTTGAAGCTGCACTGGTATTTCCTCTCGGCATCTGCGCTCCACAGCAGCTGGGGAACAAGGCAGCAGGTGAGTGTGCATGCAGGAATGGAGGGTCCGCCCCCCTCCAACCCACAACTCCTTTCCCCTCTCTGCTTGCATCATCCCCGGACCCAGGAGATCAGTCTTCCTGTCCGCCTTCCCCCCTGCCACCCTCTGCCCCGGGCATCGCCTCTCACCTCCTGGTACTCCCCGCCCGGCAGGAAGCTGGCGCTGCTATTGAGCGCGAAGAGGGCCTCCCGGGCCCCCACGTACAGGGTCTCCCCGTCCCTGCTCAGCAGAAGGGCCGTGTAGTTGGAGACGTTTTCGGCTTGGAATCTGAAGGATGGTCGCTCTTCAGAGTCTGGGGAGAGGAAGATGGACATTAGCTGGGGGCCACCGCTCCCACCAAACACCAACTTCTAGAACCAACCAACATAGGTCAGCAAGGCAGTGGGTGGCAAGGGGCCGAGGACATGGGGATCAGGCTTACAGAGTAGCATTCCCGCCTCGCAAACATTATGCAAGAAACAAAGGCACGAAGGTGAACGGAAAAGAATGTTAATTGTATAAAAAAACAATCGAAACAACCTTATGTCCCAGCACGAGGGCTGGGTGTGAAAATCAACCCCCATACTTCATGGGACAGAACACAAGCAAATGGCAAAAACGATGCTTTTTCAGGAGCCCCAGAAAAACAAGCAAGGTTTCGTAAGAAAGGCCTGGTCAAAATATGACGGGAACGTCCCTAGCCGGTGTGGCTCAGTGGATAGAGAGTCGGCCTGCGGGCTGAAGGGTTCCGGGTTCGATTCTGGTCAAGGGCACGTACCTTGGTTGCAGGCTCCTCCCCAGCCCGGGCCCTAGTCGGGGTGCGTGCAGGAGGCAACCCAACGATGGGTTGCTCTCACATCGATGTTTCTCTCTGTCTTTCCCTCTCTCTCTCACTCTCCCTAAAATCAATGGAAAAATATCCTCGGGTGAGGATTAAAAAAAATGAAATAAAATGAAATGACGGAAACTAAAATACAAAGTGATGTTTTGTTTTGTTTTTAAATATATTTTATTGATTTTTTTACAGAGAGGAAGGGAGAGGGATAGAGAGCTAGAAACATAGAAGAGAGAGAAACATCGATCAGCTGCCTCCTGCAGACTCCCCACTGGGGAGTGCCCACAACCAAGGTACATGCCCTTGACCGGAATCGAACCCGGGACCCTTGAGTCCGCAGGCCGACGCTCTATCCACTGAGCCAAACCAGCCAGGGCCAAAGGGATGGTTTTTGAGCCCGTGTCAGAATACAAGGGAAGAGAGGGATTGCACACTCTCCTTTGCGCGGCATCAGACCCAGAGAGAAGGCCTGGCAAGCACCGGGCACCCCTCGGCCCCTCAGTGACCACAGGGATGCCCGGGCGACGTGTGGCTGTGAAACAGGACATTCATGTTCTCAACCTTGACCTCAGGAGCTGAGCCTATGACAGACAGACACCGACGCTGGGGACACGGGCAGTTAGGAAAGTGGAGTCTCTCTCGTCCTCGGAGAGCAAAGGGCCACAAGACACCGTCAGCGATGACGGGGACAAGGCACTGAGGGTTATGCCTATTAATTTAAACCGCAATGGTAACCAAAGAGAGTGGCAGGAAACGTCTGGAGGAGATGGGGAAGGGTCTGAGTGCTAGAGAGCCGTATTTCTTGCCTTTTTTTTTTTAACATATGTTTTTATTGATTTCAGAGAGGAAGGGAGAGAGAAACATCAATGATGAGAGAGAATCATTGGTCGGCTGCCTCCTGCACGCCCCCTACTGGGAATCGAGCCCACAACCCGGGTATGTGCCCTGATCGGGAATCGAACCGTGACCTCCTGGTTCGTGGGTCGACGCACAACCACTGAGCCACACCGGCCGGGCTAGACAGCCTTATTTCTTATCAGCAGCCAATCAGATAAGCCAAGAATAGGGATATTAGCATTTTACTAACGTACACAGAGAAAACCACTGTGTGACAAGAAGTGTAAGGGACAAAGGTTGCCCCCCCTTTTTTTTTTAAATATATTTTATTGATTTTTTACAGAGAGGAAGGGAGAGAGGTAGAGAGTTAGAAACATCGATGAGAGAGAAACATCGGTCAGCTGCCTCCTGCACACTCCCTATTGGGGATGTGCCCACAACCCAGGTACATGCCCTTGACCGGAATCGAACCTGGGACCTTTCAGTCCGCAGGCCGACGCTCTATCCACTGAGCCAAACCAGTTTCGGCGGTTGCCCCTTTTAACCGGGCCTGGGGCTGGGGAAGAGTGAGGCAGTTGTTGCTTTTCACAGCAAGTCCTATACTTAAAAAAAATGATGTGCATGTACCCTTTTATTATTATTATTGATTTCAGAGAGGAAGGGAGAGGGAGAGAGAGAGAGAAACATCAATGATGAGAGAGAATCATCGATTGGCTGCCTCCTGCACGCCCCCTATTGGGAATCGAGCCCAGGCATGTGCCCTTGACCGGAATCGAACCTGGGACCCTTCAATCCATAGGCTGATGCTCTATCCACTGAGCCAAACCAGCTAGGGCATGTGCATGTACTTTGATATAAATTTTAAATATCTTTCGCTGTTATAAAATATGTAATGACAAGTAAATATACTAATGACATACCACTGAGTGAAACTAGGTTATAAAGTAGTATGTCTTGTTAGATTCTATTTTTTGTATATGGGAAAAATATAAATATAGAGAAAAAAAATCTGGAAGAATGAGTCACTGAAATGCTGAAGAGTGGTAGCCCGGGTAGGATTATAGGGAATTTCTTTTCCTTTTTCACGCGTTATCCTTTTTGGATGCTACAGGTTGGACTTGGGTGATGCACAAGAAATGCATCAGAGCCCTAGCTGGTTTGGCTCAGTGGATAGAGCTTTCTCCTGCAGACTGAAGGGTCCCGGGTTCAATTCCGGTCAAGGGCACATGCCTGGGTTGCGGGCTCGATCCCCAGTAGGGGCCATGCAGGAGGCAGCTAATCAATGATTCTCTCTCATCATTGATGTTTCTCTCTCTCTTTTCCCCTCTCTTCCTCTCTGAAATCAATAAAAATACGTATTTTTTTAAAAGAAATACATTAAAGAGGAGTACCAGGGCACCGTTTGTGCTTGGAGTGACTCATAGATTTGCCAAGAAATTATTCTAAAAATTCTAAGCAGCTGATATGAAAAGGAAAACAAGCAGAAAGCAGCCACCCTGCCCAACCTCCGGCGTCTCCTAACTGACCGGTGGATTATGACCACGCAAACATATACAGTCTCCCGAAGCAGAGGAAGCAGAAGGCCGGCCACATGCCAACAGAGCGGCTGGGAAGATGGCGTTGTGGGCGTTTCCACGGGGAGCGATTTTACATACCCCCAGCCTGGTTCCACAAGAGTGAGGAAAACACAAAGGAAAGAAGGGAGTGAAACATAAACACTAAAATCGGGAGCAGAGGAGAACAAAACAAACCTGAAGAAAACATCGACACCAGTGAGGAAGGAGAGATTCCCATAAGCAGGTCATAGGTCCGCATACATCTAGTGCCGAGCCTCCCAGTGGCCAAGGAGAAAAGGGAAATGAGACTACCTCATCCTCGCTGTCCAAGAGGAGGAACACCTACCAGCAACAAGCCTCCCGGAGACCTGGCACCGGAATCAGAACTGAGTTGCAGGGGCAATGCACAGGGGAGAGTCCTGCCTTAATGTTCAAGAGCCAGAACTTGGCTGCCGAAACCACGCAGGGCAGCTGTGGTTGGAGCTTTTAAGGCCTCTCTTTAAACTCCTACGTCCAGCATCATATCCCTGACTCCTCTACATTTTCTATGGGCACTCTACACGCTGGGAGGCCCAAGGGACGTTTCCAGCACAAACCTCCAGCTTCTCGCATCCAAAACTTCCCAACACATGGGGTCCCAATGATGTTGCTCGTGCTCAGGCCAATGAGCCGATGAGCTGACTTTTCTGTGCTCTGCGCCTGCAAAGAACCGACCCCCACTCAGGAGTGCCCTCCTGTTGGCCACCAGGGGTCCACTTGGGAAGGCGCCACGCTCAATGCGCTGTAGATATGAACTCTTTGCATGCGCGCAACATACCCCAGGAGGTAGGGACTGCTATTCTCCCCACTTTGCAAACGAAAAAAATCAAAGCTCAGAGAGATGAAGCAACATACACAAAGCCACGCCGAAAAAAATAAGTCTGCAGGAGGAGGCTGGCTCAGGAGGGCTCCTTCCTGAACCATTCAGTCTGCCAGCTGCACGGTGTGGCCAAATCACCGGGAGATTTATTTATTTGTTTATTAAGTATATTTTTATTGATTTCAGAGAGGAAGGGAGAGGGAGAAATAGAAACATCAATGATGAGAGAGAATCATGGATCGGCTGCCTCCTGCACGCCCCACACTGGGGATCGAGACCGCAACTCGGGCATGTGCCCTGACCGGGATTCGAACTGTGACCTCCTGGCTCTTGGGTCGACGATCTACCCCTGAGCCACGCCGGGCACTCCAGCTCCAATGCCGTGGGCCTGGGACGGGGCCTAAAAATGTGCAGTTTGACCAGCTCGGTGATTGTGGAGGAGAAGGCCCAAGGACCACAGTTTGAGAAGCGCATAAGGTCTTCTGTAAGGCAGTGTACACGTCACCTCACTCAGCTTGGGTTTTCTCGTAGGCATCACGGGGATAATGCAACAAACGTAAGACTCCCAGCAGCCTCATGAGGAGCCAGTGAGATGAGGGCAAGTGGCTGGCATCCCTCCAGGGTCCTTAAGCAAGGGCTAGCCCTACTGTGCCCAGGCCCGCCTGCCTGCAGAGGGGGACTTCCTCGTAAGTCTGGGCAGGAGGCTGCTCTTGGCATCTGCCCAGATAATACAGAGATGTCAAAGGTCATCAGAGATAAAAGCTGAAGTCCAGGTGGCAGCTCGGCCCCACTCAGGCCTGGAAGGGAGGGGGAATTGCCAAGGGTCACGCAGACAGAGCACAGCCGGTTAGAGGGGCAGCCCGGGCACCAGCTGCTCATCCGGGTCCAGCCCAGCCCTCCACACAGCCAGCTGCTCAGGGCCCCGCACCTCCTCCAGGCGAGCAGGGGGACGCGGTGCAGGGACACAAACGCCTCGGAGAACTAAGTGAAGGGCCCCTCACACCACAGCTTCCCATTCTGGGGGCACTCCTCCCGAGCCCCCCTGCCCTGGGCCTCCCAGACTCAAAGTCCTGAAGGTCTTGTCCCCCATGATCTCCCCTGCCTTGGGCCGGCTTCCTAACTGGAGTCCCAGTGAGACAAATCAAGAGCCCTAGCCGGTTTGGCTCAGTGGATAGAGCGTCGGCCTGCGGACCGAAGGGTCCCGGGTTCGATTCCGGCCAAGGGCATGTACCTTGGTTGCAGGCTCCTCCCCGGCCCGGGCCCTGATTAGGGCATGTGCAGGAGGCAACCAATCGCTGTGTTTCTCTCACATCGATGTTTCTCTGTCTCTCTCCCCCTCTCTTCCACTCTCCCTAAAAATCAATGGAAAAATATCCTCGAGTGAGGATTAACCAAAACAAACAAAACAAAACAACACACACACACACAAAACAACACACACACACACAAAACAACACACACACACACAAAACAACACACACACACACAAAACAACACACACACACACAAAACAAATCAGGAGTGCACACTCTAGAAGCGGAGACCTGGGTTCAAATCCTGCCTCTGGCACTCACGAGCCCTCTGCCACCAGGACAAGCCACTTAACATCTTACAGCCTCACTTTCCTTATCTGTAAAATGGGGATAATAGCACCTCGCCTCACGGGGTTGTTATGAGAAGGAACGAGATTACGCACGTAAATAACAACACACATAATGAGCCACGTTTGCTGACTGCTTACTCCCAACGACCGCGCGCACGCTACCCACCCAGTGCTGGCTGCTGGCGCGGCGTCTGGCACACGACCAGCACTCGAGTGGATCAAAAACAAAAGCCCAGAGCCCTGCAGGAAAATCCAGCCCAGCCAGCCGGCCGGGGAGCGGGGCGGAGGGAGCAGCGCCTCCCTCGTCCTCCTGCGTAATTAAAACACTGGCGCCCAGTGATGCCAACCCAGGCCTGCACCTGGTCACACGGAGCCCAGGCCAGTCTCAGGGCATCAGCTGCGAGGCAGGGGGGTGGGGGGGGTCAGCCACGCGAGCACATGTGTGTGAGCTGGTCCCGGCTCCGTGGCGCTCTGAGTGATGGTCTCACCCGGGCGGCCAGTGCCCGGTCCCCTCGAGTCACAGCACAGACATCTGTGTGGGCCCTGCCTGAGCTTGCCCGTGTATATGTGTGTGTGTGTGTGTGTGTGTGTGTGTGTGTGTGTGTGTGTGTCTATGCCCCACCGCAGGGCTTGTCCGTGCTTGTGTGTTCGCTCCGGGGTGCTGTTTGTGTAGAGGTGACAGGGAGGGGGTGCCTGGGCGCCGGCACACACACCTGGGGGCCGCTCTTAGCTGCTGCGTGTGAGGGCGGGTGCCTCACTGGGCCATCCTCATCCCCTACCAGCGGGTCAGCCCAGCACCCAGGTCGCCTGAGGCTGTGGCCGGTTTCCCAGGTGGGACAAAAGCTTTGCCTCCATCCTGCAGACCTGAGGCGGGGGCTGTGCAGGGCTCCCAGGAGGCCGGATGGGGGTGACGTGAAGCTGGGCATGTCAGAGACACCTTCGAGGCCCACTCCCCGACCCCGGGCCCGGGTATCGGCAGGAAGTGATGCGGAGACAACTCAGTCCCCAGCCCCATCGGGAGGCTCACCTTCCCTGTCCGTGACTAAGCCGGAAGCGGGGAGCCTCTGGAGTGAGACGGGAATAGGATCAGCACCTCCCCCACCCCAGGAGGTCCCCACCCAGGCCAGCAGGGCATGACTCAGAGCCCCACCCCACCTTTCTCCCCTCGGCGGCTCCTGGCACCGCACGGTTGACCTGGCCCTCACGTCTCACCCTCCACAGGCCCTGGCAGGAGGAGGCCGGCGGCAACTACCAGCTTCCAGGGGAGTCAGAGCCGGGAAGGTGTCCCCGGCGGGGGTGGCAGTCCCTTCTCCCTCAGCTGGAACCGCAAAGTCCCAGAGGCTCTGGGCCCCGCAACAGTCCGGGGGAGCCTCCCAGATGCTCAGCAGGCGCACCTGCTCCCCAGGACCCACTCTGGACCCTTGGACCCGCTGTGCCAGCAGCAGCAGCAGCACCTCTGGGGCGGGGACGCTGACTCAGGGATGAGGGCAGCCAGCGACCTCGACACACGTCCTCCCTCTGCACTGCCCCAGCGCTGAGCAGGGCAGCCTGCTGGGCCAGAAGCAGTGGGCACACTTTGCCCTCACCCAACAGGGAAGTGGGGGGCAGAGGGTGACTGAGGTCACCAAGAGAGAGGCAGGAAGGCAAGGAGCCCAGCTCAATGGCATCCGGTGTTCCAGGGCAGGTACACGAAGGTCCCTGCTATCGCCCCCACCAAGCAGGCCCTGCCAGCACCCCCAGGTGGCCCAGCCCCTCCCAGACCTCCCGGTGCCCATCTGGCCAGGGCGCCCTAACCCGGGACCTGTCATGAGCCCCAGCACCTGGGAGCCTGCTCCCCACCCCCCCAGGACCCTCCGCTGGGGGCTGGCTGCTTCATGACCCCTCTCTCCTGGCGTCTCTGCTTTTCCTAAGGAAATTGGGGCCCCCAGGCGTAAACTCCCCAACTCCTCAGAGCCGGAGCTCTGTGCCATTAACCTCTGCCTCACAGAAAGCGGGTTTTTCCTTCAATATTTACCCCAGAAATATGCGTGCCTCTCTCCTCCCCTTCCTCGGCCAAAACCCTTCCAAGAGCCGGCGGCGCCATCTCCATCTCTCCATCTCCGACCTCCCACTCACTGCAGTCAGGCCTCCACCAGCCCCGCGCACGCCAGGACCCACTGCCAGAGCCCAGGCACCCAGGGGCACGGCCTCCGTGGCACGTGGCTCCGTGGAGGTCCCATCTCTGGGTGTCTGCCACACCAGCCTCAAGGTCACTTCCTGCCCCTGCCCCCCCCCCCCCCCCCCCGGAGCTAAGGGCCTGCGGTGGCACTACCTAAGCACGTAGAATGCCCAGTGCCTGTGATCCTGGCAAGGTCGCCGTGACACAGGCGTCACCACCTGCATTTTTCAGATGAGAGGACCCAGGCACGAGGGAGGTAACGTGCCCGGGTCCCCGCTGGAAGAGTGGGGGAGCTGGGCTTTGAACCCGGGCCGCTGGCTCCAGGGCTGCGTTCCAACCACCCTGCAGCCTCTCCAGGGTTTGCTTTTTTTTTTTTTTTTAATTAATATTTTATTGATTTTTTACAGAGAGGAAGGGAGAGAGACAGTCAGAAACATCAATGAGAGAGAAACATCGATCAGCTGCCTACTGCACACTCCCACTGGGGATGTGCCCGCAACCCAGGTACATGCCCTTGACCGGAATCGAACCTGGGACCTTTCAGTCCGCAGGCCGACGCTCTATCCACTGAGCCAAACCGGTTTGCTTTTTTAAAAAAGTATTTTTTCATTGATTTCAGAGAGGAAGGGAGAGGGGGAAAAGAGAGAGAAACATCGATGATGAGAGAGAATAATGGATCGGCTGCCTCCTGCACGCCCCCCACTGGGAATGGAGCCCACAACCCGGGCATGTGCCCTGACTGGGAATCGAACTGTGACCTGCGACACCCAACCACTGAGCCACACTGGCTGGGCTCCAGGGTTCCCTCTTAAATGTCCTTGTTCCCTAGTGCCTGCCCTTGGCCCCTAGGCCCCCACATCCACGCCCAGTGCTTCAATGAACAGGACGCTGGTAACTCCCAGAGCTCTTCATCCAGCCAAGATCTTCCTCCAACATGCCACTGCGGGCACCCCCCCTCCCACCCCCTCTTCAGCCTGGGGTCTCTGTGGCACCACACTCCCAGCTGCAAACCTTGCACTGTACTTCCTTCCTCCCGCCCGTCACCCAAGGACATCCGATCCACAGTCAAATCCTGCCAATGTTTCCTGCTCAGCGTTTCCCAAACGTATTCCCATCACTGTGCCCAAAATCATCCCCGCGCAGAACCAGGCCAGCACCCGCCCACCCGGCCTCTGCAGCAGCCTCGCCCAGCTGGCTCTGCCGCCAGCCCCGCGGCTCCACCGAGGCCAGAGGGCTCCAGGGGACCTGTCACTGTCCTGGGTAAACCCTCAATCGTGCCCCACTGTCCAAGCCCCTGACGCACCAGCCCTTGCACGTCCCCCTCCCCACCTGGAAGGCCTTTCCTTTTTTTTTTTTTTTAATATTTTTATTGTTTTCAGAGAGGAAGGGAGAGAGAATATCAATAGAAACATCAATGATGAGCGTGAATCATTGAGCGGCTGCCTCCTGGCACACCCCACACTGAGGATGGAGCCCCGCAACCCAGGCATGTGTCCTGACTGGGAATCGAACTGTGACCTCCTGGTTCATAGGTCAATGATCAACCACTGAGCCATGCTGGCTGAGCATGGAAGACCTTCCTTTTGTCCTACTCCTACGCATCCGTCAAGATTCAGTTTCTTCTACTCCATGAAGTCTTCCTGAATCCCCAGCGGGGCAAGGGCCCCTTCTCTGTGCCCACATTTCTCTTGCACAGCTCCCCGATGCAATGGCCACACAGTTTCACCATGATGGGCTTTCCATCTATTCCATGAAGCTGACTGTGCCTTGAGGACCAACTATCTTATTCCTATTTATAGCCCACTAGAGGCCTGGTGCACGAAATTCGTGCATGGGTGGGGTCGCTAGGCCTGGCTGGAGATCAGGGCCTATCAGGCTCCCCGTCTCCTACTTCTCTCACTGCCTGCGCTGCCACTGCACGGTTCTCCACCTCCTCACCTCCCTGCTTCCTCCTTCCCTTGCCGCCCGAGTACACCGCCACCCACCCCTGGTTCCCTATCCCAACCCGGGGCCCAGCCCCGATCAGGTGATTGGGACCTGCCAGCTGGGGGGAGGGACTGGGAGATTGTCCAGCAGGCCCCATTGGCAATCGGGGCCTGAGCGCTGGGGGCAGCTCCAGCATTAAGTGGCTTCCCCCTGGTGGTCAGTGCACATCATAGCAACTGGTCGTTCTGGTCGTTCTGTTGTAACGGTCACTTAGGTTTTTATATATATAGATAGGTATTTGTATCACCTGGTCAGGTGAATTCCAAAAAGTTGTTCGATTTGATAAGCATCTGTTGATTGAATGACTGACTGACAGAGTCCTAAGTCCCAATTCAGATGTTCCGGTCCAGGGAGGGGCACCAGATTCAAAGGGGACAGTCTGGCCCTAGCCAGTATGGCTTAGTGGACAGAGCATTGGCCTATGAACTGAAGGGTCCCGGGTTTGATTCCGGTCAAGGACACATGCCTGGGTCGTGGGCTCAATCCCCAGTAGGGGCTGTGCAGGAGGCAGCCAATACATGATTCTCTCTCATCATTGATGTTTCTATTTTTCTCTTCTTCTCCCTTCCTTTCTGAAATCAATAAAAATATCTGTTTTTGAAAGGGGGGGCAGTCTGGAGGCCCTGAGGCCTCACACTCGCACTGCCCCTACTCTGCCCCCTCCCCAAAGCACGGAACACGCTGTCCTGGCAGGAGTCCCAGGGTGCAGACGGAAGTGTGACAGCTGAAGGCGCGGCAGGGAGGCAGGAGAGGCCACAGGGACCGGGAGGCCCACGCCTGAGTCCTGACTTGGATCCCCAACCAGCTGTGCAACCCTGGACGGGCACCTGCCCTCTCTGTGCTAGGAAGACCCAATAAATGCAGCCCTGCTCCCAGGCTACGAAGTCACCAACAGCCACGCACTAGCCATGCCTGCCCCCCCCTCCCCAACTGCCTCCCTTCCTCCCACCTTTGCTCCGAGCAAACACCTGGCATTCTGGGGGCACAGCCCCCATGCTTGCTGCTAATGGGACGGGGGCCCGGCCTTGCCAGGTCTTCAGAAGGGCTAAAACCTGGATTTTTATAGAAAACTTCCTGAGTGTTAAATACCGGTGACCCATTCAAGTTTCTCTAAAACACTTGGAGGCCAAACAAAACACATCTGCAGCTGGCCCTGGCCCGGAGCCGCTGGGACACCACGCCTACTGGAGAGTTTGACATCAGTCCACCATGTACCTCGTCCCCGGCCAAGGCTGCTGGGTTGGCCCTATTTCCGAATGGGCAGCACCATCGGGGGCCTCAGCTGGATCCCTGTCCCGTCCAGGGCGTGACCTCGATAGAGTTCTTTACCAGAGGGAAGTATAACCCATCCATTACTCAAGGCTGGGCTGGGTCCTTGGGCTGCTTTTCGGTACATTTCACAGGTGGCGCGGGAGGCACCGGCTCCGATGGAAGGAATGTGGCTCCCGTGGCTCCCGTGGCTCCCGTGGCAGACAGCTGTGGCTCCAGGCTTGGCCCCCAGCCTTTCTGGCTGTGTGGCCATGGCAATGTGAACCGACCGCTCTGAGCCTCGGTTCTCTCCCCTGCGCAAGATGGAACTATGTCCCCCGCCCCCGCCCCTCCCTCCGCACACACCTAAGGGCAGTGCCTGGCACACAGCGGGCCATCCTGGGAGGTTTCCTCTCTCTTGCTGATAGCGTCTGTCTCAGAGGATGGGCAAGGGGGGGTTGGGGGGCAAAAAAGAGGCAGCAAGTTAGTTCATTTGGTTCCCTTCTCTCTCTCTTTTTTAAATCCTCACCTAAGGCTATTTTCCTGTTGATTTTTAGAGAGGGTGGAAGAGAAAGGGAAAGACAGAGAGAAATATCAATGTGAGAGAAACACATCGATTGGCTGCCTCCTGCGCACGCCCTGACCAGGGTCCGGGCCGGGGAGGAGCCTGCAACCGAGGTACGTGCCCAGAATCGAACCCGGGACCCTTTGGTCCGCAGGCTGACGCTCTATCCACTGAGCCAAACCAGCTAGGACCATTTGGCCCCTTCTTTAGGAATTCTGATAAAATGAGGTTTCTGTCTACTGTCCCCACCGAGACCCCCCTCGCCACAGGACCCCACCTCCCCAAACCCCACTACGCTATCAGGATGGGCTTCTCAGAGGGCCCACAAGTGCGGACCAGAGAGGTCCCATGGAGACCGGGTCGAACTATATGTTCTTGACAAAATACTTCCCCTCTCTGCACCTCAGCTATCTGATCTGTAAAATGGGGATAATGCATCTACCATGCAGGTGGATACAAGACAACTACAGCCTGGGGCCCCCGCAGCTCTTTACCGGTTACCCACCTTCTACCTTCTCCGGAGCACTGAACGCCGGACACAAAATATGAGGGTACTGGCTGTGCCACCTGGGGCTGGAGGGCTGGCTCCTGCCTTGTCGTGGGGATGGTCACAGACAAGTGGTGGCTACAGAGTGACTAGGGAGTCTGGCCGATGTGGCTCAGTGACTGAGTGTCGACCTATCAACCAAGAGGTCACGGTTCGATTCCCGGTCATGCCTGGATGTGGGCTCCATCCCCAGCTGGGGGCGTGCAGGAGGCAGCCAACTGATCAGTGACTCTCTCTCATCATTGATGTTTCTCTCTCTCTCTCCCCCTCTCCCTTCCGCTCTGAAATCAATACAAATATATTTTTTAAAAGTAGAAAGAGAGTGACCAGGGAGAGGGTACAGGGTTGGGAGCAGAGAAAAGGCGTGTCGCCTTGGGAAAGGCAGGAGATGGCATGAAGGGACCTCAGTACATGCCCCAAGACGGCCGCCTCTGTGTCAGCCGCTCTCCACGCTGTGCACAGGGCAGCGCCGCCAGGACGGGGAGGTCCGACATGAGGAGGTGGGGGCAGGGGCCAGCTGCGGGGAGCAGCAGGAATTGCTGAGGGCAGGCCTGCCTGGACTACCTGGACCTCAGGAGTCTCCTGTTCTGTTTGCTCCTCTCCCCCGTCGTCCCCCTGGGAAGGGCCCTATCAGAGCCCTGTCCACCCATCCTGAATATCCATGGGGCTGGTGGGAGTTGGAGGGGGAAGGGCACAGGCCCTAAGAAGGGGACACAGGAAGGAGTGATTGACCACACGGCCCCAGCCCAGCCTTTCCTCCAGGCCCCGTGTCACCCTGCCTCTCTAGTCTGGAGGAGGAGCGAGCAGGTGTATCCAGATGTGCCCCCAAAGTTATGCAAGCTCAGCGCTCACAGGCATTTCGACACCCCGCTGAGCGTGGGTCATGCAGAGGGCAGAGTGGAGCCAGCGAGGGGGAGGGAGGAGGGCGGTGCAGCCCAGCCCCGGGCAGAGAAGGCAGCTGGAAGAGCTGAACCAGGAACACCAGGAAAGGGGACGAAATGAAGCATCATCACCTTTGCTTCTCCGCCAGGGCAGTGGTGAGGAAGTCTGCACCACTTCCTGCCCGGCTGGCGGCTTTGACACCTCGCAGAGGGCCTGCATCCAGCCGGTGCTCAGACAGTGTCTGCTCAATGAATGAACCACCTCCCCAGGCTAGGCAGGTGGGAAATTCCCACCAAGGGGAGCAGGAGCCGCTGCCTATATATATATATATATATATATAAATATTATTGATTTCAGAGAGAGAGATAGGAACATCAATGATGACAGAGAATCACTGACCAGCTGCCTCCTGCATGCCCCCCACTGGGGATTGAGCCCACAACCTGGGCATGTGCCCGTGACTGGAACCGAACCAGGGACCCTTCAGCCCGCAGTCCAACGCTCTATCCACTGAGCCAAACCAGCTCGGGCTTTTGCTGGGGATGCCGCATGTGCCAGGCAGCGTGCCAGACTTTACATCCATGAACCCTGTAAAGGTTCCTGCTACTATTCCCATCTCACCAATGTGAAAAGGGGCCTGGAGGGGGGGGTGTGTGTGTGGGGCAGGAGCTCGCCTGGCTGTGGTGGCTCAGTGGTTGAGCATCGACCCCTGAACCAGGAGGTCCTGATTTGATTCCCGGTCAGGGCATATGCCCGGGTTACAGGCTCGACCCCCAGTGTGGGGTGTGGAGGAGGCAGCCAATCAATGACTCTCTCTCTCATCATTGATGTTTCTCTCTCTCTCTCTCTCCCTCTCCCTCCCTCCGTTCCTTTCTGAAATTTAAAAAACAAAAAACAGCCTGCACCCTGGGCTTCTCAGAGCAGACTGACCCTGGCTGCCCACTCGGAGGTCAGAGGACAAGTAGCTGATTCGTGCCTCATTCTCTGGGCTCAATGGGGTTTTGTTGGCCACAGGGTGCAGGCCTGCGGATTTCATTCCCATCTGGTTTGGAAACACTGTGTCCAGCGCTTCCCAGGCAGGCACTTCAGGGCAGGGTGGAAATGAACAACTCCTTTTAGCTGCCCAAATAAGGGGACCCATTAAGACTTGCCATAGGAGCGGGTTTTTGTTCCTCCCCTCGCAGCTCACACACCCCGGCCATCATTTCCGCTCAGCACCCCTCCTGCTCCCCACACGGCAGCCCCCTGGTCCCGAAGCTCCAGGCCACCCAGCTCCCCACCCAGCAGAACCCAAACTCCACACGCTTCTCTGCCGCGTCTCTCCCAGAGACAAGCCACTTCCTCTGAGGGCCTCGGCCTGCACTGCTGAGCCTGGAGCCCCCAGGCCCCCTCCCCGTCCTGGCCATGCATGGATCACCCCTCCTGGCGGCCCCAGGAATCGGATGGACAGTAATGAAGGTCCCATAGGAAGGACGCTCCACTTTCAGGGATATTTTTTCAAAACTACAGACAGACACAGCCCACTGTCTCCAGGCATCCAGGCCCGGGGGGGGGGGGGGGGATCCAGGAGGGGAGGGCAGATGGCAGGGAAGGGGGTGTGGGCTCTAGCTCCATGCCTTTCTCCCTGTTCTGGGGCCTGGGGCCTGGGGCCCAGTGTCGCATGGTCACCATGGTCCTGCCCAGGATGGGCAGGCTGCCAGGAACATCTAACGAGCCCCCAGGGATGAGGCAGGAAGCTGCTTCCAGCCACGGTGGGAAGGTGAGCTGGTCAGTCACCGGAGAATTCCCCTCTGGGGCACCCAGCCCTGCAGGACAATCCGCTCACAGACGGGAGGGGGGCGGGAGCCAGGCCAGGAGGAAGCCCGGTGGGGCGGGCACTCCGGGCTGTGGTGCAGCTCAGTAAAGCGTGGCTATGTGCTCAGCTCCCAAGGTCAGGTGCCAGGGAGCCGCTAAACTCTGCCCGGCTTTGGCGGGACTAGGACAAGAAGTCCCCTCCGGGCTGACCCAGCCGCAGGGACACAGGGGAGGGTCTATATCCTCCAGGAGCCACAGCGTGGAGGGCAGAGTACGAACTGCATGTCAACCCCTCAGGGGGACCCCGAATGTGTCCTCTCGGGGGTCCTCACAGATGAACCTGAGTGACTCAGTCCTCCAGGGTTAGGATTTTAACATGAGTGTGTGTGTGTGTGTGTGTGTGTGTGTGTGTGTGTGTGTGGTTAATCCTCACCCAAGGGTATTTTTCCACTGACTTTTAGAGAAAGTGGAAGGGAGAGGGAGAGACAGAGAGAGAAACATTGCTGTGAAAGACACATATCAACTGGTTGCCTCCCACAAGCACCCGGACCAGGGCCAGGGGTTGAGCCTGCAACTGAGGTACGTGCCCTTAACTGGAATGCCTTTGACTGGAATGGAACTCAGGACCCTTCAGTCCTCGGGCCGAAGGTCTGTCCACATAGCCAAACCAGCTAGAGCGAACATGAATCTGAGGACACAGACACGCTGACCCCAGCACCACGTGACCTGTGCAGGGGGTGCTGGCGTGCGGCAGCCGTGCTGCGGCCTGGCAATGGTCACGGGTCTGAGGAAGTGGCCAGGTCTCGGAGCTGTGTGGGGAATCCCCCCAAAGCATCCCAGCTGCTCTCAGAAAAGAGGTGCTCTCGGTTCCTCCTCACGGCTCCCCAACTTAGTGACGCCATCCGTGGTCCCCCATGGAGTTCCGGAGCCGGACACAAGACCTGGTGCATCTGACATGCCCCTTGGGCCACACATGGAGTCCCCTCGAGCATCCGTCCCCACCTCTTCTCACCTGCTCCCAAAGCTGAGAGGGTCTGAGGGCACAGGGGAGCTGTGGCCACAACAGAGAAACAACCAGGCAGCAGCAGGCCCGGGTCCGGATACACGTGTACGCTCACTTCACACGCGGGAGCACCAGTGGGAGCACGCTGGTCAAACCACAGGCCAGCACCGCCCCACCCCAGCCGAATCGCCCCAGCTCTGTAGGACATGCCACGGCTGAGTCTGTGCCTAACACAGCAGTGACAGCGAGCATTCACTCAGCGGTTTCTGGTGCCAAGCCCCGTCCTGACCACTTTCCAGACATAAATGGGATTGACTCCTCACAGCCCTGAGGCAGGTGCCGGTGTTGTGCCCATTTTACAGATGAGGAAATCAAGGCCCAGAGAGGTTAGGCAGCTTGTTCAAGGTCACGTGGTTCCTAAGTGGCCGAGGCCGGTTTGCAGCCGGGACACCTTCTCGGGGCTACTGGGCCACAAGGTGGCTCTGAGTGCTGATTCTGCTACTCTCCTTTTGCAAACAGAACGCTCTTAGGGGTGGGGAGCGGGGTGGGGAGCGCTGTAGGAAAAGGACGTCTGTAACCTGGGATGCATGGGTCCTTTATTCTAATTCACACAGTGTGACAACCAGCGAGTGAAAGGGCTTGGAGAAACAATACCTATAGTCGTTATGCCCACGCAATACACCTGGCTTCATGAACTCTCCCACCACAGGCTTGCAAGGGAGCTGTGACAGGGAGTATTTTGCAAAGCGAGCAACCTGGGGCTCCGGGCGGAGGAACTGACTTGCCCGGGAGCAGAAATGGGCTTAGAATCCAGGTCCCTCCGATTTCAAAGAGAAATTGGAGAAGCAACCAGGTGAGAGGAGGGTAAGGAGAGGGGGGAGCAGAGGGCTGGAAAGGGAGGGGGCCACAGAAGCAGCTGTGAGCTCCAGGGGCGGGACCTGGCCCAGGAGGATGGTCCTCCTGCCTCCAGGGCCTGGAGTCTCCGGCGCACCCAGACTGCCCCCCTCCCTTCTACGGCCCCTCCCAGGTCCTGGGGGATCCCACCGTGTCCATTAGGGTGAAGGATGGGGCGCCGGCCCTTCCTTCTGTGACTTGCTGGAATACCAAACCCCGGTGTTTACGGGCCGCAAGCACAGCCCCCTGCCTCCACCCCGAGCTGCCCTGGGGGCGGCACCGCGGCTGGCTCTGGTCAGCATCAAAGACAAGCAGATGCGCAGGCGGACCGGCGGGTAGCCAGCACCGGGGGTGGGGGATCGGGGGGGGGGGTGTGAGGGAGTCACAGCCCAAAGGGCACCCTAAAGAGACAGCAGGGGGGCGAGGAACCCCCCCCCCGCATTAAAAGAATAGAAGAAAGGAGCCCGCGGCCCCAACAGCTCCCCTCTCCCCCCCTCCCTCCGCGTAGCGCTTTCCAAGGAGGAGGGGTCCCAGCGAACCCCACGTCTCCAACGCGCCCCCTGCCTCCTTTGTCACTGCAACGTCCGCACGAGGCACTCGGGGCCGCCTCCCCTCCCCTCCCGGGGCCCGCGCCCCGCGGGGTCGCCCGCACTCACCCAGCGGCAGGCTGATCCGGGGCACCAGCGCCCGGGTCGCAGGCGGCGGCGGCAGCAGCAGCAGGAGCAGCAGCAGCGGCGGCGGCCGGGTCCTCGGGGCCATCACGGCGCGCGCGGTTCGGACAGCGACGGCGTCTCCCCGGCTCCGGCTCAGGTGGTGCCACTGGACTCGCGGGCGGCAGCCCCGCCCCCGGACCTGGGGGTTGGGGTGCGGGTCACGTGGCCGCCGAGCGCGCGCCCCTCCGACCCCCACCGCGCGGTCCCGCTGGCCGGGCTCCGAGGCAGCTCTCCCGGGAGCGCGGGGCGGAGGGCGGCGCCGGAGGAGGAAGTGGACCGCGTCCTGCCTCTCCCTGCTCGGCTCCCCGCCCTCCCGCCCCTTCCCCCTTCCCCCTTCCTGGGCGCTGCGGCCGACCTCGGGGGCGCCAGCTGGGTGCGCGCCTGGAGAGGCCGAGGCCGGGGATCCCCGGGCGCCGAGGCGGCCGGAGCGCGGGGCGCGGAGGGAAGCGGGGCCACGGCTCCCCGCCCCCCACCCCAGACCCTCCCACCGCCGCCCCGGCCCCTTCCGGCGGCTGCGCGACCCTCGGCGAGCGGGGGGTTTGGGAAAACTTGTGGATCTCTCCCCTGCGCGCCCCGGGAGGGTCTGGCCCCTTTAGTCCTCCTCCCCCGCGAATGCTCCCGGCACCCACTCGCCCGTGACCGAATAAACGCGGCCAAGCCGGTGCTGGTTGCTTCGTAAATAAATTTCTAATTTCTGCTCGGGGTCCGTCCACCTTCGGTCCTGGCTGCGCTCACTGCAGGCCCACCGCTCAGCCCGGTGCCCTGCGGGGGCGTCCGCGCTTAGAATTCTGCCCACACGCAGCCAGATCTCGGGTGGGAGGAGCGGTGCGAGATTAATTTACGTGGAATAATAGGATTTAATACACGGCCCAGGAGGTGAGACCTTCTCCACTAACCTGCACGTAGCCAGGCAGGAGATGGTACTCCCTGAGGCAGGAGGGATCCCAGAGGCACCCACTTAGAAGAGGCACGGTCCACGCCCCCCACCTCACCCCCATTTCTGGTTCCTAACGTGCCCCAGGATGGAGCTCAGTCCTGCGGAGACCAGGGGTTTCAAACTGCAACCTGCACCCCTAAGTAAGTCCCAGAACCAATATAGTCGCTCCCTCTCAACATTAAAAAAAAAGAAATAGACACAACAGAGCGTATCAAACTGCAAAGATCATAAAAAGGATACAAGTAAGGCCCTGGTCGGTTTGGCTCAGTGGAGAGAGCGTTGACTTGCGGACCAAAGGGTCCTGGGTTCGATTCCAGTCAAGGGAACATACCAGGCTCTCCCCGGAAGCAACCAATCGATGTGTTTCTCTCACATTGATATTTCTTTCCCTCTCTCATCCACTCTCCCTAAAAAATTAATGGAAAATATCCTCGGGTGAGGATTAACAACAGAAAAAGAAAAGGAGAAGCCTTGGCCGGTTTGGCTGGGTGGATAGAGCATCGGCCTGCGGACTGAAGGGTCCCAGGTTCGATTCCCGTCAAGGGCATGTACCTTGGTTGCGGGCACATCCCCAGTGGGAGGTGTGCAGGAGGCAGCTGATCCATGTTTCTCTCTCATCGATGTTTCTGACTCTCTATCCCTCTCCCTTCCTCTCTGTAGAAAATCAATAAAATAAAATTAAAAAACAAGTAAGCTTTGGGAAACGGCTCAACTTTTCCTACGAGCGCCCAGGACCACAGTCAGATGTAATTCTTCCTGTCGTTCCACTTGAAAGTAGTTCCCAAACACCCGCTCCTCATTTCCATGGCAGTGGGAACGGCGGCCCCAGGAATGAGCTGCCATCCTGGGAAAGTTCCTCTTCATCCCCAGCCAACACGAGCTTCCTCGGAGCCAACACCTTTTGCTGTCAGGGTGGCCGCATCCTGGGCCCCGCAGGGTGGCTGTCAGGGTGGGCACAGCACTCACATGGTCCCCGCTGTCCTCTCTTGCAGCCAAACTTCCCCGTGTGCCACGATTTCTGCACCTCCACCATCCTGACACCCATCTATGGGCAAGGACCAGGCGACAGGGGCTCCCAAGAAAAAAACAACAAAAAAGAAAAAAAAAAACAAAACACCACAAACAAAAATAAAAAAGGGTCTCGCCCAGCCGGTGTGGCTCAGTGGTTGAGCATCGACCTCTGAACCAAGAGGTCACGGTTCGATTCCAGTCAAGGGCACATGCCTGGGTTGCGGGCTCGATCCCCAGTGTGGGGCATGCGGGAGGCAGCTGATCAATGATTCTCTCTCATCATTGATGTTTCGATCCCCCTCTCCCCCTCTCTTCCTCACTGAAATCAATAAAAATATATTTAAAAGGAAAAAGAAGAAGAAGAAGAAATAAGGAGATCTCAGCACTGGACACAGAGTTGCACAAGTGATGTGGGCAGCACCAAGCACCCCATTTCTAGCCTAGCCAGGCCTTGGACACCACCTTTATCAGTGTCATCCATCCACCTTTCGCCAATGATGTCCAAGCCTCCGGCTCCACCCCAGGACGACGCACAGGTTCTCTGCGAGGACCTTTGCCCTGGCTACTCTCTCTGCCTGGAGCCTTCTCTCCCAATAGCCACCAGGTTGGGTCCCTTCCTCCAGGTCTTTGCTCAAAGATCTCTCTCTCTTTTTTTTTTAATGCTAGGGCATCTATTATTGTGTTTTTTTTGTTTAATTTTTTTAAAATATATTTTATTGATCTTTCACAGAGAGGAAGGGAGAGAGACAGAGAGTCAGAAACATCGATGAGAGAGAAACACGGATCACCTGCCTCCTGCACATCTCCCACTGGGGATGTGCCCGCAACCCAGGTACATGTCGTTGACCGATACTGAACCTGGGACCCTTCAGTCCGCAGGCCAACTCTCTATCCACTGAGCCAAACCGGTTTCGGCTTAATTTTTTAAATTGATTTAAAAGAGGGAGAGAGAGAGATAGAAACATTAGTGATGAGAATCATTGATGGGCTGCCTCCTGCACGCCCCCTACTGGGGATCGAGCCTGCAACCCAGGCATGTGCCCTGACTGGGAATCAAAGTGACCTCCTGGTTCATAGGTTGACACTCAACCACTGAGCCACGCCGGCCGGGCAAAGATCACCTTCTTGAAGAATATGAACTTACCCCAATAGTCCCCTTACCCTGAGGTTTTTTCTTTCTTTCAAGGTACTCATCACCTAATAACATACTATCTGATTTGCTTATTTGTTGTGTTTTTTCTTAATTGTCTGAACGCCCCACCTGCCCCTCCATCCCCAAGATATTGACCGAGAAGGGCAGGGATTTTTGCTTATCTGCTTGTTAGTAAGGGAGGGCTTTGGCTCCCAAGCCTCCAAAACAGTGCCTGGTGTGTAATAGGCCCTCAAGGAGTACTGGCTGAATGAATGAATGAATGAATGAATGAATAGATGGATGGATGCAATCTAAGGATCATGGAATGCTGCTGGCACACGTCAACCAACATAGGTATATCACCTTTGGTCCAATAAATAGTTTCTCCCAAACATGAAATTATGCAATGTCTTTCTTCAGCCAAAACACAGCGCTTCCTACCGACCTCTTTTAAATCTATTGGCCCTGGTCCAGATTTCATCCTGTGGAGGACATTCTGAATATCTACTCTATTAGGATACATTTTGCTTCCCTCCCAGTTTTGAGACACCTTTAAACGTGATAAGCATTTGTATGCCTTTATTCAAGTCATTGATAAGAATATTGGGCGAGCCCTAACTAGTTTGGCTCAGGGCGTCGACCTGCAGACGGAAGGGTCCGGGTTCGATTCCCATCAAAGGCACATACCTGGCCGGGGCTCATGCAGGAGGCAACCAATCGATGTGTTTCTCTCACATCAATATTTAAACTGTCTTTTCCTCTCTCTTCCACTTTCTAAAAATCAATGGAAAAACATCCTCAGGTGAGGATATATATATATAGTCGCACACCTACCACCCAGTTCTTGGTTTCTAAGTATCTATCTCCAATAAAAGGTGCCAGGACTGTGGGGAAATGAAAGAGAAAGTAATTTGTGAGCCTGGGATATTTTGTTTGGCCAGAAAGCAAGGAATTGGTTAAAGATTAATGGGATCTCATGTCAAAAGGACAAATGGAGCCAGGCTGGATGACCAAACTTGACAATAAGGAAATAATGGATTCTAGTGCATGAACTGAAAAACAACCCATCCGTCCACGGTGACATTCAGAGAAACACAGAGGGAGAGAAGGGACAGAAAGGAAGCTTTCTTGCACAGAAATATGCCGGCTGGTAAATGTAGAAGAAGTGATAGAATTGGAAAATCTAGATCCAAGCAAGGATCATCACTGGATGCTAAGCCACTGGGTGGAAGGTTGTTAGGAAACTATGTAAGAACAAGGTCTCAAAGTCTGTCCCCACAGGTGACTCAGTAATTTCCACAGAGAAACTGTATCTCTAAAGGAAGGCTTTGGCTCTCACTATCTTAACCAAGCAGTTTAAATCAGCATAACCAGACCCTTGCCGGGTAGCTCAGTTGGCTAGAGCATCGTCAGGTATGACAAGGTTTCAGGTTCCAGCCCAGTGAGGGCACATACAAGACTCAACCAATGAATGCGTAAGTGTGTGGAACAACCAGTCAATGTTTCTCTCCCTCCCTCCCCCTCTCTCTCCCCCTAAAAATCAATTAGAAAAGAAAGTAGCGCCCTAGCCAGCTTGGCTCAGTGGATAGAGCGTCAGCCTGCTGACTGAAGGGTCCCAGGTTCGATTCTGGCTAAGGGCACATACCTGGGCTTCGGGCTCCATCCCCAGTGTGGGGTGTGCAGGAGGCAGCCGATCAATGATTCTCTCTCATCATGGATGTTTCTCTCTCTCTCTCCCTCTCTCTTCCTCTCTGAAATCAATAAATATATTTTAAAAAAAGAGAAAGTAGCATCACCAACATGGGAATTCCTGACATCATTTACGTTCTGGTGGGATACAATAAGAAATACACAACACAGTCAATCCCCGTAGCATGCTCGGCAATTGCATTTAACCCAGGTCTATTCACGAGGACGCGGTCAGAGGCACCCAGCGCTTAGAGACAAGGGACCTGCACCCTCCAAACACATCCCTGTGATGAAAGGCAAAGATAAATAAATAAATATATAAATAAAGGCAGGGGGAGCGGTTATAGGTCAAGAAACTCAAAAGAGCTGATAATCAAATGCAACCTGTGAACCTTGATTGAATCCCTCGGGGGAAAGCTATAAGGCAGTGATGGCGAACCTCTGAACTCATTTTTTTGGTTGATTTTTCTTTGTTAAATGGCATTTAAATATATCAAATAAATATCAAAAATATAAGTCTTTGTTTTACTATGGTGGCAAAGATCAAACAATTTCTATCTGTCACACGGCACCAGAGTGAAGTTAGGGTTTTTCAAAATGCTGGCACGCTGAGCTCAAAAGGTTCACCATCACTGCTATAGGGCAATTGGGGAAGTTTTCGGGTGTACTGCACACGGGCGGGCGTTGTGGCATTACAGTGCACGTCTGTGGCACGGTCATGGGATGACGGTTGCGGGAGAATGTCCCTGCCCTCCCAACATGCCTGCTGAGGTTGATGTCTTGGAGGTGAAGTGTCACAATGTTTGCCACTAACTTCCAAAATGATTCAGCAAAAGCCTGCGTGTGTGTGTGTGTGTGTGTGTGTGTGTGTGTGTGTGTTGGAAAGAGTATGAGTTGGTCTGTGGCCACGTTTTAACAACTGCTTAATATAGAAAAGCTACAGGTATTTCGTAAATGACCCACAGCTGCATGCCCCCCAGCACGGCAGCCCTGGCCCCTGTGCCCTCCGCTGCCTGCCCTTCCTGTGCCAACTTGTCCTCCCCAAGCTGGAAAAAACACCTGGGTGATACAGGGCCGCAAACAGAGCCCGATGCCACAGGAGACTCCCGCCAGGCTTAAACCTGACCAACACCCTTTGCAGGTGGAGCAGCTAGCAAGGTGGCCTCCTCACTGCATGATTCGGCCCGTTTCTCCATATAATCCATATAGACTCTTATGGAAGAAATTGCAAGAGATCCTGTTGAAATCAGGGAACTGGCTGCAGCATTTCCTTCTTCTACCTTCTTTTTTTTAAAAAAAATATATATTTTTATTGATTTCAGAGAGGAAGGGAGAGAGAGATAGAAACATCCATGATGAGAGAGAATCATGGATCGGCTGCCTCCTACACGCCCCGCACTGGGGATCAAGCCCACAACCCAGGCATGTGCCCTTGACCCTTCAGTCCGCAGGCCGACGCTCTATCCACTGAGCCAAACTGGCTAGGGCTGGCTGCAGCATTTCCTCCTTTTGCTTTCGGCTCTCACCTAGGCACTGGCTAGAGCCTGAATCCCAGCAGCCGGTACCTCCTTAAAGGGCCGCAGGGCTAGTGTGCCTTAGTGTCTTGGCAACAGCTGGGTGTGTGACTACTGTGCATATCCCTAAGGAGGGGAGGTAGGGGCTGATGCGGCCTCGCTGGTGGTTAATTATATCCCACTCATGGCTGCTCAGATGCTCTAGGAGTCTAGTATGTCCTTTAAAAATTTTTAAATATATATATTTTTATTGATTTCAGAGAGAACGGGACAGAGAGAGAGAGAAACATCAATGATGAGACAGAACCATTGATCAGCTGCCTCCTGCACGCCCCACACCAGGGATCAAGCCCACAACCCAGGCATGCCCTGACTGGGAATCGAACCATGACTTCCTGGTTCGTAAGTTGACACTCACCCACTCACCCACACTGGCCGGGTCCAAGTATGTCTTTTTTTTTTTTTTTTAAATATATTTTATTGATTTTTTACAGAGAGGAAGGGAGAGGGATAGAGAGTTAGAAACATCAATGAGAGAGAAACATCGATCAGCTGCCTCCTGCACACTCCCCACTGGGGATGTGCCCACAACCAAGGTACATGCCCTTGACCGGAATTGAACTTGGGACCCTTGAGTCCGCAGTCTGATGCTCTATCCACTGAGCCAAACTGGTTAGGGCTCTTTTTTAAAAAATATATATATATATTTTTATTGATTTCAGAGAAGGAGGGAGAGGGAGAGAGAGACAAGCATCAATGATGAGAGAGAACCATGGATCGGCTGCCTCCTGCACACCCCATACTGGGGATGGAGCCCGAATCCTGGGCATGTGCCCTTGACCGGAATCGAACCCGGGACCTTTTGGTCCGCAGGCTGACGCTCTATCCACTGAGCCAAACCGGCCAGGGCCCAAGTATGTCTTATGCCAAGTGGGTGGCAAGCCCCTTGAGGACAGTGACGGGTCTTCCGTCTTTGAAAGCCCCGCTGCCAAGCACAGCACTTGGACAAAATGAGGGACCCAGCGGTGGGCCTGGAGCGGAGCCCCACTGCGCGTCCCCAGCACGGCGGCGGCGGCCTCTGTGAGCTCCACTGTCTTCCCTTCCTGTGCCAACTGGCCCTCCCCAAGCTGGGAAAAAACAGGAGGATGGCTGACAGAAAAAAAACCCTCATTCGAGCTGACTTCCTGTGGGCCAGCGTGGTTCCCAAGCCAACGCCGCGTCTCCTGCTCCCCTTTGCCCCCTTTGGACGTGGGCAAGTCTTTCTCAGCCAGAACGTCCGTGATGTGTATAAAGAGCTCAAGGGACAGCTTGGAGAGAGAGGACAGAAAGAGATGAAGAGAAATGCAGTGTTGCCTCTGTGCCCCCCCGATGGCAAGATGAAGTTGTCATCAAGCCTGGGCCTCCTGCTCCATCCACACTCATCTACACTCAACTTCCTCCCCAGCCTCACCCTCTCCCGTCTCTCCCAGACACACATGTAAGGACTAAAATGCGGGCACAGCCGAAACCGGTTTGGCTCAGTGGATAGAGCGTCAGCCTGCGGACTGAAGGGTCCCAGGTTTGATTCCGGTCAAGGGCATGTACCTGGGTTGCGGGCACATCCCCAGTAGGAGATGTGCAGGAGGCAGCTGATCGATGTTACTCTCTCGTTGATCTTTCTAACTCTCTATCCCTCTCCCTTCCTCTCTGTAAAAAACCAATAAAATATATATTTAAAAAAAATGCGAGCACAAGAGGTCAAAGGTGCAGAGGGATACATACGAAGAGGTCAAACCCAGCTTGCCTCTGGTGGGAGATGCCAGACCAGGGGCCTGAGGCCTTGCTGGCAGACAAGGAAACTTGAGGGACGATGAGAATATTCTATCCCTCGGCCCGGGTATTGGTTTCCCACGTGTGTACCAATCTTAAATGCTTCGAGCTGTATGCTTCAGTGTGTCCATGTCCCTGTATGTGAATTTAGGCCTCATACCTATTAATCATGGAAAAAAATTTAAAAAGCAAAAAGGTAAAAAAATAAATAAATAAACAAATACCTCACCTGTAGGATCAGGTGGAAGAAAATAAAAAATGAGACGAGCCATAGAAGAGGGAGAGAGGAAGAGGCATACGAAAGGCTACAAGGGAAAGAGATAATGACAGGGAATCAAGGGAAAATGAAAGGGTTAAAAATCTAAGGCAGTTCAGTGGTTGAGCATCGACCTCTGAACCAGGAGGTGACGATGGTTAGATTCCTGGTCGGGGCACATGCCCAGGGTGCAGGCTTGATCCCTAGTGGGGGGCGTGCAGGAGGCAGGTGATCCATGATTCTCTCTCATCATGGATGTTTCTCTCCCTCTCTCCCTCTCCCTTCCTCTCTGAAAGCTAATGAACACCTGCCCGCTGCCTCGCTAATCTGCTGTGCACAAAGGAAAGGGCAGTGACCACAGGCCCTGGGCAAGGGCTGGCCGTGGGATGGTCCGTTCAGGCCATAGTCAGCCTCGCCAGCAATCAATACTCACTAACCCACTACAGGGACAGCCTCTGCCCAGGTGGAGGCCAGCCACGTGCTTGGGCACGGATGGCCCCTGCCAGGTGGTCCCCGGCCAGGCCTGCTGCCCTCATTCCCACCCAGGGAAGCTGGCGCTGCAGCTCCCGCAGTTCTGCCCTGGAAGTCAATGTCTTGTTTGCTGGCCGTGGGGGAGGGAACGCCTGCCCAGCCCAGTGGAGCTTGAACCCATAGGTCCCACCCACCCCCTCCTGAGCCAGCGCCCCTCCCCGTCCCGGGTTCTGGTTGGCAGACTGGCACTGGCTTGCGCTCAGCCCCCCAGGGCCTTGGCCCCTTGCCCGCCAGGGTCCCCTCAGAGCAGCCTGAGCCCTCGTCTTCAGCCAATCTGCAGCTGCAGCTCCCCGCCCTGCCCTGGCTGGTGTCTCCTCCCCAGGGGCTGGGCAGCAGCTCCGCTGAAGCATCGGTACATGTTGATAAGGAAGCTGGCACTCCCTGTGTGTGCTTTCAAAGCAGCCAATGGCTTCTAGATCCTGGTGGCTGGCTGCCTCCCTGGGGCAGTGCCCTTCGCAGCAGAGGGCATTCCCAGGCCAGCACCAGCACGGCCTCACGCCTCACTGGCAGCTGCTCACCGGGTCTGGCAATGCGCGTGCATGGCCTCATCTCTGTTCCCCAAACTGTATGAAACTGCATGACGCCCCTGTCCCCGTGTTTCCTGCTCTGGGAGGTGGTAGAATCCAGGGCTCAGGCACCTCGGTTCTTCCATCAAGCCCTAGCCAGTTTGGCTCAGTGGATAGAGCGTCACCTGCGGACTGAAGGGCCCCGGGTTCGATGCTGGTCAAAGGCACATGCCCGGGTTGCAGGCTTGATCCCCAGTGCAGGGCGTGCAGGAGGCAACCCATCAATGATCCTCTCTCATCATGGATATTTCTCTCTCTCTCTCCTTCCCTTCCTCTCTGAAATCAATAAAAATATATTTTTAAAAAAGGAGAAGCTCACACCAGCGGTACTTTGTGGACTGGGAGCAAAAGCCACACACTGTCTGAACCACAGCTTCCTCAAATGGAAGTGGGAACGCCACGGGCTGTCGGGAGAGCCGCAATGAGTGCACGGAAAGGGCTGGCATGTGGCGGATGCCCCGTGGACAGAGCCATGCTATTAGGTGACCAGTTCCCCTCGGCCATCTCAGTTGCCTCCGCCCCAATCACTTGGGTGCCCAATCCCAAGGACCCCTTCTGGGTCCAGCTGCCTCCTGCCACCCTCGTGCTGAGGCGGCAACTCTCCCTGGGAGATGAACCAGCCCGCCCAGCTCAGGCCCGGGTGCGCCTGCCTCGGGCCTGTTGGGGCCTGAGCCGGCCACTCCCTTGGGAGGGGATCCCCCGCCCCACGGGGCTGTGGTGCAACCAGCAGGGCTCAACCTGTCCTTGCCCTGACAGGGTACAACACGCAGTTGCCCCTGCCACTCCCCTGCCCCCAACGCAAGTTCAGGAAGGGCTCAAGCCTGTGGCCTCAAGCCGGCTGCTCACCTGGGGGCCTGCAGAGCTGGGCACTGGCCCGGCTGATGTTTGGCATCTGCCACCCTGAAGGGGCAACAGTCACTGCTTAGTGACTCTCTTTCCCCTGAAACCACCACACCATTCACAGGTGGGAGGTAGGTGCCCCAGGCCAGGTGAGGGTGGGGGCAGGAGTGTAAGGGTCTAGGAGAGAGATTTAGCTTCTAGTCTGGCTTATTAGACCTGAGGCCCCTCCATTCCCAGGATCCCAAGAAATCAGGCATCAATGCCCTCACCATCTTCCCACCCAGTTCTTCCTCCTTAAGTCCCTCTCTGAGCCCCAGGCCCTGGCCAGGGAGGGCCCTGTCTCCATGCTGCTTGCTGCCTCAGTTCCCTCATCACAGCCCATAATGGTCCAGCAGAGCAGGGGCCCCTGAACCCTTGGGGTGGACTTTGGGGAGCTGTGAAGTGAACCCCAAGAGTGATACGCTGTTTAGTGAGAGGGATCATAGCGTTCATCTGATTTCAAAAAGACCATTGCCACCCTAACCGGTTTGGCTCAGTGGATAGTGCGTCGGCCTGAAGACTCAAGGGTCCCAGGTTCGATTCTGGTCAAGGGCATGTACCTTGGTTGCGGGCACATCCCCAGTAGGGAGTGTGCAGGAGGCGGCTGATCGATGTTTCTCTCTCATCGATGTTCCTAACTCTCTATCCCTCTCCCTTCCTCTCTGTAAAAAATCAATAAAATATATTTTAAAAACAAAAAGACAACAAAAAACAAAACAAAAAGATCATTGCCTCCTCCCCCCACCCCCCCCAAAAAAGTGAAAACCCATTTCTTTGAGATGTGCTAATCTGCAGACACATTTCAAAATGAGCCTTTATCAGGTGAAAAGGAATTATTCCTCCTTTGGGGGGAGTTATATAACCTTGACATGAGTTGTTTGGCCAACTACTCCACCCAAAGCAACGCTGACATTTTTAAGGCTAATCTGTATGGAGCACTTGCTCTAAGCAAGGACCTGGGCTGAGCTTTCTACAGCCAGTCATTGATCTAAGTCTCACCACAGAGCGAGACAGGAATGGTTATATTCCCGCTTCATAGGTGAGAAACTTGGGCACAGAGGTTCAAGGACTTGTTAAGCTGCCCTGGTCCGGGGAGCTCAGCTGGTTAGGGCACCATCCTGATACGCCAAGGTTGTGGGTTTGATCCCCATTCAGGGCACACACAGGAATCAACCAATGAACGCATAAGTGGAACAAAAAAATCGACGTTTCTCTCTCTCATCAAAAAAAAAAAGAAAGAGCCGAAACCGGTTTGGCTCAGTGGATAGAGCGTCAGCCTGCGGATTGAAGGGCCCCGGGTTCGATTCCAGTTAAGGGAACATGCCTGGGTTGCGGACTTGACCCCCAGTGGGGGGCGTGCAGGAGGCAGCTGATCCATGATTCTCTCTCATCACTGATGTTTCTGTCTCTCTCTCCCTCTTCCTTGCTCTCTGAAATCAACAAAAGTATATTTAAAAGGATCCCTTCGGCTCCTTTTTCCAGAGAACACCCACCCTTGCCTCATTTCCTTGGATGCTCTCACTCATCCCTGCCTCCAACACAGGTAGCGGCCAGGGCCCGCCTGGCAGAGTTCCAGCCACCCCCCCAGGCCTCCGGGGCTAGTGCTGTTTTCAAACGATTTCTGATTTCCGGAGTTGCTCCTCTGGCTCCCTCTGCACTCCGCTCGAATTTCCACTAAGCACTCATTACGCTGTAGTGAGATACTCATTTGCACATCCCTCCCCTCTCTCCCCATCTCTCCGACAAGCTCCCTGAGCGCGCACACCCACTGGGCCGGCCCGACTGGGGTTTTTCATCTCCGGCCCCCAGCGCTGAGCTTGCAAACAGCAGGCGCCCGCTAAATGCTCACTCAGTGAGCACAGGAGTTTTCTGCTCTCGCTGGCCGTCTCAGATCCTTGCCAAGTGATTCACTGGCGTGTTCCTTCCCCGGCGGGATCTCTTTCCCCACCTTCCTCTTTTCCTTTTCAAAGGCAAAGGCACCTCACTGATGTGGGTGGGAAGTCCCACTTCCCCGCTGCAGGCAGCCTAAGGGCTTCTTGTTCATACCGTCTCAGCAGGTTTTTTTGGCTTCAGAAGAGAAGGTGTTTTGGGGAGCGGGGGCATGCTGGGCTCCCAGGGATTTCTGTAGGCCAATCCTCTAAGAGCTGCATGAAAGCAAAGCCCCAGGCACAGGATCTACACCGGAGAGGGGGGGAGTGAGGGGAGCTTTCTCTGCCTGAGCTGCCCCCCCCCCCACCCGCCCCAGGCTCCAGCCTCCTCTCATCTTCATTTCACCTGAGGCTCCAGCCTCCTTCTCTCCTCCTATTTATTTCACCCGTTGCCAATATCCCCGTCTTTATTTTTTTTAAATGTTTTATTTGTTGATTTTAATATATACATATTATTGATTGCAGAGAGGAAGGGAAAGGGAGAGAGAGAGAGAAACATCAATGGTGAGAGAGAATCATGGATCGGCTGCCTGCTGCACACCTGCCCCCCCTCCCCCACCTCCACATACACACTGGGATGGAGCCTGCAACCTGGGCATGTGCCCTTGACCGGAATTGAACCTGCAGGCTGGACGCTCTGTCCACTGAGCCAAACCAGCAAGGGCACTGTCCCTGTCTTTAGATCACCAGTCACCCAAAGCTTGAGCCCCAGGCTACAAGGAGACAAAGTGCGGATTTCTCTGAATGTCAGTAAGAATGATCGTCAGCAGAAACAGCCACGGCTTGGAAGTCAGGAGACCAGGTTCAAACCCTGACCTTCCCAACTCACTGTGAAGTCATTCCCTCCCCACTCTGCCCCCCGGGGTCCACTTTCCTATGACAGTGAGGGGTGGGCCCAGAGGGATTCGTAAGTCTCTTCCAGTTCTAAGGCATCCATGGGGGGAGGCGGGGAGGATTTTAATTGTGCATTTCCCTGTCTTTTTTTAAAGTATAGCCGAAACCGGTTTGGCTCAGTGGATAGAGCGTTGGCCTGCGGACTGAGGGGTCCCGGGTTCAATTCTGGTCAAGGGCATGTACCTGGGTTGCGGGCACATCCCCAGTGGGGAGTGTGCAGGAGGCAGCTGGTTGATGTTTCTCTCTCATCGATGTTTCTAACTATCTCTCTCCTTTCCTCTCTGTAAAAACTCAATAAAATATATTAAAAAAATAAAATATATATTTTTTATTGACTTCAAAGAGGAAGGGAGAGGGAGAGAGAGATAAAAACATAAAGGATGAGAGAGAATTATTGATCGGCTGCCTCCTGCACACCCCCTACTGGGGATTGAGCCCACAACCCGGGCATGTGCCCTTGACCAGAATTGAACCCCGGGGCCGACGCTCTATCCAGTGAGCCAAACCGGCTAGGGCCGATTCCCTGTCTTTAGGGCACTGGAGCCTGACAGCAATTCTGTGATCTGTGGGTCAAAGGACAGACTCACATTACAGGTGAGGAAATAGGAGAGGAGGTTGATGCCTTCCCCAGGGGACCCAGGGCTCCTGAGTCCTGTTGCCAGACCACAGTGGCTCCCGGGAGGCCACTAGAACCCCCTCATTTCCAGGATCCTAACTGCCTTTCCCTCCTGACCCCTAAATCCACCTGTCACTCAACGAGCAGCAGCCCTGACAGGAAGCCTAACTCAGAGGTCACACCCAGGACGATTTCAAGGAGGGGCCCAGGACTTGCCCGAATTCCAGACCATTTCCCTCCAGAGCCCGGAGCCCTGCCTCTGGGTTTCAGGCCTGGAGTCGGGGTGGCGTGGGACATGCTGACGGGATTGGGCGCGGAGGCCCGGGTGGCCATGAGAATGTGCGCCCAGGCTCCTGCGCTGCCCTGACCACAGGCTTCCCCGGGGGTGGGGGCAGTGGAGCGCACAGGTGGCGGGGAAATGGGGCGGGAAGTGGGGGCGGCGGCAGTCCCATCAGCCTCACCCAGGCCCGCCCCCTCCCGGGGCCGCGGCTCCCGCCCACCCTGTCCCTTGCGCCTACCTGAGTGTCCTGCCCACGCGCGACCACCGACCACGGAAGAACCCCCTCTGCGGCGCGCCCCCTTTCTCAGCGCCTCCAGGCTCCTCCCCGCTGCCACGCCAGCCCGAAGCCCTCCCTGGGGACCCGAGTGTCCCCGCGGAACACCCTGGGTCTGGCACAGCCTCCCCGGAAACGCGGGGCTGCTGCCAAGCTCCGCCCCGCCTCGCCCATGTTTACGGGAATGGTCCGGAGGCGCCAGCAGCACCCCCCCACCCCATCCCCCAACTACCACGGCCGCAGGGGGCGGATGGCCACTCTGGACTCGCTGCTCTCCGCCCATTCCCCAGTCGGGACCTGCCCCCAGGACAGCTCTGCAGGCCCCAAAGACTGCGGGGGTCTGTGGGGCTGCGCCCTCCCTGACCCAGGGGACCGTGTCACTAGCTGGAATCTGAGGGGCCCCCCCGGTAGGATTCCTAGGACTGCTACCACCTGACTGGCTGTGTTACCTCGGGCGAGTTCCCTAACCTCTCTGAGCCTGCAGTTCGGCTGCACAGCGGGCCTCGGGACAGCTGGGACCTCACAGGGTGCGCAGCGCAATTATGGAGGCGCACACCTGGCACGCGGTCAGCTCTCCAAAATGCAGCCCTGTTTACGCAGGAGGCAAGTGAGAGCAGGGAGACACCCTGCACGAAACCACCCACGTCTCTCCGGCTGGCTGCTCGCTGCGGCCCTCAGCCTGCGCCGGGCAGCACTGGGACAGTGAAACCGAACGGTTATAAACTAGCCTTTATCAAGTGACCTTGGTGCGTCCCTCCCTCCCCAGCACTTGCGTCCCGGCTCTGCTATCTTCCAGGAAAGCCAGTCACTCTCAGGGCGGGTCCTGAAACAACGAGTTCTGGGTGTGTATGTGGCTGAGCTGGTCCAGGGGCTGGAGAAACCAGAGGCCACAGGACAGCAGCTCCCAGAGCTGGGTGCGGAGCCGCCACGCTGCCCAGACAGTCTCCCCCGTAAAACAGTGGTGATTTTATTTTTATTTTTAAAATATATTTTTATTGACTTCAGAGAGGAAGGGAGAGGGAGGGAGGGACAGAGAAAAACATCAATGATGAGAGGGAGTCATTGATCGGCTGCCTTCTGCACGCCACACCCTGGGGATCAAGCCCGCAACCAGGCATATGCTGGGACCAGGAATCGAACCCTGACCTCCTGGTTCATAGGTCCACGCTCAACCACTGAGCCACGCCTGTCGGGCAAAGCGGTGATTTTATTGCCTGTCTACCAAAGTGAACACATATTTACTACAAAAAGGTTGGAAAACAGAAAAGCAATACAAATAATAATCACCCATAATTTCACCCTACCGGGAGACCACCGGTATTAAAATTTTCTAAAACTTTTTTTAAGGTAAAATTGACATGCAAAGTGCCCAAGTCTTAAGGTGCTGATGCTAATATCTTAAGCAACTACCCCCCTGTCTCTTTTCTACGCAGTTACACATTTATATCTTTTAGGAAAAGAATTATTTTGTATACAATTGCAACCTTTCCCTAAGGTGGCAATATAGTAGACATTTTCCCATAACATTAAAAATCTCGCATACCTTCATTTTTTAAAAATGTATTTTTCTTGATTTCAGAGAGCAAGGGAAAGGGAGAGAGAGAAACATCAATGATGAGAAAGAATCATTGATCGGCTGCCTCCTGCACGACCCACATCCCACACTGGAGACCCACACCCCACACTGGGGACCGAGCCCTGCAAACTAAGCAGGTGGCCCGACTGGGAATCGAACCATGACCTCCAGGTTCATAGGTTGACGCTCAACCACTGAGCCATGCCGGCCAGGCTCTCACAGGCCTTCATTTTTCCTGTATTCTAGCATAGGGATCATACATTCTCCATCAAGTCTCTACTGTGAGGTCTTTAACTTGTTTCTAATTGTTCCTTACGGTAAGTAACGTCCAGATGAGCAGCCTTATCAGTAGACCTTAAAGCACTTGCTCAATTATTTCCACTTGCTCCCTGTAATCTTCCTCCCTCTCCGTAGTCAAACCATTAGTAGTAGAATAACCGCGTTCATAGCTGTAGTCGTGCACGTCACTTGTGCAAATGACTGTACAAGTCACGTAATCATTTTATTGGCTCTGCCTTCGGAACAATGCCGGGGGTGGGGGAGGCCAGGGGGGGATGAGGGCAGGAGAATGTGCTAGAATTCATCACGTCCACGTTCCCACAGGGCACACCATGTCCTGCTAAGCACACGCTGCCCAGAGAAGCTCTTGCAATCGAGCCCCCCCAACCCCCCACCCCAGGGGCCTCAGAGCTTCTCGGGCTTAGGCAACTAGGAACCATGCTGTTCCCAGACATGCTGCCCACAACCTCCCCACCCCTCCTTTCTTCTCATCATCCTTTCTTTCTATCTATATTTATTGAGGTTATAGAGGAAGGAAGAGAAAGAGAGAGATAGAAACATCAATGATGAGAGAGAGTCATTGATCGGCTGCCTCCTCCACGCCCCACACTGGGGACTGAGCCTGCAACCCGGGCCTGTGCCCTGACTTGAATCGAACCCTGACCTCCTGGTTCATAGGTCGATGCTCAACCACTGAGCCACGCCAGCTGGTCCCCATCATCCTTTCTTCCTTCTTCTCTGTCCGCCCTTTTCCATCCCTTCTCCCTGCCCTCTTTTCCTGCTTCTCCTCCCCCACCAACCTCCTTCCAGCCTCCTATTGAGTTAAGGGGAAACCTTTCTAATGCACTGAGAAAAAGTCTGATCTTTCATGTTATTGATCCCCCTCCTCCCACCCCCACCCACCCCGGTGGTGCCTGGCTGTGGACGCAGGTGCAAAGGCTGGAGTTAATCACGCTCTCAGTTCAGAGGCTCGGGGCCCCTTGATGAATGTAGCTGCTCATTCCCTTTTATCCTTCCCAACTCTCCTCCCATCCCCTCCCCCACAGGCGGCCACTCCAAGGTGCTCAATATACAGGCTTTTGTTCCTATGCGTTCTTGCAAAGGTGCATCGTATACGTGTATACTTGTACTTTTCTTTGCCCTTTTGTCTTGACATAATTATAGATCCACAGAAAGTTACGAAACAGTACATAGTGTCCCACGGACACTTCATCCGGCTTCCCCCATGGTGATGGGATTAGAACTGCAGTTCTGGGCGAAACCAACGGATGGGGACACAATAATACCATCAACTAGACGACGGACCTCATTCAGTGTCACCAGTGCTTGCATGCCGTGTGTGTGTGTGTGTGTGTGTGTGTGTGTGTGTGTGTGTGTGTGGTTCTATACTATTCAATCCCATGAATAGATTTGTGTAACAGCCACCACCACAACTGAGATACAGAACTGGTGCCCTATTGTAGTCAGACTTCCCCCATCCAGGGGTTCCCCATCTCTGTTGTTCCGTCATTTCGATAATGTTATATAAATGGGGCCTCTGGAGCTTGGCTATGCTCACTAACCACAGTGCCCTTGAGCCACCTTCTTAATGCCAAGTAGCACCCCCGGGTGCACTTCCCAGAGTGTAACTATTCACCCATTGAAGGGTACTTGGGTTGTTTCCAGTTCAGGGCTATTACAAATACAGCTGATGTGAACATTTAGGTACAGGTGTTTATACGAAAGTAAGTTTCATTTATTTGGGATATAGGCCCCAAGGATGCCGTTGCTACGTCTTATGGTAAATACAATATATCTATATCTATATATATATCTATCTATATATATATCTATATATATATATATATAGATATATATATCTATATATATATAATCTATCTATCTATCTATCTATCTATCTATCTATCTATCGATCGCTCAGTGCATGAAATTCATGCACTTGGTTGTGGGGGGAAGTCCCTCAGCCTGGATTACAAGAGGGTGCAGGCCAGGCCACTGGTGCACGATTGGGGCCGGGGAGGGACCATGGGAGGGCTCCAAGGTATGTCCAGCCCATCTCGCTCAGTCCCAATTGGCAGACCCCAGCAGCAAGCTAACCTACTGGTTGGAGCATCTGCCCCCTGGTGGTCAGTGCACATCATAGTGAGCAGTTGAGCAGTCTTAGCATATCATTAGCATATTATGCTTGGATTGGTTGAATGGATGACCAGACACTTAGCATATTAGGCTTTTATTATATAGGACTAGAGGCCCCGTTCACGAATTCATGCACCAGTGGAGTCCTTCGGCCTGGCCTGCCGGATCGGGCTGAAACCAGCTCCCCAACATTCACTGAAGGGTCCCAGATTGCAAGAGGGCACAGGCCAGGCTGAGGGACCCACCAGTGCACAACTGGGGCCTGGGAGGGACTGTGGGAGGGCTCCAGGATGTGTCCAGCCCGTCTCACTCAGTCCCAATTGGCCAGAACCCAGCAGCAAGCTAACTTACTGGTTGGAGCATCTGCCCCCTGGTGGTCAGTGCACATTATAGCGAGCGGTTGAGCTGCCTTAGCATATCATTAACATATTACGCTTTGATTGATTGAACGGCCGACTGGACGACCGGACACTTAGCATACTAGGCTTTTATTATATAGGATATATTTTAGTTGATTTCAGAGAGGAAGGGAGAGGGAGAGAGAAACATCATTGATGAGAGAGAATCATTGATTGGCTGCCTCTTGCCCTGGGGATCAAGCCCACAGCCCCGACACGTGCCCTGACCAGGAATCAAACTGTAACCTCCTCGTTCACAATCAATGCTCAACCACTGAGCCACACGGGCTGGGCTACAGGTTTAGTTCTGTAAGAAATCGCCACACTCTTTTCCAGAGGGGCTGTACTGTGGTATATTCCCACTGAGAGTGTATAAAAGACCCAGTTTCTCCACATCCTTGCCAGCACTCGGTGTTATCAGTGTTGTAGGCGTTAGCCGCCCTGATAGGCAGACAGTGCTATCTCACTGTGGTTTCAACTGGCATCTCCCTGGTGGCTAACTGATGTTGAGCAGCTTTTCAGGGGCTTATTTGCCATCTGTGTCTTCTCTTTGGTGAAATCTGTTCATGCCTTTGGCTCATTTCCTAAGTGGATTGTTTTGTATATTTTAATTAATGGCATAATTGGCATTTTGTTATATCTCATTCTATTTCCTTGTGTGGTTGTTTTTTTTTTTCAATCCCTCAGACACATCCGAGTTACTCTGGGCACATGTAATCTACTGCTTCTCGCTGCTGCACGGGTCTCTGAGGGGGGCATCGGCCACATTTTATCCATCTGTTCCCCCAGGAATGGACACTCAAATTCCTACAACCCCCTCCTCCCCCCAAATAACTCTACAGTAAACATCTTCTTGCCTTATGGGTCATGTGAGAATTTCTTTCTTTTTTTAATTCTTTATTACTTAAAGTATTACATATAGTATTACATATGTCTCCTTTCTCCCCATTGACCAACCCCGGCCACCCCCACTTCCCAAGAATTTCTTTTTTTAATCTTTATTGATTTTTAGAGGGGGGGAAGCAAAGGGATATATATATGTATATATATATTTGTTGTTCCATTTTTTTATGCATTCATTGGTTAATTCTTATATGTGCTCTGACCTGGGATCGAATCCACAGCTTGGCATATCAGGATGATGCTCTAACCAACCGAGCAACCCAGCTGGGGGGCGGGGGGATTCCTTTGAGATTATTCGAAGGATAAGACTCGCTCTGGGGTCACAGGCCACGCCGTCCACATGCCAACCAGCTGTGGACTCTTGCACTCTCTCCACTCCTGGCATTATCCCACTGTCTAATGTTTCCAGGCTAAATGATATAAGGTTATAACATTTTTTTAAAAAATCAACTTTAGCCCAGCTGGCATGGCTCAGTGGTTGAGTGTTGACCTATGAACCAGGAGATCACGGTTTGGATTCCGGGTCAGGGCACATGCCCAGGTAGTGGGCTCCATCCCCAGTGTGGGGCGTGCAGGAGGAAGACGATCAATGATTCTCTCTCATCATTGATGTTTCTCTCTCTCTCTCTCCCTCGCCCTTCCTCTCTGAAATCAATAAACATATTTGTAAAAAACTAAAAATAGAAATCTCTGGGCAGAAATCTTTAATTCTGATTAATCTAACGGATCAATTTTTTTTTTTTTATCTCATGGTTTGTGCATCTGAACTTTTCTTTAAGAAGTTTATTCCTCCCCTAGCTGGTTTGGCTCAGTGGATAGAGCGTCGGCCTGTGGACTGAAGGGTCCCGGGTTTGATTTTGGTTAAGGGTACATGCCTGGGTTTCAGGCTTGATCTCCAGTAGGGGGCATGCAGGAGGCAGCCAATCAATTATTCCCTCTCATCATTGATGTTTTATCTCTCTCTCTCTCTCTCTCTCTCTCCCTTCCTCTCTGAAAGCAACAAAAATAAAACTATATATATAGAAGTTTATTCCTGCCCTGAGATCACAGGCATAGTTAGTCTTCAACATTTTACATTGTTAACTTCATCGTTTTCTGGATACATTTAGGTTTGAATCCACACGGAGCCCACTTCTTCATGTGATGATAAATTTGGGATTCAGTTTTCTTTCTTCCCATAAAGGCAACCACTATTCCCCAGTTCCCTATTCCTGTGGGTCTCAAACTTGAGCATCTTATCAGAATCACTGGGTCCAACCCAGCTGACTCAGTAGGTCTGGGGTGGGACCCCAAAATGTGCATATCTAAGAAGTTCCGGAGTGAGGAGGTGATGTCACTGATGCGGGTGGAGAAAGCACACTTTGAGAATGACTGCCAGACACTAACACCTCTCACCTCATAGGCACCCTTCCCGCCCATTCCCCACCTTCCCCAGCTCTCTCTGCACCGGGGCCCCACCCCATGCCCCTCCTGAAACACCCTCTTTCATCCTCTGGTCCAAGCCCTGAGGTTGTCCACCCTCCTCCTGGACACGCCCCTGTAGTTACAGAGACTTGGGCAGGCGACAACCAGTCCTGTCTCCACCTACGGCCCTGCCATGGTCTTGGGTGGCTGCAGCATCCTCACAGAGACACGTCTGCAGCAGTTTCCCTAGGTCTCCAGTGACCTCGCCGCTCTGCCTCCACCCCCCTCCCATGTCCCATCACTAGCGGTCCCATAACCAAGGTTCCAGCCTCAGCATTCACCCCTCTGGTTTCCCACGCTCCCTCTGACCCTCCGTGGCCTTCACCCATCTCACCCAATGCATTAGCCTTTCCCTCTCTTCCATTCCTCCATACACACTGTTCATGCCCACACCTTCAATTCCCTAAACTTCCTCTCCACTGTGTGTGTGTGTGTGTGTGTGTGTGTGTGTGTGTGTGTGTATGTACATACATAATGTTTTTATTGACTTCAGAGAGGAAGGGAGTGGGAGAGAGAGATAGAAACATCAATGATGAGAGAGAATCATGGATCGGCTGCCTCCTTCACGCCCCCCACAGGGGACCCAGTCTGCAACCCAGGCATGTGCCCTTGACCGGAATTGAACCTGGGACCCTTTTGTCCGTAGGCTGACACTCTATCCACTGAGTCAAACCGGCTAGGGCTCCACTGTGTATTCACTGCTCCACCAGGAAGGTGTGTCCGCGAAGGCACGGGACATACCTATCTAGGTTTCCCCCGCCATGTGTCACCAGAGCCTGACACCATGCCTGGCACTTAGTAGGTGCTTAGTAAACATTTGTAGGATGAATGAAGGAATACATCGCTTCCAGTCCAAGCTGCTGGCTTAGTTCCCCTCTCAGCTCCTCTCCTCCGTCCAGGCCCTCTGTCCCCCTCGCCCAGGTCTCCTGGCCCTGAGACTGGGAACTGAGAGAATGATGCTGGAGGTCTCTGGGCTAAAAGTATTTTCTGTGCCCCCAGGCATGATCGACCTCCCCAGACAACCTACAGGAAAACAGGCCCAACAAATCTCGCTAGGCCCTCGGAAAGTGATCTCTCTTGCTTTGTTGTGCTGGTCAGGGCTGTGTGGAAAGGGTTACAGCACTTACAGAGAGCGGGGGCCCTCCCTCGGGCCCTCCCTGACAACTCTTGAGATTCTCCACAAAGGTCAGATGTTTCCAGAATCTCAACAGACTGCCTGTGTCTGTTTAAAGAGAAAGATGAGTTCCCGGCCCCCAGCCAGGCCTCGTGGGCACTTCTCCCCGGGTTCTGCAGGCACCGGGCCAGATGCCGGCAGAGAGCACTTCCCCTCCCCCTCCTGATGGCCCTGGGCAGGCCGGAGTTCTCCAAACCCCAAGCCTGGAGTCCCAGGGCCTGGGGAAGACTGGCATCCCCCAAACAGGGCACAACACCCACTGTTAGGGCCTGCCATGCCCCAGAAATGATGGGGGAGGGGCAGCTCCCGGTGGACGCTGAATATTTTCAGCGGAAAGGGACTGTTTTCTGACCTGTCACTGTTGAGATGAGGCTGAGAGCGGGGTGGCTGTGATGTAGAGCACCCTGGAGCCTGGCCCCGGCCGGATAGCTCAGTTGGTTAGAGCATCATCCCAATACACCAAGGTTGCAGGTTTGATCCCTGGTCAGGGCACATACAGGAAGCAACCAATGAGTGCATCAGTAAATGGAACAACAAATCGTGTCCCTCACACCCGCTCTAAAAATCAATAAACTAGCCCTGGCCAGTGTGGCTCAGTTCGTTGGAGCGTCGTCCCATACACCAAAGGGTTGCGGGTTGGATTCCCAGTCAGGGCACAAACCCAGGTTGCAGCTTTGATCCCCAGTATCTTTTTTATTTATTTATTATTTTTTTAAAAAAATATATTTTATTGATTGTTTACAGAGAGGAAGGGAGAGAGATAGAGAGTTGGAAACATCGATGAGAGAGAAACATCGATCAGCTGCCTCCTGCACATCTCCTACTGGGAATGTGCCCGCAACCCAGGTACATGCCCTTGACCGGAATCGAACCTGGAGCCCCCCAGTCCGCAGGCCGACGCTCTATCCACTGAGCCAAACCGGTTTTGGCATTTTTTTATTTTTAATCAATACGTTTTTAAATTACTGCAAAGCTACTATGTAAATCACTGTAAACGGAAGGGCCTGGCGGGATGCAACTGTTGGGGTGGTTGGTAGACGTTCCCAGAGTTCTCCGCTATTTCCAGCTCCCTTCCTCTGGGCGTGCTCTGGGAGTTAGGTGTAACCATGTGACTGACTCCGGCCAGTGCGATGTGGGGTGTGGTTCTCATGCTTCTTCATCCCTTGCAAGTGGTGATCCCTGAAGCTTCAGGTTGGGATGGTGGCTTCCTAAGAAGACAGGTGCTGACTCGGGTGCTGACTCAGGGTGAGCCTTGGCGAGCCACATTGGGGATGAAGCCAAGAAATATACATCTTTGCTGTTTTAAGCTACTGATCTGCTTAGAGGTGTTTGTTACTGCAGCATCACCTAGCTTGCCCTGACTGCTGGTCAGTGGCGATGGGGGAGTTTCGTGTCTTTGCCTAAATGTTCCTGTAGTTTTCATCCCTTTTACAATGAGAAGATACCATTTGTCATTTTACATCAGTGGTTCTCAACCTTCCTAATGCCGCGACCCTTTCATACAGTTCCTCATGTTGTGGTGACCCCCAACCATAAAATTATTTTTGTTGCTACTTCATCACTATAATGTTGCTACTGTTACGAATTGTAATGTAAATCTGATATGCAGGGTGTATTTTCATTGTTACAAATTGAACATAATTAAAGCACAGTGATTAATCACAAAAACAGTATGTAATTATATATGTATTTTCCGATGGTCTTAGGCGACCCTTGTGAAAGGGTCATTCGACCCCCAAAGGGGTCGTGACCCACAGGTTGAGAACCACTGCTTTACATAGTTCTACCCCATTTCTTTCTTTCTTTCTTTTTAATATATATATATATATATATTATTGATTTTTTGAGAGAGAGAGGAAGGGAGAAGTAGAGATAGAAACATCAATGAGAGAGAAACATCCTCAATCAGCAGCCTCCTGCACACCCCCCACAGGCGATCGAGCCCACAACCCGGGCATGTGCCCTGACCAGGAATCAACTGGTGACCTCTTGGGTCCTGGCTGGACACTCAACCGCTGAGCTACACCAGCCGGGCTACCCCATTTCTTTATTTTATTTTTTAAAATATATTTTTACTGATTTCAGAGAGGAAGGGAGAGGGAGAGAGAGATAGAAACATCAGTGATGAGAGAGAATCAGGGATCGGCTGCCTCCTGCATGCCCCCCAACAAGGGATCGAACCTACAACCCAGGCATGTACCCTTGACCGGAATTGAACCCAGGGTGCTTCAGTCTGCAGGCTGACGCTCTATCCACTGAGCCAAACCGGCGAGGGCCCTCATTTCTTTAAATAGCCTCATAGCATTCTATTCTTCGGATAAACCATAATGTATTATAGCTGACCACTATGGAGAGACCTGTAGGTTGTTTCCGGTTATCCACACTCTAAGCTACACTGTTGCAACATTTATGGGAAAGGAAGTACTGATATTTATTTTCCCGTTCTTGGTTCTTATCTGGCAGTTTGCAGCTCAGCGATCAAGAGGGTACAGAGATGAATAAGCCAAGCATGCCTGCACCCTTCCCAGGATACACGCATGAAGGGCTGGTGAGTGCTTACGTGGGCATGCGTGGAGCTGGGAGCCGGTCCCAGAAGAGCAGGCAGAAAAGCACAGATTTACGCAACCTGAGCTGGAATGAGCCTATCTCGTAGGTCCAGGCAGATCAGTTAACGGCCTGGAAACTCCAGAGCTCTGAATGAGTTCTGACTCACGGACAGTCACCCATCAACAAATCATCCTAGTTGACTTTCTCCCAGCACACTGTGCAGTCTTCGGGAAGGCCTTATGACATTAATCATTATAACCCTAAAAAACACAGATAGAGGCCTCTTCCTCTTCCTTTATTTCTATTTAGGGGCTTTTTTCCATTGCTTTTCAAGATGAAAATGGCTTTTTTTTTCCTGATTATAAAGGAAATGTTTGCTCACTATAAAAAAGAAATAAATCAGCCCGGCCGGTGTGGCTCAGTGGTTGAGCGTCAACCTATGAACCAGGAGGTCACGGTTTGATTCTGATCCAGGGCACAAGCCCGGGTTGTGGGCTCGATCCCCAGTGTGGGGCACGCAGGAGGCAGCCGATCAATGATTCTCTCTCATCACTGATGTTTCTATCTCTCTCTCCCTCTCCGAAATCAATTTAAAAAAAAAAAAAATCAGGCAATGCCAAAATGCATAAAAAAGAGAGTGCAGCCCTGACCGGTTTGGCTCAGTGGATAGAGCGTCGGCCTGCGGACTGAAAGGTCCCAGGTTCGATTCCAGTCAAGGGCATGTACCTGGGTTGGGGGCACATCCCCAGTGGGAGGTGTGCAGGAGGCGGCTGATCGATGTTTCTCTCTCATCGATGTTTCTAACTCTCTATCCCTCTCCCTTCCTCTCTGTGAAAAATCAATAAAATATACTTTAAAAAAAGAAGAAAGAAGAGAGTGCAAATCACCGAGCGATGCCACCATTGGCACTTTGGAGCACATCCTTCTGGACTGTCTCTGTGCCCGACTGCACACCCTCACTGGCCCATGGGTAAAGGTGCCAGTCCTCTAGGTTTCTGTCCTCCCGGGAAGGGCTGCCACGTACCCCATCACCCGTGTGCACCCCAGAGCGTCTCATCCCCTCCCTCCTGTGTAGATCCAGTAAGACTTAATAAGCCCTTAATGAGCTTAATAGAGCACCTAAACACGGCGTTATGACTCCAACCATTTACCGCACCGTGAAGGACTCCACCTCCCGTGCCATTGGAGGTGAATTCACAGAGGAGAGGGGTGGGAAGGACGCCCTGCTTGGGTAAGACCGGCTGGTTCTATCGCCGAGTTCTAGCCCCGCCTTTGCCACTTTGCTGGTGGGCAAGTCCCTTCCCCTCTCTGAGCCTCACCTGCAAATGTGAGTGTGAGGGACAACTGTGCACAGTACTAAGTACTAGGTGCCGGGTACTAAGTAGAGGCACTGGGATTCCACTGGTTTGGCTCAGTGGATAGAGGGGTGGCCTGCAGGACTGAAGGGTCCTGGGTTCGAATCCTTTCATGGGCATCTCGGTTGCAGGCTCCTCCCCTGGTCGGGCACAACCAATCGACGTGTTTCTCTCCCATCGATGTTTCTGTCTTTCCCTCTCTCTCTAAAAATCAATGGAAAAATATCCTCTGGTGAGGATTTAAAAAAGAAAAGAAAAGAAATGTGGATTGTCTCTTTTAAGGCGTTCCCGTGTCTGACTCTGACTCGAGTCCTGGAAAGAGCTTCCTGAGCCACCCTGCTCCTGCAAGTGGCCCCAGGCAGGCCCGGAGGCCTGTGGGCGCCTCACTTTCCTCATCCACAAAACGGAGCCCCTGGCCTGCTCTACCTGTCTGACAGGTCGGCCGGCGTGAGGTGGCGGTGAGGCACCGCCTGGGAAAGTGTTTTGGAAACTCACGTGCTTTTACCCGGGGAATGCTGCCTCATCACATCTCCGGTCCACTGCCCAGCGCGGGGAAGCATGATGGGAGCACTCGCTGTGACTTCCTTACGCGGGGTTCACGGGGACGGAGGGGTGTCCACGGGAGCCCCTGGGCGCCGGGCTCTGCTCTGGGGCTGGGAGACAGGGGGAGGAAAGACAGACCAGGCCCTTCTCACAGAGCTGAGGTGCTCGGGGAGAGGCAGGCCACACCAAGGGTGAGAAAGGAGAAACAAGATCCGCTCAGGGAAAGGCCAGTGCTTGGTGGAGAGGGACAAGGCAGGGGCCAGTGTAGTGGAGACCGGAGAAGGCTTCTCTGAGGCTGTCACACCTGAGCAACCAGGACAGCCGTGCCAGTACCTGGCACCACGTGTTCCAGTGCCAAAGCCCCGAGGCAGGGACACCCTCCAGGTCAAGGAGGAGGCGCTGGGAGGCGGGCCAGGGTTTAAGCCAGCGGTTCTCAACCCGTGGGTTGAGACCCCTTTGGCGGGTACGACCCTTTCACAGGGGTTGCCTAAGACCATCCTGCATATCAGATATTTACATGACGATTCCTCACAGTAGCAACATGACGTGATGAAGTAGCCACGACAATAATTTTATGGTTGGGTCCCAACATGAGGAACTGTATTTAAAGGGCCAGAAGGTTGGGAACCACTGGTTTAAGCAGAGGCGACATAGGATCTAGTTCATGTGGCATTAAGATTGCCCTCCGGACCTGGAGGGTATCACGCTAAGTGAAATAAGTCAGTCAGAGAAAGACAAGTAGCACATGATCTCACTCATATGTGGAATCTAATGAACAAAACAAACTGATGAACGGAGTGGATCCAGAGACATGGAAGCATGGAACAGAGGGCGGGATCTTGGAGTGAAGGCAGGGGAGGGTGGGTGGGGGGGAGGTAATTAACCAAAGACCTTGTGTGCATAGATGCATAACCCATGGGCACAGACAGGGGTGGTGAGGGCTTGCGGGGGGGGGGTGGGGTGGGAGGAAGGGGCAGGCTAGAGGGGGTCAATGGGGGGAAAATGGGGGACATATGTAATACTGTCAATAATAAAGAATTATTTAAAAAACAAAACAAACAAAAAAAAAGAAATAGGCTACAAGCAACGAAAGGGGAAAAAATATCACCCTCCATTGGGGTTGCAGTGCCATCTCCCACAGGCTGTGTTGGGCACCCCAGGAAAATCTGAGGGCCTGCTAGAGCTAAATCTGAACCAGCCCAAACGTCGGAACCTGCATACTAGCAGAACTGAGACACAGAGTTTAGACAGGCAGCTGGTCTAGGGTCACCCTGCTGCTCCATTCCCTGGTTGGCATTTGGCCCAGGCCTCTGACCCCGGCCTCTGAACCCCGCCTCTGCCCCCCGAGGCCACCCCACCAGGGGAGGGTGGGAGGGTGTCTTCACTGAGGCCACAAGGGCTGAACGGGGGCCCAGTGCCCCAAGGCTTCCCGCTTGGGCCTCAGCCACAGAGACCCACAGACTGGGCTCCGGAGAGAAAATGCATTGCCCAGCTGGGCCTCCTCCTGCACCGCCAGGCCCGGCCCTCCGCCCTCAGCTGGCAGGGGCAGGGAGGAGGGGCGGGCCTCCGGGCCCAGCCAGCCAAGAGCAACCTGATCCAGCAGGAAACGGGCCTTCGGCCAGACCAAGCACCAACCCAGCACCTGGAGCCTTTGTTCCCTTTATTCCTGTTGCAAACTTTCCCAGGCACCTGCACCTGGGCCTGGCCAGGACTCCCACGAGATCTGGTAGCCCGACGACGGGGTGAGACCCCGAGGGAGGTCTCGTGGTATTAGAACAACAACCACCATGATAACAGGATCCACCTTCGGCGCTCTGACTACACGCGGGTGTCATTTCGTTTAACCCTCACACCAGACCCGTGAGGCAACAGCTATTATCATCCCCATTACACAGATTAGGAAATAGAGGCACACAGAGGGGTGATAATTTTGCAAGGTCACGCGGTATAAGGAAGTCACAACAGCCCGGGCTTCAGACTCAACACACCCCATCCCCACGTGCGTCTTTGACCTTGGACAAGGCACACGTGTGTGCATGTTACCAAGCCTGTCGCCTGATTCTGACCTCGGTGGACGGCTGTGCAGATGAAATGATTTGAGGACCTCACAGCCTTTGGCGCCTGGCTCCCATGCCAGACACACCTTGCCACCCTCCTCCCCACTTCCCACAGCTCCGTGACCTTCAGCATGTGACCATCACTCAGCCTCAGTTTCCTCACCAAAGAAATCAGACAATAATATTACCTCACCGGCCTGGGGAAAGCCTGGAGCCCATCTGTCTCTCTCTCTCTCTTTTTTTTAATTTAGCACTTTAGCCGTGGCTGGTTTGGCTCAGTGGACAGAGCGTTGGCCTGCGGACCGAAGGGTCCCAGGTTCGGGTCCAATCAAGGGCACATGCCTGGGTTGTGGGCTCGATCCCCAGTAGGGGGCATGCAGGAGGCAGCCAATCAATGATTCTCTCTCATCATTGTTTCTTTTTTTTTTTTTTAAATATATTTTATTGATTTTTCACAGAGAGGAAGGGAGAGGGATAGAGAGAGTTAGAAACATCGATGAGAGAGAAACATCAATCAGCTGCCTCTTGCACATCCCCCACTGGGGATGTGCCTGCAACCCAGGTACATGCCCTTGACCGGAATCGAACCCGGGACCTCCCAGTCCGCAGGCTGACGCTCTATCCACTGAGCCAAACCGGTTTTGGCTCATCATTGTTTCTATCTCTCTCCCTTCCTCTCTCTGAAATCAATAAAAATATAAAAAAAACTTAGCACTTTGTTTATTTATTTATTTATTTAGTATTTATTGTTAATCTTCACCCAAGAATGTTTTCCCTCTGATTTTTAGAGAGAACGGAAGGTAGAGGGAGAGACTGAGAGAGAGAAACATTGATGTGAGAGAGACATATCGATTGGTTGCCTCCTGCATGAGTCCCGAGGGGTCTGGGGATCAAGCCCGCAACCAAGGTACGTGCCCTTGACCGGAATCGAACCTGGGACCCTTCGGTCTGCAGGCCCACGCTCTATCCACTGAGCCAAACAGGCCAGGGGTGGAGCCCATCTCTTGAAATGGCTGCCACACTCCTGAGACCATCTGGGAAAGATGTTATTTTATACCAAGTTGCCTTCTTTACTTTCCACCCAAATAAACACAGACACACAAATGGAAAAACCAGTCTTGGAACCACTCTCCCCTTGAGACAAAAGCCAGTCTTACTCATACTGCTGGGCTCAGTGGGTTCTCCCAGAAGAAAAACCAGAAGTGACCGCTCGGGTCACCACGTGGCTAACAGAGTTCTCTCCAGTTCCACACCCTGAGACAAGAGGAGTGATCCCACTCGAGACGCACATGCCAAGTGAAGGGGAGATCCACCAGGGATTTCAGCCATAAAAACAACAACAAAATGCCTTTTCCTAGAAACCAGCCAATATTTATCAAGTTCTGGTTGTCCACAAAGGCGCTATGGGCCTGTATGGTTTGTGTCCCCGATATCAGGGGATAAACATGAAAACATAAGCACTCGTCCCGTCACAATGGCTCAGTGGTTGGGCATCAACCTATGAACCAGGAGGTCATGGTTAGATTCCTGGTCAGGGCACATGAGTGGGTCTCGGGCTTGATGCTCAGTGTGGGGCGTGCAGGAGGCAGCCGATCAATGATTCTCTCTCATCATTGATGTTCCTATCTCTTTCTCCCTCTCCCTTCCTCTCTGAAATCAAGAAAAATACATTAAAACAATAAAAGAAAACATCAGCATACATCTGTTGTAGGTATACCTCAGGAGGGTGGTCCCACTTTTCCGATTCCCAATGCACACTTTGGGGATCAATTGCTCTTCTCTAGCCTCATGCTGCCATTCAAGTAGGGGCTGCCAATCATCCTACATCCCTGCCCCTGGCCACAGGGATTGGTCCAAGGGAACAGCATGTAATCCAGAAAAACCAAGTCTATCAGAGCTCTCCCAGGAGATAAACGTTGGAGCTGAAGACACGATGAGTGGCAAGAGAGGAGCCATCATGGCCTCTCGGATTCCTGTCGTCCCTAAGGCAGGCTCCGCCTCCTCATCCCCTGGTGCTGCGGTTCAATGAGCCAATAAATTCCTGTCTGTTCCTGGCCTCACCCAACCACCAGGCATTGGTCGAACGGTCATAAACACAACAGAGCAGTAGGAGAGATGTCACGGGCAAGACTTGAGGATTTGCCAAGTGAAAGGTTTTTGGTTTTATTTTTTTAATATATTTTATTGATTTTCCACAGAGAAGAAGGGAGAGGGATAGAGAGCTAGAAACATCGATGAGAGAGAAACGTCGACCAGCTGCCTCCTGCACACCCCCGAGTGAGGATGTGCCCGCAACCCAGGTACATGCCCTTGACCGGAATTGAACCTGGGACCCTTGAGTCCGCAGGCCGACGCTCTATCCACTGAGCCAAACCAGTTCGGCAAGTGAAAGTTTTAAGCAATCAGGCTGTGAGGTCAGACCCAGACAAGAACACCTCATTCATTCAAGTCAACAAATATTTATTCAGCCCTTACTTGTTACGCACTTAGGACATAGCAGCGACCGAGAGAGACGAGGTCCTTTCCTCACTGGGGAGTTGTCAGAAGGGACTTCCTAGAGTTGGAGAGGCTTGAGGGGGTCACCGAGGGATGGTACAACGTGGCCCAGCAGGAACGGGGGCGGGGAGAAAAGCATAAATAAGAACATGGCGGTATAAGACAGTAGTGTCCCTGAAGGCACAATGTCTTGTATCTCCATAGTGCCTGGCTACAGTGGGCACTCAATAAGTGTTTATGGTCCAGCTGGCGTGGCTCAGTGGTTGAGTGTCAACCTATGAACCAGGAGGTCACGGTTCCACTCCCTATGGTCACATGCCCGGGTTGCGGGTTTGATTCTCAGCGTGGGACATGCAGGAGGCAGCCGATCCATGATTCTCTCTCCTGATATTTCAATCTCTCTCCCTGTCTCTTCCTCTCTGAAATCAATAAAAATATATTTTAAAAAATAATAAAAAATAAGTGTTTATTGCATGTATGAATGAGTGAAAGGATGAATGAATGAATGAGGTCAAGTACAAGTCATCTGGGGGGGAAGGCAGGCCATCCAGCTGGGCTGGAGAAGAGCTACTTTTAGAGAAGGTAACGCTGAGGAAGGAAGACTGAAGCCAGGCCACAGAGGACCTCAATGAAAAATGTGGACTTTGCATGGGCCACATCACACAGTCCCAGGGCGGGGACGGGCTGGCCCGGCGGCAGAGCGGCTCCCGTCGGCCCTGTGTGGCCCCCCATCTCTGTTGTGGTCGCCACACCCAGCCAGACTCCACCCAGCACCCTAACCAGCACCACAGCACTGCAAGGTCATGCCCCAGACACCACCGCCCTCCTGGCTCCTGGGCCAAACTGCCAACACAGCATTTCTGCCCAGCCTGTAATTTACATATGACCACGCTTGGCCCTCTGCAGACATACACCCGCTGCGGCAGCTGCCGGAATAGGAGAAAAGGTCTGGTGTCCACCCCAACCCTGGCACCTGGGCTGCAGAGAGGGGGTTAAAGTCCCTCAGGGAGGCTGAGGCTGGGCACAACCTGTGTCACCATACTTGGCTCCATGGCCTAGGATTAGGCAGACAGCGCCCTCTTGTGGCCAGGATCCACCCTGCACCTTGGTCTTTTGGGACAGTAAAAATTTGCCTTTAATTTTTCAATTTTTATTTATTTTTTAAAAATATCTTTTATTGATTTAAGAGAGGAAGAGAGAGATAGAAACATCAATGATAAGAGATGACCACTGATTGGCTGCCTCTTGTACGCCCCATACTGGGGATCGAGCCCACAACCTGGGCATGTGCAACCCAGGCATATGCCAAGACCACGAATTGAACCGTGACCCGACCTCCTGGTTTATAGGTCGATGCTCTACCACCGAGGCAAGCCAGCCCAGCTAATTTTTTTCTTTAAAGAGAAAATATCGCCCTAACCGGTTTTGCTCAGTGGATAGAGCGTCGGCCTGAGGATTCAAGGGTCCCAGGTTTGATTCTGGTCAAGGGCATGTACCTTGGTTGTGGGCACATCCCCAGTAGGGAGCGTGCAGGAGGCAGCTGGTTGATGTTTCTAACTCTCTATCCCTTTCCCTTCCTCTCTGTAAAAAATCAATAAAATATATTTAAAAAAAAGAAAAAAGAAAAAATCGGCCTAGCCAGCATGGCTCAGTGGTTGAGTGTTGACCTCTGAACCTGGAGGTCAGGGCATATGCCTGGGTTGTGGGCTCAATCCCCAGTAGGAGGCATGCAAGAGGTAGCCGATCCATGATTCTCTCTCATCATTGATGTTTCTCTCTCTCTCTCCCTCCCTCTCCCTTCCTGTCTGAAATATAAATGAACTCAATAAAAGTATTTCTTTTTTAAAAAAGAAAATATCTTTCTGAAAAGCCAAGCACACAACTACATCATTTAAGTTAGACAGACTGCTCTGTCAAGGAATCTCATAGTAAAGACTTTTGGAAAAAGCTGTTTCAGATTTTCCAAAGCCCACACAAATTTTTCTGACTCTCATTTCCTTGAACGCTTATGTGCTGAGGCGGAAGAACGAGATGTCCAGACACGGCTGTTTTAGTGTCTTGCCGGCTCCGTGGAGGGTCTCCCCGGGCCAGTCTGTTCCGTGAGGTTACGCCACAGGCCTCCCACCGCTTTGTAATTCTCACAGCTCCAGCAGGGCAGGTAGCTGCCTCCTCGGCTAAAGGAAATGACCAAGTGGAGGGCTCCTCCGTAGACATTCCTTGGCTCTGAACACCCAGCTTTTCACCTCGATCGTGTTTGTTTACCGTGGGGGCCAGCCCAGGAGTGGCGGCGATGTTAACGCGTTTTACAAGCATTTCTGTCTGTGTTAGGTAACGTCACGCCCTGTTGACGTTCTAGTGGGTGGTGGTGTGTCTGTGTGGAGGAGGATGGCGAGTCCAACACAACTCGAGACAGATTCTGATCTCAGGGGCCGGGATCCACCTTAGACACAACACCCACACAGGACACAACCTGCAAACAGCCACAAGTCAGCGGGAGAGTAAACGAAACATGCATGTGCTGAGGGCAAGAATCAGGGTGGGTGGAAGGCTGACAGCAGGATACTTGCTGCAAAGAGAGCTTGAGAAGAGTCTGGGAGCATGCCAGACCCACGGACGGAGGCCTTCGGGTGCTGGAGTGACTGTCAAGGAGGAAGCCAGCATCTACCCATCTTTGGAGACACAGCCATTATTCCCCCACAGCACAGAGGCCCACCTCGACCGCCTCTGAGTGTTGCGTCCTTGCCAAAGACCCCACAGGCCTTCCACCTTCCTTCTGCCCAACACCAGGCTGCCCGTGATCAAACAGGAGCCGCACAATCAAACACGACCAGGGCCCTAGCTGGTTTGGCTCAGTGGCTAGTCCAGGGGTGGGCAAACTTTTTGACTCGAGGGCCACAATGGGTTCTTAAACTGGACCGGAGGGCCGGAACAAAAGCATGGATGGAGTGTTTGTGTGAACTAATATAAATTCAAAGTAAACATCATTACATAAAAGGGTACGGTATTTTTTTTTTTTTTTTTTAGTTTTATTCATTTCAAACGGGCTGGATCCGGCCTGCGGGCCGTAGTTTGCCCACGGCTGGGCTAGAGCATTGGACTGCGGAGTGAAGGGTCCCGGGTTCGATTCCGGTCAGGGCACATGCCTGGGTTGCAGGCTCGATCCTCAGTAGGGGGCATGCAGGAGGAAGCTGATCCATGATTCTCTGTCATCATTGATATTTCTTTCTTTTTTAAAAATATATTTTATTGGTTTTTTACAGAGAGGAAGGGAGAGAGAGAGTTAGAAACATCGATGAGAGAGAAACATCGATCAGCTGTCTCCTGCACATCTCCCACTGGGGATATGCCCGCAACCAAGGTACATGCCCCTGACCGGAATCGAACCTGGGACCCTTCAGTCCGAAGGCTGACGCTCTATCCACTGAGCCAAACTGGTCAGGGCTCATCATTGATATTTCTATGTCTCTCTCCCTCTCCCTTCCCCTCTGAAATCAACAAAAACCCTATTTAATAAAACCCTAATATGCAAATCGACCAAACAGTGGAATGACCAGTCGCTATGGCGCAGGGGGCAGATGCTCAATGCAGGAGCTGCCCCTGGAGACCAGTGCGCTCCCACAGGGGGAGCACCGCTCACCCAGAAGCTGGGCTCATGGCTGATGAGTGTAGCAGTGGTGGCGGGAGTCTCTCCTGCATCCATGGCAGTGCTAAGGACCCTTACGGGGCGTGAGCCTAAGCTGGCAGTCGGACATCCCCCGAGGGGTCCCAGACTGCATGCAAGAGGGCTCAGGCAGGGCTGGGGAACCCCCTCCCCCCAGGGCATGAATGTCATGCATCAGACCTCTAAAAACAACACATAAACAACAAACATTACTAGGGATACGGGGCCCACTTGTACACCTCTCACTGCCCCTAAGGCTGTACATGGGGGCATCCAGGTACCCCTTGCCAGCACAACCTTGGTTGAGGTACTACTGGTTATGCCTCTGTCCTGGCTCTGCCTGAGTATCAGAAGGGAGCAAACCAAGTCCTTCAGATCTACAGAGTGGGGAAGGCTCCCAACTCCAGAAGCCAGGAATTCTCCCTGTCACTGCAGAGAACACTTGGGCAGGGTTGGCGCAGATGTGCCCACGGATGGGGCTGCAGCACACACACGTGCCAGCCGTCCACTCTGACTGTAACTAGCCTGGAAGTCAGTCCCAGTCGGTCCCGGGATGCAGCACAGAGGGCACAGATGCTGAGCTGCAGGACCGGAGCCGTGTGGCTGGAGGGCAGGAGGAGTCAGCTGTCTTTAACCACATCTCAGACAAGGAAGGTTATTAGGGAGGAATGTTGGGTGTGGGGATGCGGAATTCCTCCGGGCCTGTCTATGCTCCGCTAGCGATTATTCGAAAGACAAACAGAGGCCAGTTTACTCACTGACGGTGGGATATGAGGGGACCAGGAAGGTGCTCAGTGAGAAAGCAATTCAACTGAAGACAAGCAGATGCACCACACAGCTGGGAACATTAGGACATCAGGTGAAGAAACGATAGGGGCAGAAACAGAATATGGGGGACCAGCTAGAATTGTAAGAAATACGAATCCTGCTCTGTTAACCGTGATTGTTTTGTTCTGATGAAAGAAGGCACCTAATGACCTGGCTTCGAGTTGCATGCGGGACCTGGGGGCTCACCTGGAAACGCAGCCCATCCTCTCCGCCCAGGAGCTGCCTATCATCAGGGAAAGATTAATCACCTTGTTGCAGAAACCAGAGCCGCCAGCCCTTTGAAGACCCCCCAACCTTTGCACCCACAGGCCTTTGACAATCTCCAGCCCCCGATGACCTGTACACTGCCCATTTGGCATTCCCTTCCCCATGTAATCTTTGCCCTTCTACCCGATATAAGCAGCTGGCTTAAGGTGAGGGGTAGAGCAGATATTTGTGGACAGCCTGCTGCTCTCCCATACGGCGGCATTATTGGAATAAACGCTCACAGATGACTCAATCCTGTCTCTGCTTAATTGGCTTAAGTTGTGACAGGCAGCCCCTGTTGTCCAGTTACAGAAAGACCAAGCCACCTTCTCACCAGCCCATTTCCAACTCCTGGGGTCATCTCTGCATTTGGATTTCCCCCAGGACTTCGAACCCCTCAGAGGCAGCCCCCTCTCGTGACCATAGATTAGGACAGTGGTCGGCAAACCGCGGCTCGCGAGCCACATGCGGCTCTTTGGCCCCTTGAGTGTGGCTCTTCCACAAAATACCACATGCGGGCGCCCACGTACAGTGCGATTGAAATTTCGTGGCCCATGTGCAGAAGTTGGTTTTTGGCCTGGGCGAGTCTATTTTGAAGAAGTGGTGTTAGAAGAAGTGGGGGGTGTCGGGAGACGCGGTGCAGGCGGGCCGAGGGATTCGCAGCCTGGGAGAGGTGCACAGGATTCATGCACAAGTTGAGTGAGCCAGTCAGTCAGCAGTCTCATTGTGCAGTGGTTAGTGCTAGTCGTGTCCGCAAATCGCACGCAGGTGACAAAAGATAGAGGAAACAAGTACACAAGACGAGTGTGGATGGGAGAGTTGGAAGGGGTCGACCTCATCGAACGTACCTCCATCAGACTGAGGACGTTTTTAGCAAAGGCCAGCTTAGGAGGACGCTAATTAAGACAATAACAGTGTACCTACCTATATAGTTTAAGTTTAAAAAATTTGACTCTCAGGAGAAATTTCAATCGTTGTACTGTTGATATTTGGCTCTGTTGACTAATGAGTTTGCCGGCCACTGGTTTAGGGTCACCCTGGGCAGGGCTCGCCCACTGTTTTGGGAACGGGCCTGGCTCATGGCCAGGTCACTGGGAGAGGTCTGCCCTTAGGGATGACCTCAGCGTTTGGACCTGGATCTGCTTGGACTTGGCTCCTCACTAAACGACCCAGGTAGGCTCTGTGATCTGGCTTCTGGACAGAACCTCTGGGCTGCTGAGCCTGGAGGCGGGGAGGGGGTGAGACAGGGATAGTATTTGCTTCTAGGTAACAGAAACCCTGCGGGAATCTGGCTTAGCCAGCGAGGAAGCCCCAGGGGAGGGTGGGCTTTCAGGTCTGTGGCTATGGCATCCCGATGGGGACACAAAGTGTCCTTTAGGGACAGTGCCGTTTTTCCCTTCACGCACGAGGCTGCCTGCTTCCCCACAGTCTCACCAACAGAACGTGCTGTCAGACATTTGGATTTTTGCCAATCTGATAGGTGCCAAGCGGCATCGCCGTGTTATTTCCACTTTAATTGCTCTTATTGTGAGAGAAGTTGAGCATTTTTTCCGTCTGCTTAAGGGCTACTAGTGTTTCCTTTTCTGAGAAATCTGGCTCACTTGCCATCTGGGTTGCTGGTCTTGGGTGCGGGTTCTGTCTGTCTGTCTCTCTGCTGGTGGTGGAACCCAGGTGACTGAGAGGCGGAGGAGTCAGGAGGGCTGTGTTCTGTCTGTGGCTAAACTCATCCCAGTTCCCCACCCCAGGCTCCCTCTCCTGCTTCTTCTATAGGTAAGAAGAGCTGCCCTAGCCAGTCTGGCTCAGTGGATAGAGCGTCGGCCTACGGACTGAAGGGTCCTGGGTTTGATTCTGATCAAGGGCACGTACCTCAGTCGCAGGCTCCTCCCTGGCCCCTAGTTGGGGCATGTGCAGGAGGCAACCAATCAATGTGTTTCAATCACATGGATATTTCTGTCTGTCTTTCTCTCTCTCTTCCATTCTCTCTAAAAATCCATGGAAAAATATCCTCAGCTGAGAATTAACAAAAACTCACGTTCCACCCGGCCAGTGTGACTCAGCGATTGGGCGTTGACCCATGAACCAGGAGGTCAGGGTTCGATTTCCGGTCAGGGCACATGCCCGGGTTGTGGGCTCCATCCCCAGTAGGAGGTGAGTAGGAGGCAGATGATGAATGATTCTCTTATCATTGATGTTGCTCCCTTTCTCTCTCTGAAATCAATAAAAATATATTTAAGCAAACATAAAAACACCTCACGTTCCTAATCTGCCTTACTTCTCGGTGGCCACGTGACACCGGCCTGCTCGGTGAGATGAGAGTGGAAGGGTGCTCGGGAATTTCTGGGAAACCTCTGGTTAGAAAAGGGACCGGGGTCACTGGCGTAGCCCCTTCCTTCCTGCCTCACTCTGGATGGAATGGCTGCCTTCTTGACACCATAAAGGAAAGACAGAGAGAACCAAAGACATGTTGATCCTGATACCATTCCAGCCACCAAACCCAGGCCAGGTACCGCCTCCCTCCAGACTTGTGCACCGAGCTCATTAAACATCTTCACGCTTAAACCGCCGCTTGTGCCCTGGCTGGTTTGGCTCAGTGGATAGAGTGTCAGTCTGGGGACTAAAGGGTCCCAGGTTCGATTCTGGTCGGGGGCACATGCCCAGGGGCACATGCCCAGGTTGCAGGCTCGGTGCAGCCAATCAATAATTCTCTCTCGTAAATGATGTTTCTCTCTCTCTTTCTCTCTCTCCCCCTTCCTCTCTGAAGTCAGTAAAAATATATTTAAAAAACAAACAAACAGAAAAACCCCACCGCTTGTCAGGGTGTGTGTGACGGGCGGGGGTGTCCTGCTACTTGCTGATAAAAACAGTCCTAATTGATATACGCGGGGAGCAAGAAAACATGTCCCGGAAGTCACCCCTTCGTCTCCCTGGATTTCTCAGAATATTGGCTACCATTGGTTCACATGCTCTTTCCTGAACCAAGTGCCTTCAGGGGGAATAGGTTCCCCTTGGGCCAATGGGGTGACACCTGGGGTGTGAGGGTCAACTTCCCCTGAGGCAGATGGGCACAAACAAAAGAGGAGGGTCCAGCCGGTGTGGCTCAGTGGTTGAGCACCAACCTATGAACCAGGAGGTCACGGTTTGATTCCCAGTCAAGGGCACATGTCCAGTGTGGGGCATGTGGGGAGGCAGCTGATCCATGATTCTCTCTCATCATTGATGTTTCTATCTCTCCCTCTCCCTTCCTCTCTAAAAAATCAATAAAGGGGAAAAAATACATGAAGAGACTACATTCGCTTATACACTCCACAAAGTCAGGGGTATCCCTGATCCCCAGGAATTGATGGAAAATGTTGGCCAGGACAGAGCCCTTCAACATCAACCCAGAGGCCTGCCTGCACCTTGGCATGAGTCCCCTGAGTTGGGGGCTATGGTAATTCAATAGGCTGCCCTCGGACCTAATTGCACTGGTACCTGCTCTATATTTCCCAGTCGAGACCACAAGAAACCCGTGTTGCCTTAGCTGGTTTTGCTCAGTGGATAGAGTGTCGTCCTGCAGACTGAAGGGTCCTACGTTCGATTCCAGTCAAGGGCACATGCCTGGGTTTCGGGCTCGATCCCCAGTGTGGGGCGTGCAGGAGGCAGCCGATCCATGATTCTCTCTCATCATTGATGTTTCTATCTCCCCCCCATCCCTTTCTCTTTGAAATCAATAAAAATGTCTTTTTTAAAAATTAAAAAGACACCAGTGTCTCGAAGATCACGAGGTGGGCGTGGCGCTGGGCTGTTGAGCCCATTTTGGTTCCCAGGCATCATCCCTTCCTTTTCTGGGGCCGCCCACAACACCCCTCACCTCTCGCTCAGCCCTCTGGCTCAGTGTCCGGAAGTCTCCGCTTTCTTCTCTTTCCAAAGCAGGGGCGGCCTTTTGACCCTCGCCAACCTTCCCTTCCCTCTCGTTTTCCATTTGTAATTCTGCAAAGGCCGCTGGCTGTGATTCAGCATCCTCCTCAGGGGCCAGGATACAATTAGTCCAGGCCAAGGGACCTGACTTCCCGTAGCCAGGAGCTCACTGGCAAACCCTGCCACCCACCCACCCAGGCCTCGGTAAGCACTAGCTCCTTCCTGGTGATGCTCACGCGCCAGCCAGGTCTGAACGGCCAAGCCCCATTGCCCTCGGGTTCCTGTCTTCTGTGGCCTCCGCCCGCGTCCCCCCTCTCGGCTCCTAGCAACAGGCCTGCTCTGTCTTTCGTCATCTCTCTCTGAACCGAACAAAAAACTCCATTCAATGGTCCTCCCTGGCAGTGCTCTGTAACAGTTAGGCCTGCTTCCCCCATTATAACAAGTAATATACGCTCATTAAAGAAAAATCCAGTTAAGTAGGAAGATGGAATAAGGGAAAGTAACTCCCTGTCCCATGACCTAAATCCTGCGTAGTTAACATCGCAGTGCCTTCTGGGAGGTGTTACGACTTGTTCATTTTGGAGTGCTTTCTTTTAAGAATTTCCTTCTAACACTACCTGGTTTGGCTCAGTGGATAGACTGTTGGCCTGTGGACTGAAAGGTCCCAAGTTCGATTCGGGTCAAGGGCACCTGCCCGGGTTGGAGGCTCCATCCCCAGTGGGGGGTGAGCAGGAGGCAGCCCATCCATGATTCCTCTCATCACTGATGTTTCTATCTCTCTTTCCCTCTCCTTTCCTTTCTGAAATCAATAAAAATATATATTTAAAAATTTCCTTCTAAATCTGAGCTCTCACAGCTAACCTTTGCAGACCCTTTGACAAAACAATTAATGCAATTTCTGCAGAGATTCTAACCTTAGTGCCTTCATTTCTGAAGTTTCCCAATTTTCTATGGGGGACCTATGTTGCTCTGGTAATCACAAAAATGTAACATCTGTGTTGTGGGCTGAATTGTGTCCCCCCAAATTCCCATGTGGAAATCCTAACCCCCAGTACCTCAGACCATGACTGTACTTGGAGGGAGATGGGGTCTTGAGAGAGTTTGGGAGACCTGATTCTGGACTCGGACTTACCTGAGCTCAGCAGTTCAGATCCTGGCTCAGCTGTTTTCTTCCTGTGTTCAACGTTTCTCATCTGTAAAATGAGGTCACAAAAACATGGGGATGGAGACTCAATGAATGAATGCAGCCGAAGTGATGCGTTTGAATGAATGTATCTAAACTACAGTGGGGCCTTGGCTTACGAGTGTCCTGACTAACGAGTTTTTCAAGATACGAGCCGTCTCTCGGCCGATTTTTTGCTTTGAGTTGCGAGCTAAAATTCGGGTTACGAGACAGCTTCAGATACCTCACCGCTAGTTGGTGCAGCGAACTCACAGTGAATGCCACAACATCAGCCCAGCATCACGTGTCTTACTCATTCACTTTTTGATTTGACATACGAGTAATTTGAGTTACGAGCTCCGTCACGGAACGAATTTAACTCGTAAGTCAAGGCCCCACTGTACTCTGTCCAGTAGAATAGCCACCAGCTGCACATACCTGCTGAACATCTGAAATGCTCATTTTTAAAAATAATTTTTATTTATATCACTGAGCCACACCAGTTGGGCCTATTTCATTTAAAAAAAAATTGTTTAGCCCCAGCCAGTTGGCTCAGTGGATAGAGCATTGGCCTGAGAACTGAAGGGTCCTGGGTTCGATTCCTGGTCAGGGCACATGCCCGGGTTGCAGCTTGATCCCCAGGAGGGGATGTGCAGGAGGCAGCCGATCAATGATTCTCTCCCTCTCTCTTCCTCTCTAAAATCAATAAAATTTAAAAATAACTGAATAATTTTTATTTTTTAGTTACAGTTGATGCACAATATTATATTAGTTTGCAGGTGGACAACCATGTGATTAGACATTGATATAACTTACCAAGTGATCACCCCAATAAATCTAGTACCCATCTGACATCATTTATGGCTATTACAATATTGTTGACTATATTCCCTAGGCAGTACTTTACATCCCCTTGGAGATCCTTGTTTCCTTTTAAAAAATAAAATAGCCCTAGTGGGTTTGGCTCAGTGGATAGAGCATCGGCCTGCAGACTGAATGGTCCCAGGTTTGATTCTGGTCAAGGGCATGTACCTTGGTTGCAGGCACATCCCCAGTAGGGGGTATGCAGGAGGCAGCTGATCAATGTTTCTCTCTCATCAATGTTTCTAACTCTCGATCCCTCGCCCTTCCTCTCTGTAAAAAATTTTTAAAAAATGAAATAAAAAAATAAAAATAAAGAAGAAAAAAACAAAACAAAAATAAAATAGCCCTCGTGTGTTTGGCTCAGTGGATAGAGCATCGGCCTGCAGACTGAAGGGTCCTGGGTTTGATTCCGGTCAAGGGCATGTACCTTGGTTGCAAGCTTGATCCCAGGCCCGGGTCGGGGCACCTGCAGGAAGCAATCAATTGATGTGTCTCTCTCACATTAATGATTTTCCCTCTCGATCCCTTCCCCTCCTTTCTTTTTTTATTTTCAAAAATGTATTTCTTATTGATTTCAGAGAGGAAGGGGGCGGGGGAGAGAGAGAAATAGAAACATCAATGATGAGAGAGAATCATTAATCGGCTCTCTCCTGCACGCCCCACAGTAGGGATCGAGCCCACAACCGGAGCATGTACCCTTGACCTGAAATCGAATCGTGACCTGGTTCATAGGTGGAGGCTCAACCACTGAGCCACACCGGTTGGGCTCCCACTCTTTTCCACTCTCTAAGCATCAATGGAAAAATATCCTTGGGTGAGGATTAACAAGAAAATGAAGTAACACACAGCTAGTAGGATGTCTGCAGTGCCCCCCGTGGTTTGCATTGTGTCACTGTAGGGCTATCATCCGACAGTGCTGGCTTGAAACGACGCCTGGCACGGAGCGATCGCCACTGTGGCTATTGTCGCTGTTTAGTGCCTGGCACATGGTAAGTGCTTTTCAAGTGGCAGTTTTTGTTCTGAAGGGTCTCACTGTGCCCTGTGCCCCCTCTTTGGAGATCTGTGCCTGGAACACATTGTCTGATTCCCTGCCCAGCTTGTCCCATCCACCCACCGTAAGTGCTTTTGGACTTTCCTTTCATCTTTCATTTTCATTCTCCCTCCCCCCACCCCCCCCCCGCGCCCTGACCTCTCCAGGGGCATCTACACACACACACACACACACACACACACACACACACACACACCACTCTTGGCCATCATCGATCTGGTTCCTCCCCAGACCCCGCATATCTGAGGCCTGGTCTGTGATGCTAAGATAGATGGAGCATTGCCAGCAGGGGCTGTTGGCAGGCTGCCAGGGGGCTGCCCAAAGCGGCCTTTCCCCTGACAGATCCACTCCCGGGGCTCCCAGGCCCACCCGCAGCCTGGCAGCTGGTGGAGCAGAGCGTGGAGGCTCAGCTGCGGACCTGAAGGGCTGGTCTCTCGGGAGAGCAACGCGCACGCCAGATGGCCATCCTGGGCACAGCCCGCAGGGTGAGAACAGTTTCGTTTAACAAGAAAATATCTCGATCAGCCACTTAGGTTGAGGAAGCGGAGGTGCCAGGGACATCGATAAAGGGAGATGGTTAACCGCGGGGAAATAAACACCGTCACGGGGTTTGTTAACAGAAACTTGGAGAAAGGGACCCCCCAAAAAGAGAGAATTCAAGGGAGACGTTGAAAGAAATGAAGGCGGGTGGAGTGGGACAATATGGCAGGTGCCACAGCCATATTTCCAATGAGAAATTCCCAGTGGCAGGGACACCTACATTTTCCTGCCTGTCATGTATATACTAGAGGCTCGATGCACAAAATTCATGCAAGAGTAAGCCTTTGCAGCCCTGGCTGCCTCGTGGCCCCGCCCCCACCCACAGGTCATTCTGGAAAGTCATTCTGCCCTCTGGTCTAATTAGCATATTAGCTCTTTATTATATAGGATGGTGCCAGATGGGTACTAGGTCTATTGGGGTGATCACTTTGTAAGTTATATCTATGTCTAATCATGCAGTTGTACATCTGAAATTTCTATAACAGTGTACATCAACTGTAATTACTTACATATCTTTTTGTTAATCCTCACCTGAGGATATTTTTCTGTTGATTTTTTTTTTTTTTTTTTAGAGAGAATGGAAGGGAGGGGAGAGAGATAGAGAGAGAGAAACATCGATGTGAGAGAGACACATCGATTGGTTGCCTCCCTACAACCAAGGTACATGCCCTTGACCGGAATCGAACTGGGACCATTCAGTTCGTGGCCCAATGCTCTATCCACTGAGCCAAACCGGAGGGATAAGAAAATATTTAAAAAAATGACACAATTGTATTATATGGTAAAATACACATAATACCACTGACCCTCTTTTAAAGTAAATTTTTATTGATTTCAAAGAGGAATGGAAAGGGAGAGGGATAGAAACATCAATGATGAGAGAGAATCATTAATCGGCTGCCTCCTGCACACCCCGTACTGGGGATCGAGCCTGTACCCGGACATGTGCCCTTGATGGGACTCGAACCCGGGACCCTTCAGTCTGCAGGCCGACACTCTATCCACTGAGCCAAACCAGATCCGGCACCACTGACCCTCTTAACCATTTCCAGGTGCGCAGTTCAGTGGCGTTCAGCACATTCACATTACTGTGCAGCCATCACCACCATCCACCTCCAGAGCTATCCCACCTTCCCACACAGCAGCTCCTGCCCCATTAAAAACTAACTCTCAAGCCCTAACCAGTTTGGCTCAGTGAATAGAGCATTGGCCTGCAGACTGAAAGGCCCCAGGTTCGATTCCAGTCAAGGGCATGTACCTTGGTTGCAGGCACATCCCCAGTAGCGGGTGTACCTTGGTTGCAGGCACATCCCTAGTAGCGGGTGTGCAGGAGGCAGCTGATAGATGTTTCTCTGTCATCGATGTTTCTAACTCTCTATCCCTCTCCCTTCCTCTCTGTAAAAAATCAATAAAATATATCTTTAAAAAACAACAAAAAAACTAACTCTCAAACACACACACACACGCGCACACACACACACACACACACACACACACACACACACACAAAACCCCTAACTCTCCATTCTCCCCGCCCCCGGGCAACAGCCATTCTACTTTCTGTCTCTGTGAACCTGACTCCTCCAGGCGCCTCGTAGAAGTAGAACCAGGCAGTCTTGGTCCTCTGGAGCCTGGCTCACTTCACTCGGCATAATCTATGCTGCAGCCGCACAGTCTCCCCACTACAGCGTCTGCGCCATCTACGTTCTCACCAACAATGCGCCGAGTTCCAGTTTCTCCACGTCCTCGCCAACATTTGCTATTTTACTTTTTTTCTTTTCCCGTTTTTGTTTTGTTTTGTTAATCGTCACCCGAGGATATTTTTCCATTGCTTTTTAGAGTGGAAGGGAAGGGGAAAGACATGGAGAAACATCGACTGGGTTGCCTCCCATACCAGGCAGGGATAGAGCCTGCAACCGAGGTACATGCTCTTGACCGGAATCGAACCCAGGACCCTTCAGTCCACAGGCTGACGCTCTATCCTCTGAGCCAAACTGGATAGGGCTTCTTTTCTTTTCTTCTTTTTTTAAAAAAAATGTTTTTGTTGATTTTAGCGAGAGAGAGATGGGGGGGAGGGGAGAGGGAGAAACATTGATGAGAGAGAACCAGCAACTGGCTGCCTCCTGCACGCCCTCTACTGGGGATCGAGCCCGCAGCCCGGGCCTGTGCCCTGACCAGAATTGACACCCAACCAACTGAGCCACGCCCGCCAGGGTTACGTGTCTCTCTTTATGGCAGTCACACATTGCTTTGATTACTGTAAGCTTGTACGAAGTGTGCGGTTTCCAACTTCGGCCTTCTTTTTCAAGATTGTTTTGGCTACGCAAAATCCCCTGAGATTCCATATGAATGGTAGGATGGGTTTTTTCTCTTTCTGAAAAAAAGTCGTTGGGGTTTTGATTTCATAGGACTTTTAAAGACCAGGACCAATAATATTCCATTCTCAACTGTTTGCTTCCCCAGGCTGTGTCTTCTGCAAGGAGAAGTCCTGGCTCGGAGACTGACTTCCAGTTCAGGCGCATGGCAGAGGGAAGAGATGGACCAGGCAGTGAGAGGCAGGGGCTAGGCCAGGGACGGCGAACTTTTGAGCTCGGCGTGTCAGCATTTTGAAAAACCCTAACTTAACTCTGGTGCCGTGTCACATATAGAAATTTTTTGATCTTTGCCACCATAGTAAAACAAAGGCTTATATTTTTGATATTTATTTTATATATTCAAATGCCATTTAACAAAGAAAAATCAACCCAAAAAATGAGTTCGCGTGTCACCTCTGACATGCGTGTCATAGGTTCGCCATCACTGGGCTAGGAGGTCAGCAGTACAGCACTCGGCCGGGGGACTAGGTAACAAGCCCTCTTAATTTTTTAAAAATATATATTTATTGATTTCAAAGAGGAAAGGAGAGGGAGGGAGAGAGAAACATCAATGATGAGAGGGAATCATTGATCGGCTGCCTCCTGCACTCTCCACACTGGGGATTGAGCCAGCAACCCAGGCATGTGCCTGACCGGGAATCGAACCGTGACCTCTTGGTTCATAGGTCGATGCTCAACCACTGAACCACACCGGCCAGGCAACAAGCCCTCTTGAACCCTGGAAACAGTGAGGAGGATGCTGGGGGTCCCACTACCTGTGAGATGGGAGTGGAAGAGGATTCTATTTAGGTCTCAGAGGCCAGGGCCTCCCCAGCTGTCATACGGGTCACGGACGAGGTACTTTGTCATGGGCAGACCAAGTTGGGGGCCAGGCCACGGGAGGGAGGCCTGGCAGGCTTGGGGCGTGGCGAGGGGCAATGAGGCTGCACGTCTGGTGACTCGCTGTGGTGGCTAAAGGACACCTCCTCAGCCCTACGCCCCTCCCTGGGTAGACACTGCCACCTTCTGGCTCTTTGTTGATGGACTGCTCTACCCCATCTTTTTATTTTTTTTAATTGATTTTTTAAAAAATATATATATTTTTAATTGATTTCAGAGAGGAAGGGAGAGGGAGAGATAGATACAAACATCAATGATGAGAGAGAATCATTGATCAGCTGCCTCCTGCACGCCTCCAACCAGCGATCGAGCCCACAACCCAGGCATGTGCCCTCTGGGTTCATAGGTCGATGCTCAACCACTAAGCCAGCTGTGGGCAAACTACGGCCCGTTTGAAATGAATAAAACTAAAAAAAAAAAAAAAAAAAAAAGACCATACCCTTCTATGTAATGATGTTTACTTTGAATTTATATTAGTTCACACAAACACTCCATCCATGCTTTTGTTCTGACCCTCGGGTCCAATTTAAGAACCCATTGTGGCCCTCGAGTCAAAAAGTTTGCCCACCCCTGCACTAAGCTATGCTAGCCAGGTTTAATTGACTTTTTTATAGAGAGAGAGGAAGGGGGAGAGAGAGAGAGAGAGAGAGAGAGAGAGAGAGAGAGAGAGAAACATCCACTTGTTGTTCCACTTATTTATGCATTCATTGGTTGATTCTTGGAGATCAAACTCAAAACCTCGGCATATTGGGACGACACTCTAACCAACGGAGCTACCTGGCCTCGCCATGTCTCACCTTAAGAAGAGCTTCCTCCTGGCCAGGAACTTTCTCCCTTACCTGCTTATATTCCTATCAGCCTGGGCCCACCCAAGTCACCTTCCATAGTCTGGCTGATCCCAACCATTTCAATGCTTTGGTCTCCGCCTACTCATGGTTTAACACCACTGTCACCCTCATCCCTCTCCCAGGATGGCTTTGTTTGCCTTCTTCTCTGGCCGGCTGGGGGCAGGGCCTCACTGTGGACAGCCTGAGCTGCCTGAGGCCACAGGGCTGCTTCTGTCCTTGTCCATTGTTTCTTTGTTTGATGGTTGGTCGGCTTTTTTTCTTTTTCTTTTTCTGGGAATCCTCTGTTCCTCCCAACTATTGTTCCCTTTTAAGCATGCTTGCTCGGCCCCTGTAACCAGTATGTACATCCAAAATATCACAGGGGTTTTCTCTCTTCCCTTCTACAGGGCGTTACCTCTCTCTTTCTCTCTCTCATGACCTGAACGGTGAGCAACTTTCCTGATACCCCCCACCCTACCCCCCAAGAATCACTCTGACCTGGCCCAGGCCCTTTGTTACAGTCTCAGACTCAGTGCTGGAACCCACATTTCCTGCACCTGCCAGCAGGCATCACTGAAGACCCAGCGCTTCACCGTGTGGTCTTCCCACACCCGAGGCCCAAGCACGGAAGTGAACTGGGGCTACCATGTCGACTGGTGTCCTGCCTTCGGCTCTGAAGATGCTTCCCTGCCCTTGTCCGGGGAGGTGGTTCATCCTGTGGATTCACCTGGGGGTCTGCGGGAGAGGCCGGGCTGCTGGGTGCAGTCCATCCACGCCTACTGCTTGTCCTCCGCGGCACCCCGCCCTGGCTTGAAGGCCCTCTCAACCGCTTTCCCCCCTCTCCACAGGCAGACCCTGTCACTGGGCACCCCAGCCGTGCAGTCCCTCCTTCCTTGTCCACCCCCCACCCTGGCCCCGTGTGCCTACCTTCCTGCTTGGGTCGGAGCACATAGAGGCTCCCATAACATCACTGCCCGCGGGAGGCCCAGGGCCACACACTGAGCCAGAGGATGGGTGGCAGGGCGTTCAGAGGGCTCACCTGCCTTTCCACCCCACACGTGGCCATCAGACAGTCTGGGAAGGGGTGCTCCCCTTTGGACCCCTGGGGTGGCTAAGGGCCCCTGACACTGACCCAGGACTTCCGAAGCCGCCCATACCCACAAATCCCAGCGGCAAGGGTAGGCAGGAGCCCTTTTGTTCTCAAAGTGCTCTGGGGGGTGGGTGTGAGTAACGGGGAGACCTAGCAGAGGGGGCCTCCGTGGGAGTTGTGAGGAGCCACCCTCTGTTCGTGACTGCGCCCTGACTATCAGGCCTGCAAGGACCAGGTTCTCCCAACATCCCTTACCCTCGCTGCCCCTGCCAACTGCCTCCACTTGCCACCCCCTTTTTGGAATTGTGTGCGAGCCGTTCTCCACACACCACTCTGCTGCCCCTTTCACAGTGAGCCTCACTGAAAAGCCTGCGATGGTTTCCCACGGATCCCGGAATAATGGCCAGGCCTCCATGCCAGGCCTCCAAGGCCCATAGGAACCAGCCCTGCCCGCTCCTCTGAGCCCAGCACGTCTCCGTCTGCTCTGGCTCACTGCACTCCGGACACACGGATCTTCTCCGGCGTCTGGCATCAAGCCTGTTTCTGCCTCAGGCCCTTTGCACGTGCTGCTGCTTCTGCTCAGAAAGCTCTTCACGCAGCTGTCCCCTGGGCCAGCCCCTTGTCATTTGGTTTGCAGCTCAGAAGTCAACCTCCCCGGACGGTTCCAAGCTGGAGTCGCTTCCCCTGTCCTGGATGCTCTGTCCATCCTCGCACCATTTTATTTTCTTCTCCACACAGATCCCTTTGTGAGGCTTCAGGGCCCGTCCCTGGCACGAGCCCCTTCCAAGGCTCAGTACCTAATTCTGTATTCTTTTCTTTAAATGGCACCCCCAGCCTGGCCGACCCAACTGTGTGAGCTTCAGGCCCCACAGAATCTAAATCCATTTGTACCCAGAGCACAGGACCAGGCTGCATCTGGTACGTCCTGTGCTCGCCTCTGGCAGGAAGAAACTCAGCATTCCTCCCACCAGGCTATTTTGACAGGCCCCTGGTCTCCCCGTCTCTTCAGATCTGGGCGCCAAGAGGCAGCGTTGGCCAGAAATCTTGGTAACTGCTCTGCTCACTGTGCCCTGAATTCAACATGGGGTGGGGGATGTTACAGACAGACCCTGAGAGCCACTGGTTTGTCCTTCTCCCTCCTGCATACCCCCTGCCTTGATTTCCCCAAATAGACATAAACATTCTCAGGCAACAACCGTAGCACCTACAACTACTCACTGAGGGACCTGGCCAGGTAGCTCAGTTGATTAAAATGTTATCCCAAATACACCGACATTTTGGGTTTGATTCCTGGTCAAGGCACATACAAGAATCAACCAGTGAGCCCTGACCAGTGTGACTCAGTTGATTAGAGCGTCAATCCATACACCAAAGGTCATGGGTTCGATTCCCAGTCAGGGCACATGCCTGGGTTTTGGGTTCAATCCCCAGTAGGAGCACAAACAAGAGGCAATCAATCAATGTTTCTCTCTCACACTGATGTTTCTCTCTCTCTCACGCTCTCCCTCACCCTTCCTCTCTCTCTGAAATCAATTAAACACACACACACACACACACACATATCCTTGGGTGAGGATTATAAAAAAAAAAGGAATCAACCAGTGAATGCATGAATAAGTGGAACAACAAATTAATCTTTCTCTCTCTCTCTTTCTAACTCTCTAAAATCAATAAATATTAGCCCAGCCAACGTAGCTCAATGGTTGAGCATCGACCTATGAACCAGGAGGTCACAGTTCGATTCCTGGTCAGGGCACCTGCCCGGGTTGCAGGCTCGATCCCCAGCAGGGGGTGTGCAGGAGGCAGCCCATCAATGATTCATTCTCATCATTGATGTTTCTATCTCACCCTCTCCCTTCCTCTCTGAAATCAATAAAAATATATATTGAAGTACATAAATAAATATTTTAATAAAAAGAAACGACTCGGTGAAGAAACAGAAAGACCAAGGTTTCTGTAGACTCTTTCCTCTCCAAGCTTTTCTGCAAAGCTCGTCCTTATGTCTAGCACCTACCTTCGCCCTGACCAGCTTGGGCAAGTATTGGGCACCCCGGGTTAACTCTCGCTCCGCCTTGACCTCGGCAGGCGTGGCTAAGTGGTCACAGAACTCTTTCTAGGTGGCTCCTCTGTACCCACTGCCAGAGGTCAGACAGGAAAGCTGCTTGCCTCCTCGTGAAACTCGGGTCTGAATTATTGAAGAGCTAAATCAGGTTCCCAGGCAGAGGGCCAGTGCTTGCCACGAATTCCTACAGCGGGGCCGAGTCCAGGGAGGCCAATGCCAAGGCTGTCTTTTCTGTTTGACCAAGTAAGGGGAGGCCTTCGGAGACCACGGCACCTTGTGGGGCAGCCCGTGACACAGCGGAAAAATCGCTGACCTGGCTCCGGAAGTCCGAGACCGAGGGCTGGCCGGCTCCGTGTCTGGTGAGAGCCCTTTCCCAGGTTGCAGGCAGCTTACATCTCCGAGTAACCTTCCAGGCTGGGGAGAGATCGAGTCCCCTCCATGTAGCTTTTATTGGGGGGCCATGGGGAGCTGTCCTTTGAAACTGGAGCGAGTGTCACCTCCTGGTGGCAAAAGCAATAAAGAAAGGAGAGGATGAGAGAGCTTAATGGCTACAGGTATAACCAGCGTCCACAAAGACGTCTAAGGATTCGGCTTCTGGGGCAATGATACCCGAGGGGGCTGTCTCACTCATTTGTATTACTTCCTTCTTCCGTTGTTGTCTTGGCAACCTCCATGTCCTGTTCTCCCAAACTGGGTGTTACAGACTCCACCAAACTACTCCATCCCGGCCACTCTCCGCCCCTACTTATCGGAGGCCACAGAGGCCACCGGGCTGCGACCGTCTCAGCCCCCTTAGCCCCGGAGAGGGGGTGAATGTTCTCAGTCTGCAGCTTGGACCCCTCAGCGTGTGGGCTCAGCCACCTCCCTCCATCACCCTCCTCTCTCCCTGGCACCTTCAGCCTCACCTCTGCCAGCTCCCTTTAGTCGGCATATCAATTTGCGAAGGGTATTTCCAGCTTATAAAGACAAAACAAGACGAAAAACCTCACCTAAAACCCACCCTGGGCAGGTGGCTCAGGTTGTTGGAGCGTCACCTGGTACTCCAAAAGGTTGTGGGTCTCTCTCTCTCTCTCTCTCTCTCTCTCTCTCTTTCTCCCCCCTACATCTAAAAATCAATAAAAGACCAGCCGGGTGTGGCTCAGATTTTGTGTGTTGACCCAGGAACCCAGAGGTCACCAGTTGGACTCCGGGTCAGGGCACATGCCCAGGGTGGGGGCTTGAGCCCCAGTAGGGGGCGTGCAAGAGGCAGCCAATCGATGTTTCTATCTCTCTTCCTCTCACTTCCTCTCTCTCTCAAATCAATAAAAACATAAAAAAAAGAGAATAGTACCTACTTTGCCCTGGCCAGGTAACTCAGTTGGTTAGAGTATGGTCCTGCTACACCAGCCGTGGTCAAACTACGGCCCGCGGGCCGGATCTGGCCCGTTTGAAATGAATAAAACTATTGAAAAAAAAGACCATACCCTTTTATGTAATGATGTTTACTTTGAATTTATATTAGTTCACACAAACACTCCATCCATGCTTTTGTTCCGGCCCTTCAGTCCAGTTTAAGAACCCATTGTGGCCCTCGAGTCAAAAAGTTTGCCCACCCCTGTGCTACACCAAGGTTGTGGGTTTGATCGCTGGTCAGAACACATACAAGAATCAACCAATGTACCCTAGCCGGTTTGGCTCAGTGGACAGAGGGTCGGCCTGCAGACTGAAGGGTCCCAGGTTCGATTCCGGTCAAGGGCATGTACCTTGGTTGCGGGCACATCCCCAGTAGGGGGGTACAGGAGGCAGCTGATCGATGTTTCTCTCTCATCGATGTTTCTAACTCTCTATCCCTCTCCCTTCCTCTCTGTAAAAAATCAATAAGATATATTTAAAAAAAAAGAATAGTACATACTTCATAGGGCTGTTATGACACTGAAGTGGGTTAATTCTAGAACAAGTACCCCATGCATGTCACCCTCAACATTACGACTATCGCTGGTGTTTGCAAGGGGAGAGCAGCAACGGGAGAAGTGAGGTTACACGGAGGAGCGGTCATTTGGATCCAGGTCTGAAACATGTGAGGGCAGAGGACTGTGGGGTCCCTCCTCACCCGAGACCACAGATGTTCTGGGGCCGAGAGCCTAGGGTCCGGCCGCTCCTTCCCAGCGGCGGCCGCTCTCCTCTGGCCACGTGGATGCCCTTGGGAGCACCTGACGTGGCCGGGCACTGGCTGAGCTCGCTGCTGCGGGTGCACGTCCTGGGCATTCCTGACATAGTCTGTCCTGAAGTGGGGGCAGCTGCCGGTGGCTCGGCATGAAAACAGCTTCGAGCCAGGGAGGGGAAAGGTCACCTTTTGGGCTGTGTCCAGGGGGAGGGGACACAGTCACCAGGGGAACAAGCGCTGGTCCTCACAAAGGACACTGGGCCCGTCCTGAGCACCTGTCCAGTGGCCAGGCCCTAAACCAAACATGAAGGCCATTTGTGTGTCAGGATGGGCTCTGGGAGAGGACCGGTAGGCTAATTCAGCAGCAGGAGAGGGCTTGTCCAGGTTCATGGAGCCGATGGTTGTTACACTGTCAGGAATTTTGCAAGCCAGCTGTTAGACACAGCCATTATTATAATAAAAACCCCACACAAGTTATATAAACTTACAATGAAATACATTATATTAAAAGACACAAAAGTTGCCCTAACCAGTTTGGCTCAGTGGACAGAGCGTCGGCCTGCAGACTGAAGGGTCCCAGGTTTGATTCTGGTCAAGGGCATGTACCTTGGTGTCGGGCACATCCCCAGGAGGGGGCGTGCAGGAGGCAGCTGATCGATGTTTCTCACTCTCTATCCCTCTCTCTCCCTTTCTGTAAAAAATCAATAAAATATATATTTTTAAAAAGACTCAAAAGTCACCATTTCCAGGTTAAACAGGTGTCGGGATTAAGCAGAAAAAACAAACAAGGAAACTCATAGGCAGACAATAGGATGGTGATTACCAGAGGAGAATGGGGGGGGGGGCCAGTGAATGTGCGTGTGCGTGTGCGTGTGCGTGTATGTGTGTGTGTGTCTGTGTGTGTATGCGTGTGCGTGTGTGTATTATAGTTCAGTAAAAGGTTAAAAAAAAGTGAAGGTAAAATTGAACAATCTGAGATGGAGAAACTTGATTCCTCAGTCCTTTGTCAAAAGACCCGTGAGGCGATGCCCTGCAGATTTTAGGAAGTTGGACCCAGGAGGCAGGAGGGGAATGTGAGGCATGATGCTGAGCTAAGCAAGGGAGAGGGCCAACGTCTTGATGAATCTACTTGATAAATAAATGAAAGGCCTCAGAAAACCCAGGGGAACTAAATTACTCTGGAATGGTAACATGAAAGCTCGAAGAGAAGGAATCGGAGAGAAGTCATCTAAGCTTCTCACATATATGTATTTTTTTAAATATATTTTTATTGATTTTGGAGAGGAAGGGAGAGGGGAGAGAGAGAGATAGAAATAGCAATGATGTGAGAGAATCATGGATCGGCTGCCTCCTGCAGGCTGCACACTGGGGATCGAGCCCACAACCCGGGCATGTGCCCTTGGCCAGAATCGAACCCGGGACTCTTCAGTCCGCAGGCTGACGCTCTATCCACTGAGCCAAACCAGCTAGGGCAAAGTTTCTCATATTTTTCAGAGTTTTTAACTTTGAAAAGTCAAGCTGAGAATTTCATTTCTAATCAAGCAGAAATAGAATGGATAATTTCCAGCGCACGCCCCTCCCGCCCCCCTCCCAGGAACATGCCCTTGCCTTTCCCTTCTCCCTCTTCTTCCCTCTCAGGCATGCATCCCCTAAACTCTAAGGGTCTCCACCAGACTTGTAACCATGGGAGCAATGGGCTAACCCCCAAACCTGGCCCCAAGGCCCCCTTTTCTCTGACTTCTCAGTGAGCCAAAGCAGCCCTGCCTAGGCTCTCCCTCTCCTGTAGCTTCTTCTATCCTGAGCCCTGCCTTGTTATACTGTCCCCAGCTTTAATAAATGTACTCTCAAAAAAAGAAAAAAAGAAAGAAACAGAAAAAGAAAGAATGTATAATTTCCAAATCACTAAATGGGGTGAGGGAGATTAAAGACATCTTAATTGCTCCAATACAAAACGAAAAAGGGCCCTGGCCAGGTAGCCCAGCGGGTTAGAGCATCATCCTGATACACCAAGGTTGCAGGTTCGATCCCGGGCAGGGCATAGACATCGACCAATGAATGCATGAATAGGTGGAACAACAATTCAATGCTTCTCTCTCTCTCTTCCCCTCTCTCTAAAATCAAGAAACATAGCCTCAAATGAGGAATAAATAAATAACATAAAAACAAATATTCTGATTTTAAAAATATTGCCAAGAAAAGAAACCTAGCTTCAAGTCTACGTTATAAAAGCAAAGAGAACATTGATTGGTTTTCTTCTCACTTATCATGTTTAGGATCATTACAAGAGTGTGGCAGCTTGGCCTAGCCTGTTTGGCTCAGTGGATAGAGCATCCGCCTGCGGACCAAAGGGTCCCGGGTTCAATTCCGGTCCAGGGCACTTACCTTGGTTTCAGGCTCCTCCCCGGCTCGGGACCTCTGGTCAGGACACATGCAGGAGGCAACCAATCAGTGTGTTTCTCTCACATCGATGTTTCTCTGTCTTTCACTCTATCTCTCTCCCACTCTCCCTAAAAATCAATGGAAAAATATCCTCGGGTGAGGACTAACAAAAAGAGTGTGTCAGATCCCCAGGGAGCACAGCTATGCTCTCTCTGTGCCAAACATTTCATGCACTGTCCCCGGGCGTGGAAATAGCTGGCTGACTGTATGTGCTCCCCACTGGTTCTCCCACAAACAGCCACATGGCTGTCACCTTGTTCTTTCCTCCCGTGGGAAGCAGTGATGCATTCTTGCAGGGAGTTACCACGTCTCCTTCCCCCACGAAGATCCGGACCCACTATTCCTCTTTATCTCTTACATCGAAGCAGCCACGGCCGCCCAAGACGCAGCAAACCTTGCATCCACGGGGACGCGCTCCTCGAAAAACATCTTAACCTTATCTTCATAACTGGGCAGCTCATCTCTGCCCAAGGTCATGAGGTCCATACAGGAGCAGTTTCTAGTTTCTCTTTTTGGAACTTTTCTAATTCTGGACCATTCTCATGTCTGTCAGTTTCCAGGAAAGGACTCTGAGCCTGAGCAGCTGCTCCAGGTGGACCGGGCAGCCAGCTCTGGGCCACGGGGCCACCTCAGGTCGTCCTGGGACTTGTCCATGTACCAGGCCTGCACCACGTCCTGGGCCAGGGGTGCATCTGGGCAAGGTGGGCACTGCTAGCGCAGGGGCCCCTGATCTGCGTGAGTGTGGGCCCAGGTGACCTTTTTATCCTGGGCCTCAAGGTGGCTCTGACCAGCTCATCATTCCCTGGCCTCCGTTTCCTGGTTGCTGAGACTTAAGTATGGCCCTATTCAGGCTATTTTTTTAAAAAATATATTTTTATTGATTTCAGAGAGGAAGGGAGAGGGAGAGAGCGATAGAAACATCAATGATGAGAGAGAATCATTGATTGGAGGCCTCCTGCAAGCTCCTTACTGGTGATCGAGCCCACAACCCGGGCATTTGCCCTGACCAGGAATGGAACTGTGACCTCCTGATCCATGGGTTGACGCTCAGACCACTGAGCAACACCAGCCAAGGTGGGCTATTCTTCTACTACTAGAGGCCCAGTGCACGACATTCGTGCACTGGGGGGTGGGGGGGGGTCCCTCAGCCCAGCCTGCACTCTTTTGAGTGGGCCTAAGCCGCAGTTGGACATCCTTACCATTGCCGAGGAGGCGGGCCAACTTGTGGCCGAGCAGCATTCCCCCTGTGGGAGCGCACTGACCACCAGGGGGCAGCTCCTGCATTGAGCATCTGCCCCCTGGTGGTCAGTGTGCATCATAGCGACTGGTTGTTCCACCATTTGGTCAATTTGCATATTACCCTCTTATTATATAGGATAACAAAACAAACAAAGTGATAGATTCCTAAAGGTTAATTACTTTGTGGAATATGAAACATCAATGTGCCTTTCCTACTCTGTTCCATTCAAATCTATTCTTTTAAAAAAAAAACATTATTATTGATTTTAGAAAGAGAAGAAGGGAGAAGGAGAGAGAGAAATACAGAGAAAAATCGATTGGCTGCCTCATACATGCACCCCGACCCAGGCTCCAAACCCACAACCCAAGTATGTGCCCTGACCGGGAATCGAACCAGTGACGTTTCGGTGCATGGGATGACACTTAACCAACAGAGCCATACCACCCATATATATGTATGTAGAGTAAGATGGGATATTTCTCTGCAACTTTCCCTTCTCACTTACTATATCTCAAATATTTTTCTTTCTATTGAGAGTCTCCCATAATCCTATCTCCCCATACACTCTGGTTTATTACCTTCAATTTTTCGTGTATATTTTTTCATATATATGCAAATTTTTTCACACCACGCATTGTCATTTGAAAAATATTGGATTTACGGAGTTATGCAGTTCTTCTAAAAGTTGACACATTTCATTATACAATGTGAAAAAAAAACCCATGTTGGGTAATACAACTAATCTCATTAGAAACATCTGTAGGAATCAGGATGCTCTCGCCCTAGCTGTTTTAGCTCAGTGGATAGAGCAGTGATGGCGAACCTTTTGAGCTCGGCGTGTCAGCATTTTGAAAAACCCTAACTTAACTCTGGTGCCGTGTCACATATAGAAATGTTTTGATATTTGCAACCATAGTAAAACAAAGACTTATATTTTTGATATTTATTTTCTATATTTAGATGCCATTTAACAAAGAAAAATCAACCAAAACAATGAGTTCGCGTGTCACCTCTGACACGCGTGTCATAGGTTCGCCATCACTGGGCTAGAGCATTGGCCTGTGAACTGAAGGGTTCCAGGTCAATGGCACATACCCCAGTTGCAGGCTCCCTCCAGGCCTGGGCCCTGGTCAGGGCACGTACAGAAGGCACAGGAGGCAATCAATCGATGTGTTACTCTCAAATCAGTGTTTCTTTCCGTCTCCCTCTCTCTTCCACTTTCTCTAAAAAAAGAAAAATCAATGGAAAAATATCCTCAGGTAAGGATTAAAACATGAATCGGGATACTCTCAGACTCAGGGTAGTATACACAAGTTATTTTAAATGTTAGTTTTCTCTTGAAAGCTCGAATTTTATCATTGGAAACAAATACTGTCAGTTATGTCCTTGAAGTGATTGTTTCATTTAAATCTTTTTTTGTCCAGAAAAACACACACAATTACCTAATATTTAAGTCTGAATAACTATGGTTTCTCTATAAGCTGTTCTTGCCATTTAAAATGTTCTTTCTAGGGGACACCTACAATACTTTCAACAATAAAGATACATTTTTTTAAAAGTTCTTTCCAGGAAAAAGCTTCTGCTCACAGAGTTAATAAGCCTCAGTGCTTTCCTAGGAGAGGACCATGGGACAATGGGGTTATTCGCACTTCCCATATTTATTACATAGGCTATTAGAATGATATATACCCAAGAGTTAAGATCTAACAACATTATTTATTTTCATGGTTTCATTAAGGATATCATACTTTCCTCAAAAAACTAAAATGGGAACTCCCATTTGACGCAGTGATCCCACTTCTAGGAATATATCCCAAGAAACTAGAAACACAAATTAGAAAGGATATATGCACCCCTATGTTCATAGCAGCACAATTCACCATAGCTAAGATTTGGAAACAGCCTAAGTGCCCATCAGCAGATGAATGGATTAAAAAACTGTGGTACATCTACTCAATGGAATACTATGCTGCGGTAAAAAAGGAGTTCTTACCACTTGCAACAGCATGGATGGAACTGGAGAGCATTATGCTAAGTGAAATAAGCCAGTCAATGAAGGAAAAATACCACATGATCTCTCTCATTTATCGAATATAATGAACAACATAAACTGATGAACAAAAACAGATCCAGAGACAGAGAAGCATCTATCAGACCGTCAAACCTCAGAGGGAAGGTAGGGGAGGGTGGGGTTAAGGGGGAGAGATCAACCAAGGGACTTATATGCAAGCATATAGGCCTAACCAATGGACACAGACAACAGGGGGGTGAGGGAATGCGTGGGGGGGATGGGGGGTAATGTGGGGATAAAGACACATATGTAATAACTTAATCAATAAAAAAATTTTAAAAAAGGATATCATACTAATAGACTTTTTGTTTTTTTAAAGATGGGGAGTTGTTTTCGCAAATGTTGACACAGTGAGAAAGGCTGGTGGCTCCTTAGTATTATTATGAAAATGGTTTTGACCTTGGGGATACCCTCCCCTTTCCCACCTCCTCCAGGGCTGCAGACCACACTTTGAGAACCATCCTGTCCTAATCGCCACCTAAGTTTACATTATGTTTGGATCTTTCATCCTCCTGTGTCCCCAGGAACAGCCCAATGGTGGTGGCTGCTCCTGGCCCCTAGCGGGGGGGGGGGGGCACTGCAGCCCGGGCCCCTCACCCCTCTCTCCCTGACCTCACTTCCTCTTCCCTCCTTTAACCCTTTACTTCCCCCAAGGATGAAAACAATGCAAGAGGAAAAGCCTCAATGTAAAGGAATTGTGCTGGGACCGTCCGAACAGCACATAAGTTACTACAGTTATTTGTTTAAAAATTTTTTAAAATTATGTGTCTTCATTGTTCTTTTTCTGGTCACAAAAATAACAGATGCTTGCTATGTAATATTCAAATCCCACAGAATTGTATAAAGTAGAAATTGAGAGTCTCCCATGATCCTAACTCTCCATACACTCTTTGGTGTATATGCCTTCAATTTTTCATACATACATCTATATATGTAAAAGCCTAAGCAACCAAACAAATCGACAGGTCAACAGGTGGCTATGGTGTGCACTGACCACTAGGGGGCAGATGCTCAATGCAGGAGCTGCCCCCTGGTGGTCAGTGCACTCCCACAGCTAACCTCCCACGGTTGACCAACCTCCCGCGGTCCCTCCCAGCAGCCAGCCAGCCCCGATCGGCCCAATCAGGGCTGGGCGAGATGGCCCAATTCAATCTGTCCTGCTCACCAGCCAGGCTGAGGGACCCCCCCACCTGTGCACGAATTCATGCACCGGACCTCTAGTTTTCATACATATGCATGCATAGTAAGGTGGGATATTTCTTTGCAATTTTCCCTTTCACTTACTATATCTCAGAATATTTTTCTCTATCAGCAATATATATCTATTTCATTCTCTTTTTAAAAATGGTTTTTAAAATTAATTTTTCTAGAGAGAAGAAGGGAGAGGGAGAAACATAAATGTGAGAGAGATAAACATCAATTGGTTGCCTCCCAACTGGGGATGGAACTCATAACCTGAGCATGTGCCCTGACTGGGAATTGAACCAGGGACCTTTTGGTGCATGGGACGACGCCCAACCCACTGATTCACCAGGCCAGGGCTTGAATGGCTAATTTTAACACCACCACCATGTATCTTGATATATGCCAGGTACCTTCTAAGCATTTCATCAGCATGAATCTATTCAAGCCTAATAATTAGTAGGAGTAGGTGTTACTACATCCATTCGCAGATGAAGAAATTGAGGCTCAGAGAAGTGAAGTGATTTGCCAGGGCAATGAGACAATCATAACAAATGACTTCAGCATCACGGAGCAACCTTTAAGCTCCGGAAAAAAGGTGATGTTACCTTTCAATCATTTTCCTCTAGCTCCAACTTTGAATTTCTGGTTTCATTAGGAATCTTTAGGATTAACTTAAGCAATCTGTGAGAAAACTCCATAAAATTAAATCCTATTTTATAACCTTCCAAATTTGTTTCTGGACCCAGCCTGTTATTGTCCATCGATTTATTTTGCAAAGTTAAAATCAGAGTAGTTTTTTGTCTCTTTCATTGGGAGGAGGTCTGGGGGGTTGTTTACCTTGTGTGATGACTCAGGTGTAAATGAATGTTGCTGTGTCCCCCCCCCCCCCCCCCCACTTGCAGACTGCAGAAGCTGGGCTTGGCCAACAAGGATGAGTCGGATCTGGCCACAGGGAGTGGAAAGGGATCCACTGGATGAAAGGAAGGGACAGTGCAAAGGCTCAGAGGCAGGGATGATTCCGGGCAATGGCTTAAGTTTGCGTTCTTGGGGAGAGGAGATGTAGATGAGAAGGATGGTGAGGGAGGTAAAAAGCCAAGAAATGGTATAAGCAATTCAGATTTTATTGCATTAGGCCACGGAGAGCGACTGCAAATATTTGACGGTGAAGTAACTGCTGGGACCTGCACGCAGAGCGCAGATGGGGAGGCGGGAGGGAGCACAGACTGCTGGCAGAGAAATCGCTTTAGAGATGACCATAAATAGCTCTGCTTTCGGCACCTCCCCCACAGCCCTCCCTTTCCCCCACCTTCTGATTTCTAATAATGGCACCGCCATTCTTTCTGCCCCGGGGATGCACATCTGAGTCACTCTGACTCCTCCACCGGCTACAGGTCTAGCGGGTGCCCATTCTATCTCTAAACTATCTCTGGAGTCTTGCCCTTCTCCGGGTCCTTCCAGGACCCTGTGTCAGGCCTGCCCCTGGTTCAGGAACCCTGCCTGGCCTTCCTTCCTTCCCCAGGCCTGATCCCCTATCATCCTCTTACTACTGTTGCCAGATGTTCCCCTCTGCCTACACACACACCACAAAACAAATGCCCTGAGTGTCCCCCTGGGTGAAAAGCAAGTCCATCTGCCTGTCCAGCTTCCCCTGAGATTATAAATATCCTTGAGGAGCCAGCTTGATGGGTGTTCCTCCCTGACGCTCACCAGGTCTCCCCCATCAGAGGTGACTTCCTTTTTGCCAGATGCCGCCTGTGTCATCTAAACCCCTCTTGGGGACGCTTCTCTCTGTGCCTGCTTTGGGGTGATTGCAGAGATGTGTGTCTTGCTCCCGGAGGGTAGAGACTGAGCGATACGCATTTTTGTGCCTCCACAGGGAACTTGCACACGACCTAGACTCAATAACTAATTGGTTTTTTAAAAAAAATATATATTTTTATTGATTCTCTCTCATCATTGATGTTTTTATCTCTCTCTCCCTCTCCCTTCCTCTTTGAAGTCAATAAAAAATATATATTTTATTTTTTTAATATATTTTATTGAGTTTTTACAGAGAGGAAAGGAGAGAGATAGAGAGTTAGAAACATCGATGAGAGAGAAACATCAACCAGCTGCCTCCTGCACACTCCCCACTGGGGATGTGCCCGCAACCCTGGTACATGCCCTTGACCGGAATCGAACCTGGGACCCTTCAGTCCGCAGGCTGACGCTCTATCCACTGAGCCAAACTGGTTAGGGTTGGGATTTGATTACAGTGTGCAAGGGAGAGTCTCTCTAGTTCTGCTGACCAAACTGGAGGATCTAAGCACCTTTTCTTGGAATTCCAAAAAAAAGTACAATAAATAGGGGCTCTAGTTTTCCTATGTTTTTCTCCTTAGAAGAGAAATGAGCCCTAGCCAGTTTGGCTCAGTGGATAGCTGATATATGCCAGGTACCTTCTAAGCATTTTATCAGCATGAATCTATTCAAGCCTAATAATTAGTAGGAGTAGGTGTAACTACATCCATTTGCAGATGAAGAAATTGAGGCTCTGAGAAGTGATTTGCCAGGGCAATGAGGCAATCATAACAGATGACTTCAGCATCAGGGAGCAACCTTTAAGCTCCAAAAAGGTGATGTTACCTTTCAGTCATTTTCCTCTTGCTCCACCTTTGAATTTCTGCGGACTGAGGGCACATTCCTCAGTTGCAGGCCCCTCCCCAGCCCGGGCCCTGGTCTGGGCGCTGCAGGAGGCAACCAATCGATGTGTTTCTCTCACATTGATATTTCTCTCTGTCTTTCCCTCTCTCTTCCACTCTCTCTAAAAATCAATGGAAAAATATCCTCGGGTGAGGATAAAAAAAAAAAAAAAAAAAAGCAATGATCTATGAGCCAGGCCTATGGGTATGAACTAGAATTCTACTACTTCCCAGCTGTGTGACTTTGAGCAAGTGTCCAGACCTCTCTGAGCCAATGGAGCTGATAGCAGTTGCCTCCCAGGCACTGTTTAAGGAAGGCTGGCTTGGAACTGGAGCCCCGGGAGGCAGGCAGTGAGAGGCAGTTTAACCTGAAGATCTTACTCCGCTGCCCTGTGCTTGCAAAGGACACATATGCCCCCACTTCGAACCCTCTGCAGACAAAGGCCAGACTCTGGAACACACTGAGGCTTCAGTACTGCCTCCTACCAGGCCCCTGACACACAGGTCCACCATGTAGAGCAGTGGCTCCCAAAGTGGGGCACATGCCCCACAGGGGGGCAATTTGGTGCTTAAGGGGGGTAATTTGAGAATGAGTTATTAACAGTGAATCTTTTGCATGTCTTATGGTACTGGGGGCCTCATGTATAGTCTATAAATATATATGGTGATATTTATGCATTTCAGTTTCCTATTCTATGTTCTGAAACTTTATTTGCTATTTTTTCATATCACTTCATACTATTACTATTTTCTTTTTAGCAATTTCTTAGTGATTTCTTCCTCAGTCCTTCCACTGTCCTTTTATCTTTTGTGTTTTTTTTAAATATATTTTTACTGATTTCAGAGAGGAAGGGAGAGGGAGAGAGAGAGAGAAACATCAATGATGAGAGAGAATCATTGACCAGCTGCCTCCTGCACGCCCCCCACTGGGGATCGAGCCCACAACCCGGGCATGAGCCCTCGACTAGATTTGAACCTGGGACCTTTCAGTCCGCAGGCTGATGCTCTATCCACTGAGCCACACCAGCCAGGGCTGTCCTTTCGTCCTTTTATTTTTCTCTCTCATGGATGCCATGTTCTTTGGAAGCTTGTTCAGACCAAGTTCATGGCCTTGGGGGCTTCCTCCATGTGAATAGGAGCTCACTTTTTGAATAATGAGAATTATATGTCACGGGGTGGGGGCGGTGTCAGGATGGTAGAGATGCTTAGGTGGGGCGTGGCCACAGAAAGGTTGGGAACCACTGACCTAGAGGAGCAGATGAGTCCCTGGGGGTGAGCAGCAATCTTTTATGGCCACTTCAGGAGGGGCAGTATGGCACACATAACTGAATCAGAACATCTGGGTCTGAAGGATCCTTGGGGTGCGGGTAGGGGGTGCATGCATTCTCCCGGTTTACAGGTGTGGAGGCCCAGGTGCTGCACGGTAATACCAGGACGGCATGAGAGCCATATACCAGAGCAGCCGTGGGCAAACTACAGCCTGCGGGCCGGATCCGGCCCGTTTGAAATGAATAAAACTAAAAAAAAAAAAAAAAAAGACTGTACCCTTTTATGTAATGATGTTTACTTTGAATTTATATTAGTTCACACAAACACTCCATCCATGCTTTTGTTCCGGCCCTCCGGTCCAGTTTAAGAACCCATTGTGGCCCTCGAGTCAAAAAGTTTGCCCACCCCTGTACCAGAGGTTTCCACGGTCTCTGCTTGTGTGTGTGTGTGTGTGTGTTTAATATATTTTATTGATTTTTTACAGAGAGGAAGGGAGAGGGATAGAGAATTAGAAATATTGATCAGCTGCCTCCTGCACACGCCCCACTGGGTATGTGCCCGCAACCAAGGTGCATGCCCTTGTCCAGAATCAAACCTGGGACCCTTCAGTCCGCAGGCTGACGCTCTATCCACTGAGCCAAACCAGTTAGGGCTGTGTGTGTTTTTGATGTTTACTGATTTCAGAGAGAGGAAGGGAGCAGGAAAGAGAGTTAGAAACATCAATGATGAGAGAGAATAATCGATGGGCTGCCTCCTGCACGCCCCCTACTGGGGATCGAGCCCACACAACTCAGGCATGTGCCCTTGAGGGGAATCGAACACAGGACCCTTCAGTCTGCAGGCCAAGGCTCTATCCACTGAGCCACACAGGCCAGGGCTCTCGCTTGTGTTTTGAGCAACAGAATTGGGAACAGAGTGAACGGGTTGCCAGGGGTCATTCTGGGACGTGCTGGCCCAAGAGCAGGCATTTGACAGACGCCTCCTCCGACTTTGGGGGGCCCAAAAGCAGCCTGGCCTGGGGGCGGGGGTTCAGTCTGTGGACCTCAGGGCCGGAGCGTGATTGGCTCTGCCTGGCTGGGACGGGGAGGGAGAAGGAAGTGGTGAAATTAGTAATTCAAGGTCGCTTTCCTGGCCCTGCTCCATCTGGCAATGTCCACTGTGCAGGGGAAGCGGGGGACACAGAGCAGAAAGAGGGTGCGTGCATTTGGAGTGAGTTGTGACTGGAAAAGTGGGGGTGGAGGGGGGTGAGGTGGGGTGGGGGTTAAGGGGTCAGATTTTTTTTTTTCCTACATAAAACCCCAGTCCTGTTGGTGTCTCATTTCAAGAAAATGGGTGAAAAGAGAGAGGGGGGCGGGGGGAGGGGCGGGCAGTAAAAAGAGGGTGGGGAACCTTGGTTGTTTTTTTTAAAATATATTTTTATTGATTTCAGAGAGGAAGGGAGAGGGATAGATAGAAACATCAATGATGAGAGAGAATCATGGACCGGCTGCCTCCTGCACGCCCCCTACTGGGGATCGAGCCCACAACCAGGGCATGTGTCCTTGACCGGAATCGAACCCGGGACCCTTCAGTCCGCAGGCCGACGCTCTATCCACTGGACCACACCGGCCAGGGCGAACCTTGGAGTGTTGTGTTTTTTTTTTTAATATATTTTACTGATTTTTTACAGAGAGGAAGGAAGAGAGAGAGAGAGAGAGTCAGAAACATCACATCGATTAGCTGCCTCCTGCACACCTCCTACTGGGGATGTGCCCGCAACCCAGGTACATGCCCTTGACCGGAACCGAACCCGGAACCCTTCAGTCCGCAGGCCGACGCTCTATCCACTGAGCCACACCGGCCAGGGCGAACCTTGGGTGTTTTTGACAGAACCAACCAGGATGGTCTTTTCTATGAAAACTTGGCCAAAAAAAAAAAAAAAATGGGGCTGTTTACCTGGGCGAACGCTGAGTTTATTCGGCGCGGGCTGCGCGCTGGGCACCCACCTGGAAGCAGCGGGGTGTCTGTCCTTGAGGACAGCGCGCGCCCGGGAGCGGGCCTGCGGCTGCGAGGGCGCCCCTCCGCGGCCACGCGGGGTGCCTTCGGGGACCGGCAGCTTGACCTTCGGCGGAGACGCAGGCGGGGGGCTCCGGTACGTCCGCACCCCCCGGGGAGGGGGCACGAGCAGCCGAGCGCGACCCCGAGGAGGCCTGAGGTGCCCGCGGTCTAGGTTCCAGAGCGCACGCCGCGCGCTGAGGGGACGCGCGCGCCTCCGGGTTTCAGCGCCGCGAAGGCGAAGGACGCAGGTGTTTTCCTCAGATTTGCCTTTTTGGGGTTTTTTAAGCTGTGCCGGCAGTTGACACCCTGCTTTGCACGAGGGGACCTGGAGAGAGGGGGGCGCCCCTCAAGCCTCCAGCGCCGACCCCCGCGCGCGAGTCCCAGGCGACGGTCTCACCCGCCTCTGGCGCGGCTCCAACTGGGCTTCCCGCGACGCGGGTGCAGCGCCGGCTGCGTGAGGGGGCGTGTCCCGTCGTCTGGCCACGCCCCCCTCGCGGCGCGGCCCAATGGGACGGCGGCCCCGGCGGCCCCGCCCCCCGCCGTGCCCGCGCGCCGGGCGCCCAGGTCTGGGCAGCCCGCCGCGAGGCAGCGGAGCAGCGGCCGGCGCTCGGGTCTCGCCTGCGGGGTTGGTGCCTTCTGCTCGGCATGGCTGGTTACCTGCGGGTCGTGCGCTCGCTCGGCAGGGCCTCGGGCTCCGGACCGGCGTGGGCTCCGGCCGCCTTGACGGGCCCCAACTTGCAGGAGCAGCCGCGGCGCCACTGTGAGTGCGAAGAGGGGTCCGGGCGGGCGCGCGCCGGGCTCCGCGACGTGGCGGCCTCCGGGCGGGGGCCGGGGAGCGCGATCGGGCGGCTCGCTGGCCGGAGACCGCGGGTTTGGGCACACAAAGAGCGGGGCGCGGGGGGGCAGCCTCGCTCCGCGGCCCCCTGCCCCGAGCTCCCAGGCCGCGCCAGGCGCAGTGGCGGGGACTTGAAGGACGGTGGCAACTGGTGGCCCGGGCGATGCCAGCCCTACGGCCCTGCGCGCGGGGGTTGGGGGCGGGGGGGGGCGCGGACAGAGATCGGGGCTGCCTCGCGCACCCGATTGAACTGTATGGAGGTGCTGGGGGGTGTCCCGGACCAGGAGGGGATCCCACCCGCGCTGGCGGGGAGACGAGCAACCGAGTGGGGGCCGGAGCACCCCGCGAGCTGTTTCTGCTCAGACAAAGGCGGGAGGAGGGGGGAGGAGGCATCCACTTCCCGTTCCTTTTCAGCCAAGCGCGCTGTAACCCCTCCTGGCTGCCAGGCCCTCGTCAGCTATTTTTGGAGCCTTTTTATGCGACAGCTGGAGAAGCGTGCTTTTTCATTTCCCCCTTTGTTTGGACTCCCTCCCTTCTCCTTGTCGCTGCACTTGAGGCTCCATCCCAGGCCCTGTCCTTGGCTGGATTTGCCTTTTCTCGCGGGCCGGCTCCTGCGCTGCTCTTCGGCCCTGCCGGGCTCACCGATGCGGAGACTTTGTTCACAGCTCATGGGGTACCCTTAGCTCCCGGCTTAGCGGAGGAGACAGCGGCGGGGTCATGGGAAGCAGGACGTAGCCTGAACCTCCATGATCACTGTAGGCTGCCCCTGCTGGTATGTGGGCACATGGCCTGCACCCTGGCTCTCCACCGCCCGTTACAAATGGCCGGGAACAATGTGGATCCCTTGTCCCGGTCTGATGCCTGTTGTCCGGGAAACCCCTATGCTCACCTGGCCAGGAGCCCCTTGGGGTGAGCCAGGAGAGTGAGGAAGAGGGGGTGGGGCTCACGCAGCCTGGCTCTCCTGCCAGTGTAGGTAATCTTTAACCCGGTGTGGGAGCAGCTGACTAGTGTTGGGGCCCCAGCACCCCCCCCCACCCCACTTGCCAAGGAGAAAGGGGCGTTTCTGCTTTTGAACGTCTAGGATTTGTCTCTACAGGGTCAGCCCCCCAATCCCAAGGTTCCAAGTGCCCCCCAAACCAAGTTTCCCATAGGCACCACCTTCAGCAAAAGATGGTGCAAGTTAGATACTGTCTCTAATTCTCCTTTTTATTCTGCATTGATGATAAAAAATTTTTTTTTTAATTTTTAAAAAAGAAGAAAAAAAAAAGCCTGGCCTGTATGGCTCAATTGGTTGGGCGTCATCTGGTCACCAAAAGGTTTGGGTTTGATTCCCCATCAGGCAGGGGTTTCAGGATCAATTGCCAGTAGGGGGCGGTCAGGAGGCAGCCAATGGATGTTTCACTCTCACATCGATGTTTCTCTCTCTCTCCTTTCCTCTCTTTCTAAAAAATCAACACAAAATATATTTTTAAAAAGAACCCCCACCCCCTCCACACGCAAACAAGAAAACAAAGTAGCTTCGTGGCCTGAATTTTGGTAACATATAAAAAGAGCAGGCAATCGCCGGTCCTTCTGAAAGTTGGTTATTAATGGGAAGAATGCCTGGTATTTGAGTTGGACGTGAGAGTATACGATTCTGACCTCTGCTAGCTTGGTACCAGGCAACGCTGGCAGAGACAAAATAGTTGGCATTCCCCTTGATGACACAGAAAGAGTATTTTTGGGCTAAAACACCCTGTGTCTTTGCTGCTTGGTGGTTCCCACACGTGTCTCTTTCTAGTTGTGCAACTATAGGCCTCCAGTGTGGTTCTGATAAAACAGAGTTTGGGGATGTGACCGTGGGCTCCTTCTAACCACTTGTTGGGAGAATTACTCATCTAGCCTTCCTCTCCTCCACTCCTAGTGGGAGAAGGTCTTAATTTTCTTGGCTACCTTTTAAGTCTTCAGATCTTGGTGACTTACCTGTGCTCATAGATTCAAGGGAAATTTATTTAATGATGGTTCAAGGTTTTGCAAACCTAGTAGAGTTCTTTTTAAAAAAAGAAAACATTTTAATTGATTTCAGAGAGGAAGGGAGAGGGAGAGATAGAAAGAGATGCGAGAGAATCATTGATTGGCTGCCTCCTGCAGGCCCCCTACTTGGGGTTGAGCCTGTAACCCCCGGCAAGTGCTCCTGACCGGGAATCGAACCGTGACCTCCTGGTTCATAGGTTGATGCTTAACCATTGAGCCACACCGGCCTGGCTCAGTATGTGCACATCACATAAGACCACAGCTGCCCCTTCAGAGCTGTTTGGGTGGTTGTGTTTAGGTCCAGTAGGTTTTGAAGAAAAGTCTCTCAAGAAAACCTGGGGCCTGTCCCCAAATCCTGTCTGTGAGGCCGAGGCCTCGTGCGCTGATGCCATTGAGGGTAGGAGCTGGAAACTGCTCTCCGGTTCCTGGAAGCCGGACTCCGTGGCCTGCCCTGGACTTTACTCTTCTGCAAACCCAGGTGGAAAATGCCAGCAGGTGGCAAATATTCACACACTATAAATTGTGAGTTTCTACCGTGCCTGGCACAATTCCCTCTGTGTACATTTTTGATGGTCTGGTGCAGTCCGATGGTGAGAACTCGCCGGCCGCTGTGTGGCAATGTATCCCTGGAGACGGGGCGGGGGAAGCACATTCCATCCAAACAGGAGGTGAGGGCAGGGCAGCCGGCCCAACTGACCATACCTTGACATTCATTCATGCCTTCAGCAAATCGTGTGCTTCTGCCGTGTGTGCGCCAGGGACTGTGTACGGTGCTAGGGACAGAGCTGGGAATACGAGGCCCAGATTTCTGCCCTTCGTGGAACTTAACTTCTAACGTGGAGACAGTAAACAAGACAGAAGTCTTGCCCTAACCGGTTTGGCTCAGTGGATAGAGCATCGGCCTGCGGACTCAAGGGTCCCAGGTTCGAGTCCGGTCAAAGGCATGTACCTGGGTTGCGGGCACATCCCCAGTGGGGGGTGTGCAGGAGGCGGCTGATCGATGTTTCTCTCTCATCAATGTTTCTAACTCTCTATCCCTCTCCCTTGCTCTCTGTAAAAAATCAATAAAATATATATATTTTTTAAAAAGATGGAAGTCTTGTTTACTGTGATACATGCTAACAGGAGAACAGATGAGCAAGGAAGGTGTGTGTGAAAGTTTGGGTAGACGAAGCAGGGCATTTTGTTATCTAGGGAAGAGTGAACTGCGGGGTCAAGGTCTTGGTGGATGGAGTTCTCTTGCCTGTGGGAGAAGCGTAGAGGAAAGCGTTTGCGCACGAGGGTGGCTCAGAGTCCATGATGGTTAGCGACAGATGGGCTACGTGGTGAGGGTTACGGGGGGCTTGCAGGTCATTTTTGAGGACCTCAGCCTTTACTCTGACTGGAAGGAGAGGCTTTGCAGGGTTTTGAGAGGAGTGTCATGACCTGCTTTGCATTTTTAAAAAAATATATATATTTTTATTGATTTCAGAAAGAAAGGGAGAGGGAAAGCTAGAAACATCAATGATGAGAGAGAATCATTGATCGGCTGCCTCCTACATGCCGCCTATTGGGGACCAAGCCCACAACCCAAGCATATACCCTTGGCCGGAATCGAACCTGGGACCCTCCAGTCTGCAGGCCAATGCTCTATCCACTGAGCCAAACCAGCCAGGGCTCCTGCTTTGCATTTTAGCAGGAGCACTCTGGCCTCAGGGACCTGGTAGGAGATATAACCTGGCTGGGAGCTGAGTGATGGCTCTGGGGGAGGTGAGAAGTGGTTGGATTCTGGATGTATTTTGAAGGAAGAACCAGTAGGGCTTTTTGATGGTTTGACTGTGGGTGTGAGAGAAAGGGAGGAAAATACTAGAATGTCTTCCAAAATTGCTCCCGGAATTGGGGCTCCTTGTTCTGCTGGGCCGTGCTGGCTGAGTATGGGTACGGATGCCGTAGAAGCAGTGGTCTTGTGGGTGGCTGCTGTTCCGGGTACCTTGAGCCTTGAGCTTGCAGCAGCAGGCAGATCCTGAAAAGCAGGAATGGGTTTGGGCCCGGCGGGTGTGGGTAAGCGGTTGAGCATCAACCCAGGAGCCAAGAGGTCGCAGGTTCGATTGTCGGTCAGGGCACATGCCTGGGTTGCAACTCGATCCCCAGTAGGGGGCGTGCAGGAGGCAGCTGATCAATGATTCTCATCGTTGATGTTTCTATCTCTCTATCCCTCTCCCTTCCTCTCTGACATCAATAAAAATATATTAAAAAGAAAATAAAAAGAAATCCTTACTTGGTGTTGGGTGCTGGGAGCCCCACATGGGGAGGACAGTTGTCCTAACGGACCTCCTGGGACTGCTGCAATCCCATCCCCACACCCTGGCCGGGAGGACAATGTTGGTGCAACGTCTCATCTGAAGATTTCATGGTGTCCCTAGGAGGCATTCAGGGAGCCCCAGCCTCTGTTCCTGGGATTTCAGGGTGCTTGTTGCCACTTGTCTCCCCGGGGGGCAGATGATGGGAATGTCTCCACCATATTTGGCTGAATAACAGCCATGCCTTAGGGGACTCTGAGAGGCACGTGGTAGGCCTGGCGGTAGGCCTGGCAGGGAGACAGAGGCCGCCTCAGCTCAGCCCATCCCATCTGGGCCGAGCGCCAGCACGGGCTCAGCCTGTGAAAGCAACTCATTCTTCAAGAGAGGCTGGATTTTTTTTTTCTATTCTTAATTTATTTTACTTTACTTTTTTTAAATTAAAAACTTTCTTTTCTTTTTTTAAAAAATATTTTTTATTGATTTCAGAGAGGAAGGGAGAAGGACAGAGAGAGAGAAACATCAATGATGAGAGAGAATCAGTGATCGGCTGCCTCCTGCACGCCCCCTACTGGGGATCGAGCCCGCAACCTGGGCATGTGACCTCCTGGTTCATAGGTCGACAGTCAACCGCTGAGCCACACCAGCCGGGCCTGTTCTCCTGAAGGTGCATGCCATATTTGGTTTGTTCATTCATCCGTGGATGGACACTTGGGTTGCTCCGCACTCTTGGCTATTGTGGGTAATGCTGATATGAATATGGGTGTACAAGACCCTGCTTTGTTCTTCCAGATATATATCCAGAAGTAGGACTGGTGGGTCAAATGGCGATTCTAGTTTTTGTTTTTAAATATATCTTTAGTGATTTCAGAGAGGAAGAGAGAGGGAGAGAGATAGAAACATCAATGATGACAGAGAATCATTGACCCACTGCATTCTGCACACCCCACACTGGGGATTGAGCCCACAACCCGGGCATGTGCCCTGACCGGGAATTAAACCGTGACCTCTCGGTTCTCAGGTCAGTGCTGAGCCACTGAGCCACACCAGCCAGGCTCTAGTTTTTAATTTGTAGATAAGTGGCACACAGTATGGAACTGTTTTCTGTAGCAGCTGCACATTCTCACCAGCCGTGCACAGGGTTCCAGTTTCTCCGCATCCTGCTCTGGTTTTCATCACTGTTCCCAGCTCCTTGACCTTGACAAAGGCGCTGCTTGCTCTCTGCTCACTACCTGTAGGTCTTCCCTTCCATCCTCCCTCCTTGGGCACTGTTGTGTTTTAGGTGTTTCAGGAAGAGGCACTTAGCATCTGGTTGTAAATAAGTGGGCCCCGTGGTCTCTGAGGGTTGGACTCCCGTGTGCACAGCTGTGACCTTGACATTCAATTCCCTCACGGAGGAAGCGTGGTGTCCACAGCCCACGGGCTGCCGGCATGAGCCCAACATGTGTTGACTTGTTTTCTGTTTGTTTGTGTGTTTGTTTCTTGATAGTAGCCATTCTAAGGGGTCCAGCTGGTATCTCATTGTGGTTTTGATTTGAATTTCCCTAATGATTAGTGATGTTGAGCATGTTTTCACGCACTTGTTGGCTTTTTTATCTATCACTTTGGAGAACTATCTATTCAAGTCCTTTGCTCACTTGTTTTTTGGGATTTTAAAAAAAAATTTTAATATATATTTTTATTGATTTCAGAGAGGAAGGGAGAGGGAGAGAGATAGAAACATCAATGATGAGAGAGAATCATTGATCGGCTGCCTCCTGCATGCCCCCCACTGGAGATGGAGACTGCAACCTGGGCATGTGCCCTTGACTGGAATCGAACCCGGGACCCTTCAGTCTGTAGGCTGACGCTCTATCCACTGAGCCACACCAGCTAGGGCTGGGATTTTGTTGTTGTTACAATCTCCTGATTTTAAAATGTGGCCACCAATTAATACTTAAGAAAAACACTATGTGGGTCAAACAGAATGAGCCTGTGGTCTCTGAGGGCTTGACTCCTGTGTGCACAGCTGTGACCTTGACATTCAACTCTCTCACGGAGGAAGCGTGGTGTCCACAGCCCACGAGCTGCCGGCATGAAGCTAAAACTTGAATGGAGCTCAAGTGTGCGACCGTTAGGACTGGCCCCTAAATGAATCTCTCCTTAGGGATCCTGATTAGGGTTCAATATGTTCTTTAAACATTGGATTGGCTCTCCTCAAATGAACTCATAGGAAGTGCTCCTAGAAATCAAGGTCGCCTTGCCACAGCCCCGTAGACTTTCTGTGAGTCCTAAAACCTGTTCCATTCAAGCTTTAGGCCACCAAGGGTGAAGGAATGCTGTAGCTTGGGCCCCAAATTCCTTGTTCTCCAGGGAGTGAAGTATTTCCTTCCAGTCTGTGTTGCTTTCTGCTTTTCTATGTCTGACTCACAAGGGCATCCGAGGCTGCACTTGAGCAAGGGATCTGTGTTCCCTCCTGTCTCTGAATAATCTTGACACTTTTTTTTTTTTTTTTTTTTTATTGATTTTTTACAGAGAGGAAGGGAGAGAGATAGAGAGTTAGAAACGTCGATGAGAGAGGAACATCGATCAGCTGCCTCCTGCACATCTCCCACTGGGGAAGTGCCCGCAACCCAGGCACATGCCCCCGACCGGAATCGAACCTGGGACCCTTCAGTCCGCAGGCCGACACTCAATCCACTGAGCCAAACCGGCTTCGGCTTGACACTTTTTTTTTAAGAGAAAAGAAGGGAGGGAGAGAGGGAAGAAACATCTATTTGTTGTTCCACTTACTTATGCTTTCGTTGGTTGCTTCTCATATGTGCCCTGACCAGGGATCGAACCCACAACCTTGGCGTATCAGGACCACGCTCCAACCCACTGAGCTGCCCACCCGGTTGCAGGTTTTGCACAGATGTCACTGGTTCCTCCAGGCTTCGGGCGGAGGGATGTTCTGGAGCTTGGGTGCCCCTCGGGTCAACAAGCCTCCTCCAAGGCAGCCTGCACTGACGAATTAGACGGGCCATTTTCTTTTCTTTTTTAAAAAATATATTTTTATTTATCGCAGAGAGGAAAAGAGAGGGAGAGAGAGAGAGAAACCTCAATGATAAGAGAATCATTGATCGGCTGCCTCCTGCACACCCCCTACTTGGGGATCGAGCCCGCAACCCCGGGCATGTGCCCTTGACCAGAATCGAACCCGGGATCCTTCAGTCCACAGGCTGACGCTCTAGCCACTGAGCCAAACCAGCTGGGGCTGGGCCGTTTTCTTGAGTTTTCCTTGGAATGCACTTCCCAGACTGTCGGGTTTTTCTCGAGTCAGAATTTCCTTGAAGAGCTTCCCTGGCTGTGGTTTCCCCTCCGCCCTCCCCCTCGTCCAGTCTTGTGATGCTTCTCTGGCAGGACTGGCCGACCTGAGCCACTCGGGCCAGTTCTGAGCTCCCTTCCCAGCCTGTTTCCTCCCCTGCCAGGTGCGAATCCTCCTGTTTTCAAGCTGTAACCCGGGGACCTCAGCCTCCTCCCCTCGAAAGTGGAGGTGATGATACTCCCTTGGGGAGGAGTGAATGGAATCGTGCAAACGGTGGGGGACGCTGTCCGGCCCACACGAGGTGTTAATACAATCCCTCCTCCTTGCAAGTCAGTCAGCTTCTCGGGTTGCAAGCAACAGACCGAGTGAGTGACAGGCCGCGTTTGAGAGGATGTTATTAGAAGGACACAGGGAAGCCCTGGCCGGTTCGGCTCAGTGGATAGAGCATCGGCCTGTGGACCGAAGGTTCCCGGGTTCAGTTCCGGTCAAGGGCACGTACCTCGGTTGCAGGCTCCTCCCTGGCCCGGGCTTGTGCAGGAGGCAACCAATTGATGTGTTTCTCTCACATCGATCTTTCTGTTTTTCCCTCTCTCTTTCCCTCTCTCTAAAAGTCAATGGAAAAAATACCCTCGGGTGAGGATTAAAAGAAAAAAATTGGACTAGAGGGGATCCTGGGTCGCCTGGGGAACCAGGTGGCAGCAGCCCCCGGCAGCCTCTCCCGACGTGCTGCTGGACAGGGCGGCCCCGGCTGGCTCGAGTTCTCTGCGTTGGGAGATCTCAGTGGCCAGGCTGGCCACGCTCAGTGGCGGGTTCAGGTCCCCGAGCTGACCGAGAGCTGTTCCTGGGTGTGAACGCTGGGCAGCTGGGCCTGGCTGACCACTGCTCTCCCCTTGGGGCCGGGGGCTCCCTCACCCTCCTCCCCAGGGGCCTCATGCCGTGTCTGTGCCCCGTCCTAGATGCCGACAAGAGGATCAAGGTGGCCAAGCCGGTGGTGGAGATGGACGGCGATGAGATGACCCGGATTATCTGGCAGTTCATCAAGGACAAGGTAGTAGTTCCCTCCGGAGTGGGTGGCAGCCCTCCCTGTGGCGGGCCAGGCTCAGTGCTCCGCCCCAGCACAGGCCTCTCCCCTCCTCACCCCCCACCCCCCACCCCCGCTTCAGGCCCCACCCATCACCTGATGCCCCTGTCCCCTGGTGGGGTGGGCGGCCGCAGTCCTGTTTCCCTCCTCCCACCCATCCTTCCGCGGTGTCTAGACCACTCGTGGTTTTTGGGGCGTCTGGCAGCGGCCTGTGCTCGGCAGCCTGTGCCCCTGCTGGTGCCGAAGCCTGCGTGTCCTGATCTGTATCCACAGTGGTGTGTGGATAGAGGCGCCAGGTTTGGAAAGGCCCGTATCCTGTCCCTCTCACCCCCTCTGTCCGATGTGCTGCCTCGAGGGGGTGAAGGAGGGCAGGCTGGTGTGGATGCAGCTGTGCCTGGAGTCACCTTTTCTTTTAATTTATTTTTTATTTTTTTAATTGATTTCAGAGAGGAAGGGAGAGAGAGAGATAGAAACATCCATGATGAGAGAGAATCATTGGTCGGCTGCCTCCTGCATGTCCCCTAAGCCCGAAACCCGGGCATGTGCCCTGACCAGAATCGAACCGTGATTTTTTGGTTCATAGGTCGATGCTCAACCACTGAGCCACTCCTGCTGGCTGGAGGTCACCTTTTCTTTCTTTGTTTTTTGTTTTAATATATTTTATTGATTTTTTACAGAGAGGTAGGGAGAGGGATAGAGAGTTAGAAACATCAATGAGAGAGAAACATTGATCAGCTGCCTCCTGCACACCCCCTACTGGGGATGTGCCCGCAACCAAGGTACATGCCCTTGACCGGAATCGAACCTGGGACCCTTGAGTCCACAGGCTGACGCTCTATCCACTGAGCCAAACCGGTTAGGGCGAGGTCACCTTTTCTGAGCGGTTCAGGGATGTCTTTGTGAGTGGTGGCCGTGGTGCGCTCTGCAGGGCAGGGACTTGTTTGAGCCACCACAGCACGTGCTTCCCAGGGAGGCTTCTTGGCTTCTCCAAGTCACTGGGTGCTGCCTGGGAGAGTGTGTTGTCCACGTGAAGACCCTACAGTTTATCTGTGTCCACAAGGAGAAGGTTGAGAAGCGCCATTTCTGAACGGGGGAGATGAGGGAACCCACTGTTGCAGGGGTTGCAGGGGAACCTTTTTTCTGCCAAGGGCCATTTGGATGTTTAGAACATCATTCATGGGCCATACAAAATTATCAGCTTAAAAATTATCCTGCTTAAAAAAAAATTATCCTGCTATGTTTGGTCAAACATTTATTTATGTTTTAAATATTTCTTTATTGATTTCAGGGAGGAAGGAAGAAAGATAGATAGATAAAAACATCACTGATGAGAGAGAATCAGTGATTGGCTGCCTCCTGCACACACCCCACTGGGGATCGAGCCTGCAACCCAGGCATGTGCCCTTGGCCGGAATCGAACCTGGGACCCTTCAGTCCGCAGGCCGATGCTCTATCCACTGAGCCAAGCCGGCCAGCGCCGGTCAGACATTTAATTAACTCACCCCTAATGCCTTGGCAGAACCAGACCAAATGGGCCTTATATAGCTTGCAGGCCAGATGTTGCCCATCCCTCGTTTATTTACTTATTTATTTATTTCAAATATAATTTGTTGATTTCAGAGAGGAAGGGAGAGGGAGCGATAGGAACATCAATGGTGAGAGACTCATTGATCGGTTGCCTCCTGCACGCCCCACACTGGGCATCGAGCCCACAATCTCGGTGTGTTCCCTGACTGGGAATCGAACCATGATCTCCTGGTTCCTAGGTCGACGCTAACCACTGAGAAACGCCAGCCGGGCCCCACCCCTGGTTTGAGAATAGCGATGCACTGGGAGTTTGGGGTTTGGCTGAGTTGATGGGCCATGGCGGGGACATATGGTCCATGCTAAGGGGTGAGCCCTCTGTGGGGCTGCCGGCCTCTCTCAAGAGCCCCGGCCTCCAGCCAGGTTTGGCCGGGCCCCACCAAGGAATGGCTGACTTTCGCCCTCTGCTGCACTGCCCCTCCCTCCGCTGGCCTTCCCTCGTCCCTGCCCTGACTGACTGTCCCCTGCCACAGCCTGCACATGCCCCTGAGTCTTCGTATCTGGGCTGACGCCTTGCCCTGCCTCTGTCTCTAGCTCATCCTGCCCCACGTGGACGTCCAGCTCAAGTATTTCGACCTGGGGCTCCCAAACCGTGACAAAACTGACGACCAGGTCACCATCGACTCCGCGTTGGCCACCCAGAAGTACAGCGTGGCTGTCAAGTGCGCCACCATCACTCCCGATGAGGCCCGTGTGGAAGGTGCGGGGGCCTGAGGGGTGGGTGGCCAGGGACGTGACCCCAGTCTCCCTGCGAATGCCTAGGGGACAGTGGTCCCTGTAGATGGGGCTAGGGACGGGCGGTTAAGGGGCTGGCTTCAGCTTCCACAGTCGGGGTGTGTTCAAGCAGAGACCAGAATCCGTTCCCTGCTCCCGGGCCAGGGGGGTTTCTGCTGTGATGTGCGGCTCTGGCCAGTGGAGGTGCCATCGGTGACAGGGAGGAGGAGGAGGAAGCTGACGCTGATGCTGTCACAGTGAGAATGGCTCTTGGGGTGGCCGCTCCTCTGGCCTCCTGGACTGTTTTGCAGGCAGGTGGACAGAGACCTGGGCCAGCTCTGTCCAGAGGAGGACTGTGTGCCAGGCCTGTATTCTTCAGAGCCTTGGGGGCTCCGGGGAACGTTACTAGCGTCCTGCCACAGCCGTACCGGGGTCACTGGCTGCTGTCCCTGGTCCTGGCTGCTGGTCCCTGGTCCTGAGGGCTGCTCTGGAGGCTTCCATGAAATGACAGTGGTGTGTGGATAGAGGGACCAGGTTTGGAAAAGCCAAGAGAGGGTGGTGTAGGAGTTTGCAGAGTTCTGTTCCCCTAATTCTGGCAGAATCAGGGCCCTAGAAGGAAGCATTCAAGACCGCCCCACCACCACCAGGCCCCCTCCTGTCTTTTGGGTTGTACTGACCTTAGGGTATTGGAATCATTTTCGTGCTAAGCTCTTCTCGCAAGTTTTCCTTTTTATTCTCCCGAGCCCTGGGATGTATATATCCCCATTTTCTGGATAAGGGTGTTAAAGGTCACAGTCTTGATAACTCAGGCCCAGCCGGCCCTTGCGATTAGTGGCAGTTCTGCGACCAGAACCCCAGGTGAGGACCCGGGTGAGGCCGTGTGCTGCCAGGGTTCATCGGGCTGAGCTATACATCCCAATACCATGTGGGAGTAACAATAGTCAGACCACGTGACAGGCACTGTTCTAGGCACTTCATGTATGAGTTCATTTAATCCTCACAGCGATCCAAAAGAGTAGGTGTTTTATCACTACTTTCTTTTCTTTTTGAAAATATTTTTTTTTATTTCAGAGAGGAAGGGAGAGGGAGATAGAAACATCAATGATGAGAGAGAATCATTGATGAGATGTGCCTCCTGCACATCTCCCACTGGGGATCGAGCCCGCAACCCGGGCATGTGCCCCTTAACCGGAATCAAACCTGGGACCCTATAGTCCACAGGCCGGTGCTCTATCCACTGAGCCAGGCCAGCTAGGGCTATCACTACTTGCATTTTGTAGCTCGGGTTAGACCACCTGCACGGGACTCACAGTCAAAGGTGGTGGAGTGGACCCTGAAGCCAGGCAGTGTGGTTCCGGGGCCCACACATTCACACTCTACCAGTGATGGCGAACCTATGACACGCGTGTCAGAGGTGACACGTGAACTCATTTTTTTGGTTGATTTTTCTTTGTTAAGTGGCATTTAAATATATAAAATAAATATCAAAAATATAAGTCTTTGTTTTACTATGGTTGCAAATATCAAAAAATTTCTATATGTGACACGGCACCAGAGTTAAGTTAGGGTTTTTCAAAATGCTGCCGAAACCGGTTTGGCTCAGTGGATAGAGCGTTGGCCTGCGGACTGAAAGGTCCCAGGTTCCATTCCGGTCAAGGGCATGTACCTGGGTTGCGGGCACATCCCCAGTAGGAGATGTGCAGGAGGCAGCTGATCAATGTTTCTCTCTCATCGATGTTTCTAACTCTCTATCTCTCTCCCTTCCTCTCTGTAAAAAATCAATAAAATATATTTAAAAAAAAAAATCGAAATGCTGACACGCCGAGCTCAAATGGTTCGCCGTCACTGCTCTAGACTCTTTCCCCGGAATCATCTGTAGGACCCTCACCTGGCTGTGCTCTTGCTCAGGGTTCGGATTCTGGCTGGAAGGTGGGGGCTATGGTGGGGCCACGTCATCTCTGCTCTCCTAGAGTTCAAGCTGAAGAAGATGTGGAAGAGTCCCAACGGAACCATCCGGAACATCCTGGGCGGGACCGTCTTCCGGGAGCCCATTATCTGCAAGAACATCCCCCGCCTCGTCCCTGGCTGGACCATGCCCATCACCATTGGCAGGCACGCCCATGGCGACCAGGTGGGCCGCGGCGGGAGTTGGGCTCTGCTGGCCTGGGACCCCCTCCGTCTGGAGCCCCCGGCCTGAGCCGCCCTCTCGTCTCTGCAGTACAAGGCCACGGACTTTGTGGCCGACCGGGCCGGCACCTTCAAGATGGTGTTCACCCCGAAGGATGGTAGCAGTGCCAAGGAGTGGGAGGTGTTCAACTTCCCTGCTGGCGGCGTGGGCATGGGCATGTACAACACTGACGAGGTGAGACTGGCTCTCTGCTCCGGGCTTATCTCTGCCAGCCTGACTGGTTCCCGCAAAAGGTCTAGCCTGAATCACATGACCACCTCTGAGCCAATCACAGAGGCCCAGAGAGAGAGAGAGGAGGCGCTCTGATTGGATAAGCCAGACACACAGAGTCTCTAGAGACAGATCCCAGCCCAGCCATATGGTCTAAGACAGGGGTCCTCAAAAGACGGGCCACATGCAAATACAAATATTGTATTTGTTCCCGTTTTGTTTTTTTACTTCAAAATAAGATGTGCAGTGTGCATAGCAATTTGTTAATCGTTTTTTTTAAAAAAAATTTTTTAATATATATTTTATTGAGTTTTTACAGAGAGGAAGGGAGAGAGATAGAGAGTTAGAAACATCGATGAGAGAGAAACATCGATCAGCTGCCTCCTGCACATCTCCTACTGGGGATGTGCCCGCAACCCAGGTACATGCCCTTGACCAGAATCGAACCTGGGACCTTTCAGTCCGCAGGCCGACGCTCTATCCACTGAGCCAAACCGGTTTTGGCCATAGTTTTTTTTTTGAAACTATAGCCCGGCCCTTCAACGGTCTGAAGGACAGTGAACTGGCCCCCTGTTTAAAAAGTTTGAGGACCCCTGGTCTAAGAGTTGCAGAGGGGGAGGAGGTAGCTTTGCAAAGCAAAGCTGGGGGACTGTGTCCTCCCAGAAGTTGGGAGGGGGACGCTGGGCCAGCAGAAACAGCAGAGGCCTGCAGAAGGTGGCTGGGTGAGCCCAGATTGCAGAAGAGGGTCGTGTGGAGGGAAGGGGTGCCATCCCCGGGCGGGGCCTGGCCCTGGGGGACCATGCCAGAAACCCGTCTTTCTCCCTGCAGTCCATCTCGGGTTTTGCACACAGCTGCTTCCAGTATGCCATCCAGAAGAAGTGGCCGCTGTACATGAGCACAAAGAACACCATTCTGAAAGCCTACGACGGGCGCTTCAAGGACATTTTCCAGGAGATCTATGAGAAGTAACAGCCGCTCCCTTGATAAGATGCCCCAGCCCTCCCTCCTAGTCCCCCCGACCCCGGCCCTCAATCTACCCCGGAAGGGCGCTGTCCCCATGTATTTGGCTCAGGAAGGGATCCCCCAATCTGTCAGCCTCCTCCTGCCTTCCTCCCCACAACAGGCCCCTTTGCTTCCAGGCATTATAAGACCGAGTTCGAGAAGAATAAGATCTGGTACGAGCACCGGCTCATTGATGACATGGTGGCTCAGGTCCTCAAGTCTTCAGGCGGCTTTGTGTGGGCCTGCAAGAACTATGATGGAGACGTGCAGTCGGACATCCTGGCCCAGGGTACGCCGGGAGCCCCCTGCTCCCTGTGGGGATGGGTCCTTCGGCCTCTCTGGCCGAGGTCATTTTTAGACCCTTTTGGTAGAAAAGGTCCTCTAGTGTAGCAGCAGCACCCGGGCTTGCCGGCTCCTTGCAAGGTCCCCTGTGGACAGCAGGGGGCAGGAGCTCCCTGGGAGCTGAGTGAGGAAGGATCGCAAATTCGGTTTGGACGGGTGTATTACTAAGGCTGTCATTGAAGAGAAGGGAGGAGCCGGGACTTCAGGTTCTCAGGGGCTAGGCGTGTTGACCCTGAGGTTCCTGTCCAGGGAGGGGCCGAGTGACTAGGTTTGGCTCCAGTGGAACCAAATGGGATTGAGTAAGCTAGGTGCTCATTTATTATCATTTTAAAATATATTTTTATTGATTTTGGAGTGGGAGAGAGAGATAGAAACATCAATGATAAGAGAGAATCATGGATCGGCTGCCTCCTGCACATCCCCTACTGGGAATTGAGCCCGCAATGTGCCCTTGACTGGAATCGAACTCAGGACCCTTTAGTCCGCAGGCTGGCTGACACTTTATCCATTGAGCCAAACCAGCTAAGGCAGGTGCTCTTTAAATTGCAGAGAATTTTTTTTTGCACAGTAAACCTTTTATTTATTTAATCCTCACCCGAGGATATTTTTCCATTGATTTTTAGAGAGAGTGGAAGAGAGAGGGGAAGACAGAAAGAAATATCGATGTGAGAGAAACACATTGATTGGTTGCCTCCTGCACTTGCCCCGACCAGGGCCTGGCCGGGGAGGAGCCTGCGACCTTGGTATGTGCCCTTGACCGGAATTGAACCCTGGCCCCTTCGGTCTGCAGGCCAACGCTCTATCCACTGAGCCAAACCGGCCAGGGCGTACACAGTAAACCTTTCAGATGTAGGAGAATATCAGGAAAGATGGAAAAACCCTCCATCTGAAAGGTAAATCAGATTCCAGCGGAGAGGAACCGTCAGGAATCGCCCAAAGGCTTTACAAAGCTTTGAGACCGTCTGCCTCTTCATCGCGGTCTGGCCTTTGGCTTTAATTTGAAAAGTTCAGTGGTGATCCTCTCAGTAGCACGATGCCCGTCTGGGCTGGAAGGATGAAAAGCCACAGCAGGCAAGAGAAAGGCGCCAGTGACCCTTAAATAGATAAGGAATTGGTGAGTGGGAAGGTCCAGGGAGCAGCGGAGAAGGGACCCCTTCGCCCTGCGCCAGTAGCAAAACTTCCTAGACAGGTCATTTCCCTAGAGAACTTGCCCACTTTTCCTTCCTTGGGACTTGCCCATTCTTACGTTGGTGCCGTGGGGATCTTGGCAACAGAAAAGCTTTGCCCATGGATTTGGGAAGAACCGGAAACTTACCACAAAGCTTGCAAGTAGCTGGAAAGAGCAGCAGAGAAAAGCGGTCGCTGGGAAGTGCTACCAGCAGGCTTCCTTCCTTCTGCTCCAACGTGCCTCCCGGCCACGGGCTGGGCTGGGTGTGCAGAACTCTGTGGGGTCTTGGGCCCCAGGGGCCATGGGCTGGGGGACACCTGGAGGTGGGGCTACAGATGGGGGTGTTCCACTTCAAATTCACCCTTTTGCAAAGCAAATTCACCCTTTTGCAAAGCAAACTAGATTTGCAAAAGGGTAGGTTTGGCGTGGAAAACCTGTATATGCTGACGGGCCAGCTCTCGCCACCTGTGAGTGCTCCCCTGCCCTGTGCTGGGCCCTGGAGTCCCACGACCAGGGTGGACAAGCCAGAAACAGTGCCTGCCCTGCCCACCACCCCTAGGGTGGGCGGAGTCATAAGTTGAGTGACAGCAGGAAGGCAGGTGGGCTGGATCCAGGTTACCTGGGGCGAGGCGCCCACACTCAGAGGAGGCTGTTCCCACGACTCAGGCTTTGGCTCCCTGGGCCTGATGACGTCCGTGCTGGTCTGCCCCGACGGAAAGACCATCGAGGCTGAGGCTGCTCACGGGACGGTCACGCGCCACTATCGGGAGCACCAGAAGGTAAGCGTGGGGGAGGACAGGCCTGGCCCTGTCAGTCGAGGTTGCCCCCTTGGTTGGTTTTTTGGCTCTTAATTCCCCTGCGCCCGCTGCCCCCAGGGCCGGCCGACCAGCACCAACCCCATCGCCAGCATCTTCGCCTGGACGCGGGGCCTGGAGCACCGGGGGAAGCTGGACGGGAACCAGGACCTCATCAGGTGAGCCGGAAAAGGGGCTGCGCCAGCCCCGGGGCAGGCTCTGGGCCGGATGCTGCCCAGCCCAGGACTCACTCTGCCTGCCCCCTGCAGGTTTTCCCAGACCCTGGAGAAGGTGTGCGTGCAGACAGTGGAGAGCGGAGCCATGACCAAGGACCTGGCGGGCTGCATCCACGGGCTCAGCAAGTGCGTGGCCGGGGCGGAGGGCAGGGCTGGCCTTCCAGGGCCTTGGGGGCCAGTGGGCAGAAGCTGGGGGACCCTTCTTAGAGGCCCCCATTTTTTTAATTGATTTCAGAGAGGAAGGGAGAGGGAGAGAGAGAGAGAGAAACATCAATGATGAGAGAGAATCATGGATCGGCTGCCTCCTGCACACCCCCTACTGGGGATCGAGCCCACAACCCGGGCATGTGCCCTTGACAGAATCGAACCTGGGACGCTCCAGTCCACAGGCCGATGCTCTATCCATTGAGCCACACCGGCTAGGGCGAGTCCCCAGGCTTCGATCAGCTTCATCACCAGGAGCCTGGGGGCAGGACAGGTCCACAGTCCTGAGAGAGGGCTCAGGCCAAGCTTCCCAGACCAGGCCCCCTGATTGGTCCCCATCCACCCGCGCTGGTACCCATCTCCCAGCTTCTCCCAGGGGACCTTGTACCCAGCGGCCCATTCACCTGCCAGAGAGCAGGCAGACCTTCCCAGGTTCCCTCTGACTTGGCCGTGGCCCCTTGGCGGCGGGCGGCGGGGGACCTGTGACCCGCAGGTGGCCTGGCCACACCCCTCCCCACCGGGGCTGCCATCAAGACCCCCACGCCCCGGCTCTGCCCCTCACGCGGGTGGTGTTCTCTCGGCAGTGTGAAGCTGAACGAACACTTCCTGAACACCTCGGACTTCCTGGACACCATCAAGAACAACCTGCACAAAGCCCTGGGGCAGAAGTAGGGGCGGCGGACTCGCGGAGGGTGAGCCTCAGCCCTCTCAGGAGGCCTTCCTAGGGGACGATTTTTTATAAGCGACATGTTTTTCCAAGTCTCTGCGCTGCCCCTCGCGGAGGTGACGTGAGGCAGGAGCGGTGTGTTTTACCTCAGCCCGTCAGTATGTCCCGCATACCGTAATTTATCTCGCCTTGGAACACATGGTGCCATATTTAGCTACTAAAACCTCTTCACAAAGCTGTCTGCTGTGTTTGTCCCTCAGGGAGGAGGCAGCCGGGGCCATCAGAGGACAGGGGCTCCACGGGGACAGGACGTCTGTCTCAGGCTCCATCCAGTCCTGGGCCCCTTGGTGGGAGGGGACCGAGCAGGATGCTACGGGGGCCCCCCGAGTAGCCGCTGGGACTCTGGGGGCGCAGGTCCCTGGAATTTCCTAGCCTGGTTCCTGTATCGTTTGGGGGTTATCACGACTCCATAGATTCAGGTTGTATTTTTTTCTTTTTCTTTCTGGTTTTCACCTTCTAAACATCTCCAGAGCCCTTGCCCTTTTCTTGGTACTGAAAACAGGTCCCCCCCACCCCCCCCTCGGCAGCCGCCTCTGGTTCTCCACTCACAGCTGCTGGGGGGCCCCCGTGGGGTCTGGGACACTGAGCCCCGGACTTGAGATCATCTTCTCCATTCTTTTTCTTTGTTTCTGTTTTGTATGTATATTTTTATTGATTTCAGAAAGAGAGAGAGAGAGAGAGAGAGAGAGAGAGAGAGAGAGAGAGAGAGAGAGGCATCTATGATGAGAGAATCATTGACCACCTGCCTCCTGCACGCCCCCTACTGGGGATCGAGCCTGCAATCCCGGGATGTGCCCTGACCTGGAATCTAGCCGTGACCTCCTGGCTCCTGGGTCGATGCTTAAACCCTGAGCCACGCAGGCTGGGTCACCTCCTCCCTCCTTTAGCAAAACTAGAAGAGTAAGGTGAGCGCATTTCTATAAAGTGAAATAGATCCAATTTACAGGGCTGTCCTTGTAGGACACTTTTCGTGTTAAAATGTCCGGGGGAAGAGTTGTCCCATATTCACTTGATGAACAAATAGTTGGCAACCCCAAGTCCATTTCCCACATGTTGGGGGCGCTCTCAGAGCTCCCGAAACCCAACAGTCGGGAACCTCGGTAGCTTTGAGATGGGCTGTAGCCACACACACACACACACACACACACACACACACACACACACACACACTGGCGCCCCCTTCTGTCCCAAGGGCCGCCCTGGGCTCCCAGGGCCCTGGGAAGAAAGGCAGGTGTGCTCACCCTGCTGGGCCCAGCTCCTGGGGGGAAGCTTGGGGTTTCCGGCCCCTCGTGCCCATCAGTAGCAAAGGGCTAGGGGCTCCCCAGATTGCACAGCCTCGAAGCCCAGCCCGGCATGGTGAGCTGGCTTCTGCCCCGGGCCCTGCGGGTGGGCAAGGAGGGGAAGCGCTTTTCTCTGCCAGTGGTGGGAATTCTGGGGCCTTGGTCTGCGCTCCCTCGCTTGGGCTCGGAGCAGCCCCCTGGGGGCGCCTGGCTCTGCCGGGGGTTCACTCTGGTGGGTGCGGAGGATGGTGTGGGGTCTCCTCCAGTCCCCAGAGAGCGATGCCCTGCTGGGTAGGGCTGCAAAGCTTTTCTTTTTAAATATATTGTATTGATTTTTTTTTTACAGAGAGGAAGGGAGAGAGAGAGAGAGTCAGAAACATCGATGAGAGAGAAACATCGATCAGCTGCCTCCTGCACACCCCCCACTGGGGACGTGCCCGTAACCAAGGTACATGCCCTCGACCGGAATCGAACCCGGGACCCTTCAGTCCCCAGGCCGACGCTCTATCCACTGAGCCAAACCGGTCACGGCAAAGCTTTTCTTTTTTAAAAAAATATATATATTTACTGATTTCAGGGCGGAAGGGAAAGGGAGAGATAGAAACATCAATGAGAGAGAATCATTGCTCAGCTGCCTCCTGCACGCCCCCGACGGGGGATCGAGCCCACAACCCTGGCATGTGCCCTGACCGGAATTGAACCTTGACCTTCTGGTTCATAGGTTGACGCTCAACCACGGAGTCACACCAGCTGGGGGGGCTGCAAAGCTTTGTGAGGAGTTCCTCCCAGGGGAGTGGGGAGGCCCCGGTCCCCGAGAACCACGAGAAGAAGCACCCGCAGTCGCCTCGCTAAAGAATATTCATTTATTTATAATTATTGCTAAGTAAACTTCTCTTTCCAACAGGAACATAAAAACACAGTAGGGCTTTGCACAAGTGGGGTTTCTAAACAGTTGGTTTGTATACACGTCAAAATAAGTTAGAATGGAATTCATCCAGGAGTTTCCAAGTCACCCGAGAGGCCTCACACCTCCTTTGCTAAGGTTGGGGGCGAGGGGTGAGGACAGGAGCCTCGCCAAGACCACCCCCCGCCCCTCCCCCCCACCCCCCAGCTCAAATCGTGAGTTGTGCTGTCCCCCTCTCTTAGCTTCGCCCAGGTCCAAGGCACAGGGCCCGGGCGTTCAAGTATCGAACTCGCAGGGGGCCGGCGGGTGGCGGGAAGGAGAGCCCCACCCCGGGGCCCGGACCTTCTCCCTTGGGTTTTCTGAGACCAAGGCCACTGCGCTGGCGGAGGGAGGAGGAGGAGGAGGAAGAGGAGGAGGAGGAGGAGGAGGAGGAGGTACAGAGTTCTTTTTGGTACCAGGGGAGAAAGACGTCGTGGGAAGAGGTAGTTTGCAGGGGTGATGCGTCTCAGCAGGAGAAAATGTCTTCTACAGTGATGGGGTCATCGGGGCGGACACCGGGGGCCGGAGAGCCACACTTGGGGAGAGGCCCCCGTGGCCCCCAACTTCTCATCTGTTGCTTAGTGTGAGCTGCAGCAGAGGAGGAGGGACCCCTGGCTGCCTGACCCCCGAGGCCGCCCTGTGCTCCCCTCAGTCCCGATTGCAGCCACCCTGAGGCCGGGCTGGGCCCTCCACTAAGGGACAGCCTTAGACGGGGGACAAAGGGGTCCCCCACCCCCAGCTGTTCCGCCCCACCTGGTTCCTGGGCTGAAGTTGGCGGCTTCACCTCCTTCTGTGCCTTCGGGGGCAGCCCTGCCCGCCCCTCCCCACGGAGGCCTCCTGAGGCCATGGGCGGGGTCTGGGTGCCCTAGTTCCTGAATGTGCTATTTCCCTGCCCGGGGCCTGCAGCCTCCAGTTCCAGGGGCAGGAGCCAGCTGCTGACCGAGCTCTGGTCTCTAGTGGGTGATGCAGACAGAGCGAGTCACTGGCGAGGGGCTGAGTGGGGGTGGATGGAGGGCCTGCCCCGTGCCTCCTCCTGCCTCCTGAGCCTCCCTGTCGGCAGCTGGGCCCCCAGGGCCAGAACGCCCCCCCCCTCCAGTGTCACCAGGCCAGGGGGCTCCAGGCTGGGGGCACACAAAAAAGCTTCCATTGGGGAAGAAGAAAACTGTCTCCATCAGAAAAGGTTATAGGCGACACAGAGTTGAAAAGGAAAAGCATGAGATAAATTACCTTCCAAAGACCCCCCCGCCCCCCCAAAAAAATCTTTTTTTTCCTCTATGGTCTTCATTTTCCTTTTTAAATGTTGCTGTTCCCAGGAGCCTGCAGACTCAGCTGTCCCGCCCTCAGCGTGGCTACTTGTTCCACCTTAAATAAGACCAGTGCTCCCACCCCACCCCAGGCAGCCTCGCTCAAGGGGCCTCAAGGGGCCTTGGCCTGTCCTGTCCTTGTGTGGCCGGACCATGGCGTGGCCGGCTCAGGTCGAATTGGGGACCCTGAGCTGGGACACTCTGTGTGTGGTGCCCCAGCTAAGACAGAACTGGGTGACGTCTGCCTAAACCCACCTTAGGGCGGTAAGAGGGGGGCCTGCTGGGAGTTGGCTGGAGAAGGCGTTCGCTGGGGGTGAGCTGCACCCTGCTGTCCCGCCACCCAGGCTGGGGCCGCATGCGCACCTGGGTCCAGGGGGCGCTGGGGAGGCACCAGGAGGTAGAAGGTGGCGGCCTGCCTGGCTGTTGGCGGGCAGGGTGGGGAAGACGGCTCTGGGCCTGGGCTGTTCACAGCCCAGGGGCTCGTGGGTATGGGCGGGCAGTGCTGGCCAGCTGGGAGCCCCGACACCCCTGGAGGCAGGCAGGGGGGAACCAGGCCTGGCTCAAGCGATCCCTATTCCAGTGTCAGGAGCCCTGCGGGGCCATCAGCTCGGCCAGCCGTGCGCACCGTGGCTGCCCCAGCACGGCTGGGCCTGGGGACCCCTGAGAACCTGTGCCCTGTGACCTGTCCCCCCCGACCCTCCCACGGCAGCAGGCCCAGGCTCACGGCTGAGGCCAGTGGTACAGTCCATTTGGTCTACAAGTCCCTGGTGGTGCCAACGACTCCGTGTCGGGGGAGGGCTCCGGGCAGTGGGGCAGTAGCTCGATTCTCCGCAGCCCGCGGGACTCACCCCCACGCCCAGGCCCCCCTCCCCCGGTGCCGGGCGGCCCAGCGTTGCTATAGCACGTTGTAGTAGGCCATCTCCTTCATGGCCTGCTCGGTGAGGACGCTGGCCTCCGCGCTGCCGTCCACGCCCGCGTACGCGTAGGCATTCTCCTCGAAGTCCTCCATCTCCTGCTGGCCGTCCAGCTCTGAGGGGTCGGTGCCCGTCAGCTCCATCATGGGGTCTGCAAGACAGGGGCACAGTTAGCCCCGATGCCACCTCTCCCAGGAGGAGCCCGTCACCCCCACATAGGAAGCACAAGAACTTCCCAGTCACTGTTTCCACAGGATTCCCGGTGAGGCCCCAGGCGCTTGTGGCTACTCTGATGGGTCATCAGACCTGAGCCCTGTGTGTGTGTGTTGAGGGGGGTTGGGGGGAGGGGTGCAGGCCTGGTCTTGGCCTCTTGGTCCTGCCTCTACTGTCTCTCCTAAGCCACTCAACGTATTTCCCTTCTGCAGTGTTTCTCATCGGTCCCCTTTGCTGCCCTGTGTCCCCTCTCGGCATCAGCAATCATTTAGCGCCTTCTGCATGCCGGGCACTGTTCACAGCGACCCCAGTTAGGAGGCCAAAGGGCAGGTCAGAGAGGTTCGTCAGCTTGTCAGGGGGACCCGGCAAGTGCTGCCGGTTTCATCCTCTGACCTCCTGTAGCATGGATGCTTCTTATTTTATTTTATTTTATTTTATTGATTTGAGAGGGAGAGCAACATCGATGTGTTGTTCCCCTTATTCATGGGTAACTTCTTACATGTGCCCTGACTGGGGATCGAACCCGCAACCTTGGGGTCGGGATGAGGCTCTAACCCACTGAGCTGCCCGGCCAGGGCCAGCATTTGCGCCTGAAGCCAGCTCTACCCAGTGGTCTCCCGGGCCTTGCTCTCCAAGGACAAACACCCCCCCCCCCACCCCCCCAGGAAAGGCTAACACGGAAGAGGCCTGTAATTTTATCCAACTGAAATCTTATTTTAATGCTCTTACTGTCGGAACAAGAGCCAGACGGAAAACACACAGGAGGCCCGGGCTGTCTTCCAGTGAGTCACGGGAGGGGGTGGGGGGTGGAAGGGGGGAGCCCAGGGGATGATCTGGGGACCCCGGGAGGGTGGCCACCAGGGCTGGGGCTTAGTGTGCATTCTGCCCCTGCCCACCTCGGACATGGAAGTGTTTGGGGGAGAAATGGATCCCAGACTGGGGTACCCTAAGCCTAAGGCAGGGCTTTCAACCCCAGCCCGACTAACATTTGGGGCCAGCATTGTTTGTTGGGGGGCCCGTCCTGTGCATTGTAGGATGTTTAGCAGCATCCCTGGCCCCCGTCAGCTCCATGCCAGTAGCATCACCCCAGTTGTGACAACCCAACATGGGCCAAACATCCCTTGGGGGTAACTCCCCACTCTGTTGAGAACCTCAGGTTTAGGGGCAAACCCCGCCCACCCCTTGCCCAAAGAACTCTTAGGAAAGGCTGCCCTGTGAGTCCTCAGAATGTGCTTGTTGGCTTCACAGAACAAACGGGGAACAGGCTCTTCCCCTCCCACTGGGTGTGAAGGAGGAAGCGCACTGCCCTGAAGGCCACAGGCGGCCATCCTGGGCCTGTGAGAACAATTGCACTTTTTGCCTTGGCTGCCGGGAAGCTCAGCGCTCCCTTCTGTGCGCCCGCCAGACTCCCCACAGTGTACGTGGCGTCGGGACCTCACCTGGCTTCCCCTTCTCTTTCCAGATGCCATTTTCCCATTTGATAATTTCCTTCCTGCCCCTTTATTTTACGTCATCTCTCAGTAATGAGAGACAGTATCGTTCCCGCGTGTTGCCATTTGACACGGGTTACCTAACGTCTCTGCCCTTGGGCATCCGCATCGGTAACACGGCGGCGATAACCACAGAGCCAACCTCACCTTCAGGGTCACGTGAGCGAATAAAGGCCTGGCACACAGTTCGCACTCAATAAACGGCATTCTTTTTATTATATGGTGAGCCGGCTTAAATCCTTTGAAGGATACACGAACATCCCATCGTCACCACAGGGGCCCTCCAGGGGGCCCCCTCTCCAGACCTGAGCCCACCCCAGCGAGGTCTCAGGCCTGGCCAGCCTCCCCCCGCCTCCCCGAACGGGACAGGAGGCTCCAGTGTGCGCCGTGAGAGTCCCGCTCCTGGTCCGTCCACTGCGCGTGGCCCACCCACCTTGGCTGTCCAGGCCGATGTCCATGACCCCGTGCTTGACCTTCATGTGCCGGCTCAGGTTGCCCTTGAGGTTGAACTTGCTGGAGCAGTAGGGGCACTTGAAGGGCTTGCTGCCCGCGTGCAGGTGCATGTGGCCCAGCAGGTTGTACATGCGGTTGAAGGATTTCCCGCACACCTGGGAACAGACCACGGGCGCCCGTCAGCCCACGGGGGGTCCGCCCCCCAGAACCCCGGCCCCCGCCCACCTCCCTGGCCGGGCTGTGGTCCCACCCGCTACGGCCAGCGCTGGTTTCATTCTTTCCTATGTGACCCCTGAGAGGCAGGGAGCTAAGCCTCCTCACCGGTCACTGTTCCTGGTTAGAAACCCAGAGTTCGGCCGAAACCGGTGTGGCTCAGTGGATAGAGCGTCGGCCTGCGGACTGAAAGGTCCCAGGTTCGATTCTGGTCAAGGGCATGTATCTGGGTTGCAGGCACATCCCCAGTGGGGGATGTGCAGGAGGCAGCTGATCGATGTTTCTCTCTCATTGATGTTTCTAACTCTATCTCTCTCCCTTCCTCTCTGTAAAAAATCAATAAAATATATTTTAAAAAAATAAAGAAACCCAGAGTTCGGATCTCCTGCTGCACCAGGTCCCCAGCCTGGGCCTCTCCCTGTGGCTGCACCTTGACCTTCACCCCCCTGCCCCCCCCAACTCCACAACTCTCAGGAAACACAGCTTCAGCAGCTTGTAAGATCTGAACCGCACCACCCACTCCCATCTCCCCCAAGCCCGGGCCCAGCGCCAACTGTATGCATGGCATACAGACGTGCCCGCCCTGGCCAGGCCACCGCTGCCGCAGTCCTGCCGACTCCAGGCCGCCCAGGGGACAGGCCCACCTTGGGGCCTGTGGGCCGGGTACCTTGCATTTGAATGGCTTCACCGGCGAGTGTACAATCATGTGGGTCTTGAGGGTCTGCTTCTGCACGAAGGTCTTGAAGCAGATGTGGCACTGGTAGGGCCGGACGCTGGTGTGGATCAGCATGTGCCGCTTCATGTTCGCCTGCAGCGTGAACTCCCGGCCACACACCTCGCACTTGAACTCCTTCACACCCTGTGAGGGGGGCGGGGAGTGGGAGAGGCAGTGGTCAGGGCCACACAATGGGCACAGCCTCTGTGTGGACCAGAGGGGGTCAGAGCGTCTGTACAGCTTCTGGGAAATGACTTCCTGGGGGGGGTGTTCCGAACAGGAGCCCCTTGTTTAGAATGCTGGGTAGGGCCACCGCCTCCAGGAAGCCTTCTGGTGTTAACTAGGCAGAGACTGGCTGGGCCTTATTTATTTTTTATTAGTCCTCACCTGAGGATATTTTTAAAACATTTTTATTGATTTCAGAGAGGAAGGGAGTGGGAGGGAGAAAGAGAAACATCAATGATGAGAGGGAATCATTGATCGGCTGCCTCCTGCACGCCCCACACTGGGGATCGAGCCCAAAACCTGGGCATGTACCCCGACCAGGCATTGAACCATGACCTCCTGGTCCATAGGTCAACGCTCAACCACTGAGCCATGCCGGCTGGCCAGCCCCTAGGACATTTTTCAACTGATTTTTAGAGAAAGTGCAATGCAGGGGGAGAGACAGAGAGGAACATCGATTGTGAGAGAGACACATCGATTGGTTGCCTCCTGTATGTTCCCCGATCAGGGCCGGGGATCGAGCCTGCAACTGACGCATGTGCCCTTGACCGGAATCAAACCCAGGATCCTTCAGTCCACTGGCTGACGCTCTAGCCACTGAGCCAAACCAGCTAGGGCTGCCTGGGGCTTATTGTTCCTACCTACACACCTGCTGTCTCCTGCTCTCCAGGCAAATGTTTTAGTTCATTCATGGATTTGTTGATTCATTCAGCAGCCATTTACCAGGCACCTCCTACAAACCAGCATCACACCAGGCATCCGGGGCCTTTGGCCAAGACACAGCCGTATCCTGATGGCTGTGGTCTCTTTCCTCAGATCCAGGATGTGTACATGGGTTTTTCTCCTAAGTCAGTGGTCGGCAGACTCATTAGTCAACGGAGCCAAATATTAACAGTACGACAATTGAAATCTCTTTTGAGAGCCACATTTTTTAAACTGAAACTATATAGGTAGGTACATTGTTATTAACTTAATGAGGGTAACTCCTAAGCTGGCCTTTGCTAAAAACATCCTCAATCTGATGGAGGCGCGTTCGCTGAGGTCGACCCCTTCCAAATATCCCATCCACACGCGTCTTGTGTACTTGTTTCTCTATCTCCTTCCGTTCATCCTCTCTGTATGTCCAAACCATCTCCACACACCTTTCTCCATCCTCGACACTACATCTTCTTTCACTCCACAATGTTCCCTAAAATTAACTTAATAAACTTTAAAGCAGGGGTCCTCAAACTTTTTAAACAGGGGGCCAGTTCACTGTCCCTCAGACCGTGGGAGGGCCGGACTATAGTTTAAAAAAAAAAAACGAACAAATTCCTATGCACATTGCACATACCTTATTTTGAAGTAAAAAAACAAAACGGGAACAAATACAATATTTGTATTTGCATGTGGCCCGTGGGCCGTAGTTTGAGGACCCCTGCTGTAAAGTTTTAAGTCAACTTCGCACTGTACGTGCGCACCCGCACGTGGTATTCTGTGGAAGAGCCACACTCAAGGGGCCAAAGAGCCGCATGTGGCTCGCGAGCCGCGGTTTGCCGACCACGGCCCTAAGTGCATCCCCCCGAGTGGTCTTTTCAGACCACTTCACAGACCCCTTTGAGAAAATGATTAAAGGTATGGCTGCCTCAGGAAAAGTGACACTCAGGTCTGTGTAGAATTCAGACCCTTCAAACTCTCACTGACACCGAGAGAGAGTTTTTCAAACGACCCTTTCACAGGGGTCGCCTAAGACCATCCTGCACATCAGATATTTACGTGACGATTCAGCACAGTAGCAACATGACAGTTATGAAGTAGCCACGACAATAATGTTATGGTTGGGTCACAACATGAGGAACTGTATTTCAAGGGCCAGAAGGTTGAGAACCACCGGTCTAGGGAAAACGTTAGGACAAAACTCGGGGGCCAATCTCTTGGCTAGAACCCCAGGGGGACAGACAGGTTTGTGTGGTTACAGCTGCGGTCCCAACCGCTGTTCCGTACAAAGTTTCCTACCGTAATGTAACGGTCCCTGGGTATTTCTCTTAGCAGACAGGGCTGTGTCTCACGTCTTACAGGCTCGCTGGAGACTCAGAAGATGTGTATGACCACCAGGGGGCCCTGCCCTTTGGGAACTCGGTCTGCGAGGGCTGTACACATTGAGGCTGATGTGAGTGAGGAATGTCTGCAACCGGATTCGCCTTTGATTTTTGCTCTCAGCTTTTCTTCGCTGTATTATTTATCCCTTAACACTCTGCAGACAGGTGGGACTTTTAGGAGAAGAGAAAGATGGCCACTCTATCGCCCAGGAACTTACTCCTCTTCACTCCCCCACACCCCCCAGACACTAATAACCAGTCATCTGGTGTTTACTTGGGGCACATTCCCCGTTTATGGCTGAGCCCCAATTCAGCTTCAGAATCCTTCACATTATGCTCTTGGCAGCTACACCAACCGACGGCGGGGGCACCTGCATTGAAACCTACAAGTCATTTTTGCTCAGTTGGAAAAGCTTACCAGGTCTTGTGGGGGAGCCCCGGGGTGGGGGGCGTGGGGAGGGAGCTGGGCTCCTGGCCTGGCAGTCTGTTGCTCCCCCCTCACTGTCATGTCCACTGTGAGAACTCCAAAGCCACCATTATGCAAAGCAGCTTCAATGTATGCAGTTGGCTGATTTGGGGTGGAAACCACAGGCCGGCCCTAGATGGTTCGGCTCAGTGGATAGAGCATCAGCCTGCGTGCGGACTGAAGGGTCCCGGGTTCGATTCCCGTCAAGGGCACATGCCCAGGTTGTGGGCTCGATCCCCAGTGGGGGGGCATGCAGGAGGCAGCCGGTCATTGATTCTCATCATTGATGCTTCCCTCTCTCCCTCTATCCTTCCTCTCTCTATGAAATCAATAAAAATAAATAAATAAAATTTTCTCAAACATAAGTCAGGTTTTACTATTTAAAAGACAATTAAATTCTGCCCTGGCTGATGTGGTTCAATGGTTAGAGTGCCATCCCATGCACTGAAGGGTCTCGTGTTGGATTCCTGGTCAGGGCCCAGAGGCAGGCTGCGGGTTCAATCCCCCCTTTGGGGCACATGCAGGTGGCAACCGACAGATGTTTCTCTCTCCCTTCCTCTCTCTCTCTCTCTCTCTCTCTCTCTCTCTCTCGAATCAATGAAAAACAACCCCAAACTATATTCTTGGGTGAGGATTTTTTTTTAAATATATTTTATTGAGTTTTTACAGAGAGGAAAGGAGAGAGATAGAGAGCCAGAAACATCGATGAGAGAGAAACATCGACCAGCTGCCTCCTGCACACCCCCCACTGGGGATGTGGCCGCAACCCAGGTACATGCCCTTGACCGGAATCGAACCTGGGACCCTTCAGTCCGCAGGCCAACGCTCCATCCACTGAGCCAAACCGGTTTCGGCTGGATTTTTTTTTTTAAAGGCAACTAATTTAAATTATGTATACTAGTATTTTCCTGAATATGTAACTATAAAACTAAGGTTCCAGCTGGTGTGGGTCAGTGGACAGAGCGAAGGCCTGTGGACTGAAGGGTCCTGGGGTTCGATTCCCCATCAAGGGCACATGCCCAGGTTGTGGGCTTGATCCCCAGTGGGGGGCGTGCAGGAGGCAGCCGGTCATTGATTCTCTCTCATCACTGATGTTTCTCTCTCTCTCTCCCTTCCTCTCTGAAATCAATAAAAATATATATTAAAAATAAATAACTGTTCATCTGTGAACCAACTCTATTACGGCCTCAAGGAAGGGACAGGAGAGGGTGGAGCCAGGGGGGAGGCAGAGGGAGACGTGGGGGGCCTGGGCGGCCTACCTTGTGGGTGAGCGAGTGCTGCTTGAGGTGGTGGACCTGGCTGAACTCCATGCCGCACTCGGTGCACACGAAGGGCCGCACGTTCTGGTGCTTGAGCATGTGGTTCTGCAGCTGGCTGCGGTAGTGGAAGGACTTGTCGCACTCGAGGCACTGGTAGAGGGTGGGGCCCTGGTGGGAGGCCAGGTGGCGCTTGAGCTGCGTCAGCGTGGAGAAGTCCTGGCCGCACTCCACGCACACGTGGCAGCGGCCGCTCTCGTGCTTGACCTCGTGGGCCTTGAGCTCGCTGGGGTAGGCGAAGCCGCGGCCGCAGAAGTGGCAGCTGTAGGGCTTGACCTCGGAGTGCAGCAGCATGTGGCGCTTGAGGTGGCTGGTCTGCGTGAAGGCCTTGTGGCACACCTGGCACTTGTGGGGCCGCGTGCCCTGGTGCGTGAGCAGGTGCGTCTGCAGGTGGCTCGGCTGCTTGAAGAGCTTGCTGCAGTGCGGGCACGAGTGCGGCTTGATGCCGTTGTGGCCCAGGATGTGCGTCACCAGGTTGTACTTGGACGTGTAGGACTTCTCGCACATGCGGCACTGCCAGCGCTTCTGCCGGTCGCCCGCCTCCACCAGGTACGAGTCGTCGATCTGCACGTTGATGTCCAGCCGGTCCAGCTGCGCCTTCTTGTGCCGCTCGGCCGTGGAGCCGGCCGCGTCCGCCTCCAGCTCGCCCGCCTCCTGCCACGCGAAACCCTCCGGTTTCAGGGGCTCCGGGGACCCCCCGGCGGTGGGGGGCGCCTCGGGGTCGCTCAGCGGGGCCAGGGGCGGTGGCTCGAAGCCACACTCGGCGGCGGCGGCGGGGGGCAAGGCCTCGGGCCCCGGCAGCGCTAGGCTGGGCTCCGGGAAGACCTCCCGGGCGGGATCGGGGAAGGGGGGGTCGTAAGGGGGGGCCAGGTCCAGCTCTGGCCGCGGGGCGCGGGGCAGGGGCCGCAGCGGCCGGGGCTTGCGGCTGAAGGCGCTCAGGTCGATCATCTTGACGGCGCTGCTCTGCACCAGGGTCTCGCCGCCGCCGCCACCACCACCGGCGGCCACCTCGGCGGGGACCTCGACGGCGCCCGCGTCCTGGTCATCGCCGGGCACCGACACCTCGTAGACCTCCTGCTCCTCCTCCTCCATCTTCTCAAACTTGACCTTGGGCACCAGGCGCACGGGCGGCCGCGTCTTCCGCCGCGTGTGCTTCTCGAAGGCCGCCTCCACCTCCAGCACCTCCTCCTCCGCCGGCTCCTCCAGGGCGCGCCCGTGGCAGGCGAGCTGGTAGACATCGGGGTCCGGGGGCCCCGGGTCCCCCAGGGCAGCCGCGGACAGCTCGGGGCCCAGGTCCGGGTAGAAGGCCTCGGCGCTGATGGTGGCTCCGAAGAGCTCATTTTCCGAGACCAGGCCCAGCACGGCAGCCTGGGCCAGGGACAGCACCACCACCGCGTCCGTCTGGGTCCCTGAGTCCATGAAGCCCTCCATCCCTGGGCGGGGCTAGGAGGGCATCGCTGTGGGGAGGGGAGAAGGGGGCGTCAGTGCTGGGGGCTCAGAGGACAGACAGACACCCCGCCGGCAAGGGATGGGCCACCTTGAGGGGGGTTGCGTGGGTCTCTGACCTCTTCCTACTCCTGCTTTTGGGGAACCGGACGCAATCACCGGGAGCAGGGACACCCTCCGTGTCTCCGCCCATCTCGGCCTCCCCGTGGGATTCTGGGTAAGCCCCGCCCCCTGGCTGGCCTCAGTCTTCCCATCTGTAAAATGGGGAGGCTGGGTTTCCGCAGCGATTTCCCAAACTATGCCAGGCGTGTCCTGCGGGAGCCCGGCGGAAAGCACACTCAAGCCACGCAGAAATTAAAGAGGCCTCTGTTTTTAAAAGCCGACTTTAGGGGGAAAAAAAAGACATCGACTCAATTGTACACACAGTGGGACACCCCACGCCGACCCTCCGCGCGGCCCCAGCGGCCTTGTTGCCAAGGCGACGCCTTTCGCAGGGACCTTGGGACTTCAGTGAGGTGTTACACCACTGTCACCCTTCTCAGCGGCTTGTCCACGGGAATGGCGTGTTTTGGTTTTGCGGGGAATAGAGATGGGGCAAAAACAAGGCAACACACAAAAATAAATGAGGTGCCTTCCTGAAGCCGCTAAAAATAAACCGCCCAGGACAGGAGCAGCCTCCTTGAAATGGACACGAAAGACTAAGTCCAGCGGTTCTCAACCTGTGGGTCGCGACCCCTTTGGCGGTCGAAGGCCCCTTTCACAGGGGTCGCCTAAGACCATCCTGCATATCAGATATTGACATGACGATTCATCACAGTAGCAACATGACAGGGAGGCGGCTCCCACCCATCACCCCTCCTGCTCAATGATGCGTCCATCCCAGGAGTCGCTACACGTTACACATTTAAAGAGCCACATGTATAACCGATGAAAACGACCGCCTTTTGCTGATGTGTGCCCTGGAATTCCTCGTAAGGTCCGAGTTGGAGGAAGCACCCAGCAGACGCTGAATTACAAGCCCGGGAAGGGTTGTAACCCAGGTGAAGGCGCTCAGCTCCTCGCAAAGCCCTCAGCAGATGTAAAGAATCCCTCTGGCATGAAGGCACCCGCCCCCAAGTCACAGCCACACTCACCCATCCAACAGGTTCTTTAAAACGTCAATGTGGCCCTAGCTAGCCTGTTTGGCTCAGTGGATAGAGCGTCCGCCTGGGGACTGAAGGGTCCCAGGTGCAATTCCCAGTCAGGGCACATGCCTGGGTTTCGAGCTCGACCCCCAGTAGGGGGCCTGCAGGAGGCAGCTGATCCTTGATTCTCTCTCATCATTGATGTTTCTCCCTCTCCCTTCCTCTCTGAAATCAATAAAAATATAGTAAAAAAAAAAAAGTAAAGTCAGCTGTAACCGGTTTGGCTCAGTGGATAGAGCGTCAGCCTGCGGACTGAAGGGTCCCAGGTTCGATTCCAATCAAGGGCATGTACCTGGGTTGCGGGCACATCCCCCGTAGGGGGTGTGCAGGAGGCAGCGGATCGATGTTTCTCTCTCATCGATGTTCCTAACTCTCTATCCCTCTCCCTTCCTCTCTGTAAAAAATCAATAAAATATATATTTTTTTAAAAAAAAGTCAATGTGCCCACCAAACCCCAGGTGCATGGGCGCCCTACCTTCCCAGGGGCCCCAGCCCTGCGGTGCTGGGTGTGGCCCCGCTTTGCATGCGGGTGGGGCGGGGCCTCCCACCCTTGGGCCCTTCTCCCAAACCTGCTGAGCTCCTGGCTCCTCCCACCAGCCTCCCAGGCTTCTCTCAAATTCCACCTGTTCCTGGACTTCCCTGCCCCCCCCTTCCCCCAGGCCAGGGCCCAGATGTGGGAGGGCCTCCTTTAGGGCCTGCGCTTGATCCTCATGAATTAACCCCCCACCCGCCGCTCAGAGCCTGGCACATGGGAGGCTCGCCATAGGAAGGAGGAGGACAATACTGGGGTGGCTGGTGCCCGCCTCGCCTGCTCCCCTCCCAGGGCCACGGTTGGCGGGTTGGCGCCAGGCCCATCAGAGGCCCTTCCTCAGGAAACAGGCTCAGGCGGGGTGTCTCCCTCCCCCCACAGGCCAGCGGAACCTCCCCTTCCTGAAGCCGCTAAAAATAAACCGCCCCAGACTGGAGTAGCCTCCTTGAAATGGACACTAAAGACTAAGTCCAGCGGTTCTCAACCTGTGGGTCGCGACCCCTTTGGCGGTCCAACGCCCCTTTCACAGGGGTCGCCTAAGACCATCCTGCATGTCAGATATTTACATGACGATTCATCACAGCAGCAACATGACAGTGATGAAGTAGCCACGAATATAATTTTATGGTTGGGGGTCACCACATGAGGAACTGTATTTAAAGGGCCAGAAGGTTGAGAACCCCTGGGTCACTAAACTATTAAGCGTGAAGTGGGGCTCTTGTGGAAGGGGGCCCGAGGGAACAAAGCTTAGGGTTCACCCCCAACCCCCTGTTGGAAAGTCGGGCAGCTCAGCCTCAAGTCTAAGCTGCCACTTACAAGTGACTGAGCAATGTCATTTCAAAGGCACTTCAGTGCCTCAGTCTCCCCATCTGAAAATGGGGATGAAAGTCCTAGGTTGTAACTCAGGTGAAGGGGCTCAGCTCCTTGCAAAGCCCTCAGCGGATATAAAGAAGCCCTCTTGTCTGGCCGGTGTGGCTCAGTGGTTGAGCGTCGACCTATGAACCAGGAGGTCAGGGTTCGATTCCCTGTCAGGGCACAGGCCCGAGTTGCGGGCTCGATCCCCAGTGTGGGGCGTGCAGGAGGCAGCCGATCAATGATCCTCTCTCATCATTGATGTTTCTCTGTATCCCTCTCCCTTCCTCTGTGAAATCAATAAAAACATTTAAAACAACAACAATCACTCTTATTGTCTGCCTGTGGAAGGAGCCTTTTCTTAAATCCTTTTTTAAATCCTCACCCGAGGATATTTTTCCATTGATTTTTAGGGAGAGTGGAAGAGAGAGGGAAAGACAGAGAGACAGACATCGGTTGGTTGCCTCCTGCACGAGCCCTGACCAGGGCCCCGGGCCAGGGAGAAGCCTGCAACCATGGTATGAGCCCTTGACCGGCATCGAACCTGGGACCCTTTGGTCTTCAGGCCAAGGCTCTATCCACTGAGCCACACCGGCCAGGGCTGGGAGGAGCCTTTTCTGATGAAGATCACAGAGTTGAGGGACTTCTCCACTCTGGGGCCCCAAGTCCAGCAAAGGTTTGGGGGACTCTGCAGACAACCTCCAGAACAGAGGACCCACGCGTCCATTTGTGCAACAAATACTATTTGCTAAGTCCCTGCTCTGGATGTGGCCCTGTGCCTGGAGATGCAGGCGGTGAGACCGGGGAGACAGAGGGGGAGGGGGCGTCCTCCCCGCGTCCACAGAGGAGACCCCTGTGCCACCACAGCCCCCCTGTGGGGCGCGTCACTGCCCCCGGCCACAGCGACCTGTCTGACACAGCACCCAGCTGCTGTGGGTTTGGGCAGACAAGGAACTCAGCATTTTCTCTAGACTTCCCCAATGGCAAGGCCCGTGGGAGGGGGGCAGGGAGGGAGGAACTGACCCTCCATAGCAGATCCCATCCTGGGCACTCGGCCCTGAGATCTGAGTTCGAATCCGCACTTTGCCCTTTTGTAGCCGTGGCATCCCAGTGCATCTCGAGCCTCAGTTTCCTCATCTCTATGGACCGGGGTCTCCATGGAGATGGAGGTGTCCATTCCACCTCAATGGATGGAGGTCTCCATTCCATCTCTATGGACCAAGGTCCCTATTCCGTCTCTATGGACCAAGGTCCCTATTCCGTCTCTATGGACCAAGGTCCCTATTCCGTCTCTATGCACCAAGGTCCCTATTCCGTCTCTAGGAGATGCCTGACTTACGGGGAAGTGAGGAAGTCAGAGTAAATCTCAGTCCCCTTCCCTGTCCTTGCCTCCTGGGCCCTGGCACCGGGCACCGCCCCTCTCCTGGCAGCCACCTCAAGGCAACGGAAGCAGAGAAACTGTTAACATCACTCTATCGGCTGACGAGCCTGTGAAAAAGTCCACCAGCACCGGCCCGTGGGCCCGGGAACCCATGTCTGGGACGGTCCCTCCAGGGAGGGTAGTCGTGTACTTTACCTTCTAAGAGTGAAAGGGGTCACTCCTAACAAGGACCCCAGGACCCCAGCCAGGCACAAGCCAAGCCTCCCCCCGCCCCCCACCACCTCCCCGCCAACCAGGTATCCCCTGCCTGCGGTAACGGGCAGGTGGTGGTGACTCTGGGGCTCAGGGTCAGGGGTGTTTCGGTGTCAGGAGCCTGTACCTGGGTGTAAGGGGACCTGCCCAACGCCTCGCTCTTGAGGGATTCGTGCCCAAGTCAGTGGGGGGTGGGGGGAGGGGAGGAGACCCAGGTGCAGAAGAGCTAGCTTTGCTTTTACCGAGTGTTCACCCAGGGGAGCCATCCTCTATAATAAAAGGCTAATAGGCAAATTGTTCCCTAAGGCCGTGGTCGGCAAACTGCGGCTCGCGAGCCACATGCGGCTCTTTGGCCCCTTGAGTGTGGCTCTTCCTAAGCCTTAGGAGGACCCTAATGAAGTGAATAACAATGCACCTACCTATATAGTTTAAGTTTAAAAAATTTGGCTCTCAAAAGAAATTTCAATCGCTGTACTGTTGATATTTGGCTCTGTTGACTAATGAGTTTGCCGACCACTGCCCTAGGGAGTTCGACCGACCGGGAGTCCGACCCTCGCTATGAGGTGTGCTGACCACGGGGGGCGGGGTGGGGCAGGGCAGAATGAAGGCATCGCCAGCCAGGCCTAGGGACCCCACCCGTGCACGGATTTCATGCACCAGGCCTCTAGTTTAATCATAAAACAACTGCATTGGTGGGGGTGAGGGTGGTGTGCACCCCATTTCACAGCCCAGGGACCAGGCGTCTATTCATGTTCTCCAGGGGGCCCTGTCCCTGCAGGCAGAGAGGGCTCTCTCTGCATGAGGTGGGCCCCATCACTGTGCAACCTGGGAGGTCAGGTCCGGCTCTGAGCCCAGCCTCAGCCCCAGGTTCCCCAGGTGCTGCCCTGCTCCCCACACGCAGGTGGGGAGAAGCCAGTGGGCCTGCCCCGCAAGCACATCCACGCTGCCCTGCTCACTGGTGCAGCCGGCTGGCTGTGTGTGTGTGTGTGTGTGTGTGTGTGTGTGTGCATGTGTAGGAAGGGCTCTGTTTGTTGAGACAGAGGCCAAGAGAAAGAAGACCGGGGGAATCTAATTTGCCTGCATTCCGCATGCGTGTTCTGTCTGTCGCACATGGAAATGACGAGTGGGAAGCTGGGAGCTCTGCAGCCCCGATGTCCCTCTTCCTCCCCCTCCTGGGCCATCCTTTTGGTCCCCAAATCCCCCCCCTTCCCCCTCCCCCCGCCCGCACCTGGTTCCTTCTCCCAGGTTACGCCCCTCCTGTTTGGGGCCCTGGCACGGGGCTGCCCAGGGCAGGAGGTGAGCGAGCCTGCCAGGCTCTCACCCCCTGCGTGCCAGGCTCTGTCCTCCGCCCAGGGCCCCCTTGTGGCACCTCCCTTCTGGGGCGAGGCCTCTCCTCACCACGGGTACTTGGAGCTCAGAGCAAAGCTGGGCACAGTGTCCAAGGGGGAGGGGAGCTCAGCCTGCCCTTGGCTTGGAGACGCCGGGTGTCCATCGGATGCAGGATGCAGCTCGGATGCCTCCACGGGCGGCACCAGCGTCCCCAGGGCCCCAGGGCGCAGAAAGAGGAAACGGGGAAGGCAGGGAAATAGAGGAAATGGAATAGCTGCCTGATTATAGTTTAAAGACTTGTGCGGGGAGTGGGGGAGGGAGGCCACAGCAGAGGGAGAGGGAAGAGAGAGAGAGAGAGAATGAAGAGACAGGGAAGGGGGAGGGGGCAGCCTCGGTAAGAGGGGAGGCGGAAAGGAGGGAGGGAGGGAGGGAAAGAAAAGGAGAGGAAGGAGCTGTGGAGGCCAAGAAACAGAAGCAGAGGGGGCAGGGGAAGGAGGGTGGGGAGGGGAGGGAATGGCGGTGCGGGGACTCCAGAGCCCAGGGCTGCCCCATTTCTCAGGGTTCACCGGCACCCCGTCTTGGGCCTGAGCGCCAGGCCAGCCCCAGGGGAGGGACCAGCGTCCCAGGGCTGAGGCCCAGCAGAAAGCCTCCCCTCCCCCAGGCAGGCCCCAGAACTCTCTCACGGGCTGCTTCCTCCACTGCTACACACACCCACCCCCACTCCTCGAATGAATGAACGACTGACCTGCTGGGTGACCCTGGGCAAGCCCATCGGGGTCTTGATTTCCTCGTCTGTAAAGTGGGCACAAGAGGCTTCTTGGACCCTCGGGGGTGGGTTCATCCCTGGCCCTGTGGCCTGTCAGGGGTCCCCTCCCCAGGATGCCACCGCACCTCCTCTCACCCCGAGCTCCTTGTCCCTTACTGGGACCCCGCCAGGCACCCCTGCTCTGACAGCCGGGGAGGGTGGGGGGCTCGGGCGGCCAGTGGCCCTGGACCGCAGACACAGATGGCGGGCAGAGTTTGGTGGACGGCACTCGGGGCCTGGTCTGGCGTGGGGCTGGCGGGACGGGAACTATTTTAAAGGAAGAACCAACAGGACCTGCCTAGTCTTTTGGTTGTTGTTCATCCTCACCCGAGGATACTTTTCCATTGATTTTTAGGGAGAGTGGGAGAGAGAGGGAGAGACAGAGAGAAACATCGATGTGAGAGAAACACATCGATTGGTTGCCTCCTGTACATGCCGTGACCAGGGCCCCGGCTGGGGAGGAGCCTGCAACTGAGGTTCGTGCCCTTGACCGGAATGGAACCCAGGACACCCACTGGTCTGCAGGCGACACTCTATCCACTGAGCCACACCGGCCAGGGCAGGTAGGACCTGCCTATTCTCTGATTCACTTCCACCAACAACAACTCAAAAGCCAGCTGAAGGCATCGGAAGTCTTGGGGGCTCCTGCCAACCCAGCCTGGAGATGTCCCCACGCACGGCCATTGATCGATGTGCTTTGGTGGCTATTTTGAAGGTTCTAGCCGGTGCCGGCAGCTGTTGGGGGGACGGGGTTGCCGCTGGGCCCCCCATCTGGGCTGGGAACCCCCAGGCGGCTCAGAGGCTGTGATCTCGTTCTGCAGCCAAATCATTGATTCAACACACGGTGGTGACTGGGTGCCTCGCCGGTGCTGGTCTTGGTCTGGGTCGTGAGGACACAGTGGGAACCAAACCAAGTCCCCAACTTAGGGGATTCGTCTCAGTCAACAGTTGAGGCACCAGGATGGTCGGGAGGCAGGAGGTGCAGATGGGCGGAGGGGCGGGGGTTGCAGGTCAGGACCCAGCAGGGCAACAGAGGGTCCCACTCCTTGGCCTGGCGCTCAGGGCCTCTGGGATCTGGCCGAGCTTCACTTCCTGCCCTGGCACCTGTCACCAGCTGTCCTGTTGGGGTGTGTGTGTGGGGGGGGTGTCCTTTGTCCCTCAGGAGCCCCAGGCTCCCAGAGAAGGTGAAGCTGCAGGTGGCGGGGCGGGGAGCTGGGCCCAGGGAGGACATGGCTGTGAAAAACACTCGTGGGCTCCAACGTGTAGCCAAGCCACCCTCTGTCTCCTCTGCTGCCTGCCTCACTGTAGACTTAAAGGTAAACTCCGGCCCTAGTTGGTTTGGCTCAGTGGATAGAGCGTCGGCCTGTGGACTGAAGGGTCCCGGGTTTGATTCCAGTCAAGGGCACGTGCCCGGGTTGCCGACTGGATCCCCAATGTGGGGCGTGCAAGAGGCAGCCGACCCATGATTCTCTCTCATCATTGATTTTTAAAAAATATGTATATTTTATTGATTTTTTGCAGAGAGGAAGGGAGAGAGATAAAGAGTCAGAAACATCGATGAGAGAGAAACATCGATCAGCTGCCTCCTGCACACTTCCTACTGGGGATGTGCCCGCAACCAAGGTACACGCCCTTGACCGGAATCGAACCTGGGACCTTTCAGTCCGCAGGCTGACGCTCTATCCACTGAGCCAAACCGGTTTCAGCTCATCATTGATATTCTTATCTTTCTCTCCCTCCCTTCCTCTCTGAAATCAATATATACTTTTTAAAGGTAAACTCTGCTCATATCCCCAGAAAGGAAGAGGAAGCAAAAGCCAAAGCCGAGGGCGTGTGCCAACCTCAGGCTCCCGCGCAGTCTCACTTCTGCAAGGAGTGGGGCGGTCACGGGTGGCCAGGGGAAGTGTGGGAATCTCTCTCTGAGGATTCTCTCTGCCTCAGCTTCCCCTTTTCTCCGTGGGCAGGTCTGCTGAGCCACCAGCGCAGGACCAACCCCCAGGGGAGCCTGATGTTCGCCGTGCCGGCCACTTCTCTCTCTGGACAAGGACACTGAGGCGTAAGGACAGGAAGGGACAGGCCCAAGGCCGCACAGTGACCTGGTGAACAAGGACTAGAATCAGGGTGCTGGTCTAGACGCCGACCCTCAGCCACCTGTCCTGACGGGCTAAGGTCCCCAACCAGCTCCACCTGACCCTCTCTCCGCTCCCAGGGCTGTTTCCTGCCTCAGGGCCTTTGCACAGGCTGATCCCTCTGCCAGTGGCGATCCCTTCCCTGCACTGGGTGAATAGCCCCATCCAGTAGATTCAGTGTAGCCTCTGGGACAGGGCGAGGGCCTCTTCCACAGCCTCGGAACGGAATGGCTGGTTAATTTTATGTGGGACTTGGCTGGGCCGTCGTGGTACACAGCTATTTGGTCAAACACTAACGTCGGTGTTGCTGTGAGCTATTTGGAGATTATTACCCTTCTTTTTTTTTAAATCCTCATCCGAGGATATTTTTTCTATTGATTTTTTAAAAATATATCTTATTGATTTTTTACAGAGAGGAAGGGAGAGGGATAGAGAGTTAGAAACATCGATGAGAGAGAAACATTGATCAGCTGCCTCCTGCACACCCCCTACTGGGGATGTGCCCGCAACCCAGGTACATGCCCTTGACCGGAATCGAACCTGGAACCCTTCAGTCTGCAGCCGACGCTCTATCCACTGAGCCAAACCGGCTAGGGCTCTATTGATTTTTAGAGAGAGTGGAAGGGACAGAGAAGAAAGGGGGAGAGAGAGAAACATTGATGTGAGAGAGACACATCAATTGGTTGCCTCCCACACGCATCCTGACCAGGGCCAGGGAATTAGCCTGCAATGGAGGTACATGCCCTTGATCAGGAATCGAACCTGCGACCCTTGGGTCTGAGGGCCAACGCTAACCACTGAGAAAACGGGCTAAAGCTATTACCGTTCTTTTTTAAAAAATATATTTTTATTGATTTCAGAGAGAAAGGGAGAGGGATAGAGAGATAGAAACATCAATGATGAGAGAGAACCATTGACTGGCTGCCTCCTGCATGCCCCCTACTGGGGATCGAGCCCACAACCCAGGCATGTGCCCTTCACTGGAATCGAACCCGGGACCCTTCAGTCTGCAGGCTGACGCTCTATTCACTGAGCAAAACCAGCCAGAGCTACCTTTCTTTTTTAAAAAAAAAAAATTCTTTTATTGATTTCAGAGAGAGGAAGGGAGAGGGAGAGAGATAGAAACTTCAATGATGCAAGAGAATCATCGACCGGCTGCCTCCCGCACGCCCCCCACTGGGGGATTCTAGCCCACAACCCCAGCATGTGCCTTGACTGGGAATCTAACCAGGGACCTCTTGGTTCATGGGTTAACCACTGAGCCACACCGGCCGGGCTATCCCTTCTTCGTGTGGGCAGGTCTCATCCAATCAGTCGGAACCTTTAGAGCAGTGGTTCTCAACCTGTGGGTCACGACCCCTTTGGCGGTCGAACGACCCTTTCACAGGGGTCACCTAAGACCATCCTGCATATCAGATATTTACATGACGATTCATCACAGTAGCAACATGACAGTGATGAAGTAGCAACGAAAACAATTTTATGGTTGGGTCACAACATGAGGAACTGTATTTAAAGGGCCAGAAGGATGAGAACCACTGCTTTAGAGAAAAGCTGAGGTTTCCCGGAGAAGGAGGGATTCTGCCTCAAGCCCCGCATCTCAGAAGCTCCGCCTGAGTCGCCAGCCCGCCCTGCAGATTTCGGACTCGTCAGCCCCCACAATCGTGTGAGCTAATTCCTTAAATAACCGCCCCCCCTCTCTGTATGTGCATATCCTACTGGTTCTGTTTCTCTGGAGAACCCCGGTACAATCACACCGATTCACAATCACATCTGTTTACAGGACACAGGGGAGCAAAGTGGGCCCTAAGAGAAGGAAGGGGGGCCTAGAATGAACCAACGAACGAATGAATGAATGAATGAGATGGGAAATCCATGAATGAATGAATGAACAAACGAATGAGACTGGAAATCCTTGCAAATGTGCTCACCTCCCCCAGACCTGCCTCCTCCCCAGGGCGACCTCCCACTTCCAAGTCCAGCCGGGACAACTGGTCAACCAGAGCCATTGGGCAACCGCAACTGGCAGAGGCCGCTTGGCGGTTTTGGGAGTGCAGACTGCCCAGGGCTCGGCCTGGGAGCTCCGAGCTCTCCCCACCCCACACCCTCTGGACAGCCTCGCCCCTGAGCTTAGGACCAGCACCGGTTCCCAGGGGACGGGAGAGGGGCCTTGTGTTCCAGGAAGACTCCGCCTCTTTCCTCCAATTCTACAAGCAAAACGCCTACATCTGTGTCCCATACAGGTTGACGACGCCGGGCCCACAGACCATCAGCTCGCTCCAACAGGGAAAAACCAGCAAAACGTGGGCTCCCAAGTTCACGGGACACAGATGAGCAGCACAGCGAAGGGAGGAACCCCAGGGGCGTTGGTCGGCCCTGTGACGAGCGCACGCAATTTCTCGGCTTCCAGGCAGCCCTCTGGACTGGGGAGCGCCTCTTCCAAGTTACAGGCGTGGAAACTGAGGCTCAGAGAGAGGCAGGCCCTGCAGACCGAGGAGCAGATCCCGGCTGGGTCAGCCCAGGGCCCGGGCCCACCTCCCTCCACCCTGCCAGGTCCGGGCGAGCACCAGCTTTGTGGGCCGTGTCTCGATCCCCGGCCGACCTCAGTTTCCCCACACTGGGCCTGATTCCGCCCTGGGAGCCGCTCATGGCCGCCCTTCCCGCTCAGCCTCCTCCATCCCGTCTTCCTCTCCCTCCGTTCCTCCCCTCCTCCCGTTTCCGTGGCAACCCCATCCTCCACTCTGCTGCTCGGTCCTGCGTCCCCATCTTTTCCCTCTTTCATCTCTTCCCTCATCACAGTGTACGGTCCCAGGCCCCCTCTGTCCTTTGCTGCTGGTCTCTTGCTTCCTTTTACTCTCTTTTTATCTCCTTCAATGTTCTCTTGTCATCTCGGGGCGACATTTATTTATCTTTTGCTTAAAAAAAAAAAAGGAAGGAAGGAGGGAAAAGAAACCCCATTTTAGCAACCCTGCTTCTACAGTTCAGTCCCAGCCTTTTCTCTTGGGGCATCTCCCAGAATGGACCCCCTGCCTGCCACCAGCAGGCCCTCTATTGATCTCACCTCCAGGGGCAGGGCTTACTGGGAGGGGGCGCCCTGGGGGGCAGAGGACCCCCAGCTGGAGACCCCTCAGGATGAAACCAGGGCCGGACCTCGATGGTGGGTGAGCTGGGCCCAGACTCCCTCCTCAGTGAGGCCCCAGCAGGAATTCACACAGTCCAGGGGCCACCTCCCCCCCTTGGCCCCCCAGGCCCCACCCGCCTAGTGGAATGAAAACAGCAGCCGCTCTGTGTCCCCAGCGCCTCTCACTCCAATCAGGATGGTGAGACCCATCCATTCTTCAAAACTCGCTCTCGCCCTGGCCGGTGTGGCTCAGTGGATAGAACGTCGGCCTGCGGACTGAAGGGTCCCGGGTTCGATTCTGGTCAAGGGCGCATACCTTGGTCGCAGGCTCCTTCCCTGACCTGGGTCCTGGTCGGGCGCATGCAGGAGGCAACCAATCAATGTGTTTCTCTCACATCAATGTTTCTGTCTTTCCCTCTCTCTAAAAATCAATGGAAAAATATCCTCGGATGAGGATTAAAAACTAATAATAATAATTCCCTCTTTACCATGACCCTGAATTGCCTCCGATAAAGGAAGCACCCATGTCTACCCTGAAGTCCCGGGGCCCAAGGACCCCCAGAGCTGCTCCCACCGGCCGGTCAGATGCAACGCACAAGGCCTACTCCCAGGACACAGCGTGGCCCAGAGGCACCCATGACTCAACAGCTCTGCTTCTCCCCTAACAGGCTGGCTTAGCACCTTGGACCCCAGGAGCAGGACCCCAGGAGGTAGAGACGGGAGGCAGAGGAAGGGAAGGGGAGTGGGAAGGACAGCCCCTCATTCAAACCCCCCTCTGCCCCTGTGACCTGAACGGCCGTAGGCAAATCCCTCAACCTCCCCGGGACTCGGTTTCCTTGTCTGCGAGCCGGGGAGACTGAGATGAAAAGGATCCACCATGAATTGCGCTCATCCTGCAGGCCCGGCTTGCGTCCGACGAGGCCACGGATATAAAGGCGCGGGACACTGAAAACAAAACCCGCTTTCCAGAGCAGGCAGGGAACCGAGGCACAGAGGCGCTGCGACCTGCCTGAGGCCACAGACATACCAGGGAACTGGTGGAGTTCTTGGGTCCAACTTAAATGCTCGGCTTTTAATATAAAGGAGATACGGGGGGAAATCAAGGGTGGCTGGCTGGCGTGGCTCAGTGGTTGAGTGTCAACCTAGGAACCAGGAGGTCACGGTTTGATTCGTGGTCAGGGCACATTGCCCGGGTTGTGGGCTCGATCCCCAGTAGGGGGCGTGCAGGAGGCAGCCAACCCATGATTCTCTCTCATCATTGATGTTTCTCTCTCTCCCTCTCCCTTCCTCTCTGAAATCAATCAATATATATATTTAAAAGGGTGGTGCCTAGTAAGGACTCTGTTACTGGGAGTTGTTACTATTATTATTTTATTTATTTTATTTTTTTGGTTAATCCTCACCCCAGGAGATTTTCCCATTCGTTTTTAGGGAGACTGCAAGAGAGAGGGAAAGACAGAGAGAAACACATCGACTGGTTGCCTCCTGCAGGAGCCCCGAGGGCCCGGGCCAGGGAGGAGCCTGTAACCAAGGTACATGCCCTTGACTGGAATCGAACCCGGGACCCATTGGTCCGCAGGCTGACGCTCTGTCCACTGAGCCAAACCGGCTACAGCGGGAGTTGTTATTATTATTCCTATTATTATTATTCCCATCACCACCCACCCCATGGGCCAGGCTGGTGCTGGCTGCTGGTGGGACGCCAAGGCCCCCACGCTCAGGGACTTCACAGTCCGATTAGAGACAAGACTGAGAACCACGGACGGCAGCGCAAAGTGCTGTCCGTCTGCCCCACCCCCACATGTTGCTCTGTGTGTGCCTCAGTTTACCCATCTGGGGTAAGGGACCATGGTTCCCACTTCCCAGAGTTGCTGGGAGGTTTAACTGAGCCCATGAGCCCAGGGAGCGTGATCCGTGGTGTTCAGTATACCTAGGTCTGGGGGAGGGGATGGGGGCCTGCCCCTCCTGGGGACACAGGAAGGAGGCGGGAACCCAGGACAGCCGCGGGCAGAGGAGGTGCCAGGACAGCCGGCGAGGCGTGTGGCCTGGGCACAGAGCCCTCGCCCCTCTCGGCAGCCCAGCCGGCGGGAATCCATCCCAGCCGAGCCCCTGGCAGGCACTACCTCCCGACGCTGCCGCCGTGGCGATCAACATTTATTTTGCAGTCACCCACACACCCGCCGCGGTGCGGCCTGACGCCAGGAGAGGTGTCGACAATGCCTCTCACTCGCGGAGGGCCTCCCTGGATCTCCTGGGGGACGGACAGCTGGTGGGACGTTTGGGCTGACAGCGCACACACACACACACATCGCACACACATAACAGACACACACACAGACACACACATAGACATCGTACACACACAGAGATCACACATACATCACACACACACCACACACAGACACACATAACACACACAGACACACACAGACATCGCGCGTGCGCACACACACACAGCACACACACATACATCACACATACACAGACATCACACACACAGACATCACACATACACAGACATCACACATCACACACACATAGACACACACACATACATCACACACACACCACACACAGACACACTTAACACACACAGACACACACACAGACATCGCGCACACACACACAGACATCACACATACACAGACATCACACACATCACACATACATCACACATCACACACACATAGACACACACACACACACACACACACACACTCGTGCTGCAATCAGCCACAAGCAGGAGCGACGCGGCGATGCATTTCTCAGTCACCTACAGACAATATTCTCAGACAGTGAGTGAAGGGGGACCCACGTGAGGGGTAGGAGCTCTGTACCCACACCTGGGTGGCGGCAAGGGCTGGCAGGCAGCGCCCTGGCCCAGGAGCACCCAGGGCCCGCATCTGGGTGCCAAAGCGCAGGATGAAACACAAGTCCCTCTGGGACTCAGAGAGACAGGCCTGGCAGGGAAATGAGTGCGCCCGCTCACCCGGGCACAGCCCTCTACGCCGTGGTTCTCAACCTTCTGGCCCTTTAAATACAGTTCCTCATGTTGTGACCCAACCATAACATTATTTTCGTGGCTACTTCATCACTGTCATGTTGCTACTGTGATGAATTGTCATGTAAATATCTGATAGGCAGGATGGTCTTAGGCGACCCCTGTGAAAGGGATGTTCGACCGCCAAAGGGGCCGCGACCCACGGGTTGAGAACCGCTGCGTCTACAGCTTACAAAGCCCTTTCCCCGCACGACGCCACCCGGGGGTACTCATTCCCGTCCCACAGATCGCCAAATCCAAAGACAGTGCCAGCCGGTGCCAACTCTACCTGCGTCTGGCCAGGGTTGATAAAATATTGGTCTGCAAGGATTACAAATAATAATTTAAGAAACAGGATGAGCCCGGCTGGTGTGGCTCAATGGTTAAGCGTCAACCTAGGAACCAAGAGGTCACAGTTCGATTCCTGGTCAGGGCACATGCCCAGGATGTTTGATCCCCAGTAGGAGGCGTGCAGGAGGCCGCCGGTCAATGATCCTCTCTCATCATTGATATTTCATCTCTCTCTCCCTCTCCCTTCCTCTCTGAAATCAATGGAAAAAAATATATATATTTTTTAATATTTTATTGATTTTTACAGAGAGGAAGGATAGGGACAGAGAGTTAGAAACATCGATGAGAGAGAAACATCGATCAGCTGCCTCCTGCACACACCCCACTGGGGATGCTCCTGCAACCAAGGTACATGCCCTTGACCAGAATCGAACCCGGAACCCTTCAGTTCCCAGGCCAACACTCTATCCACTGAGCCAAACCGATCAGGGCAAACTATATATTTTTTTAATAAAATAAATTTAAAAAACGAAAGAAACAGGATGAGAACACTGGTTTAGGGCCCGGACGCTGGAATCCGAAGGCCCGCAGTTCGAATCCCGCCTCTGCTGCTTCAAGACAGCGAGACTTTTTCTCTTCACTCCGTGCGGGCGGCGCCTAGTGCGGCTGGCGAGAGCCTTACATGAGGAACTATGCCAAGTGCTCACAGCACAACCTGGCAGCATCCAGCAACGTGCCCGGGGCCACACAGCTCGTTACTGGAAGAGCCAGGCTCCGGGGATGCCCGTTCTCGAAGGGGGACTGACGCCTGGTTCCTCGGCCGCCCAGGACCCCGAAGACACACCTGCCTCCAAAGCCTGTTCCCACAGGCGGACCAGGTTCCCCATCCAGGACGGAGCCGCCCTAAGGGAGGGGCCTCCCTTTCATCCCGGGCCAGGGTGGCTGCAGGTGACTTAGTGGGGTGTAAGGAGGTGTTCTTGCCCAAACCGGAAAAACCTGCTGGGCAGCCAGGCCCAGGTCTGCGAGGAGCAGGTGCCCCGGGAGCAGGTGGGGCCCGGGGGAGAGCCGGTGGCCTTCCCACCTGGCTCAGGAGGGCTCTGCCAGGCGGCACCTGCTCCCAGCGCCTCCATCCTGTCCTGTCCCTGGAGAACGAATCCTCCGATAGCCAAGCAAGCTGCCTGCTGCCTTTACCCACAGCTCCCCTGTCTCAGGCACCCAGATCAGAGGGAGCGCACAGCCCCTTCCCAGCCCTGCTGTCCTCTGCAGAGCTTGCCATCCTCCAAACTGGCACCCAGTAGGTGCTCAGCAGGCGCCCCTGTCTACACCGCTCTCCATGGGGCTTCAGATCCACTTCCCTGACAGTCTCCCCACCCGCCCTGACCCCAGGCTCCACCTGTGAGTGTGCACACCGTCCGCCTGTTGTGTCTGGCTCGGTCATGGGCCCTCTGAGCTTGTGCCACCCTCCAAGCCTGGAACCTGCCCCACTTTTCCTTGGCGGGTTGTATCATCCCCCGCCCTCCGTGCCCTGTGCTCTGGGGGGCAGGGTATGCTCCCCACCTTCGCATGGGGCTTCCACCCCTCTGTACCGGGCTGTGTGCTGTGCTGTAGGTACCTGCTAAGGACAAATCCCACACCTGCTAAGGGCACACTCAGCTCACACCTGGATGCTACTATGGCAGGGCTGCCCCTGGAGGCTCCCACCAGCCCAGCCAGCCAGGCCTGGGGCCCTGTCTCCAATCTCCCAGGCCGCTCACCCCCCAGCGCTCCTTCCCAGAGACCCCTGGGTCCTCATGGGTGCCCTGGCCCTCCCTGGGCAATTCTGGGCCGGGGCCTGGAGGTGCAGACCTGCCCGTGGTCCTGTGCTAGGAGCAGGTGCGAAAGGTCTTCCAATCCACAGCCTAAGGTCCCTCTCCTCCCCCCCAGAGAGGAAATGGGCCCCCAGAACGGGACCGCTCTCCCAGGCCTGCCCTGCTCTGTTCACTGCCGAATTTCTTGCCTTCTCTCCATTGCCCTGAACAGGGGGTCCAATGCCCTGTCCATCACTTCCTCGACCCCTGCTCCCCATCCCTCCCGACAGAGCTCCGCTGTCCTCTCTGAAGGTCACAGAGGCTCAGGTCCCAGCCTCCTCCCTGACCTGGCAGTAGCCCTGCCCCCTCCCTCAGCTCCCGGCTCCCAGCTGCCTTCTCCCTGCCCCTCCTCTGCCTCCTCCATCCCACAGGCCCAGGGAGGGAGGATGCGGGCGAGGGGACTTGGCCTGTTTTCTTGTCCTGGGACGGGCGGGGGGGGGTCCCCTCAAAGCAACCCTCTCTCTTCCGGGGCTTCTGCTCACCCCTGTACAGATGTTGCCAGATGCACGGCGCTACCCAGGCTCTGACATTTCCTAGATGCCAAACCTTCCATCAATCATCGCCCGTCTGAACTCCCAGCCGCCGGCCTCCTTGGAGCCCTCGCCCCTCCTGCCTCCTCCCTCCTGCTGAGCCAGCGCTCTAGCCTCGTCCTGGGACTCAGGTCCAGCCAGTGTGGGGCCGTCACCCCCACCTCCCCACGGTCACCCCCACCTCCCCGCCGTCACCCCCACCTCCCCACGGTCACCCCCACCTCCCCACCGTCACCCCCACCTCCCCACCGTCACCCCCACCTCCCCACGGTCACCCCCACCGCAGAGGCTGTGCAGACCAGCCCAGTGCTGCCTGTGACCCCAGCCTTCTTCCTGGAGTTCAGCCCCTGTGCCATGTCCCCACGGCCTGAAGGGAGGTAGGTTTGGGGGACCCGCATCCCCTTCTGATCCTCGCCCTCACACCAAGGCCACCCTGAGCCCAGGCAGAAACGTCTGGATCTTGTGGGCGGCCGCCCAGGCCACGCACCCACTGTCCTGGTGACCCCTTCGGGATTTCTCTGCGAGAGCCGCCCAATCGGGGATGAACGGGCCCCTCTTTTTATATATATATGGTGCTTCCTGCTGTTTTTAAATATATTTTTATTGACTTCAGAGAGGAAGGGAGAGGGAGAGAGAGAGAAACATCATTGATGAGAGAGATAATCACTGATCGGTTGCCTCCTGCACCCTCCACCATGAGGATGGAGCCCACAACCCGGGCATGTGCCCTGCCCGGGAACCGAACCCTGACCTCCTGGTCCATAGCTCGACGCTCAACCACTGAGCCACACCGGCCGGGCCGTTCCCTTCTCTCTCGACAACGAGGAGACCAAAGGAAACCAGCGACCCGCGTGGTAATTTTTTTCTTCTTCTTCTTAGCACACTGAGAGCCACGGAGAAAAATGCAAACATTCACTTCTCCCTTCCTCACACAAACCAACTTCTCCACTCGCCCAGTCCCCTGAAAACAGAAGCGCTATTCAAAACGGAAAAGAAAAAAGAAGTGGAGAGAAAAAAAAAAAGAGGCAAGAAGAAGAAGAGAAAAAAAGGAATTGAATAGAAGAAGAAGAAAAGGGGGGGGAGAGGGGACAGGGGTGTCCCCGAGGGAGAGGGTGAGGGCGGGGAGTGAAAGGCAGGAGAGGGAAGGGGCAGAAAGCACAGATACAAAGGGAGAGGAAGACAAGAGCTGGGAGAATGAGAGCTCGGGGGACGCGGGGGACGGGGGTGGGGGGGGGGGGGGGGAGGGTATGCGGGGGGGAGGGGGGAGGAGGGCTTGAAAGGGAGCAGCCGGGACCCCCATTCACAGGAGGTGCCAATCAATGCGACAATGCACACCCTTTCTCCTTTTCTCCTTCTCTCCTTTCCGGGGAGAGGGAGGGAGGGGCAGGCTGAGAACTGCAAGTTAATTCTGAAAAGTACAGAAAAGCAATTCGGTTCCACGGGAGAGGCATCAAAGAGCTGCTCCCCAGGCTCGCCCTGAAACCCACTGGAGGAGGGGTCCCTCCCGGGGGGCAGGGGGCACGGGCTGGCGGCCATCAGCTCTGCCCTAGGCGGCCTCCTGTGAGAGCCCCGGTGGGGCCGCCGTGGGTAAGGCCTGGTCCCCGGGGCCGGTGCACAGCAGCTGTTCGGCTGCAGGCGGCCTGGGCGCTGTCCACTGAGCCCTCCGGCTGCAGGGCCTGTGCAGGGGGCACTGGGTACATGTGGAATGGATGGCACGGGCCTGGGGGGGGCTGCCCTCTCCAGCGACTGCTCCGAGGAAGCCCGGCTGCCAGCTCCGGCCAGGCCCGGCCAGGCCCTCGGTCCAGGAGGGTGACAGGCTGGGCTGGTCCTTTGCATGTGGACACTGCGGCTTGTTGCCATCCCAGATTTTCCCGAGTTAGTTGAGACCCAACAACTACAAGACCCACGGTTACCCAGAGAAACCCCAAGTCCCTGTTTGAGAACAGGCCTGGCTGTGGACTCCCATCATCCCCCCCCCCCCCGCCCCCAGGCATCAGTCACTACTGGGTACCCCCGGGTGCTGGGGCCGGAGCACGGGACAGCCCTGCCTACGAGTGGCCCTCTGTCTGGTGACAGAATGGCTCCCAAGGCGCCCCTGAGATCCCAGGGGAACACATCCCTGCCCCCCTTTGACTTACTTATTTTTTTTTTAAAATATATTTTATTGATTTCCCACAGAGGAAGGAAGAGAGATAGAGAGCCAGAAACATCGATGAGAGAGAGACATCGATCAGCTGCCCCCTGCACATCTACTGGGGATGTGCCCGCAACCCAGGTACACGCCCCGACCGGAATCGAACCCGGGACCCTTCAGTCCGCAGGCCGACGCTCCATCCACCGAGCCAAACCGGCCTCGGCTTACTTATTTTTTAAAATATATTTTTATTGATATTAAAGAGGAAGGGAGAGGGGGAGAGAGAGAGAGAGAGAGAGACATCAATGATGAGAGAGAGTCATTGACCGGCTGCCTCCTGCACGTCCCCTACTGGGTATCAAGCCCGCAACCCAGGCATGTGCCCTGGACCGGAATGGAACCTGGGACCCTTCAGTCCACAGGCTGGCGCTCTATCCACTGAGCCACACCAGCTAGGGTCCCTTTGTCTTCCCTTCTCTTGCTCCTCCTGCCTTTCAATACTCAGCGAGTTGAGACGAGCCCTGACACGGGGTCACCTTTTCACAGAGGCTCCTTCTTCCTTCTGATCGTCCGAGCGCTGGGCAATGAGAGGCGCCTGGGACCAGAGAGGCTGCGTGGACGGAGGCTGACGGGCTCATTGATTGATGACTGAATCGATGATTGATTGACTGAGCGAGCCTCAGCCTCACTCATCTATGGAGCAATCAGTCTGTGCTGAGCTCAGCAGCCTGGGCTGGGATTATAAATTGATGAGGAGCTCTGGCCGGTGTGGCTCAGTGGATAGAGGGTCGGCCTGCGGACTGAAGGGTCCCGGCTTTGATTCCGGTCAAGGGCACATGCCCTGGTTGCGGGTCCAATCCCCAGATGTTTCTATCTCTCTCTCTCCTTCTCCCTTCCTCTCTGAAACACACATATATACACACACACACACACACACACACACACAGTGACAGGGACCAGTCCAAAGCCGGGTGCAGGGGGCATCACAGATCCGGGAAAGAAAACGCCGCCTTCGCCGACTCTGAGAAAGGCTGTTATTAAGTTGGAACAGGCCCAAAAGGGCCTCCAAACCCAATCAGGAAGCCAAGAGGGGGGACACATGGAAGATGCAAAACGTCCCTGAGCCGCTGCTGCCGGGAACACAGCTCTCCTGCATTTCAATCCAACACATGCAAATGCCAGCAAATATTCACTGAGCTCCGGCTATGTGCATTCCTAGGCACCAGCAAGCCCAGGTGTGGTGGGAGCAACTGGCAAGCAAACAAGGGTGACAATTTAGTGCGCTCAGAGCTGTGTGAGGGCGAGGACAGGGGGCTGGGGGCCAGGAGGAGGGGCCGTGGGGGGTCAGTGAAGCTTTTCGGAGGAGGCACATGCGTTATTTTAATACCGCTGACCCTGAACAACACAGGGATTCGCAGTGGTTCTCAACCTTCTGGCCCTTTAAATACAGTTCCTCATGTTGTGACCCAACCATACAATTATTTTCGTGGCTACTTTATCACTGTCATGTTGCTACTGTGATGAATCGTCATGTAAATATCTGATCTGCAGGATGGTCTTAGGCGACCCCTGTGAAAGGGGCGTTCGACCGCCAAAGGGGTCACGACCCACAGGTTGAGAACCGCTGGATTAGAGGCACCAACCCCCCATGCAGTAAAAAATCCACATAGAACTTTTGATTCTCCCAAACTGTGACTTCTAATTGCTGACGGTTGGCCAGAAGCCTTACCAATAATATAAATACTCAAGCCCTAGCCGGTTTGGCTCAGTAGATAGAGCGTCGGCCTGCAGACTGAAGGGTCCCGGGTTCGATTCTGGTCAAGGGCACATGCCCAAGTTGCAGGTTGGATCCCCAGTATGGGGTGTGCAGGAGGCAGCCGATCAATGATTCTCTCTCATCACTGATGTTTCTATCTCTCTTGCCCTCTCCCCTTCCTCTTTGAAATCAATAAAAATATATTTTTAAAAAATAATTAATAAAAAAATAAAAAGGAATCGATCAATGAACTGATAGATAAAATATCAGATAGATCTTTTTTTCTTTTTTAATATATTTTTATTGGTTTCAGAAAGGAAGGGAGAGGGAGAGAGACAGAAACATCACTGGTGAGAGAGAATCATTGATCGGCTGCCTCCTGCATGTCCTCCATTGAGGATCGAGCCTGCAACCCGGGCATGTGCCCTTGACCGGAATCGAACCCGGAACCCTCCAGTTGGCAGGCCGACGCTCTATCCACTGAGCCAAACCGGTTAGAGCGATAGATCTTTTCTTGATCTTTAGTTGTGTTGGGAAGAATCAGAGCTAGACACTAAGCCAGTGAGAACCAAACCATAATGAACTCTTTTTAAAGAAGTAATCGCTCAGTGCTCGGCCCAGCAGCAAACAGTATTTATAGTGTGGATTGACCATGTCGTGATCGAACAGTATTAGCAGGAAAGGCTGGAATACGGAGGCAATCGATAGCATCCAAAACTTGCTGGTGGAGGAGTAATAGGTTAAAAACATTGTCTTTCAATGTATGGATGGAGGCGAATGACAGACAAAAGGAGCTAAAAATCTGAAGGGCAGGAAGGAGTGTGTGTGTGTGGAGGGGGGGATTGAGGTGGGCGGGGCCTGCTTCTCTACCCTGACAATTCCTCCAGTATTTTTTTTAAAAAACATTTTATTGATTTCAGAGAGGGTGGGAGAAGGAGAGAGAGAAAGAGAAACATCAACGAAGAGAGAGAATCATGGATCCGCTGCCTCCTGCACGTCCCGCACTGGGGATCAAGCCCACAACCCAGGCACATGCGGGTATCGAACCGTGACCTCCTGGTTCATAGGTGGACACTCAACCACTGAGCCACGCCGGCCGGGCAGCCCTCCAGAACTGTTTGAGGCAAAGAAAAGATATCTATGGATTACTTTGATAAAATAACACCACCACCAAAAGCAAGTAAGCAAAAAGGGCTTGGCACAGGGGTCACGGCAAGTCAGGCTGGGTGGCACTGACCCCTAGAAGCCACACGTATCCCTTTATGAGAACAGAAATTCCTCAGGGAAAGAACAGACCTGCCCAGGGACCATAATGACAGGGCACAGAACGGAGGGAACGTGCCTTGGGGAGAAGCCTGCAGAATCTCGATATGTGGCTTTAACACCGAAATCGGAAGCACTAGGGACCTTTCCCCGGGGGGACCAGGGATGAGAGATGCCCAGAGCTTCCAGCAAGGGCCCCAGTCCCCAGCTATCCTGGGCGGGGAGTGGGGAGGGGGGCTATTAATCCAACCTGATCTATGCACAGGGAGGGTGGTGGTGGGAGTGCACCGGCCTGAGCCCAGGGACCCCTCCCCCTGCCCAGCCCCCAGCCCAGCCTGCAGGGCTACTCCGAATGGTGGTCCCTTGGGCTCTGCACTCACACGCACATGTGTGCGTTCCCACGGCCACTTCTGCTGGGCGTTAAGCTTTTTTTCTAGCCCTGGCTGGTTTGGTTCAGTGGATAGAGCGTCGGCCTGCAGACCGAAGGGTCCCGGTTCGATTCTGGTCAAGGGCATGTACCATGATTGCAGGATCCTCCCCGGCCCGGGCCTTGGTCAGGGCGAGTGCAGGAGGCAACCAATCGATGTGTTTCTCTCACGTCGATGTTTCTGTCTTTCCCTCTCTCTAACAATCAATGGGCCCTAGCTGGTTTGGCTCAGTGGATAGAGCGTCGGCCTGCAGACCGAAGGTTCCTGGGTTCGATTCCGGCCAAGGGCACATGCCCGGGTTGCAGGCTCCATCCCCAGTAGGGGGTGTGTAGGAGGCAGCTGATTAATGATTCTCTCTCATTATTGATGTTTCTCTCTCTCTCTTTTTTTTTAAAAAAAAATATATTTTATTGATTTTTTACAGAGAGGAAAGGAGAGAGATAGAGAGTTAGAAACATCGATGAGAGAGAAACATCGATCAGCTGCCTCCTGCACACTCCCCACCGGGGATGTGCCCGCAACCCAGGTACATGCCCTTGACCGGAATCGAACTTGGGACCTTTCAGTCCGCAGGCCGACGCTCTATCCACTGAGCCAAACTGGTTTCGGCTTCTCTCTCTCTCTTTCCCTTTCCCTCCTCTCTGAAATCAATAAAGAAATATATTTAGAAAGAAAGAAAGAAAGGAAGGAAAGAAGGAAGGAAGGAAGGAAGGAAGGAAGGAATTCTCGGGTGAGGATTAAAAAAAAAAGATTTCCTTCTGGGAATTCTGAACTTGGAAAATGTCACAGCCACACCCCACTTGCACAGCAGGGGCCTGGTGTCACCTCACTCTCCCCTCAGGGACAGAGCCCCTTGCTCTGAGCCTCTGGCCTCAGTTCCGGCTTCTCCGCAGCCCACAGCAGATGCGAGATGCAAATTCAAAAGAGGCAGAGGGAGGTGGGAGGGCGCCGGAGGCGGTGACAGCTGACAGCCAGGGTGCAGGATGAAAAATGACCCAGGGCGGCCTGGGAGCCTTCGGGGTGGGGCCAGCCATGCGACCACCTCAGTCCACGGTTCAGTGACTAAACCCAGAACCAGGGCACGGAGTTATCAGGACAGGTTAGGTCCGTTCGAGAACATTCCACATCCCCAGTCTGGCACTCTGGGACGCAGGGCCACGGGGGCGGGTCCAGGGCTGAGGTTCGGCGACACCACCCTGTCACTGAGCCCGACCCAGTTACACACACACACACACACACACACACACACACACACACGGCAAAGGCATCCATTCAGCCCCATCTCCCAGCTGCTGCTGCAGCGCGGTGGCTGCCGGGAGCCCCATGGAAGGTCAGAAGGGCCAGGCTCTGAGCCGCTTCTAATGCCAGGGACCCACCCGGCCAGCATGGCTCCGTGATTGAGCATTGATCTATGAACGGTTCAATTCCTGGTCAGGGCACATGCCTGGGTTGCCAGCTCGATCCCCAGTGTGGGGCGTGCAGGAGGCAGCTGATCCATGATTCTCTCTCATCGTGGATGTTTCTCTCTCTCTCCCTCTCCCTTCCTCTCTGAAATCAATAAAGACTATTTATATGAATGCCATGGACCTGGGCACAAGTTCAGCCTCTCAGAACCCCATCCACCTAACAGAGTACCCCCAACCCAAGCGGGCTAGGCTGGCTGCAGATCACGTGAAATATTTGGTGTGCTGAAACTTTTATCAATATAATGTTACCAGGCCCGGCTGGCGTGGCTCAGTGGTTGAGTGTCGACCTATAAACCAGGAGGTCATGGTTCGATTCTGGGTCGGGCCATATGCCCGGGTTGCAGGTTCCGAGCAAGAGGCAGCCAATCAATGATTCTCTCATCATTGATGTTTCTATCTCTCCTTTCCTCTCACAAATCAACATATATATATATAGTTACTAAAGCCACCTCTTTTTCTTGGTGGCTGGACAGGACATCCTATAACTCAGTCAGGGCTAAGGGACAAAGGAGATCCCGTCAACCGTACCTCCTGCCTAGGACATTTTTAAACACAACGAAGCAATTGTCAGGGGAGTGTCACAACTATGCAAACTTGAAGGCACTCAGATAAAGCCAGAGTCCACTCCAGAAGACAGCTGGCCAGCTGGACTCTTCAAAGCCATTGCCACACACACACACACACACACACACACACGCACGCACACGCACACACAGCACACAGCACACACAGCAGGGGGGCTTTTCTAGATCAGAAGCTAAGGAAACACAACAGCCAGATGCAAATGCATGGGCCTTTTTGCATCAGGCAAAGAGCCTGGAAAACATTTTTTGGAAGGGGACTGGGGAGCTTTGAATAGGACCATGTTTGCTTTAGATGGGATCATTAAATAATGGTGATATTCTAGGCCTGATGACAGTATTACAGCTCCGCAGGGAAAAGTCCTGGCCCAAGTATTTAGGGGTGAGCCAAGATGCTGCCCCCAACTCACTTGCAAATGATTCAGTCAAAACATCGGAAAGAGAGAGATCAAGCAAACGCTGCAAAATGGTACCAGCTGTAGAATGTAGGTGACGGTTCTAGGCTTGATGTTTTCTTTGCCTTTTTTAAAAAATTGATTCTAGCCCTAACCGGTTTAGCCCAGTGAATAGAGCGTCGGCCTGCAGACTCAAGGGTCCCAGGTTCGATTCTGGTCAAGGGCATGTACCTTGGTTGCGGGTACATTCCCAGTAGGAGGCGTGCAGGAGGCAGCTGATCGATGTTTCTCTCTCATCGATGTTTCTCTCTGTCCCTTTCCCTTCCTCTCTGTAAAAAATCAATAAAATATATTCTTTAAAAAATGGTTCTAGAGATAGAAGAGAGAGAGACAGAGAGAGAGAAATATCGATCGGCTGCCCTCAACGGGGGTCGAACCCGCAACCTGGGCATGTACCTTTGATCAGGAATCACAGGATGAAGCTCCAACCAACTGAGCCACTGCGGCCAGGGCTACACTTGACATTTTCAAAAGAACAAGTTATGAGGAGACCGACTATGCAGGCTGGTTGTGACTGGTTTTTGCATTTGGTGGGCCAATCTTTGGTTTGTCAGCAACCTGCCCAATACGAGAAGCGACACGCTCCCTGGAGATTGGGCCTCGGTTTCCTCTTTTATTTCTTTTTAATAATTAGTCTATTCATTCACATTGATAGATTTATTTATTTATTTATCTACTTATTGTTAATCCTCATCCGAGGATATTTTTCCATTTATTTTTAGAGAGAGTGGAAGAGAGAGGGAAAGACAGAGAGAAACATGGATGTGAGAGAAACACATAGATTGGTTGCCTCCTGCACAAGCCCCGACCAGGGCCCGGAACAGGGAGGAGCCTGCAACCAAGGTCCGTGCCCTTGACTGGAATCGAACCCGGGACCCTTTGGTCCACAGGCCGACGCCCTACCCACTGAGCCACACCAGCCGGGCCAGTTTCCTCTTTTGAGCAGGTCCCTTCCAGCTCCCTCTCCGGGGGCCCTATCTCTGCCTTGTGCTCACTTAGTTCATCTGGGCCAGGGGGCTCGGGCTGACCCAGCCAGACAGCCGCCCATCAACAGAGAAGAGTCGGAAGAGGACCCACAGCGGGTTTCTGCCAATGGGGACCCTCGCCCCCCGTCTGGTGGCCCTGGGGGAACAGGCGCAAACACTCATGACAGGCTCCCCCCCCAGAGACTTTTAATTTTTAAAAGCCCCCTCGGGTGATGGGAAGGTGAATCAGGGCTGAGTACCATCACCCAGGGGCCGGGTCCTCCGAGCGGAGCCGGACGCTCCCGGGTCCTGCTGCCCCCTCCTCCCAGCCATTCCTGACGTCCAGCCCCCGGCTGTCCGCGGGGCCATCCCTTCCTCCTCACGCTCCCCTCGCCTTCTCTCCACCTTCCAAACCTCTCGTCTTCTTCAAGGTGCGGCTCAAGGGTCTCTTTTCTTTTTTAAAATAATTTTATTGATTTCAGAGAGAAAGGGAGAGGGAGAGAGAGAGAAAGAAACATCAATGATGAGAAAGAATCATGGATTGGCTGCCTCCTGCACGCCCACACTGGGGATCCAGCCCACAACCCGGGTATGTGCCCTTGACCGGGAATCGAACCGTGACCTCCTGGTTCATAGGTCGACGCGCAACCACTGAGCCACACCGGCCGGGCTCAAGTGTCTTTTCAGCAAGCCCACACCAGCCTCTCCCCAGGAGGGCAGGGCCTTGAAGGCCACACCAGGGCCTGAGTGCCATTCTCGGGCAGCAGGAAACCGGAGGAGGGCTTTAGGCAGGACGGCAGGTGGGGGTGGGGGTGGGAGGGGTGGGAAGCATCAGGGTCCCCTGGCTGCTATGAAAATCCTCCAGTGACAGTGTGAAGAGGGTGAGGGAAGACCAGACAGCGCCCCCCAGGGCTTATCTGGTTAACCCTACACCCCCCAAACTCCAGGCCAGGCCTCTACAGAAGCCACCGTCTGGGGAACCACAGCCAGGCCTGTCACCAGGGCTCAGGGGGTGTCACAGGAAGAATGAAACCGGCTTTCTTTCCAGTGGGGCTGACAGCTGAATGCGGGGAGGAGGTGGGGAGTGACGAACGCTCACAATGAGATTCATCCAGGCTTCCGATGGGCAGAGACCATCTGGACGGGGCCAGAGGCTGCCCAAGGGCCGTCCCTCGGCCCTCGGTGGGGGAAGGCGCCGGCTCCAGCCACCCCAGGGAGCGGCCTCGGTATCCAAGGAGCCACAGGAAACTCAAAAGGGACCCAATGGACGGCTGAGAAACGTCACACAGCAAACACAGAACGGGTTTTCCTCCCATAAACGCAATGGCGAGAGGAAGAGAGGAATGGAGAGGGAGGGGTGGGGGAGGGAGCAAGGATGGAGGGGAAGGAAGACAGAGGGGATGGAGGGAGGGCCGGGCAGGGGGCATCCTGAGGTTACAGGGCAAGGGAGAGACGGGGCGAGAGGGGCGAAAGGAGACGCTGCCCGCAGAAGTCACTCCAACCCTCCAACCCTCGACGGAAGTGCCCGTGGGACAGGGTGGGGAGGACAGGGCTGGGGACTCAGCGGGTCTGGGGGTAAAGTCCCTCTTCAACCAAAACGAAGCCCAATTTTTTTAAAAAATATATATTTTTATTGATTTCCGAGAAGAAGGGAGAGGGCGTGAGAGACAGAAACATCCTTGACCGGCTGCCTCCCGCACGCCCCCTACCGGGAATCGAGCCCACAACCCGGGCAGGTGCCCTTGACCAGAATCAAACCCAGGACCCTTCGGTCCGCAGGCCGACGCTCTACCCATTGAGCCACACTGGCTAGGGCCAAATTATTTATTTAAATATTTTTAAAAAAAATTCTCACCCGAGGATATTTTTCCATTGATTTCTAGAGCGAGTGGAAGAGAGAGGGGAAGACAGAGAGAAACATCGATGTGAGAGAGACACATCGATGGGTTGCCTCCTGCACGTGCCTCCTGACCAGGGCCCAGGCTGGGGAGGAGCCTGCAATCGAGGTACGTGCCCTTGACCGGAATCGAACCCGGGACCGTTAGGTCCGCAGGCCAACGCTCTAACCACTGAGCAACACCGGCCAGGGCCAGGGTGCCTGGGGCTCATGGCTGTGCCTTCGCCATCTTGAAATCCGTGCTCATTTTCCAGCCGCAGGGGCCTCACGTTCATGGCGCACCGGGCCCTGCGCGCGGAGCAGGCGGTGGGGGCTGACCTGTCGGCGGACGTTTGCTAGAAAGGAGAGCAGGAAGGCAGGGGCGGCTCTGCGGCTGCCGCCTGTTTGCTGACCAAACACAGGTCCCCGGCGTTGTTGACTCAGCCATTAGGTCTGGGCAAGCACAGGGCTTCCCTCCCAGCCCGAGAGCCAGCACCGCTCGGATGAAATGCGGGAGGAGCCCTGGCCGGTGTGGCTCAGCAGATAGAGCGGCAGCCTGAGGACTGAAGGGTCGCAGGTTCGATTCCGGTCAAGGGCATGTACCTTGGTTGCGGGCACATCCCCAGTGGGGGGCGTGCAGGGGGCAGCCGATCCAGGATGCTCTCTCGCCATGGATGTTTCTATCTCTCTCTCCCTCGCCTTTCCTCTCTGAAATCCATAAAAAAGAAATATGTGGGGACTGTCATTGCTGGAGAAGCCGTGAGGGTGTAAACACACACACACACACACACACGGCACACACACACACACACACACACACACACAGACACACACAGAGACACACACACACAGAGAGACACACACACACACAGACACACACAGACACACACACAGACACACACAGAGAGACACACAGAGACACACACACACACAGAGACACACAGACACACCCACACAGACACACACACACAGAGACACACACAGAGACACACACACACACACACACACACACACACACACACACACACGGCACAATATGGCCCTGGCCCAGAGCGACAGAGAGGAGAGCCGCCAGCCTCAGCTCATCACTGACACCCAGAAGTCAGTGTGGGTGCGTGGGGAACAAGACCATGGCCAAGGCCCTTCCCAGCCCTGCCCCGCCCCTGACCATGCACCCCTTCTCTGCTGGTCCTTCACTCCAGGGCCCAGATGCAGGCCAGGGACCCCAACTCCCAACACTATCCTGGGCTCTCCACCCACCAGGACCTTCTGTCTGAAGACTCAATCCTGACTCCCCTCCACCAGCAGGGAGATCTTGGGGTATGCGGGTCACAGGTACGAAGAGGGAGAGAGAGAGAGAAAGAGAGGGAGAGAGAGAGAGAGAGAGAGAGAGAGAGAGAGAGAGAGAGAAACATCAATGAGGGAGAAACATCAATGAGTGGACGGGACCACGGGCTAGAAATGCCCAAATATTCAAGGCCAGGTCTGCCCAGACCGAAGCCACCTCTTTTTAATTTTTTTTGTTTTTATTGATTTCAGAGAAGAAAGAAGAGGGAGAGAGAATCAGAAACATCCATGATGAGAGAGAACCATGGATCGGCTGCCTCCTGCACACCCCACACTGGGGACCGAGCCCGCAACCCGGGCAGGTGCCTTTGACCGGAATCGAACCGGTACTGTTCAGTCCACAGGCCGAGGATCTATCCACTGAGCTAAACCAGCCAGCCCTGAGGCCACCTCTTCCAACTATCTCGCTCCCCTGTGGACCAACCCCCTTCTGAAGGGGCAGCATCATGTCCAAGGTCAGCTGATCGAAACCTCTTAGGCCAACCTGTGGGTGACTTGGAAGAGGCCCAAATCCTCACAGGCGGCAGGTGTGCGAGGGAAATGCACCTGCGGCCGACACCCGAGGAAGGCGGGGCCCAGGGGCCAGAACAGAGCCAGGCTCCCGTCCTGCGAGGGTGTCCTGGCCCCAGGGCAGCGGGAGGGCAGGCAGGACTCCTAGGAGGGGGCAGGCCTCCTCGCTGCTGGGGGAGGGGGCCCTGCAGGAACTGAGCGAATCAGCAGGAACCCATGGCTGTTTCCTGACAACCCCACCAGCAGCACATACACACACACACACACACACACACGTACACACGCACACACACACACACACGCACACACAGGAATTCGGAAATGGGAGGGCAGCTGGCAGCTTCCTGGAGACCCACAATGCAATCCACTCTTGCAAATAACGTAGGCAAAGCAGCCCGAGGAAGCCTGCTTTCCCCCGTGCGGACGTGTGCGGGCCCTTAGGGGTGTTCGCTCACTCCCATCTCGCACGGGAGCCCGTCCAGGAGGGACTGCTGTTCCCTGTTGGCTAGATTCTGAGGCGTGATGAGGGCGAGTGATGCCCGGCCAGTGTGGCTCAGTGGTTGAGCGTCGACCTATGAACCAGGAGGTCACGGTTCCCATTCCAGGTCAGGGCACATGCCCGGGTTGCAGGCTCGATCCCCAGTGGGGGTTATTCAGGAGGCAGTCAATCAGTGATTCTCCCTCATTGATGTTTCTCTCTCTCTCTCTCTCTCTCTCTCTCTCTCTCTCTCTCCCTCTCTTTCTGAAATCAATTAAAATATATATATTAAAAAAGAAGAAGAAGGAGGAGGAGGAGGAGGAGGAGGAGGAAAGTGAGTGGACAGGCTACAGGCTGGAAGCGTCTAAGTCCGTGGCCCCTTGAGTGTGGTTCTTCCACAAAATACCACGTGCGGGCGCACACGTACAGTGCGATTGAAACTTCGTGGCCCATGCGCAGAGGTCGGTATTTTGTGGAAGAGCCGAGTGTGGCTCGCGAGCCGCAGTTTGCCGACCACTGGTCTGTTTTCAAGTCCAGGTCTGGCCAGACCCTGAGACCACCTCTTAAGCCACCTCACTCCACCGTGGACCAACGAGCCTCTCCCACAGGCTGCACAACCAGTGCTCAGACGAGTCCTATGGGACAAGCTGAGGGGCTCAGAACAGCGACCCCCTGCTACATGCACTGGCCTGTTGGGATGGAGGGTGAGGGTTCGAATCCCCCCCCCCCTTTTGCCTCTCAAACTCTCACCGCTTGTAGCATGCCCTGCCCTTGTCAAACGCCCTGGGGTGGAGGGCCAATGTCGTTCGACTCCCTCAAAGAACCAACACTACCAGGCAGCTCCTGGTCCTGGGACTGGCCACATGAGGTCCAGGACGACCACACTGGCCCACACCCTGTTCAAGATGCGGCTGCCAATCACCCCCTGGGGCGTCGTCATGGCAACGTCACACTATTTAAAAGTCTCTAAGCATCCCTCTCCACTTCCACACTTAGCTCCTCTTGGCCAGGCAACACCACACAGAGCAGCTTCAGTCCACAACCCGTACTTTTGTGTGCTACTGGCCTAAGGTTGTATGAGAGTGTTTATAAATTGAAGAATTTTAGATGTAGGCCTAGCTGGTTTGGCTCAGTGGATAGAGCGTCAGCCTGCGGGCTGAAGGGTCCCAGGCCCTGGTCAGGGCGCATGTGGGAGGCAACCAATCGATGTGTCTCTCTCACATCGATGTTTCTCTCTGTCTCTCCCCCTCCTTCCCACTCTCTCTAAAAATCAATGGAAAAATACCCTCGGGTGAGGATTAACAGAAAATTCAAAAGTAATAATAAAGTAAAATCAATAAACATACCTTTAAAAAAAGAATTTTAAATGCAGACGTATATGTTTCCTCTGGGATGTAAATTCTACTCTTAGGTAAGAGAACCTCAAATCTGCCTGTTCTTAATATTCCAAACATGCATTCTTCCTTAATTGCCACCTTTTGGGGGGGGGGGGCCTTCTCTCTTGTAAAAACAGAAATAATACATTTAAGTTTCTGAAGTGTTCTTGGAATTTACATTCAGCTACACGTGGCCCACTGAGCTCCATGGATTGGAGGTTTGTAGAGACGACGTCCTGCCAATGAGAAACCCCCAGGTACTCAGGACAGAGTACAAAGCTTGCGACCCTCCTCCGCCTTCCTCACGCTGCTGGGCTCCCCCAGATGAAAACGGGGTTCCGTGGATCCCAGCCCCAACACTTGCAGGTTTCATTGGAAGAAAAAGGCCGCTGCAACTGTCCCCGATCGGCCCAAGTTGGCCACGAGACTGACAGCTAGGGACCTCCTGAAGCCATTCTGAGACGCTAAGTCTTTTTTATTTATTTTTTACAGAGAGGAATTTTTAGTATTATTTTTTACAGAGAGGAAAGGGGAAGGATAGAGAGTTAGAAACATCGATGAGAGAGAAACATCGATCAGCTGCCTCCTGCACACTCCCTACTGGGGATGTGCCCGCAACCAAGGTACATGCCCTTGATCGGAATCGAACCTGGGACCCTTCAGTCCGCAGGCCGATGCTCTATCCACTGAGCCAAACCGGTCAAGGCTGAGACGCTGAGTCATGAGCCCTTCCCAAATCCCATGGATTCGGGGCTGGACACAGGGAACTGCATTTTAACGCTTTCTCCTCAGCAGGAAAGAACAAACAATGTGGCCACGACACATGCCCCTGCTACACAGGAACCGGGAGTAACGGGGTGTGACCCGTGGCTCCCAATGTTGGTCTTGGAAAAGCACAACAAGCCCCAACAAAACCAGCTGGGTTTCTTCCAGGCGGGCAAGCGCTTTGCAAAGCCCTGGCATCGAAAGCCAAAATCCAGTTTGCTTATTTGTTCCTCCACTCGGTGCTCAGCTGGGCCCGGTCATAAACACTCAGGGAACGTCAACTGTCATTGTTCCAGACCAGGGAGTGAAAGCCTAGAGGCGGGTGATTGGCTGAAAGTCAAACGCTTAGCGAAACCAAGATTGGTTTCCTGGAACTCAGGCCTCTATCCTCTGGGCCTCAGTTTCCTCGGTGGGAGAGCATAGTGGCTAATTCCTGTGGTTGCCGTGAAAATTAAGGGAATGGTGTTGTCAATGCACTTAGCCTGCCCTCTAGTAAGCACTCAATCGATACTCCTATATAATAAAAGCATAATATGCAAATCAACCAGATAGAGGAATGACCAGTCGGCAAGGGGCAGGGCCAGCGAGCAGGCGGGGCCAGCGAGCAGGCAGTGCCAGGCCAGCCAAGGCACGTGCCAGTGGGCAGAGGGAGGGGACAGTGATCAGGGGGCGGCGGTGACCAACTGCTATGGTGGAGCGATGAGGGGCGGGGCCAGCTGCTCGCTGGCCGGTGCCATCCTCTGATCAGCCCACCTGGTCGCCTCCCGCTGAGTGGGCCTAAGCTGTCAGTCGGACATCCCCTGAGGCTCCCAGACTGCAAGAGGAAGCAGGTTGGGCTGAGGGACCCCCTCACCGAGTGCATGAATTTCCGTGCGCCGGGCCTCTAGTAACTTCATATAATCATGATCAACTTGGAAAGTCTGACGAGGACATAAAGCCCATTTCCACATGAGCTGGAGTTTATCTACTCCATGTGGTTTGTTTATTTTTTAAGTATATTTTTATTGATTTCAGAAAGGAAGGGAGAAGGAGAGAGAAAAACATCAATGAGGAGAGAGAAGCATGGATCGGCTGCTTCCTGCACACTCCCTACTGGGGATCGAGCCCGCAACCCGGGCATGTGCCCTTGACCGGGAATGGAACCGTGACCTCCTGGTTCATAGGTTGACGCTCAACCACTGAGCCATGCCAGGGCTCAACCACTGAGCCATGCCAGTCGGGCTCTGCGTCATGGCTCTTATTAGCACTACATGCCCTGGTGATGCTAAGTGGTCAGAATGGCCCCTACACGTCACTGGGGCCGTTCTGGTTGGACCAGGAGAGCTTACAAATCTTGCAAGCACCCCACCCATGACACACACCTGGCCAGTGCTTGCTTTCGGGTGGACCAGCTGACGGCAGCGCTCCGCAGACACGCTCCCGGGCCAAGCCTCTCGGAGCGGTTTCCCAGTGGGCACTTGTCCAGCATGTGTATTATGTCCATTATATTCCAGGCCTGGTGCTGGGCAATGACCAATAGGACAGCCCTGGCCGGGTAGCTCAGTTGGTTAGAGCGTCATCCTAATACGCCAAGGTTGCAGGTTCGATCCCCAGTCAGGGCACATACAGGAAACAGCCAATGAATGCATCAATAAGTGGAACAACAAATCGATGTCTGTCTGTCTGTCTCTCTCTAAAAATCAATCTATAAAAAAAGAAAAATGGGACAGCAATAAACAGGGCAAAGCCTTTCCCCTCCACAAGCTTACAAAACTGAAAATGGGGTATAAAGTACTTTCCTTTTTTAAAAAATATATCTTATTGATTTTTTACAGAGAGGAAGAGAGAGGGATAAAGAGTTAGAAACATCGATGAGAGAGAAACATCAATCAGCTGCCTCCTGCACACCCCCTACTGGGGATGTGCCAGCAACCTAGGTACATGCCCTTGGCCGGAACCGAACCCGGGACCATTCAGTCCCCAGGCCGACGTTCTATCCACTGAACCAAACCGGTTAGGGCAATAATCCATGTTCTTAAACACAGAAGCTCCTGGGAGCGTCCAGAACACCATTGGCCTGCCCATCCTTGCGATGAAGAACATTCCGATTGCTTCTAATGTGTCCACCCTGCCCAAGAAACGCCTTCATGCGTTCACGCAGAGAGAAGATGAAGGGGAGAAGCAAAAGTTGTGTAACCCGATGGTGTCAGATGGGTTGAATAACGCCATTGTGTGGACCTGGGCAAGTTACTCAACCTCTTTGAACTTCAACTCCCCGCCAACATGGGCATACGGCTTCTTTCATACCACTGCAGAGGGGGCTAAATAGGAGACCATCGGAAAGCCACCCAACACAGGGTCTGATACCCCATAAATGCACACTCTCTTTTCTCTTACGTGCCAGGTGGCCATGACTTTGACCCCTGAATGCCTTCTCCAGGGTGAGGACCATCTGCAGAGATACCCTTGGGGCCCAGGGCAGTGCCTACCCAAACCCTCTGCACGGATCGCTAAATTCTGGGAGATTGAGGATTCAGGGGAGAAGGGATATGTGTTCTGCAACTTCAAAACGAGTCAGGACAAAAATATTTACGTGGACAGATGAGACGCAGACGGCAAACGCTAGTCTCTGTGATAGCTAGTCGTGGGTGTGTGAGCATTTACGGTGGCGTTCTTTCAACTTTCTAACGTATTTGAAAATTTTCAAAATGAAACCTTGAAAAAGAACTTTTGCGAATTTGAAAGGTAAAAAAGAAAAATGGTATCGTACTCTAAACGCTTGCTCTGCATTCAGTCACCCACGTGTTCGACAAATATTAAATCTGAATAGTGTCCATCATGCAGTGAGTTGAGCTGGTCTTGAACTTCACGGAGCTCACTTTTATCTTCAAGTTTAAATCTTCTTTTAAAGAAGATTTATTTATGCTTTATTTTTAGAGAGAGAGGAAGGGAGAGGGAGAAAGAGAAGGAGAGGGAGAGGGAGAAGGAGAGGGAGAGGGAGAGGGAGAGGGAGAGAGCGAGCAACATCAATCAGCCGCCTCTTTTACGCACCCCGACCAGGGACTGAACCTACAACCTGGGGATGTGCCCTGACCGGGAATCGAACCAGTGACCTTTTGGTGCATGGGATGACTCTTGACCAACTGAGCCACACCAGCCGGGCCATGGAGCTTACTTTAATCTTCAAGTTTAAATCTGGATTGTTCAAACCAATATATATATAGGATCTTAGTAGAATTAAAATATTAATCCTATAGGGGTCTGAGAAGATCTTTCTCCCAGCCTCTCAATTGCTTTGTAGAATTCACATAGCACTTACAACCTAGTCAAAAATCTCTTGAATTTGTTGAGGACTTTTCCTAATTTCGAAACTTTGGAAATCAACCCTTAGCTCAAGGTTTGGTATAGAGTAGATTGTACATATGGCTACACTTACTCCTTCTTATACTATATTTCTGTTTCAGTATTATCCTGTTGACTAGTATTTAAAAAGCAATGTTAGACCAGCCGGTGTGGCTCAGTGGTTGAGCATTGACCTATGAACCAGGAGGTCACTAAAAATCAATAAAAATATTTAAAACAATAATAATAAAAATAAAAAGCCGTGTTAAATAGTGAAGGTGCCGGCAGGCCTATTTTGCTACTGGTTTCAACAAGAATGCTTCTACTGTTTCACAGTTCATTATAACATTAGCTATTGGTTTGAAATAGATATTCTTTTTTAAAAATAATTTTTTATTGATTTCAGAGAGGAAGGGAGATGGAGAGAGATAGAAACATCAATGATGAGAGAGAATCATGGATCGGCTGCCTCCTGTACATCCCCATCCCCTACTGGGGATGGGGCCTGCTACCTGGGCATGTGCCCTATGTCTGGAATCGAACCTGGGACCCTTCAGTCCGCAGGCCGAGGCTCTATCCACTGAGCCAAACCGGCTAGGGCTGAAATAGATATTCTTAATCATGCTAAGAATACACCCTTCTGTTCCTTTTCTTGGTGCATGGATTAGGTAGAAATGGTTATTCGATTTTAATCAATGTTCCCCTGCATACATTGGAATCAATCGCTTTTGCTTCTTTAACCCATTAGTAATGACGTAGTTACTGTATTAAGCTTTCCTAACATCGACCGCCCCCGCCCCCCATCCCTTGCCCCATGGGGCTATGGTGGATGACTTGTTTAATATAGTATTGAATTCTGTTTCCGACATAGCATTTTCATTCTTTAATATGGCCTCTTTATCATGTTTTAATATCAGGCTTCTTTTGCTTTGGAGGATGAATTGGTGAGCTCTCCGCCTTTTGCTAAGCCATGGAATAGCTCAGCGTTATTAGTGGGATCAAAACGGACATAATTACCTGGCAAAACCACTTGGGACCAGTGTTTTTGGGTAGAGGCGGTAATGCTTTCATAGTGTTCTCAACTTTTTTTCTCCATAGGCAACATATGCATTTTTCAGAAAAGCATTCATTTAACGGAGGTTTCCAAATTTGAGCATACTGTGCATATATTTTAATTTTTAAAAATCTCTTCGAACTGCGGGCTTGATCCCCAACATGGGGCGTGCAGGAGGCAGCCGATCAATGATCCTCTCTCATCATTGGTGTTTGTCTCTCTCTCTCTCCTTCTCCCTTCCTCTCTGAAATCAATAAAAATATATATTTTATAAAAATCTCTTGCAATGTCTCATTCCTATTTTTTTCCTTTCTGTCTTTTACTTCTCAAATAGATTTGCCAGGTTAGTCTATTTTATTGTTTGTTTAAAAACACCATCAGCTCGTGGATATATTTGGGGATGTCACGGTGTTTCTGTTTCCTAATTCGTTTATTTCTGCTTTTATCTTTACTATTTTTTCTTCCTGTTTTCCTTAGGGGCTGTTTTTATTCTCCTTGGTTTGTGTGTGTGTGTGTGTGTGTGTGTGTGTGTGTGTGTGTGTGTTTTCTTCCCTAAGATTTCAGGCTAAATGCTTGATTTATTCTCTTTTTTTTTCTCTCTCTCTCCTTAATAATAAAAGCATTTAAGGCTATGAGAATAGTGCCAGATGTCTTCCATAGGTTTGGTTATATGGCATTCTGGTTTTCCATGCTTTCTAAATATTTGTCCCTATACTAGTACACTTTATTTCTTCCAATAGCAATTTAGGAGAGTCTCTTAAATTTTTTCAAGTGGTTGGGGTTTTCTTTTTTTTAATCCTCACCTGAGGATATTTTTCCATTGGTTTTTAGAGAGAGAGGGAGGAAGAGAAAGACAGAGAGAAACATCGATGTGAGAGAAACACATCGATTGGTTGCCTCCTGCACAAGCCCCGACCAGGGCCCAGGCCAGGGAGGAGCCTGCAACCGAGGTACATGCCCTTGACCGGAATCGAACCCGGGACCCTTTGGTCCACAGGCCGGTGCTCTATCCACTGAGCCACACCGGCTAGGGCGGGGTCTTTCTTTTAGTCTGTTTAAATGTACAATAGTTGGGTTTACTGCCAGTGATCAGAGGACTCCTTGGTTGGCACCATTTCTGTCTGGGGTAGAATATACATTCTTGCACTTGCTTACTGGTGCCTGACATAAATGTTTGCAAAGCTTACCAGGTAAGCTCACTTGCAAAGCCCAAATGCTTTTTAAAAGTGTTGGCTTGTGCCCAGCCAGCGTGGCTTAATGGTTGAGTGCCGTTCTATGAACCAGAAGGTCCCGGTTCGATTCCCGGTCAGGGTACCTGCCTGGGTTGCGGGCTTGATCCCCAGTGCGGGGCGTGAGGAGGTGAGGGAACTAAGATTCTCTTTCTTCGCTGGTGTTTCTATCTTTCCCTCCCTCTCCCCTCCTCTCTGAAATCAATAAAAATATATTTAAAAATTAAAAATAAAAGTGTTTGCCTGCCATAATGCTATGGCAATTGAGCAAGAAAAAGAATATAACGTTCAATGTGCCTGTAACCAGGTTTAAAATACAGTCTTATTTACATATGAGCACTGAGATAGACTGTTGGGGAGATAGACACAGGTGCTAAGCAGTGTGGGTAATTTCTAATCGGTGAGCTTATGGGCACTTTTTACTTTCTTTCCATTTCCCTGTATATTCAAATTTTCCATCAAAGCCTAAGATTTACTACTTCAATAATAAGATCTCTTGAAATGTGTATTTACCTAAAGTTTGCTAAGAGACATGCTCTGTTCCGAGCTTTGTCTTTGCAAAGATGCTCCCTGAAAGTTAAGGGAGTTACCAAGAAGAACTTGAGCAATAACTACATTTGGACCTGAAACACGTGGCCGTATTTCCCCAAAGCTGCCCGGTCAGCATATGTGATGGAAAACTCCAGAGAGATGCCCTGCCTGGCTTGGCTCAGTGGCTAGAGCGACGGCCTGCGGACTAAAAGGTCCCGGGTTCGATTCCGGTCAAGGGCACATGCCCGGGTTGCAGGCTCGACCCCCAGTAGGGGGCGTGCAGGAGGCAGCCGATCCATGATTCTCTCTCATCATGGATGTTTCTATCTCTCTCCCAAATAAATAAAAGCATTAAAAAATAAACTCCAGAGAGATCGACAAGCCTGGTTCGTGACTGTCCACCCTGCAAGGGTGAGAAAGGACAAGAGAGAGAAGAGAGAGAAGAGGTGTGATGAGAAGCGGGGGGCGGAGTGGGGAGGGGGTGGCTTCCACGTGGCTCCTGGGAGACCCCTCACTTCATTAGCTGTGACAGGCGGATGCACTGCGCAGGCACGGCACTACCCGGCCTCACTTCCCCTCCAGCATTTATTCCTATAACCAGGAGTCAGCTCGCACGCACCAGGGTCTTTCCTGTCTCTCTGCCCTCCATCCTCACTGACCCGAATCCTCTGTGCGGGGAGACAGAGAGGAGGGAGGAAAGGGCTCAGGTGGGCCTTAGATGTCTCCCCCCCAGCCTGGCGGGGAGCCTGGGGCCGCTGAGTCCGAGGGAAGAAGAGACTCTTAGGAAGCCCTGGCCAGGTGGCTCATTAGTTAGAGCGCCGTCCTGATACCCCAAGACTGCGGGTTCGCCAAGGTTGCAGATTTGCCAAGGTTGCGGGTTCGATCCCCAGTCAGGGCACATACGAGAGGCACCATGGCTCAGTGGACAGAGCGTGGAACCTACAGACTGAAGGGTCCCGGGTTCGATTCCGGTCAAGGGCACGTGCCCGGGTTGCGGGCTTGATTCCCAGAGCGGGGCGTGCAGGAGGCAGCCCATCAGTGATTCTCTCTCATCTATGATGTTTCTATCTCTCCCTCTCCCTTCTCTCTGAAATCAATAAAAATGTATTTTTTTAAAATCAGTGGAACAACAAATCGATGTCTCTCTCCTCTCTCTCAAATCAAGTAAGAAAAAAAAACACACGCCCTGGTGGAAACATTTCAGTTGGGGTTATTTCTTGGGGAGTTTGAGGAAACGCAACCAACCATAGAGAACACGCCTTTGCAAATGATCTGTAAACAGCTGGTACAAAGCAGGCAGTTTTGTTGAAATGAGAAGGAATTCAAGCGAGTGTTATACTTATTCCTCTAAAAGGGTTTCTCAACTCTCAGATCAACATTTCCAAGGGGATTTCCCCCACTGGATCCAACAACAAGCCGAGCCCCAAGGCCCCTGGCTGATGCCAGAGTGAGCTGTCATCTCGCTTCTTTGCTCAGAACCCACTGGCGGCTCCCACGGGGACTTCTGGATGGAGTCCCGGCCTTTGGACACATTCCCAGAGCAGCCCCTACCGACCCCTCCAGCTTCGTCTCCTGCCATCCTACCTACACATCCTATCCAACCACCACTGACTCTTCAAATGCGCCTCTTCTTCCTGCCTTCGCTCCCCTTGTCGGCGGAGGCGCGGCTAAACGCCACCTCCACCAGGCAGCCCTCCCTGCCTGCGCACCTCCCTGCCCTCACCATGTCCCAAGAGCTAACTTCCCGTGATCCTGTTAACACATCCACTATCCCCCTCTGGGGACAAAGGCCATGTTGTTCCCCTTTATGTCACGGAGTCTAGCACATACTGGGTGCTAGATAAATGTTTGCTGATTGAATAAAGGAATAAAGAAATAACTCAGGGAGACATAAGAAAAAAGGAGGATTCAGGATGGCATGGGCCTTTCCCCTGACTTCACGGGTAATAATGATAGACACGTATGACACAGCACAGAGCACACCGACGGCAAATGGGTTCATGAACCCATTTCACAGGCAGTAAGACCAAGGCTCGAGGGGAGGGCTGTGGCTCATTTGGGCTGGGAGATGGAAAGCCTCTGGACCCACTCCCATGAGGAGCAATCTTCTCCATCCATTCCTGCCTTTGGGAAAAAGGGCAGCTCTGTGTGTCTGTGTTTAGCGCACTTTTCATACCACAGAAGTCCCCAAGGCCCCCTGCCCAGGTCAGAAGCCGGGCACACAGGGAGCAAACACTCAACTCCACCTCTGGGGCCCGACACTCCTCACACCGATAGGAGCGGTGCCACCCCAGGACACCAGGGCTTTCCACTACTTGTGCCCTCGTGGGTCCAACACCAGTAAAAGTGCACCCCTGGCCTGACCAGTGTGGCTCAGTGGTTGAGCGTCGACCTATGAACCAGGAGGTCACAGGTTCAATTCCCAGTCAGGGCACGAGCCCGGGTTGCGGGCTCGATCCCCAGTGTGGGGTGTGCAGGAGGCAGCCGATCCATGATTCTCTCTCATCATGGATGTTTCTCTCTCTCCCTCGCCCTTCCTCCCTGAAATCAATAAAATTATAACAACAACAATAATAATAATAAAGTACACCCCTGTTTTCCCCAAATCTTAATGGCCCAGGAAGCGAAGGGACACGTTTCACGGGCATCTAAGGTTGCAGAATGGAGTCGATAACATCGCTGTCACCAATGGGGAGGCCTGGGACGGGGACGGGTCACCCAGGCCAGAGAGGCAGGGCCGGGCAGATAAGGGCTCTCACCCACCAGACAGATAACGGGGCTGAAATGACAAAGCAGCTAGGAGCCGGCGCGGTGTGTTGCGAGAAGGGAAGAGCGTATTAAATTTTAAACAAAGCCCACCCCCGGGGAGCCTCCCGCCTCCTCCGCTCTCCCAGCCGTTTCCAACACACAAGTTGTCTGGTTCATAGAAACCGAAACGACCCTCATCTCCAGGGGCTGAGTTCTGGGTTTCTGTTGTCTGCAACCCAACGGGCAGCAGCTGGCAGGCTGTGTCTCTGGGGGGAGGCGGCCATGGCCTTCCCGCCAGGCTTGAGCAAGCCGCAAAGCCGGGGACCGGGCCCCTGGGCAGGAGGGTGACGGGGGCTGGGAGCCAGAGCAGGGTGGGTGCAGGGAAAGAGCCGGGACACACTGGGATGTGCCAGGTCCGGGAGGTGGGCACCAGCTCGGGTGTCACCAGGAGCGAAGAGGAAAGAAGGTAGCTAAGAAGTGGGGGAGGTCCCTAGCCGGTGTGGCTCAGTGGATAGAGCATCGGCCTGTGGACCGAAGGGTCCAGGTTCGATTCCGGTCAAGGGCACGTGCCTGGGTTGTGGGCTCGATCCCCAGTGGGAGGTGTGCAGGAGGCAGCTGATCAATGATTCTCTTTCATCATTGATGTTTCCATCTCTCCCTCTCCCTTCCTCTCTGAAATCAATAAAAAATATATTAAAAAAAGAAAGAAAGAAAGAAATAGAAGTCCTAGGAGGCCTCACCCACAACCACGGAGCCTGTGCGGGGAGGAAGAGCCATTCAGCCTAAGCAATGTGACTGCCCTGGTAATGCCACCAAACCTCCCTCCTGTCCCCCGCACCTGCCCAAGGTGGACCTGAGAAACTGGGTTGCAAGGGCGGAAGCTACGGGCAGAGGCACTGCCCTGGCCAGGCCCGGGGGGGACAGAGCTTGAGGCCTCCACAGGAAACCCGCCGTTCCCCCACCTCCCCTGACAAACACCAGCACAGCCAGGGAGAACCAACTCTGGTCTCTGGAGTTGGGGCCACATGCTTGTTTTTTTAGATTTTTATTCATGTCAGAGAGGAAGGGAGAGGGAGAGAGAGAGACAGAAACATCACTGATGAGAGAGAATCATGGATCGGCTGCTTCCTGCACACCCCACACTGGGGACCGAGCCTGCAACCCGGGCTTGTGCCCTGACCGGGAATCGAACCGGTGACCTCTTGGTTCCTGGGTCAATGCTCAACCACTGAGCCACGCCAGCTGGACCCCATTAGTTACTATATATATATAATTTTTTAATTAATTTTTTTACAGAGAGGAAGGGAGAGGGATGGAGAGTTAGAAACATTGATGAGAGAGAAACATCGATCAGCCGCCTCCTGTACATCCCCTACTGGGGATGTGCCCGCAACCAAGGTACATGCCCTTGACCTGAATCGAACCTGGGACCCTACAGTCTGTAGACTGACGCTCTATCCACTGAGGCACACCTGGCTGGGCCCCAGCAGTTACTCTTAACCAACAGGAGAGAAACATTTGGAAAGTGATGTCTTAAGAACATACAACTAGGGGTGTTTTTTTTTTAAAGAATTAGACTTGGTAGTCACCCCAAAGGAAGCAAAAATACGAGACAATGTTCTGGACGGCAATTTAACGCTCCATATCCAGAGCCTTTAGAACAATGGTTCTCAGCCTTCCTAATGCCGCGACCCTTTAATACAGCTCCTCATGTTGTGGGGACCCCCGATTTCATTGTTACAAATTGAACATCATGAAAGCATAGTGATGAGTCACAAAAACAATACGTAATTATAGATGTGTTTTCCGACGGTCTTAGGCGACCCCTGTGAGAGGGTCATTTGACCCCCAAAGGGGTCGCGACCCACAGGTTGAGAACCGCTGCTTTAGAATGTACCCTTGGCCCACGGATTCCCTCCTGGAAATGCATCAGGCTGTGGGCACAAATGGGCAAGGACGTCGCCACAGGACCCTTTATAAGACGAAGGACACAGCCTACATGTGGAGGCTGCTGCGATATACGTGGTCCATCTGTTCAAAAGGACACCAATGCGACCCTCCACAGGAACTTGCTGGAAGGAGAATGTTTAACCCAATGGAATATTTTTTTTAAGTCCTTACCCAAGGATATTTTTTTCGATTGCTTTTCAGAGAGAGTGGAAGAGAGGTGAGAGAGAGAGAGAAACATTAATGTGAGAGACACATCAACCAGTTGCCTCCCGTACGAGCCCCCACTAGGGGCAGGGAAGCGAACCCATAACCCAGGTATGTGGCTCAACTGAGAATCGAACACGCAACCCTTTGGTGTAAGGGCCGACGCTCTAACCACTGAACATGCTGGCCAGGGCCCGGTGGAATTTTTAATAACATATTTGAGTAAAAGCAAAAACAAAGGTAACAAGATGGTACATTCATTATGATCTCACGTTTTAAAATTACAAAATAGAGCCCGGCCGGTGTGGCTCAGCAGTTGAATGAGGTCACGGTTCGATTCCCGGTCAGGGCACAGGCCCAGGTTGCGGGCTCGATCCCTAGTAGGGGGCGTGCAAGAGGCAGCCGATGGCCAGAACCGGTTTGGCTCAGTGGATGGAGCGTCGGCCTGCGGACTGAGGGGTCCCAGGTTCGATTCCGGTCAGGGGCGTGTGCCTTGGTTGCGGGCACATCCCCAGTGGGGGGCGTGTAGGAGGCGGCTGATCGATGTTTCTCTCTCATCAATGTTTCTAGCTCTCTATCCCTCTCCCTTCCTCTCTGGAAAATCAATAAAATATATTTAAAAAAAAAAGAGGCAGCCGATGGATGAGCCTCCCTCATCACTGATGTTTCCATCCTCTTTCCCTCTCCTTTTCTCTCTGAAATCAATAAAAACATATTTTAAAAATTAAAAAATATATTGTAGAAGTATATATATATATATAGTATACTAAAATATTAATAATTATAGGTGGTTTTTGTTTCCTCCTTTTTGCTTGTTTTCCAAATTTTCTACAACCATCATAAATCTCTTTGTAACAAGAAAAAAAAAATCAATAAAAGCCATTTTCTGAAAAGCAAAAGGGAGAGATCCGAGATCCGAGAGACTGTTCCCTCCTTGGACAGTCGGATCTGAACTCGACCTGGAAAGAACCAGAACTGGACCGACACATCTTAAAACCACTGCGGACTATTTCAAGGACGAAGAGGTGGTTTCCAGAGATGAGGAAGTGAGATCTGGAAGAAGCCTCAAGTCCGTGCAGGGAGGGTGATAGCCCCAGGAGGGGGCCACATCCCCAGGACACCCAGCACCCCACTTTCTGTCCCTGGGGAAACGGGGGAGGGGGGCGGGAGGGGGAGATGGCAGCCAGCAGAGGGGTCCAGGTGTGAAAAGGCAGCAAAATAAACGTTACATTCGTCCTGGATCAACAAAAGGACAATAGCCATCTTTTCCAACAATGATTCAAAGGGAAGGAAAAAAAGGGGGGGCCAGTTCCAGAGCAGAGATGGTCAATCTACCCGGAGAGAGGGGATGAAATTTTTTTTTATAACTTTTTTTTTTTAAGATTTTTAAAAAATATTTTATTGATTTTTTTACAGAGAAGAGGGGAGAGGGATAGAGAGTTAGAAACATCAACGAGAGAGAAACATCGATCAGCTGCCTCCTGGACACCCCCCAACTGGGGATGTGCTTGCAACCAAGGTACATACCCTTGACCGGAATCGAACCTGGGACCCTTCAGTCCTCAGGCCGACGCTCTATCCACTGAGCCAAACCGGTTCGGCATGAATTTTTTTTTTTAAATATATTTTATTGATTTTTTACAGAGAGGAAGGCAGAGAGATAGTTAGAAACATTGATGAGAGAGAAACATCGATCAGCTGCCTCCTGCACTCCTCCTGCTGGGGATGTGCCCGCAATCAAGGTACATGCCCTTGACCGGAATCGAACCCGGGACCTTTCAGGCCGCAGGCCGACGCTCTATCTACTGAGCCAAACCGGTTCGGCATGAATTTTTTTTAAATATATTTTATTGATTTTTTTACAGAGAGGAAGGGAGGCGGATAGAGAGCTGGAAACATCGACTAGAGAGAAACATCGATCAGCTGCCTCCTGCACACCCCCCACTGGGGATGTGCCGAAACCCAGGTACATGTCCTTGACCGGAATCGAACCCAGGACCCCTCAGTACGCAGGCCAACGCTCCATCCACTGAGCCAAACCGGTCAGGGCGAATTTTTACAACTAAGGCATAAAGGCCCCAAACTAGAAGTTTGACAGAGAAATTCTGACGAGTTCCACAATGGAAGCAAACGAACTCGGCCTAGCCCAGTGGCCTGGCTCAGGGGTTGAGCATCAACCTAGGAACCAGGAGGTCACGGGTTCGATTCCCAATCGGTGCCTATGCCCGCAGTGGGGGGCGTGCAGGAGGCAGCCAATCATGATTCTCTCTCATCCATGATGTTTCTATCTATCTCTCTCCCTCTCCCTTCCTCTCTGACATCAATAAAAATATATTAAAGAAAACAAAAGCTCAGCTAATGTGACTGGGATGTTTTTCTGGGTAACGAGCTAGAGAGCAAGTCAATGACGGAGTGGACCGCCCGGGAGGGGCATTAAGATACTCAGAATTGCCGAAACCGGTTTGGCTCAGTGGATAAAGCGTCGGCCTGTGGACTGAAGGGTCCTGGGTTCGATTCCGGTCAAGGGCGTGTACCATGGTTGCGGGCACATCCCCAGTAGGGAGTGTGCAGGAGGCAGCTGATCAATGTTTCTCTCTCATCGATGTTTCTAACTCTCTATCTCTCTCCCGCTCCTCTCTGTAAAAAATCAATAAAATATATTTTTTTAAAAAAAGATACTCAGAATGTGCCATTTACAGAAGCGGGGCTGTGCTGAGGGAGGGCCTGGAGCCCGGGGGAGGAAAAATCCCACGGGGCATGCACTTAATTATTCAAGGGAAAACGGAGGAGCAATTCGAGGAGGCTGCGTTCCTCCAGTCCTCTTTCTGATCGAAAGCTTTAAGGTCTACCTCAAATCTCAAAACTCCTCCACGTGGCGAGCGGATACTGGGTGTCTCCCATCGTGCACTCAGCAAAGAGCTGGGCGCAAAGTTTGCACGGGCACAGCTCTGGGACGTCCAAGCATTTCCACGCCCATCGGCCAGACAATGAAAACGGACAGGGTGGGTCCTTAGGGTGCAGGAGCCAGCAGTACAGGCGACAGGGTGTTGGAGGCGCCAGCTCCGGCCACAGATCCCAGGGTCTTCCCACCCCCACGAGCATTCCGGCCTCTGCCCCAAAGGACCGGACTGTCTTTCTTTCTAACTCTTTTTTTTTTTTTAAGTATTTTTATTGATTTCAGAGAGGGAGAGAGAGAGAGAGAGAGACATCAATGATGAGAGAGAATGATGGATCGGCTGCCTCCTGCATGCCCCCTACTGGGGATCGAGCCTGCAACCCGGGCATGTGCCCTGACCGGGAATCGAACCGTGACCTCCTGGGTGACCTCCTGGTTCATAGATCGATGCTCAACCACTGAGCTACACTGGCCAGGCTCTTTTTTTTTTTAATTCTCACCCAAAGATATGTTTTTATTGATTTTGAGAGAGAACGAGAGAGAGAGAGAGACATTGATGAGAGAGAGAAACATTGATGTGAGAGAAACACCGATTGGTTGCCTCTTGAACATGCCGACTGGAAATCGAATCCGCAACCTAGGAATGTGTCCTGAGCTGCTATCGAGCTCCTAACCCAGCCGCGGGCAAACTACAGCCCACGGGCCGGATCCGGCCCGTTTGAAATGAATAAAACTAAAAAAAAAAAGACCGTCCCCTTTTATGTAATGATGTTTACTTTGATTTATATTAGTTCACACAAACACTCCATCCATGCTTTTGTTCCGGCCCTCCGGTCCAGTTTAAGAACCCACTGTGGCCCTCGAGTCGAAAAGTTTGCCCACCCCTGTATAACCTCTTGGTGTACAGGACAATGCTTCAACCAACTGACCTACCCAGCCAGGACAACCCTGCCTCTCTTTCTTTTTTGTTAATCCTCAACCAAGGATATTTTTCCACGAGAGTAGAAGAGAGAGGGAAAGACAGAGAGAAACATCGATGTGAGAGAAACACATCGATTGGTTGCCTCCTGCACGAACTCCTACCAGGGCCCAGGCTGGGGAGGAGCCTGCAACCAAGGTCCATGCCCTTGACCGGAGTCGAACCCGGGACCCTTGGGTCCACAGGCCGATGTTCTATCCACTGGGCCATACTGGCCAGGGCAACCCTGCCTTTTTCTTAAGAGATGACTCCAACTTAGAAACTAAATATGACACCGCGCCTGAGGACAGGTGGTGCTGGGTGATTCTGTCTCTTAAAGACATCAGATTCGCCCTAATCGGTTTAGCTCGGTGGATAGAGTGTCTGACGCCTGTGGACTGAAGGGTCCCAGGTTCGATTCCGGTCAAGGGCATGTACCTTGGGTTCGGGCACATCCCCAGTAGGGGGTGTGCAGGAGGCAGCTGATGGATGTTTCTCTCTCATCGATGTTTCTAACTCTCTATCCCTCTCTCTTCCTCTCTGTAAAAAAAATCAATAAAATATATATATTTTTAAAAAAGACATCAGATTCTCCCCACCGCGAAGCTATGCCTTGTAAATGCCAGCCCTGTGGTATATATGCCAACAACTTCAGCTTTGTTCGCCCTACTGCCCTGCGCGTCAGCAAAGAGGAAACCGCCAATATCCTACTTTGAAAGCAGCACAGGTGTTTCTGCGAGACAAAAAAAATAAATAACCACCCAAAAAATAAAAACAAAAAACACGTCTCCCTTCCTTTAATTAAAGACAGGCTATCTGATTGCAGCTGTGGGTAGGAAGAGAGGAAAAAGTTACTGCTGCCCTAGCTCAGCGGTTCTCAACCTGTGGGTCGCGACCCCTTGGGCGGTCAAACGGCCCTTTCACAGGGGTCGCCTAAGACCATCCTGCAGATCAGATATTGACATGATGATTCATCACAGTAGCAACATGACAGTTGTGAAGTAGCCACGAAAATAGTTTTATGGTTGGGTCCCAACATGAGGAACTGTATTTAAAGGACCAGAAGGTTGAGAACCACTGCCCTAGCTGGTGTGGCTCAATGGGTAGAGCGTCGGCCTGCAGACCGAAGGGTCCCCCAATTCGATTCCGGTCAAGGGCATGGACCTCGGTTGCAGGTTCCTCCCCGGCCCAGGCCCTGGTCCGGGCTCCTGCAGGAGGCAACCAATGGCTGTGTTTCTCTCACATCGGTGTTTCTCTCTGTCTTTCCCTCCCTCTTCCACTCTCCCTAAAAACCAATGGAAAAATATTCTCGGGTGAGGATTAACCAAAAAAGAAAAGAAAAAGGGACTCTTCCAGAATCTTCTAAGTACCAAGCACCGTGAGCCCTGAAAAGCCCTCCACCGTTAAAGCCAAGTGAAGGCCCCAGAAGTGCGGGCTCCCTCTGCACCGGGCAGCAGCCGGGACCTATCTGAGGCCAGTTCACAGGCAGCCATAAAAGCTCCCTGGAAAGAACATTAAGGTTCAGACACTCTGATAAAAGCCGGGAACTTCAAACGGAGGACGCAAAGCCCATCCCTAATCCCCCTCATGTGTCTGATGTGGCAGCGGCCTAGGTTCTGGCTGCTTCCCCACCTGCTGCCTCAGCTTCGCCCTGAAGGCACAGGCCAGCCAGCAAGCTGGCTGCTGGAGCCAGAGGAAACTACTGCCCTAACCGGTTTGGCTCAATGGGTAGAGCGTCGGTCTGTGGACTTAAGGGTCCCAGGTTCGATTCCGGTCAAGGGCATGTACCTTGGTTTCGGGCACATCCCCAGTAGGAGGTATGCAGGAGGCAGCTGATGGATGTTTCTCTCTCATTGATGTTTCTAACTCTCTATCCCTCTCCCTTCCTCTCTGTAAAATATCAATAAAATATATATTAAAAAAAAAAAAAGAAACTACGCTCACTGCCCTGAGAGGGAAGAGCCCAGGCCAGGGACGGCGAACCTTTTGAGCTCGGCGTGTCAGCATTTTGAAAAACCCTAACTTCACTCTGGTGCCGTGTCACATATAGAAATTTTTTGATCTTTGTAACCATAGTAAAACACAGACTTATATATATATATATATTTTAATATATTTTATTGATTTTTTACAGAGAGGAAGGGAGAGAGATAGAGAGTTAGAAACATCGATGAGAGACAAACATCGATCAGCTGCCTCCTGCACACTCCCCACTGGGGATGTGCCCGCAACCCAGGTACATGCCCTTGACCGGAATCGAACCTGGGACCCTTCAGTCCACAGGCCGATGCTCTATCCACTGAGCCAAACCGATTTCGGCAAGACTTATATTTTTTATATTTAGTTTATATATTTAAATGCCATTTAACAAAGAAAAATCAACCAAAAAAATGAGTTCGCGTGTCACCTGACACGCGTGTCATAGGTTCGCCATCACTGGGCTAGGCCCCGCCGTATCGCCATTGGCCCTTAACCTCTGAGATGTCAGCTGAAAATGAGAGAAGAAAACAAGAAAATGCTGATGTCCCACGCCAGGTTCCCGGCTCTCTGCGTGAACTTGGGCAATCATTTCAGACGTCAGACCTTCAGCGTATGGGCCTGCAGACATGGCAAGCCCTCAAAGGGTTACAGAGGAAAACGCCCGAAATAGCCCATGTGAAAACGCAAAGCAAAGGTGAGAGCCTGCTTCCCACCTTTCACCCTCACCTCCTTTCCTTCTCTAAGAATTTTTTTGGCCCTGGCCGGTTTGGCTCAGTGGATAGAGCATCAGCCTGTGGACTGAAGGGTCCTGGGCTCAATTCCGGTCAAGGGCACATGCCCGGGTTTCGGGCTCGATCCCCAATGGGGGGCGTGCAGGAGGCAGCTGATCAATGCTTCTCTTTCATCATTGATGTTTCTACCTCTCTCTTTCTCTCCCTTCCTCTCTGAAATAAAAAAAATATAATTTTAAAAGAAAAATCTATTATTAACATTAATTTTTTAAAAAGAATTTTCTGTGCCCTAACCGGTTTGGCTCAGTGGATAGAGCAGTGGTTCTCAACCTTCCTAATGCTGTGATCCTTTAATACAGTTCCTCATGTTGTGGTGACCCCCAACCATAAAATTATTTTCGTTGCTACTTCATAACTGTCATTTTGCTACTGTTATGAATCGTTATGTAAATATCTGATATGCACAATGTATTTTCATTGTTACAAATTGAACATCATTAAAGCATAGTGATGAATCACAAAAACAATATGTAATTATCTATGTGTTTTCCGATGGTCTTAGGCAACCCCTGTGAAAGGGTCGTTCGACCCCCCAAAGGGGTCGCAACCCACAGGTTGAGAACCGCTGGGATATAGCATCAGCCTGCAGACTGAAAGGTCCCAGGTTCGATTCCGGTCAAGGGCATGTACCTCGGTTGCGGCCACATCCCCAGTTGGGGGGTGCAGGAGGCAGCTGATCGATGTTTCTCTCTCATGGATGTTTCTAACTCTCTATCCCTCTCCCTTCCTCTCTGTAAAAAATCAATAAAATATATTTTTAAGAGAATTTTTTGTATTAGAGAATACATGCATAAAGTACAAAATTCAAAATGTAGAAAGAGATAAGGGAAAAGCCAGCCTGCTGTGAGAAAACCTGTTACTAGGCTCCTAGGTATCCTGGCAGAGTGACTGGGTAGCCAGGCGTACTTACTGTCCCTTAGTTACTCACTAAAGGAAACAGCTCAGCGACCACATAGGTAGCTTCACATTCTGTTGCTTTGGTTTGTTTTTAAATATATTTTTATTGATTTCAGGGAGGAAGGGAGAGGGAGAGATAAAAAAATCAATGATGAAAATCATTGATCGGCTGCCTTCTACACGCTGCCCACTAGGGATCAAGTCCGCAACCAGGGCATGTGCCCTTGACTGGAATCGAACCCAGGACCCTTCAGTCCGCAGGCCCGACGCTCTATCCACTGAGCCAAACCAGCTAGGGCTCACATTCTGTTTTACAACTGCACAGAATTGTACGGTGCGGTTGCAGGACAATTTATGTACCGATTCTCCACTGATGGACATTAAAGTTGTTTCCTCTTTCCTTTTCCAAGCAATGATGCAATGAGTTCTCTTGAAAAATGCATCAGGTCACATGTGTGCAACGTATCTGTGAGAGGAATTTCCAAAATGACTTGGGCACTTTTAATTTTAATCAGTATTGTCAAAATCCTCTCCGTGACTGACGCTCTATCCACAATCATGAGTATCTGTTCTTGTTGTCACTTCTTCATAGCAGAGTTAGCTTGCATTTCTCTTATTACCAGTGGGCTGAGCACATTCTTATGTGGTTAAAAAACATTTATATTTCCCTTTCTGTGAACTGTCCCCATGTTTGTACTCACTTTAAAAATGGAGTCGATGGTCTTTTTCTCATTGATTTGTAGGAACTCTTTACATATTAAGGAAATTAGCTCTATCTCTGCTCCAGGCTGCAAAAATGTTCTCCTAGTTTTAAACGCTAGGAGACTCCGTGTTTATGATGAATTTTGACATGTTGGGTCAATTATATTAATCTTTTCTTTTATGGCTTCTGGGATGTCAGTCATACTTAGAATTTTCTCGAGTTCATTTTTTATATTTGCCATCTTTAACCCATCTGAAATTTATTTTGTGATAACGTGTTCATTACTTTTTTTCAGACAGCCAATCAAGTTGTCCCAGGTCACAAATTTTACTATTTCTTCTTCATTTCTTTTTTTCTCCAGAGAGGAAGGGAGAGGGAGAGGGAGAGACAGAAACATCAATGATGAGACAGAACCACTGACTGGCTGCCTCCTGCACGCCCCCAATGGGGACCCAGCCCACAACCCGGGCAAGTCCCCCTGACTGGAATCGAACCCAGGACCCTTCAGTCCACAGGCCGGCGCTCTACCCACTGAGCCAAACCAGCCAGGGCCAGGTCACAAAATTTAAATGCCATCTTTATTTCATATTAATTTGCCTTTGAGTCCCTTCTCTTCCCTCTCTTCCCAACCATGCCCAGTTACTGCAGAATCATGCTTGCTTTCTCCATGGCCCCCTCATCCCTCCATTCCACTCGGGACTCAAGCGTTGGTCCATGTTCTCACGACCGACAGTCACACAAGTTACAACGAATCTCGGCGTCTCAGAGCGAGTGGCGATCGCGGAAGCAGCCCGGCATTTCACAGCGAAGGACAGTGAGATCCGAGAAGGTGAAAGTGGACTTGTCCCAAGTCGTGGGGCAGGTTAGTGCTTGTGATTTTTTTAAAAAAATGACGGTACGAGAAGAAGAGAGTATTGATTTTGGCATAGATTCTGTTCAATCGATAGATATCTATTAAGCAACCACTCTGCCCAGGCATTGGGCCTCCAGAAATAAATGACACAGCTTTGAGCTTTGAAGTCACTCGGGGTCCAGTGTGGGGCCTGGACACGCACAGCTACAGACTAAGAGGTGAGGTGACAATGGCCGCGAATGTGGAAGGGAAGGCTAATTCTGCAAGGGGTGGGGTGGGGGAAGCCCAGAGAAAGTTTTTCATTGGGCCTGGCGGGACTAGGGCTTTGTCCAAAGAGGGACAGAAGGCATTTGGCAACAAGGGAACAATGGGCCAGAGCAAGGTACCTGGTGGCATAGAGACAGGAAGAAAGCAATCTGGGTTAGTTGGCCGTGGATGGAGTTGTTGTTTTTTGTTTGTTGTGTTTTTAAGTTCGCCCTGGCCAGTGTGGCTCAATGGTTGGGCATCGTCCTGAGCAGGGAAGGGTGTGGGTTTCATTCTGAGTCAGGGCACATGCCCAGGTTGTGGGCTCCATCCCCAGTAGGGGGCGTTGCAGGAGGCAGCTGATCGATGCTTCTCACATTGATGTTTCCCTCTCTCTCCCTCTCCCGTCCGCTGCCTCTAAAGCAGCGGTTCTCAACCTGTGGGTCGCGACCCCTTTGGCGGTCGAACAACCCTTTCCCAGGGGTCGCCTAAGACCATCCTGCCTATCAGATATTGACATGACGATTCAGCACAGTAGCAACATGACAGTGATGAAGTAGCCACGAAAATAATTTTATGGTTGGGTCCCAACATGAGGAACTGTATTTACTTATTTATTTTTAATATATTTTATTGATTTTTCACAGAGAGGAAGGGAGAGAGATAGAGAGTTAGAAACATCGGTGAGAGAGAAACATCGATCAGCTGCCTCCCGCACACTCCCTACTGGGGATGTGCCCGCAACCAAGGTACATGCCCTTGACCGGAATCGAACCTGGGACCTTTCAGTCCACAGGCCGACGCTCTATCCACAGAGCCAAACCGGTTCTGGCAGGAACTGTATTTAAAGGGCCAGGAGGGTGAGAACCGCTGCTCTAAAATCAATAAAAATATTTCAAAACCAGGCCCAATGTGTAGAGTTAAAGAGAGAAAGACGGTGTAGCTAACCCACCGCACGGCAACTGAACGTGAGCGTGGGCAACAGTGACTTTAAGCATTCTGAGCTTCTTGCGTTATCGCAAAAGAGATATACAGACACCGACTGACTTTAAACCCTGTGCGTTCTGCATGCGTGAAGAGAACAGAAATAGAGTGTGTAAGTTCCGAAGCAGTACAGCAACAGCAAAAAAAAAAAAAAAGAATCACAAAAGAAGAAAGCACAGAATAGGACGATAGAAAGAAACCCTGGTGTAGCCAAAGCTATAACAAGTGTAACCCCAGCTCTAAGCTGCGTCCAGGTGACGTGAGGACAGGGATATAGGCCAGGAGCCCTCGCCGAGCCGGCTGCAGCCACAGTCACAGGAGGAAAGCGAGTCGCAGGGAGCCATGGCCCCGGCCCCCACGTGTTGCCCGGAGAGGAGGGGCTGGTAGAAAAACAGGACCAGAGAGATCTAAGGAGGACCCCGAACCCACTGGGGGCAAGACTCCCCCCAACAGCACCTGCCACGGAAAAGTCAGGTCAGCCCTAGCTCAGTGGTCGGCAAACTCATGAGTCAATCGAGCCAGATATCAACAGTAAAACGATTGAGATTTCTTTTGAGAGCCAATTTTTTTAAATATATTTTATTGATTTTTTACAGAGAGGAAGGGAGAGGGATAGAGAATTAGAAACATCGATGAGAGAGAAACATCGATCAGCTGCCTCCTGCATACCCCCTATTGGGGATGTGCCTGCAGCCAAGGTACATGCCCTTGACCGGAATCGAACCTGGGACCCGTGAGTCCGCAGGCCAATGGAGAGCCAAATTTTTTAAACGTAAACTATATAGGTAGGTACACTGTTATTCACTTAATGACGGTCCTCCTAAGGCTTAGGAAGAGCCACACTCAAGGGGCCAAAGAGCCGCATGTGGCTCGCGAGCTGCAGTTTGCCGACCGCTGCCCCGGCTGGTTTGGCTCAGTGGATAGAGCGTTGGCCTTCGGACTGAAGGGTCCCAGGTTTGGTTCCGGTCAAGGGCACGTACCTCAATTGCAGGCTCCTCCCCAGTCGGGGTCCTGGTTGGGGAGCATGCAGGAGGCAACGAATCGATGTGTTTCTCTCACATTGATGTCTCTCTCTGTCTTTCCTTCTCCCTTCCACGCTCTCTGAAAATCCATGGAAAAATATCCTTGGGGAGGATTTTAAAAAAAAAGAAAAGTTAGGTAAGAAAAGGCCACAAGCCCTAGCCGGTTTGGCTCAGTGGATAGAGCATCGGGCTGCGGACTGAAAGGTCCCAGGTTCGATTCTGGTCAAGGGCACATGCCTGGGTTGTGGGCTCGATCCCTAGTGTGGGGGGCGTGCAGGAGGCAGCCGATCAATGATTCTCTCTCATCATTGATGTTTCTATCTCTCTCTCTCCTTCTCACTTCCTTTCTGAAATCAATAAAAATATTTTTTTTTTTTTTAAAAAGAAGAGGCCACAAAATAGGCCACTGAGTGTGATCAGGAGGTGGCCACGGACCTCTGGGGGAGCAGGCCAGGAGTGGGGGGTGAAATCCTCTCTGGAGAGCAGGGGAGGACAGGGAGTAGGGACCGACAGGGTGGACACTTCACTGTGAAGTCCTCGAGTGCAGAGAAGTGACATGGGAAGGCTGGGGAGAAGCAGGGACAAAGGAGAGAGAGACAGGTGTGTTTGCACCCGTGGTGGGGAGCTGGGGTATAGGAGGATGTGGGGTGCTCAGTCCTAGGAGGATGTGGGAAGGGGGGCTGGGGTTGATCGTGGGCACGAGGCCCGGGGGAGCAGATACAGGTCTCCCAGGGTGGCGCAGCAGGGGGCACGGATACTTCAAGTGGGGGGCTGTGCAGTGGGGGAAAGTCCAGAATTTTGGAGGGGACCTTGCTTCCAGGTCATGGCAAGTCCACCCTGGTCTTTGGTCTGTAGCCAGTGAATGGCTGTGGGGGCGGGGCTTCCAGGCTGGGACATCACAGGGTGGGGCTCACCAACCTGCACGCCAGCCTCAAAGGGCACCTGATTCTTAACGAGGGGCCGGCTAGGAGGGGGTCCTTGTGAGCTGGAGAGGCACATGGAACCACCGTTAACATCTGGCGACTGTTTTGTGTGGTTTTTTTAAAATATATTTTATTGATTTCAGAGAGGAAGGGAGAGGAGAGAAAGGGACATCAATGATGACAGAGAATCACGGATCAGCTGCCTCCAGCAGGCCCCACACTGGGGATGGAGCCCACAACCCGGGCATGTGCCCCGACCGGTAATCGAACCTTGATCCCCCGGTTCATAGGTCGACACTCAACCACCAAACCACACTGGCCAGCTGGCAATTGCTTTTTACCAAACACACGCACCCCGAAGCCCGCTCCGTGGCTGCGCCCCTGGGAATGGGATGGGGTCAGGGGTGGCATTCGGGCGCCGCCCCGATGACAAACCACAGGTCACCAAGAGTCATGAGCGAAGCTACAGTTTCCCGTGTAAATCCCAAAGGCGGACATGCCTGCTTTCCCAAGTGATCATTCCTTCCTGGTTTTGATTCCGTATTTATCACCTCCCCAGGATTTGGGGGGTCAGGGGAGCAGGGGAGTGGAGAAGGAAGGCAGTGGATCTACAACGTGATCCTTTCTTCTCAGCTTCCGACTGCACTGAAAACCCTCACAGTTCCTACAGCTCTCTCTGCACTCCCAAAATACACACACAATAGAGCATATATATTTAATATCAGAAACTCCTTTATGACGACGGTGACAGGAGACGGAGCCCAACCCCTTCCAGAGGTCACCCCACTTCTCACAGTCCTCTCGCTCCATTTACAAATACATAGATTTGACAGATAATGCCTGCGGATAAAGATTCAAATAGCACACAAATGAATAAAAGAGAAGGAAGACAAAAGGCCTCTATACTGGGGGGAAGGCCGGGGGGTGGGGGAAGGCCCAGGTCTGTGAGCTATACACGTTCATTAGCGGGTAATAAAAACCAGTGCGATGTTACCTTCTATTTTTTTAATGCTATTTATTACCTTTTTTTAAAATATATTTTTATTGATTTCAGAGAGGAAGGAAGAGGGCGAGAGAGAAACATCAGTGATGAAAGAGAATCATTGATTGGCTGCCTCCTGCACGCCTCCCACTGGGGACGGAGCCCACAACCCAGGCAGGTGCCCTTGACGGGAATCGAACCCGGGACCCTTCAGTCCGCAGGCCAACTCTCTATCCACTGAGCCACACCACCTAGAGCCCGTGGCAACTTGTAAAGTATCATGGCCACATGCACCGCTGTTAAGCAGGTTCCTTCCCCCCCTCGTTCTGGGTTCCCCTTTTGGCAGAAAAGTTATAATTTTCTTCCTCAAGGCCCTGGTGACCACAGCCAGTTTTTCTCTCACTTCAGGCCAAATCCTCTCAAGTCGCCTTAAGACAACCTCCCTTGTGTGCAAAACAGCCCCAGGCGCTTTTTGTGAATTATTCTGCTCTTTCTCCAAAGCTCTGATGGTCTTTCCCAGTGGTCCCCAACCTCTCTGTGGCCACGCCCCACCCAAGCATCTAACATCCTGACGCCGCACCCCCCGAGTTCCCCCCCAGACATAGAATTATTATTATTCGAAAAGTGAGCTCCTATTCACGTGGAGGAAGCCTCGAAGGCCATGAACTTGGTCTAAACAAGCTTCCAAACAACATGGCATCCATGAGAAATAAAAGAACGGAAGGACAGTTGAAGTACCGAGGAAGAAATCGCTAAGAAATGGTTAAAAAAATACTACTAACAGAAAGTGATATGAAAAGATAGCACATAGCCCTAGCCGGTTTGCCTCAGTGGACAGAACGTCGGCCTGGGGACTGAAGGGTCCCGGGTTCGATTCCGGTCGGGGCACATGCTGGGTTGCAGGCCGATCCCCAGTAGGGGGTGTGCAGGAGGCAGCCGATCCATGATTCTCTCTCATCATTGATGTTTCTTTTTTTTTTTTAAATATATTTTATTGATTTTTTACAGAGAGGAAGGGAGAGAGACAGAGAGTCAGAAACATCGATGAGAGAAACATCGACCAGCTGCCTCCTGGACATCTCCCACCGGAGATGTGCCCGCAACCCAGGCACATGCCCCCGACCGGAATCGAACCTGGGACCCCTCAGTCCGCAGGCCGACGCTCCGTCCACTGAGCCAAACCGGTTTCGGCTCATCATTGATGTTTCTATCTCTCTCTCCCTCTCCATTCCTGTCTGAATTCAATTAAAAAAATATTTAAGCCCTGACCGGTTTGGCTCAGTGGATAGAGCATCGGCCTGCGGACTCAGGGGTCCCAGGTTCGATTCCGGTCAAGGGCATGTACCTTGGTTGCGGGCACATCTCCAGTGGGGGCTGTGCAGGAGGCAGATGATCGATGTTTCTCTCTCACTGATGTTTCTAGCTCTCTATCCCTCTCCCTTCCTCTCTGTGAAAAACCAATAAAATATATTTTAAAAAATATTTTTAAAAAATAGCAAATAAAGTTTTAAAACATAGAGGACGGAAATGCATAAATATGACACAATATATATTTATAGACTGTATAGGAGGCCCTTAGAACCAGAAGAAATGCAAAAAATTCACTGTGAAGAACTCATTCTCGAATTGCCCCCCTTAAACATCAAATTGCCCCTCTATGGGCATGGGCCCCATGCTGGGAACCACTGCTCTAGCTTCCTCATCGCTTCCTGAAGTCAGACCAGAGCGTGGACGAGACTGCCGGGCCCCCACCAGAGGCAACTCAGAGGTGGGTGCTGTGTAAACCCGGGACCTCAATACACTTGGAGGCGGCACCAGAGAAGCCAGGGCGGACCTGTGAGCTGCTCTGATCCCCTCATTTCCCAGAGAAATGACCTGCCCGAGGCCACCCAACTCTGTCCCAGCAAAGCCCAGAACCTCAATTCAGTGCCTCGATTCCATCAGCATTTCTCAGACTTTACCCGGCACTGGAATCTTGTTCAAATGCAGACTCAGCCCTGGCCGGTTTGGCTCAGTGGATAGAGCGTCGGCCTGCGGACCGTAGGGTCCCCAGTTCCGGTCAAGGGCATGGACCTCGGTTGCAGGCTCCTCCCTGGCCCCGGCCCTGGTTGGGGCCGCGTGCAGGAGGCAACCCATCGATGTGTTTCTCGTACATCAATGTTTCTCTCTGTCTTTCCCTTCCTCTTCCACTCTCTCTAGAAACCAACGGAAAAATATCCTCGGGTGAGGATTAAAAAAAATAAAATAAAAGCAGACTCAGCAAGTCTGCTGAGCAGCCTGAGAGTCTGCATTTCCAACAAGCGCCCAGGAAATGGTGATGCTGCTGGTGCAGGGGCCACAGAGAGAGAAGCCAGGGTCTATGTCAAGGTCCAGGGGCTGCCACCCCCTGGGGAAGGCCTCCCCTCCCCACCCTTCACCGGCTGTTTAAAGGCTCTGGCTTCAGGGCTGCCTCCCTTCCCGGCCTCCCTGCCTGTCAGCGCCCGTGCCCTCTGCACTCCTTCCTTTGAAGCATTTGTAACCACTGTAATTAAAGAGTATTTGGGTAATTATTAGTTTAATGTCTGTCTCCCAGGGAGACTGCAAGCTGCACGCGGACGGGACCAACTCAGCAACTGTCAGTCACAGGGGAGCGGTTGGGTCTGGAACAGCCTGGACCCTCGCCCTGGAGACGGAGGGTCCGGCTCACACGCGTGGAAAACTCCTTCTGTGGGCCTCAAAGACAACATCGACACATCGAGCTCCAAGATCCCCACCAGCTTCAAATACATGACAACCAGCATTTAAGTTGACGTGCACATCCCGTCCTAGCTCAGCGGATAGAGCATCATCAGCCTGCAGACTGAAGGGTCCCAGGTTTGATTCCCGTCAAGGGCGCATGCCCGGGTTGCGGGCTCGATCCCCAGTGGGGGGCGTGCAGGAGGCAGCCGATCCATGATTCTCTCTCATCATGCATGTTTCTATCTCTCTCTCTCCCTCTCCCTTCCTCTCTGAAATCAAATATATATTACAAAAAGTAAAATAAATAAAATTCCGACCAGTTTCAAATATACGACAACCATAATTTAAGTTGAAAAGCATACCCTACCTACCCCCGCCCCCCCCAAAAAGTCTCCCAGATCTTTATCAAGTGGAAAATAGTCCCAACCTGGTACTAACCACTCAGCCTGGAGAATAGTTAAGCCCCCTCCCACCCCTGAATCCCCATCCCCTCATAGCCTTCACTGGGTAAATAAGTGGTCTTCAGCCCTGACCGGTTTGGCTCAGTGGATAGCGTGTCGGCCTGCGGACTGAAGGGTCCCAGGTTCGATTCCGGTCAAGGGCATGTACCTTGGTTGCAGGCACATCCCCAGTAGGGGGGGTATAGGAGGCAGCTGATCGATGTTTCTCTCTCATTGATGTTTCTAACTCTCTATCACTCTCCCTTCCTCTCTGTAAAAAACCAATAAAATATATTTTAAAAAAATGAGTAGTCTTCAGGCACTGTGCGGGCCCTGGCAAAGAGAGGAGGGGGCGCATTCCCTGACAGCCTCACTCCCCCGCAAGCCAACAATTTCCTTTTTTCTTCTATTACCATCCTTTTTTATTTTTTTAATATATTTTTATTGATTTCAATGTAGAAGGGAGAGGGAGACAGAAATATCAATGATGAGAGAGAATCATGGATCAGCTGCCTCCTGCACGCCCCCTACTGGGGATCGAGCCCGCAACCCGGGCACGTGCCCTTGACGGGAACCGAACCCGGGACCCTTCAGTCCACAGGCTGACGCTCAATCCACTGAGCCACACCGGCCAGGGCTCTACTACCATCCTTTCGAGGAACCCCAAAGCTCTGAGTGCCAGCTCCTTGCTGTGGGCAGAGATGCCCGACCTCATTGCCGTTCCAGGCAGGCAAAGCTTGAAGTCGGTCTGCCTGGGTTCAGGTGCCAGCTGTGTGGCCCTGGATGAGTCGCTTAACTCCCCTGTGCCCCTCGGTTTCCCAAGGTGCCAAGTGGGAATGACACTGGCGTAGCCAGCACCTGCGAAGACTAAGACGGATGATGTTCGTAAAGCACTTAGCCACGCCTGGCCCAAGATATCTAATTACGATTATTCTCCCATATCCAGGCCAATCTGAGGCTTCGCTATTGTTTGTCTCCACCCAGCGGCCCCACCCCATTCAGGGTTCTTGCTTCCCAGCCCCTCCCGCATTACCTGCAATGTGTCACTGCAAAATTCTGCAGTTCCCATCAATCACCGCCTGTCCCCGCCCCCTCGTATCATTCTGGGATTCCTCCTGCGAGGGAAATCTTTGGCCTGATGTCCAATACATTTATTCAACACGCGTTTATCGAGGGCCCTCTACGTGCCAGGCCCCGTTTTAGGCACAGGGGCTTCGCAGTGAACAAAAAAGGACCTCAACCATCATGAAAATGACGTTGAACAAGGAGATTCATCCACCAAGAGAATTCGGGTCTCTGGCCCTTACGTCCCCATCTTCTCCCCAGACCAATCCTAAATAAATCGCAAGTACCAAAGCATGAAGAAAGCATTAGGGATCAAAAAGTGCTAAGTGAGGCCCTGGCTGGTTTGGCTCAGTGGACAGAGCGTCGGCCTGCGGACTGAAAGGTCCCGGGTTCGATTCTGGTCAAGGGCACATGCCCGGGTTGCAGGCTCAGTCCCCAGTAGGGGGCGTGCAAGAGGCAGCCGATCAGTGATTCTCTCTCATCACTGATGTTTCTATCTCTCCCTCTCCCTTCCTCTCTGAAATCCATAAAAATATATTTAAAAAAATAAAGTGCTAAGTGTGGCTTGGGAACAGCCTGCTGACCTGCTGGACTGTGAAGAAGTCCATGTGAAAACAGCAAGAAGCACCCAGTTCCCCTAGCAGTCACACGGGCCAGCCAAAGCCTCTAGGACAGTGTTCAGCAAACTCATTAGTCAACAGCCAAATATCAACACCACTTCTTCAAAATAGACTCGCCCAGGCCAAAAACTGACTTCCGTGCATGGGCCATGAAGTTTCAATCGCACTGTTCACGGGCGCCTGCACGTGGTATTTTGTGGAAGAGCCACACTCAAGGGGCCAAAAAGCTGCATGTGGCTCGAGAGCCGCAGTTTGCCGACCATGGCCTGCAGGACAGTATGTGTGACACAGCGGGAAAATGAGGCTCCTTTGCCCGTCCTATGCGCAGAGCACACGCCCGCGGTCTCATGTTCTCAGAGCCATGATCTTCGGAATGTTCCCCAGCAGGAATAGAGGCGGCAGCCTTGTGGAAAGAGCAGGGGACATGAACTCTGAAGCTCAGGATCAAGGGCTGACCCTGCCACTTACTGCGGGGCCTCATGCCTGGGTTTCTTCTATTGCTTTAATTTTTATTTATTTATTTGCTTTTGTTAAGCCTCACCCGAGGATATTTTTCCATGGATTTTTTAGAGAGAGAGGGAAAGACAGAGAGAAACATCGATGTGAGAAGAGACACATCGATGGGTTGCCTCCCGCACACGCCCTGACCAGGGGCCTGGGCCGGGGAGGACCAGAAGGAATCGAACCCGGGACCCTTTGGTCCGCAGGCCGGCGCTCTATCCACTGAGCCAAACCAGCGAGGGCGTGCCTGGGTTTCTTTCAGACAACCTCTCAGGTCCTCTTCCGGCTTTGAAGTCCAAGGGCTGGGATCAACCACCATTCACATGCGATCCAGCCGATTCCCAGAACCTTTCATTCAACAGAATGAGCCCCTGCCCTGGGGTTGGGGGGTGGGTCGGCCAGCCAGCTGGGGCGCCTTCGAGGGCACCCTCCCAGGTGCACCCGACTCCCACTGTACTTCTGTCCTCCCCGCGGATGTCAAACTCAAGCTTTCCGGGCGCAACTCCGATAGAAATATCTCTGGGCCACGAGGCAAAGCTAGAATAGAAGTCGTTGCACAAAATCTCAGGATCCCATTCATCTCCCTTCTTCCAACTTGAAAACCATTCCAGATCTTTCCTGTCTCCTTGTCGCCAGAAAAGGAGCCTAAAAATAAACCTCACTGGTTGTGAGAAATGACCCAAGCACAGAACCAAGTGACCTGCTGGCCACACACCACAGGACAAAGACTCACCCAGGAAAAGCGGGAGTCTGCCTTTCCCTTCAGCTCCCTGCACCCCTCCACCCGGAAAGAAATCGTGACCCAAATGTCCAACGCCCCCTCCCCAGGCGAAAGCAGCTCCACACCCCTGCCCGGCGGCAGGACAAGCCGGGCCCTGCAGGCGGCTGGAGCACGAATCCAGCTGGAAACGACAGGTGACCAATTAAGAGGTCCTGTTCCAAGCCGGGCAGGTGCCTGGCACAGGGTGACACGTGTGGCCGGACGGCCACCTGACGAAACCACCAGAAAACAACATTCACTTGAAAACAAATGAGAAAGGAACAGCCACAACGCATCGCCCAAATCAAAACCAGACAGGCCTTGGGCTTTGATCCCAGACACCAAGGATCGGTTCTCCACCGGCTCATGACAGTTGGGGGGAGGGGGGTGTCTCTGTCCCTCCCCACCTGGCTCCACAGGTCCTTTGAAGGCCTTCTTTTTGGCAGACACGAACTCGGACTGGTTTTACTTACATGTTCTCAAAGGCAGGGTTGAAAGGAGCAGCTTCAAAGGTGGCTGGGTGACCCTCAAGGGTGCAAAGTCCTGCTCCGGACACCTGTGGGGAAATTTTGAACATTTCCCAGGCGCCCACTGGAACTGGGCATGTCCCCTTCAGATGGACGCCGGCTGGGAGTTTTCCCTCTTTGGCACAGAAATCAAGGCGCCCAGGGCCCCCCCTTAGCAGTCAGGGCACGCAGCGGCAACTCCAGGGAGGCCCAGGAGGATGGCCCCTTCCTAGAAGGACCAGCACCCCGTGTGTCCCCGTGAACACGGGCGAAGGCTAAGGCTGCGCCTCGCCCGCACCATCGCGGAGCGTAGAGAGGCACGAATGACCGCGTGGGGTTAGTTAAAACCCACGCAAGCACCCCCCTGGCCTCTTCCATCTTCCCCAACGACTGCTCAGACGGGAGGCATGCGTGGCAGCGACCATAAAAGTCATCTTAAAAGACAAGTTGGGGAGAAGAAAAAAAAACACACACAACAACACCCGATACGCACGAGTTAGCAAGTCCGCGGTTTGGGGGTGCGGTGGCAGGGGGCCGGATCTGTGGGATCTCCGAGCCCCGGGGTAGAGAGGACAGGCTGCCCTAACGGTCCCCGGGCCCCCGCGCCCACCCGCAGCCTCGAGACCCCCCCCACCCCCCGATCTGACGCCGACGATCACACCCCCCAGCGCCGTCCAATTAGGAAAATGACCGCGAGGAGACGCGGAGAGTGGATGACGAGGAAGGGGGACTGGGACTCGGGAGACTCAGGACAGGCCGCGGGGACCCGGCCAGCCGGCGAGCGTCTTCAACAGGTCCCGGCGGGGCGCCCCCGACGCCGATCCTTCGGGGGTCCCGTGGCGCACGGCGGCCCTCGGGGGACAGCCCACCCCCCGGAGGCGCGCTCCGCCCTCCCCCACCCCGAGTGGCGGGGACGCACGGCCGCCCCACCCGCTCGGAGAATAAAGTTTGTGGGCAGCCGAGGGGCGGGGCAGCGCGGCGAGGGGGCGAAACTTTGAGTCCCGGGCGGGCGGGCGGCGGGGGGAGCGCACCGGCGCCGGGACACCCACGTGCGGGCCCCCGAGCGGCCGCCGCCGCCGCCCGGGCCTCCCGCGCCGCCGCCACCGCGTTGCTTTCCTTTCCTTTCTGCTTCTCTCTCTCTCTCTCTCTCTTCCTCTCGGTCTCTCCTTCGCGCGCTCTCCTCCCTCCCTTCCCCCTCTCCCCCCCGCCTCCCACCCCCCCCTCTCCAGACGCCATCTCTCCGTCTTTCCCCGCTCTCCCTCTCTCCCTCCGGCTCGCCGGCATGCGGGAATGTGGAAGGGAAAGGGAACCGGCGACATGTTTGCAGCGCGGCGCGGGCCTGCGCGCCACCGTCCCCGGGGAGAGGCGGGGGGCGGGCCGGCCGCGGCCGCAGCGACCCACCCCCGCGCCCCCCGCGCCCCCGCCGCCGCCCGCCCGCCCGGGGCTGCGGGGCCGGGGCCGCGCGGACACTCACCCGGGTCCGGGCGCGGCTCCTGCGCGGGGGCCCTCGCGGGCCGGGGGCTCGGTGCCCACCGCCGCCTGCTGCTGCGCGCCCGCCGCCTGCTCCGCGCCCGCCCTCCGCTCCTCTCTTTCTCTCTCTCTCTCTCCCTCTGCCTCTTGCTCCCTCTCTCTCCTCCTCTCTCTCTCTCTCTCTCTCTCTCTCTCTCTCTCTCTCTCTCCCTCCCAGGAAGAAGGGAGTGAGGCAGGGCTGACGTGAAGGGATGCAAAACAGCTCCTCCTAAGCCAGCGCGCAGAGGAAGAGAGACAGAAAGCAGCCCTTTTATCTCTCTTTTGTTTTCTCACTTCCTTCCACCCCCCGCCCCCTCCTGTCAGCCCAAGTTTTCTTTTCTCTTTCCACCGCAAGACAGGATTTTTGTCTTCCTCTCTTTTCTCTGCCTCTCGCTTCAACTCTCCCACTCAAATGGAAAGCCTGCCGGGCGTTCGCTGCCCCCTCTCCTCCCCGCCCGGTGTGTGTGTGTGTGTGTGTGTGTTTTTCTCTTCCCTCTTTTCTTCCTTCTTCCTCCTTTCTTATTTCTCTAAAAGGGTTTTGTTTGCTGTGGGAGTTTCGTTTGAAAATCAAGTCACGCCTTTTTTTTTTTTTCTCCTTCTCTCTCTCTCTCTCTCTCTCTCTCTCTCTCTCTCTCTCTCTCTCCTGCTCTCAGAAAAGGGGAACAAAGATGAAGCGAAGCGGGGGAGAGGGGGGCAGCGGCAGCGCCTCACATGGAAATGGGTGGGGGGGCCCGGCCCGGCACAAAGGGGGCCCGGGGCACTGCGCGCCCCCCGGGCCCCGGGGGAGCCTGAGGCGCCCTGGCGAAGGGGAGCCAGCGGGGTGGGAAGCGCGGCTCGGGGTGCCGCCCAGCCGCCCCTCCCCGGCCCGAGGTGGAAGCTGGGTGTGTTCTTTACTCCTGTGGTTTTTTTTTTAAAGTCGGCAGACGGGCTCGGAACCGGCGTCCCCGCGCCGCTCCGAACTGCACCCGAGCCTGGGAACAGCTGTTCGCAGCGCCCTGGACAGCCAGGCTCGAGGGCGCGGCGCGGGTTGGGAGCGCGCGCGCGCGGGGCAGGGGGGCGGGGGGGCGGGGGGCGGGGGAGGGTCGGCCCCCGGGGGCCCTCCAATCCCAGGGCCCGGCCCCTCGGCCCCGCGGGCACTGCTGGGGGGCGTCGAGGCGTGGCCATTCGCCGCGCAGGGTCAGGCCCTGGCGCCTCCCTGCGGGGGGCTTGGCACGGCCTGGCTTCCCCCGGACCGGGCTCCCGGGCAGGCCGGACCCGGGGCCTCCAACCTCCTGGCAGCCGGCCACGCGGAGCCGCGTCTCGACTCCGACGCTGTCCCCGGGCAGAGCCGCCACGGAGGGTCAATTATTCATGGGGCGCCCGGGCGTGCTCCCAAGACCTGCTCTGCCCTCGGCTTCTCGGGCGCAGTGGGCAGAGGATGTGGGGGGGGGGGCAAAAGTTCCCAGAGTAAAAAGTTGGCCGCATGTCTCCTTTCCCCCAAGTAAGTATTGAGCACCTGCTGGATGCCTGGGACTGGGACCGGGGCCGCTGCCAGGGGCTGCGGGGAAACGGGAGGTCTCCGCGGGGGCCCCCGGAGTTTCCGCAGGAAACAATGCCCGAGGAGGCTGGCGCTCCAGACCAGGTCAGGGAAGGGAAGGAAAGCCTTCGCCTCCCACCTCCCTTCCTTCCCCTTCTCTTCCTTCCTCCCGGCTGCATCTCCTTGGCTCCACCCCTTCTCATCAATTCCTCCCACACTTCCCTGCTTTCCCCGGCTTTTCAGTGGAGGGTCCCTTCTCCCAGCGAGGAGCAGATGTTGAGCCCCATTGTCTCTCCCCCCCCACCCCCAGTGACTGCAGCCTCCCCGGACCGACCTGCTCCTCGGCACCCCTCCCCCCCGCAGCCAGGAGGCCTGGGCCTTCGGAGACTGGAGCCCCAAGGCCACTGCCCCTCACCCCACCCTGAACCAGCTCCTGGTGATGTGAGCAATGACTGCAGTCACTCAGAACATGATTTGTTTCTGACTGGGAGTGAGAAAACTGTAGCCTGGGACTCGGCTTGGGCAAGGAGGACACCATCGTCTTAATATCAGCACACTGAGCCCCCCAAGACCCCAGAGCCTTCGACCACTACGCCCCCTTAATAGGATGACACATTTCTATCATTTTCTTTCCTCCAGATTCGTGCACCTAAGTCGTATCCTTCAAACAAAGCCAAGCACAGCTCCGATGGTCAAGCGTTCATTTAACAAATGTTTACTGAGTACCTACTGGGTGCCTGCTCTTGAGCTGGGTGCAAAGGTCCGCAGTTAGGCCTTGCAGACCCGCAGGGAAATAAGAAGACAGCAGCAGCCACAGTGCCAGGTGATGCATGCAAAGATGAACCGAGGAAGCACCTAAGAGAGGACTCCCAAGGAGGGTGGTCAGGGAGGGCTTCCTGGAAGAGGCTACATCTCCATGCGTAGGCCTGTGCCAGGCAAATGCATGGGAAGGCACAGCCTGTCCAAAGCCCCCAGGGCAAGAGAGCACATTCTTACAGATTCTTGGAACTGCCACAAGTATGTGCCGCCCGGTGGAGTGCACGCGGGGGAGTGGGGAATGAGTGCAGTGTCCGGGCGCACGTGGGGGAGGGGAGAGCATGGAGTGTGACAGGGCGCAGGGGAGGAGGGCGGCGGGTATCGGGGAGATTGTCAGATTTTAGCCTCTCCCACTTGCTAACTCCATGAACTTGGGTGCATAACAGCCGCAGGAAAGAACCCAGACTCAGTTTCCCCCACTTATAAATTGGGGGTCAGGAGATCTGGGGGCTGCAAAGACAGCATCTTATGTTTAAGGGCCCAGGCGTACTTGCTGCAAATCTCTGGGCAAGTTGGCTTCTCTGTCTTCCCATCTGTAAAATGGGGGTGGGACCACCTGTCTCACAGGGTTAAAGTGAGGCCTAAATGAGCCCATGCATCATATGGTACATGGTGGCTTTTATTCATTAGTGGGTTTTTTCGGATTTTGTTTCTCTGCTTGTTTGTTTTGTTAATCCTCACCCGAGGATATTTTTCCATCGATTTTTAGGGAGGGTGGAAGAGACAGAGAGACACATCCGATGTGAGAGAAACACATCGATTGCTTGCCTCCTGCACAGGCCCCGACCAGGGCCCGGGCCAGGGAGGAGCCTCCAACTGAGGTCCAAGCCCTTGACAAGAATCGAACTCAGGACCCTTAGGGTCCCCCAGGCCGCCACTCTATCCACTGAGCCAAACCGGCTCGGGCTATTCATTCCTTTTACAAATCAGGGAGGTGCCTTAACAACCTACACATGAGATTCTGTTCCGAATGACTCACCGTGCCAGAAACACGATGCCAGAAAAGCTGTGGAGAAACATTCATTGAAAGATGCCCTGTGTCCCAACAGGTGACCTGGACTGGGGACACCTCCGTCTCATCAAGGGGGCCCAGGCGTCATCTCAGGAACATGACCGGAATGTGGAGACTGAGGCCAGGCCTCATCAGGGGAGGGTAGCCTGCCTGAAGGACGCATAGGAATCGGAGGAGAGTGGGCCCTGGGAGCAGGTACGGGGCTGAGTTTGCTCAGTGGAGGGAGAAGCAGACACAGACGTTCACACTGTGGAGGAGGGAGGACCAGGAGGGATTATAGACTCCTTTGCAGCCTGTTTCAATCTTAGTTCTTTGCTTGGGCTCCTCATTCTCTAAGCAACATGCAGATGAACTTGGCACCAGCAAAGTGCCCCCTGGACCCAGGCGCACCAGTGTTCCAGTTTCTGCATCGTACACGTTTTATGCTTCTATTATTTCTCTAGGACGCAAGTTCGTTGTGAAATAGTTTGAAAGTCAGCTAAGCAAAACTGACAAGGACACCCCCTGTGGAGCCATTATAGTTTGGTACTTCCTTGGACATCTTCTATCCACGTATTTCCGTGGAAATGCACATCATAATGAAACTATACAAAGTAAATATTGTTGCCCGGCCGACGTGGCTCAGTGGTGGAACGTCGACCCATGACCCAGGAGGTCACGGTTCGATTCCCAGTCGGGGCACATGCCCAGGTTGCGGGCTCGATCCCCCACTGTGGGGTGTGCAGGAGGCAGCCGATCCATGATTCTCTCTCAGCATTGATGTTTCTACCTCTCTCTCCCTCTCCCTTCCTCTCTGAACTCAATAAAATAGATGTTAGAAAAAATTTAAATTGTTAAACAAATGAGCGGCTATACATGTAAATGTTACTTTTACAAAAATGACATAACCCTGTACCTACTGAATTGCAACCACTTTCGCCCAGTGATATGTCACAGATATCTTTCCCTCTCTGTAAACATCCACATTATCATTCTTTTTAAATATATATGTATTATTGATTTTTTTTATAGAGAGGACAGGAAAGGGATAGAGACTTAGAAACATCGATGAATGAGAAACATTGATCAGCTGCCTCCTGCACGCCTCCTACTGGGGATGAGCCCGCAACCAAGGTACATGCCCTTGACCGGAATCGCACCCTGGACCCCTCATTCCACAGGCCAATGCTCTATCCACCTAGCCAAACCGGTTAAGGCAGTAGTTCTCAACCTTCTGGCCCTTTAAATACAGTTCCTCATGTTGTGACCCAACCATAAAATTATTTTCGCTGCTACTTCATCACTGTCATGTTGCTACTGTGATGAATCATCATGTAAATATCTGGTATGCAGGATGGTCTTAGGCGACCCCTGTGAAAGGGTCGTTTGACCGCCAAAGGGGTCGCAACCCACAGGTTGAGAACCACTGGGTTAAGGCCACATTATCATTCTTAACGGGTGATATTATTCCATGGCACGCACATGTCATAATTTATCTAAATAAATTGTACTTGTGGGACATTTCCAGTTTTTCACTTTTATGGACCCACTGTGATAAACATACAGTCACCTTTGTGCCAGGTGGATGTCATATTCTAACCATCGTTTTACAGATGAGGAGACTGAGGCACAAAAACTAAATCGTGGTATCACCGAGCCAGAATTCACAGCCAGTTTCCAGTTGGGCGTTCCTTCAGCATCTCTATTTTCTCTTTCCTTTAGAGCACCGGTTCTCAACCTGTGGGTCGCGACCCCTTTGGGGGTCGAACAACCCTTTCACAGGGGTTGCCTAAGACCATTGGAAAACACGTATATAATTACATACTGATTTTGTGATTAATCACGATGCTTTCATTATGTTCAATGTGTAACAATGAAATTGGGGGTCACCACCACATGAGGAACTGTATTAAAGGGTCGCGGCATTAGGAAGGTTGAGAACCACTGCTTTAGAGTGACGGTCCTCTCTCCCTCCCCATTATCTTTTTTTTTTAATTGATTTCAGAGAGGAAGGGAGAGGGAGAGAGAGATAGAAACATCAATGATGAGAGAGAATCATGGATCGGCTGCCTCCTGCACGCCCCCTATTGGGGATCGAGCCCACAACCCCAGGCATGTGCCTTTGACTGGAATCGAACCTGGACCCTTCGGTCCGCAGGCCGACGCTCTATCCACTGAGCCAAACCAGGGAGGGCCCCATTGTCTTTTTCTCTTACAGGTGGCCGCCCTGGGACAACCTGTCTGGGCAGGTGACCCACTTCCTTCTCTGACACCTTTTTCACATCTCTAATGTCCACGAAGGCCCTGGGATTCTGGGGAATAAAGGCAGGTAATAGGACATGGAATGCCTGAGGGCGTATCGCATCCATTGTGAACCTGGTGCAGGCGTTAGGCCTAAAGTCACGGTCCAGCAGCACCAAGGTTTAGCCACATCCCCTGGCCAGCTCAAACCCAGGAAGGGAGCCCCCCGATTCATACCAAAGAGAAAGAAATGGGCTGTTCTGGCGAGAAGCAGTCTACGGAGGTCTCCCTGGGCATCTCAGAACCCCGAACTTGTCCCCCTCGCCCTCCCCCGCCCCCAGAGCTGAAATGGGAAGGAAGGTTTGCTATTATAAGGTTTATTAATCCTCACAATTTCCCCAGGGGGGCGGGGGTGAGCATGCATTCATGCCACAGACTTTCCAGGGTGTCCATATCCATCTCTGAAAATCCGGGGGGTCTTGAAAGCTGAGAATAGGGATGAGACACAGCTTTTCAGCGTCTCAATTGATGGGTTCGCCAGAGTAACTGCTGGGAGATTAGCAGGTGATTATTAAGATCTGTGTCTCTCATTGACGGACCAGACAGACATTTTAAGAATCACCAGTGGCTCCTGCAATATTTCATGTTCCATGTTTCGTAGTAAATCTCCCAACTGGAATCGGCCAGTGGAAAGGGCAGGACCCCAGGGTTGGACTGAGAGGGGCTGCAGAAAGCAGATATTTCACAGGTAGCTTTCCCTCTCTAGAAACATTCACGTTATTCTTATTTTTTTTATTGATTTTAAAAAATATATATTTTATTGCTTTTTTACAGAGAGGAAGGGAGAGGGAGAGAGAGGTAGAAACATGGATGAGAGAGAAACATCGATCAGCTGCCTCCTGCACACCCCCTACTGGGGATGTGCCCCCAACCAAGGTACATGCCCTTGACCGGAATCGAACCCAGGACCCTTCAGTCCGCAGGCTGACGCTCTGTCCACTGAGCCAAACCAGTCAGGGCTATTAATTAATTTTTTTAAAAAATATATCTTTTTATTGATTTCAGAGAGGGAAGGAGAGGGAGAGAGAGGTAGAAACATCAATGATGAGAGGAAATTATTGACATGGGCTGCCTCCTGCATGCCCCCTACTGGGGATCAAGCCCACAACCCAGACATGGGCCCTGACCAGGAATTGAACCCTGACCACCTGGTTCATATGTTGATGCTCAACCACAGCCACACCAGCCGGGCCACATGATAATAAAAATATATTAAAAAGGTAATATACTCATTATAGACATTTGGCAAATCTGCTAGGGAAGAAAAAAGAAAGTAAAAATCACTTATAATTAAAAAAAACAGAAATAACTTTTATCTTGTTTGTATTTCCTTCTAAGTGTTTTATATATATTTTTTTTCAGGATAAATGTACAAACATATACATAATTGTTTTAAAACAGCCCTGACCACCCATGTGGCCCTGTGGAGGATTGTCCCATGCACCAAAAAGTCATAGGTTCGATTCCCACCCACAATGGGCTCGATCCCCGTAGGGCCGTGGTCGGCAAACTGCGGCTCTCGAGCCACACGCAGCTCTTTGGCCCCTTGAGTGTGGCTCTTCCACAAAATACCACGTGCGGGCGTGCACGTACAGTGCGCTTGAAACTTCGTGGCCCATGTGCAGAAGGCGGTATTTTGTGGAAGAGCCACACTCAAGGGGCCAAAGAGCCGCATGTGGCTCGCGAGCCGCAGTTGGCCGACCACTGCCATAGGGGGTTGCGGGAGGCAGCCAAACAATCTCTCTCTCTCTCTCCCAATCAATCAATCAATCCATAAAAATATATTCTGCCCTGGCCGGTGTGGCTCAGCGGGTTGAGCACGCATCCTGTGCACCGATAGGCCTCCAGTTCCGTTCCCGGTCAGGGCACATACCCAGGTTGTGGGTTCAACCCCCAGTCGGGATGCTTGCAGGAGGCAACCAATCGATGTTTATCTCTCTCCTTCTCCCTTCCTCTCTCTCTCTAAACAAATCAATAAGAACATTTTTTTAAAAAAATAAATAAAAACATATCCTCGGGTGAGGATTAAAAGAGAACGAAAAAATACAATTCTGATCCATATGCAATTTTGTATCTCAGCGTATTACAAACATTTCCCAATTCATTCAGTATCCTTCAAAAACATGTTTTTTTAATAGCGATACAGTATTACATCAAACACGCACACCACTACCTCCTTAACCATTTCCTCTTTGTGAATACTTAGGTATTTTTTTCTTCCTTCCTTCCTTTTCCTTTTCTTTTTTTATTTGTGATTTTTTGCCAACATAGAGGCACTGGTGAGCCTTTGGTAAACATCCTTCACAGCATCTTTGTCCACGTTCCTGATTCTTTCAAATAGGTTTCCACAACTGAAGTTGCAGAACTGAAGGGTATAAACTTTTAAGCTTTTTCTTTTATAAAATAAGCAAAGATATAGCTTTCTTTTGTTTTGTTTTTATCGATTTCAGAGAGGAAGGGAGAGGGAGAGAGAGAGATAGAAACATCAATGATGAGAGAGAATCATCGATGGGCTGCATCAAGCCCGCCACCTGGGCATGTGCCCTGACCGGGAATTGAACCTGTGACCTCCTGGTTCATAGGTCGATGCTCAACCACTGAGCCACACTGGCCAGGCCTGTTAAGCTTTTCTTTTTTTTTTTTTTTAAACTATATTTTTATTGATTTCAGAGAGGAAGGGAGAGGGAGAGAGAGATAGAAACATCAGTGATGAGAGGGACTCCTTGACTGGCTGCCTCCTGCACACCCCCTACTGGGGATCGAGCCCGAAAACCCAGGCATATGCCTTTGACTGGAATCGAACCTGGAACCCTTCAGTCCGCAGGCTGACGCTCTATCCACTGAGCCACACCGGTCAGGGCTGTATTCCAGGCTTTATACCACTGAGCTCTCCCACAGCAATAGGGTTCATCATTGTGGCTCTTAGGTATTTATTGGTTGTGAACTGGGGAAGCTGGCAGTTTCCTGTTTATGGTCGATGGCCTAGGTTTCTTGTGGCATATTTTTAGTCTTATATGTATGCAAATAAGGCTGATTAAGTTACTGGGAATAAAGCAATGCAAATATACACCCTTGGTCACAGGCGGGGTCATTAGAGGTAGACGATTTGATGCACCCTGTCATTACTCCCGGAAAAATAACTTGCAAATGTGGGATGTTGACCACACACGGATTTTTCCTTTTCTTTGGGTTTCCCCCTAAATCCTGGATGATTCCTACATTTCTCTTTTCTTTAAAATATACTTTTATTGTTTTTAGAGAAGAAGGGGGAGAGAGAGAGAGAGAAACATCAGTGATGAGAGAGAATCATCGGTCGGCTGCCTCCTGCACGCCCCACACTGGGGATCGATCCCTCAACCCGGCCATGTGCCCTTGACTGGAATCAAACCTGGGACCCTTCAATAGGCAGGCTGACACTATCCACTGAGCCAAACCAGCTAAGGCTGACCTGGATCTTTTGTACAGTGGAGGGAATGAGAGGCCTAGGTCCTGTTCTCTAACTATATGTTATTAGTTAAAAATTACCTACTAGCCGAAACCGGTTTGGCTCAGTGGATAGAGCGTCGGCCTGCGGACTGAAAGGTCCCGGGTTTGATTCCGGTCAAGGGCATGTACCTGGGTTGCGGGCACATCCCCAGTGGGAGATGTGCAGGAGGCAGCTGATCGATGTTTCTCTCTCATCGATATTTCTATCTCTCTCCCTTTCTCTCTGTAAAAAATCAATAAAATATATTAAAAAAAAAAATTACCTACTAGCCCTAGCCAGTTTGCACAGTGGATAGAGCGTCGGCTTGGGGACTCAAGGATCCCCGGTTCGATTCCGGTCAAGGGCACATGCCTGGGTTGCAGTATCAATCCCCAGTGGGGAGCGTGCAGGAAGCAGCCAATCAATGGCTCTTTCTCATCATTGATGTTTCTATTTCTCTCTCCCGCTTCCTTCCCGTCTGAAATCAATACAAAGCAAAAAAGAAACCATCACGCTGGAAAAAAGAAAAGTAAAAAAAGATCCAAGTCAGGCCTTCAGGATGCTTACAGTCCCAAACAGCCAGGCAAACCGGAAGTCATGTGGCAGAAAGCAGTTACTTCTGCCCCGGAGATGCTTGGAGACCTAGCAGGAAAGAGGAACCAGTGTTCTGGTTGCTGACGATTTCGGCTCTGGGGTGAATAGACTCTCTATTGTGAAAGTGTATTGTGCAAAAAGAGAATGGGGCTTTTTGTGAAGGGAGATAAAGGGTTGTGGGGTGAGAACTGGGAGGGGAGGGGAGGAGGAGGCAGGCCTGGGTGGGGTGGGTGGACCTGCACCTGGGTTGCTGTGTCCAGGGCCAGCCTACTATGGGGGGGGCGGGGCGGGCGAGAGGGAGGGGCTCTTAAATGTGTATTGTTCGTAAGAACAGATGAATGAATCGGCCTGTAACCTTAGGGATCACTCTCATGAATTCCCTTTAAGGCATTAATGAAGCGCGCTGTCTGCGGGAAAAGGACACGATTGGGCAGCCATGATGATGACCAGGCCAGAGGAGTGAGGTGGGTGTGTGTCTGCGTGCATCTGCTTTAACCACAGGAGGGACCTGGGTTCCAGTTTGACTGTGGCACCAGTTGAGTGACCCTGGCCACACTCAATCTCTGAGCGCTTCACTCCCTCGAGCAAGCGTGTCAAACTCGCCGTTGGCGGGCCGGCTGGGAGTTTGACATGCCTGTTGGTCTAGAGCAGTGGTTCTCAACCTTCCTCATGCCGCGACCCTTTCATACAGTTTCCTCATGTGGTGGTGACCCCCAACCATAAAATTATTTTCGTGGCTACTTCATCACTGTCATGTTGCTGCTGTTATGAATCGTCATGTAAATATCTGATAGGCAGGATGGATTTTCATGGTTACAAATTGAACATAATTAAGGCATAGTGATGAATCACAAAAACAATATGTAATTATATATGTGTTTTCCGATGGTCTTAGGCGACCCCTGTGAAAGGGTCGTTTGACCCCCAAAGGGTCGCGACCCATAGGTTGCTAACTGCTGGTCTAGAGAATGGGCTCAGGGCCGCCTGTGTTGTTGAGGAGATCAAATGAGATAATGCATGTAGGCCCTGGCTGGTTTGGCCCAGTGAATAGAGCATCACCTGTGGACCAAAGGGTCCCGGGCTCGATTCCAACCAAGGGCATGTACCTCGGTTGCAGGCTCCTCCCCGGCCCAGGCCCTAGTCTGGGCGCCTGCAGGAGGCAATCCCATCGGTATTTCTCTCTGTCTTTCCCTCTCTCTCCCACTCTCCCTAAAAGTCAATGGAAAAATATCCTCGGGTGAGGATTAACAAAAATCAAAATAATAAAAGTAAAATGGGTCTTGAGCCCTGCTGGCGTGGCTCAGTGGTTGAGCATCGACTTATGAACCAGGAGGTCACGGTTTGATTCCCGGTCAGGGCACATGCCCGGGTTGCAGGCTCGATCCCCAGTAGGGGGCGTGCAGGAGGCAGCCGATCCATGATTCTCTCTCATCATTGATGTTTCTCTCCCTCTCCCTTCCTCTCTGAAATCAATAAAAAATATATATATATTTTTAAATGGGTCTTGAAAGAAAAGTGGGAACCCCCTCAGCAAAGCCAAGGGGGGCAGACCTTTGCACAGGGGACAGTATAGGAAGTTCCCTAACCCCTTGGAGCCTCGGTTTCCTGCTCTCAAGAAGCCGCTCTGACCACCCAGTGAGATAACGCAGGCCGAGTGCCTAGGCCCTAGGGTGCTACCCGGCCTGGAGTGGGTGCTGACAGAAGCCAGTTCTTTGTCCCTCTCTCAAAATCACTTCCTCTTTGAGGCTTCCTTCCTGTTCACTTTTTATCCTGTCCCCCAGCTCCTGGGGACACAGTGACTGTGGCTGGGGCTGTGAGTTATTCAGCCTACTTTCCAGGATCCGCAAAATCGTTTTCAAAAGCGGGTCATATTTTCCGCCCCACAGAAAGCCCCAGTGCACTGGAAACGCAGATGTCATAGGGGCCGCAGTCTTTGTTCACGATATGCTAAAATTAGAAATTCGTATTAGAGATTCATATTAGAGAAATTCATATTGAGAAGTGAAATAAACATTCCCCCAAAACGGGCGGTGGCCGGGCGGCTCAGTTGGTTAGAACATCTTCCTAATACACCAAGGTTGCGGGTGCAGCCTGGTCAGGGCACAGCCAAGAATCAAAACAACGGATGCAGCCCTAGCCGGTGTGTCTCAGTGGATAGAGCGTCGGCCTGTGGACCAAAGGGTCCCAGGTTCGATTCCGGTCAAGGGCACCTACCTTGGTTGCAGGCTCCTTCCCAGCGCGGGCCCTGATCAGGCCTCATGCAGGAGGCAACCAATCGATGTATCTCTCTCACATCAATGTTTCTCTCTGTCTTTCCTTCTCCCTTCCACTGTCCCTAAAAATCCATGGAAAAATATCCTTGGGTGAGGAGTAAAAACAAACAAACAAAAAAGAAATAATGAATGCATAAATAAGGGGAACAACAAATTGATGTTTCTCTCTTTCCCCCTTCCTCTCTCTCTAAAATCAATAAATAAAAATAATTTTTTAAATTCTCCAAAATAGCTTTTGGGTAAAGGAGGAAATCAAGAACCAGGTATTAATTAAGAAAATAACACAGCCCTGGCCGGTTTGGCTCAGTGGATAGAGCGTCGGCCTGTGGACTGAAGGGTCCCAGGTTCGATTCTGGTCAAGGGCACATGGCCGGGTTGTGGCCTCGATCCCCAGTAGGGGGCGTGCCGAAGGCAGCCGGTCAATGATTCTCTCTCGCCATTGTGTTATTTCTTTCTCCCTCTCCCTTCCTCTCAGAAATCAGTAAAAATATAAATATTTTTAAAAAGAAAATAACACAAAGAATTGCACTTATGAAAACCAACAGGACACATGCAAACCTTTACCCAAAAAGTTTTGTAGCTTTTTTAATGGTGTTATTATTCAACCCATAAAAAGTTAAAGTATTCATTAAATCATTTAGAAATATTAAGAACAACACCCCAAATAAAGATGAGGAAGGAAGGAATCAGTAAAAAAAAAAACAGAAAATAATAAATTAGAAACTAGAAAAACAGTCAAAGTTCCTTGAACTGGTTCCTTTAGTTAAAGCAGAGACTAAGTCATACAATGGACACACGCAATAAAGAAAGAAATAAAACAGAAATGAACCCAACTGAAGGCGAAGTAAATGGTGGCCATCGCAAGAGAAATAAGCTAAAAATAGAAAAGGATATTATGTGAAATTGCTGACAAATTTAAAAACGAGTGAAATCGTTTTCTGGGTTTAAAAAAAACAAAACGCCTAGAAGTTTCCTCTATTTGAGAAAAATCAGAAGTAGAAAATGCAGACTACCTCCTCGGGTTTCTGCTCAAATGTTCTCTGGACAGAAACTCTCCTGATTATCTTTTTGCTTTTTGAGAGAGAGAAACATCGATTTATTGTTCCGCTCATTCATTGATTATTTTTCTTTTTTTAAATATATTTCTTTATTGCTTTCAGAGAGGAAGGAAGAAGGAGAGGGAGATAGAAACATCAGTGAGGAGAGAGAATCACTGATCGGCTGCCTCCTGCACTCCCCACACTGGGGATCGAGCCCACAACCCAGGCATGTGCCCTGACCGGGAATCGAACCTGGGACCCTTCAGTCTGCAGGCTAATGCTCTATCCACTGAGCCAAACCAGCTAGGGCAAGAGGGGTGTTCTTAATACACCTATATCAAGAAAGAGGAAAACCTGCCCTGCCTAGCTTGGTTCAATGGATAGAGCATCAGCCTGCAGACTGAAGGGTCCCGGATTCGATTTCCGTTAAGGGCACATGCCCCGGTTGCAGAATCGGGGGCGTGCAGGAGGCAGCCAATCAATGATTCTCTCTCATTGATGTTTCTGTGTCTCTCTCTCCCTCTCCCTTCCTCTCTGAAACTAATAAAAATCTATTTTACAAAAGAGGAAAAGCGTAACGTGTAACAGGAAATTCACATAACAGAGAGCCCCGCTGTCACCTCCTGAGATGCTCGGACACCCCCTTTCGATCTCCACTGGCGCCTCCACGTGGTTGTCAGTAATGAAACCTTCTTCTTCTCCAAGCATCAGCCCTCATAACAACTACAGACAAGCCCTAACCGGTGTGGCTCAGTGGATAGAGCGTCGGCCTGCGGACTGAAGGGTCCCGGGTTCGATTCCGGTCAAGGGCATGTACCTGGGTGGTGGGCACATCCCCAGTAGGGAGTGTGCAGGAGGCAGCTGATCGATGCTTCTCTCTCATCGATGTTTCCAACTTCTCTCTCCCTCTCCCTTCCTCTCTGTAAAAAAAATCAATAAGATATATTTAAAAAAAATAAAAGAGAAGGAACTTAAAAAAAAAAAGCTATAGACAAGGCTTCAGATTCAAAATCCTTTTTATTTATCATCCACGGTTGTACGTTCTGCTTTCTTTTTCATGGCAAACATCCAAGCATTTCCACTCTTATCATGGATTCAATGAAAATTTTCAGCTAGTTTGGGAACTTAACCATTAAAAAGTTCCCTGCCCCCTTTCCCTCCCTCTCCCTACACGGAACCCTGCGCTCTGCAGCTGCCTGGGTGCCAGGAAGGCCCCGTGGACGGGTCCCAAGGGTTTGCTGCTCAAAGAGGTTTGCCAACGCCAAAGCTCAATGCACGAATCCGTAATGGCATTCCTGGTGTGAGTGAGGCTGCGGCACTACTTGGAAGGATCCTGTAACAGTAGACTCCACTGCGTTTCTTTATCGGAGCAGGAATCTGCGTGTAGCTTTTAGATCGGATTTCTAGAATTCTCCATTCTTTTTTGTTGCTGCTTTTTTTTTTTTTTTTTTTGGTTAATCCTCATCTGAGGATATTTTCCCATTAATTTTTAGAGAGGGTGGAAGAGATGGGGAGAGACTGAGAGAAAAATCGATGTGAGAGAGACACATTGATTGGTTGCAAACCTGCAACTGAGGTACGTGCCCTTGACCTGAATCGAACCCAGGACCCGTCCGTCTGAGGGTTGATGCTCTAACCACTGAGCAACCGGCCAGGGCTGGAATTCTCCATTCTTAAGGAGCAGTTTCCAGAATAACCAGGGTTCTCCCTGATTGGCCGTCCTGAGGATGGGCTGGGGGGCGGGAGGGAATGAAGGCTCATGCTGACCAGCAGAAGGTGGAGGGAACCCAGAATCTTTGAGAAGTCAGTCCTTTGGGGGGCGAATCCTGGGGACCAGACGCCTCTGGGGCAGAGAGCTCCGTCCTCTACGAAACCTTAGGCCAGTGGTTCTCAACCTTCTGGCCCTTTAAATACAGCTCCTCATGTTGTGTCCCAACCATAACATTATTTTCGTGGCTACTTCATCACTCCAATGTTGCTACTGTGATGAATTGTCATGTAAATATCTGATATGCAGGATGGTCTCAGGCGACCCCTGTGAAAGGGTCGTTCGACCGCCAAAGGGGTCGCGACCCACAGGTTGAGAACCGCTGCCTTGGGCTGTTATACAACAGGCTGTAATTAATATCACCCAGGCTGGGAGAGACATCCCATCATGCTAATGAAAAATGAAAGCCACCTGGGCTCGGTGCCCAGCGCCTGCAGACACTTGCCAGGCCAGGAGCCACCAGCAGAGGGCGCTCACGGGGACCTGAGGTGCCCCATGCCAATCATTGCCTATGGTGCCAGCCACCTGTAGGAGAATGCAGCCCTGGCCCACCTGGTCCTGTTCAGCCAGAGCAGGGCAGGTACCCGGAGTCCTGCTGCCCCAGGCGATGTGAGCCTTTTAGAGGGAAGGCCTGGGAGGGTTGGGGGCAGGGGGTGCTGCAGAGCAGGGAGGAACAGCCAGGATTTTCCCTGCCTCACAGAGTTGCTGCGGTGGGATTCAATAAGAGATGTATGAACCACACATGATAGGCACTTGTAATCAATGTTTGCAATGGTGATAATGCTGCTGCTGCTGAACTAATTCCTCCTTTGTAGCCCCCGCCCTTCACCCAACCCAAACATTTCTACCCTTCACAGCTACTCTTCCTCCGAGAAGCCCTCCAGGATCACTTCGGGCCAGTGGTTCACAAATCGGGGGCCCTTCCGAATCACCTAAGAAGGTGAGAAGTTTGTTTGTTCTGGTTGTTGTTTGAATGTTCTTATTGATTTCAGAGAGAGGATGGGAGAGGGAGAGACAGAAACATCAGCGATGAGAGAGAATCACTGATTGGCTGCCTCCTGCATGCCCCCTGTTGGGGATCGAGCCCACAACTGGGGCATGTGCCCTGACGGGGAATTGAACCGGTGACCTCTTGGTTCCTGGGCCAATACTCAACCACTGAGCACAACACTGGCTGGGCTTGAATCTTTTTAAATTATTTTTTCTACTTGGCATAAAGGTTCAATGTTATTCTTTTGCTGGTGGATATCCACTTTTCCCAGCACCATTTATTGAAGAGATTGCCCCTTTTCCCATCGAGTGGCCTTGGCACTCTTGGGGAAGATCATTTGATCATATATGGCTATTTAGGGTCCCTTAACTTGAATGACAATATAGACTAATTGCTCTGGCTAGAACCTCCAGTACTATGTTGACTAACAGTGGCGGGAGTGGGCGTTCTTGTCATGTTCCTGGTTTTAGGGAGCTTTCAGTCTTTCCCCATTGATTGAAATGTTATAAAATTGTTATAAATACAGGCTTGTTATAAATACACTAGCGGCCCGCTCGCAATCCAGGACCCCTTGGGGGATGTCAGACTGCCAGCTTCGGCCCGATTCCCCGCAGGCCAGGCCGAGGGACCCCACCGGTGCACGAATCTGTGCACCGGGCCTCTAGTATGCATATAAGACCTTTGGTTAATTTCTTCCCGTCGTCCCCCCCTCCCCCCTTCCCTCTGAGATTCATCAGTCTGTTGCATGTTTCCACGCCTGTGCATTGAGCGTCTGCCCCCTGGTGGTCAGTGTGCATCATAGCTACTGGTCGGACGGTCAGATGGTCGCTTAGGCTTATATATAGAGAGATAGCCTTTATTATAGTAACACCCCCATACACACACACACCACAACCTCAATCCACCATTTCACTTTCCAAGGTTTCAGGTACCCACGGTCAACTGTGATCTGAAAATACTAAATTGAAAATTCCAGAAAGAAATAATTCATCCGTTTGAGATTGTACCCTTTCTGAGTAGTGATGAGATCTCACGTGACCTGCTCACTCCCGCCTGAGAGATGTGCAGCATTCCTCCCTCCACGCGTGAGGTTCTGCCCTGTAGTCACGTGCTGTCTTGGTTATCACGGCTGATCACAGGGCTGGTGTTCGCATGACTTGTTTCACTTATAAGGGCCCCACAGTGCAGGAGTAGTGATGCCGGCCATTCGGATATGCCCCACAGAGAAACCGGAAGTGTATGTATGTGTAGGAAAAAGCATAGTATAGACGTAGGTTCAGTACTATCCCTGGTTTCAGTCATTGACTGGGTCTTGGAACATATCCCCTTTGCATAAGGGGTAGCTAATGTATATTGAGATAGTTTCTTTTTATTCTGAGTTTGTTGTGTTGCTGTTTTGTGTGTGTGTGGATTTTTTTTTTTATCATAAAACTGTTGAATTTTGCCAACAGCTTTTTCTGCATCAGCTGAGATGATTGTGTGGTTTTTGCCCTTCATTCCGTTCATGGGGAGTATGTATTACGTTGACTGATTTTTTAAAAATATTTTTTAAATTGATTTCAGAGAGAAGAAGGGAGAGGAAGAGAGAGAGAGAAGCATCAATGAAGAAAATCATTGATTGTCTGCCTCCTGCACACCCCCTACTGGGGAACGAGCCTGCAACCCAGGCATGTGCCCTGACCGGGAATCGAACTGTGACCTCCTGGTCCATGGGTCTACATTCAGTCATTGAGCCACACCTGGCCGGGCAAGTTGACTGATTTTTGTACCTTGGATCATTCTTGCATTTCAGGAGTAAACCCCATGTGGTCATGGTGTATAAGGCGCCCCCCGCCCCTTTTATTTTGGTTAATCCTCACCCAAGGGTATTTTTCTTTTTCTTTTTCTTTTTTAATATATTTTATTGATTTTTTACAGCGGAAGGGAAAAGGATAGAGAGTTAGAAACATGGATGAGAGAGAAACATCGATCAGCTGCCTCCTGCACATCTCCCACTGGGGATATGCCCGCAACCAAGGTACATGCCCTTGACCGGAATCGAACCTGGGACCTTTCAGTCCGCAGGCCGGCGCTCTATCCACTGAGCCAAACCGGTTAGGCATACAATTTTTTTCTTAATATCGACTTTTTTATTTTTCAGATAAATTCAGAGTAGGTGCATCTTAGATAAACAAATAATTTTACATAACAAGTTATCTTAAAGGCCATAGACATGGATGGACGAGAGAGGGGAAGAGCAATTTCTATGCCTCTGCCTTAACTCTCCCTGCCTTCCTAGATCCGACCAGTGTTCTGGTTTCACCCACATACGCTTGTGAATCTTTGTTCTCAGGGATGAATTTTGTTAAGTCTCGTAATAGGAGTAGCCTGACGGATGAAAGTAGTAGCTCGTGCCTATCTCTGAAGGTCACGAAATATAAACCTGATGTAAAATCTCTGTCATCAGTGATGCAGCAGCAAAAGTCCCACTGACAGCCCTAACCAGTTTGGTTCAGTGGATAGAGCGTCAGCCTGCAGACTGAAGGGTCCCAGGTTCGATTCCGGTCAAGGGCATGTACCTTGGTTGCAGGCACATCCCCAGTAGGGGGTGTGCAGGAGGCAGCTGATCCATGTTTCTCTCTTATCGATGTTTCTAACTCTCTATCCCTCTCCCTTCCTCTCTGTAAAAAAAAAAAAAAGAAAAAGTCCCACTGATATCAAACGGAGTCATAAAGTTTTCTGTCGGACTATCAGTGTACAGAGGTATACACTGATTTTTATAAAAAATCAATAAAATATACTTTAAAAAATACAAAATAAAATAAATTCAAAAAAAAAAGAAAAAAATTGTAAATGGAAGATTGTAAGAGAGGGTTTCACGTGCCGGCAAAAGTTACTTGCGTGCCATGTTTGGCACGCGTGCCAGGGGTTGCCCACCCCTGCACTAGGGGCTGCAGAGGGGCCTCTGAAAGGCCTCTGGGTTCCAAAGGCTCCTAGTTGTGCTTGAGGGGGAGCCTTGCCAAAAGATCCTCTCCCAGCCCCACCTGGGGGGCGGCCAGCCTGCGGGGATGTCAGTCAGGTGGTCGCCCATCTTCTCGCTCAGTTTCACCTCCTCATCCAGGAAGTGGTTCTCCAGGAAGTCGCAGAGATGAGGGTCTGCAGGGGTAGAACCAGGGCCTGCAGCTCCCAAAGGGCCTGGTTCAGGTTCGTCCCCAAGGCCAGGGCGGCTTCCCTGGCGACCTGAGTTTTGCCCCAGTCCTGCTGGGAAGGTTTCTGCACGTCCTGGGAGGGTTTCTGCACGTCCTGGGAGGGTTTCTGCACGTCCTGGGAGGGTTTCTGCACGTCCTGGGAGGGTTTCTGCACGTCCTGGGAGGGTTTCTGCACGTCCTGGGAGGGTTTCTGCACGTCCTGGGAGGGTTTCTGCACGTCCTGGAAGAGGATGCGGCCGCCACGTTCATTTTGCAACTTTAAGAGGTGCTCAGCGCCCTCCTGCTTCACCCCAGAGCCACATCCTCACGGTCGAAATAGTAGCCCCGAGAGAGGTAGGTGTGCGAGGCCCGCAGATGCAGGCTGGCCAGGCCGGTGACGGTGCCTCCACCTTGGGGAATAATTCTGACGAATCTGGGAGCCCGTGGTTGTCCGGCAATAAGGAGTTAAGGCAGAAAAACAAGCTGTGTGTTGGCTGGTCCCGGAGGTGGTTCTGAAGGTGGCGACTGGATGAGATGCAGGAGAGTGGTCGAGGCTGGACGTGGGGGCGTCCCTGGGTCTGTTCCCTCCAAACACTGTTGAAGCCAGAGACAGATCCGGGGCCTTCGAGTGCACTGGAGGATATTTTCCCATTGGATTTTAGGGAGAATGGAAGAGAGAGGGAAAGACAGAGACACATCGATGTGAGAGAGACACCTCGATGGGTTGCCTCCTGCACAAGCCCTGACCAGGGTCCGGGCGAGGGAGGAGCCTGCAACCAAGGTATGTGCCCTTGACTGGAATCGAACCCGGGAGCCATCCACAGGCCGATGGTCTGTCCACTGAGCCAAGCCGTCTAGGGCAGCCTTTTAGGATGCTGCTGACTTCGACAGTGAGTATGTCATTGAGGATTTGGGCATTAGCGTTCTTCAGGGGTATTGGCCTATGGTTTTCTTGTAGTGTCTTTGTCTGGCTTTGGTATCAGGGTAATGCTGGCCTCAGAGAATGGGTTTGGGAGTATTCCCTCCACTTAACTGTTTTGGGAGAGTTTGAGGAGGTTCAGTGTTAATTCTATTTTTGTTTGTTTGTTTTAATTTTATTTAAAAAAATTTTTATTAAATGTATTGGGTGACATTGGCTAATATGACTTGGTTTCAAGTGTCCATTTCTGTGATACAAGATCTGTGTATTGCAGTGTGCGCCTACCACCCAAATTCAAACCATCTTCCATCACCATATATTAGGCCCTCTCCATCCTTCAATTCTTCTTTAAATATTTGGTAAAATTCTCCAGTGAAACCATCTGCTTTTAGGCTTTGTTGAGAGGTTTATGGTTTTTTTTAAAAAAAAAATTTTATTGATTTTATAGAGGAAGGGAGCGGGAGATTGAAACATCAATGATGAGAGAGAATCATTGATCGGCTGCCTCCTGCATGCCCCCCACTGGGGATCGAGCCCGCAACCCAAGCATGTGCCCTTGACCAGAATCGAACCCAGGACCCTTCAGTCCGCAGGCCGACGCTCTATCCACGGAACCAAACCAGCTAGGGCTCATTTGTTGCTTCTTGTTTGTGCCCTGACCAGGGATCGAACCCACAACCTAGGTGTATCAGGGTGATGCTCTAACCAACTGAGCTACCCAACCAGGGCCACGACTTTTTTTTTCTTGTGATGAGGACTCCAAGATCTGCTCTCTTAGCAACTTTTAAATATGAACTATAGTATTATTAACTACTAGTGGCCCGGTGCACGAAATTTGTGCACATTAAAATGGAATTAATTAGAGGAAATATTTTGATGTTGCTATTTGCCCTTTCTCTATAATAGAAGTGTCAGAGACGAAAGAAAATTAGTAAAATGTATATGAAAATCTCCCTCCTGTCAGAGTCTGGGGTGTGCCGCAGTGTTGGGGTCCAGCCCCAACAGGTCCAGGGGTTCCCATAGGTGTGGACGGAGTCGGCGATGAAAGAAAGACATGGAGGCAGCATTCAGTTGATCATCATGGTTGGGTTCTCTCTTTATTGTCCTCTTACATCTGTATTTATATCATTTGATCCTATAAGCATGCCTCTATAATCACATCATGGTATGTTTTGGGTAACGTTCTACAGTTCCTTGTTTCTTATCTGACCTTTGCCAAAAATCCTGTCTCTATCTAGTTCTGTTGATTTTAATCTTGTCTAGGTTAATCTCTGTGTTCCCTTACAAGGGCTATTCCAAGGTCACTGCTCTACTGATAGGCTACAAGGAAGTGACTGAAGGAGTTTATCCTACCCAGTAAAGGTTATGTCCTCCCAGCCTCGCTGTTTGCCTGCCTTGGGACTGCCCTTTGTCAGTGGGTCTCCAGGGGTATAGGCTTTGGTGCTTTCCCTGGTGGGCAGACCCCTGGGGATGTGGGCCCAACAACTCCCAAATTTATTGCCAACAGTCTTAGTCCAAGTTCTTCATAAGTAGTACCTGGTATTTCTGTAACACTAGGGGGATTTACTGATTTATTCCCTTCCTTAGTCCTGTTAACCCCTAACCTGGGGGAACAACCTTTCTCCGGGAGGTGGTCTTGGTAAAAACACATAGCGCTAAGAGGGGGAGCAAACATATGTCGTATACGCCAGGGCCCTTGAAACAGAAGCTGTGCAGATGTTTCTTCCCTGCAGCGACTGGGTCAAGCAGCAAGGGCGGACCGGCTTCCGGCAAATTCCCCCATTTTTATTTTTTAAATGACAGCGCGTATAAACCAGCAGCCACCTCTCGGATTGGGTTGTTTAAGACTCAGAAGAAGACTTGTTTGTGATTTTGCTAACGGGTCAGTCCGAGGCTTAACCCTATACTGGCTCCCCACACTGTAGGACCCAGAGTCAAGTCCCCACCCACCCCCACACACCTCGAAATCACGCAAGACCCAGACCCAGCTGGCTCCACCCTCATCAAGTCCTGCAGGGCGGGGGTGGGGGGTAAGGGGGTGGGGGGAAGCAGTCTCCGGTCCCCTGGCCTGGGCGGGAGAGATTGAGGGCGCTAAGACTTGAGGACCATTTACATATTAGCTCTTTATTATATAGGATAGTCACCATGCTATATATTACATTTCCCAATTTTTCTGTTTCTTCATATTCCAATCTGGGTAGGTGTGTATTTCTAGGAATTACTCATTTCTTTCAGGTTATCCAATTCATTGGTGTTTAATTGCTCACAATATTCTCTTATAATCTTTATGGCTGTGAAATCCATCGCTGTAATGCCTCCCCTTCCACTTCTAATTTTAATTTTTGGAGTTTTCTCTCCCCTCCATACCCCATCCCCCCCTTGGTTCCTGTAGCTAAGGGTTTGTCAGTTTTGTTGATCTTTTCAAAAACTAACTCTTCATTTTGTTGATTTTTTTTTTCTATTGTTTCTCTGTGCTCTGTTTTGTTTACTATCTCTGCTCTAATCTTTATTATTTCCTTCCTCGGCTAGCTTGGGTCTAGTGTATTCTTGTTTTTTTAGTTGCTTGAGGTATGAAGTGAGGTTGTCGATTTGAGCCCTTCTTTTTTAATGCGAACATTTCATAGCTCTAAACTCCCCCTTAGCGCCGCTCCCGCTGCGTCTCGTAAGGTTTGGAATATTGTGTTTTTCTTTTCATTGGTCTCGAGGTAGTTTCTGATTTCCCCTGCGATTTATTCTTTGACCCATCGGTTGTTTAAAAGTGTGTTGTTTAATTTCCATCCGTTGGTGGATTTTTTCTAGTTTTCCCTCTGCTATTGACTTCTGGTTTCGTTCCATTGTTACGGGAAAAAAGACTTGCTATGATTTCAATCATGTTTAAAAATATATATATTTTTTATTATGGCCCTAGCCCAGGGGTCCTCAAACTATGGCCCGCGGGCCACATGCAAATACAAATATTGTATTTGTTCCCGTTTTGTTTTTTTACTTCAAAATAAGATATGTGCAGTGTGCATAGGAATTTGTTCATAGTTTTTTTTTAAAACTATAGTCCGGCCCTCCAACGGTCTGAGGGACAATGAACTGGCCTCCTGTTTAAAAAGTTTGAGGACCCTCTGCCCTAGCCAGTTTGGCTCAACGCATAGAGTGTCAGCCTGCAGACCGAAGGGTCACGGGTTCGATTCCGGTCAAGGGCACGTACCTCGATTGCAGGCTCCTTACTGGCCTGGGCCCTGGTCGGGGCGCATGCAGGAGGCAACCAATCCATGTGTTTCTCTCCCATCAATGTTTCTCTCTGTCTCTCTCTCTCTCTTCCACTCTCTCTAAAAAGATCCAAATAAAGAAAAAAAAAACACTGCTCTCATCCCCTGACATTGCTGTCACCAGCAACAGCCAGTCCAGGGCTGACCACAGCGATACGTTTAAGGACTTCTTTGTAATTTAAGGAGGGACGTCACCCTAAAATTAACTAATAGCCACAAACGCATCTCCAGGCAGCAGCACAGAGGCTCAGAGGGTGCGGCGCAGGCTGGGGCTGTGGTCTGGGGTCTGGGTGCGAGGAAGACGGCTTAGAGATCACTGTCAGTGTCAGGCTGCCCTGCTGTGCCGGCAGCACCCTTGGCTGGCCTGCGGTGAGCATGGGGGCACCTTGGGGCTTTCTCTTTATTTCAGAGAGGAAGAGAGAGGGAGAGACAGAGAAACATCAATGATGAGAGAGAATCATGGATTGGCTGCCTCCTGCATGCCCCCTACTGGGGATCGAGCCTGCAACCCGGGCATGTGCCCTGCTGGGAATCGAACCGTGACCTCCTGGTTCGTAGGTCGACGCTCAACCATTGAGCCACACAGGCCGGGCTCTTGGGGCTCTTTGATGTGCAGGCCGAGGAAGCTGCTGCTCTGAGGGGTCTTTCTTTGTGCGAGGATAGCATGATGCCTGCATGGAGCCAGCCGGGCAGGCTGCAGTCCTAACCTGGGGGATGGGATGCCACTCAGAGTCACTCACGCCCTAAGCCAGTGATGGCAAACCTATGACATGCGTGTCAGAGGTGACACAGGAACTCATTTTTTTGGTTGATTTTTCTTTGTTAAATGGCATTTAAATATATAAAATAAATATAAAAATATAAGCCTTTGTTTTACTATGGTTGCAAAGATCAAAAAATTTCTATATGTGACACGGCACCAGAGTTAAGTTAGGGTTTTTCCAAATGCTGACACGCTGAGCTCAAAAGGTTCGCCGTCCCTGCCCTAAGCATTGGCTAGCCACCCACCGTATGCCAAGCACTTGGCACGCATCATCTGATTCATCTGTGCCACAACATCTCCATGAAGTGGGCTCAGCCTGGCCGGCGTGGCTCGGCGGTTGGGCATCGACCTATGAACCAGGAGGTCATGGCTTGATTCCCGGTCAGGGCACATGCCCGGGTTGCAGGCTGGATACCCAGTGTGGGGCGTGCGGGAGACAGCTGATCCATGATTCTCTCTCATCATTGATGTTTCTCTCTCTCTCTCTCCCTTCCTCTCTGAAATCAATAAAAAAAATATTTTTAAAAAGTGGGCTTGGGCCGAAACCGGTTTGGCTCAGTGGATAGAGCGTCGGCCTGCAGACTGAAGGTTCCCAGGTTCGATTCCGGTCAAGGGCATGTACCTGGGTTGCGGGCACATCCCCAGTGGGAGGTGTGCAGGAGGCAGCTGATGGATGTTTCTCTCTCATTGATGTTTCTAACTCTCTATCTCTCTTCCCTTCCTCTCTGTAAAAAAATCAATAAAATATATATATTTTTTTAAACACGTGGGCTCAGATTGGGGAGGTTACCCACCTAGGTGGCACAGGGGGCTGCACTGCAGGCCTGACCTGAGAATGTGGAGGCGTGGAGCCGGGAAGGCCGGGGGCGGGTGTGTGTGTGTGGGGTGGGGGGCGGTCTGCAGAGAGTGACGGGGAGTTACAGACTAGCAGGACTAGAGCATGTGGGACCCCTGCACCGGCCCTGGGAGTGTCAGACACGACTCTGAGATAAGGTGGGGGATCCTGGAAGGTGAAGCCCTGGCTGCTGGGTGACCCCAGAGTCCCCAAAGGACCTGTCATCTCCCCCTCAGAGCCCGTGGGACGCCCTAAGGGTGCTGCTGGCCCTCAGCTGGGGTCTGCTCCCTGCAAGGCCTGCAGAAGGACGCACCCCTGGTCAGCCGTCCAGGGGTTCCTTTCCAATCTCTCTGGCTATTGATTTTTAATATTTTAATACGGATTTTTGATAAACTCGCTTTTTATTATTATTTTAGTTTATATATTTTATCTTCCCGACTTGCACTGTTACCAGTTCTTTCCTTTTTAGTTTCTACTATTTAAAAAAAAATTTTTTTTTTCCAGAGAGGAAGGGAGAGGGAGAGAGAGAGAGAAGCATCAAGGATGAGAGAATCATGGATCGGCTGCCTCCTGCACATCCCACTCCGGGGACTGAGCCCACAACCCAGGCATGTGCCCTGACCGGGAATCGAACCATGACCTCCTGGTTCATAGGTTGGCGCTCAACCACCGAGCCACGCTGGTCGGGCTTATTTATAATTCATTATTATTTTTTTTTATCCTCACTCGAGGATATGTTTTTATTGATTTTTTTTTTTTTTTTTTTTAGAGAGAGGAAGGGAGAGAGAAACAGAAACATCAGTGTGTGAGAGAAATATCCCTGTAGGCACCCCGACTGGGAATCGAACCCACGACTTTTTGATGTACAGGATTGCCGGGAGCCGGTCCATCCAGAAGGTAGGCCCAAGGAGCCTTATCCTTAACCCCACTGCAGCCTTTCCACCCCGGGAAAGTGCAGGATTGGCAAGCTCTCCCTGGGGTGATAGATCAGGACTCAGGTGATAGCAGAAAGCACCAATCCTACTCTTAAAATGGATACAAGAGAGCATTTGGGATTTTTCTCTTTAATGCCTGCTTTTAAAAAATAAAAAAGGGGGAATTTGCCGGGAGCCGGTCCATCCTTGCTGTTTCAAGGGACCTGGCATATATGGCATACTGTTCTTAATATGTTTGCTCACCTTCTTGGCACTATGTGTTTTAACCAAGGTCACTTCTCTGAGAAAGGTGGTTTCCCCAGGTAGGGATTTTCCCCTGAAGTTAGGGAGGGAATAAAACCTCTTAACTAAGTGCCAGGTGGGTAGTTAATCACTTTAACTATGAACAATCATGCTTAAGCTACATAATAGGATTAGAATCACCTGGTATAAATACAGATGCAACAAGACAACAAGAGACAGAACTTAGCGGCAGACCTCAGAAGGCAGACCTCAGAAGGCAGACCTCAGAAGGCAGACCTCCGAAGGCAGACCTCAGAAGACAGAACTTAGAACACAGAACTTAGCAGACAGGACCTACACAGAACCTAGAACTTCGCTGGAGAGAACATGGCAAAAGATCCTGGACTGAACCTGACTACAGAAATTGGCAAGAGAACCTGGCTACAGAACCTGGCTGGAGATCCGTGACAAGAGAACCCAACTATGCTGATGAACTGAACACTGCCTCTGTGCCATTCATTCCTTCTTCGCCGACTCCGTCCACACCTTTGGGGACCCCTGGACCTGCTGGGGCTGGACCCCAGCAAATATTAATCCTTCTTTGCCGATTCCATCCACACCTATGGGGAACCCCTGGACCTGCTGGGGTTGGACCCCAGCATATGGCGCCCGAACAGGGACCCCTAGGTAAGCGCCCCGCACTCGGGACGGATCGGACTCCACCGTAGGAAGAGGGTGGATAGTCTTCGCCGACTCCGTCCACACCTTTTGGAACCCCTGGAACAGGATTCCCATAGGTAAGCCCCCCCTATTGAGAACCCCCACATTCGGGACGGATAGGACTCTACCAGGGTGCTGCAAACCCCCCTATAGAGGATGAGTAGGGTAAGAAGGTGGATAGTACAGAACTTAGATTGAGAAGATGTGCCATACTGAGTCCAAAGAAAGAAGACTCTATTGATCTTTAGATTAAGAAGATGTGCCATACTGAGTCTTAAGAAAAAAGACTCTATATTGATCTTTTAACACATATGCTTGCTAGCAGAGGAATTAAGGTTGCTCCCAGTCAGACAGAATCTTTTATACAAGAAATATGTCCATGCTTTTCTGAGGAAGGAAAGGTGCCGGAAAGGTAAATGTAGAGGCATGGGAGAAGGTAGGCCCAAGGAGCCTTATCCTTAACCCCACTGCAGCCTTTCCACCCCGGGAAAGTGCAGGATTGGCAAGCTCTCCCTGGGGTGATAGATCAGGACTCAGGTGATAGCAGAAAGCACCAATCCTACTCTTAAAATGGATACAAGAGAGCATTTGGGATTTTTCTCTTTAATGCCTGCTTTTAAAAAATAAAAAAGGGGGAATTTGCCGGGAGCCGGTCCATCCTTGCTGTTTCAAGGGACCTGGCATATATGGCATACTGTTCTTAATATGTTTGCTCACCTTCTTGGCACTATGTGTTTTAACCAAGGTCACTTCTCTGAGAAAGGTGGTTTCCCCAGGTAGGGATTTTCCCCTGAAGTTAGGGAGGGAATAAAACCTCTTAACTAAGTGCCAGGTGGGTAGTTAATCACTTTAACTATGAACAATCATGCTTAAGCTACATAATAGGATTAGAATCACCTGGTATAAATACAGATGCAACAAGACAACAAGAGACAGAACTTAGCGGCAGACCTCAGAAGGCAGACCTCAGAAGATGGACCTTAGAACACAGAACTTAGAACACAGAACTTAGCAGACAGGACCTACACAGAATCTAGAACTTCGCTGGAGAGAACATGGCAAAAGATCCTGGACTGAACCTGACTACAGAAATTGGCAAGAGAACCCGGCTACAGAACCTGGCGACCGAACCTGGCTGGAGAGCCTAACCCGAACCTGGCTGGAGAACCTAGCGAGAGAACATGGCCACAGAACCTGGCTGGAGATCCTAGGCAGAACTTCTCTGGAGATCCAGACCAGAATTTGGCTGGAGATCCTGGCTAGGCTGCTGATCAACTGAACGCTGTCTCCGTGTCATTCCTTCTTCGCCGACTCCGTCCACACCTTTGGGGACCCCTGGACCCGCTGGGGTTGGACCCCGGCACAGGATGACACTCCACCCTGCTCAGCCCCCCAGCCATGGCTATCTTTCCTTTTCAAATGTTCTCATTTTACCTTCGATCCTTTCAAACCTTTTTAGCCTCTTATTTCCTTCCATAGCTTCTCTTTTAATTATCTGTTTTTATTGTTATAGTTCCCTTCAACTTAAAAAATCGTATTTTTCTGACTAGGAAAGTGTAATGTATTTTTATTGCTAAATGTTTGGAAAATATAGGAACGGGTATAAAGAACGAAATTAAAATATCCCATTAAGTCTCCTCCAGGAATAACCACTGTTGCTGTTTTATTGTATTCTCTTCAACTGCTTTTTCTATTCATAAACACTTAGAGAGATTGCTTTAACCCTTTGTCTGACGAAAGTGGTGTACATATTTTCCTATGATTTGATGCTTGTTGGAAAAAAAATCTTTATTTTTTATGTTTTTTAAATACATTTTTATTGACTTCAGAGAGGAAGGGAGAGGGAGAGAGAAACATCAATGATGAGAGAGAATCATGGATCAGCTGCCTCCTGCACACACCTACTGGGGATGGAGCCCACAACCTGGGCATGGGCCCTGACTGGGGATCAAACCGTGACCTCCTGGTTCATAGGTCGATGTTCAACCACTGAGCCATACTAGCTGGGCATAAAATCTTTTTTTTTTTTAAACTAGAGGCTCGGTGCACAAAAATCTGTACTCAGCTGGAGGGGAGCAAGGGGGTTCCTCTGCCTGGCCTGCGCCTTTTTGCCGTCCAGGAGCCCTCAGGGGATGTCTGACTGTCGGCTTAGGTGGGTCTTTGGGGAGCGGGCCTAAGCTGGCAGTCGGACATCCTTAGCTCTTCTGCGGAGGCAGGAGAGGCTCCAGCCACCGCCACTGCACTTGCCAGCCATGAGCCCTGCTTCTGGCTGAGCAGCACTCCCCCTGTGGGAGCGCACTGACCACCAGGGGACAGCTCCAGCATTGAATGTCTGCCCCCTGGTGGTCAGTGCACATCACAGTGACCGGTCATTCTGCCGTTCAGTCGATTTGCATATTAGCCTTTTATTTTATAGGATAGCCAAGTTGCACATGGTTGCTGTGAAAATGTCAAACTACACTAAGTGTTGAGTGTCTAGCCAGGGGTGGGCAAACTTTTTGACTCCAGGGCCACAATGGGTTCTTAAACTGGACCGGAGGGCCGGAACAAAAGCATGGATGGAGTGTTTGTGTGAACTAATATAAATTCAAAGTAAACATCATTACATAAAAGGGTACAGTCATTTTTTTTTTTTTTTAGTTTTATTCATTTCAGACGGGCCGGATCCGGCCTGTGGGCCATAGTTTGCCCACGGCTGGTAGACCCAGGGATCTACAGGAAACAGTGAAAGTGATCGGTCCCCCACATCCTCCTTCCACAGCTGTGCCTGGGAGAACCAGCCCCGGGTAACCACCATGCACCCTTCAGCATACATCCTTGTAGACTTTGAAAATGCATTTGCCTGTGTGTTTTCAACAACAAACATGTTAAACACACTGTTCCTCCTTTTGCTTTCTCACTCAGCAATGCAGGATGGGCATCAGCCCTGAGCAGGTGGAGGTGGGGCCTGCAGCCCGGGAGAGGGACAAGCCGCCCACCCCGTGGTCCCAGGCATCTGCAGATGCAGCCTGAGGGAAGCTGCCCACCCATGGTTCCCTGCGGCTGCAGCTGGCCTGGGCAAAGCCGGCCCGGGTCCTGGGTGCCTGTAGCTGGCCAGAGGGAGGGAAGCCCGGGTCCCAGGTGCAGTGCCAAGGCAGAGTGGTTAGGGGCAATCAGGCCAGCAGGGGAACAGTTAGGGGCGATCAGGCCAGTAGGGGAGCAGTTAGGGGAGATCAGGCAGGCAGGCAGAGGGGTTAGGGGCAATCAGGCAGGCAGGCAGGCGAGCGGTTAGGAGCCAGTGGTCCCAGATTGTGAGAGGCAGTCGGACATCCCCCGAGGGGTTCCAGATTGAAGAGGGTGCAGGCTGGGCTGAGGGACCCCCCGCCACCCCCCATGCATGAATTTCATGTACCGGGCCTCTAGTGTTATCATAATAATCTTCTAGTGCGGTAGTATTTTACAGAGGAGAAAACTGAGGCACAGAATGGTTAAGTAACTTGTCAAAGGTCACACAGTGAGCTAGATGTAGAACCTGGATTTCAACCCTGGTAGCCCAAAATCTGTGGTTTTTGTTTATTTGTTTTTTTAAGGTTGGAATCTTTTTTTCTTTTTTTTTTTTCAGAGAGGAAGAGAGAGGTAGAAACATCAATGATGAGAGAGAATCACTGATCAGCTGCCTCCCACATGCTCCCATGTGGGGATCGAGCCTGCAACCTGGACATGTGCTTTCGACCAGAATCAAACCCGGGACCCTCCAGTCCACAGGCCGATGCTCCATCCAGTGTGCCAAACCAGTTAGGGCTGTGTTTTTAATCAATATGTTGTTTTGGCCCTAGCTGGTTTGGCTCAGTGGATAGAGCGTCAGCCTGAGGACTGAGGGTCCCGGGTTCGATCCTGGTCAAGGGCACATACCTCGGTTGCAGGTTTCCCAGCCCTGGTCCGGGTGCATGCAGGAGGCAACCAATCGATGTGTCTCTCTCACATCGATGTTTCTCTCTGTCTCTCCCTCTCCCTCCCACTCTTTCTAACAATCAATGGAAAAATATCCTTGGGTGAGGATTTAAAAAATAAATGCTGTTCTGTTTCCCTAGCTAATGGCTCTCGGTTAGTCACATCATCCGGATCTAGCATCTGGGCTCACGGGACAGTTTCTTCCTGCAGCACAAGGCCTCATTGCTGTCAGGTCCCCTGATTATTAACGATGGCCGGACATGGCCTGATGCAGTCACACTGCAACCATGTGAGCAAGCAGCGCCATGTGCCTTCTGGGCCAGAGGACCAGCCATGAACGGGCAGGCCTGGCCGTGTCTGCCACACGGAGCCCGGGCTGGGGCTGGGAGCCTGGCCAGCCCCGAGGCGAGGAGCCTGGGAGCTGGTCAGCAGGTCCCCGTGTGAGAGCAGAAGGTGAGGCTAGACCACCAGGGTGTGCATGGAGGGGCAGCAGAGGGGAGATCACGTGCGTGCGTGTCATTCCCTGCGAAACAGGGTCCGACCACAGTGCAGCAGCTCCTGTCCCCCAGACCCGGCCTGTGAGAGAGGAAATAGCAGAGACCTCTTCCCTGCACGAGAAAGTACGTGCAGAGCTGTCCATCCTTTCAAATCGCTGCACATCACCAGTCGGAGGCTTCATCGCTCCACAAATATTTAGATTCTCTCTTTTTTTAAATGTAAGCAAAGCTGCAGAGGAGAAACCCCACTCCCTCTCCCAGGCTCTCCATGTTTCTGGGTTTTCTTTTATACCTTCTAGCAAGGTAGAGTTTTGTCATGCCACATTTCTTGCTAAATTTATTCCTAGGTGTTTTCTTTTTTTTTTTTTTTTTTTTTTTTTTTTTTTTTTTAAATATATTTTATTGATTTTCTACAGAGAGGAAGGGAGAGAGACAGAGAGCTAGAAACATCGATGAAAGAGAAACATCAATCAGCCGCCTCCTGCACATCTCCCACTGGGGATATGCCCGCAACCCAGGCACACGCCCCTGACCGGAATCGAACCTGGGACCCTTCAGTTCACAGGCCGATGCTCTATCCACTGAGCCAAACCGGTTTCGGCCTAGGTGTTTTCTTTTTTAAAAAATATATTTTTATTGATTCAGAGAGGAAGGGAGAGGGAGAGAGAGATAGAAACATCAATGATGAGAGAGAATCACTGATTGGCTACCTCCTACTGGGGATCGAGCCTGAAACCCGGGCATGTGCCCTTGGCCGGAATCGAACCCGGGACCCTTCGGTCCCCAGGCCAGTGCTCTATCCATTGAACCACACCAGCTAGGGCCCTAGGTATTTTAGAGCTGTGGTTCTTATGATCTTATGTGGTAGTTATTTATTTTATTTTTTTAAATATATTTTATTGATTTTTTTACAGAGAGGAAGGGAGAGGGATAGAGAGTTAGAAACATCAATGAGAGAGAAACATCGATCAGCCGCCCCTTGCACACCCCCTACTGGGGATGTGCCCACAACCAAGGTACATGCCCTTGACCGGAATCGAACCTGGGACCCTTCAGTCCGCAGGCCGACGCTCTATCCACTGAGCCAAACCGGTCAGGGCTATTTATTTTATTTTTAATTATTTTATTTATTTATTCTTTAAAATATATTTGTATTGGTATCAGAGAGGAAGTGAGAGGGAGAGAGAGCTAGAAACATCAATGATGAGAATTATGCATCAGCTGCCTCCTGCACGCCCTACTGGGGATCGAGCCTGCAACCTGGGCATGTGCCCTGACTGGGAATCACACCCTGACCTCCTCTATTGTCACACCCGTCCACCTGTGTGCATGCCGATGTTGATACTAGGTTAAAAAGTGCCTTCTCGCCCTAACCGGTTTGGCTCAGTGGATAGAGCGTCGGCCTGCAGACTCAAGGGTCCCAGGTTCGATTCCGGTCAAGGGCATGTACCTTGGTTGTGGGCACGTACCCAGTGGGGAGTGTGCAGGAGGCAGCTGATCGATGTTTCTTTCTCATCGATGTTTCTAACTATCCCTAACCCTTCCTCTCTGTAAAAAATCAATGAAATATATATATATTTTTTAAAAGTGCCTTCTCTACTCCAAAATGATGGAACAGTTTGCTTTTATTTTCTTCTAAATTTACATTTGTACTTAGGGGAGACCTAGAGCTTTTCGTTTGCATTCAATTAACATGGCGGCTTGTTTTGGGGCTTATGGTATGAGATGGAACTCACCTCGATCTCCCAAATTGTTCGTCAGCTGAACCAACGAGACGTATCCGATTACCCATCCTCTCCCCGTTGCCTTGAAATACCACCTTTATCACACTTCAAATTCTTATTCCTATTGAATCTCTTTCTCAGTTTTCTATTCGGTTCTATTGATCTGTTAGTTTATTGCCAGGCCAATACTGTACAATGACTTTATTTCTTATTAGAAAAGCAATAAAGGCTTATTACAGAAAACTCAGAAAACACACAGGCACAAACAGACCGAAAATAAAACACTGGCAATTACATCCGGGACTAAGGACTGTATCACCTTGCTTTCTATCACTTCAGATCATTTAATTTCTGTAACCATGTGTAAATATATACTTGGACAGTGACATAAAGACCATGCCACATGAGTAGTTTGGCAAACTTTCTTCACTTTATGATACTTCGGGGATATGTTTTCTTGCTGGTAAATACTCTTTTCAAAACTTTTTTTGTTGCCCTAGCCGGTTTGGCTCAGTGGATAGAGCATCGGCCTGCAGACTGAAAGGTCCCGGGTTCAATTCCAGTCAAGGGCACATGCCCGGGTTGCCGGCTCGATCCCCAGTGGGGGACGTGCAGGAGGCAACCAATCAATGATTCTCTCATCATTGATGTTTCTATCTCTCTCTCCCTCTCCCTTCTTCTCTGATTAAAAAAAAAATGTAAAAAAATTTTTTGTTATTGTAAACTCTAACATGCATATAGAAAAGTACATCAATCAGCCCTAGCTGGATAGAGCATCAACCTGTGGACTGAAGGGTCTCAGGTTCGATTCCCAGTCAAGGGCACAAACCTCAGTTGTAGATTTGATTTCTAGGCCAGTGGGGACATGAGCAGGAGGATTTGTCTCTCTAATATTGATGATTCTCTCTCTCTCCCTCTCTCTCTCTTCCCTCCTTCCTCCCTCCCTTCCACTCTCTCTAAAAAAGTGATGGAGCCGAAACCGGTTTGGCTCGGTGGATAGAGCGTCGGCCTGCGGACTGAAGGGTCCCAGGTTCGATTCCGGTCAAGGGCATGTACCTGGGTTGCGGGCACATCCCCAGTAGGGAGTGTGCAGGAGGCAGCTGATCGATGCTTCTCTCTCATCGATGTTTCTATCTCTATCTCTCTCCCTTCCTCTCTGTAAAAAAATCAATAAAATATATTTTAAAAAAATTGATGGAAAAAATATCCCTGAGTGAGGATTACAAAAAAAAAGTATTGTGTTTATCTTTTGGTATATATGTATATACTAGAGGCCCGGTGCACAAAATTCATGCACTCAGGGGGTGTCCCTCAGCTCGGCCTGTGCCCTCTCACAGTCCAGTCTGGGAGCCCTTGGGGGGTGTCCAACTGCTGCAGAGGCAGGAGAAGCTCCCACCACCGCTGCTGCTCTCGCCAGCCAGGAGCCCAGCTCAGGGCTTCTGGCTGAGCGGCACTCCCGTGTGGGAGCGCACTGACCACCAGGGGGCAGCTCCTGCATGGAGCGTCTGCCCCCTGGTGGTCAGTGCGTGTCATAGTGACTGTTCGACCAGTTGTTCCAGTCATAATGGTTGCTTAGGCTTTTATATATATAGATGAGACAGAGAGAGAGAGAGAGAGAGAGAGACATCAATTTGCTGTTGCACCCCTTTACCCATTCATTGCTTGATTTCTGCATGTGCCCTGACTGAGGATTAAGCCCAAAATCTTGGCATAGCGGGATGATGCTCTAACCATTGAGCACCCGGCCAGGGAACAAAAGACTTTTTTAAAAAAATATATATTTTATTGATTTTTTAGAGAGAGGAAGGGAGAGAGTTAGAAACATCGATAAGAGAGAAACATCAATCAGCCGCCTCCTGCACACCTCCCACTGGGGATGTGCCCGCAACCAAGGCACATGCCCTTGACCGGAATCAAACCCGGGACCTTCCAGTCCGCAGGCCGACGCTCTATCCACCGAGCCAAACCAGCTAGGGCACAAAAGACTTTTGAAAGACCCCTGCCTCAGTCAGGCTGCCCTTGTCCATGGAGGGTCTCAAGGCCACGAACTCACCCAGCCCGATTATAAAGGGAATCCGTACCACTCGGAACCGGCAGGACCTTTGGGATGCAAAATAGAATTTTGAAAAATTAACTGGGCAACTTTTCCACAGACACCTAATTCAGGCGGCCAGATGCCTTGTCCCTCCGAGTCCACGGGAAGGTCTGCAGCAGCATCGGGATGAGCCTCTTTGGTATTCTCTGCAGTGATCTGTGGACTGGAACCATACTCATTGATCTATTATTGAACACACTTCTTGCCTGCGTTTTTGAATTCACTAAAAGCTTTTGTTTGGATGTATTGATTGTATTTGAACACGGCTCTCCTCCCAAGACTGTTAAATCGCCCCCCTCGGACAAACGTAACATTCCTTAAAACAATGCTACAGATATATCCACTCTCTGTGTGTGCTCATAGACACAAATTTGAAATGGATAAGCCACAAAAATTTAAAAAGTGACTCTCGCCCGGCCGGCGTGGCTCAGGGGTTGAGCATTGACCTATGAACCAGGAGGTCACAGTTCGAATCCCGGTCAGGGCACATGGCCGGGTTGCAGGCTCAGCCCCTTCCTCTCAGAAAACAATAAAAATATATTAAAAATTAAAAATAGCCAGAACCGGTTTAGCTCAGTGGATAAAGCTTCGGCCTGCGGACTCAAGGGTCCCGGGTTCGATTCCGGTCAAGGGCATGTACCTTGGTTGCGGGCACATCCCCAGTGAGGGGCGTGCAGGAGGCAGCTGATCCATGTTTCTCTCTCATGGATGTTTCTGGCTCTCTATCCCTCTCCCTTCCTCTCTGTAAGAAATCAATAAAATATATTTAATAAATAAATAAATAAAAAATCAAAATCAAATAATACCTCTAGGAGAGGAAGGACGCAGGGTAAAAGGGACAGGGATAGAGGTGAGACTTTTCTGAATGTACCTGGTTTTGTAGATTGGACTCTAGAATTTTGTGAATGTTGAACGTCGAGTAAAACCAACTTAAATCAAAACGTATTGGCAATTTGCGTCACCCTTTCGTTTTCTCTTCTCCGGTCTATTTAAGGTTGATCCATTTTATTGACCTTCTCACAGAACCAGCTCTTGGCCTCAATGATTTTTCTTGAATGATTTTTGCCTGTTTCCAATTTTATTGATTTCTGCTCTTATTCCTTTCTGCTGATGTTGAGTTTAATCTGCTCTTTTTCTAGTTACTGAGTGTGGAAGGTTGATTTAAAAAATTTATTCTTGCCGAAACTGGTTTGGCTCAGTGGATGGAGCGTCGGCCTGCGGACTGAAAGGTCCCGGGTTCGATTCCGGTCAAGGGCATGTGCCTGGGTTGTGGGCACATCCCCAGCGGGGGATGTGCGGGAGGCAGCTGATCGATGTTTCTCTCTCATCGGTGTTTCTGACTCTCTGTCCCTCTCCCTTCCTCTCTGTAAAAAATCAATAAAATATATTTTAAAAAAAATAATAAAAAAAAAATAAAAAATTTATTCTTGTTCATCCTGGCCAGTAGGCTGAGTGATTAGAGCTTTGGCCTGAGCACCAAAGGGTCTCGGGTTCGATTCCCGATCAAGGGCATGTACCTGGGTTGCAGATTTGCTACCTGCTCCCCGACCCCCTGTTGGGCATGTGTGGGAGGCAACCAGTCCGTGTGTCTTGTGTCTCTCTCACATCAATGTTTATCTCTCTCTCACCCCCCTCCTCCTCTCCCTTCCACTTGCTCTGAAAAGCAATTGAAAACATACCCTTGGATGAGGATTAACAAAAAATATATACATGAAATAAATAAATAAAATTTTCTTCCTTTCTAATACAAATATCTGCACAGTTATAAACTCCTTCCTAAGAATGTTGCGTGTATGTGAAGTTTTGTTTTTAAATAACAAATCCAGTTTCCTGAATAGCTACAGGGATGTTCAGAGTATGTTTCTTCTTTTAAAAAAAAAAATATATTTTTATTGATTTCAGAGAGGAAGGGAGAAGGAGAGAGAGAGAAACATCAATGATGAGAGAGAATCATTGATCAGCTGCCTCCTGCACGCCCCACACTGGGGATCAAGCCTGCAACCCGGGCATGTGCCCTGACCGGACTCGAACCTGGGACCCTTCCCGTCTGCAGGCTGACGCTCTATCCACTGGGCCAAACCAGCCAGGGCACAGCTCCGGCTTTCTGATGGACTGTGTGCTGGCCCTGCCAGTGTGGACACCAGGTGTGTGCATAGCTCTGGGCGCGTTGCTTTTCTCAGGTCCTCTTAGCGTGCAGAGTTAGGAAATGCATCTACTAGTATAATAATAAAAGCACAATATGCTAATTAGACCCAACATCCTTCCGGACGACCTTCTGGACGAAGCTGGGGCTGCGAGGGAATCGCAGGTCCCAAGTGCCAGATGGAAGCCGGTGCTGGCAGCCGGGGGAAGGAAGGCCTACTCTTTTTTAAAAAAAAATATATTTTATTGATTTTTTTTACAGAGGAAGGGAGAAGGATAGTTAGAAACATCGATCAGCTGCCTCCTGCACACCCCCAACTGGGGATGTGCCCGCAACCCAGGTACATGCCCTTGACCGGAATTGAACCTGGGACCCTTCAGTCCACAGGCCGACGCTCTATCCACTGAGCCAAACCGGTTAGTGGGGAAGGCCTACTCTTGCATGAATTTCCTGCATCGGGCCTCTAGTGTACATATAAATCTATAGACCAGCTTCTATTATATCTATTTATTTTTTAAAAATATGTTTTATTGATTTTTTTGTAGAGAGAGAGAGTGAGAAGGATATATACAGAGAAACATCGATGAGAGAGAAACCTCATCAATCGGCTGCCTCCTGCACACCCCCTACGGCAGCAGTTTTTAACCTGTGGGTCGCGACCCCATTGGCGGGTCGAACGACCCTTTCATAGGGGTTGCTTAAGACCTTCGGAAAACACATATATAATTACATATTGTTTTTGTGATTCATCACTATGCTTTCATTATGTTTAATTTGTAACAAAATACATCCTGCATATCAGATATTTACATGATGATTCATAACAGTAGCAAAATGACAGTGATGAAGTAGCAACGAAAATAATTTTATGGTTGGGGGTCACCACAACATGAGGAACTGTATTAAAGGGTCGCGGCAATAGGAAGGTTGAGAACCACTGCCCTACGGGGATCAAACCCCCAACCCAGGGCCTGTGCCCTGACCGGGAATCAAACCAGTGACCTCCCGGTTTGTGGGTCGACGCTCAACCACTGAGCAGCCCCACAGGGAATATAGTAGTTGTCCCCCACCCCCCGCATATTTGCAACTCCCTTCTCTGACCTGGTGAAACTTGATTTCCATTGTCTTTGATAAGTTATATGATTAGTCCCCTTGTACGTAGCTAATCTGTTATTGCATTTGCCACCCTCATCTCTCTTGGGCTCCGCCTCCCCACAAAGGGTCGCCTCCCCCACATGAAACCCTTCCGATCCCTCAGCTCACGCCAGGTTTTGTCTCCTTTCAGTGGCCCCCTGTCTTGCCCTTGTAGCATCTATTCGTTTGTCCCTCCTACCCTTTAAATGCTTTATGTTGTGGTGTGAAACTTTCTATGGCAAACCCTCTCAGGCCTGGTATTTATGCCTCAGGACATTTCTCGTCAGACCCTTATATTTGGATGAAAGTTTGGCTGGATGGAAAAGTTTAGGTGTGTACATTCTTTTCCTTTAATAGTTTATTAAAAAATAATAATAATAAAAGTTCACCCTAGTCGGTTTGGCTCAGTGGTTAGAGCGTCGGCTGGAGGACTGAAGGATCCCGGGTTCGATTCTGACCAAGGGCATGTACCTTGGTTGCAGGCTCGATCCCCGGCCCTGGTCAGGGCATGTGTGGAAGGCAACCAATCCATGTGTCTCTCTCACATCGATGTTTCTCTCTCTGTCTCTCCCCTCCCTTCCACTTTCTCTAAAAATCAATGGAGAAATATCCTCGGGTGAGGATTAGCAACAACAACAAACATGTTCATTTACCTTTTTGCATCCTGTTGCGGCTGTTGAAAAATTGATGTAAATCCGATGTTTGTTCCTTTGATAAAATCATTCTTTTTTCGTATAAACTTTAAAGTTTCTCTTTGTCTTGGGCGTTCTTCAGTTTCACTGTAATTTCTCCAGGTGTGGGTTTTCCTTTTCTCATCAGTCTAATGAGTCTGTCTCCATTATCTTTTCAGTTATTTCCTCCTATATAATTCCTTTCCTCCTTTCTAGAGTTTTATTTCTTTTTTAAAAAATTATATATTTTATTGACTTTTTACAGAGAGGAAGGGAGAGGGATAGAGAGTTAGAAACATCGATGAGAGAGAAACATCCATCAGCTGCCTCCTGCACACCCCCTACTGGGGATGTGCCCGCAACCAAGGTACATGCTCTTGACCGGAATCGAACCTGGGACCCTTCAGTCCGCAGGCCGCCGCTCTATCCACTGAGCCACCCCAGTCAGGGCTAGAGTTTTATTTCTTCTTTTCTGTTTAACCCTGTTTCCTATCGGCTATACTGTTTCTGTGGTCGGCAGAATCATGGCCTCCCAAAGACGTCCATATCCTAATCCCCAGGACATGGGAGCATGGGAAGTCCCATGGCAAGGGGGAAGCAAAGTTGCAGATGCAATAACTGCTGTGCATCAGCTGACTTTGAAAGACTGAAGCACCCTGGCTGGTTTAGCTCAGTGGATAGAGCATCAGCCTGCAGACTGAATGGTCCCAGGTTTGATTCCTTTAAGGGCACATGCCTGGGTTGCAGGCTTGATCCCCAGTGTGGGGCGTGCAGGAGGCAGCCGATCAGTGATTCTCTCTCATCATTGATGTTTCTACTTCTCTCTCCCTCTCCCTTCCTCTCTGAAATCAATAAAAATATATTTTAAAAAAATAAATAAACGGCCCTGACCAGTTTGACTCAGTGGATAGAGCGTTGGGCTGTGGACTGAAGGGTCCCAGGTTCGATTCCGGTCAAGGGCATGTACCTTGGTTGCGGGCACATCCCCAGTGGGGGGTGTGCAGGAGGCAGCTGATGGATGTTTCTCCCTCATCGATGTTTCTAACTCTCTATCCCTCTCCCTTCCTCTCTGTAAAAAAAAAAAAATCAATAGAATATATTTTTAAAAATAAATAAATAAAAGAATTAATTATATGGTAAAAAAACCAAACAACACTGTAAGCTAATAAATGTGTGTTGTTTTAAGACACCGAGTTTGTGATAATCTCTGATAGCAGCATGAGGCAACTAATATCCTTTTTTTTTCCTAACCAAACTAATACCCTTCTTTAAATAGTTTTTTTTTTTCCGTTTCTTTTCCTACCAATTGTTGGACTCATCACATGTCTTTATTCCATCTCCCCCTCGCTGATGGTTTGCAAGCTTGAGATCCTGTCTTTGTTATGCTGGTGGTTGCCCTCATGTTTTCGCCTTTTCTCGGTGTCATCTGTGCGCTTCAGGTGAGAGCCCAATCATTGTGGAAGTCTCGTTATGAAAAACAGCATCTCCTCCGCCTCCCCCCGTTTCCTTCTCCGCAGCGGAAACCACTTTCTCTCCTTTAGCGGATCCTGTGCAGATTTGCCTCTTTATCTCTCACCCGTATGCACGTACTGCTCTGTCTTGATTTCTCAGATTTAGTCACTATCTGTTGACTTTCCACTGGAGAGGATGAAGGTTGAACTCTCACTGTTAAAATATGTGCGTATGCGCACACACGCGCCACAAACACACACACACACACACACCCCTTCCCAGTTCTCCTGAGCGGGTAGGAGGTAGGTGAATGAATGAATGAATGAATGAACTTTAGTATCCTCCTATATAATAAAAGCCTAATATGCAAATCAACTGGCGGAACGACTGGTTGCTCTGATGTGCACTGACCACCAGGGGGCAGACACTCAACACAGGAGCTGCCCCAGCCTCCAGGCTCCAGGCCAGCCAAGGTGGGTGCCCCTGCTGGCACCAATCACCCCACCAGTCGCCCTGCAGAGGGAGGCAACCAGCAGCGGTGCCAGGGGACAGGGCTGGCGAGTGGGTGGTGCTAAGGCCAAGGCGGGTGCCAGTGGGGGCCCCCCGATTACCCCATCGGTCATCTCATAGGTTGGCCCTGATCACTGGCCAGGCCTAGGGACCTACCTATGCATGATTTCATGCACCAGGCCTCTAGTATATAATAAAAGGCTAATATGCAAATAGACCTAACGGCAGAGCAACCAAACAACCGGTTGCTATGATGTGCATTGACCACCAGAGGGCGCACGTGGAACATGGCAGGCATTGGCCGTGGCCGAATGGTGGAGCAGGTGAGCAGGGGCACCAGACCAAGGCGGGGCACTGGTGGCTATCATCAGAGTGAGCCTCTGGTGGTTACTGAAAATTCTTTGCTCCTGCATGCTGCAGTCCTGGCGCTCGCACCTGCTGCCAGTGCCCGGTACCAGCCCCAATCGCCCCTGAGGGCTTCTCCACCGCCCCCTCTTCACACCCACTGAAGGCGCCGGCCCCGCTCAAACCTGCTGCTGGCACCAGCCCCAATCGCTCCCTGCCATCAGCAGAGCCATCAGCGGGAGCCAGCCCATGGGGGCGGTGGCAACTGGAGTGGGGCTGCCGGCAGACAGGGGACTGGAGGCTGCAGCAGGAGGGGCCGGGCGGGGGTGTGGAGGATGGGCCGAGACCCACAGTTCCTTTCAAGGTGCACGAATTCGTGCACTGGGCCCCCGGTGTTCAAATAATAGGCCATCATACAGCTGTGAAAATGAAAGAACTATGGCTTCAGGTAACAACCACTTCAGATCCGGACAGTATAATGATGAGTGAAGAAAAGCATGTCTTGCCTGGCCGGTGTGGCTCAGTGGTTGAGCATGGACTTATGAACCAGGAGGTCACGGTTTGATTCCCGGTCAGGGCACATGCCCGGGTTGTGGGCTCGATCCCCAGTAGAGGGCGTGCAGGAGGCAGCCTATCAATGATTCTCTCTTATCTTTAATGTTTCTATCTCTCTCTCTCCCTCTCCCTTCCTCTCCGAAATCAATCAAAAAGATTAAAAAGAGAAGAAAAACATGTCTCAGATACCACATAATGACATCTTTAAAATTTTTTATTATTTTTTTTATTGATTTGAGAGAGAGAGAGAGACAAAGGGAGAGAGAAACATGGATTTGTTGTTCCACTTACTGATGCATTCATTGGTTGATTCTTAATGTGTCCTGACCGGGGATGGATCCCGGCGTGTCTGGATGCCACTCTAACCCCTGAGCTACGGGGCCAGGACCTCGTATCTTGCATTTCTGAGTTAAGAGCCTCTGACTGCTCTGGGCTTCTGTCGCAGTCATCTTCTTGGGAGTGGTTTATGCTGCAATTTCCTCCTTTAATCTCGTCTCATTCTCTTTCCTTCTTCCAAGGGTCCCTGACCACTTCTGGTCTATTGAGAGCACTCCTGGTCTTTCCAGTGTTGCCATGGTGTGTGCGTGTGTGCGCGCACGTGTGTGTGTGTGTGTGTGTGTGTGTGTCTGCCTACCTCAGATTTGATCCAGTAACCACGATTTATATTCATGAAAAGAATAGTGCCGAAACCGGTTTGGCTCAGTGGATAGAGCGTCGGCCTGCGGACTGAAAGGACCCAGGTTCGATTCCGGTCAAGGGCATGTACCTGGGTTGCGGGCACATCCCCAGTAGGGGGTGTGCAGGAGGCAGCTGATCGATGTTTCTCTCTCATCAATGTTTCTAACTCTCTATCCCTCTCCCTTCCTCTCTGTAAAAAATCAATAAAATATATATTTTAAAAAATGAATGGGAACATATCCTTGGGTGAGGATTAAAAAAAAGAAAAAGAAAAGAAACAGGATACTCTTTAATATTCTGGAACTTGAGTCTGGGAATGCCCTTAGGCACACCTTTTTTCAAATAGGGAGGTATTGTCGCTCAGAATGTACCTTAGCATGGGAGTTCCTGCTGGGCAGAGAGAGAGAGAGAGGGACCTGCCAGGGAAGCCCTAAGCCCTAAGGTTGATTGTCACTCCAGAGGTTCTGATTGGTCTGGAGTAGATAGATACACCTATACAAACAAGTGCAGGAGGAAAATTCAAGGTCAAGTTAAAAAGAGTGACAAGGGGCACTTGCCTAGTTATGGAAAAATCTCATACAACTACAGCCATGAAAACATCACGGACCCACACAGGCAGGCAGCGGGCCAGAATAAAAAGGCAAGAAATAGGCCCCCGTCGGGCAGCTCAGCTGGTTAGAGCATTGATACGCCAAGGTTGTGGGTTTGGTCTGTGGTCACGGCACGTATGAGAACCAACCAATGGCCCTGACCGGTTTGGCTCAGTGGATAGAGCGTCGGTCTGCGGACTGAAGGGTCCCAGGTTCGATTCTGGTCAAGGGCATGTACCTTGGTTGCGGGCACATCCCCAGTAGGGGGTGTGCAAGAGGCAGCTGGTTGATGTTTCTAACTCTCTATCTCTCTCCCTTCCTCTCTGTAAAAAATCAATGACATATATTTTTTTTAAAAAAAGAATATATATATTATATTCTGGAACTTGAGTCTGGGCATGCCCTTAGGCATTTATATATATATGATTTACTTATAATATATAAATAAATTTATATATGTATATATATAAATAAATTTATATATGTATATATATACACATATATATATGTAAATGAGTCAACCAATGAATGCATAAACGAGTGGAACAACAAATCAATGTTTCTCTCGTTCCCTCTCCCTCTCCAATTGATAAATACATTTAAAAAGGAATATCTGCAAGTAGAGTAGCCATATATATTTTTTAAAGGATCTAGCAAAGATGGCCTTTCAAATAAACTTTTAGGGATGCATTTAGTTCTGAATATAATGACAAATTGGGGAGGGAGGAGGGAATATGAGGAGCACTTATACATGAACAAGAATTAGCTCGTATTTGATAACTTATCATAACTCCATGACTTATATACACTGAGTGGCCAGATGATTATGACCACCCCATCAGTACTTCATTGACACTTCCAAAAATACTGAATATTGAAAACTTCCTAAGCAAATACTCTCAAGGTTTTATTATTTATTATTTGCATAACTAATTCACTCCATTGTACTGATGGGGTGAATTATGCTCATTTCTGTGAATGAAACATACAGACAGTTACAGGAGTTCATTTTCTCATATCCTCATCAACTGTGAGCTTTATTCATTTTTAAGTCCTTCCTAAAAAGATGTTATTTCCACGACGTTTTCGTTTGCATCCCTCTGATTACAGCTGAGATGGAATATTAAGCTGTTTGCACAGTTTAAAAAATTAACTAGTTTTTAATTGAAAAAAGTAATTCGTGTGCATGGTAAAAATATCAAAGAGCATCGAAAGCTGCACGGTGAAACATACGTCTCCTTCCCACGCCGGAGGCGCCGCAGGCCCTGAGGCAGCCACCGCGACCCACTTCTTCTCTCTCCTTCCAGAAAGGTGACGTGCACAGACCAGCACATTATGGAAGAAGAAATGCATCTGTGTACCTCTGAATCCTCCTTTATTTTATTATTATTATTATTATTATTTTTTAACACAACGAGAACATGTTTTTAGAGTAAAATACAAAATTCTGAGCCCTTTGTACCACTCAGATGTCATCTGTACCCCGGCTGGACTGGCCAGCATTGTGGCCCTTGGTGCTAAGCTCTTCCTGCCTCTGGTTCTTGTTTTTGTTCTTTTCTTTGTATTTTTATTGATTTCAGAGAGGAAGGACGTGGGAGAGAGAGAGAGAGAAACATCAATGATGAGAGAGAACCATGGATCGGCTGCCTCCTGCACGCCCCCTACTGGGGATCGAGCCTGCAACCAGGGCATATGCCCTGACTGGGATTCGAACCGTGACCTCCTGGTTCATAGGTCAACGCTTAATCATTGAGCCACACCGGCCAGCCAACACCTAAGTAATTTTTTAAAGTATTTTTATTGATTTCAGAGAGGAAGGGAGAGAGAGAGATAGAAACAACGATGTGAGAGAATCCTTGACCGGCTGCCTCCTACACGCCCCATACTGGGGATCGAGTCGGAAACCCGGGCATGTGCCCTTGACCGGAATCGAACCCGGGACCCTTCTGTCCGCAGGCTGATGCTCTATCCACTGAGCCACACCGGCCAAGGCAACACCTGAGTAATTTTTTTAAAATATATTTTATTGATTCTTTTACAGAGAGGAAGGGAGAGAGATAGAGAGTCAGAAACATCGATGAGAGAGAAACATCGATCAGCTGCCTCCTGCACACCCCCCACCGGAGATGTGCCCGCAACCCAGGCACATGCCCTTGACCGGAATCGAACCCAGGACCCTTTAGTCCGCAGGCCAACACTCTATCCACTGAGCCAAACCAGCTAGGGCAACACCTGAGTAATTTTGATGCCTCTTCACGCCAAGGGTTTTCACCACCCACTTACCATTAGCAATCATGTCCCTTTGGCCATTGGAACAATAGGCAATGCGATTTCTCCGTCCTATCCGGAGAGATCTCTTGTAAGGAGCACCCTGGGGACCGGTTCTCTGAGGGGCAAGTGGTGTGGCGGGGCCATAAGGTGAGGCGTGGAGGATTGCTTCTGTCTGCAGCCAGCGGAGCCCACGCAGAGCTGGTCACCGGGGCGGAGGGGCTGGGACAGGCCGCGTCAAAGGCCCCGTGAGGCCGAGAGGCTGGGATATGGCAGGACGAGCTGTCTGATACGAAGGCCTGTCACGGATTTTCCTTCCAAACAAGGCCTGCCCTATTTGCATTTATTGATGCCACGTGATGGATAGGTTTGGTCCTTATTCTGACATCTTATTTTACATGATGCCTTCTCTCCCGAGTGCTTCCTTTGTTGTGTGTCTTCTGCTCTGTGCCGTGTGTGTGTGTGTGTGTGTGTGTGTGTTTCCTTCAGGTAATTTCTCTGCGTTTGTGGCCATTTGGCATTCGAGCTCTGGAACCACCAGACTTTGTCAAGACGAGACAGACGTTGTCAGATCTGCTAAGATGTGATCCGACGCATAAAGACCTCAGACTCCAGCCCAGCTGGTGTGGCTCAGTGGTTGAGCGTCGACGCATGCACCAAGAGGTTGCCTGTTCGATTCCTGGTCAGGGCACATGCCCAGGTTGTGGTCTCAATCCCCAGTGGGGGGCGTGCAGGAGGTAACCCATCAATGTTTCTCTCTCTCCTGCTCCCTTAAAAAAACAAAACAAAAAAAACCCAACAAAACAGCAAAGCCCTATCTGGTGTGGCTCAGTGGATAGAGTGTTGGCCTGCGGACTAAAGGGTCCTGGGTTCGATTCTGGTCAGGGGCACATGCCTGGGTTGTGGGTTCAATCCCCAGTGGGGGTGGGAGGGTGCAGGAGTCAGCCGATCAATGATTCTCTCTCATCATTGATGTTTCTATCTCTCCCTCCCTCTTCCTTCCTCTCTGAATAAAAACAAAAACAAAAAACAACTAAGCCCTGGTCGGTTTGGCTCAATGGTTAGAGCGTCAACCTGTGGACCAAAGGGTCCTGGGTTCGATTTTGGTCAAAGGCAGGTACCTGGGCTGCAGGCTCCTCCCTGTCCTGGGCCCTAGTTGCGGGGCATGCAGGAGGCAACCAATCGATGTGTTTCTCTCACATCTATGTTTCTCTCTGTCTTTCCCTCTCTCTAAAAAGAAAAAAATAAATTAATGGAAAAACATCCTTGGGTGGGGATTAACACACACACACGACAACTAAGACCCCAGCCCTGTCCGTGGCTCAGTTGGTTGCAGTGTCAGTGCACCCTACAAGGGGACATATTTGGACAAAGGGCAGTGGGGGGCCTGACAGGGGTCCAAGAACCTCAAGGGAGGACAGAGAGGGGCAATGCTGTGTTCCGGAGCGAGTTTATTACTCTTTACAGCCTCCCCGCTACTAACCCCATTTTATTTTATTTTTAAAAATACAGTTTTATTGATTTCAGAGAGCAAGGGAGAGGGAAAGAGAGAAACATCAATGATGAGAGAGAATCCTGGATCAGCTGCCTCTCGCCCGCCCCCTACTGGGGATTCATCCGCAACCCAGGCCTGTGCCCTTGATGGGAATGGAACCTGGGACCCTTCAGTCCGCAGGCCGCGGCTCTATCCACTGAGCCAAACCGGCTGGGGCCTCACCCCGTTTTACAGAGGAGGAATCACAGGCTGAGATTGAGGAACTTGTCCAAGCGCGCACAGCTGGGGCGCACAACCCGCGGGGAGCCCCAGATCTGACCCCCAAGCCTAGGTTCCTGCATCGCAGACCCCAGGAACCTCAGCCATTGTGGGACCTGGGAGGGGGGACCCGAAGAGCAGGCGCCCCCCACCGACCCCACCTCCTCACCCCAAGGGCTTTTCCCTGTTCTCCATTCCTGTTCTCTGGAAACCCGTCCTTTCGGAGCTGATCCTACAGGATCTCGGGGGCCTCCATTTCTCCTCTGTGCGTGTGTTGGGGCAGGGGTCTCTCTCCAGAAACAGGAAAAGGGGGAGAACAAGGAAGGAAGCGCGCTCGGGCCCCAGCCCAGGGTCTCCCCAGATGCCCCCTCCCTGCGCGCATGGTCCCAGGGCAGGAGTGAGGCTCGGCCCCTTTAGGTCCCGCCCAGGAACTCCGGGCGCCGCGGCCTTCCCGGAACCGCAGCGGGAATCGCTCGTCTCTGCTCGTCGTCCGGGTCCCCGCACAGCGGCCCGGTCCGGCCCGGCCCGGCCCGGGGAGGATGAGCCGCATCTACGAGGACAGCGCGCTCCGGAACAAGGCGGTGCGGAGCGCACGGCTGCCCGGCGCCTGGGAGCCGGCCGCCCACCAGGGGTAACCCGCGCGCCCCTCCCCGCGCCTCCGCCCGGCCTCCCGCCGCCCGGCTTTGAACTGGGGCTCCTGGATCGGGTGGGGTCTCCTTTCCGGGGGCCGGTGGGAGGAAAGGCACGGGGTACCCACGCTCCTCCCGCGCCCCCCTGGGCCCGCAGGCGGGGCGCACCCCCTGGCACCGATCGGTCGGTTTAAAGCGCCCCTGCTCTCCCCAGACTCTTGGAGAGAGTTGGGCCTTGACCCCCAAACGTGGCTCAAAAGTGGGTGCTGGGTTCTCACGATCGTGGTCTCCACCCCACCCCCTGGCACCCCCTTGCCAGCTTGCCCTGCCTTCCTTCTGGCCCGGGCACGGGTAGCACCGGGTCCAGAGTCCAGAGGGAGAACCCCCAGCGGGTGTCAGGCCCGAGGGGTGGGGCGGGTGTGGGATGGGAGGGCCAGGCCTGCCGGGAGGGACCCCGAGATTGTGAGAGCGAATGGACCCTTGAGGGTTGAGGGGGTGTTAGGGGCACTTGGGTACAGCCAGCTGCCATGTTTTGCACCCCCCACTCCTCTCCCAGTTCTGTGGTTCCCGGATAGGAAACCAACAGCTTCTGCTTTTATGGAAAGTGGAAACAGGAAGTGGGGTCCAGCTCCTCTCGGTGGGAACCCCGCGATCTGGACTGGGGGCTTCTTTGCCTCCACAGTGGCCATGAGAACAGGAATGTGAGAGTGCTTTAAACTGGTGAAAAGGGAAAGCTTTTATTTATTTATTTTTTTAAAATTATTGATTGATTAGAGAGAGAGAGAGCCCTAACCGGTGTGGCTCAGTGGATAGAGTGTCGGCCTGCGGACTGAAGGGTCCCAGGTTCGATTCCGGTCAAGGGCATGTACCTTGGTTGTGGGCACATCCCCAGTGGGAGGTGTGCTGGAGGCAGCTGATCAATGTCTCTCTCTCATCGATGTTTCTAACTCTCTATCCCTCTCCCTTCCTCTCTGTAAAAAACCAATAAAATATATTTTTAAAAAAATAAAAAAGAGAGAGAGAAAGCAATAGCATCAATTTGTTGTTCTACTTATTTATTATTGGTTGATTCTTTTTTTTTTTAATATATTTTATTGAGTTTTTACAGAGAGGAAAGGAGAGAGACAGAAAGCTAGAAACATCGATGAGAGAGAAACATCGACCAGCTGCCTCCTGCACACTCCCCACTGGGGACGTGCCCGCAACCAAGGTACATGCCCTTGACCAGAATCGAACCTGGGACCCCTGAGTCCGCAGGCCGACGCTCTATCCACTGAGCCAAACCGGTTTCGGCTGGTTGATTCTTTTTTAAAAAAATATATTTTTATTGATTTCAGAGAGGAAGGGAGAGGAGAGAGAGAGACAGAAACATCAATGATGAATCATTGACCAGATGCCTCCTGCACGCCCCCTACTGGGGATCAAGCCCACAACCCCAGGCATGTGTCCTTGACGAATCGAACCCGGGACCCTTCAGTCCGCAGGCCGAAGATCTTATCCACTGAGCCAAACCAGCTAGAGTGATTGGTCCTTATACTAGTATATGCCCTGAGCCGGGATCAAACCTGCAACCTTGGTCCACCAGTGGTCGGCAAACTCATTAGTCAACAGAGCCAAATATCAACAGTACAAAGACTGAAATTTCTTTTGAGAGCCAATTTTTTTAAACTTAAACTATACAGGTAGGTACATTGTTATTAACTTAATTAGGATACTCCTAAGGCTTAGGAAGAGCCACACTCAAGGGGCCAAAGAGCCGCATGTGGCTCGTGAGCCGCGAGCCGCAGTTTGCCGACCACGGGTAACCTACCGAACTACCTAGCCAAGGCAGGAAAGATACTTTATAGCAACTTAGACACCCCTCCTCATTTGGTTAAATAAAAAAGTAAAATCCTTTATACTTATTATTAAACACTGATTAGTTTACCAAACACTTCACATACATGATCTTATGTCATCATCATAGAAGCAGAGTGAGATGACTGTTACTCTCCCATTTTGTAGATAGGAAGACTGAGTCTCTGGTTACAGTCCTCCCTGCAGGAGGGGCAGTAGTTTGGTCTTGCAGCCTGACAAGGTTCCCTCCTACCCTCTGAGCAGCAAGCGTCCCAGCATTTGGGACCCTCAAAGGAATGGAGGCCCCATGTGGGACACACAGAGGAGGGGGCTGCTCATACACATGGGAGTTGCCTCAGTCCTGGTGCAGACTCTGACCTGGGCCTGGAACTTGGGGCTCTTTCCTGGCTCCTGGCAGAATCAGCTGATCCCGCCTTCTCCTTTCCACCCAGGGGAAGTGGTGTCCTGCTGGAGGGAGAACTGGTCGATGTGTCTCGGCACAGCATCTCAGACGCCCATGGCAGGAAGGTGAGGATGCTGGGGGCACCGGCAGGAACGGACACAGAGGTCCCACGGTCCTCACCCACCAAGGCACCTCCCTGAGTCTTGGGTCCAGCTCTTTCCTCCTTGAGGGACTCAGGTGGGAGATGGAAAGGGTGGGAAGGGATCCGTTACGGCGCGCTAGGCTATGGACAGATGGGAGGGTCTGGGTTCTTTCTGAGAAGACAGACCAGGCCCTGAACCCAAGTGGTGTGTTTGGGGTGGAGATTGGGAGGGTTGAGCGCAGGAAGGGGTGAGGTGAGGTGAGGTGAATGGTTTGGGAATGGGGCCGTGGGTGTGGAGTGGCCTGTGAGGCCCTTGGAAGAGGTCCCGTGGCCTTCTGATGGAAGAGATTTATTTTATTTATTTACTAGCGGCCTGGTGTACCGGGTGGGGTCCCTCGGCCTGGCCTGTGGGGATCGGGCCGAAACTGGCTCTCTGACATCCCCTGAGGGGTCCTGGATTGCGAGAGGGCGCAGGCCAGGCCGAGGGACCCCACCAGTGCACTATTGGGGCCAGGGAGGGACCGTAGGAGGTTGGCCAGCCACGGAGGGAGGGCTCCAGGGCATGTCTGGCCCATCTTGTCCAGTCCCCGGACCCCAGCAGCAAGCTAACCTACCATTCAGAGCATCTGCCCCCTGGTGGTCAGTGTGCATAATAGCGACTGGCCCAACGGTTGAACAAACAATTGGACACTTAGCATATTAGGCTTTTAGTATATAGGATTTTAAAAATATATTTTTAGCTGAAACCGGTTTGGCTCAGTGGATAGAGCGTCAGCCTGCAGACTGAAAGGTTCCAGGTTCGATTCCGGTCAAGGGCATGTACCTGGGTTGCGGGCACATCCCCAATAGGGAGTGTGCAGGAGGCAGCTGATCGATGTTTCTCCCTCATCGATGTTTCTAACTCTATCTCTCTCCCTTCCTCTCTGTAAAAAATCAATAAAATATATTTTAAAATATATATATATATTTTTATTGATTTCAGAGAGAAAAGGAGAGGGAGATAGAAACATCAATGATGAGAGAGAATCATCGATCGGCTGCCTCCCGCACGCCCCTCACTGGGGATCGAGCCTGCAACCCGGGCATGTGCCCTGACCGGGAATCGAACCTTGACCTCCTGGTTCATAGGTCAATGCTCAACCACTGGGCCACACCGGCCGGGCTGATGGGACAGATTTAGTGGCGGGTGCCTTGCTGGTTGCTCCACCTTCGGGGCCTCCCTTTCCTTCCCTGTTTCTCCCCGGAGGCGGTTCCCTCTTCCTCTGCCACCTGCTTTGATTAGAACAGCTGCAGCCGGCACTACAGACTGTTCATGCTTTCTGCTGTGCTTGCTCCTGCGTTACCTCACTGACCCCGTGCGACATTCCTGAGAGCAGACGTCACGTTGTCCCCGTGCGACAGGGGAAGCTGAGGCTCGGATGCGCCCCAGGCGCCGGATCTGTTGGAAGAGGCACAGGGCTGCCCTCAGTCAGATCTCCCTGTCAGCGCCTTTCCGGGGCGTCTTGGCTCTGCCACGCCTGCTGCGTGGTATTTGGGGCCCGTGGCGCTCGGGTTGGGGCTGTCTGTGTGTACTTTTTGTCTTGGCTGTTAGGGGACTTTGGGGTCAGGCCGTGGGCCCATCCTCTCATGGACGTCTAGCCTGGTTCATCGTGTGTGGTGATACTCGATGAAACACACGAATGGCCCATCCCGTGTGGCTCAGTGGTTGAGCATCCACATATGAACCAGGAGGTCACGGTTCGATTCCCGGTCAGGGCACATGCCCGGGTTGCAGGCTCCATCCCCACTAGGGGGTGTGCAGGAGGCAGCTGATCAATGATTCTCTCTTATCATTGCTATATTTCTTTTTTTAAAAAAAAATATTTTATTGATTTTTTAAAGAGAGGAAGGGAGAGGGATAGAGAGTTAGAAACATCAATTAGAGAGAAGCATCGATCAGCTACCTCCTGCACACCCCCTACTGGGGATGTGCCCGCAACCAAGGTACATGCCCTTGACTGGAATCGAACCTGGGACCCTTCAGTCCGCAGGCCGACGCTCTATCCACTGAGCCAAACCAGTCAGGGCGGTATATTTCTTAATGAGATTTATTTATTCATTTAATTTTAATCTTCACTTAAGGATATTTTTCCACTGATTTTTAGAGTGGACTAGAGAGGGAAAGACAGAAATATCGATGTGACACAAACACATCAATCGGTTGCTTCCTGCACGAGCCCTAACCAGGGCCCGGGCTGGGGCGGAGCCTGCAACTGAGGTCTGTGCCCTTGACCGGAATCGAACCCGGGACTCTTTGGTCTGCAGGCCGACGCTCTATCCACTGATCCAAACCGGCCAGGGCTATCATTGGTATTCTATCGCTCTCTCTCCCTCTCCCTTCCTCTCTCTGAAATCAATAAAAATATATGAAAACAAAACGTGAATGAATGAACGGTATACGTAAGGATGGATGAATGGATCGATATTGGAGTAGGGATCTGTGCAGCTTGAATATTTTTGGAGCTGAGGGTGGGGTTCCAGGGTAGAGAGTGAGTTTGGGGAGGGCTGCGTGAGCCCCTGTGGGGCGTGTGTGTGTATTGGGGGTGAGGGGGGGAGTGGAGCAGCCCCCTGAGTCTCTGCCTGCCCCCAGGAGCGCTACTACGTGCTGTATGTCCGGCCCAGTCGCATCCATCGCCGGAAGTTCGACCCCAAGGGAAATGAAATCGAGCCCAACTTCAGCGACACCAGGAAGGTGAACACGGGCTTCCTCATGTCCTCCTACAGTAGGTACCCCTGCCCTCTGCCCTCTGCCCTCTGCCCTCTGCCCTCCTCTCTCCCGCCCTGTGGCCCGAGAAAGGGTCTTTTCAGCATGATTGACTTTATTTATTTCTAAATATATTTTTATTGATTTCAAAGAGGAAGGGAGAGGGAGAGAGAGATAGAAACATCAGTGATGAGAGAGAATCATGGATCGGCTGCCTCCTGCACGCCCCCCACTGGGGGAATCGAGCCCGCAATCTGGGCATGTGCCCTAACGGGAATCGAACCTGGACCTCCTGGTTCATAGGTCGAGTCAAGTACTCAGCCAAGCCAGCCGGGCAGCATGACTGGCTTTAATGTCTGGCCTGAGGGCCCCTGGCTGGACTCCTTCCTGTACCCCGTTCACTCAGATGATCCCAGTGCCCCCCCCCCCCCCCCCCGCCCCCTCTCAGTCTGGCAGGATCGTCCATGAACCTGTCTCTGGCTCTCCCTGCCTTGGTGCAGAGCCCAGGCCAGGGCCCTGAGGGCCTCCACTTTCCTGCCAAATTCTCGTTTGGGTCTTGGGCCCTTCAGGATGTCATATCTCTCCCCGGTTTTGGCAGTAGCAGGACCTCTGCTTTCTACCCCCGAGTGGGAAGGTTTTGAGGTTGTGCCGTATCCATCCATCCCTCTGTCATTGCATTCACACGTGCTTTCCACGGCTCATTCATTCTCTGAACATTGGTGTTGTTAATCCTCACCCAAGGATGTTTTTCCCATTGAATTTTTAAATTTATTTTTATTGATTTCAGAGAGAAAGAGAGCGAGAGAAACTTCATTGATGAGAGAGAATCATTGATTGGCTGCTTCATGCACGCCCCCTACTGGGGGTTAGGCCCACAACCCAGGCATGTGCCCTTGACTGGAATCGAACCTGCGGCCCTCCAGTCCACAGTCCGACGCTCCATCCACTGAGCCGAACTGGCTAGGGCTCCATTGATTTCTAGAGAGAGTGGAAAGGAGGGAAAGAGACAAAGAGAAATATCGATGTGAGAGAAACACATCGATTGGTTGCCTCCCGCATGTGCCCCGACCAGGGCGGGGAATCCAGCCCAACCAGGGCCAGGGATCAGGCCCACAACCTGTGCGTGCCCTTGACTGGAATTAAACCCGGGACCCTTCAGTCTGCAGGCTGACACTCTGTCCACTGAGCCAAACTGGCTTGGGCTGAACATTATTTATTTATTTATTACTGATTTCAGAGAGAGAAAGGGAGAAGGAGAAACATCAATGATGAGAGAGAACCATTGATCAGCTGCCTCCTGCACGCCCCCTACTGGGGATCAAGCCTGCAACCGGGGCATGTGCCCCGACTGGGAATCGAACCGTGACCTCCTGGTGAATGGGTTGATGCTCAAGCACTGAGCCACACCAGCCGGGCAATTGTCTGCACATTTAATGAGCATCTACCATGAGCCAGGCCTGGAGCCCATGCCTGCCTCCTCCGCCGTGAGCTCCTTGATGAGTCCTGGAAGGATGGGCTCACCCCTGCCCGCAGTTGGCTGTGAGCTTTAACCTCATTCGAGAATATTTTTCCATTGATTTTTAGGGAGATAGAAGAGAGAGGGAAAGACAGAGAGAAACACATTGATCGGTTGCCTCCTGCTTGAGGCCGGGGAGGAGCCTGCAATCGAGGTACGTGCCCTTGACCGGAATCGAACCAGGGACCCTTCGGTCTGCAGGCCGACGCTCTATCCACTGAGCCAAACCGGCCAGGGCCCTCAGCGCTGGTCCTACAGCGGGAACAATCCTCTTGTGCTGTGTGCCTGCAGAGGTGGACGCCAAGGGGGACACGGACAGACTCACGCCCGAGGCACTGAAGGAGCTGGTGAATAAGCCGGCGCTGCTCGCCCTGACAGAGAGCCTCACGCCCGAGCAGACCGTGGCCTTCTGGATGCCCGAGTCGGAGATGGAGGCCCTGGAGCTGGAGTTGGGGGCCGGGGTTCGGCTGAAAACCCGAGGCGACGGCCCCTTCCTGGGTGAGCAGTGCAGCCCTCGCTTCGGCCTCGTGTTCCCATTGGCCTGCGGGGGCCCCCACGCCCCACAACCCAGGAGCAACCAGGTCTGACCTCTGCGGGGACACGACCCCTTGAGATGTATCCCTAAGTCCCAGACACCCTGGATCGTGGGGTGCTGTCCAATCCCAGGGTACCTGTGGGTGGTGCCCTCTCCTATCTAGGGCTTTGGGGGTCGCATTCAGGATCTCCCCAAGGTCCACACCCAGGCCTGCAGAGAACAATGGGTTACCCCCAGCCGCAGGGACCCCAGTAGAATAGGCCAGCCCCCCCACTGTGTTTCCGCCACAGGGAAAGAGGCCACTCGCCTTCTCTCCTTCTCTCAGATTCATTAGCCAAACTTGAGGCTGGAACAGTGACCAAGTGTAATTTCGCTGGTGATGCAAAGACGGGGGCATCGTGGACCGACAACATCATGGCCCGAAAGTCTGCCGAGGGGACCACGGCGGAGACCCGGGAGCAGGGGGACGGGGCAGAGGATGCGGAGTGGGTAGGTCAAGGGCAACGACTATGGACCTGGCGTGGGAGTGGTTTACCTCTTGGCAGGAGTTGTGTGTTTTTAATATGTTTTTATCGCTTTTTGGAGAGGAAGGGAGAGGGAGAGAGAGAGAGGAACATCAGTGAGGAGAGAGAAACATGGATCGGCTGCCTCCTGCATGCCCCCTACTGGGGATAAAGCCCACAACCCAGGCATGTGCCCTTGACCGGGAATGGAACTGTGACCTCTTGGTTCCTGGGTCATCGCTCAACCACTGAGCCACACAGGCCGAGCTTGGCAGGAGTTTTGTTCGTACCAGCGGTGGTTGTGCCTAGGACAAGGAGACAGCGTGTAAACTTGACCCTGTTGGAATTCTGTGGCCTTTCTGAGGGTGTGTTAGCATCGGGAAAATTCCTTCCAGGTGTGAATGGGGACAATCTGGACCTTCCTTTTTTTTTCCTCAATATATTTTATTGATTTTTTACAGAGGAAGGGAGAGGGATAGAGAGTTAGAAACATCGATGAGAGAGAAACATCCATCAGCTGCCTCCTGCACACTCCCCACTAGAAGTGTGCCAGCAACCAAGGTACATGCCCTTGACCGGAATCGAACCTGGGACCCTTCAATCCGCAGGCCGACGCTCTATCCACTGAGCCAAACCGGTTAGGGCTCCTTTTTTCCATTGATTTTTAGAGAGAGTGGAAGAGCGGGAAAAAGACAGACAGAAATATTGATGTCAGAGGAACACATCGATTGGTTGCCTCCTGCACGCTCCCTGACCAGGGCCCAGGCCAGGGAGGATCCTGCAACCGAGGTACATGCCCTTGATCGGAATCAAACCCAGAACCCTTCAGTCCGCAGGCCGACGCTCTATCCACTGAGCCACACCGGCTAGGGCCCGGGACCTTTCTTTTTGGTGGACCTGAACTGTGTCAATCTACAAGAAATCCCCAGAGATTTATAAAAGCAAGGGACAGCCCTGGCCAGTTTGGCTCAGTGGATAGAGCATCGGCCTGCGGACTGAAGGGTCCTGGGTTCGATTCCGGTCAAGGGCATGTACCTTGGTTGCAGGCACATCCCCAGTAGGGGGTGTGAAGGAGGCAGCTGATCGATGTTTCTCTCGCATCCATGTTTCTAACTCTCTATCCCTCTCCCTTCCTCTCTGTAAAAAATCAATAAATTTTTTTAAAAAAAGACTTCTATAAAATGTGCTCAGTTCACGTCTCTTTGCTTTATCCCCAGGACGACTGAGGTTCCTGGGAGAAGCGGGGTCCCCGGGGCTCACCCGCGCTGAGAATGTCTTCCATCGACTTCCATTCTGGAGTTCAAGGAGGAGCCCCGCAGCCTTACTCGCCTTGAACAGGCCATGCTCAGACCAAATCCACAACCACACCCTTAGCAGCAGGGCCCCCTGCCCTGGCTCCCCGGGGGCCCTCCCTGAGTGGGAGTGGAGCCTCCTAGTGTCGTGACAACCACGCCCTGATGGCAGCGGTGTCTCTGGAGGCCGTTGGTGAGGGAGTGCCCCGGCTCAGGCAGAGGAAGTGGGCTTGGTCTTGGTGCAGAATCGGGGGGGGGGGCATCCCTCTTGTATATGCAAAGCGGCTCAGAGGGGGAGCCGGCAGGGTCCTTCCTCTGCCCTGGTCTTTTCCGCTTTCCTCCCTCGCCTGCCTGCCCTCCCTGGTGCTTGGGGCTGCGGTCTCTGCTCTCCTGCTCAGTCCTCCTGTCGCCTGTGCCCCTTTCTCTCCCAGAAGCTGCCAGTTCTGTATTCCTCCCCGGGTTCTCTGCCACCTTGGGGGTTCCTGCCTCCTGGCCTCCCTGGCTGCTTGCCTGGGGATGCTGTGCCCAGGTGTGGCTGGCTGGTCCCCACTTCGCAGACACACTCTGTCAGGACACATTTTCTGATAGCACCTTTTTTCCTCTTTTAAACAAAGCATTTTCATTTTATTTGTTTATTTCAGAGAGGCAGGGAGAAGGAGAGAGAGATAGAAACATCAATGATGAGAGAGAATCATTCATCAGCTGCCTCCTGCACGCCCCCTACTGGGGATCCAGCCTGCAACCCGGGCATGTGCCCTTGACCGGGAATCGAACAGTGACCTCCTGGTTCATAGGTCGACGCTCAACCACTGAGCCATGCCGGCCGGGCGATAGCACCTATTTTGTTGCTGTTCTGTACCTTGGGACCTTCTTTATAAACATGTAAATCTTCAGAAAAGGATTCTTCTACCCGGACCGGGTTATTGTCAGGTGTAAAGAGTGTTCCACCTGAGTGAGGTCCCTATAACCAGGAAGCCAGTACATTTTGGCCGTGACCGTTGCCTGGCTGGGTTGTGTGCCCTCCCCCAGGCCCGTGAAGAGATCTGGAATTGAAATGTACGTGTTCTGAGAATAAGTATGGTCTTGGTGACATGTAGATCCTTCTTGGCTCAGAGAAAAGGGATAGGTGGGTGGGTAGTGGTGGTGGTGAACTCACAATTATCGAGTCCCCTAAGTGTCAAACACTGACTGGGTGCTTTTGTGATAATAATTATAGCCACTGACTGTTAAGTGCTTCCTGGTGCTGGTACTTGTGCTAAGTACTTGCAATATCTTACTTAAGCGTCACAACAATCCCATGAGGCACATGGGATTATTATCTCCATTTTCCCCCATGAGATTAAAGCTCAAAGGCTCCATGGATAGTGGGTCTATAGAGGAGACAGCTCCAGAAATCAGATTTCCAAGTCCAGGTTCTTAACGGCTGGATGATTTTGATACTACAGAGGAGAAAGGAAGTCTCAGAGATGTTAAGCAACTTGCCCAGAGTCACACAGCTAATAAGCGGAAGAGCCAGGATTCGAATCCAGAGCTGTGCAGAGCAAAGCTATGCTCCTTCCCCGTCCTCTGCGTCCTTAACCTACAGAAGAGCCTTGGACACAGGCTGGCCCTGTGAGATAGGGTTATATTCCCAGATTTTAGGGAACTTACCTAAACCCCTGACTGCTGACCTATCTGCCCAGGCTGAGATCGGCCCTATTGGTATCAGCAGATGAGCAGGTAACATTGTGATTCCAGGATTATCATCATTTGCTTTCCTGCCTGTTCGAGCCTGGGCTCAGCCATACGGCTGTGAGGTTGGGACTCGCACTTCCGTTAGGGCACCGGAAGTCACCAGTCACTGGACTGCTCCTGGGTCTCTTCTGTTCTTGCTGCCCTTTTCAAGTTCAGATCCTTGCCGTCGCTCTCCTCAGCTGCTGTAGAAGCCATCTGCTGGGTGTCCTGAATGGAGCTGGCTTACTGTGGAGCCTGCTGGGACCCCAGCCAGGGTGGTGGTCAGGAAAGTGGTTAAGCAGGAGGACTGGGGACACTGGCTGGGGGTAGAGGCACCCAGTGAGAGGCCGCTATGGCTGGAGCTCAGAGAATGGGTGGCAGTGGAGGTGTGTTTGACATGAGGTTGGAGATGATCGGACTTTATCCTTCACATCTGGAGGCCGGTGATCCCAGGGAGAAGGGTGAGGCCTCATTTGTATATTTCAAAGATCACTTGAGCCCTAGCCACTTTGGCTCCGTGGATAGAGCATCGGCCTGCGGACCAAAGGGTCCTGGGTTCGATACTAGTAAAGGGCATGTACTTTGGTTGCAGGCTTCTCCCTGACCCAGGCCCTAGTCAGGGCTTGTGCAGGAGGCAACCAATCGATGTGTTTCTCTCACATCGATGTTTCTCTCTGTCTTTTCCACTCTCTCCCATTCTCCCTAAAAATCAGTGGAGAAATATCCTCGGGGGAGGATTAACAGCAACAAAAACAAAGATCACTTGAAGATAGAGAAACTGCAGGCAATGAGCCCAATTGGAAGACTCCTGGAAGTGTCAGGGTGAGAGGCTAGCATGGTTTCGTCTACAGCGATGAGAGTGGAGATGGAATGAAACGCAGGGGGATAGAGGGGGAAAGGGCTTTCCAATAAGAGCACCAGCAAAGCCATGGAGGTGGGGGATGGCCTGCTCCTGGAATATGCCATCTTTGTACATGGTTGTCATACTGTACCTACACACAGAATTTGATGATCCTTTTTCCTTTGTTTTTATGGATTTCAGAGAGGAAGGGAGAGAGAGAGGAAGATAGAAAAATCAATGATGAGAGAGAATCATGGATCGGCTGCCTCCTGCACGCCCCGTCCTGGGGATGGAGCCCACAACCCAGGCATGTGCCCTGACCAGGAATCGAACCGGTGACCTCCTGGTTCCTAGGTTGATACTCAACCACTGAGCTACACTGACCAGGCATTTTTAAAAAAATTTTATTGTTGAAAGTATTACATATGTCCCCCTTCCCCCCCATTACCCTCTCCTCCCCTTCTCCCCCGAGGCCTTCATCCCCCCCAAGCCTTCACCCCCCTATTGTCTGTGTCCATGGGTTATGCATATATGCACACAAGTTCATTATTTGATTTCCTCCCCCTCCCTCCTCCCCTGCCTGCCCTCTGAGGTTTGACAGTCTGTTCAATGTTTCTTTGTCTCTGGATCTATTTTTGTTCGTTTATGAAATGATCCTTTTTCAATTGTTATATAATCACTTCCCATATTGCTACTGAGTTTTCATAGCCATTGTTGTTTCTTGAAGATCAACTACCCTTTAATAGCTCTATCATTGTACAATTTGGGGGTAATTCCTTGGTCCCTGTTTGAGCTTATGTAATTAATGTGTCAAAACTGTTGTGAATTAAATAGCCTCCACCCCACCCCACCCCCGCCCGTGTTCCTCTCCCCACAATATGTTTGAGTGATTTCTTTAGGGACAGATTTCCAGGAATCAGGTTACTGAGAATCGAGGAATTTTTTGTAAAGGTCTGTTATATAGCCAAATTGCTTTCCAAAAGGGTTGTTCTAAACTATAATTTCACCAGTAAAGTAGGAGAGAACATTTTCATGCTACCCTTGCCAGAAATGGATATGCTGACACTTTTAAAAATTGTATTTAATAAGGTGAAAATATTTTAATTTTGAAGTTAATACTTTATTTTAATTAGCCTTTCCCCCATTAATAGCGAGCTTAAACATTTTTTTTAAATGTTCATTTCCTAGATGTATTTCCTCTTTTGTTATTCAGTTTCTTTGCCCATTTATCTACGAAAGAATTAGCTCATTTTGGTTTATCACAGTTATTTCTATTTTAAAATATAACCATTTGCCATATTTTAACAACTTTTCCATTTTTATTTGTTCATTTTTATTTTTTCACCATGTTTGAAAATTGGTTTTACAAATATAAAGTCTTTATGTAGAGCTGTTGGCTTGTGATTTTTATTGCTTCTAACATATTCTCTTTTCAGATGTTACTCAACTTCATTTTTGTCCATTTTTGTTATTATTTAGTTTTATATTTAAGTCTCTAATCCACTTTACCTTTAATTTTTAGAAGGATATGAAGTGAGATAACTAAATTGCTTAATTTCAAATTGCTAACCAGTTATCCCAACATATTTATTGAATTTTCCCCCACTGTCAGGTTATCGTGTCTCCCACATCACATAGGAAATTATTTTATACTAGAGGCCCAGTGCATGAAATTCATGCACGGGTAGAGTCCCTAGGCCTGGCCAGTCGGTGATCAGGGCCATTAGGGGCCTTCCGGCTGCCAGCCGGGGCCTTCATTCTGTGCTGCACCCTGGTGGTCAGGGCACGTCATAGCAAGCAATCAAACTCCCAGTCTCCTGGTCGAACCCCTGAGGGGAAACTTTGCCTATTAGCCTTTTATATATATAGTTTCAATTAGCCATTATATTTCAGTAGGTCTACTATAAGGACAATATGACTATCACAGTAGGTTTTGTTTTGTTTTGTTTTGTTTTTTGGTGAGGGATTACGAATTTATTCGATCATCCGCACACCAGTGGCTGACCCTGGGAGGCCCCAGCCCACAGTAGGTTTTGACAGTTGGTAGAGCTAGGTCCCCTCATTCTCAACATTGAAAACATTTTGTCAAGTTTCAGTGCGTATTTACTGCCTGTGGATTTTTTTTGAATTAAAAAAACCTTGGCTACAAGAGTAATACATATTTATTTTAGAAAAAAAATTCTTATTGATTGATTTTGAGAAAGAAACATTCATTCATTGTGTCTACTATTATTTTTTTAAAAAATATATTTTTATTGATTTCAGAGAGGAAGGGAGAGGGAGGGAGCGATAGAAACGTCAATGACGAGACAGAATGATTGATCAGCTGCCTCCTGCACGCCCCACACTGGGGAGCCAGCCTGCAACCCGGGCATGTGAGGGCCGGGCGTGGGTCTAATACATCTTAAAGGTGTTTGAAACAGTTCCAGTCATTGGGATAAATGATCCCGTTTGCACCTCGATCTGTAACCTAAGAACGTGCTCCACCTCACCCCGACTGTCATGAAACAAACAAAAAAAAACCCAACAAATTTTACCAATAGGGGGTCGCCAGTACCTTTTAAATGGGATTGCATTAGAGAGCTCTTGATTCCATCATTCACCATCTATCATGGATGGAATGCCGGAAAAGAAAAAGGAAAACAAAAAGACCTGAATGTGCCCCAACTGGGGGAAATGGCTAAATGAGCCTGCATCTCACGGCGGGAAAAGCAGGACATCATGTCGGGGTGCGGACGCTGAGAAAGGGGGGCCCCCGCCGCTTCGCGCAGGCGTTCCTGCGTGGGAACCTGCTTCTCCCACGAGGTCGGTGAGGCAGACGGGCGGCCTGGGCCGAGGACACCGATCCGGGCCCGCGTCCCGGCCAGGCTGACCGCGGAGACGACCCTCCCCAGCTCGGGGTCTCGTGGTCCCCACCAGCCCCCCCACCTTGGGCCCGCCGCGGGCCCTGGCTCCTTCTCCGCGATCGGGAAGCCGGACTCTTCGCGGCCCGGCCCCTGGGCGCCGGGCAACGTTTCCGCCGGGGAACTTTCCGCGGCGCACCCAACCGGAAGTGTCCGTGTTGTGGCGGAAGTGGGTGTTTTCTGGGAACAGCCGGGCGGAGAGGAGCGTGGCCGGCAGCGATGATTCAGGCGATTCTGGTTTTCAACAACCACGGGAAGCCGCGGCTGGTCCGCTTCTACCAGCGTTTCGTGAGTGCGGCCCAGCGTCGTCACGTCCCTCCCGGGCACCGCGTCCCCTTCCTCCCGACCCTGAGGCCCCGACGGCGCCCGCGGGCCCCCACCCCCCCTCGCCCGCTGACCGCCTCGGGCTCCCGCACCACGCGCGACCCTCATTCCCGGCCCCGGGCCTTCTGTCCCCCGACCCCTTTCCGGACCCCGGCGTTTCTGAGCCATTTTTGTGACACTTCTCCTTGGTCTCAGGGCTCTCTCTGTAAGTGACCGGGGTGCCTCGTGGAGACCCTGAAAGATTTAAGTCACTTTGATCTTGTTTAAACTCGGTTTCAACCGAGGAGGAAGACATAGGCAGACTCTTAAAAAAAAGTTTTTGCTTTCGCCGGAGAGTCAGGGAAGGTGCTTTCTTGGGATAATTTCATTTCCGAGTTGCCTGGGACCGCTCAGCGACTCGGAAAAAGTCATTTCGAAAAGTGGGGACTGTGCCTTGACCGTGCGGCTCAGTGGTTGGGCGTTGACCTCTGAACCAGGAGGTCACGGTTGGATTCCTGGTCAGGGCACCTGCCCGGGTTGCAGGCTCGATCCCCAGTAGGGGGCGTGCAGGAGGCAGCCGATCCATGATTCTCTGTCATCATTGATGTTTTTCTCTCCCTCTCCCTTCTTTGAATCGATGCAAATATCCTATATAATAAAAGGCTAATATGCAAATAGACCAAATGGCAGAATGACTGGTCGCTATGATGCACACTGACCACCAGGGGGCAGACACTCTGTGCAGGAGCTGGTAGTCAGTGTGCTTCCACAGGGGGAGCGCCACTCAGCCAGAAGCTGGGCTCACAGCTGGTGAGCGCAGCGGGGTGGCAGGAGCCTCTCCCACCTCTGCGGCAGTGCTAAGGGTGTCCGACTGGTGGTCCAGACATCCCCTGAGGGCTCCTGGACTGCGAGAGGGTGCAGGTCGGGGTGAGGGACCCCCTTTCCCCCAAGTGCACGAATTTCATGCACCGGGCTTCTAGTATATATATATATTTTAAAGTGGGGAAGGAGCCCTAGCCAGTTTGGCTCAGTGGATAGAGCGTCAGCCTGCGGACTGAAGGGTCCCAGGTTCGATTCCGGTCAAGGGCATGTACCTGGGTTGCGGGCACATCCCCAGTAGGGAGTGTGCAGGAGGCAGCTGATCGATGTTTCTGTCTCATCGATGTTTCTGACTCTCTGTCCCTCTCCCTTTCTCTCTGTAAAAAATCAATAAAATATATTTTAGAAAAAAAAGTGGGGAAGGAGAAACTGTACATGCTGCCGCATGAGGAGGGCTCAATAAATAATAATGTGAACTTGGAATTTTTCCAAAAGCATTTCTGTGGGAAAACGCAATCATCATCACTTGCCTCCTGTCCTGGAACATTTTGGAATGTTTCTCGGTGATGAGGTTTCAAAATGTTATATATGCAGTTGGTGGACTCCTGCAACCTTGGAGGGGGAAAGAGAACATGTACGTTCAAGCCTTAACTCCACCTTTTTTACCTTTGTGTCTATTGACAAGTTAACGAACTTCTTTCAGACTTTATTTCCTCTTCTTCCATGTAGAAATGAAAGAAGAAGAAAAAACACACCACTACAGTTTCATAGAATATTTTTCAGCTAGATTACATTTTATTAAATAATTACATTGATGCCAATGATGGTTAAATAAAAAAAAAAAATTACATTGAGGTAAAAATTTGCATTTCGTGTGTGTGTGTGTGTGTGTGTGTGTGAATTTTCCCCTCTGTTTTCTACTTTTATTTTCTATTGATTTCAGAGAGGAAGGGAGAGAGATAGAAACATCAATGATGAGAGAGAATCGTTGATTAGCTGCCTCCTGCAAGCCCCCTACTGAGGCAGGGTGGGTGTTGAGCCCGAAATCCTGGCACGTGCCCTTGACCGGAATTGAACCTGGGACCCTTTAGTCCACAGGCCGACGCTCTATCCACTGAGCCAAACTGGCTAGTGCTCCCCTCTGTTTTTTTAAAGTTCAGGTATGTCACATACCACACAATTCACCTATTTAAAATGTTCAGTTCAGCCCGGCCACGGTGGCTCAGTGGTTGAGCATCGACCTGTGAACCAGGAGGTCACGGTTCAATTCCCTGGCAGGACACATGCTCGAGTTGCGGGCTCGATCCCCAGTGGGGGGCGTTCAGGAGGCAGCCGATCCATGATGCTCTCTCATCATTGATGTTTCTCTCTCCCTCTCTCTTCTCTGAAATCAATAAAAACATTTTTTTTTAAATAAGTAAAATGTACAATTCATTGGTTTTTGGTAGGGTCACAAAGTTATGCAACCATCATCGCAATTTTAGAACACTGTCATTACCCCAGAAAGAAACTCCTACCCATTAGCAATTATTCTGTATTTCACTCTCTAGTCCCCCAGCCCTAGACAACCACTAATCTATTTTCTGTCTCTCTACATTTGCCTATTGTGGGCATTTCATGTAAATGGAATCATATAATATGTGGGGTTTTTTTTTTATGACCGGCTTTTTTTACTTGGTACAGTATGTTCTCAGGGTTATCCATGCTATAGTGTGTATCAGTTCTTCATCCCTTTTTGTTGCCAAGTTTATATATATATTTTAAAATATATTTTATTGATTTTTTACAGAGAGGAAGGGAGAGGGATAGAGAGTTAGAAACATCGATGAGAGAGAAACATCGATCCGCTGCCTCCTGCACACCCCTTACTGGGAATGTGCCTGCAACCAAGGTACATGCCCTTGACCGGAATCAACCTGGGACCCTTCAGTCTGCAGGCCGACGCTAAACCGGTTAGGGCCTAAGTTATACTTTATTGTATGGATGGATATGTCACGTTTTGATTGTCCATTCATCAGTTGATGTTTCCACCTATGGCTCTTGTGAATAATGGTGCTATGAACACTCATGTCCTACAAGTTTGTTTTTTCTTTATTGTTTAAAGTATTACATGAGTCTCCTTTTTGCCCCCATTGACCACTCCCCCGCCACCCTCACCCCCGAGCACAAGCCCTCATCCCCCTACTGTCTGTGTCCATTGCTTTTGCTCATATGCATGCATACAAGTCCTTTGATTGATCTCTTACCTCCTCACCCCCCGCCTTCCCTCATAGGTTGGACAGTTTGTTCAATGCTTCTGTGTCTCTGGTTCTACTTTTGTTCATCAGTTTATGTTGTTCATTATATTCCACAAATGAGTGAGATCATGTGATATTTATCTTTCTCTGACTGGCTTATTTTGCTTAGCATAGTCCTCTCTAGTTCCATCCATGCTGCTGCAAATGGTAAGAATTCCTTCTTTTTTACAGCAGCGTAGTATTCTGTTGTGTAGATGTACCACAGTTTTCTAACCCATTCATCTGCTGATGGGCACTTAGGCTGTTTCCAAATCTTAGCTTTTGTAAGTTGTGCTACTATGAACATAAGGGTGCATATATCTACAAGTTTTTTTAAAATATATTTTTGTTGGTTTCAGAGAGAAAGGGAGAGGTAGAGAGATAGAAACATCAATGATGAGAGAGAACCATTGATTGGCTGCCTCCTGCACAACCCCTACTGAGGATCGAGCCTGCAACCAGGGCATGGCATGTGCCCTTGACCAGAATCAAACCTGAGACCATCCAGTCCGCACGCCAATGCTCTATCCACTGAACCAAACCAGCTAGGGCCATGTCCTACAAGTTTTTATGTGGACATGTGTTTTTCATTTCTCTTGATTTTATACCTAGGAGTAGAATTTCTGGGTCATGTGGTAACTTCATGGTGAACATTTTGAGGAACTGCCAAATTTTTTCCAAGTGGCTGAACCCTTTGGCATTCCCATCAGCAGTATGCGTTCCGATTTCTCTATCTCCCTAGTGACTTTAGTTTATCTTTTCCATTAAAGCTGTTTTAGTGAGTGTGAAGTAGATTTTCATTTCCATTTCCCTAATGTCTAATGATGTTGACGATCTTTTCCTGTCCTTGTTAACCATTTGTAGATCTTCTTTGAAGAACATAGTATTTTTATAAGAACCATATTAGCTCAGGAGTGAAAATTAACCTTGTAAAAAGAAGAGTATTGAAGGATATGAGGGATTATTAAAGCAGTTGAGGTCTAGCCTTAGCTGGTTTGGCTCAGTGGATAGAGCGTTGGCCTGGAGACTGGAAGGTCCCGGGTTCGATTCCAGTCAAGGGCACATGCCTGGGTTGTGGGCTCCATCCCCAGTGTGGGGTGTGTAAGAGGCAGCCAATCACTGATTCTCATCAGTGATGCTTCTATCTTTCTCTCCCTCTCCCTTCCTCTCTGAATTCAATAAAAATATTTTTAAAAAATAATTGAGGACTATAAACAATTGGTAGTTGACCTTTTTGTTGAATTAGAAATTAGGTGGCTTTGGCATGTCATACCATTTTCCCACTAACTGCTGCACCTCCACCCTAGAGTCAGAGTAAAGGCTGTAGCTTGAAAGATGTTTTTCTCAGTTTAAAAAAGTGCTGATGCTTCCCCCTGTGAGCTTTAAATGGAAACCAGGAAAGTACCTGGTCGATTTACTCAAATTTACAGGGGCCAGTGATTAGTACGGTTTCATTCATCCTTCAGTAAATACTGAGCCACTGTATACCCACGGCAAGTCAGAGCTCTGAAAAATGGTTTCTCCACCGTGCCATTTTCCGTTTTTACTTCTATTTCTTTTAAAAATATATATATATTTTATTGATTTTTTTTTTTTACAGAAGGGAAGGGAGATAGATAGTTAGAAACACGGATGAGAGAGAAACATCGCTCAGCTGCCTCCTGCACACCCCCCACTGGGGATGTGCCCGCAACCAAGGTACATGCCCTTGACCGGAATTGAACCTGGGACCCTTCAGTCCGCAGGCCAACGCTCTATCCACTGAGCCAAACCGGTTAGGGCTACCTCTATTTCTTTTAAATAACTAAACATTTCAAATATAAATTGCTGCAGAAAGAAAGGTATTAACATTTTTGAATCTATTATCTGACTCTTAGGGCAAGTCCAGTCTAAAGGTTTGCTTAAGCTTTGCTCCTCAAAGTGTGGTCCCAGCAGCATTGGTATCACCTAGAAACTTGTTAGAAATGGTCTCAGGACTTATCCAGACCTACTAAGTCAGAATAATCGGCATTTTAATAACATTCCCAGGTGATTTATTGCACATATATTGAGATTTGAGAGCACTGGTCTAGAGCTTTTGATTGCTTCTGTAATGACTGGTTTCTCACTCCCATCCTTTTTTTTTTTTTTTAAACCATACTCATTTTGAACCTTATATGTATAAATAGAAATCGAGTGTGAATTATCAAGACACTCTATTCACAGTCGACCTTTCTCGGATGTAGTAAATGGCGGGGGTGGGGGGGTAGTATTTGTAGCTCTGTGATTATTCAAAATTCTTATTCTCTATAGAACCATCTTTCTCAGTAACACTGTTGGTAGCACATCTTACATGTAATACCCACATCACCAGCACATAAGACGGCAAGTTCAGTTTTGTTCGTTTTTTAATGTGTGCACAATTACATCTTTTTTTAAAGTATATTTTATTGATTTTTGTAGAGAATAAGGGAGAGGGATAGAGAGTTAGAAACATTGATGAGAGAGATCGATCAGCTGCCTCCTGCACGCCCCCTACTGGGGATGTGCCCTCAACCAAGGTACATGCCCTTGACCGGAATCGAACCTGGGACCCCTCAGTCTGCAGGCCAACGCTCTATCCACTGAGCCAAACTGGTTCGGCACAATTACATCTTGACCTCTTTAAGGTGTTAGACCTGTTGACATTATTTACCCTGCCATAGATGTTTTGGAGGGCAAGACAGAATATTTCAGGACCAGGCCTTCTAGTTTTTCTTTCACCTTGCTGGAGAGTTGTTGATTCTCCTTTCTTCGTTATTAACTATAAAGAAATATCAGCTTACCTGTCAGGACAATGGTTAGTGACTAGATAGCTAGATAAATATACCCTTTCTTGTTTTGTTTTTATAATATTTTTATTGATTTCAGAAAGGAAGGGAGAGGGAGAAGGAGATAGAACCACCAATGATGAGAGAGAATCAATGATCGGCTGCCTCCTGCTCACCCCACACTGGGGATTGAGCCTGAAACCTGGGCATGTGCCCTGATGGGAATCAAACCGTGACCTCCTGGTTCATAGGTCAACACTCAACCACTGAGCCACGCCGGCTGGGCAATATACCCTTGCTTAATTCCTATAACAGAGCCTTGTCCATTTTTCCAGAGATTCCCCTATTATTATTTTTTTCTCTACTCATCACTTTTTTTCTGGAACCTGGTACCATACGTTCAGATCATTCCCAGCTTGGAAGCACTTCTCTCCCTGTCCACCCTCATCAGTGGGATATATTTTCAGATGCCCCCGCTGATTCACTCTCTTTGTTTTATTCCACAGCCAGAAGAAATTCAACAGCAGATTGTGCGAGAGACCTTCCATCTAGTTCTCAAACGGGATGACAACATCTGTAACTTCTTGGAGGGTGGAAGGTAAGCGATCGGCTTCCGTTTTCTCCCCATGTGTCCACTTTCGGGCGGCTGTCATCATTACTGCTTCCTGAGGCAGTGCTCAAGTGTCACGTGGGTCCCCAGTGCAGCTGGAGCTGACCGTAGATGATGGGCCGAGGGAGAGACCTGATTCTTTTTGGAAGTTGTTGCATGGTTGTGTTTCGGATTTTTCTTACTTAGATGTTTGGTTTCTGGGAGGATGGGCTGAGGAAAGTGATGTAGGCACCACTGCCAAACTTGGACACATTCACCTGGTAGAACTGCACTGTGCTTTGGCCCATCCAACCCCTGTGTGTTGGCTCAGTTCTCATGCCCTGGGACAGGGTTTCTCTTTGATGTGTTTAATTAAGATGCAGGGATTTATATATTTCTTTATTGACTTCAGAGAGGAAGGGAGAAGGAGAGAGAGATAGAAACATCAATGATGAGAGAGAATCATTGATTGGCTGCCTCCTGCACACCCCCCACTGGGGAATGAGCCTGCAACCCAGGCTTGTGCCCTCGGCCGGAATTGAACCTGGGACCCTTCAGTCCGCAGGCTGATGCTCTATCCACTGAGCCAAGCCGGCCAGGGAAAGATGGAGGGATTTAAATGTTTACTGTCTTCCACAGCTTGATTGGTGGTGCTGATTACAAACTGATTTATCGGCACTATGCTACCCTCTACTTTGTATTTTGTGTGGATTCATCGGAGAGTGAACTTGGGATCTTGGACCTCATCCAGGTATGTGTAGTCAGCTAATGATGGCAGGTGCTTTGGGTTTCTCTGGGTTTTGGGGGAGCCATCCTGTAGATCAGTGGCTCTCAACCTTCCTAATGCCGCAACCAATTAATACAGTTCCTCATGTTGTGGTGACCCCCAACCATAAAATTATTTTCATTGCTACTTCATAACTGTAAATTTGCTACTGTTATGAATCGTCATGTAAATATCTGATATGCAGGATGTATTTTCATGGTTACACATTGAACATAATTAAAGCATAGTGATTAATCACAAAAACAGTATGTAATTATATATGTGTTTTCTGATGGTCTTAGGTGACTCCTGTGAAAGGGTCATTCGACCTCCAAAGGGGTCACGTCCCACAGGTTGAGAACCGCTGCTGTAGATCCTTTTGTCAGTCTCTTTACTGATAATTGGTAAAAGTTGCCAGATGTCCACCAGATGGTGCTATGAGAAAGCTCCATAGCAACCCGTAAACACTCAGAGCTTTTGGATTCATTGGTTACTACTAGCCATCTCACTGCCCTTGGTTTTCATGTACAATTCTGACACCGGTTTGTAACTCAGTTCTGTGGACACTGACCAGGTGTCCCATAAGTTTAACCCAATTCTGGCACTATATATCTGGAGATAGACAGCAAACACAAGACCAGGTTGTCTATCGCCTGTGCTTCTTACTGAATGGCTCTAGATCAGAGATTCCCATGACCTCCTCCGTGAGCTTGATTAGTTTGCTAACGCAGCTTACAGAACTCTCTAGAGAAACATTGTACTTACTAGATTGGCAGCTTGTTATGAGGATAAAACACATAATAGGCTGATGGAAGAGATGTGTAGAGCGAGGTTTAGGGAAAGGGCACGAGCTTGCATGCTCTCTCCAGGCACACCACTCTCCCCAAATCTCCTGGTGCTCACCAGCCTAGAAGCTCTCTGAGCCCTGTCCTTTGGGGGTTTTATGAAGACTTCATGGCATAGGTAAGGTCAACTGAAAATCATTGGCCATTGGGGATTGATTCCACCTCCAGTCCCCCTCTCTTCCGGGAGGGGTGGATGGGAGGAGGCACTGAAGGTCCAAACCCTCTAATCACATGGCTGGTTCCCCTGGCAACCAGACCCCCATCCTTAGGTATTCTCCCAAAGTCACCTTAGTGGAAATGAATAGTTTCCTTTTCTCTCAGTAGGTGCTGAAAGAAATGATCATCCAAATCGTATTCCTAAATACTCTTAAATTGGAATAGGAAGCATTTTTATTTGATTATTTAATGTGTTGTTTACTTATTTAGCATAAATTATTTATTGTTGAAGAAATTGCCCTGACCAGTTTGGCTCAGTGGATAGAGCATTGGCCTGCGGGCTGAAGGGTCTCAGGTTCGATTCTGGTCAAGGGCATGTACCTTGGTTGCAGGCACATCCCCAGTAGGGGGTGTGCAGGAGGCAGCTGATCGATATTTCTCTCTCATCGATGTTTCTAACTCTCTATCCCTCTCCCTTCTTCTCTGTAAAAAATCAATAAAATATATTAAAAAAAAGAAATAATACATTTTTGTGGTTCAAAATTCAAAAGGCACACCAGAAGTATACAGTGGAAAGTATCTTTCTTCCCCACCCCCCCGCCACCTAGTTTATTTTTCTGGAAGTAGCCAATTTTAGTTTTAAAACCAACAACCAGGGGCAGTGTTACCTCAGGGGCACTCAGGTGAACAAGGTGTATCTTACTATTTACTTCCTTTTGGACAAACATTTGTAATGAGTGAAAAAAAAAGAAATGAAGTAACGTAGTAAAGGAAGAGAGAGAGACGTTATCACTGTAAGATGGCCTAATTATGTTCCTAGAAAACCTAAAAAGAAAAATGCAAAATGTATCACAAGTAATGGTTGATATGAGAGCAAAATAGCAGAATATGAGATTGACTTCATCAAAATTGAATTTCTTATTCCTGCAGAAATAGCTAGAAAATTCATAATTAATGAAATTTCACTTCCCGCAGTAACAAAAGGTATTTAGTGTTTTGAAATTAACTTAGTATGGAATACTTGACATTGATTCCAATAACACTGTAAAATCTTAAAGGAGAGACATAAAGGAATGTCTTTTTTGGTAGATTTATTGATTTCAGAGCAGAAGGGAGAGAGCTATAAGCCTTCCCCTTGTTGGGGAGAATCACGTAAAGATGACAGTAGTAATCAACAGATTAAATGGGAAACCCAGGTATAATTCCATCAGATCTTACAGAACTTGGTAAAGGAAAATTTATCAGGAAAAACAAACGGCCGGGAAATCTAAAAGTATGTTTTGAGGGGAAAAGGGCAGTATTGGGGTATTGGCTTTACTAGCCTTAAGAATATGTAATGTTTGGCTCTGGCTGGTGTGGCTTAGTTGCTCGGGCCTCATCCCTTGCACTGAGAGGTCAAAGGTTCGATTCCCTGGTCAGTACACATGCCCGGCTGCAGGCTCCATCCCCAGTAGGGGGCGTGCAGGAGGCAGCTGATCAATGTTTCTCCTCTCCCTCCCTTCCTCTCTTCTCTCAAATCAATAAAAACATATTTAAAGAACATGTAATGTTTGCAGATGAAATTATCTACCTAGAAAACCCAAAACAACCGGATAACAATTAGAGTTCAGTAAGGAGACTGGATACATGTTTAACATATAAAAATTCATAGCTTTACTTTAGAATAATAAGTTAAAAAACAATATTTGAAAGGGGCCCACTCGCAATAGCAAAAAGGTCCATAAACTACCCAGGAATAAATGTAAAAAAACGGGCACGGTCTATATAAAGAAATCTTTAAAACTACTGAAAATATGAAAAAAGAGCAAACTAAATAAATCAAACATGTTCTTTACCAGGTGAGAAAACTCATTAAAATGTCAGTACTTCCAGGTTATAAATTACTGAAATGCTTGTCAGAATCCCAGAAAGATTATTATTGTTCTGTAAATTATTTTTGAGTGTGAAACATACTGTGTATGCATAAAGTATGCAAACATGCCTATATTCCGTAGTGGAAAAAATGCCAATAAAATGAAACTGTCCCTCAGATTAGAAACAGTATGTTACCTAGTCCCTTAAAGTTCCTGTAGCCTCCTCATTCATTGCCTCCCTCCTTAGACTTTTTTTTTAAATGTTTTATTGATTTCAGAGAGGAAGGGAGAGATAGAAACATCAATGATGAGAGAGAATCATGGACCGGCTGCCTTCTGCACGCCCTCTACTGGGGATGGAGCCCACAACCTGGCCATGTGCCCTGACCGGAATCGAACCATGACCTCCTGGTTCATAGGTGGATGCTCAACCACTGAGCCACGCTGGCCGGGCTAGACATTTTTTTTTTAATCCCTCCTTAGACTTTTGAGTTACCATTCCTTTGCTTCTCGTTATAGTTTTACTAGGTGATGTATATTCCTTAAATGATAAAAAGCTAAGCACAAACTTAGCTGTGTAAGGAAAGGATAATTTGCCGCTTTTATTTTATTTATTTATTCTGTGAATCCTCACCCAAAGATATTTTTCCCATTGATTTTTAGGTAGAGTGGAAAGGAGGGAGGAGGAGGAGTTGGAAGAGGAGGGGGCGGTGGGGGCGGAGAAACATCGATGTGAGAGAGACACATCCATTGGTTGTCTCCTGCACAAGGCCCCGGCCGAACCTGCAACCACGGTATGTCCTCTTGACTGGGAATTGAACCCATGACCCTTCAGTGCTCAGGCTGATGTTCTAACCACTGAGTGCACCAGCCAGGGCGAAATTGCCACTTTTAGATGAAGGCTCCCAAGAGGAGATAATGTGAGCAAAGTGTCTGGGTCATGGTCTGGCTTTAGTATTCTTGGTAGTTTACAAGAGCCCCTTCTGGGGAAGTCTGAGGTCAAGGGTGAACCCCAGGAAACTTCGAAGAAGATTTGCTATTTATAAAAAATGAAATTTTCTTTTTTCCTTAGCTTCACTGAGATATAATTAACATATAACATTGTGCAAGTTTAAGGTGTGCAGCCTGTTGATTTGGCACTCGAATGTATTGCAAAATGATGACCACCATAGTGTTATCTAACCTCTCTTATCACCCCACACAACCACCTTTTTTGTATGTGCAAGAACCAGATTTTTTAAATGGATTAAAGTACAACACCCTTGCAAGCTAGAATGCTAGCTGTTTGGTGACAGAGCACCTAACATTAGAACAAGAAGTCTGTAAAGCCCCAAACTTTAAAAGTGTGACCTTTTCCCAACTGCTTCCGCCCCTGGACGGAAGCCGTGAACCGCACTCCACTCCTCTTGGTGTGTGGGTTTGTGATCTCGCCACCTCAGGCTGGGCTTCAGGATTTCCAAATACTTCTTCCTGTTGTTCAGTCTTGTCACCTTATCAACTGAGCTACATCCATCTCCACTGTTAATACCCATTCATTTTCTAAATTTGACATTTTGGTCTTCATTTTCAAAATTCAATCGATGCCATATGTAAGCAGGCTTGGGTTTGTCTCCTTGTTTCTTGCCTCGCCGAGGCGTTTTCCTGTTTTTTCTCTTGTTCAACAAGTTTCATGTGATTCCCAGCTGCTGGGTTATAATCGCTAAACCTGGTTATTCTGCTTCCTGCGGAAGCTTCGTTCCGGGGGCTGCCATGTGAGCGCCATCGCTATCCAAGGAGCCACTGTGTTCCCGGTGCCCACAGGCCAGCACATTGAGAACTGAATTTCCAGTAGCTTGGCTACTTGTTGTTTTTGCTTTTCAACCATTTCCCTTTCTCGCTGTTCTTGTCATTTCTCTGCCCTTCCCAACCTCCCAGCAGTCAGGCTGAAACTTTCGCTAAATCTTCTTCCTTTTCCCATTCCCCTCTTTTTCTCTCTGGACTTCTGCTTTTTGGGGCACTCCTGCTGCTACCCCTTGACCTTGAGCAGGAAGAGGTCTGATCGCAGATTTCTTGGCTTCTGGATCAGGATTCTTCTGCCCCCTAGTCCTGGATGGAGACTCTTCCCACTTCCGGCTTTAACTACCTTTTATGCGACTGAGGTGTTTTTTTTTTAAATATCTTCATTGACTTCAGAGAGGAAGGAAGAGGGAGAGATAGAAATATCAATGATGAGAGAGAATCATTGGTCGGCTGCCTCCTGCAAGTCCCCCACTGGGGATCGAGCCCGCAACCCCGGCCATGTGCCCTGACCGGAATCAAACCTGAGACCTTTCAGTTCTCAGGCCGACGCTCTATCCACTAAGCCAAACCGGCCAGGGCACGACTGAGGTCTTGAGTGACTTCTGCCTCTTGATGATTCCCTTTGCATTTGTGTGTGTCCTCACCATTTTCAGATGAATTTAGTCACTCGCTTCCTCTATGTGACGAATGTTCTTTGTCATTTTGTCCCTCAGAATTGTGTTTCTTAGGGATTGAATTTTAGATACATATCTTATTATTTTGCTGTCTGGCCTGCAGTACCTTCATTTCAATCTCTTCATGCATCAGCATGCCTTTTGCCTCAGTTTTGACTCCTTCGGTTCCTTGATCTTGATCATGAACTTGAATAATGGTGTTTTGAGACTCGAGGAAAAACATATATGTGACTGCTCTTTTTTTTATATATATGCTCTTTTTTACTGATTTTTTTTATTTAGAGAGAGGGAGAGGGAGAAACAACCCCTTATCTCTAAGCCACAGAGCAATAAAAGAAGACAAACATGGGCTGCTAAACAAACAAGAAACACAAACAGAATGATCTCTTAGAAATTTAAAACCTGAGAGGAAAATGGGAGAGAAAAGATAAGAAAATGAGGAGGTTTTGTTTTGTTTGTGATTTACCTTAAGGTAAATAGTATGACTTCCCCCTTGACTTTCACATGTGATATTTATGAAGATGTGGATATTCCCTGTTTCTCTTCTTTACCTATTTCTTTATGTTTTCCTAGGTTTTTGTGGAGACCCTGGATAAATGTTTCGAAAATGTTTGTGAATTGGATTTGATCTTCCATATGGATAAGGTACCTTCTCTCCCAAACCAGGGTCACCGGAAAGCCACAGCCTCGGCCATCCCAGCCACCTCTACACTTTCATGTGCTTTCTTTTGTGCTTTTTTCACTCTGGGGATATTCCTAGAACCTGGTTTTGCTTTTCCTTAATATGTTTTTTTTTGATGCTCAACCAACTAAGCCACACCGGCTGGGCCTAGAACCTGTTTGTTTTTAAAAAATATATATATATTATTGATTTCAGAGAGGAAGGGAGAGGGAGAGAGAATCATTGATCGGCTGCCTCCTGCACGCCCCACACTGGGGATCGAGCCTACAACCCAGGCATGTGCCCTGACTGGGAATCAAACCCTGACCTCCTAGTTCATAGGTTGACGTTCAACCACTGGGCTACGTCAGCTGGGCAAAACCAGTTTTTATTTAATAACTGAAGTGTGATAGTTTTGGGGGTGTTTTGCAAAGATCTGTTACCAGTTGTAACACACAGAATTACCATTGGGCCTGTATCGTGGTTCAGCTTTTCAGACAGACCTCCTGGTAGACAGCAGTGATGTCCCTAGAAAGTGAAATCAGTAGATTTATGTTGGTTATCAAATGAGTTTCCCCGCAATAGTCCAGTGAGAGTGAAGCTTTCGAATAATCACGATACAGAGGCTTTGACTTGGTGAAACTTTTACTGTTCCTGAACAGTAAAGCAGTGACTAAGACATCATTAACGCAGTTTAAGGTCACGTGATGCTCCGTAGGGAAGCTGATATCAGGCAGGATTGAAGTGGTTCGTAGTCCATGTTCCCCGGCATGGCCTCCGCCCTCATCCAGATTAAACGTGGGCGGTTGCCAGCAAGGGGACAGCAGCTGCCGCATTTGTTTTATTCCCCTGGGCACACGCCCCACCCAGTGCTGCTCGCTGGTGGAAGTCCATGCATCTCAGGTTAACTTGGTCCTGGTGTTTCTTCAGCTGATTGTCACTGTGATCCTTGGCCCTTGGAGGGTGGTGGTGATTTTTAGGAGACTATGTGCTCGTTGCTAAGCCATGATCCTTTATTACTCTGTTTCCACCCTGATGAGGCAGATGTTTTCATTTTTATTTATTTATTTTTAAAATCCACACCCAAGGATATTTTTCCATTGATTTTTAGAGGAAGTGGAAGAGAGAGGGAAAGACAGAGAAATATCGATGTGAGAGAAACACATTGATTGGTTGCATCCTGCACATGCCCTAACCAGGGCCCGGGCCAGGGAGGAGACTGCAACCGAGGTACATGCCCTGGATGGGAATCGAACCCAGGACCCTTTATCTGCAGTCCTGTGCCCTATCCACTGGGTGAGGGCGAAGCGGATGTTGTTAGATTCCCTCACTGTAGCATTGCTGTCTGGGGGCCTCTCAGTCTCAGGGCACTCTCCCAGGCTCTCAGGTGGCACTCTGCCGGCTAGCGCAGGCTGGCCATTCTCAAGGTTGGCTGTTGGAACGCAGGAAAGTTCCTCTCAGCATGCACCTTGACTCTGACTCCACAAGGAGCCTGGGACCAGGGAGTCACAGAGCCCCATTCCTTCTGGTCTTTGAATAACGTCCTTTTGTTCAGTGTCGTTTCACTGTGACATTGATGAGATGTTGTTCATATCGATCGGCCCATGGTACAGTGGTTTCATGTACGTCATTTCACTTCAAGTTGCGTTAACCTGTCATTGACGTTAAACGAGGGCTTGCTGTACTTGACTTGGCGCTCCCCGAGCCTCAGAAGGCTTCCAGAACCCTGGTTACTGGTTCAATTCCCAGTCAGGGCACATGCCCAGGTTGTGGGCTTGATCCCCGGTAGGCAGTGTGCAGGAGGCCGCTGATCGATGTTTCCCTCTCACGTTACATTGTTCGTTCTCTCTCTCTCTCTCTCTCTCTCTCTCTCTCTCGCTCTCGTCCTCGCTCTCGCCCTCGCCCTCTCTAAAAATATTTTTTTTAAGTTTTCTCTTATCTCCTGAGATAATTGTGAGCTTTTGCCTTATCACTTACGTTATTTTTAAAATATTTGTGAGGATACCTGCTCGGGCTGTAAAGTAATTTGAGGCCCAAGTACTTCACTGGACATGGCTTTAAAAGGAAATAAGAGGCCATAAAAATGTTGTTTCTCCTATGTCTTATCTTCACATTAGTTCTGTGCAGTGTTTTGACACCGCTGCAGGTTTCTTTTACAGTCCGTAGGGCTGTAATGTTGGATTGTTCTTACGACATCAGGACATTGCTCTCCCTGTGTCCTGGGCTTTCTGAAACGTGAGGATGTGAGGAGGCGGACTCTCACTCGGCCCCCCTGGAGACTGCCTGAAGGTGTTTCCTGGCAGGTGACTTCCTTTCACTGGGATTTCAAGCTTATCTCTGCCCTCATGTAGAGCGTTTCTGGTTCAGCCGTATCTTCTTTCGAGAATAGAAAGTGATCTTCTTTACTCAGACGCAAAGGCCACGTGGTGGGATCATTGGAATGCCACCTTGAACTCTCCGTTCTAATTAGCTGAAGACTCTCTGCACTTTAAGTCAGGAACTCCCATCGATCCCTAGACCTTGACACTGTGGGTGGGGTTGTCCTGGGTGCGGCCCCATCACCCCGAACAGGTGTGGCTGGGGCAGCAGGCCCGTGGGGGGACCAGAGATGGCAGTCCTGCTGCCTGGCCGTTACTTACTTTCTAATCTTGGGATTTTTTTTTAAAGTATTTTTATTGATTTCAGAGAGGAAGGCAGAGGGAGAGAGAGAGAGAAACATCAGTGATGAGAGAGAATCATGTGCCCTGACTGGAATCGAACCCGGGACCCTTTAGTCCCTGAGAGAACACTCAGTCCACTGAGCCAAACCGGCCAGGGCTCGTCTTGCTCTCTCTCCTGGGAGCAATCACAAACACTGCATCTAGTCAAATACATATATAGCAAAGCTGCAAGTCGCACTTTATAGAACTGCATGTAAATTATACCAAATGATACAGCATCTACTCATGAGCCCTTTCATTTAAGGACATTTGATCAGAGGTAGAGAAAGAAGAACGGGACTGGGAAGAAATGGCTGCTTCAGAGACTGGGCTCTGAAATGCAGGGGGCAGGAGAGATGGGGGCCCATTGGCAGCTTTTGGCTGAGAGCCTGGGGTCCCGGATGCGGGAGCACGTTGGGCAGCACTGGTGGCCCTTGTGTGCCGAGTGTGTCACAGCCTAAGTAAAGCTGGGTGAGCACCACAGGTGTGACGACAGTTGGAGGTAGATCGGTGCCAAGTAAGAAAGCAGGGAGGCTGTATAAATTCCTGAGTGGAGAGTCACCAAGGGCAGGGCGGCCAAGGTGACTGGACAGCTGCCAAGGGCCGGGTCTGTGCTGGGTGCTTCACGTCCAGTCGTCTTATATAACGTGGGTGTGATACCCCCATGTAACAGACCAGCAAGCTGGGGCTTAGACTAAAGGGCCCGAAACTTTAAAAATTCATGTTTTAGCCCGGCCGGCGTGGGTCAGCGATTGAATGTCAACCTTTGAACCAGGAGGTCACGGTTCGACTCTGGTCAGGGCACATGCCTGGGTTGCGGGCTGGATCCCCAGTGTGGGGCATGCAGGAGGCAGCTGATCAATGATTCTCTCGGATCATTGATGTTTCTAGCTATCTCTCCCTCTCGCTAAAATCAATAAAAATATATTTTTAAAAAATTCATGTTTTATCTAGGAAACCACAGAATTGGAGAATTTAAAAGCATGATTATAATAGACATATGTAAAATTTTACAGAATTTGGCGACTTCTGTAAAAAAACAGAATTCCAGGAGGGTCTAGACCACTGATGACGAACCTTTTGAGCTCGGCGTGTCAGCATTTTGAAAAACCCTAACTTAATTCTGGTGCCATGTCACATACAGAAATTTTTTGATATTTGCAACCATAGTAAAACAAAGATTTTTTTTTTTAATATATTTTATTGATTTTTTACAGAGAGGAAGGGAGAGAGATAGAGAGTTAGAAACATCGATGAGAGAGGAACATCGATCAGCTGCCTCCTGCACATCTCCCACTGGGGATGTGCCCGCAACCCAGGCACATGCCCCTGACCGGAATCGAACCTGGGACCCTTCAGTCCGCAAGCCGACGCTCTATCCACTCAGCCAAACCGGTTTCGGCAAAACAAAGATTTATATTTTTTGATATTTATTTTATATATTTAAATGCCATTTAACAAAGAAAAATCAACCAAAAAAAATGAGTTCACCTGTCACCTCTGACACGCGTGTCATAGGTTGCCATCACTGGTCTAGACTTTCAGAATCCACACACCTGACACAGCAGGAATACAAGCTGAAGGTACGGCGAGGGGCGGAGAGCAGGGTGTGCAGGTTAGGGGTGAAGGCCACTGGCGATTTGGAACTATGCATAAACTCCAGCTCAACAAAGGGTCGCCGAAGAGGCCCTAGTGACATTTTGGCATCTTTTCATCAAGTTGCTGATACTTAGCATCGCTTACCCCTCTACTACATGCCAGCAGGACCCCTGCCTGACGCCTCCCCAGAGGCCCTCAGGCGGGAGCAGCACCGTCCTACATGAGAGCTCTGGGTAGGGTGCTCAGAGGGTGTATGCGATTAGCCAGAGAGAAGTCTGGAGAAGAGGGTGATCAGACTGTGAAGAGCCTTGTCCTCCGCGTTTCTCTGAAGGACACTTCCCAGTGTCCCTTTCGCCAAGGAGTTCTGATGCTTCCTCATTCTTTCCTCCTTTAAATATGTTTGCATTGATTTTAGAGGCAGGAAGGGAGAAGGCTGGAGAGAGAAACATGGGTGTGAGAGAGAGGCATCAAATTGGCTGCCTTCCGTACACCCCCCGACCGGGGACTGAACCTGCAACCTGGGCATGTGCCCTGACTGGGAAGAGAACCAGAGACCTTTGGGTGTCGGGACGGCACTCAGCCAGCTGAGCCAACTGGCCAAGGCACTTCTCATTCTTAAAGCTTTCCTTGTTCCTAATTTCCGTGATACACATGTACCTGGCATTTTATCTATCTATCTGGCTGTTCCATCTGGCCTTTCCTTTCCTCTTAAGTGGTCACTCTTCTCTTTCTTTTTTAAACTTTCTCTTAGGAAATCTCATACGATATCATGACTTCAGTGATTTGTCTGCTGGTGAATCCTAAATTTCCAGCAAAATTCACTTCACTTTAAACTCGGTTATGTCTAAAACTGAATCTCCAGCCTGGCCGGTGTGGCTCAGAGGTCGAGCGTCGACCTATGAACCAGGAGGTCATGAGATCAATTCCCGGTCAGGGCACATGCCTAGGTTTCATGCTCCATCCCTACAGTGGGGATGCAGGAGGCAGCCAATCGGTGATTTTCATCATTGACGTTTCTATATCTCTCTCTCCCTCTCCCTTCCTCTCTGAAATCAATAAAAATATTTAAAAATAAAATAAAACTGAATCTCCAGCCGCTGCCTCTCCAGACTGACAACTCTGACTCACCCTTCAAGGAAATTAGTTTTCAGAAAACCTTTCTTGACACTTCCTGCCCATAAACTGAAATACCCGGACCTGTCTCATTATCCCCCCCCCCCCCCCAACACCCTGGTGCCGTTGCATTTAACAGTGGGCTGTTTTGCTTATTTGCCTGATTAAGAGCAGACACTCTAGAGCCCGCATGGCTGCGCTGGATCCTGGCTCTGCCCCTTAGGAACTGGGTGTGGACAGGGAGTCATGGTAGCACCTGCCTTCTGTGGTGGATGTGAGCATTACATCTATGGAAAGTGCTTAGAACAGGGCCTAAATGTATTTCTTTCTTTTGTTTATTTGTCCTCCCTTCTAACCCCCCAGATGATATTAAGGTAAAAAACTGTTCAGTTTTTTTTTTTTTAATCCTCACCTGTGACGTTTTGTTTTTTGTTTTTAAATATATTTTATTGATTTTTTGCAGAGAGGAAGGGAAAGGGATAGAGAGTTAGAAACATTGATGAGAGAGAAACATCGATCGGCTGCCTCCTGCACACTCCCTACTGGGGATGTGCCCGAAACCAGGGTACATGCCCTTGTCTGGAATTGAACCCGGGACCCTTGAGTCCACAGGCTGACGCTCTATCCACTGAGCCAAACCGGTTAGGGTGACATGTTTTTATTGATTTGAGGGGTGGGGGGAACGACATCGATTGGCTGCCACCACCCTTCATGTGTGCCTCAACCGGGGATTGAACCGACAAGCTAGGTATGTTCCCTGACTGGGTATCGAACCTGTAATCTTTCAGTGCATGGCCTGATGCTCCAACCAATGGAGCCAGCTTTCCAGGGCCAGGACCAGACTGTCTTGTTCACCACAGCTTTTCCAGGTGTTAGCACAATACTTGGCACATACTAGTTCCTCGTCGTTGAATTCATTTATCCATCCACTATTCCCAGTGCTGGGAAGTAGATAATTAAACACCCTGTCTTCATGAATCTTGTCTGTTGGGGGAGACAAGACAAAATGAATGCTTGGTCGTGATGAATGCAGGGGAGAAAATAAAGCAGGCCAAGGAGTGGGTAGCTACGGCTTGATAATTTTTTTAAATATATATTTTATTGGTTTTTTACAGAGAGGAAGGGAGAGGGATAGAGAGCTAGAAACATCGATGAGAGAGAAACATCAATCAGCTGCTTCCTGCACACCCCTACTGGGGATGTGCCCACAACCAGCACTGTGCTTACGCTCTTAGTGATTTTAGTGCTTGGGGATGCAGTTCAGACTTTCAGTCTGTGTGGTTCATAATTCCTTAATCCTTGACTGGAATCGGACCTGGGACCCTGCAGTTCGCAGGCCAATGCTCTATCCACTGAGCCAAACCAGTTAGGGCTACGGCTTGATATTTTATATGGGGTGGCCAGGGAGGGCATCTCTGAGAAGATGGCATTTGAGCATAAACCTGAAGGAAGGAAGAGTGAGAAGTGTGGCTCCCTGAGAAGAACAGGTGGATGGAGGCAGTGCAGAGACCTGAGCCAGTACGGCTGAGTGGGAGTGAGAAAGGGGGAAAGGAACAGGGGGTGAGGTAGGGGTGGGGAAGGGGATCGGATCGGTCCTTGTTACATGAGAAACCCGTCCCTGCCTCTTCGGGGGCGGGGGGTGGGGTACGGTGGGAACTCCCTTTCAGAAATGCACTGTGTACATACGTGGTGTGGTTTCACCTGGTCCTTCAGGCGCATTGCACTGCGGAGTACAGGAAGTCCTCTCTCTCTGCTTTATTGCCTCGCACAGTAAACAGCTTAAACTCTCTCTGCTGCTCGAGGCAAAGTCTGAACTAGAAGCCAGATGAATTGATATATTGTGTGCACATTATCCCTTCACCCTGGGCTAGGAACTACATTAACTCCCAGAGCCCCAGTGGGGAGGGCCCCAGAGTGTGGGCGCAGCGATGGTAATGGCGCAGTTGGCCTCGGGATATGTTTATGAATCTCCCGAGCAGATGGGTCGGTTAGCTTGGGGAAAACACTACATTTATATCTCTATCATCTGTGAGTCTCGGTGACCTGATCTGCCTATGACCTTCGAGTTAACATTCTCTAGAGAAGTTTCTGAAGTCAGCCAGGTCTGCACCCCGAAACAGCAGCTTATGGCAGAGGGATGCCCAGGCCCCTCTCCGGTGGCTTAACTGCTGGTAGCGCTAAGGGCAGCCATCCTGTCACAGCCTGGGGCTGAGCATTTCCTAGGTCATCTCCCCCCACCCCCCACCCCATCACTGCACAAGTGCTTCCCTTTAGATTCTCAGAATCCATGCACCTGAATTTCCCCATAAGTATCAGGTTTAATGTTGGTTGTGGAAACCTCAGGGAAGGAGTGGAAGAGCTCCCACTGACAGGCCCTGACCCCTGGGCTGCTCCCCTTCCTGCCCACAGCGGGCACCTCCCCACGCTCTGTCCCGGACCCTGCTGCTCTTGCACCCCCGGGCACTCCTCCGCAGTGATGCATGGACGCCTGTGTACCTCACTCTGACCCAGAGGGGGTGTGTGCTTCCCGGTCGGGGTGCACTGAGCCACTGTTTGCCCTCCGAACCCACCTCTTTCCTGCCTCCCCCACCCACCCAGTATCTTCTCTTCTGACCTCCCCTAGTTCTCTTCGTGGTAGCCGTCTTCAAGGCATGAAATCTCGGGGCTGCCTGCTTTCCCTTCTGCTTCCAAGTGGTCACCAGATGGCATTGGTTCTTCTTTCAATATCTGCTTCAGGTCCACCTCTCCCTTTTCTGTTCCGTTTAAACTCACTGAACCCGAATCCAGGGAACTAACTTATCAGCTCTTCAGCTCCATCCAGTCTGGCCCCCACCCCCCTCACCTGGTCTAATCTCCCACAGGAAACATTGCTCCCATTTTCCTCTCCATCTACATTCCTGCCTCTGGCCTCCAAGGATCCCTGGATTGTAGGCCCTCAGGCCCTCCCTGACCTTCACCGACCCCATCCAGCTTTCCAGACGTCAGGGCCCAGCTCAAGTTTGACGTTCCGTGAAGTCTCTGAGCTCCCTTGTGGTCGTCCTCCAGCCAGATTGTCTTCCTGCTCGTGCGCTCAAGGTTTTCGTCCTAATTGTTTCCAGTTTATTGTCAACTCCTGGAATAGTGTCCATATGGAATACTTCGGCCCTGGCCGGTTTGGCTCAGTGGATAGAGCGTCAGCCTTCGGACTGAGGAGTCCTGGGTTCAATTCTGGTCAAGGGCACAGGCCCAAGTTGCGGGTTCGATCCCCAGTAGGGGGCGTGCAGGAGGCAACCGATAGGTGATTCTCTCTCATCATTGATGTTTCTATCTCTCCCTCTCCCTTCCTCCCTGAAATCAATAAAGATAGATTTAAAAAACAACACTTTGTTGGTTATCGGAACAGTACAGGACACTCAGATATGATTGGTTGATTGATTGTCCAAATCCTGTGTGGTTTTTAATTTTTTTAATTTTCATAGTACTTTTCAGATGTAATGTCAGATGTGCATATTTAAAAACCAGATACTCCAATTAGTCCCTAACTTTCAGGCCGATGACCTATACATGCTCCCTAATTTCAGGGCTCTAATCGTGTGAGTTAGGCAACCCTCTTAAAGACCTCTTTGTGCCTCAGTTTCTTCCATTGTGAAATAGGGATGATACCATATTTTATCAATTTAGTCTCCCTTTTTTTCTAATAATTGTAATTTTAGCAGATCAAGATTTGTCTTACAGTCATGGCATTTATAATTTGATTGACAGTGTTTTTCTTTTTTGCCGGTACATACAGCAATGGCGTGATTTATAGTCAGTGGAGTCTTAGCTGTGATGAAAAACATTAACATCCACTATTCCGGCGATTTTGAGGATTGCAATTAGTAATGCTTAGCTCAGTAAATGGTGGTTTTTGTCTTTATTTTTACTTTTTTCCTGCTGTTCTCACTCCAAATTCTCCCTTCACTCCATCCTTACACCTGTTTGATGACATAGTTAAAGGGCTTTTGACTCTCTCACCCCCTTGTCTGAGCTATTCCAGTGATGGCGAACCTTTTGAGCTCGGCGTGTCAGCATTTCGAAAAACCCTAACTTAACTCTGGTGCTGTGTCACATATAGACATTTTTTGATATTTGCAACTATAGTAAAACAAAGACTTATATTTTTGATATTTATTTTATATATTTAAATGCCATTTAACAAAGAAAAATCAACCAAAAAAATGAGATTGCGTGTCACCTCTGACACGTGTGTCATAGGCTCGCCATCACTGAGCTGTTCTGTGGCTCTGTGCCCCTACAGCTGCTGTTCTGATGGAGGAGGACATGCCTCACGCCTCCGCCTGCCGTCCTCTAAAGCCTCTGAGTGCCCAATGACGCCGAGTGGTTGAGGGACATGTGTTGTGCGGGTGAATTCCCGGGAATGTACACAAAGAGATGGGGCCACTGCCAGAAGGATGGGGCGAAGGCCCCTTCACCTGCAGACCTTCCCGCCTGCCTCTCTCTCACTCACCACTTGCCGTTCCCTCCCTTGCACTTTGTGCTGCAGCAACACTGAGCTATTTTAGACCTTGTCTGGAGGGAGGTGACAGCTTTGTAAGGTTTCGATTCCCTGTAAAGGGCTAGCGAGAGCGGGGTGGGGCCAAGGCCGTTGCAGGAGCAGTGCTTCAGAAGGAACAGGAAGCATGGGATGGAGATCATCTCAGAAACAGGTTTATGGCACTTGGAAGTTTTTCATATATATATATTTACACACACATACGTATACATACATACACACACATATGTTTTTATTGATTTCTGAGAGGAAGGGAGAGGGGGAGAGAGAGAGAGGAACATCAATGATGAGAGAGAATCATGGATTGGCTGCCCCCTGCACGCCCCACATGGGGATCAAGCCCACAACCCCAGCATGTGTCCTGACCGGGAATTGAACCGTGACCTCCTGGTTCATAGGTTGACGCTCAACCACTGAGCCATGCTGGCCGGGCGGAAGTTTTTCTTGATGGCCAAATGAATTGTGCTTTACTTACCTGCCTGCCTGCTATTTGGGCAAATTAGGAAAAGTGATAGAATCCCAGGGTGTATGCCCTGGCTTGTTCTGCTTAGTGGTTAGAGCTGGAGGACCGAAGGGTCATTGGTTTGATTCCCCGTCAAGGGCACACACCTCGGTTACAGGTGCCCCAGCCCTGGTAGTGGATCGTGTGAGAGGCAATCAACCAATTGATGATTGATGTTTCTCTCTCTCTCTCCCCCGCACTCCCTCCTTCCCTTCCATTCTAATAATCAATGGAAAATATATCCTTGGCTGAGGATTTAAAGAAACAACAAACAGTCCCAGAGTGTAGAATCTCGGAATGGTGGGCAGGGACTTATTCTTTGCTACCAGGGGGCACAGGTCAGGCCGGGGATGGACATGGCTCCATGCACACGGCGCCTCAGTAAAGAACCCTGACAGTTCCTGCTGCTGCTCAGTAGACCAGGCGGCTTGGGAGCAGCATGAGCTCTCTGCACCGAGGTGTGGGAGCCAAGAATCAGTCCCTGTGTTGGGAAGGAGGTTGGTCAAGAAGACTGACTGTAATTACTCCATCAGCTATAGTCATTCACTGCTTAAGTATCTGGCACCTGAGGGCTACATCATGTTTTAGTTTTGGAACAGGCATCAGTAAGGACTCCAGTTCTCCCCATTTTACAGATGAAGAAGCTGAGGTTTAGAGCCGGGACACCTGTTTCTTTAAAGCCACACCCTAGTAAGTGGCAGGGAAGTGGCTTCACAGAGAACTCTGACTCATAATGGGAATTTGTTTTTCATTTTTTAAGGAAGGAATACTGTGCAGTGAGCACACTTTGCTGCAGTCAGCTATATTTATGCAAAGCCCAGAAGTGAGTGATCCTTTTATCGGAGAAGAATTACTTACCAGGGCCCACAGAAGAGTTAATGAGTTGCTGGGAGATTGGTCATTCCTTCCTCCATTTACCATTCGTCGGAGCCCCACCCTTCTCTGAACTTTTATAGCTTTTGTCCTTGGTCATGGCACTTATCACAGTCTTCCTTTTATTACAGTTATTTTATGTTCCGTAGTTATTCTAAGCCCTGTGAGGTCAAGGTCCACAGGCTGTCCTCATTTCTTCCTTACGCCCTGACCATCCTGGGCTGGGAGGCACCTCTGACAGTAGACATGGCTGCAGGTCACATGTTCTTGGTGAAAACGGGCGAGAGCCTTGACCCTGACACCGGATCTTGTGTCTGGCGGGTCCAGTGGGCTCCCATGTACTGACTTAGCTAACACAGGGTCCGCTTGAGCCATTCGGCAAAAAGAAAGAGAATAGAAGTTCCAAATACAGAATGATTCTGCCCACAATTCTCACTCCGTGTGGGCCTGGAGTGAGACAGGTTTGAATTGGCTCTTTGCCTCAACTCTCGCATGCCTGTCACTTGCCTGTCATAAGCAGGACACGGTGCCTGGGGTGATTTTAGTGCTTGAGGGTGCAATTCAGACTTTCAATCTGTGTGGTCCCTGAATTAGACGGCTTTGTCTAGTGCTCAGCTGGAAAGGCCAAGTAATCCTTGTCATTGGTGGAGGGAAAATGGCCGGGTTGGACTGTAGAGGTGATGTAAGGGATTTTTTTTTTTTTTTATGTAAGGGATTCTTGGCTTTAGGGCTTGATCTTTTTCTTTTTTTTTTTTTTAATATATTTTATTACTTTTTTTACAGAGAGGAAGGGAGAGAGATAGAGAGTCAGAAACATCGATGAGAGAGAAACATCAATCAGCCGCTGTGGGCCGAGTGTCTTTGCAGGTCCATCTGCCATGAACAAAACGGAGGCCACGGCGCAGCACTGGGCACCCCCGGGAGAGGACCCGATGCGTCCAATCAAACGTCCAGTCACCACTAAACGATTTGGAGGAAAACCTTCAAACGTGAACTACGCACTCCCATGACGTCGACATCAGAATATTCTGACTGTAACTTAGCCTTTCCTTTGCCCCTCGTTGCTAACGGCGATCAATGAATTTACTCTATGCTGAGATGCCCTCGTACATGCCCTTGACCGGAATCGAACCTGGGACCTTTCAGTCCGCAGGCCGACGCTCTATCCACTGAGCCAAACCGGTTTCGGCTAGGGCTTGATCTTATGTAAGATGAGGTTCCACTAGATTCACTTGTTCATTGAAAGAATGAATGATCACATGACTGAAAGAGAAGAAGGAACATCAGGAGCAGGGGATGGAGTCTTACGGAATTTCATGACGAGGAGACACCTGGAGAGAACGGCGGAATTGCCCAGTCTGAAGACCAAGGCAGGTCATGGAAGTGGTGCGGAGACACTGATAGCCAGCAAGAGAGAAATAAATGGAACTTTACAAAGCAGGTTGCTTTCTTTGCTTTAGCGGAGCTGGCTGGGACCAGACAGCCTTGCGTGCGCGAGTTCCCGAGGGCATCTCAGCATAGAGTAAATTCATTGATCGCCGTTAGCAACGAGGGGCAAAGGAAAGGCTAAGTTACAGTCAGAATATTCTGATGTCGACGTCATGGGAGTGCGTAGTTCACGTTTGAAGGTTTTCCTCCAAATCGTTTAGTGGTGACTGGACGTTTGATTGGACGCATCGGGTCCTCTCCCGGGGGTGCCCAGTGCTGCGCCGTGGCCTCCGTTTTGTTCATGGCAGATGGACCTGCAAAGACACTCGGCCCACAGCGGTCGACTGTAATGACCATGTGTTCATTTGTGGACCCGTGAGATAAAGGGTGAGCCATGGGGACAGGCAGTCCGTGGCGTGACTTAAAACACTGATAAAACGTTGGACTTTTGGAACGAAAGTGGGGGTAAGAGAGAAGGCTGGTGTGCCAGGTTTCTGGAGGTGTTTGTACGCCCTCTTCCTCTTTCATTTTTTTTTTTCCGAGAATAGATCATTTGGGAATTAGAGATTGACTCTGGACCAAGGTGACTCAAATAATGTCCTCTTCCCCATCACTGCTCCATCCTCTTAAAGTGTCCCCTGTCCTCTTCCTTGGCTTATTCGCAAACCAGCGCACCCTCTGCAGGGACTACAGGTGATACGTACCCCAGCTGACCAGGACTTCCCCCCCCTTAGGCTCAGGAGCCCTTTCCTAGGAATTAAGTCACTAAGGGGTAGAGAAACCTTATCCACCTTAGCTTTTTATAATGGTAGACTAGATCTTTATTTATTTATTTATTTAATATCCTCACCCGAGGATATTTTTCCATTGATTTTCAGAGAGAGGGAAAGACAGACAGAAATACCGATGTGATCGATTGGTTGCCTCCTGCACTCGCCCCGACCAGGGCCTCAGCCGGAGAGGAGCCTGGGCTGGGCCTGGGCACTGTGGCCTCCTCGGCACTCACTGGATTTCCCCTTTCCTCTGTTAATACAGTGGAACCCTGGGCCCAAACTCCTAGCTCTCCATTTTAATATATATATATATATATATTTTTTTTTTTTTTTCCCAGAGAGGAAAGGAGAGGGGGAGAGAGAGAGAGAAACATCAACGATGAGAGAGAATCATGGATCAGCTGCCTCCTGCACACCCCCTACTGGGGATCGAGCCCACAACCCTTGACCAACATTGAACCCAGGATCCTTCAGTCCTCAGGCCAAATCTATCCACTGAGCCAAACCGGCTAGGCTAGGTCTCTATGTTGGTCAGGACATTCAGAGTGCCTCCAGGGGAAGAGACAGGGGAGGGCTCAAGCAGTTCCCTTCTATTGACGGAACAGAGGAGTGGAGCCAAACTGGATGTCCAGTGCATCCGATCATAGAAGCAAATAACCTCCAGGGGCGAGAGGGGGTGAGGACGATGGGACAGCTTCCTGGAAAAGAAACATGAAGGAGGACAAGTGTCTGGGCGTGTGGGGAGGAGGGAATAGAGGCTTGGTAGTGCGTTAGAGTGCCTTCAGAGGGTAGATGCTCGTAATCATCCCTACTTTTTTACTGTTCTGAGGGGTTTTAAGATAAAATTTTTAATGGGACAGGATTATAAACTGCAACTCTCAGTCACTAATGTGTGGCCACACATTTATGTATTTTGGTCTTGTAAAAAAAAACATGTTTCAGCCAAAACCGGTTTGGCTCAGTGGATTGAGCGTCGGCCTGCGGACTGAAAGGTCCCAGGTTCGATTCTGGTCAAGGGCATGTACCTGGGTTGTGGGCACATCCCCAGTAGGAGATGTGCAGGAAGCAGCTGATCGATGATTCTCTCTCATCGATGTTTCTAACTCTCTATCCCTCTCCCTTCCTCTCTGTAAAAAATCAATAAAATATATTTTTTAAAAAAAAAACACAAAAAAAATGTTTCCATCCAGCATTTTACCTGTTGAGATTTCAGCTTCATCACTGATAGTATTTTCACTGGCCCTGGCCCATTTGGCTCAGTGGATATAGCGTCAGCCTGCGGACCGAAGGATCCCGGGTTCAATTCCGGTCAAGAGCATGCACCTCAGTTGCAGGCTCCTCCCCGGCCCGGGCCCTGGTTGGGGCGCATGCAGGAGGCAGCCAATCAATGTGTTTCTCTCGCATCGATATTTCTCTGTCTTTCCCTCTCTCTTCCTCTCTCTAAAAAAATCAATGGAAAAATATCCTCCAGTGAGGATTTAAAAAAAAAAAGTATTTTCTCTGTTGCCTTCCCTTCCATCAAGATAACCTGTGGTTTATTGGGGTTATCGTAATCTCTATGTTCAGATGAAACTCTTCCTGGTTGTGATTATCCCTGGATCAAATTGCTGGTGCATTTGCCAAGAACCAAGGAATCAGTGGTACTCTTGTTCTCTGAACAAACACTTTGGAATGAGTTTTGCCGGTGTCATTGTTTTAGGTGGCTGCTGAAATAGCAGAATGTTGTGAATTGTTATTAATTGGTAGTTCATATTCAGTGCCCGCTGTGTGTGGCTGGGTTAGGGATCTCGAGGACCTTGACCTCTCTGGTTTCTTCTACTTCTGTGGTTTTGTTGTTGTTTTTCAGTCCTCACCCGAGGATATTGTTCCATTGATTTTTAGGGAGAGTGGAAGAGAGAGGGGAAGGCAGAGAGAAACATCGATGTGAGAGAGACACATCGATTGGTTGCCTCCTGCACACGCCCTGATCAGGGCCGGGGCCAGGGAGGAGCCTACAACCAAGGTATGTGCCCTTGACCAGAATCGAACCTGGCACCCTTTGGTCCACAGGCCAACATTGTCCACTGAGCCAAACGAGCTAGGGCTACTTGTGGGGTTTTTATTGCCTCCTTCACGACTCAGATTTCAGATTTCCCTTTCCCCTGCCTCCCTTTGTCATGTCGGTCCTTTAACTCTCGGGGCCCTCTGAGGTGTTTACCCACATTTCTCTTGACCTCAAGATCGCTCCATCAGTCCACGGCTGTCATTGGACAGAACCAGGCTTTGTGATTTGACTGGCCGACTGCCTTCTCCCCACACCTGTGCTTGGCAACCTCTGACTTTCGCAAGTTCCCTTGATCTCCACTCAGAGAACGATGCCCACGTTCAGTGGAAGAGGTCTCCCCGACTTGTCAGGTGGACACAGGCCGCTGGGCAGCTGTCCCCTAGGGGCTTGACCTTGCTTATTTACACCACGAGAGGCTGTGTCCACCCAAGCTCAGTGTGACTGACGTGTTCAGACCTGTTGATGCCACTTACACTGGTGTTGTAATCATGTCATTCACTTAGTAATAGCCAGGTAAACCATGCGTGAGAAACGAGAATTTGTCCCATGAAAACAAAGGTGAGCGCTCTGGCAAGGCCAGGTCCTCGGAAAAGGCAATGACGTGGAATTAGGTTTGGACAAGGAACCTTGAAGATAAGGGATGGGCCCGAGCTGGTTTGGCTCAGTGGACAGAGCATTGGCCTGTGGACTGAGGGTCCCAGGTTCAATTCCAGTCAAGGGCACATGCCAGGGTTGCAGGCTCGATCCCCAGTAGGGGGCGTGCAGGAGGCAGCCGATCCATGATTCTCTCTCATCATTGATGTTTTCATCTCTCTCCCCCTCTCCCTTCCTATCTGAAGTCAATAAAAATATTTTTTTAGAAAGATGAGAGGTGAGGGTTTAAAAAACCTACAAGGGTTCTTGTACTGAATGTTTCACTGGACTCTGAATTCTCCCTGTTCAGGGAAACTGGAAATTGTAGCGGATGCATTACGGGTGAACGTTATGCAAGAAAAATAGCATAGAACGCGTCAGACAAAAAGGTCCTGTTGGCCCTAAATCAAGAGTTCGGTGGCTCTGAAAATACTGTTCATAGCAAATGATCGTGGGCTTGGACGTGAGGGAAGTCACAATAAAAGTCATAACGCCTGTTTATTTTTTTTAAATTTATTTTATTGATTTTTTTACAGAGAGAAAGGGAGAGGGATAGAGAGTTAGAAACATTCATGAGAGAGAAACATCGGTCAGCTGCCTCCTGCACACCCCCTACTGGGGATGTGCCCGCAACCAAGGTACATGCCCTTGACCGGAATCGAACCTGGGACCCTTCAGTCCGCAGGCTGATGCTCTATCCACTGAGCCAAACCGGTTTTGGCATGCCCATCTCTTTATAACATGAGTTGTTGGTTTTAAGTGCTATCCATCGGCTCTCAGCCATTCAGGATGGGGAATCGTTACTGTTACTCTATCTACTGCCCTCCTGTTCTCCCCTGTGTCTTCCTAATGTTGGTGCCTTGTCAGGGCACAGCACTGACATTCTGTCATCACTCTCATCGCCTTTAGTCTTAGTCCTACCAGCATGTGGGCTCACTGCTCACCACCCCGTCCTTCTGCCGGCAGTTTTCCAGTCACCCCTCAGCTGCCAGAAGTGCGTCCTGTAGATCCTCCAGAAAGACCCGTGGGAGCAGTGGTTCCCGCTGTATGACTCTTGGTTGATGATCAACGCAGTATAAAATGCTCTGCTCTACTTTTTTTCCTCGGGCATTTTGTAGGTATTGCTCCTTTTTCTGCTACAATTTTACTGTGGAAATTTTCAAGATTTGCCCCCCCCCCTTTTTTTTTATCCTCACCAGGGATATGTTTATTGATTGATGGATTGATTGAGAGAGAGAGAGAGAGAGAGAGAGAGAGAAAACAAACATCGATGTGAGAGAGAAACATCTATCAGTTGCCTCTTATATGTGCCCTGACCGGGATTCAAACCCACAGCCTTTTGGTGTGTGATGCTCCAACCGACTGAGCCACCCAGCAGGGCAGATACTGCCCCTCTCAGTGATTTGATCTCTTGCCCGGTTGCGGAAGTCCAGTCGTCTTGCCCACAAGGTCTGGCGCTGCCTGTGGAGGGTCAGTTTTCGCTGGGACCCATGGCGTCCTTTTGGCATGTAGCTCCTCTCGTATCCCAGCTACACCCTCAGGTCCATCTTTATGGAATCTTTATGAACAAGTCGTTATATGTTTATGGAATCTTTATGAACAAGTCGCTATATGTTTATGGAATCTTTATGAACAAGTCGCTATATATTTATGGAATCTTTATGAACAAGTCACTGTATGTTTATGGAATCTTTATGAACAAGTCGCTCTATATTTGTCCATTTTAGTTTTAGGCATGTGTTGCGTCTCCTTAGCTGTCTTCTGTAACTTGTTTTCTCTCTGTTCCTTTCAACATTTTTTCTTTGTTTGTTTCAGTTTACTTGCTGTTTTTCATTGCTCTCCTTTTTCGCTCCTTACTGTATTAGCAGCGGCTCTCCTCCCTGTCTTTCCTTGCGCGTCCACCTTCATCTCTGCACGTTTTTCTGAGCTGTGCTGGTTGGCGTCTTCTTACCTCCCTGCTTATCCCATAAGCTCTTGCTTGCATCTCTGCTTTGAGCTCTTGCTTCAGAGTTTTCTTTTTTTAATTTTGCAAAATATTTTATGACAATTTTATCTGCCCCGCGGCAGTGTTTTCCCAAGGTGTAGCGTGAGTCTGCCTCTTTGCTTTCCTGTTTCCTTCCTCATTGGTTCTTGTGAGTCTTTATATAAGTCCTTTTTTATAACTCGTCTTTAAGTAGGTGAGTTTTCAGGGGCCGGCTCTTTGCAGAATGCTTGGTTGGGGAGGTGTCAAGTCTGTGTTCCCGGCTCGCGGCAGTTGTCACGGTGTGGGATTCTGGGTGAGTTCCCTTACCTGTGTTCTCTCCAGCCAACAGGCAGGCACCGTGTGCTTGCCCACAGTGCACTCCTGTCGTTTCTGCAGCTGCAGAGACCAGCTCTAGGAGGCAAACAGAGCTTGCACGTGTGGTTTCTTGTTTCACCTCAGCTCCAGCTCCAAGGAAGCTCTGTCGTCCAAAAACGAGGAATCTGTTTGCCCCCAGAGGATGTGCCCCCTACCTCCAGGAAGTGGATTTGTGCCGTTTCTCCGAGCTTCCCAGCCTGTGTTCTCTCTCCGTAGCGTCCTTTCATCCTTTCGTGCTCTGAAGGAGAGGAGCCCTTGCATTGAGCTCCCTGCTCTTGACAGCGTTTGGGGGGCCTGGACTTCTTCCTGGTGTTGAAAATGGAGGTTGCATTTTTATTTATTTCTCCTTTTTGCACTTTGCACTGATACATTTTGAATAGCATTTAAAAGTTACGAGTTCATGATGCAGTGTTCAATTCAGAAGTCTTAACTGCTGTTGTCTGTTAGCCAACGGCTGGTCCTGTATTAGGCCTTTCATACCTTCTCCATGAAGCCTCCCCACCACTCTGCCACCCGCCTTCTAAGCACAAGGACTACGCTGCTCAGACTTACAAAAGGCCTGTCACTCAGTGCGCCTGCTCTGCCCGGGGCACCGTTCGGGCCTTGGGGATAAAGCGTGGAAAAATTCCTACAAGATCCTTGGCACAGCACAGGCAAGTCTTAAGCGATTCCATGTGGACGAGGGATGAGCAGAGGGAAGGCATTTGAGATTTCGAGGAAGTGTGGTGGGAAGGTTAGACCGTGAGCTCTGCAGCCAGGCCGCCTAGATTCAGCGCTCAGTTCTGCTGCGAATACACGTGACACTGGGAGGTTCCATGTGTCCGTTTTCTCATCTGTAAAATGAAGATTACATTACCTGTCTTGGGTGGATGTTGTGATATTAAAATAAGTAGCATATTGCCCTAGCCAGTTTGGTTCAGTGGATAGAGCATCGGCCTACGGACCAGAGGGTCCCGGGTTCGATTCCGGTCAAGGGCACGTACCTTGGTTGCAGGCTCCTCCCCGGCCTGGGCCCTGGTCTGGGCTCCTGCAGGAGGCAACCAATCGATGTGTCTCTCTCACATTGATGTTTCTCTCTGTCTTTCCCTTTCTCTTCCACTCTCTCTAAAAATCAATGGAAAAATAACCTCGGGTGAGGATTAAAAAATAATAATAATAAAAATAAAAGATACTTAAAAAAATAAAATAAAAGTCGCATATACAGTGCTCAGCAGGTAGTGGATGTTCCGCCGGTACTGCTTCTCCGTGAAGACGGTGCGCTAAACAAACGGATTAATGCTAGGAGGGTAGGTGTGGAGACCTGTTATTTTTCACTGTGGTGAAATTTACCCAACGTGAAGTTCACCGTCTTCGTTTCCAAGTGCAGGTCATCAGTATTAGGTGCATTCGCTGTCTTGTGCATCCATCTCAGAACTCTTTTCATCCTGCAAAACTGAAACTCTGCCCATCAAACAGCAACCCCCCACGCCCTGCTTCCCCCAGCCCCTGGCAGCCACATTCTTCTTCTGCCTCCATGATTTTGACCACTAGGTACCTCATAGAAATGGGATCATACCCTGTTTGTCCTTTGGTGTCTGGCTTATTTCACTCAGCTTCGTGTCTTTAAGGTTCATCCATGTTGTAGCAGGTGTGAGAATTTTCTTCCTTTCTAAGGCTAAATTATAGTCCATTGTATGAATATGCCATATTTTGTTTATCCACTCATCTATGGATGGATGTCGATGAATGATGATAATGTAATGAACGCCGTCATTATCTATTTAGGTTCCACTGTGTGTGGGCACCAGGTTATCCTGTTCAGTCTTTGCCACCATCCCGGAAGCACTGACAGGATAGTGTGGCCCTGGCCGGTTTGGCTCAGTGGATAGTGTCGGCCCGTGGACTGAAGGGTCCCGGGTTCAGGTCCGATCAAGGGCATGTATCTTGGTTGCGGGCTCTATCGATGTTGCGGCTGATCAATGTTTCTCTCTCATTGATGTTTCTAACTCTCTATCCCTCTCCCGCCCTCTTTGTAGAAATCAATAAAATGTATTTTAAAAAAGAAAAAAGAAAGGCTAGCGTGCCCAAGTTCACAAGCTAACAACAGAGCGGAATTTAACCAGGGTCTGCCCGACCTCAGAGCCCGTGCTCTCAGCACCGCCTCCCTGCCTTGAGTGTGGCCAGGCACTTCTACCCCTGCTCCTGGGAGATTCGTGTGTGACGTGTGCGCACGAGGGAAGCCCCTGTGGCCTCCCTTTGAAAGGTGGATGACCCAGGGGCTTCATGTCTGTTCGGGGGCTGGTGTCCCGTCCCACAGCCCTGCCGCTGCAGGAGTGCCCGCAAGGCTCCCACGCTAACTGCCCAGGGTGGTCTGACCCTTCTCATTTCTGCTCCCCCTCTAGGTGCACTACATCTTACAGGAGGTGGTGATGGGAGGGATGGTGTTGGAAACAAACATGAATGAAATCGTGGCTCAGATCGAAGCTCAGAACAGGCTGGAGAAATCGGAGGTGAGCGCACAGCTGTCCTGGCCCGTTTGTGCCCTGGGAATGTTTTACACTCCTTTCTTCCTTGAGTCCGTGAAAGCTCATGGATTTGAAGGCCAGGTAAGAAGGATGCAAAAAGTGTGCATGGAAAAGCCAGATAGCACCGGAAGGCAAGCAGCTGCAGGGGGCTGTGGCCTATGTTTGTGGCTTGTAATTCTTCCTCTCAAAGCCACACGTTCAAGGCCCAGCACCCCTTCTCCAATTGCAGTGGGGTTTCCTAGTTTGTGTGCCAGATGAGTCTGATCTCCCAGCAGCCATTTCTCGCGGTGTCTTTCGGACCTCAGAGTCGCCAATGTCCGTATTTACAGTGACAGCCTTATAACAAGCTACAGGAGCAATTGAGCTGGCTTTGAAAGTAACATGCCCCAGTCCACCCCCACGTGGTGCAGATGCTCCCAGGAAGTCTGTCCTGTCCCCACTGGACCCCTCCATCACCTTCATCCACCTGGAAGGGGCCCACCTTCACACGCTGCGAAATCGCGGGGCAAATGACCGCTTTAATCTCCCCCGTGTCGGAGGCAGCTTCCTTGCTTTGGGTAACAGATTTGATCTTGCGAAACCAGGAATTCTTGTTTCTGTGAGGACTGGCCGTCCTGCTGAGAAAGCTTTTCCAAACCACAGCTATTATGGCCGCAGTAGTTCTAGAAATGCAGGCTGGGACGGTTCCAGGAATAGTGAGTGACTCAGAGGCGAGCGGGCCGGGAACCAGAAGAAACGGAGACTTGTGGGGCGAGGGCGGAACCGAGGGTGAAATGGGCCTCGGGATCTAGAAGGCAGACGAGGAGGAGGAAATGGTTTTGAGTCTTTGTCCGTCTCCTCCCCTCCTCTCTGCGCAGCAGGCGAGAGCCTAGAGGGCGAAGGTGACCATAGGTGCCTTGACTGCTTGGGTCTGTGACCAGTCCCTGCGGGTGTGGGTCCACCGACCTCCCGCTGGTCCTTCCTCCCATCTGGCTGCCCGTGACGTTGCGAAAGCCTGTTCTTTTCCATCTCACATTCTTAGTTGGCAAGCAGGTGCCCTAAGCGGTGACATTCGTTTTCCTTTTAAAAATGTCCCCGTGACTGCACTTGTTTATAAGAGTCCTCGGTCTCTTGAGGAAAGGGTTTTGCTTTGTTTTGTAACCTGAAAAGTGCCCGCTACTGAGTGTGACTTAGTGAAACCATCTCGGATTATTTCTGCAAGCATTTATCGGGCACTGACCGTGGGCCAGGCATGTGAGGTGCTGGGGCTGTGAAGCTACATAAGTGACAGCCTTCAGGGGCTCAGGGTTGGACCCCTATTACCGTAGTGTCAGGTCACCTGAAGATTGTTTTGTTGGCTGGCTTCAAGGACAGGGGGAGGCGAAGCTTGCCTTGTGTGTGCTCAGGCTGGACATTTAAAAATGTACACACACACACACACACACACACACACACACACACACACTAGAGGCCCAGTGCATGAAATTTGTGCACTGATGGCAGGGCAGGTATGTCCCTCAGCCCAACCTGCACCCTCTCCAATCTGGGACTCCTCAGGGGATGTCTCTCTGCCTGCCGGTTTAGGCCTGATCCCACAGGCAGTCGGACATCCCTCTCACAATCCCGGACTGCTGACTCCCAACCGCTCACCTGCCTACCTGCCTGATTGCCCCTAACCACTTCTGCCTGCCAGCCTGATCACCCCCTAACCACTCTCCTGCCAGCCTGATCAATGCCTAACTGCTCCCCTGCCGGCCCGGTTGCCCCCAAATGTCCTCCCCTGCAGGCCCGGGCACCCCCAACTGCCCTCCCCTGCTGGCCTGATCGCCCACAACTGCCCTCCCCTGCCAGCCATCTTGTGGCTGTGGGCACCACCATCTTTGAGGGCAGGGCAGTCAATTAGCATATTCCCTCTTTATTAGATAGGATATATTGATTTCAGAGAGGGAGGGAGAGAAACATCAGTGATGAGAGAGAATCATTGATCGGCTGCCTCCTGCACACCCCACACTGGGGGTTGAGCCCGCATCCCGGGCATGTGCCCAGACCTGGAATCAAACTGTGACCTCCTAATTCATGGGTCAACACTCAACCACTGAGCCACGCTGGCCGGTCCGGGCTGGACATGTTGAGACCTCCGTCACTGGGTTTTCTGCGCATTAAGTCCACGGCACCGAGGGTTTGTCTCATTCCCACCTCTCGTTTCTACCCAGGGCGGCCTCTCGGCAGCCCCCGCCCGGGCCGTGTCCGCTGTGAAAAACATGAACCTGCCCGAGATCCCGCGGAACATCAACATCGGTGACCTCAACATCAAAGTCCCCAACCTGTCCCAGTTCGTCTGAGGGGTGAAGTCTCGGCTGAACTGGAGGCCTTGAGACCAGCAGAGCCAAGCCAGTCCCACGACAGAACACACCTGCTCCCGGGAGACAAGCCTCGGACCTGACGCGCTACCGGGGAGTGGGAGGGGAGCCCTGTGTCACTGTGGAGTGCTCCGGTCTCACATGCCGGTCTCTGACGCATGTGGCCACTGCAGATGTGAGGAGGCCCTGGCTCCCCTAGTCAGGGGATCAGTGTGTCCAAGTCACTCTCCCCCTCTCCCTCCCACATGCAGCCGTTCCCAGGGTTTGGGGTTGTATTGAGAGGCCCACCCGCTTCCCAGGACCCCCACTAGGACCTTGTCCGCCTGGAGTCTTCTTCCTTAGCAGCACGAGGCGTCTGGTCCAGTCGCATGTGCTTTTGCCGGTGCGGTGCCACGGCTGGCAAAGGGCTGCCCTTCAGCTCTGGGATGTGGTGAGTGGCAGGCAAGGGCCTGCTGGCTCTGCTAGGTTGGCAGCCCAGAGTCCTTTCCTGGCCACGCTTTCTGGTTACCCTCCTGCCACGAGCCTGGTGCGTCCCCACCACATTCCTGCTAACTAGGGGAGCACCCCACACGGCACCTCTCCAGCCCAGCCAGAGGCGTCCCCCGTCAAAGGGGAGTGGTTTTGTGTCTGTAGAAGCTGAAGGCAGTGTATGGAGCATCTCAGAGTTACGACTCTTTCTGGGTTTAAAATACAGTGTCCTCATGAGGAGCAGACGGGTCTGTCGCTGTGTTATGAATGATGAGTCTTTCTCCGGACAGGAAACCCACGGCCATCCGAACCAGCTTCTGGAGCATGAGAGCCTGGGCCGGGGCCAGGGTGGGGGCATGGGAAGCCACTGGCTGAGACTGGTGGCGGCAGCGTCTTCCGCCCCGTGTGCGAGGGTCCTCCCTGAGCTCTGTATGGCACACCTTGTTCCCGCAGGCGACGTTCTCGCAGAGCTGGCTTTGGGACCTGTACACGGACCTGTGCTCAGATCCCTTCCTTCGGTTCATTCAGAGCTAAAACGGCTCCTCGGAGGAGTGCCGTCGCTCCTGCAGGCGTCAGGTCTCAGGGACGGTGTAGGGCTGCCTTGAGATTAGGGAGCTCACCGCACCGTCATGGCGCCCACTGGCTGGGGGACCCAGACTGGTTCCTCAGGCCTCCTGATGCTGTCACAGCGCCCTGAGAGATGGTGCCCAGCAGGGCCATGTGTCCAGACCACGTCACTTCCCTCTTCAGTCTTTTCTAATTTTTTAAAATTGATTTTTGAGAGAAAGGGAGAGTGTGCAGAAGCGGGAGAGAGAAGAGAAAGAGAGAGGGGGGAACATTGATTTGCTGTCCTGCCACCCATGTATGCATTCATTGGTTGATTCTTGTATGTGCCCTGACTGGGGATCAAAGCCGCAACCCTCGCGTGTTAGGATGATGGTGTAACCAACTGAGCTCCCCGGCCAGGGCCTCTTCCCTCTTTGGATGGTGGTTCCTGTGGCCCATGGTCCTCTGTCTTTCAGATCCTCTCTGGTAACCTCAGAGGTGGGCTGTGTTAGAAGCCCTCTTACGTCAGAACAGGGGAATGTAGGCGGCGATATCTGATTTTGAAGGGTTTAATATTTTTACAGACATTTTAGCACATTCACATCCCTTTCTCTCCCGTTCATTCGTTTATTCGTTCGTTTGCCGAGTGTGAAGTAGGAACAAAGGGAGGAAACCGGTGTTTATTTTGCGCCTGCTGGGACGTGGCTGAGCAGGACCCTTCCACAGTCCTTACGACAGACATCTCCGCTTTCCGGGTGAAGACAGTGGGACTCAGAGAGGCCAGGTAACCAGCTCTCGGTCACACAGGGCTACGAATCGAGCCTGCCGAAGTCTTTTTCTTTTCCACTGCTCACGATGGCTTCTCCCAAGTGTATCTTTTTTCTTATAGATAAGGGAACAGTCTCACAGAGGTTAAGTAGCTTCTCACAAACATTAAAAACGGGCCTGGTTTTCTGAAGTGGCCGTGGGCAGCATCGTGGAGTGGGAGCTGGAAGGCCTGCTGTGCCGCGTTGAAGTGATGAGGAAACGGAAGCTGGGGGGTTCAGTGTGTTGAATGTCACAGAGCGAGAGCCAGGTCCTTTTTTAATTTTATTTATTTTTTTAATCCTCACCCGAGGATATTTTTCCATTGATTTTTAGAGAGATGGAAAGACAGAAACATTGATGTGAGAGAAACACATTGATTAGTTGCTTCTTGCACAAGCCCAACCAAAGCCTGGGCTGGGGAGGAGCCTATAGCCAAGGTATATGCCCTTGACCGGAATTGAACCCGGGACCTTTTGGTCCACAGGCCAGCACTCTACCCACTGAGCCAAACTGGCTATGGCCAGGTCCCTTTTCTGGATTTGTTTGGGTTTAACAAGTTAACAGCAGGAAGCAGTGTCTTGGCAACCCTGGGATAGTCTTCAGAGGTTTTGCTGCTGGAAACCAGTGGTTCCCACAAGCCCTTGGCTGGTCCTGTAGATTCCACCAGTGGGCACCCCAGCAGCACCCCGCACACCGCCCCTAAGATGGCGCACACTTTAGCCCAGCTTTGTGATTGGAAAACTCGATCCCGTTGGGCAAGCCACGGTCATTATGAGTGAAGAGAAACCCTCGTGGGCCCGATGTTGGCGAGGGGTAGGTCCTGCTGCTGAGGGATGTCCGTTATGGAACTGGGCTGGGTCTGAAGGTGGGAGTCCTTGGCCCCGGACGGTGTACGCAGCATTTCCTAAAGTGGTGCTGAATTCTGGCTTCTAGGTTCTCAGTGCTCCTGCCACCGATCAAAGTCTAAAAACCCGTCGGTGTGCAGTTTCTAAGTGCCTGTGGGCACCAGCCCAGGTGCAGGCAGTGAAGGTGGATGAGGCTCTGCTTGTGGAGCATGGAGACGATTGTGGAGCCTGGACCGTGTTCTGTGGCATATTTAAAGGATAATACATTTTCCGCCCCCAGCCGACCTCATCAAGCGCTCCCAGCAGCCTGTCTCAGTTCAAACGGCCATCACAAAAGTACCACCGGCTGGGAGGCTTACACAACAGACATTTCTCAGTGCTGCAGCTGAGCAAGGTCAAGGTGCCGACGGATGCAGTGTCCTGGGGACCCTGCTGCTTGTTTCATAGCTGATGGCGGAGGTAGGAAGCTCTGTCCCCGGTAAAGGCTCCAGTCCCATCATGGGGGCTCTACCCATGACCTCACCCAAACCTCGTCACTTCCCTAAGTCCCACCTCCAAGCGCCTTCACCTTGAGGATTAGACTTGAGCATGTGGATCCAGGGGGACACATGCCTTCGGCCCATACAACACACTAATTACCCCCACGCCCCCTGGGCTGGTCATGGCCCTGTGCTGGTCACATTGAGGATGAGGTCAGAGTATCCTGTCTTCTCAAGTTCCTGTTATTCAGGCCTCTGCCAGGGAGGAGCCAGCCCTCCCCCCGCCCTCCCCCTCTACACACCCCCTCTACACAGCCGCCCTCCCCCACCCCCTCTACACAGCCGCCCTGGAGAGGCCCTCTCTGGCCCCACAACTATAAGTAACACCAGGCTGCTGGCCGAGTCCTGTGTTAGGGACCAGCCCTCGGCAGTTTCCTGAGTGTGGTCTCTGTCCGTGGCTTTCCAAAGAGGATGCAGCAGGGACGGTGCCTGAAGGTGGCCGTGAGCCACTTAAGTAATGGAGACGTGGGGTGGGGCGGGTCGGCTCCCAGCGAACATCCTGGCCTTCAGCCTCCAATCCTCTCACTACTGTGGTCGTTGCAACCGAGTGTGCACCAGCGTGTGTCGGTGCTCACGGGCCGGGGGGCTGCCCTTGTGGCTCAGACCTTGGCCTCGGAGCCTGGAGGTTCCAAACCTGCAGCGTTGAGGCCGAAGGTGGCAGGCATGCAAACAGGCCCCCTTCAAGGGAGCAGTTCCATGGAAGTGATTCACCTTTTCCAAAAGACGGCCTTCTTCCCTATTTCAGTGATGAGTGGTTCAAAGAGGAAAAACACTCATGTCGTTCAAAAAGTAAGATAACGAAAGCTGTTCAGCCAGATTCGCCCCGAGCCTCCAAACCACTGCACACCCTCCCCACTCCCCCATTCCTGGGGGAAGCAGGTGTTTCCCATTTAAAGGATTGAGGCGTTCCTGCTTTCTTATTGCAGGAGCCTCCCATGTGAAACGGCACCCCCCTTTCAGGCCTTGCTCTGCCTCCCTTTTCCAAGGACTCGGACGTACTGGGTGTTTGCTCAGCGCTGTGGGCAGATGTCCGCCAGCCGGCCGGGAACCTGGGCGTGGGCCGGAGAGGAAGCCAGTGGCCATCCCAGAGGGATGGTCGGAGCCATGGGGGCGAGCGATGTGGCCACGGGATGAGCGGCAAGGGTTGGCCCAGCCCGTGGGGAGGGGAAGTGAGAGGAGAGTCTAGACCAGCGGTTCTCAGCCTGCCTAATGCCACCACCCTTTAGATACAGTTCCTCGTGTTGTGACCCAACCATAAAATTATTTCGTAGCTACTTCATAACTGTCACGTTGCTACTGTGATGAATCGTCATGTAAATATCTGATATGCAGGATGTATTTAGGCGACCCCTGTGAAAGAGTCCTTTGACTGCCAAAGGGGTTGCGACCCACAGGTTGAGAACCGCTGGTCTAGACAGGGAAGACTTCAGGTCCTGGGAGGACTTTCAATGGGAGGAGCCTCTCCTGGGCATGCAGCTGCCCCCACCAGGCCCCCCAAGGGAGGCAGCGAAAGGAGGGACTCGGAAGGGTTGGTTCGGGCTGCGGGGTGGCTGTGTAAGAATGCGGGTCGCAGTCCAGCTCTGGGCACAGGGCCTTGGAACTCCTGCCTCGGGGGGCGCTTGTGGGGTTACACAGGCTGGAGGTGGCCCACCGAGGGCTCCACCGACACGGGCTGCACCGTATGGGTTTTGCAGAGGGAAGGGGAGTCAGTGGCGATGCAGTGCACGGGGGAGTTTGGTACGTGGGCCTCAGGTCCTGGCGGAGGCGGAGGGGGACAATGGCTGTTGGCCTGGCCCGCCAGTGGGGTCCCGGGCCTGTTGTAGAGGCCGCCTCTGGGTAAAGCTGTGGGGGAAGCGGTAGGGTCCCTGGAAGCTTCCCTTACGAAGAGGAGTGTGAAGACAGAAGAGCACCTCATGATGGTGGGACCAGCAGTGTGGGAGGCAGCCTGGGCCTGCCCCTGGAGCCAGCAGGGAGGCAGAGGCCCTGTGGCCACGCAGACCTGGCTGAGGGTGGGGGTCCTGTAGGCGCTGCCTACACACTGCCCTAAAAAATGGGGTCTTTGGCCTTCTCAGGAGCAAACCCCACATTTTCCCTCAACTCGGACATCAGCCTGGCCTGGGAGCACCTGAGATGGGACGCCCTGCCCCTTAGGGGCCCCCCCTCCCCCCCCCCGTCTCGGAGGGCAGATGGAGCTTGTCTTCCACACAGAGCCAGGGCCTAACCTGTGTACGTTTTCCTTGGCACAGGTGACAGCCTAGCGCAGGCCCGACCCTGAGGGCAACCTCCAAACATTAACCAACCAGCGAGGCTCAGGCACTGACCAATCAGAGTGGAGGTACCAGATGGGGAGGTGAGGGCATGCCTGGTGGTCCCTGTTGGTTCTGCCCCCAGAACCCCATCTCTCCTGAGACAGCAGAGAGACCCTGGGGACTTCCAGGTCTGCGGCTGCTGCAGTTCAGTTCTTCGCCGCCGCCCCCCCGCCCCCCCCCCCGCCCCCGCTCCTCCCCTCCACCACCCAGGGGCAGGAGGCCAGATAAGACCCTGCAGGTTGAATGTGTGCCTTGCTGAATTAGTGCATCTCCTCCAAATCAAGCCCTGTGGTGGGAGGGGCAAGGGGCCTTCTCGCGCCCCATCTCTGGACCCTCATAAGCTGGCAACGGAACTGGAGGCCGAAAGGTGGCCATGAGCCCAGGGCACTGCCGCTGCTGAAGCCCCTGCTTTGCCTGGGCAGCCTGGGAGCGCGGCTCCCCTGGCCTCGGTTCTGAGCACTGGGCACCGGTGCCCTTCCCTTGACCCCTCTCCAGACCTCCGAGAGGCCCCCAGCGGGCCGTGGCCACTTGCTCTTGCTGTGTCTGACGTGAAGAAGGCAGCATGTGAATCTGGGGGTGGTCCTTGCTTGCTAGGGACGTGCCTGTGTAACGGAGGCCAGCCGGGATTTGAACTGTCAGCTGCTAAGCCAGCGTTTTGGAACTTTGTGTGGCTGGGAGGTATGGCAGGAAGGAGGTGGCTTCCTCTCATTTGGGGCGTTTTCTGCTGAAATCCCCCCTCATGCAGGTCCCAGCCACCGCCTGCCTCTCCATCAGCTGGGCCCTGGCTAGTGCCAGCCAACCCATTGGCTGTTTAAAGTTTACTCCGATGTTACCGGATTGGAGGGAATTCCCTGGGTCCAAACTACCAAACAGGCTGGCGTCGCCGTGACGCTGCCTGGCATCAAGCTGCACCTGGCCCCGGTTGACAGCAGGAACGCCGGCCTTCCTGGAAGGCCCCTCCCTGCACCACTGCGCTCCAGGTCACACCCTGCCAGGTGGCCCTGCTCCCAGCCCCAGCCCAGCCCAGCTCTGTGCTGCCCTGGCCTGCACGTGATGCCTTGTGATCACGTGTCCTCACAGGTGGTCCTTTCGCTCCGAGCCTGCGGTCCCCAGCTTTGCCCAAGTGGCAGCACTTGGGGAATTGGCCTGGCCGTGGTGTGAGCCGAATGAATGTTAAGTCGTCGTAACCACCGTCCTGTCACTGGTTGGTCTCTCCTTTCACGGTCCCTCCACAGCCCTCCCAGGCAGAAAGGGACCATGTCCTCAGCCCTCAGATCCGAGTCCCAGGGCCCTGAGCTGGTCTCTGGGAGGAGGGGAAAGACCTCCGGTCTACACGTCTCACAGTTCATCCATCGAGGAGTAGCTGCTCTGTCACGTCGTCTTCACCAAACCCCGTGAGGCCAAGTGCGATTCAGAGAAGCTACTTGCCCGGAGGAGTCATTCGCTAATAATTCCCCCGGCCAGTTACAAATCTTGACCACTAATGGCCACTGTCCACACCCTCCTCCCCAAAGCCCACGGGGAGTAGCCCAGCTTCTGAGAGGCAGACCCTGACAGGAACCCTTTCCTGAAACCTCTGTCCACACGTAGACCCCAGGCCCCCCAGAGGCCAGGAGAGGGCGGCAGTGGCCCCACTTCTGTGGACAGCCAGTCCTAGGGGCCAAGATTGGTGCAAGTCTGAGTATCAGGGAGAGAACCATCCGACTCCCAGGGCGGGCGGGCCTCTTCCCCAAACAGCTTGGGGCCGCTGGGAGGCGGCAGGAGCACTGGATAGGCCATGACCCCAGCCTCCTGAGGGTTACAAAGGGGAGACATTCCAGGAGCCTGCAGCCCAGGATCTGCTGGTCATGGGAGGCGGGGCGTGGGGAAGAAGGTGGGTAGTGGAGGCCTCTGGACTGAGAAGGGGCCAGGCTGCCCAGTGTCTGGGGTTTCAAAAGGGAATTCTACAAAAGGTCTCAGGCTGCCAGGGCGAGAGGAGGCAGCCCAGGCAGGTTGAAGCAGGTCTCCGACGTGCGATGTTCTCTGCTGCTGGAGGGTGTGTGCCTTAGCTGAGCCAGCGGGGAGCGGGTGGAGGTGCCGGGGGAGAGGCTGGGGGGCACCCCGCTGGGTGTAGTGGGTCCATATGTCCAGGTCCTAATACCCGGAGCCTGTGAACGTGAGCTTGTTTTAAAAAGGAGTGTGGGGTGGGATTAAGGGTCCAGGGATGAGGTCACCTCGGGTTACTCAGGTGAGCCCTAAGTCCAGTGACAGGTGTCCTTCCGAGTGACACGGAGGAGGCGACCCCGTGACCACAGGGGCAGAGCCTGGAGTGACGCAACCATAGCCGAGGACCCCGGAGCCACCACGGGCTGGAAGAGCCCCCGCAGGACCCTCCCCTGGAGCCTGCAGAGGGAGCAGGGCCCTGCTGGCGCCTTGTCTCAGACTTCCGGCCCCAAATGGCAAGAGGTTAACTTCCTGTTGCTTTAAGCCCCCCAGTTTGCGGTACTTTACTACGGAGTCGGCGGCCTCAGGATGGGCAGAAGGGAGATGCAGAGGGTGACAGACGGAGGGAGAGGGGGAGGGAGGCATGCAGAGGCCTGGAGCTCTTGGGTCGGAGAGAGGGACCTAGGAGGGGGAAAGAGGGGGCCCAGGAGGGGGACCCGGGACAGGCAAGGCCCTGGGAAAGGACACGGGAAGGGTGGCCGAGGAGGCCAGCGACAATTCCTAGGGAAGGAGACTGATGCCCCAGGGAGCGGCCGGAGGGGACAGGAGCGAGCCCCCAGGTCAGAGACATTGGCACACAGCGTCCTTGCAGGTGAGGTTGGTAAGCTGCCCACACCTCCTCTCCCATAGTCTCACAGCAGCCCTGTGAGGACCTGCCCCCACTTTCCAGATAAAGACGGTGAAGACTCCGGGTGGCCCAGCTCCTAAGGGTCAGACCCTGACAGGAAGCCACCTGTCTGGCTGCAAACCTGGCCTCCTGGGCACCATGCCTGCCTGCCTGCAGGAGGCTCCCAGGTGAGCGGTCAGTGCACAGGGGTGGGGGACCCGAGGGGTCACTGAGGGGAGCCCACCCCGAGGCACAGGGCTCCTGCCGCACCCCCTGACCCCACCCCCACCACCCCCCGCCTCCGGTCCTCTGTCCCTCCGCCGCCCTGGCCCCTGGGCCAGCTTACATCAGCAGGCCCTGTCCCACTTCCGGCCCTGCCAACACAGCTTGTTCTAAAAGCTGCTCTTTGTCTTTTTTTTCCCCTCAAAAAATGTGTTTTTAATCAATTTCATACTAGAACCCATACTGAAGTCTTGAAAACAGCAGCAATAAGAAATAAAAATAAAAAACCTCGGCTCCAGGAAGCGCTGACTCTAGCACCATCCTCTCCAGCCCAAGCAGCCGCCCCTCCTTGCCCCCCGAATGTCCACTAACCCCCGCCTCATGGGAGCCCCTCCACCCCTGCAGCGCCCTGCCCCTCCTCCTGCCCTCCGGCCTCCGGACCCTCCCCCGGCTGCTCCCCAGACTGCCGGAGGCTCCCTGTAAAAGCAGGTCCATCCGTGCCCTTTTGTCAACATCCATGGAACCTAAACTCCTTGGCAGCACATCTGAGGCTCCAGTGTCCAGGCCCCGCCCACCCCGCTCACGCCCCTGCGTGCACCTGACCCCCTGCCTTTGTGTGTGCTGGTCCCTCTGCCCTTCAGGCCAATGCCACTCAGTCCTCGAGACTCAACCCCACGAGTCCCCAGTGTGCGCTGACCCTCCCGGCCCTTGCCAGGCGCAGAGTGGCGCTCCTCCCCGCTGTCAGTTCTGTGGGATTGGTGCACTGTCCGCCCAAAACGTGCCAAGTCCTGTGCCAGGCGCCGCCGGGGCACAGGGAAACGGTACAGACTCACTCCTGCGCTGTTGCCCGGGAGACCGTGAAGACAGGTACCACCTCATCCCAGCAGAGCTGGGGCCTGCAGGTAAGGTGTGCTCCTGAAATGCTTGTTGACCGACTGACCGACCAGATGAGTGAGTGGGTAGCCATAGCCCTTCGCACTCCTGGCCTCCGTTGAATGGCCCCTTGGCAGTAGGCGCTCAGTTCTCAGACACGCTCCCCAGGGAGAGGGAAGCGTGTAGGGAAGGGGCAGTGAGTGCTTGGGGGAGCCTGGGAGTCCACACTCTGATCTCATGGGGACAGGGAGGGGCCTGGAAGTGGGTGCCCCTGTCCCAACCAAGGGACTCCAGCTTGCAAAGGGGGGTGCCTGGAGCTGGCCCCTCCCCACCCTGGGACCCAGCATTACCCCGAAGGGCTCTGTCCCGCAGCCTCAAGCGTGGAGGACAGGCTGGCTACGCGGCCCACATGGGACGGGCAGGGCTGAGTCCCTACCACCTCCCCCTTCCCCATGCTTTCCGGTCTCCTTTTCTTTCTTTTTATAAAAATATGTATTTTTTATTGATTTTAGAGAGGAAGGGAGAGAGAAATATCAGTGATAAGAGAGAATCATTGATAAGCTGCCTCCTGCACACCCCCACTGGGGATGGAGCCCACAACCCGGGCATGTGTCCTGACCGGCAATCGAACTGTGACCTCCTGATTCATAAGTTGACCCTCAGTTTCTGAGCCACGCCAGCTGGACTCTGGTCTCCTTTTTAAAATAGTATTGTCATGGTTTTGGTGGTGGTGGTGGCTACTACAAAACTAGTATATGTTCTAACAATTCAAGGAATACCCAGGTGCATAGACAAAAAGTAGTCTCTCCCTGCCTTTGTGTATTCTGGTCCCTCCACACCCTCCTCCCTCCCTCCTGCAACAAGTTGACTCACTGAGGCCAGCTAGGCTCACCACTCGGCACGTGTTCCCGCCCTTATCCCAGCCTCTTGACACCACACAAGTGTACAAGCACCCTGAGTGCTTGTGAAGATGGGACCATAGTCCAAGTATTACTTCGGCACTTGCTTTTAAACTTAGAAAACGGACTGTGGACACCATTTCAAAGCAATGTGTACAGAATTAACTCATTCTGACTGGTGTGTAGTTTTCCTGTAGGCCTTTAAGTTCTGGTTGGGTTCCCTTGAGCTTAGGGCAGGGGTGGGCAACCTTTTTGTGAGTGCGCGCCAAAACCAGCAAAATCTCTGACTCAAAATTCTTCTGCGTGCCAACCCTAATTTTTTGAGAACATGTTACACCTACTTGATATCGCTGAAGAACCTTGAAGAAATAATAAAATTCATTCGAGCGACAAAAACACAGTATATGATGATGATGAAAAATACATTTATTTTTTAATGTATACATGTACACTGATAGTCCGGCAGAAAACTTTATGACTCTGTTTGATCTTATCAGTGGGACTTTTGCTGCTGCATCACTGATGACAGAGATTTTACAGCAGGTTTATATTTCGTGACCTTCAGAGATACGCACGCGCTACTACTTTCATCCGTCAGGCTACTCCTATTATGAGACTTAACAAAATTCATCCCTGAGAACAAAGATTCACAAGCGTATGTGGGTGAAACCAAAACACTGGTCGGATCTAGGAAGGCAGGGAGAGTTGAGGCAGAGGCATAGAAATTGCTCTTCCCCTCTCTCGTCAATCCATGTCTATGGTCTCTAAGATAACTTGTTATGTAAAATTATTTATCTAAGATGCACCTACACTGAATTTATCTGAAAAGTAAAAAAGTCTATGTTAAGAAAAAAATTGTAAATGGAAGATTATAAGAGAGGGTTTCACGTATCAGCAAAAGTTAATGCCGTGCCATGTTTGGCACGGGTGTCAGGGGTTGCCCACCCCTGACTTAGGGTAAATTCCCCCAAAGCAGGGTCCCTGGGTTGAAGGATATATACATTTAAAGTTTTTATAATTTTGTATATATATACATATATTTTTAAAATATATTTTTTATTGATTTTTTACAGAGAGGAAGAGAGAGAGAGTTAGAAACATCGATGAGAGAGAAACATCGATCAGCTGCCTCCTGCACACCCCCTACTGAGGATGTGCCCGCAACCAAGGTACATGCCCTTGACCGGAATCAAACCTGGGACCTTTCAGTCCACAGGCGGGCGCTCTATCCACTGAGCCAAACCGGTTTCGGCTGTATTTATATTTTTTATTGATTACAGAGACGAAGGGAGAGAGAGGGATATAAACATCAATGAGAGAGAATCACGGATTGGCTGCCTCCTGCACGTCCCCCACTGTGGATGGAGCTTGAAACCCAGGCATGTGCCCTGACCGTAATCGGGAATCGGGAATCTGGAATCTAAGCGTAACCTCCTGGAGCTACACCGTCTGGGCTACGTATTTAAATTTTTAATGGGTTTTGCCGTTTGGCTTTCTCAAGGGGTCAGAGCAATTCTCTAGTGCGCCATGAACTGGTCATGCTGGCTGCCCCCACCCTGGCCAACTCCAGCTGTTATCAGTCATCTAAACCTTGGCCAGTATCATGGGCCAAAACTGACATCGAGGTTGTGTTTCCTGTGTTAACGTAAAAACATTCAAACCTGTAAAGAGTTTTTGGGAGTGCCCTAACCGGTTTGGCTCAGTGGCTAGAGCGTTGGCCTGTGGACTGAAGGGTCCCAGGTTCGATTCCTGGTCAAGGGCATGTACCTTGGTTGCAGACACATCCCCAATAAGGAGTGTGCAGGAGGCAGCTGATCGATGTTTCTCTCTCATTGATGTTTCTAGCTCTCTATCCCTCTCCCTTCCTCTCTGTAAAAAAAAATAATAAAATATATATATTTTTAAAAGAACTTGGTTTCCAAGGATTTAAAAAAAAAAATTGGGGGGAGTTTGAGCCAATCTGTCGACAGTTGCCAGGATAATGCTCCCGAGTAAGTATGGTGGTTTTTCATGTTGTTTTAAACATTACAATCAAAGGAGGAGACGTAAGTGGGTTACATGAAATCCACTGGTGATAGATTAGGGAGGTGGGAGAAAGCAAGGCGGGGGGGGGGGGTGTTGTGTGGGGGAGGAACTCTGGGATTGGATAAAAAGTTAAATGATAGACACGTGCTTCTTTTACTTAGGTGGGCGCAGGATCCTTTTGAAAAGTATATATATTTTATTGATTTTTTACAGACAGAGAGAGGGATAGAGAGTTAGAAACATCGATGAGAGAGAGACATCGACCAGCTGCCTCCTGCGCACCCCCCACTGGGGATGTGCCTGCAACCAAGATACATGCCCTTGACCGGAATCGAACCCGGGACCCTTCAGTCCGCAGGCCGACGCTCTAGCCACTGAGCCACACCGGTTGAGGCTGGGCTCAGGCTCCTTAACATCGACAATTAACATGATAACAATAACAGTGAAGGGATTTGTGGTATCTGTTCTGGGGCCCAGGGCATTTGGTTGAGCCCCAGAGGCAGGGAAGTTACTACTTATAACTTGACATTTCTCTGATACGTTATCGTAGATGCAAAAAGGACAATAGGCTCAGTTAAGGTAAAGATTGACCTTTGTCAGGGAAGATACAGGCTTAGGACATGACTACCCACCATCACTGCTTTTAGTTCAAGTTTTAATTTCAGACGGTCCTGTGTGGTGACGTTAGGTCTTTAAGTTTGCAAGACTGCCTGCCACACAGGCCTCCCGTGAGCTGGTCAGGTCCACATGTGGCCTTTTTTTTTGTCCACACCTGAATATGATTAAGGTTGAACATATTCTCATGTGTTGATTGACCTTTTTAAAAATTTCCTGTTCTGTGAGTTTGTTTCTTGTGTTTTTTTTTTTTTTTAAATAGGATCATTTATCATCCTCTGAGGTGACTTGAAATGTGACCTTTCATTCATTTAATTATTTATTTTTAATCCTCACCCAAGAATATTTTTCCATTGATTTTTAGAGAGAGGGAAAGACAGAGAGAAGCATCAATGTGAGAGAAACACATTGATTGGTTGCCTCCTGCATGAGCCCCAACCAGGGCCCAGGCAGGGGAGGAGCCCGCAACCCGGGCATGTGCCCTTGACCGGAATCGAACCCGAGATCCTTTGGTCTGCAGGTCAACACTCTATCCACTGAGCCGAACCAGCAAGGGCTTCCATGAGTTTTTAAAATCTAATCCTTTGCTCCGTTTTCAACTGTGGCATCTTGATTTATTTTTATTTTTTTAAAATATATTTTTATTGATTTCAGAGAGGAAGGGAGAGGGAGAGAGAGATTGAAACATCAATGATGAGAGAGAATCATTGATTGGCTGCTTCCTGCACACCCTCTAATGGGGATCGAGCCCACAACCCGAGTATGTGCCCTTGACCAGAATCAAACCTGGGACCCTTCAGTCTGCAGGCCGACGCTCTATCCACTGAGCCAAACCAGCTAGGGCTTGATTTACTTTTAAATCGCCTTATAGGGCCTTTCTGAACATTATTGGTATTAATCCTTTGTTTTATGTGTTGCAACTATTCCAGTCCAGTGTGATAGTGTCTTTTGCCATAGAGAAGCTTGTATATACTTAACTTATCTTTAACTCTTGGTTGCAGCAATTTGAAAACATACTGAAAAGTAAGAAGGGTATGATGAAGTCACACTGCCCAGCTCTGAGCTCCAGCAGCGATGGATAGAGATAAGGTCCGCGCCCAGTAGGAAGTTTTCCTTTTGACGTTGCTGGAGGTGGGTTTTGCAATGCGGAGATTTTTGCTTTTATGTAGTCAGGTTTCTCAGTCTTCCTTTTTGTGGCTTCCGAGCTTTGTGTCATACTTAGAGAGGTTTTCCAGCTCCACGGTTACTAATGAAACAAAACAGATTCTCTGGGACTTGTAAAAACATGGTTTATTGTGTCCTAAATGGTGATATAGTATGTTTTCACATGCAGGACCATAAATCATTTAACCAATTCCCAGTTACTGAGCCATAAGGTTGTTTCTGAAGTTCCCCTACTTTATTTTTAATTGGTTTTTAGAGAGAAACAACATTCAGTGGTTGTCCCTCAGGGATTAAACCCACAACCTTTGCATATCAGGACAATGCTCTAACCAACTGATTTCCCCCTATTTTTTTTTCTTTCTTTATTTTTTATTTTTCCCCCTATTTTTTAGAAATATATTTTATTGATTTAAGAGATGAAGGGAGGGAGGGAGGGAGGGAGGGAGAGAGAGAGAGAAACATCAATGATGAGAGAGAATCATTGAATCATTGATTGGCTGCCTCCTGCACACCCTCCACTGCAGACCAAGCCCGCAACCCGGGCATGTGCCCTGACTGGGAATCGAACCTGGGACCCTTCAGTCTGCAGGCCGACTCTCTATCCACTGAGGCAGAACGGCTAGGGCTACCCTATTTTTAAATCATGCTGAATTGAGCAGCCAGCCCCGACTTCGATATTTCATGTGGATTATTTCAAAGCAAACCCCAGGCAGCAAATGATTTCATACATAAACATAAAAGGGTTTACTTTTTTTTATTTAAAAAATATATTTCATTGATTTTTTTACAGAGAGGAAGGGAGAGAGATAGAGAGCCAGAAACATTGATGAGAGAGAAACATCGATCAGCTGCCTCCTGCACACCTTCCACTGAGGATGTGCCCACAACCCAGGTACATGCCCCTGACTGGAATCGAACCTGGGACCCTTCAGTCCGCAGGCCAATGCTCTAGCCACTGAGCCAGACCGGTTAGGGCAAGGTTTTACATTTTTATATCATAAAATGTGTTAATCCTCCAATCTTTCCGTCTTTCACTTTTAAGTGTATTTATATTTTGAATAAGCAGCATATTCACATTCAAAAGAATAAAAGAGCCCTAGCTGGTTTGGCTCAGTGGATAGAGCAACGGCCTGCGTATTGAAGGGTCCCGGGTTCGATTCCAGTCAAGGGCACATGCCCAGGTTGTGGGCTCGATCCCCAGTGGGGAGCGTGCAGGAGGCAGCCAATCAATGATTCTCTCTCACCATTGCTGTTTCTATCTCTCCCTCTTCCTTCCTCTCTGAAATCAATAAAAAAGTATTTTTTTAATTAAAAATTACTATCTGTGGACCTGAATTGAAAACTGAGAGATTATCTCAGATTATCCAAGTGGAGGCCATGTAATCACCAGGACCCTCAAACGTAGAAGCAGGAGGCAGGAGAAAAGCTAATGTCAGAGTGATGTGATTATGTAACCGGACAACCACTGGGTCCGCGCTGCCTGTCACTACTTGAGCCAGTGAAGCAGGGACAGGGTTGAACCATATGTGGGCATTTATCCCAATCCTGCCCGCTGCATGGGAGGGAGCAGGCCTGCTCTGCAGCCCCCATAAGCCAGCTGCTTATACGGGGCTGGACAAGGATTACCTGGGGAGGTAGGAGGCTGGGTGGGACTCCACTGTTTGGGCAACAAGATTGTTCATCTTTCCATGATGATAGGCAGTTCTCGAATGAGAATGGTTCCAAGGTTGACTCCCAGGTTCACGGCTGGCTCCCAGGTCTGGGGGCTTACAACTCCCAGCCAGGTCAGCATGTCCTTTCTTTAACCAACAATCATGGTTAACAGAGCTTAATTAACATTTCCCATATCACAGCTAGTGCCCAGTATAGCCAGAAATATTTCCCATAACCATCGCTAGTCCCCAATATAGCCAGGTTAATATTTCTTGATATACTATAGCTTGATTAACGTTTCCCATAAACATAGCTGTCCCCAATATAGCCAGGTTAATATTTCTTGATATACTATAGCTTGATTAACGTTTCCCATAACCATAGCCAGAAAGACTGGACTGGCCGCTCGCTGGCTTTGAAAACGGCAGGGGCCACAAGCCAAGGAATGTGGGCTCCAGAAGCTGGAAAAGGCAAACAAACAAACACACACGATGCTCCGTGGGTGGCCCAAAGAAAGCCTTGCGGGGAGGCCCTGGAGGGTAGCCTGTGGGGCCCATTGTGGCCTTGACTTAACAGAACTGCAAGACGAGAAGTGTGCCGCCCGCCCGTTTTGAGTTTGTGTTCATTTGGTTACAGCAACCACAGGAAGTGAGCCCTGATACCATCTGGGGCTGCCCGGCTTAAAGATGCACGGAGAACGGACGCCCCGTCCCTGCCCGCGCGGCCCCTGGAAGCAGATGGGGTGAGAGACGCGTCCCCTGGCTCCAGTCACTTTATTGGTAGGTCCAGCTTCCTGCTCCTGCTGCCTTCTTTCTGATGAGGCCCCCAGGTCACGAAAGCTAAGTTCACGTCCCGGTCCCCGGCAAGATTTAGTTATCTGGAACCCCCACCTGCGGGGTGGGTGGGACGTGCGGGTTCTTTTCCTGAATGAGTGGGGCTTCCCCCACCCCAGCTGGAAGGGCTGGGCTCCGTGCCCCACCCCCAGTAGCAGATGCTGTCCAGATGTGGAGGGGCGGGGCCCTGGGCTCCGGCCACCGGAGGACTCAGTGTTGGAGTTGGGGGGAAGCAGGCGACCAGGAACCACAGAGCCATTCGGGGTCCTGCGAGGCTGGCCGTCCCGTCCTGGAGCAGCAGGCAGGCGAGTCCAGGCGCGCGTGTGGGCGGCGACCTGAAAGGGTTAATCCGGGAGGGGTAGTGGTCGGGTCAGGTTACTTCCCTTTAAAAAGCCTGGGAAAGGAGGGGACGGCCCTGGTGTGGCGTGCGGGTGGCTGGTCCGCTCATCCTCCCGGAGCGGGCTCCGGTGGCCTAGGCAAGTGGCACGGGTGGCGGGGCACAGGGCTGTCGGGGAGCCTCAGCGGTAGTGCAGGGAGCCCCACGTCTCCTGCCCACGCCCCCTTCTCGGGCGGGCACACTGAGAGCCAAGAATCCCTTTGGCCAAGATTCAGCTGCTCCCTCTTCTTGGCCCCCCTGGAGAGGTCCCCCCCACCCAGGGCAGGGAGGGGGCTGCTGGATCTTCTGGGGGAGGAGAGGCGGGGAGACCTGGCTGGTGGAGGACTGCGCCCGCTGGCTCTGCGGCTGGGTGATGGGACCGGTGGGACGAAAGGTGACTGCACTGAGGCCGTGCTCTCCCTGGGAGTGCGCCCAGAGGGAGGGAGGAAAGACAACCCCAGGGGTTGGGCCGCTGCCAGAGGAGATGGCCCAGGGCCTCTGCTGGGACCTTTGAAAGTGGCCTCTGTCTAAACTCTAATGCCCTTCCCTGGCCCGCGGGCAAGAGGGAAGGCAAGAGAGAAGGAGCTCTCGTTCTTAAACAGCCACTTTACAATCCCCGTCCCCCTCTACCCTTGCAGCCACCCCATCAGGATGGGGGTTTCCTGGTGCAGGAGGAGGCTCCGGGATTGTGGGGTTCTCCCTGGGGAGACGTCAAAGTTCCCACTATCCCTGCCTTTGTTCTGGGGAGAGGTCCTCCAAATGGGGCCAGTGGGGTCCTTACCCTGCACCCCCAAACCCCCAGCAGCGCAGCAGGCAGGGGCCCATGTGAGCCCTGGCCTGGGTTTTGTGACCTGAATCCCCTCCTCCCACCATCCCAGCCCCCAGGGACCACACCAGCTGGGTAGGGCCCTAGGGCGGGCAGAGCACTGGTCTCAGTCACATGGAGGTCTGATTGTGGCCGAGTGTCTATGGATCTGGATCCCTGGGCCTCCGGGTGTTCACCTGTAAAAGGGGAGTTGGACCTGATGGGCCCTCGGGGCATCTGTGTTCTAGGTGGAGCCATGGTGGGGTGAAGCAAGATGTAGCCCAGAGGAAGTGGGGATGTGCCTCCCGGGTTATCACCCTGCCAGGTGTGTCCCCTTCCTGTGGTCTCGAGCCCTCGCGGGCGCTGCGCAGTAGAAAATGGGGGAGGAGGCAGGGTGCATGGGAAGATGCTTGAGGAAGCATGTGTAGTTAAGCCTGTAGAACATGCCAGTAACCAGCTGTGGTCCTTGGGCAAGACACTAACCTCTTTGTGCCTTGGTTTCTCCAGCTGCCAAATGGTGGCGATTGTCTCAGTAGGGGGTATAGTAGGTGCTCAGTTAAACAGATGGGCATTGCCAGGCAGGATCTACAGCCCAGGATGGCTCCTCCATGGGTGGTGCCCTTCTCCCCCCACCCCACCAGGCCCCTCTGAGTCTTTCCTCCTGAGGGCCCTGCATTGGGTTTCAGAGGCTGAGACCAGAGCTGACCTCCCTGCAGGGGGCCTGCGGAGGTTCTCACAGGATGACAATGTCCGAGGCTCCCAGAGGAAGCACCCTGGGGGCTGGCCCCGGCCCAGGCTCATGCAGCTGGGGTGGAGGCTGCAGAAGCCTGGAGAAGGTCAGAGGCCAGAGAGGACCCTGAGCTGGGGCCCCAGCCTAGTCTTTGCCCCGCACTCACTGCTCCTTCGGAGCAGACAGGTGGGCTTTAGGCTCCCACCTTGCTCCCAGCTCCCCTAGCCCTGCGGCTGACAGGATGGGGGAAAGGGGACGGGGTGAGTGTGATGAGCTTGCTCAAGGCCCCAGTGGCCAGTGAGGGAGCCTGTAGCTCACAGTACCTTGCTGCTTGCTGGTCCTCCCGCCATAGCCCCTCCAGGCCCCTGGCATTTTCAGAAGGCAACCTGTCCCCCCCACCTCTGAGACGAAGCTGCCTTCTCCCCTTCAGGTGATGCCTTCTACACGTGTGACTCTGCCTTAAATATTCTCTTGCGTGATCGTTGTCAACCTTAATGTATCTGTTTTAAATTTGGAGTAACTTTTGTTCTCTGGACCAAAACTTAGACAGGGCAGACATATGTGAGCCCCTGGGAAAGCGCTTTGGTTGAGATGGGGCTGGAGGTACTCGGTTCCTCCCGAGTCAGATGAGCAGTAACAGGAACACACCTCTTGTTCCCCTGAGGAGAGGTTCCACTCCACCCCCAGCACGCGGGATGGAGCAGTGATTCCCAAAGTGGGTGTGGCCACGCAAGATGATTTTAGGCGTCACCCAGAGGAATGGTGTTCAGTCAACAGTCATGAGCTGAAACATGTAACGGAAAAAATGCAACGTTAACACGTGCAGCCATCATCTCGTGGCCGTTATTGCTCAGAAGGAGAGGAAGTCATGAACTGATTTACAGGAAAATGTTGTCATGTGCAGGAGGCTCACAGATATGGCAAAGCTCAGAAAGGTTGTGTGCACAACCTGGGACCCCAGGGAGAGGGGATGGAGGGAACACCTCTCCCCAGGATCAAGGGGTTGAATGACGCTGAATTCCATCTTTAGCCACCGTCTCTCTTCTTACTGATGCATTTGCTTGATAAGTATGTGTGGCCCCCAGTGTGTACTAGGCGCTTGTGTACTTAGTAGTATGTGTGGCCCCCAGTGTGTACTAGGTGCTTGTGTACTTAGTAGTTAGTTTGTGTAGCCCCCAGTGTGTACTAGGCGCTTATGTACTTAGTAGTATGTGTTGCCCCAGTGTGTACTAGGCGCTTGTGTACTTACGTGTTGCCCACTGGTGTGTACTAGATGCTTGTGTACTTATGTGTTGCCCCCCCCGTGTGTACTAGGCACTTGTGTACTTATGTGTTGCCCCCCATGTGTACTAGGCACTTGCGTACTTATGTGTTGCCCCCCGTGTGTACTAGGCACTTGTGTACATATGTGTTGCCCCCCATGTGTACTAGGTGCTTGTGTACTTACGTGTTGCCCCCAGTGTGTACAGGTGCCTGTGTACATATGTGTGCCCCCCGTGTGTACTAGGCGCTGTGTACTGGCGGGGAGGATACTGTCCTCATGGTGCTCAGTCTCGGGGGTGCTCGGGGGGCTGTCCTGGGGCAGCATTGCTGAATGAGCCTCCAGGACGAGAGGGTGGTGTGTGAAGGAAGGACAGGAGCACTCCAGGCCCAATGAGCAGCTTATGTGGGGCCACTGGAGGCGTGGGGGGCAGGGGGAGAGCCTGGCAGCTCGATAAACCAGAAGACAGTAGGGCAGAGGGGAGAGGGGCAGGGTTAGAGGGATGAGACCAGGGGATCATGGGGGCTGGATCACACCAGACCATGAGCCCCAGCAGGGATGGTGGCTGCTGCCTGTCATTTATCCAGCCAACATGCACTGGTCTCTGTGCTGGGCGTGGAGGGCGTAGTCACCGAGCCCTCCCCCCAGGGGCCTCGGTCCAGGTTTGAACACGCAGAGGGCCTTGTTGTAAGTGCTGTGATAAGGGGTGAATCAGGGGCCAGGGGAGCCCAAAGGGGCTGTCGGACAGGAGAAGGCAGTGACATCTGAGCCGGGTTTGAAGGATGAGTAAGTGGGGCTTTGACAGGAGGGAGAGAAAAGACATCCCTGGCAGTGGAAACAGGAAAAGCAAAGGCACCGAGACACGAAAAGGCCCAGAGGGTTTGGGGAGACGCCGGCAGCCGGAGCCACGGCGGGCACTGGAGATAGAGACCAGAGGGTCAAGTTCACAGAAGGTCTTGAGGCTCAAGCCAGAGTGGAGGCTTCATCCTGCGGGCAGCGAGGAGCCGGAGAGCGGGCTGGAGCGGGAAAGGAAGGTTCCGGCCAAGGTGTGTCTGGTGGGAGGTGGAGATGGCTGGGCAGGACCACAGAGGGGACCGAGGAGGGGGCCCTGAGCGGTACCGCAGCAGCGGGGCGCCCCCGGCTGGGCCGGCCTGGTGCCCAGAGCAGGGACCTCACATTACAGGCCAGTGGGCTGCCTGCTGCGCCCACTTTGAAGACCAGAGGCCCTTTCCCAGGGAGTGAAGATCCCAGCCAGCTGGGCCCGTGGTCTGGGTCCAAAGCAAACAGGAAAAGCCGACGGTGGGCCAGGCTGCGCCTCCTTCTTTGTTTGGAGAAGGGATTAGGCCCATCGGATTTGGATTTGTGGGTCTTTCCCTCCAGGGGTGGGAGGGGGCTGCAGGCCAGCCAGGGGCACGGTGAGGTTCAATTCAGGAGGGCGGCACGGGTCCTGGGGGCCGGCCTTCAAGGGTACCGCATGCATGGCCTTCCTTGGCAAATGCTAGCCCGATGGCGGGAACTGGGAGCGCACGCTACGTCACCCTGGGGTGTCGCCACTCCCTCTGTCACCGTGCCCAAGTTGCAGCCCTGCCCTGGGCACTTGGCTTCCCACTCGTGTCCCTTGGCCATCAGCCCGGGCCTGATGGGGTGGCTGCCAGTTACTGCGGGGGGAGGTCCACACTGCCCGGACCAGGGCCCTGGGAACAGGTCTTGAGCGAAAAAGGGAAATGCTGAGAGCTTGGAGCACCCTCCCTCTGAAAGATGGGCACCCAGGATTCCCCTGCAGACCTAGCCCTCAGACCAGCCGTGGGCAAACTATGGCCCGCGGGCCAGATCCGGCCCGTTTGAAATGAATAAAACTATTGGAAAAAGAGACCGTACCCTTTTATGTAATGATATTTACTTTGAATTTATATTAGTTCACACAAACACTCCATCCATGCTTTTGTTCCAGCCCTCCGGTCCAGTTTAAGAACCCATTGTGCCCCTCAAGTCAAAAAGTTTGCCCACCCCTGCCTCAGACCCTGGCCCCCGCTGGCCAGATGCGGGTGGCAGCCATCCACTCTTGCGGTTATGCCGGAATGAACTCATCTCTGCGTCGGTTCACACATGTAGTCACTGACCAGGCCTTCGTGCAGGCTCAGCGAGGGGCAGGTGAATGAGGTCCTCTAGGAGCTGGCAAGCTGATGGGGCAGACAGACGGGAGTCCTGAGGGGCATCTGGCCCCAACAAGGGTCCTGCCTGCTCGCTGTGAATGGAAGTGGGCTGGCGGAAGGGGCAGGCCGTTCTCCCACGGCAAGCGTGGGGGCAGGGACAGGAGTGGAGATGGGCTAGACAGGGGTGGGCAAACTTTTTGACTCGAGGGCCACAATGGGTTCTTAAACTGGAACAAAAGCATGGATGGAGTGTTTGTGTGAACTAATATAAATTCAAAGTAAACATCATTACATAAAAGGGTACGGTCTTTTTTTTTTTTTTTTTAGTTTTATTCATTTCAAACGGCCTGCGGGCCGTAGTTTGCCCACGGCTGGGCTAGAAAGACTTCAGTGAGGTGAGCCTCTTGGAATTGACTCACTCACTTATTCATTCGCCATGTGTGCGTTCACTGAACAAGTATGTGTTGAGCCCCTACTGTTGTGCCAGGTATGTGCCAAGTGTTGGTAAGCAGAAGCAGACAAGGCCCCCTGCTCTCTCGGGGCCTCCAGTCCGTTGGGGAAATAGGCAGGGCTCAAGTCATCAACCACACAGATCAAATCGAAAACTCGCTGAGATGCAGGGCTTTGAAGAAGAGGTGTGTGGCGCTAATGGAGCTAATAGGTCCTATTAAATAGGAGCTTGACCTGGTCAGGGAGGTCAGGCATCTTCTCTGAGAAAGACCGGAAGGATGGATAGGAATTAACCAGGGTGAGAAGGGAGAGAAGATGACCCAGGCAGAGGAAACAGCATGTGCAAAGGTCCTGTGGTGAGGGGGTCGGGTGAAGGCCAGAGAACCAAGAGGGGAGTGCGGTGAGAATGAGGCTGTGCAGTGGGCAGGCTGAGAGCACTCGAATTTGGGTCCCTTTAGATCTGGTTTAGATTCCAAGACCAAAAGGAAGGCCTCAAGCAGCGTTACCAACAACTTTGGATTCTTGTCTCCTGCTATACAAGAATTTGGACCACGGACACTGATAAAAGCGAAGGCAGATTTACTGGGGCTCTGCAGAGGGTGAGAACACCAAGATAGGGTCCCAGGTTCTGTGTCCCAGATGTGGGACCTTGGGGTTTTTATGGCTTGGGAACATGGAAGTTGTTGGGGTTAACAAGGAGTGAGTTAGCAGGCTTTTTCTTTTTTGGAACACTGAGATCTGGGTATATGTCAGCAAAGTAAAGCACTCTGGGATTGTGCAACACTTACTATGGGATGTGGGAAGGGACTTTCCCAACCAGAGATTGAATTGGTCCCTAAGTGATTGATGGCTTGGCTTTTAAAATATGTATATACTAGTGGCCTGTGCATGAATGCATGCACATTGAAAGGAAATTAATTAGAAGAAATATTTTAATATCGCTATTCGCCCTTTCTCTATAATAGAAGTGTCAATCAAATTTGCGATCGACAATGACAGATGGAAACACACGCGTGCGATTGGCACCAGTGAGAGCTTTATATGTATCGCACATGCGCTAGTCAACTTAGCCTTTTATAGATATAGAATAAACTTGCTTAATTAGACCTGCTTTCTGATGTAGCTAAATTTTTTCCAGCCCAGTGAAGCACCCCAACTTCTCTTTCAGGTAATTGTCAGCAACACAGCAGTAAATATCAACACGAAGCAGATTATTATTGTAGATCACGCAGGGAGAACAAAGGGTAAAATATTTAGCTGCAGCAGTGTTTGACTATATTCTGCGCAGTGAGAAAACTCGAAGTCATTTTTTTTTTTAAAAATATATTTTTATTGATTTTAGAGAGGAAGGGAGAGGAAAAGAGAGATAGAAACATCAATGATGAGAGAGAATCATGGGTCAGCTGCCTCCTGCATGCCCCACACTGGGGATCGAGCCTGCAACCCAGGCATGTACCCTGACCAGGAATCGAACCCTGACCTGGTTCACAGTGGTCGACGCTCAACCACTGAGCCACGCTGGCCGGGGAGAAGTCATTTTCAAGGTCCACCATTTTTTACTTCTTTTTAGTCGGGTCAAGTTTCTAAGCTTTCTAAATCTCTGTTTTCCGGCTAATGAAAAAAAAAAGAATAGGATTCTACTGAGTCTCCTATCTCCTTACTCCAGGACTTCTGTGAGGATCAAATAAGATGAGGCACGGGAAAACACTTCATAGACGTTTGTTTAAAATGTGAAATGCTTGCACCTGGCTATAAAGCAAGTCGTGCTCCTGGGAGGAAGAAACTGCAAGGAGGCTAGTCGCCAGGGCAGCGGTTCTCAACCTGTGGGTCGCGCCCCCTTTGGCGGTCGAACGACCCTTTCACAGGGGTCGCCTAAGACCATCCTGCATATCAGATATTTACATGACGATTCATAACAGTGGCAACATTACAGTTATGAAGTAGCCACGAAAATAATTTTATGGTTGGGTCACAACATGAGGAACTGTATTTAAAGGGCCAGAAGGTTGAGAACCACTGCGCTAGGGAGAGGAAGCTGCGTGTTGCTATGTGATGTCATTACCCGGATGGATACTTAGCATATTAGCCTTTTATTTGTGTAGATTTTTTTATTGAGTTCAGAGAGGAAGGGAGAGGGAGAGAGAGAGAGAAACATCAATGATGAGAGAGAATTGGCTGCTTCCTGCATGCTCCCTACTTGGGATCGAGCCCACAACCTGGGCACAGGCCCTGACCAGGAATCCAATCAGTGACCTCTTGGTTCCTGGGTTGACATTCAATCGCTGAGCCACACCCGGCTGGCGATGACTTGGCTTTAGATCCGAAAAACAAACTTAAAAGATGTCATGGTAGTTTCTCGACCATGGTTTTACAGCTGCCTATTGACAACTGCCGTCATTCTGATGGGCTTGACTCGATGGAGCAGTTTTGGGGAGCATTGTATTCTGCCTGTTTCAGTAGAAAGTAATGATCCAGTTTGTTTGGTGAAGAGGTTTGAGGGGGGCTGAGTGGAAGTGGGATGTGGGGAGTCCGTGAGGGCACAGCAGTGTCCACATAAATAATGAGAGAGGCGCCCTGACTGGTTTGACTCAGTGGATAGAGCGTCGGTCTGCGGACTCAAGGGTCCCAGGTTCGATTCCAGTCAAGGGCATGTACCTGGGTTGCGGGCACATCCCCAGTGGGGAGTGTGCAGGAGGCAGCTGATCGATGTTTCTCTCTCATTGATGTTTCTAACTCTCTATCCCTCTCCCTTCCTCTCTGTAAAAAATCAATAAAATATATTTTTTTAAAAAATGAGACAGACTTTGACCCCAGGCGTGGTGAGATCAGGGCAGGGGGGTACTGGCTGTGGGGGGAGGGCCAGGCGGTGTCAAGGCTGGAGGAGCTAGGCTGGTGGATGGGAAAGGGTAATAATGGACATCACTTTCCTCTGAGCCAAACCGGCTGGGGCAGTTTTGCCTTTGTATTGAGAATGATGAGTACTGTTCTCATTCCTGCCAAGGATAGGAAAAGAGGCGGTGGCTGAGCCCTCGGTAAGAAAGGAGGGGGTGACTTTTCGGTTCTGCTCTGTTGTGTTCAATATCTTGTCTCATTAAATCTGTTCTGTGAACAAGAGAGGTAAGTACTATTATGAGGAAAGAGGTTTCCGAAAGATAAAGCCACCCACCCAAGGTCATGGCTGGTCAAGATTAAGCCTCCACCAGCCTCCTGTCTTAAAAAGACAAGACAGCCCTGGCCGGTTTAGTTCAGTGGATAGAGCGTCGGCCTGCGGACTGAAGGGTCCCGGGTTCGATTCCGGCCAAGGGCATGTACCTGGGTTTCGGGCACATCCCCAGTGGGGAGTGTGCAGGAGGCAGCTGATCAATGTCTCTCTCTCATCGATATTTCTAACTCTCTATCCCTCTCCCTTCCTCTCTGTAAAAAATCAATAAAATATAAAAAAAAAAAGAAAAAAAGACAAGACAGCCCTAGCCGGTTTGGCTCAGTGGATAGAGCGTCCGCCTGAGGACCAAAGGGTCCTGGGTTCGATTCCGGTCAAGTGCACACACCTGGGTTGCAGGCTCCCCCCGAGCCTGGGGCCCGTGCAGGAGGCAACCAATTGATGTGTTTCTCAACCTCCTTGTCTCTCCCTTTCTCTTCCTAAAAATCAGTGGAAAAAGGTCCTCGGATGAGGATTAACCAAAGGACAAAAAAAGGGCAAAACAACTTATTTCATTCTACTCGGTGAGCTGAGAATTGAGGAAAAAGGAAAAGGTGGTGGGGGGAGGGGGGGCGCACCTGGGAGCCTGCCTGCTCTGGAGGAATGCAGGGGGCCGGGCAGCCTTCCAGCTCCGGCCGCAGGGGAGGCCCGGTGTATTCCCGACTCGGAAACCCACTCTCCCCTTTTCTGCATCTCCCACCTCTTGTGCCTGGGAAGTCCCTCCCTCACTCTCACCTCGATCCCCCTTCTCCTGTCCCCCACCATCTCAGCTTGCACGCAGATGGCGCTGCTCCCACTACCCTTCAGGAGGCGGGAGAGGGAGAGAAGGGTGTGTGTGTGCGAGGCTCCAGGCAGCCAGCAGCCTGTAACTGGATCCTGTTTGCTTCCAGCAGGTGCACGGTTCCTGGGTCTCCTCTCCGGAGCCTGGCAGAGTTCGCCCCTGCCCAGTCCAGTGACCTTTGCCTGTCTGAGCCCTGGTTAATTTTTGCCCAGTTTGAGGGCTGTGGGCTCCTCCCCTCTGGGATATAAGCCTGGCCCCAGGGTGCCCTGTTCTGCCTGAGCCTCCCGAACTCCCACCCTCACCATGGCCAAGGGCTTCTACATTTCCAAGGCCCTGGGCATCCTGGGCATCATCCTGGGTGTGGCGGCCGCCTGCACCATCATCGCCCTGTCCGTGGTGTACGCCCAGGAGAAGAATAAGAATGCCGAGTTATCGGCCCAGGTCACCACCACCTTGCCCACCACCACCTCAGACCAGAACAAGCCCACCGTGACCACCTTGTCCACCACCACCTTGGACCAGAGCAAGCCGTGGAACCGGTATCGCCTCCCCAGGTCGCTGGTACCCGACTCCTACCAGGTGACACTGAGGCCCTACCTCACCACCAATGAGCATGGCCTGTACATCTTCGAGGGCTCAAGCACCGTCCGCTTCACGTGCCAGGAGCCCACCGACGTCATCATCATCCACAGCAAGAAGCTCAACTACACCGACATCCAGGGGCACAGGGTGGCCCTGCAGGCCCTGGGGGGCGCCAAGGCCCCCGAAATCGACAGGACCGAGCTGGTAGAGGTCACCGAGTACCTGGTGGTGCACCTGAAGAGCCAGCTGGAGGCGGGCGTCATGTACGAGATGAGTAGCAAGTTCCAGGGCGAGCTGGCTGACGACCTGGCGGGCTTCTACCGCAGCGAGTACATGGACGGTAACGACAAAAAGTAAGTCGGACCTCGGCCTGCCCGGTGCCGCCGGCAGATCCAGGCGCGGAGGCAGAGCTGGAGCCTGGGGGCCCAGGGAGGGCGTGGGTTCAAGGCCTTTGAACCTGGGGGGAGCCCTCGCCGGGCCCTTCCTTCCTCTGTAGCTCCCGGGGAGCAGCTACCAAGACAACAAACCCTTTCCCGGAGGCCTCCCTGCCCCACTGTAGGGAGCCAGGGATGAGTGGTGAACGGGTCCCCAGTTTAGACAGGAAAACCGATCAGCGGAGAGAAAGATGGGCTCCAGCTGACACGGGATAGAGCTGCCGGGACTTTGACCCTGAGTCCGGAAGGAGCGCTGATCTCCCAGAGTCAGCTGGCCTATCAGGGGCTGCCTGGACAGGCGGGGAGGGCAGGGATTAGGCCAGACCGGCTGTCCGGGCACCCCTTCTCCGGCAGGCCCAGAAACACCTTAAAGTCCCCTCCCCACCCCTATGGGTGCAGGCATTCCCCGGGCAACCCTCTAACACCTGGTTTGGGCAGGGTGCTGGCCACGACCCAGATGCAGTCTGCTGATGCCCGGAAGTCCTTCCCCTGCTTTGATGAGCCCGCCATGAAGGCCAGGTTCAACATCACCCTCATCCACCCCCACAACCTCACGGCCCTGTCCAACATGCTGCCCAAAGGTGAGCAGGTCTCTCCTGGGGCCACACAGCCTCGGGGAGCCGGCGCCCCAGGGCGGGGGGCGCAGGGCCGGAGACAGGGTGCCCGCCCACCTGCCTGAATGTTCCACACACAGGTCCCAGCACCCCACTTCAGGGCGACCCCACGTGGCACGTCACCGAGTTCCACACCACACCGGTCATGTCTACGTACCTGCTGGCCTACATCGTCAGCGAGTTCACGTATGTGAACATGACAGAGGCCATGTCGACCAATCAAAACGTCCTGGTACGAAGCTGGGCCCGCCTGGCCTTGCCCGGGTTGGCCTTGCCTGAGGGATCTTCCTGTTTACCCCAGCCCCTGAGTTTGTTAGGCCAGCTCTGGGGAGTTCCCTGACCCTCGGTCTCTGCATCTGAAAAGTGGGTCCCTCCTCATGGAGGGAGTTCCCGACCCCCGGGTGCCAGACAGACGTGGTAGTTATGGCTGTTGCTCTCCCCCAAAGAAGTCTCCCTAGGACTCAAAGCCCCTCAGGGACCCCCAGCCCTCTCTTCTGCTGCCCAGGCCACCTGGTTTCACCTCATCCAAGCCCTGCCCTTGGCCCACCTGCGCCAGGACTGAGAGGGCCCCTGACCTACCTTTATGCTCTCTGCAGATCCGGATCTGGGCTCGCCCCAGCGCAACGGCGGCAGGCCACGGCCAGTATGCCCTGAACGTGACAGGCCGCATCCTCAACTTCTTTGCCCAACATTACAACACACCCTACCCTCTTGATAAATCCGGTGAGTGACGGATCTCGCGGGGTCGGGGATGGGGGGGGCGGGCCTCCGCGTCCAGAGGCCGTCCTGCCAACCTCCTGGCCTCCCCAGACCAGATCGGCTTGCCCGACTTCAACGCCGGCGCCATGGAGAACTGGGGGCTGGTGACCTACCGGGAGAACTCTCTGCTCTTCGACCCGGACTCCTCCTCCAGCAGCAACAAGGAGCGTGTGGTCACCGTGATTGCGCACGAGCTGGCCCACCAGGTAGCCCGCGCAGCATGGGGAGTGCAGGGAAGGCGGGGGGGGGGGGGGGGGGGGGGGGTCGGCTGGGGCTCCGGGAGGGAGGGCACAGGTCCCCCCTCGGTAGCTGGGAAGGGAGGTAGCAGGTGGGAGTCACAATGATATCAGAAGTCGCCAGCCCCGGCCTGGCACCTGGGGGCACGCCCGAAGGGTTGCTCTGGGTGTGTTGGTGGCCACGAGGCCAGAGCAGCTCCAGGGCTGACCCCCCGCCCCCACAGTGGTTTGGGAACCTGGTGACGGTGGCCTGGTGGAATGACCTGTGGCTGAACGAGGGCTTCGCCTCCTACGTGGAGTATCTGGGCGCCGACCACGCCGAGCCCCACTGGAACCTGGTGAGCCCGCCGTGCGGGGGCCTGGGGTGGGGGTGGGGCTGGGGGAGGACCGGGTCGCCCCACCCAGGACGGTCTCCTGATGGCGGCTGGGGCTTTGCAGAAAGACATCATCGTGCAGAACGAACTGTACCGTGTCATGGCGGTGGACGCCCTGGCCTCCTCCCACCCGCTGTGCACCCCAGCCGAGGAGGTCAACACGCCGGCCCAGATCAGCGAGATGTTCGACTCCATCTCCTACAGCAAGGTGCTGCCGTCATGCGTGCTAGTTTCAGACACGGGGCTGGGGGGGGGGGGGGATCCGGGAGCACCTGTCCCGGCCGGGTGGGGTCACAGGGTCCTGCTGGCTGGGCACAGCTTTCTGAGCACCCCTCTCGCTCCCCAGGGAGCCTCTGTGATCAGGATGCTCTCCAGCTTCCTGACTGAGGACCTGTTCAAGAAGGGCCTGGCGGTGAGTGCGCTGGGCCAGCCCTGGGTGGGGGGTGCGGGCTGGGGGGGATCTTCCCTCCAGCCCTGCCCTGGTCCCCAAGCCCAGCCTACCACCCGGACGGAGTGGTGGAGCCTGGGACACCAGCTTAGCCCTCACCGCGGCCTCTTTCCACAGTCCTATCTCCAGACCTTTTCCTACAAGAGTACCACTTACCTGGACCTGTGGGAGCACCTGCAGAAGGTGGGTAACAGCCTGCCCCCCGACCCCGAGCCATTCTATTAGGGTCCTGAGATGTTGGATGTCCCTGGGGGACGGGGGGAGGGGAGCACCCGTGTAAAGGAATGTGTCCCGCTCACTGCCCACCAGCACGGGCAGGTCATTTGGAGCCTTGGTTGGTGATTGGGAAAATGGGCGCTATGATGGCCCCTTGAAGGAGGCGGTGTCCTTGAAGGAGGGGGTGTGAGAACCGTGGGCCAAGGTCCCGCAGGCGGCCTGCCGCACCCTGTCGCCCCGTCGTGAGCTCCGTGAAGGGAGCCCAGGAATCCACGCCTCTGTGTGCTCAGGACACGGGCCTCCCGGCTCTCAGGCCCGAGCCCTCCTCTGCCAGGAACTTTGGAGCCATTCAACCTGCTCAGCAGTCCTGGCTGCCCTGTGCCCTCCCGGCCCCTCCCCAGCACGACTTTGCACCCCAGCACCCTCAGCACAAGCTGGGACCTTCCCATCTGGCCCCACCTTACAGTCCTGTCAGCTCAGACCCAGAGCAGCTCCGTCTGTGGGGCAGACCCTCTGACCACCTCCCACCGTCCCTCCCTGCTCCTAGGCTGGAGTCTGTCCGTTCTCCTCCATCCCCCCCTCTTCCTCTCCCTCCCAGCGGCCCCACCCCTTCCCTGGGGCCCTCCTCACCCCAAATGCCCCCTCCAGCCCCCAGGTGCCCTGGCTCTAAGGCTAGTCTGACCAGGAGGGGAACCAGGGTTTTGTCACAGTTCCAGCGGGGCTCCAGGCTCCTCTTGGCCAACCTCCAGCTCAGGTTCCATCTCCAGGAGCCTGGTCCCCCTCCCCTCCTCCCAGACCGACTGGGTCCCTCCCCTCCCCTTCCACCTGCTGCCTTGCCCTGCCTCAGTTTCCCACGCCTCCTGCGAAGATGAGCCCTCCTCCATGCCAGTTGCCCCGCCAGCTCCATCCCTCCCTCTGGTTCCCTCTTTCCCTGAGCCCCCTCTTTCTGCAGCCCCCGGAGCCTCCCCCCTTCTCAGCCTGTACCTCCAACACCCTCTCCTGCCACCTTTTTTGCTCTGTTGTTTTTATTTTCTCATTTACTAACAGACATTGTTGGCATGTTGCTGTTATTATGAAAACAATACGTATGGATGGAAAGAGAGAAAAAAGACCACTGAGTACCGTAGCCACCACCTTCAGCCGGTCCCCAGGCCCCCACGGGGTGTCCACGGCTCTCGCCCTCACTCTGACTGCTCCCTCCCCTGTGTGTCCTCTTCAGGCTGTGAGCGAGCAGACGGCCATCACGCTGCCTCAGTCTGTGAAAAACATCATGGATCCCTGGATCCTGCAGATGGGCTTCCCTGTCATCACCCTGAACACCAAGACAGGGAGCATCTCTCAGAAGCACTTCCTCCTTGACCCTGACTCCGTTGTCACCCGCCCCTCAAACTTCAGGTGGGCAGACCGGCTCCCAGGGCCCGTGGTTGTCCTCATGCGGGTCCCCAGGGGCCTCGCCTGCGGTGGTCCCAGCCCCAGCGCTGTCCACAGGCTCTCCTTCCTGGGCCAGGAGGAGGGGGTGCTTGGTGGCAGAGATGGGCAGAGAGTGGGAGCCGGGGCAGGGCTGCTCTGCGCTGGCGGTGGCCAGGGCCGGCTCTCACCCCCCACCTCGGGTCTCTTTTGCAGCTACCAGTGGATTGTTCACATCTCGTCTCTGAAAAATGGCGCTCAGCAGGCAGACACCTGGCTGGAGGGAGCCACCAAAAGTAATGCAGACCTGCCCCTGTAGATGGAAGCCCCGTCCCCACTCCCAGCTCCTGGCCCATATGCTGGGGTTCCGGCAACCTTGGCCAGGGCTTCCTTCATCATTTCTATTTTTTTAAAATATATTTTATTGATTTTTTACAGAGAGGAAAGGAGAGAGATAGAGAGTTAGAAACATCGATGAGAGAGAAAACATCGATCAGCTGCCTCCTGCACACCCCCTACTGGGGATGTGCCCACAACCCAGGTACATGCCCTTGACTGGAATCGAACCTGGGACCCTTCAGTCCGCAGGCCGATGCTCTATCCACTGAGCCAAACCGGTTTTGGCTCCTTCATCATTTCACTCCCCAAATGGAGCTTCCTTCTTTGGTTCTTTTAAAAAAATTATTTAATATATTTTTATTGATTTCAGAGAGGGAGGGAAGGGGAGAGAAAGATAGAAGCATCAATGATGAGAGAGAATCATGGATTGGCTGCCTCCTGCACGCCCCCTACTGGGGCTAGAGCTGCAACCCGGGCACGTGTCTTGACCAGGAATCGAACCATGACCTCCTGGTTCATAGGTCGATGCTCAACCGCTGAGCCACGCCGGTCGGGCCTGCCTTCTTTGGTTGTAATCTCTACTCTGTTGTTGCTGCCCAGCTTTGTGACCCTGAGCAAGTTACCATTCCTGTCTGGTCTCCATTTGTTCACCTATACAATGGGGCTGTTCAGTATCTACCCCCACGGGACTGTGTGAGCATTAAAAAAAACAATCCCCACAAAATGTTTTAGACAGCGCCAGGCCCTGAAGAAACTAAATCATCTTCTGCCCTAGGCCAAGGCTGCCAATGAACAGAAGGAAGACAAGCAATTAAAACTTTCCCGAGCTGTGCTGAGTGCTTCCACAGAGGCGTGTCTGGCCTCTGGGCTACTTGGGGACAGGGGCCAGGAGCTGGGATTAAGGGAGATTCAACCTCATGGAGAGGTCAGGGAAGACTTCCCGGAGGAGGTGACCTGAGTCTTAGAGGAAAAGTAACAGTTAGCTAGGCTAATGGTGGCATAGGAAAGCATTTCAGGCCCCAGCTGGTTTGGCTCAGTGTATTGAGCGTCAGCCTGCAGACTGAAGGGTCCGGGTTCGATTCTAGCCAAGGGCACATGCCTGGGTTGCGAGCTCGATCCCTAGTAGGGGATGTGCAGAAGGCAGCTGATCGATGATTCTCTCTCATCATTGATGTTTCTATCTCTCTCTCCCTCTCCTTTCCTCTCTGAAAGCAATAAAAATATATTTTAAAATAGAAAGAAAAGAAAAGAAAAGCATTTCAGGCAGAGGAAAGAGCAAGTGCAAGGCATGAAGGCAGGAGAGAACATGGGGACTGAGCAGCCGCCCCTGCAGGATGCAGGAGACACTTGGGCCAGGCGGAGCTGGGGCAGCTGGGAAGTTGGCAGATGTTTGGGTCTGACCTGCAGGTGTGGACGAGTCCCCTCTGGTTGCTCAGGGGGGGATGCTCAGCCCCACAGAAGAGACGGGCTGGGCCAGGGGGCTGCCTGGATGGGCGTCCGAGTGGACTGGAGGTGTGAGGGCAGAGGTATCCAGGTAGCTGGCACTGGCCCGGGCACATGGAGCTCCGGGAGGCAGGGCAGGCAACTGAGGTTCAGGCATGGCATGTGGTCTGGCCAAGGTCACCAGCAGCGAGAGATAGAGGTCAGCCGGGCAGCCTGCCGCCGCCCTTTCCCCGCCCCTCCCCTCGGCTTTGCCCCAGAGGCTGGTGGCCGGCTGTTGCCTGGCTGCACGAGGCTGCTCTTGCTGGAGGGAGGAGGGTCAAGGGTCAGCCTCGAGTCTTCTGAGCTACCCCACCCCAGCTCTGGTCTCTCTCCCCACAGCTGACTCAAGGTTCAAAACCACAAACGAGTGGGTCCTGCTGAACGTCAATGTGACGGGCTATTACCAGGTGAACTACGACCTAGACAACTGGAAGAGGATTCAGGCTCAGCTGCAGAACGACCTGACGGTGGGTATCTGCCACCGCGACCTGGGCCCCTGCCCCAGGCCCAGCCCGAGGTCACGGCCTGAGGTCACACCCGTGTTGCTCCTTCCAGGTCATCCCAGTCCTCAATCGGGCGCAAGTCATCCATGACGCCTTTGACCTGGCCAGGTGAGTGTCGTCACCTTCCTCCTCAGCCCCAGACGGGCTCTGCCGGGAAGGCCTTGTGCCGTGAGCAAGTGCGTGTCCATAATGAGAAACCCTGGGTCTGATAGGGCCAGGGATCAAATCTGCAACTGTGCTACGTGCCTTGACCGGAATCGAACTCAGGACCCTTCAGTCCCAGGGCCAATGCTCTATCCACTAAGCCACACCGGCCAGGGCCTCATGTTTGAAATGGGGACAATAAGCTAGGGATTGTGACTGGCAATGGGTGAAGGCAGGGCCTGGCTCACCTTGTGTATGGAACCGCCTAGCACCCACATTCCCCACCCCAGCGAACACTCGAGCTGGCTCACCTGGGGCTCTGGGACCTCAGGCTCCAGGAGGCGGCTGGGGTTCTCAGAGAGGAGTAACTGGGGGTGCTAACTTGAGCCCCTCTGTTTGATCCCCAGTGCCCGCCAGGTCAGTGTCACCCTGGCGCTGGACAACACCCTCTTCCTGATCAAAGAGAAAGAATACCTGCCCTGGCAGGCCGCCGTGAGCAGCCTGAGCTACTTCAAGCTCATGTTCGAGGGCTCCGAGGTCTACGGCTCCATGCAGGTACGGAGGGCGGGCCAGGCTGGCGGGACCTGACACTGCGCCATTAGGAAGTCCATGCCAGTATCGCCCGGGGTGGTGAAAGCCTCCAGGCTGACCCGGCCCAGGGCCTTGGTGAGCGCAGGAGGGATTGGGAGTGAGGGCCGCAGGCACTGAGGAGGTGGGCAGGTAGGGAGGGGCCAGGCAAGGACCCAGACTTCCAGCGAAGTTGGCGGGTTTGGGTGTTAGCACTTTCAAAAGAGGCTATTGTGTTGGGGTGCCGGACGCCTGTCTTTTACCTGCTACGTGGCCTTGGGGACCCCACCTGAGCCCAGAGAACCCCTCTGTGAAACGTCTACCTGGCTAGCCAGCCCACGGGGCAGAAGAGGAGGGAGATGCAGGTGTTAACAGCCTTAAAGCAGGAGACTCCCACGACGGCAGTGGTTCTCCACCTCCTGGCCCTTTAAATACGGTTCCTCATGTTGTGGTGACCCCCAACCATAAAATTATTTTCGTGACTACTTCATAACTTGAAGCAGGGGGTCCCGCGGGGGTGAGGCCGACGGAGTCCTATCGAAGCATGCCCGACTCCGGAGACAGGTTCAAGACGCAGTCTGAAGTTTATTGTTTAAGTGCAGGGACATATATAACATTCCAGACCAATCAGAAGTTTACAACATCCTTAGGGCAACCAATGGTAGGAAAGTTAGGGTACTATGTAGGGGCTCTAGGGGGCTTACTCAGGCGGGCGCTGCCACTTCCCCGGTGTGCCGAGGAAGCTTGTATAGGCGGAGTGCGCTCACGCCATTGCATCCGCCACTGCACTGAGATAAATCTCCTGAGCTCTTCCCACAATAACTGTCATGTTGCTACTGTGATGAATCGTCATGTAAATATCTGATATGCAGGATGGTCTTAGGTGACCTTGTGAAAGGGTCGTTCGACCGCCAAAGGGGTCGCGACCCACAGGTTGAGAACCGCTGCACTACAGAGACCAGAAGAGGAAGCTGGATCTGTAAGGATGTTCATTGCCATGTGGTTTATAAAAGACCAAAAACCCCATAACACTTTTAAAAATATATATATTTTTATTGCTTTCAGAGAGGAAGGGAGAGGGAGAGAGAGAAGCATCAGTGATGAGAGAAAATCATGGATCAACTGCCTCCTGCTTGCCCCACACTGAGGATTGAGCCCACAACCTGGGCATGTGCCCCGACCGGGAATCGAACCCTGACCTCCTGGTTAATGGGTTGATACTCAACCACTGAGCCACGCCAGCCCAGCCCCAAAACACTTACATGCTCCAAAGTTGGGGTTGGTTAAGTAGCATATCCATTTGGTGGAATACTGTGTAGCCATTAGCTCATACTTGAAGAGATCATTTTTTAAAAAAAAATATATTTTATTGATTTTTTACAGAGAGGAAGGGAGAGGGACAGAGAGTTAGAAACATCCATGAGAGAGAAACATTGATCAGCTGCCTCCTGCACACCCCCCACTGGGGATGTGCCCGCAACCAAGGTACATGCCCTTGACCGGAATTGAACCCGGGACCCTTCAGTCTGCAGGCCAACGCTCTATCCACTGGACCACACCGGCCAGGGCGAGCCTGTCTCTTTTCCGGTTCTTTGCACGTGGCCAGTTTCCCCTTCGGGAAGCTGTGGCTCTTCCTTCAATCCTGGTGGGCCCTTCTCATCCTTCAGCTCTGCACAGTTTTGTGTTGCTCCTTCGAACTTCCTTCCTCCTTTTCTTTCTGGGCGGCCTGGTCCTCGCATCTTCTTCCCTCTGGTGTTTGGCAGCGTGCTGACGTTTTGTTCTGCCCGCCGGGACCTGCCCGCCCGCTCTCCTCCGCTGGTTGTGTTCAGTTCATTTCTTCGCTTGTCTTTGGAAACGTCCCCGGGCTGTCCCGGGCCCAGCCTCTGTCTGTGCCTCCATCCGGGCCAAGGGCAGTCATCACAGGCTTTCCCGAAACTTCCTTTTCTGCCGTTGACCGGTTTCCTCTGCGTCGTCTGTGGCTTTTGGTCTCCTCTTTCGAGTTGCAGGCTGAGCTGCCGCTTCCTAAATTCCCCACAATAAACTCAGAACATTGACAATCAGACGGGGTGTGGGTGGGGGGTGGGAGGGGGCGGAGGGGGGGCGGGCGGTGTGAGGGGTCCCAACCCTATATGAAGAAACGTAGCATAACCAATGGACACGAACACTGGGGCGGTGGGGGCTTGTCCTGGGGGGCGGGAGTGGCCGGGGAGGGGGCAGTCAATGGGGGGAAAGGAGACATATGTGATACTTTAAACAGTAAGAAAAGAAGCCCTGGCCGGTTTGGCTCAGTGGATAGAGCGTCGGCCTGCGGACTCAAAGGGTCCCGGTTTGATTCCGGTCGGGGGCGTGTGCCTTGGTTGCGGGCACATCCCCGGTGGGGAGTGTGCAGGAGGCAGCTGATCGATGTTTCTCTCATCGATGTTTCTGGCTCTCTGTCCCTTTCCCTTCCTCTCTGTAGGAAATCAATAAAATATATTTTAAAAAAATTTTAAAAAAAAAAAGAAAAGAAAAGAAAAAGAAATGGTGATGCTTAGAGTGTTAGGGCGGCTGAGGCTTTGCGGGGAAGAACCTCAGCTTCATCATTGGATACGGGTTGGGGGATGGGGGCTCTGAGTGCCGTCCCGCCCTGGGGGAGGCCCCAAGCCTCTGGGCACTTTGCCTCTAGCCCAGCAGTTCTCAACCTGTGGGTCGCGACCCCTTTGGGGGTCTAACGACCCTTTCACAGGGGTCGCCTAAGACCATCAGAAAACACATATGTCATTACATGTTGTTTTTGTGATGAATCACTATGCTTTCATTATGTTCAATTTGTCACAATGAAATTGGGGGTCACCGCCACGTGAGGAACTGTATTAAAGGGTCGCGGCATTAGGAAGGTTGAGAACCACTGCTAAGCCCTCGTGACACCTGCCCACCCATGCAAGGCCCCTCGGGGCTCTCTGCAGGCTAGCCTCTGAAGCTGTTCGTGTTCTCTTTTCCTCAGAAATACCTGAAGAAGCAGGTCACGCCCCTCTTCCGTCATTTTGAAAATGTCACCAATAACTGGACGAAGCGCCCCGAAAACCTGATGGACCAGTGAGTGTGACCTCCTCTGGGTCTGGGGGTCATGGGGGCCCCAGCCACCCTGACCTGGGGAGTCCAGAGCAACACCGAGGCCGTGTCCCCCCGGACCTCCCCACTCCTGGCTGGACTGGGAGCACCAGGCGGGGAGGAGCCCCCAGCGCAGGGGCCCTGCCACCCCCGTGGGGCCTGTGGCCCATCTGGACTCTTCGCACAAGGGACCCAACTGACACTCCGAGGTCCCCTCACCGATTGGTCGAGATCCTAGGTGGGGAAGCTGGGCTAGACCCTGTGCCAGCCCCTGTGGGTCCCCAGGCATAGAGCAAAGGAGGGACCCAGAGGACATGGCGGGCTGCAGCCTTAGCGCCCGGCCTGGCCGCCCCTCCTGGAGCCGCGTGTCAGCTGGGGAGTCCTGGCCGGGCGTCTGACCGAGTGTCCCCTGGGGCAGGTACAACGAGGTCAATGCCATCAGCACCGCCTGCTCCAGTGGGGTCCCCGAATGCAAGACACTGGCATCGGACCTTTTCTCCAAGTGGATGGCTGACCCCAATAACAATCCGTGAGTGTCCCCTGCTCCTCCCCATCGTCATTGGTCCCTCAAGCCCATAGCCCTGTCTTCACCACCCTCCCTGCTGCTGCTCACGGCTGACCCCCGCCCCCATATCCCATCCCCCACGCCAGGATCCACCCCAACCTGCGGTCCACCATCTACTGCAACGCCATCGCCCAGGGCGGCGAGGCCGAGTGGGACTTCGCCTGGGAGCAGTTCCGAAAAGCCACCCTGGTAAATGAAGCGGACAAGCTCCGCGCAGCCCTGGCCTGCAGCAAGGAGGTCTGGATCCTGAACCGGTGAGGGCCTGCGGGCACGGCGGGCGAGTTCCCTTCCCCATGGCATCCGGGGTAGAAGGGAAAGAACCAGCCTCACAGGGGCCTCCACACTCACCAGACTGCACAGGGGGGCAGGGTGTTCCCATTTCACGGATGGGGACACTGAGGCTCGGAAAAGCCAAGCAGCTTGCCCAAGGCCAAGAAGCTGCGAGGAGTGTTAGAGTCAAGATTCGAGCCCCAGTCTGGGCTCATGTTCTATGCTTTTTTCTTAAGTATTTCATTCTTCTTGTATTTTTATTTTATTTTATTTTTTATTTCAAAGAGGAAGGAGGAGGGAGAAAGAAACATTAATGATGAGAGAGAATCACTGATTGGCTGCCTCCTGCACACCCCCTACTGGGGAACGAGCCCCCAACCCGGGCATGTGCCCTTGACTGGAATCGAACCTGGGACCCTTTAGTCCGCAGGCCGACGCTCTGTCCACTGAGCCAAACCAGCTCGGGCTCATGTCCTGTGCTCTTTATTTTTATTTTTAAATATATTTTTATTGATTTCTAAGAGGAAAGGAGAGGGAGAGATAGAAACATCAATGATGAGAGAGAATCACCGATTGGCTGCCTCCTGCATACCCACACTGGGGATCCAGCCTGTAACCTGGGCATGTGCCCTTGACCAGAATCGAACTCAGGACCCTTCAGTCCACAGGCCAATGCTCTATCCACTGAACCACACCAGCTAGGGCTCATGTCCTGTGCTTCTAACTGCTGCAGCCTCTTCGCCTTTACTTGACAGTGACTCAGTTTCCCTCTCTGTGAAGGGCTGTGGCACAGCTGGACCTCAGTCCTTCTGGATGTCCAGACCAATCTCCAAGCCCTTGATGCGGGCCCCTGGCTCCCACTGTGTGCCTCAGATGCCATCTCCTAGACCCCAGTAAAGCAGGACCACCACCCTACATGGGACAGGGCTCGCAGCTCTTGTTCCTTCATTCCCTGTCAGATGCCTGTCAAATACCAGGTCCACGTGTGGCATGACACCTGGCCTAGCCAGCGACCCTGCATAGGGGCCTCAGTGTCCCCGCTACAAGAGGGAGGCAGGAACAAGGGGTGTTAGCCCTTGGCATGCCGAGGGGATGGCAAAGGATGGAGGACAGCTGTGGGGGGAGGGCAGGCTCCTGTGCCAGCCTGGCTCTCTGTCGAGTCATCTGACTGCAGCCCTTGGACGTGGTCACTCACGCGGATCCTGCCCGCACAGGTACCTGGAGTACACCCTGGACCCCAACCTCATCCGGAAGCAGGACGCCACCTCCACCCTCAGCAGCATCGCCGGCAACATCATCGGGAAAACCCTGGCCTGGGACTTTGTCCAGATCAACTGGAAGAAGCTCTTCAACGAGTGAGTCGGCTGAGAACATGTCAGGGGGCCCTGTGGGTGGTCTTTGTGCACAGGACACACGGGGCTGGGAGAGCGGGGTGAGCCCTGCAGAGGGGTGGGGGCAGGAATCGAAAGAACAGATGGGGTCGGGCGGTCCCTTTTCCCACCTGGAGGGAAGAAAAAGTCGGGCTGGTGGGAGTGATGTCTGGAGAGACGGGAGCCAGGGCGCCGTAGTGAAAGCTGTGTTCAGGCCCCCTTGAGGGGGCCGGTTCATCTCATCTACAAGATGGACCATCACAGGGCGGATGTGAGGATCCCGTGTCGCCTGTCAATCACTGAGTGCTAGCTCCCGCCCTCCTCACGGTTCATCTCTCTCCCTGCCCTGCAGTTACGGTGGCGGCTCCTTCTCCTTCTCCAACCTCATCCAGGCCGTGACGCGACGGTTCTCCACTGAGCACGAGCTGCAGCAGGTAAGCAGCCCTGGGCCCCGGGGACCATCCGGGTCTAAGGGGGCGGCCACCACTCAGTTCCCTCCAAGTGTGGTCACAGGGCGCGTGGGCTCCTGTAGTCAGGCCTCCGCATTGAGAAGGGAAGCTGGGTGTCCAGACTTTTTCAATGGTGACAGTTCAATCCAAAAAGTTCTCTTGGAATTTTTGTAAAAGGAAAGAGGATAAAATCATGAACCTTCATAAACCCATCACTCAGAACACTTATCAACATTTTCCTGACACTTTGTGAGGTGGATACATTTTCGGGCAAATCACTGATATTATGTAATTTCACCTCTAAATACTTTAGTCATATCTCAAACAAAGGAATTTTAAAAACATTATGCCACTGTTACTAGCAAACCCAAGAAAATGGATGACCATCTTATACCCAGGCCGTTTTCAAATTTTCTAAGTTTTTTTTTTTATTTCTTTTTGTCATTGATATGTTTGAATTCAGAAGCCAAAGTGAGCTCATTGCCTTAGGTTGATTTGTCTTGTTTTTAAATTGAGATATAAAAAAATTTTTTTTGAGATATAATTCCTGTATCATAAAATTCACCATTTTCAGTGGTTTTTAGTATATTTACTGATTTCAGAGAGGGAGAGAGAGAAACGTCATTGATGAGAGAATCACTGATTGGCTGTCTCCTGCATGCCCCCTACTGGGGATCGAGCCCACAACCTGGGCATGTGCCCCCTACTGGAATCAAACCCAGGACCCTTCAGTCCGCAGGCCTACGTTCTACCCACTGAGCGACACCAGACAGGGCCCACTCTGTCTTGATGACTGTAGCTTTGTAGTAGTGAGTTTTCACATCAGGAATATGAATAACACAACTTTGTTCTTTTGCAAGATTATTTGTCTCTTCTGGGTCCCTTGAATTTCTGTATGAGTTTTAGAATTGGATGCTAATTTCTGCACGAAAGGGCCATTGGAACTTTGATAGGGATTGCATCAAATCTAGCTCCATTCGGGGAGTATTGCTATATTAATAACATTACATCTTCCAATCCATTAACATTTATATGGGTCCCTTTTCCTTTCATTTGGGTCTTCTTAATCTCTTTCCAAAATGTTTCATAGTTTTCAGCAAACCAGCCAGTCTTGTACTTCTCACGTCAAATTTATTTCCAAGTGTTTTATTCTTTTTGATGCTATTGCAAATGAAGCTGCTCTCTTAATTTCGTTTTCAGATTTTTCATGGCTTCTATGTAGAAATACAATTGATTTTTAACATACTGCTCTTGTATCCTGCAACCTTGCTGGACTCATTAGTTCAAATAACTTTTTTTGTAGATGTCTGAGGATTTTCTGTGTACAAATCATGTCCTCTCCAAGTAGAAACAGTTCTATTTCTTCCTTTCTTGTCTAATTGCCCTAATTATAACATCCAGTACTAATGCATTTTTTAATCTGTAACATCTATTTTTTAAAAAAAAACAAAACACACAAAACCATTTATTGGTCGAAGCAACTGGGTCGTTTGTATTATGAAAGTGGCCACCTTTTTAATCTAGCTGCTCGGTTGTCATGGTGTGTGTTTCATTGGCCACTCTCTCCTCCCTTGATTGGACTGAGACCGCAATTCAATTAAAAACCGACAGTCAGGCTGTGACCGGTTTGGCTCAGTGGATAGAGCGTTGGCCTGTGGACTCAGGGGTCCCGGGTTCGATTCCGGTCAAGGGCATGTAACTTGGTTGCCACCACGTCCCCAGTGGGGAGTGTGCAGGGGGCGGCTGGTCGGTGTTTCTCTCTCATCGATGTTTCTGACTCTCTATCCCTCTCCCTTCTTCTCTGTAAAAAATCAATAAAATATATTTAAAACAACAAAAAAACAACAAAACAACAAAAAAAAACAATAAAAAAACAACAACAAAAAAAACCCGACAGTCAGTGCAGTAAAGAATCGCACTGCGAAGGCTGATCTAGGAGCCGGATTGAGCCCCAGGGGCTGTCATCTCTGAGCTCTGCTCCAGATAAGGGCTGGGCCCCAGGGGAGGGGGAGGACCAGGTCGGGGCCCCTCTGCCCAGAGCTGCGCGAGACCAGCCTGGGCTGAGACCCGCTCCCTTTCCCCGGCAGTTGGAGCAGTTCAAGAGGAACAACATGGACACAGGCTTCGGCTCAGCCACGCGGGCCCTGGAGCAGGCGCTGGAGAAGACCAAAGCCAACATCAAGTGGGTGAAGGAGAACAAGGAGTTGGTGCACAAGTGGTTCCAAGACCACAGCAACTAGTCCCCGGTCTGCGCCGTCGCCCGGCCCCCCGTGAGGTGCCCACAGGCATCTGTCCCAGCGGCCCACCCACCGCGGGACCCCCATTCCCGGACCCTGAGCCCCACGTCCTCCCTCAGGGACTACATCCCAGCCCACATTCCCTCCGCTCTGTCCGTGGAGCCCGTCCAGCTCCTGGCGGCCCGACTGTTCAAGCACCTCCCAGCCCCGGCCCCTCGTGCCAACCGCACCCCAGGCCCGGCACGGCCCCTGTCGCCCAGGGCCCTGGGGCTGATCTCAGGGAGGCCCGGCTCCAGGGCCAGAGCAGCAAAGCCCTACGTGGACTTGGGTCGGCCTTGGGGAGCTGCCTGCGCCCTCTCTCACCTTCCCATGAGGACCCTGAACCTGGAGACTCCACCGGACACCAGATCTATATATTTTTTTTCGAAGAGAAAATATAGATAAAGGATTTCTAGAGGAGCTTCCAGACTCATGACTGAACCAGAACAGGAGGGGTCCACACAGCAGCTGGGGAGCCTGGGCTGGAGGGAAGCGGTGTGGGGGGGAGGAGGGGGGAGTAGGGGGGCTGCTGGGCCGTCCTGCAGAATACTTGTGGGCGCTGTCTGCTGCGTTTTCCTTTCACCTGAGTGCTGTGGGTGCTGGGGGCCTGGGGAGCAGAGGGCAGGCCCAGGCACCGTGTTCCATGGCGGGCGGGGTGCCGGCCAGAGTGGGGCCTGCCAGTGGCCCTCTTCCTGCACCGCAGCCGCACCCCTGGGACAGCGAGGGGAAGGGCAGAGCCTGCCACCTCCCCAGGGTCCATGGTGGGTGGGTGTGATGTCAGTTCGTGACCTTGTTAGTGAGAGTAGCATGCTGAAAACAGCAAACACCCCCTGTCCCCTGAGGGGGCTCGTGGCCAGGGCCACCACTGAGGGCAAGGCCTGGGACCTATGGGCTCCACGGTCCTCATCGGACTTGCTGGGAATTTCTTGGCAAATAGAGCTAGGTCAGTGGTTCCCAGCGTGGGGCACACGCCCAACAGGGGGGCAGTTTGATGTTTATGGGGGACAATTTGAGAATGAGTTATTCACAGTGAATCTTTTGCATTTCTTATGGTTCTAGGGGCCTTATAAACAGTCTATAAATGTATATTGTGGTATATTTATGCAATTCAGTTCTCTATGTTTTTTTTTTAAAGTATAACTTTTTTTATTGATTTCAGAGAGTAAGGAAGAGGGAGAGAGAGACAGAAACATCCATGATGAGAGAGAATCATGGATTGGCTGTCTCCTGCAAGTCTCTCACTGGGGATTGAGCCAAGCCGGGCATGTGCCCTTGACCGGAATCGAACCTGGGACCTTTCAGTTCGCAGGCCGATGCTCTATCCACTGAGCAAACCGGCTAGGGCTCTATTCTATGTATTGAAACTTTATTTGCTATTTCTTCATATCACTTCCTATTGCTATTATTTTTTTTAACCATTTCTTAGTGATTTCTTCCTCAGTGCTTCCACTGTCCTTTCGTTCTTTTATCTTTCTCTCTCATGGATGCCATGTTGTTTAGAAGCTTGTTTAGACCAAGTTCATGGCCTTTGAGGCTTCCTCCACGTGAATAGGAGCTCACTTTTTGAATAATAAGAATTCTATGTCCCGGCTTGTGGGCTCAAATCCCCAGTATAGGACTTGCAGGAGGCAGCCGATCCATGATTCTCTCTCATCATGGATGTTTCTATCTCTCCCTCTTCCTTTCTCTCTGAAATCAATAAAAATATATTTAAAAAAAAGAATTCTATGTCACAGGGTGGGAGGCAGCAGGATGGTAGAGGTGCTTAGGGGGGGCGTGGCCACAGAAGGTTGGGGACCACTGAGCTAGGTGGTAGGAAGCTCCCCCGGGCCTCAGCCCCACAAGGCCCAGCTGAGCATGCCGGGGCGGTGGGAGGCAGAGAGGGAGGCACACACAGACTGAAGGCCTGCAGGGCTCCAGCTGCTGGGGCCTGGGAGTCCAGAGGCTGGTTTCAGATATGTCAGCCCCCGTGTCCTGGACAAGTGACCAGAATCCGGGGCTTTGGTTTCGTCATCCGTGCAAAGACGAAGACTGACCCTAGGGTCGGAGTGCAGATGGAAGGAGTCTGTTTACTGACCCCTGGGCTGACAGGTAAGTGACAGGTAAGAGGAAGTGGCTATTATGATGGTCCTAGACCTGTCTCTGGGTTCAAGGCCCTCTCCCCTCACAGGCTCCCCTGTGCTCCACTGGTGCCCGCACATCAAAGGGTGGGGCGGGGCCAGCCGGGGTGGGGTGGGGTCCCTCCACTAACCAGGTCCCCTCTGGGCCAGCCCTTCCTGTCGCCAGCGCCCAGCAGCAGCGGCTGGCACTTGACCTTCAGGGACCAGAGCTCGGGGCCCCTAGGGGGGTCCCCATTGGGGGAGGGGTCAGTCCCGCCATCTCGTGTCCCTGGGGGAGAGCTGGCCTCCAGGGAGAAGAGTCAGCAAGGATCCTAGTCTCTGTGCCTGGCACTGGGCTCAGCACTTATGCGCATTATCTCATTTCGTTCCCACCAGTCCCAGGAGGAGATAAGCACAGTCTTTATCTAGGTTTTGCCGATAAGGAAAGAGGCTCAGGGAGGTTAAGTCACAGCTCAGTGGAGCTGGACGGAGGCCGGAGACGGGCTCCCCTGCCCCTGCGTGAGTGGCGCTGAGGCAGGGTCTGTGCCAGCCACACCCCACAAGCTCGGCCAGGGCCACCTGACCACGCACTTCGCTGGCATTCACAAGGCCCTGTGTGGCTGGAGGAAACCAGTTCCCGGGCTGCAGCAAGGACAGAGCGAGACCTGCCTGCAGAACCTCGTTCAAGGTCACACGCAGAGCGGGAGCCCACTAGCACCCAGACTGCTCACTCCCTGTTTGTCTAGGGCTCGAGGCCCCGGGGGAAGGCAGGATCTGAGGGTCCGCAGGAAGCAGCCGGGGCACAGTGTCCCCTCCCGCCTCCCCACCATCCTGGAGGCATGTCCTTCTCTATGCTGTGGGGTCACTGAAAGGCCTAGATGAGGCCCTGGCCGGTTTGGCTCAGCGGATAGAGCTTCGGCCTGCGGACTCAAGGGTCCCAGGCTCGATTCTGGTCAAGGGCATGGACCTTGGTTGCGGGCACATCCCCAGTGGGGAGTGTGCAGGAGGCGGCTGATTGATGTTTCTCTCCCCCATCGATGTTTCTAACTCTCTATCCCTCTCCCTTCCTCTCTGTAAAAAATCAATAAAATATATTTTAAAAAAATAAAAAGGCCTAGATGAGGCACTCAGCCAGTGCCCAGCCGCACAGATGCTGACTGGGAACCCCGGAAAGGTGCGGGTAGACCACCCCAGGCTGGGCACTGGCATCGGCACCTCTCCTCCCCTGCCCTCACTTAGCAGAGGTGCAGCCGAGAGCAGCCGGCCTGGGATGGAGCCACGGACCGGACAGATGGGGGCCAGGGGCTGCTATTCCCAAGAGCTTCCCTCCCAGAGGGTTAGGACAGGGGTGGGATTAGCCCCATCCCCCTGGGCCCTGCTCCCTGACTCCAGCAGCATCCAGGACAGTGATGGCGAACCTTTGGAGCTCGGCGTGTCAGCATTTTGAAAAACCCTCACTTAACTCTGGTGCCGTGTCACATATAGAAATTTTTTGATATTTGCAACCATAGTAAAACAAAGGCTTATATTTTTGATATTTATTTTATATATTAAAATGCCATTTAACAAAGAAAAATCAACCCAAAAAATGAGTTCACGTGTCACCTCTGACACGCGTGTCAGGTTCGCCATCACTGATCGAGGATGCCTCTCAGGCAACTCGTCGGGGTGGTGGCGGCCTCTTGCCTCTACCTTGGCACCTCCTAGAGCAGTGGTTCTCAACCTTCTGGCCCTTTAAATACAGTTCCTCATGTGGGGACCCCAACCATAAAATTATTTTCGTGGCTACTTCATCACTGTCATGTTGCTACTGTGATGAATCGTCATGTAAATATCTGATATGCAGGATGGTCTTAGGCAACCCCTGTGAAAGGGTCGTTCGACCGCCAAAGGGGTCGCAACCCACAGGTTGAGAACCGCTGTCCTAAAGGAACACCGCCTGAGGGAGCCTGGGAAAGCAGAGCTGCCAAGTTCTAGAAGACACGCCGCTCTGGCTGCTGCTGCTAAAGGCCAGGACTCTTGGGCTCTACGCCAGCCCTGGCAGGGCTTCCGAGCTGGGGGGAGGGAGGCATAGTCACGGGTGACTGGGCCAGGGATACTTCTCTCTGTCCCTTTAAGATGAACCCCCGATGGGTGGGAGCCAAAGGAAGGAGACAGGCAGGTGTTCAGTTCTGCCTTGGAGGCAGATGCCCTGAGACTGGAGCCAAGACCTCAGGTTTTCTTGGGAAGGAGAGGGCCCTGGGTGGGGAGTCAGGGCCTTGGCATCCACACCCAGCTTGGGGTTCAGGGAGCCCCTAAAGAGGTAATTAAGGTCAGATGAGTGGGCCCTAATCCCCTATGACTGGTGACCTTAGAGGAAGAGATTAAGATAGACACGCAGACCAAGGGGTGACCATGTGAGGACACAGTGAGGAAAAGGTGGCCGTCTGCAAATCAAGGAGGGAGGCCTCAAAGAAACCAAACCTGCCGACACGTTGATCTTGGACTTCTAGCCTCTACAACTGGGAGAAAACAAAGTTTGGTTGTTTAGCTACTCCATCTGTGGTATTCCGTCAGGGCAACCTGAGCCCACTAATGCACTAGCCGAGTCCCCGGGGGCCACTCACGGGCATCCTTTGAAAACAATTTCATATAATTGTCAGCAGGAATGTCCCCCAGGAACATGGAAAGGGGCACCGGGCTGGTGCAAGAGAACAGGTCTACAGGGCAACCCGCTCTGCCACCTTGCACAACAGGCCAGGTAGAGACCTTGCACAATAAACATGGTCAGATCGGCAAGATTGGATAATCGGCAAACCTGATGAGGGCCCACATCGGCATTGGTCGGGCAGGACTTGTTCCCCACAGGATGGGAACATTTCCCCTTTCCCAGAGGCCAAAAAAGTCAAGTCGATAAACACAGAACAAAGCAACTTTTAAAAAAATTTATTTACATTTTAATCCTCACCCGAGGATATTTTTTCCATTGACTTTTTTTTTTTAGAGAGAGAGAGAAATGTTGATGTGAGAAAAAGATATAGATTGGTTGCCTCCTGCATGTGCACTGACCAGGTCCTGAGAGGAACCTGAAACCGAGGTCTGTGCCCTTGACCGGAATCGAACCCGGGACCCTTTGGTCCACAGGCCGACGCTCTATGCATTGAGCCAAACCGGCAAGCACTGTGTTGTGTTTCTTCAAACACAAAGTATATAGGGGTCTGCCCTCAGCCCACCCCACTCCCCCAATCCATCCCCCCGTCAGTCCCGGCCCTGCCAACTTGGTGGTCAAGCAGCCCCCATGTTTTCTGCAGCTCAGGCTGTGTTCTTCAGGGCACTGGTCATTTTGGGGGGGGAGGTGTGCCTAGGAGCAGAGGGCACTGCCCCAGCCCCCACGTCAGCCAGGGAGGCCACCAAACACTGCTTCCACGAAAGGCATCACTTGGGAAAGGGATCCTGGGCTAAAGGAAAGTCTGAAAACCATTGACCTCATAAATGAGGGCGCCCCCACTACAGGCCGATTCCTAGCTGAACAGGGCACAGGCAGGGCCATTAGTAGAAGATGCTCAGGTGGCCCCCCTCCAAGTCTTCTTGCCAAAGTTCAGGGCAGCCACTGAGCTGCAGGCCTGAGCTCTGGAGAGGGCTTTCATCACTGAAATGGAAGGTGGGGCCTGGTCCCTGGTGCTCCGAGCTGGGGAGCCCCTCTGCACTGTGGTTCCAGTATCCCCACTGGTTCTGAGGCTGCAGTCTCTGGCATGGTGGGCCGGGCAGGAGGGGTGGGGTTTCTGGCAGCAGATAGGACTCCGGAGACACACAGATACCCTGCAAGAGAGACAAGAGCAGCTGGTTAGTGGGCTCCTGCCTGATGCCCTGAGATCTCGAACCTGGATGCTCCTCAGAGTGTGGCAGGCAGCTCCGGAACAGCCCTGGCATCCTGGAGGCAGTGAAGCAAAGTGGTTAAGAGTGTCCGCTCTGCAGGTACACTGCCAGGGTTCGAATCCCAGCTCTGCTATTCACCAGCTCCAAGAACACAGATAACCTCTGCTGGTCTCAGTTTTCCCCTCTGTAAATTGGGATGATGATGACACCTACTTCATAGGGCTGATGCAGGGCAGAATGAGTCAATTCATGCACAGTAATACATTTTGGTTATGAATATGCTATTTTATGGGCCATGATTCATGGGCCTCATGAATGAATGAAGCTGGAAGGAAACATAAAGGTCACCATCGGTCATGAAAGCCCTTAATCCTGGAGCTGCCCGGGCATCCCTCCTTACTCCCAGCACTTTGGTACATGGCTCCTGCCACCTCCAGAGGCCAGGGTGGAAGGGGCAAGTCTGAGTGAGGACTTCTAGGTGTTGGCGGCCTTAACTGCTAAGGCCCCACCTCTTTCCCCAAGGGGTCAGCGCCCTCTCCATCTCCCCTGCAGCTTCTCTCCACCCCTAACCTAGGTGGGATCGGATAATCGGGATCTTAAAACTATAGAATCTACTGCAGACTAGAGCCTACCCACCCCGTCCATTTCCAACTGCAGCCTGGGCACGGTACCTGGTACGCTGCAGCGGGCTCCGGGACGGCGGGGGGCGGCGCCCAGGGCGTGGCCGGGGTCCCGGGCACTCCGGGTGGCTGCGATCCGGAACCGGCTTCGGGCGGCGTCCAAAGGGCCGCATCGGGGGCCCTACGTGGGGACACTTGCGGAAGCGACTGCGTCCCGGAACAGTAAGGGGGTGAGACCCAAGGACCCACGTCGGGGACCCTGCTTCCCAAGCATTCGGGCGCTGCTGGGACTCCTAGACAGGCAGGCGGGGACCCCCAAGACCCCGCCACGGGGGCGACGGAGCCCAAGATCTGGCCGCGCGCCTGCGTCGGCGTCGGCGCCTGCGCCTGCGCAGAGCCGCCGTCGGGGCAGAGCGGGCAGCCCCGAGGGGGCGTCTCGTCGCAGCGTCGCGGGCGCCGGCGCCGCAGGCCGTCCTCGCTGAGGCCCAGCACGGCCGACAGGTGGCCGATGTAGCGGATGGCCAGGCGCAGCGTCTCGATCTTGGTCAGGCTCTGGCCGGCGGGCGCCACGGACGGCGGCAGGAAGCGGCGCAGCTCGTGCAGCGCGCGGGCGAGCGTGCGCATGCGCAGCTTCTCGCGCTCGCTGGCGCTCTGCCGCTGCCCGCCGGCCGGGGCGGGGCGCGCGCGTCCGGGCGCCGTCGGGGCGGCCGGTGGGGTCCGGGCGCCGCCGCGGGCGGGGGGCGTGGGCTGCGAGGGGCCGCGGACGCCGTCACAGGGGCACGAGCCCGACGAATCCGAGGAGGAGGAGGCCGGGGACGTGGAGTCCGGGTGCCCGGCCCAACCCCAGCCCTGGGGTAAGATCCAGGGGTCGAGGGTCTGCAGAGACGGGGACTGGGCCATGGCCGGGCCGCGGGCTCCGCGAGGCTGGGCCGGCCACCTCCGGGCCCCGAGCTTTTTATCCGGATCAGAGGTGCGAGGTGGCCTCCCGCCAGGTTGCAGAGAGGTGTCAAAACCCACAGAGCCCGGGGAAGGTCTGGGCAGGGGGGGCCCTGGGAAAGCGGGCCCATTTGCGGAGGTGTGGATTCTGACTCCTCGGGGGGCTCTAATGGAGGCCCCTGCCGCCCGGGAAGTGTGGGGGGGACAATTCGCATCTGGATGGAGCTGCTAAGCTTCTCGCCGGGCTCCCACCCACCCCGCCCCGCCCCGTCCCGTCCCGTCCACTGCGCTGCGCAGGCTGAGTGCCCAGGAGCCTGGCAGCGGTGGGCAGTGCCATCGCCTCTGTCTCCCGGCGCCCCAGCTGCCTCTCCAGGGACCCAGGGACCCCTGCGCCTCTCTCCCCACCAGCCCCGGGGGGTGGGCAGCGCGCTGTGCCCAGGAACTTACACCCGGTGCCTGCAAGGGTGCCCGGGACCAGCTCCGCGGGACCTGCCAGCAGCGATGAGAGGGGGGGACGTGCAGGGGGACCCCTTCCCGGGGTCTCTGGAGCCTGCACTTGCTGATTTGCTGAGCGACACCGAGAAAGGCCTCTCGCTGCCCACAGCTCGTTTCTGTTCCAGAAAAACCACAGAGGAGCCCTAGCCAGTTTGGCTCAGTGGATAGAGCGTCGGCCTGGGGACTGAAGGATCCCGGGTTCGATTCCTGATCAAGGGCACATGCCCGGGTTTCGGGATCGGTCCCTGGTGGGGGCGCGTGCAATGGAGGCAGCTGATCAGTGATTCTCTCTCTCTCATCATTGATGCTTCTATCTCTCTCTCCTCCCTTCCTCTTTGAAATCGATTTTAAAAAAAGAAGAGAAAAACAGGAGCCTGGAGAAGGAGAATGAATGGGGTGCAGTGGGCCTCCCAGGCCTGCCCAGTCAGACTCTCTTTATTTTATTTTATTTTATTTTAAAAAATATATTTTATTGATTTTTTACAGAGAGGAAGGGAGAGGGATAGAGAGTTAGAAACATCGATGAGAGAGAAACATCGACCAGCTGCCTCCTGCACACCCCCCACTGGGGATGTGCCCGCAACCAAGGTACATGCCCTTGACCAGAATCGAACCTGGGACCCTTCAGTCCACGGCTAGGGCCAGTCAGACCCTCTCTGTTTGCTGTGTGACTTTGGACGAATGACTTCACTCCCCTGAGGCTCAAGTTTCCTCATCCTCAGCAATAACACATCCCAGCCAGGATGGCTGCCCGGATGAAGTGGAACCATCCACAGAACCACTCAGCGTGTACTTGGCACCGGGGCTCAGTGTTTGGTGCTATTGTTTCATAAAGAAGGTGCTTACATTTCAAAACGCTCCTGGGCATTATTCACTTAATTCCTATTTATTTAGCAACTGGTAAAGGTCGGGCATGCCAGGGCGAACGAGCTGGGAGTGTTCTCTGCCCACATGAGAGTTTATTTATTTATTTTTAAATATATTTTATTGATTTTTTTACAGAGAGGAAGGGAGAGGGATAGAGAGTTAGAAATATCGATGAGAGAGAAACATCGATCAGCTGCCTCCTGCACATATCCCACTGGGGATGTCACCGCAACCCAGATACATGCCCTTGACCGGAATCGAACCTGGGACCTTTCAGTATGCAGGCCGACGCTCTATTCACTGAGCTAAACTGGTTACGGCGAGAGTTTATTTTTTTTAAATATATTTTTGTTGATCTCAGAGAGATAGAAACATCAATGATGAGGGAATTATTGATCAGCGGACTCCTGCATGCCCCCCATTGGGGATCGAGCCCGTAACCCTGGCATGTGCCCTTGACCGGAATTGAACCCGGCACCCTTCAGTCTGCAGGCTGATGCTCTATCCACTGAGCCATACTAGCTAAGGCCCCTCATGAGTTTTTAGTTTTGTGGGAGAGGCTATTTATATAATTAGTAGGCCCACCACTAATTAGCTGTGTGCCCTTGGGCAAAGCCCTTAACATGTCTGAGCCTTCTGCTCTATAAAACAGGAATAATAATTATCTATCTACTCACAGCACTGTTACAGTCTCATAATATAAACTGGAACACAGTAAAATTTATAAAGGAAAACCTCTCACCCCTCAGTAGTAATTACAATTTAAAGGAGGTGTCAATGTCCTTTGTGATTTAAAAAAATATATATACTTTTATTGATTTCAGAGAGGAAGGGAGAGGGAGAGAGATAGAAACATCAATGATGAGGGAGAGTCATTGATCATCTGCCTCTTGCACGCCCCACACTGGGGATGGAGACCGCAACCCAGGCATGTGCCCTGGCCTAGAATCAAACCGTGACCTCCTGGTTCATAGGTTGATGTTCAACCACTGAGCCACACCGGCTTGGCGTCCTTTGTGATCTTTTTGAAAAAGGGCTGACTTGGAGGCTGAGGGCCTCGTGAGGGCCAGAGACTGGCACTCTGGTCACAGCGGTGGAGTGGTCACAGCTGTGCCTGGACCCATGCCTGGTCACTAGGGCAGGGGGAGAGAGACAGACAACATTCTGGGTGTGGGAACAGCATAAGCACAGGCCCGGCAGTGGGACTTCCTAGGTGCTCCCTGGGAGTCAGGAGTAGGTTACCCCGTAGCAGTCTGAAGAAGTAAATGGCTTACACTAGCCGGTTTCACTCAGTGGATAGAGTAGTGATGGTGAAGTGACACGCGAACTCATTTTTTTGGTTGATTTTTCTTTGTTAAATGGCATTTTTTTAACAATATATTTTATTGATTTTAGAGAGGAAGGGAGAGAGAGATAGAAACATCAATGATGAGAGAGAATCATGGATCGGCTGCCTCCTGCACGCCCCCTACTGGTGATCGAGCCCGCAACCCAGGCATGTGCCCTTGGCAGGAATCAAACCTGGGACCCTTCAGTCTGCAGGAGAAAGCTCTATCCATTGAGCCAAACCAGCTAAGGTTTTGTTAAATGGCATTTAAATATATAAAATAAATATCAAAAATATAAGTCTTTTGTTTTACTATGGTTACAAATATCAAAAAATTTCTATATGTGACACAGCACCAGAGTTAAGTTAGGGTTTTTCAAAATGCTGACATGCCGAGCTCAAAAGGTTCGCCATCACTGGGATAGAGCGTCGGCCTGTGGACTGAAGGGTCCTGGGTTCATTTCCGGTCAAGGGCACATGTCCAGCGTGCAGGAGGCAGCCGATCAATGATTCTTTCTCATCATTGATGTTTCTATCTTTCCCTTCTTCTCTGAAATCAATAAAAACATATTTTAAAAGAAAAAAAGTAAATGGCTTTCTAGTATTTGTGGCTGCTTTTAAAAAATTAACTTTTAGTTACACAAATTACATAATAAATACATTCTCTTTGTAAGAAATGGAAATGAGAGATAGAGCTGGAGCCCCTGTAACCTCCCCTTCCCCCGAATGGGCACAGCTATTGGGAAAGGGTCGTCAGGTGTACTTCCAGACCTGGTCCATACGTTCACATCAGTCAACGTATGTCCTTAGAAGTCACACATAGTATAAAGTCAGTAACATGGCCCGTTGGACACGCCAGCCTATAACTTGTTCTTTCTTCATTCGGCAGCGTATATTAGAGCATTCCATGTGAGGACATATGGAGCTCACTTGCAGTTAGTCATAGTTGATTTCAACGTTCATCCATTTCCATCATAGAAGATAATTTTTAAAAAATATATATTTTTTATTGATTTCAGAGAGGAAGGGAGAGGGAAAGAGAGATAAAAACATCAATGATAGCCCTGGCCGGTTTGGCTCAGTGTATAGAGCGTCAGCCTGCGGACTGACGGGTCCCAGGTTCGATTCCGGTCAAGGGCACATGCCTGGGTTGTGGGCTCGATCCCCAATGTGGGGCGTGCAGGAGGCAGCTGGTCCATGATTCTCTCTCATCATTGATGTTTCTCTCTCTCTCTCCCTCTCCCTCTCCCTTCCTCTCTGAAATCAATAAAAATATATTTTTTTTAAGAAAAGAAAGAAACATAAATGATAAAAGAGAAAGGGGGGGATGAGGACACATTTGTAATACCTTAACTAATAAAGAACTTTTAAAAATGATAGAATCATTGATCGGCTGCCTCCTGCACACCCCACACTGGGGATGGAGCCCACAACCGGGGCACGTGCCCTGACCGGAATCGAACCATGACCTCCTGGTTCATAGGTCAACCCTCAACCACTGAGCCACACTGGTTGGGCCTGCCTCCTCAGAACTTATTTTAAAATATGTTGGAGAAAAGATGCTCATGTTAGCACTGTAACATGATGATGAAGTAATAACTGGCCTGGAGTAACAGGTCAGGGCAGCTGTTGTGTGGTTTACTGTAGCTGCTGTGAATGAGGACAGGAAACTTTATCCATAACACAAAAAGAACACGGAATCCGTTAGCCATGCCTGATTTTAAACAGGCTTTCTTTGGACAGAAGCAGTTAGTTACGCAACATTCCATGACTTAAAAGGGTTTCAACCCAGGTTAAAAAAATACCAAAGTACTTTTTCCTGAGGGCAGAGTGGACTTAGAAAACATTCAGTCCAGCACTTCTGTTTTGCTTTTGTTTCTTTAATCTTCACCCGAGGATATGTTTTTATTGATTTTTACAGAGAGAAGAAGGGAGAGAGATTGAAAGAGAAATAGCCATCAGTTCCCTCCCATATCCACGACCGTGAATCGAACCCAAAACCCGGGTATGTGTCCTGACTGGGAATTGAACCCGAAACCTTTTGGTGTACAGGACGATGCTCCAAGCAACTGAGCCACCCGGCCAGGGCGTCCTACACTTTTGAGATTGAAATAATGGTAAACGCAAGTAAATAAGCATTCATTCATCCACAGCTACACAGTACTCTAAAGCTTGGACAGATGGTACTAGCAAGGAATTTATATGCATGAAACTGACAGTTGTAAATGAAATTCATCAGGTTTCACGTATATTTCTGGGTCTGGATTCTGAAGTTTCAGATTCATGTGCTGTTGATCTGGAGCTTTCCAACTCACCCTTTTTAACTGCTGTATAATATTCCACAGCCTGCTCACACCATAGTCAGTTTCTTTTTTAAAATATTTTTTATTGATTTCAGAGAGGAAGGGAGAGAGAGATAGAAACATCAATGATGAGAGAGAATCATGGATCGGCTGCCTCCTGCACACCCCACATTGGGGATCGAGTCCACAACCCAGGCATGTGCCCTTGACTGGGAATCGAACAGTGACCTTGTTCTTCGGTCGATGCTCATCCGCTGAGCCAAGCCAGCCGGGCTAGTCGGTTTCTTATTGATAGAACTTGGAATGTTTTCAGTTTTGACCCAGGAGCGCTGCCATGCGCACAGTCGGCTAGATTTGGAGTGGTACAGTACCCTTGTGACCTTCAGGAAGGTTCTAAACACCCAGTATGGCCCAGCCAGCGTGGCTCAGTGGTTGAGCATCGACCTATGAACCAGGAGGTCACAGTTCGATTCCCAGTCAGGGCACGTGCCCGGTTGCGGGCTTGATCGCCAATGTGGGGTGTGCAGGAGGCAGCCGCTCAATGATTCTCTTATCATTGATGTTTCTGTCTCTCTCTATCCCGCTCCCTTCCTCTCTGAAATCAATAAAAATATATTTAAAAAATAAACACCCAGAATTATTCCTTCCCTCTCCCATCCCACCCTCACCTCACCCATTGGGGCCGATCCAAAGGGATTTCCTGGGAAAGGATTGGGTGCATAATGGGGGTCCACCCTGCACTGAGCCCTGCGTTCTTTTTGCTCTTGGTCTGGGCTCGCTGCAGAGCCTGGGCCTTAGACTGACTGAGGGATATCAGGGCACACATTCTGGAAAGTGGGGCCTGGGGCCTGGCTTGCTCTGGCCTGTGGCTCTTCAGGGGACCTGGGATCCAGGCTCTGTGGCCCAGGGGCACAGCCCCACTCACCACGGGGAGACCAACTGCATCCTCCCACTGGGCCTCCGTTTTGCACAGTGAGGGAGTGTAGCCTAATGGTTAGGGGGCTGGACCGAGGAATCAGACAGACCTGGGTTTGGAGTCTCAGCTCCACCCTTTGCCAGCTGAAGAGATAGCTGGTGCTTAGATCTACGAAACAGGGCCAGTAGAATGTTGACAAGTGTGGCAGGGACTTGTACTTGTCCACGCAGCATGTGGTCCAGCCTCTACTCTTCTCTCTTCCTTAATAACAGGAGTCTGTATTGTGGATGGTTACATGCCCAGCTAAAAGCCTACAGTCCCCCCGGCCACAGTGGCTCAGTGGTTGAGCATCGACCTATGAACCAGGAGGTTGAGATTCAATTCCCAGTCAGGTCATAGGCCCAGGTTGCAGGCTCAATCCCTCCCCAGTGTGGGGTGTGCAGGAGGCAGCCGATCGATGATTCTCCTCATGATCAATGTTTCTGTCTCTCCCCTCTCCCATTCTCTCTGAAATCAATAAAAATAAATTTTTTTTAAAAAAAAGCCCCTACAGTTCCCAGCCTCCCTTACAGATGGAATGGCCAATGAAATGTTGGTGGAATTATTGAATGGGGCTTTGAGGAAAGCGCTTTAAAGCAGGGAGGTATCCTCCTGTGGCTCTAACCACTTGCATTTTCTGGAAAATAGGTGTGATGGCTGGAGCTTCAGCAACCATGTTGTGACCGGGAGGCAATCTCAAGGACGGAAGTCACGCACTGAGGGTGGTGGAGCAGAAAGAAGCCCGAGGCATCAGTGACGACAGGAAAGTGCCACACTAGCCCCGGACTGTCTACCCGTGAGTTTCTTCAATGTGCGAGAAAATGAATCACCATCTTGCTTTTTATGGTTGTTTTTTCATTGATTTCAGAGAGGAAGGGAGAGAGCAATAGAAACATCAATGATGGGAGAGAATTATTGATCGGCTGCCTCCTGCACACCCCGCACTGGAGATCGAGCCCGCAACCCGGGCATGTGCCCTGACCGGGAATGGAACCGTGACCTCCTGGTTCATAGGTCGACGCTCAACCACTGAGCCACACCGGCTGGGCCCCACCATCTTGTTCAGGTCGTTGTCATTTTGGGTGCGTGCAATGAGCAACCAGACACCATTCTTGTCCACGTGATGAAGACTCTCCTAGGGTACCCGCGTGAACACGGGGGCCATGTGAGCTGGATGACAGTTTAGTGGATTCATCACAGTTTCGTTGTCCCCACAGATGAATGGGCGGATGTTTCCCTGGAGGAAGGTCTCTCGTGTTGTGCCGCCAGCTCTGTTCCCAGTCTTGTCCGGGACAGCCTATGGTCTTGAATGAAGATACAAACGGACCTCATGTACGGTAAGAGCCAAACCCGAGGCGTGAACTGGGTAACAGCCAGGATCTAAGCGATCCCGACAGGCTGGAAGCAGCATCAGATCTAACTTGGTGGCATCAATGGCGCCCTGTGTGCCCCCGTCTAAGCCCAGGGCCAGGGGGCACCGTGTCACCAGCTGCACATTCGGAAAGGGCACGGCAGTCATTGCCTTCCAGGCTTCGAGGCCACGAGAAGCAGATGTGACCCCCTTCCTGATCAGGACCAGCAAGGTCTTCCACCACGGAGGCTGGTCTCAGCCTGGGGGCCACAGCTCATGAGGGATGGGGACAAACGCAGGGGAGGGCGGCTGGCGAGGGGGCTTGGAGCCAGGTCGCTAGAGAAATAGCTAAAGGCCTCGGTGCTTTGTCCAAAAAAGAGAAAGTAGGCGATGGGATGTCTCCAGGCGGCTGGAGGGGAATACTCCCGGGAGAGTGAAGAACTCTCCAAGGTCAGAGGGACTGTCTGGGAGTGAGTGGCCCGTCCGTGGAGGTGACCAAGGAGAGGCCAGACGCCTGCTCGGTAGGCCCAGTGCAGTGGGAGGCTGGTCCTGCCCCTGCCCACCTGACAGGCTCCACCAGCAGGGAGTTGGACCTGACAACCCTGAGATGCTTTTTATTTTTTTTATTTTTATTGCTTTCAGAGAGGAAGAGAGAGAGAGAGAGAGAGAGAGAGAGAGAGAGAGAGAGAGAGAGAGAGGATCCATGAGAGAGAATCATGGATCCTCTAGCACGTCCTACACTGGGGATGGAGCCAGCAACCCGGGCATGTGCCCTGACCGGGAATCAAACCGTGACCTCCTGGTTCATAGGTCGACGCTCAACCACTGAGCCACACCGTCAGGCCTGAGGTCCTTGTAGAGCTGAAGCCCAGAAGCAGGAGAGGAGGGGGGATGCTGCCTTGGGCTCTGGGCAGTCTCGCTGAGGGAGCCACAGGGCGCTTCAGGGGCCTCACAGGTGCCCTGGCGCTGGGAACACCCCCCGGCCTGCTCTCCTCGAAGCCCGAAGCTCTGGGTCAGCCGGGCCTCCTCTGGGGCTGAACCACAGCCACCTCCAGCTCTGGCTGAGCTGGTCTGCGTGGCTGCAGTCGGCTGGGCGCCGTGAGGCCGGCAGTGCCCACGTCAATACACCTATAATGTACGTGAGGACACTGACGCCTCGGTCCCATCATCCCCTGTGGACCCCCCAGGACTTTGCCCCCGACCTGCCGTCAGATGAGAAGGGCTGTTGGGGGGAGTGTAGGGGGGCAGGGGCTGCGCCAGGCCCGCTCTCGGTGGCTCAGCGCAGGCCTCCCCGTTTGTTCTGCACCTGCTCTTTCTCCCGGGCGGGCATCCAGGCCCCCGGGAGCAGGTCCAAGGCTGGGGGCAGGTTACGGCCTGGCCCCCGCCCCTAGGTCGTCTTTCCCTTCAGGCCCTCGGGGCGGACCGGCTGTGGGAACAGGGGAGGGAAGGCGGGAGGCCAGCGTGTGGGGCTGCGGGGCCATGTGGTATTCTCATTACCAGCCAGCAGTGGGGCCAGCCCAGCCACCCCCTTGGCCACTGTGGCTGCCTTCACACCTCCGCTAGGCCTGTTGACACAACGCTGCCTCCCTCAGGGCACGAGGTGTCACCTTGGGAACGAGGGTGTGCAGGGGCCTCCAAAACAGCCGGCAGCAGGCCCCTTTGGAATCCCTGGAGCGCACTTCTGGGGTGTGTGTGGGGAGCTGCAGGTCCCCGCTCTGGGGGGCCCCGGGGAAAGGCAGATTCTATGTCCCCAGATGGCGAGGGAGGATGCCCTGAGTCAGCCTGCCCAGATACTGTTTCTCCCCAGCCCAGGTGCTGGCACGTGACTCTGGGCACAGCCAGGGAAGCCCAATGACAAGGCCGTGCCAGGCAGAGCACCATCAGTGTCACCGGGAGGCCCAGAGACTGACAGCCACCAGGACAAGGTCACAGAGCAGCTGCTGGAACGGGAGCTCCCTGCCCGGTCTTCCCAGGCCTTCTGTAACGTCAGTGCCCAGCGCTGCCTGCATAGCCATTCAGGGCGCAGACCCAGTACCTCGGCCTGCTGTTCTCCCCTTGCTCAGCTGGGAACCAGGCCCAGAGAGGCCCATCCTCTGCCTAAGGTCCCCAGAGCCAGGATTTGACCCCACAAGGGCCACGCACCACACCACCAGGAAACTCCCCCCGGCCCGGGGCCCAGGCTCCAGGGGGGACCAGTCGCTGCCCACTAGGAGCTTGAGCCAGAGGAGAAAGAGGAGCCAGTGGGCTCGGGGTCTGCGGTGGCCTGGTGTGCTGGGAGCCCGTGGGCGACAGACCTGCTCCCTGGCTAGTCAGCGGGGCGGGTTGCAGAAGGAAAGGGGGGCCTGAAATTGTGGGGTTTCCTCCAAGCGGAGGTGGGACATTCCAGGCAGCGGGGGAAAGGTGTGAGCCCAAGTCTGGGAGTGGAAGGCCCAGGGCAACGCCAAGCGGGCTGGGACCCCAGGACGGGGATGGGGACGGGTGGAGAGGGTGTGGATGAGCAGACGGGAGCTGGAATTCCTGTTGGGTGAGGAGTTTGGACTCAGGGAGGCAATGAGTCCACAGAAATTCTGAGGAAGGAGGGAAGGGTGTGGCCACTGTTGGGGAGCACAGGGATGGGGAGCTGGCTGGGGGCCACAGGTACCCAGCAGGCAGGGCATGGAGGGAACCCCCTGCTCTCCCTCCAACAAGAAAGCTGAGCTGAGGCGGCTGGTGTGCCAGGGCCCGGTAGCGGCAGCTTAAGCCTAGGGCCAGCCTGCCTGGGCTCAATCCCCTTGAGCCTCAGTCTTATCATCTGTGAAATGGGTTTCTTTGCTGAGATGATTAGGGCTGGAACCATGTGTTCAGCATGTGGCACTCCACAAATCCTGCAAGTCCTGCAGCTCATGGGAGGGACGAAGGGGAGAATAAGTGGTGCCCACTCTTGCTGGAATGCAAACAAGCATGGGGGGTGGTTCTGCAAAGTCTCCCTCCGCCCTCCTTTCTCTCCCTTCCCTTTTTTCTTTCCTTTACCAAAGCAAGGAATGCTGTTACAGAAAATTGAGATGAGCTCTAGCTGGTTTGGCTCAGTGGATAGAGCGTCAGCCTATGGACTGAAGGGTGCCAGGTTCGATTCCAGTCAAGGGCACATGCCTGAGTTGCGGGCTCGATCCCCAGTAGGGGGCAAGCAGGAGGCAGCCAATCGATGATTCTCTCTCATCATTGATGTTTCTATCTTTCTATCCCTCTCCCTTCCTCTCTGAAATCAATAAAAATATATTTTAAAAAAGAAAATCGAGATGATACCCTGTACAGACAATCAAAAAGAAGGGAATCTCAAACGCCCCCAGTTTCATCCACCCAGAGGGAACCACCATGGCATGTGGGTCCATCTCTCTGCACCCCAGCCCTTTCTAGGCATCCCCACAAATACACGAGCACATACATGGAGGCATGGAGAGAGAGCGTGTCGGGCTTTTTATGTGTTGTGGGTGTTCTTTTGTATATATACCCTGGTATTTTACTTTTTTTAAAAAATTTTTTTAAAAATATATTTTATTGATTTTTTACAGAGAGGAAGGGAGAGGGATAGAGAGTTAGAAACATGGATGAGAGAGAAACATTGATCAGCCGCCTCCTGCGCACCCCCCACTGGGGATGTGCCCGCAACCAAGGTTCATGCCCTTGGCCGGAATCGAACTCAGGACCCTTCAGTCCGCAGGCCGACGCTCTATCCACTGAGCCAAACGGGTTACGGCAGGTATTTTACTTTTTAAATAACTTTTTATATCAGAAAAAAAGGTGGTGGGCACACAGTGTAATATACAGATCCTGTAACCTAGAAATCCACACCTGACACCTATATGATAACCAATGTCCCCCCGATAGATTTAATTTAAAAAAAAAACTTAATGGAGATATAATTCACATAAAATACATTCATCTGTTTATTTTTTAAATATATTTTTATTGATTTCAGAGAGGAAGGGAGAGAGAGAGAGAATCATTGATTGGCTGCCTCCTGCACGCCCCCTACTGGGGATCGAGCCTGCAACCCAGACATGTGCCACTGACTGGAATCAAACCCTTCAGTCCATAGGCCAACACTCTATCCACTGAGCCATCCCGGTGAGGGCACATTTATAATTTTTTTAAAAAATATATTTCATTGATTTTTTACAGAGAGGAAGGGAGAGAGACAGAGAGTTTGAAACATTGATGAGAGAGAAACGTTGACCAGCCGCCTCCAGCACATCCCCTACTGGGGATGTGCCCGCAACCCAGGTACATGCCCTTGACCGGAATCGAACCCGGGACCCCTCAGTCCGCAGGCGGACGCTCCATCCACTGAGCCAAACCGGTTTCGGCTATAATTTTTTAAATTGTGGAGATTTTATATATATATATATATACACACACACATACATACATACATACATACATTAAGATTTGCCATCTTAATCATTTTAAGTGTGCAATTTAGTGAAATTAATTACACTCACAGTGTGTGCAACCATCACCACTTCTATTTCCAAAATTTTTTTTTGTCACCTCAGGTAGGACTCTGTACCCCATTAAACAGCAACTCTCCTTTACCCACCTCCTCCCAACCTCCGGTAACCTCTATCGGGCTTCTGAATTTGACTTTGTAGGTATTTCCTATCAGTGGAATCATACAGTATTTGTCTTTTGGTGTCTGGCTTACTTCATTTAGCATAATGTATTCAAGGGTTTTCCATGCTGTAGCATGTGTCCAACCTTCATTCCTTTTCATGGCTGAATACTATTCCATTGTATGGACCTACCACATTTGTTTACCCATTCATCCGTCAATGGACACTGGGGTTGTTTCCACCATTTGGTTATTGCTGATAACCAGTGACTAATGCTGATATGAATGTTTGCCTTACAAATACCTATTCTAGACCCTGTGGGTATTTAAAGAGCACATTGTTTTGTAACCAGTTTTTCTCACTGATGTATTAAGATCATTTTCTGGCCGAAACCGATTTGGCTCAGTGGATAGAGTGTTGGCCTGTGGACTGAAGGGTCCCGGGTTTGATTCCAGTCAGGGGCATGACCTAGGTTGCGGGCACATCCCCAGTGGGGGATGTGCAGGAGGCGGCTGATCGATGTCTCTCTCTCATCGATGTTTCTGACTCTCTCTCTCTCTCCCTTCCTCTCTGTAAAAAATCAATAAAATATATATTTTTTTAAAAAAGATCATTTTCTGTATCCATACATTATTTCTTTCTTTTTCTTCAATCCTCACCCGAGGATATTTTTTCATTGATTTTCAGAGAGAGTGGAAGAGAGAGGGAAAGACAGAAACATTAATTGTTTGCCTCCGGCACACGCCCCAACCAGAGCCTGCGCTGGGGAGGAGCCTGCAACCGAGGTACGTGCCCTTGACTGGAATCAAACCCGTGACCCTTTGGTCCACAGGCCGACACTCTATCCACTGAGCCAAACTGGCTAGGGCAGTACCTATATTTCTAAACTGAGATTTTGGAGGCCTGCCATGTACTCCATGGGGTGGTGGTAACAGTTTAGTAACAAGTTCTCTGGTATATACTGAGATGCCTTACAGTTTTCCACGGAGGAATATCCTTATACTTACAATTTTACAAGTACAGTGGGGCCTTGACTTACGAGTGTCCCGACTAACGAGGTTTTTGAGATACGAGCCGTCTCTTGGCCGATTTTTTGCTTTGAGTTGCGAGCTAAAATTCGGGTTACGAGCCAGCTTCAGATACCCCACCGCTAGTTGGCGCAGCGAACGTCACAGTGAACGCTACAACATCAGCCCAGCATCACGTGTCTCACTCGTTCACTTTTTGATTTGACATACGAGTAATTTGAGTTACGAGCTCCATCACGGAACGACTTAAACTCATAAGTCAAGGCCCCACTGTAGTTTAAAATTGTACATTAACATGCAGTTTTAAACTATATAATCTCCTTGTCAAAAATGTAAACATTACTGGTGAAGAGTAAAGTCTTCCTTGACTCTCTCCCCCGCCCCCAACCCAGACCTCCCCTCCCACCAAATAGACTGGGTCTGTTATGGATTTGGTGAGAACTGGGGCCTTTGTGGGTGCTTTTACACAGTAGATCTTTACAAAATGCAGGGTGTCATTCGATGACTTTCTGTGTAGGGATTTTTTAGATTCTTGGTTTCTGATGTTTTTGCTTATATCCGTGGTGCCGCACGGAGTGTTTTCTTTTTCTCTGCAGCTTGGTTCTATCACTCAGCAGTATGCGTTCACTTGTGCTTTTAATCTTCTCTAATCAGGATGAATTCCCATCAGAGGAACCGCTGGGCCAGGGCACGCTGAGGCTGTCCTGAAGTCCTGCCCCAGGGGGTCCCAGAGGTGGGGACCTGGTTATGGGCGGCCAGCAGCTCAGGCCGGCACACCTGTGTGACCACCTGTGCCAGACGCTGACCGCGCATGCCCAGGGCCTGGGCTGGGGCATGACCTCCAAGGGGAAAAAAGTTCCTTGGCTCAGGCCCAGGATGGCATCCGGGATTTCTCCTGGTGGGGGACCCTCCAGAGCCGAGGATGGAGTTCATTCTATCCTCAGTTTGGGGCCCATAAGCAATACTGATCACGTGAGACCCTTCTGCTCGATTCATTATCTGGTCCATTTAAGCTCTTGCACTTCCTCCAGAGCAGTGGTTCTCAACCTTCCTGATGCCGCGACCCTTTCATACAGTTCCTCATGTTGTGGTGACCCCAACCATAAAATTATTTTCGTTGCTACTTCATCACTGTCATTTTGCTGCTGTTATGAATCGTCACGTAAATATCTGATTTGCAGGATGTATTTTCATGGTTACAAAATGGAGCATAATGAAAGCATAGTGATGAATCACAACAACAATATGTAATGATATATGTGTTTTCCGATGGTCTTAGGCGACCCCTGTGAAAGGGTCGTTCGACCCCCAAAGGGGTCACAACCCACAGGTTGAGAACCACTGCTCTAGAGGTTCCCCACTAGGTCCAGGGACATCCCAGTCCCCCAGCCTCTGGCAAAGGAGGCCGCCCAGACTCCGCACATACACACCCTGCCCGCCCCCCCCCCAGGCCCTGCCCAGGCATTCCAGCTCAGTCTACGAGCCCCCACTCTGCTTTTTGTTGGGTCTAAAGTCAGGTACCTTTGGGGAGATGGGGAGGTGGGATGGGGTGGCCTCCTCCCACTGTACTTGGGAAGAAGGACCTGGAGCTGGCTGAGGGCCCCAGCCACCCAGCGACTTGGTGTGGGAGCCCAGGCGGGGGTTTCTAGCCCTGCGGCCTGGGCTGGCCCGGAGTACATGCCTCCCCCTCCTGCCAGGACTGGGCGCTGTGCTGGCACCTCACAGGGCAGCCCGAAACCTGCACACCCTGCCTGGAGAGAGCTGCGTCCTGTGCTTTCGGGGGGTGGGGGGCTGGGGCTGGATGTGCCCCACGTTGGCAGCCGAGCTGGGCCTGCAGATCCTCTCCAGGCAGCTCACAAGGGCTCAGAGCCCAAGGTGTCCCGCCTGGAGTTTCGGTCGGCTTGTGGTTTGACTCTTTCAGCCTTCGTTCCAGGGCTGCGTGTGGGGAGGCGGGAAGGGCCCTGAGCCCTGCTTGTCCCCAGCCCTCCTGAGCCGGTCCCTGCCCCGCTTCCCCTATGGGCTCCATCGTGCTCTGCCTCTCTGCGCACCGATGGACGGATGAGCAAACGGGTCCAGAAAAGGCCGGCGGCCTGTCCGGGTCACAGAGCCCATCACGCCGGCGCCGAGCCAGCTTCACCCCTTCGTAGGTCAGCCTGGCACCTCTGGCACATCGCTTAGCTCCCCGTGCCCACCACTCCCACCCTGCGCTGGCCCTGGCTCTAGGAGAAGGCCTCTGACTGGTCAGAGGTAGGTCTGCCTTGTATGGACTCTAAGATCCCAGGTGGCAGGGCGGCGCCCTCTGCTGCCTGTGGCTGGAAATGCAAGGACGCTGTACCCTGCCCACCTATCCATACTGTGCGCTGTGTGCGCGACTCCGGGTCAGCCCTGTGGCCTGAGACGGGCTTTCTCACCAAACGTGCAGAGCTCCCCGGACATCTGGGCAGGCAATCGGGAGTCCCCGCTGCATTTTACAGTCGGAGAAACAGGCCACTTGATGCCTCAGTTTCCCCACCTTTCACTGTAAAGCTCAGACCCCACCCCCCACCCCCCGCTATTACCCAGATGAAGCAAAGGAGAGCGTGTGACCCCCCTAAGGGCAGAGGCAGGGTCTGCTTGCCCAGGCTTCTCTTGATCCTTCCCCGGAATCCGCCAAATCTCTCCCCTTTCTTCCCACCCCCTCCCTCCTCATCACCCCTCTGCCTCCTGTGACTTCCACTGGCCGCATATCCAGCTGATCCACGGCCAGGATAATCAGATTATCGTGGTTCCAGAATAATCTATTCCATATGGCTTGCCAACTCAGTGGCTCCGGGAGCCAGAGGTGTGAGGAGAGGGGGTGATCCCAGTGGGAAGGGGCTCCCTGGGAGCCTCGGGCTGGAGATGGGCGGCTGCTGGGGAAGGAGGGAGGGAGGAGGAGGAGGAGGAGGAGTTGGGAGCCTCATGCTGGGCCCTCTGGCTGCTCTGGGCTCCAGGCGGCCTCAGCCCGCCTCCAGCCCAAGCACATCCTCACGCATCTGCTTCGGACCCACGGGTGGGGGTGGGGAGACAGGCACCCCAGGCCTCAGCCACGCTCTGCACTGGGAGGCGGCTCACTAGAGTCTGGGAGGTGTTACTTTTCAGATCCGCATTCTCTGGCTCCATCCTCAGGGACTCTGGTGCTGGACACCTTTCTCTTTTCATGTCCACAGGTCCCTTTGACATGGAGCAGGGTTCCTGGGGGCTTGAGGGCATCACCCCCGCCTGGCACCCTCACGTTCAGGGCAGCCCTCTTGGAGGAAAGGAGCCATCAAGGCCCCAAGATTCAGAGGTGGCAGGGGCAACACCAGCTGTGGGCTCAGACAGAGCCAGACGGACCCCAGCTCTGCCCTTTGTAGCCATGTGACAGGGGACACCCTCTCACCACTCCGTTGCCTCATCAACCAAGCGAGTCCATAACACCTGCGTTGCCGCATGGCTGTGAGCTGTGACCCAGTGGGCCCCAGCACAGTGCCAGGCCCCAGGTGGCAGGCTTAGCGTGCACATGGGTGCTGCACGAAGCGTGTCTGTGGGTGTGATTCGATCCTCACCACGTCTTCACGCCCCCCGAGGCACAGAAGCAGGAGCGGGGCTCAGAGACGGACAGTGAGTGACACAGGTAGGACATGGGACATGGCAGGACAGGGATCCCAGCCCACACTCCAGAGGGGTGTCCTAGGCTGTCTGAAGGTGGGGGCTTCATAAACGACAAGGCTGGAGGAGCCCTGGCAGGAGGGGACCCCCAAATTAGGAGGTTCCCAGGGGATGCGCCTGGCTGCTTCCTTCTCCTGGGGCTCTGGCTCCAGCCGGACAGGAATGAAGGGCTGCCAGGGGCATATTGACATAGCACCTTCGATTAGCACCCGGATGGGATGTCGAGGGGCTGCCGGGAAATGGGGGCACTGGGGCTGGGAGATGGGGGGCAGCGCCTCAAGACCCTGGCTTGGCTCGGCCTGAGGAGACCGGCTGCTTCCTAGCAGGAAGGCAGAGGCCTATGGGGGTGCTGTCCTGGCTGCCCCCCAACCCCCTGAACTCTCACCTCTGCTCAGCGGGGCGGCGCCCAGGCCTCATTTCCCAGCCTTACACTTTGGCGAGCCAAGCGAAGGCTCGGGCAGGGGAGCAGGAGCCACTAGCCCAGGCACTTGTCAAAACACAGGGCCCCGAGGTGTGAAGTCCTCACCCAGCGGGAGGGCGCACGGCCCTGCCGCCCGGAGAACTCATTAACTCGGGCAGCTCCCAAATGAACCCGCCGGAGAGGCTGGTGATAAGGAGATCAAAGGTGACAGGCATGGGGAAGGGGAGAGGGAGGCTGGCTGGCAGGAGGTGGCAGGGCCCGGCTGCAGATTGGGGGGCCCTCCTCTGCCCCCACTGGGCTCCATCAGGCCGACGGACCACAGCCTTTGCACAGTCTGGGCCCAGAGACCCCAGGAGAGAGGGGGGGACTCCCACATGGCATCTCCAGTTTGTTAGCATTTAGGGCTGAAGACCCTGCCTCTTTCATGCCATTTTGTGGGCTCTTCGTCTCCACACTCACCCTGGGTCTTTTATTATTATTATTATTATTATTACATATTTATAATTTACTAACAGAATAAGACTTCCACAAGTTGCCATGTGTGAGTTTTCTATGAATATATATTTCTGTGTGCATAGATTAATGAAGAACATTTGGAAAGTAGGACCAGGCGTCACAACCATTTTAGAGAGTGAGAAACTTAAACTTTTTAAAAATATTTTTTTACTGATTTTAGAGAGGAAGGGAGAGGGAGAGAGATAGAAACATCAATGATGAGAGAGAATCATGGATCGGCCGCAACCTGGGCATGTGCCCTTGACTGGAATCGAACCAGGGACCCTTCAGGCCACAGGCCGACGCTCTATCCACTGAGCCACACCGGCTAGGGCACCCTGGGTCTTTTTAACCTTCCCCCAGCGCTGCAACAGAGACCCGCTTGTCACACCCCACTGTGGTGCCCTCTCCTGCTCCAATCTCTCAGTGGCTCCCGTGTAAGCGCTCAGTGAATGTTCGGTATTAGGTTCCAGATATGAGATTCCTCAGGAGCCAGACCCGTGTTTTCAGGACAGTCTTGTCCAAGTACATACACTTGATCTTGTCCTTAATGAAATCAAATTCACTTCGGAGCGTCGTTGCCAACAAACCAGTGGAGATCACAACCATGTGGGGATTGGAGGGACTTTTTGATATTCAGAAGGCTGGCCACAGGCACCCAGGCCCTCTAAGACCCACCACCCTCCTACCTGCTCAGCCTTTACCCCGCACCCTCCCGTGCCGTGCACAGCACACTCTGCCAAGGCCCAACCACCTGTTCCCTCCCATCCAGCGGGAGCCAGTCACTGGGCTCCAATACCAGGTTCTTGGCTTGAATCTGGAGGCCCAGGAAGGCATCCATCAGCCCAGGTCAGGGAGGGCAGACCCTGCTGGCGGCTGCAGGCTGAGGGGGCCAGGCTCTCCTCAAGAGTACAGTGGAGCCTTGACTTAGGAGTGTCCCGACTAACGAGTTTTTTGAGATATGAGCCGTCTCTCGGCCGATTTTTTGCTTTGAGTTGTGAGCTAGAATTCGGGTTACGAGCCAGCTTCAGATACCCCACCGCTAGTTGGCGCAGCGAACTCACAGTGAACGCCACAACATCAGCCCAGCATCACGTGTCTCACTCGTTCACTTTTTGATTTGACATACGAGTAATTTGAGTTACGAGCTCCGTCATGGAACGAATTAAACTCATTAGTCAAGGCCCCACTGTATATGGGCCCTGTGCTGTGCGCCCAGGCGGGTTGGCACTGCCTCTCCTGGCTGTGACTGGGCTTAAGCATCCTGAGACAGACTGCCAAGGAGGGTTACAGAAGGTGTTAGAGGAGGTCCCTGCCTAGAAGATAAAGAGACAAGGGGAGCCCTAGCTGGCTTGGCTCAGTGGTTAGAGTGTCGGCCTGCGGACTGAAAGGTCCCAGGTTCGATTCCCGGTCAAGGGCACATGCCTGGGTTGTGGGGTTGATCCCCAGTGTGGGGTGTGCAGGAGGCAGCCAATCAATGATTCTCTCGCATCATTGATGTTTCTCTCTCTCTCTCCCTCTTCCTTCCTCTTTGAAATAAGTAAATATATATATATATTTTTAAACAATATTCTATATATATATATATTTACATTTTATTGATTTTTTACAGAGAGGAAGGGAGAGAGATAGTCAGAAACATCGATGAGAGAGAAACATCGATCAGCCGCCTTCTGCAAACCCAGCTAGGGCTGCAGATGCCTTTTAGACGGTTGAGAAAGTTCCCGTCTATGCCTAGTTTGCTGAGAATTTTTATCGTGAAGGAGTGTTGAGTTTTGTCAAATGTCTTTTCTGTGTCATTTCCATGGCAAAGGTTGTTACACCTGCCCCAGAGTACACCAGCCAGAGGCCGGGGTGGCATCAGGCCAAGCCCCCAAGGCCGAGGGCTCACCCCTCCCTCAGCCCAGATGGTCCAGCAACCTGACCAGATGCAGCCTGGGATATCTTCATGGTGGCTCCCCCAACTCACCACCGGGGGGGGGGGGCGCATCCAGGACGGCCTGCCTCTAGGAGGAATGGATTGCTGTTCCCCTCACCTCCAGTGGGAATGGGCCCTCGCTGATGCAGACCGGGATGCAGCAGGCCCCTAGGATCCCATTAGACAAATTGGGAACAGAGGTGCAAGAACCTTCATTTATTTGCATAAGGTCCCCAGCAGGTGAGGACAGCCCGAGACCTAGGGACTGGACTTCAAGGTCTGTGATCCTGCTTCCTTTTACCCGCTGAGCTGGCCCAACACCCGGGGCTGGGCGCCGGCAGGAGGCCCGAGTGGCAGGGGCTGGTGCCCTGCGATGGCTCAGGTGGGGCCAACCTGGTGCAGCCAAGCGGCCGGCACCTTCGCCCCCCCCCCCACCCCCCTCGGTTCAAAGGTTCGGGCCCCGCCCCCCAGGCCCCGAGCCGCTTTGAAGTGCTGATGGGGCCTGGAAGGGGCCACTTCACACCTCGGGCTCCGGATAGAGCGGCCGCCCTCGGGGATAAAAAGGTCGCTGGCCGCCGTCCCGAGACGCGCCGCTGCTGCCATGGCCCAGCCCCTGTGCCCGCCGCTCTCCGAGCCCTGGATCTTCCCCGCGGGCTGGGGCGCCGCTCCGCCTCCCCCGCCCTCCGACCGGGGCCGCGGCTGCTCCCCCGCCTCGTCCCCCAACTCCTGGGGCAGCGCCCCGGCCGGCAGCCCCGCGCCCAGCCCCCGGCGCGCCCCGCGCGGCCCTCGTGCCGGGAGGCGCGGCGCCCGCAGCGGCCGCCTGGGCAGCGGGCAGCGGCAGAGCGCCAGCGAGCGCGAGAAGCTGCGCATGCGCACGCTCGCCCGCGCGCTGCACGAGCTGCGCCGCTTCCTGCCGCCGTCCGTGGCGCCCGCCGGCCAGAGCCTGACCAAGATCGAGACGCTGCGCCTGGCCATCCGCTACATCGGCCACCTGTCGGCCGTGCTGGGCCTCAGCGAGGACGGCCTGCGGCGCCGGCGCCCGCGACGCTGCGACGAGACGCCCCCTCGGGGCTGCCCGCTCTGCCCCGACGGCGGCTCCGCGCAGGCGCAGGCGCAGGCGCAGGCGCAGACGCAGGCGCGCGGCCAGATTCTGGGCTCCGCCGTCCGCGCGGCGGGGTCTTGGGGGTCCCCGCCCGCCTGTCCCGGCGCCGCAGCGGTGCCCATGCCCGTGCCCTGCGAGGAGGCAGCGCGCCCGTGCCCGCCAGGGCTGGCGATGCAGCCGGGCCCCGCGTCTCCGGTTAGTATCTCCTGCCCGCGCCGTCGTGTGGGCGCCGCTCGGTGTCCGCGTCCGGCCTCCCGCTGGCTTCCCAGAGGCTCGAAGCTGGGGTGCCCGGGTGCCCACGCGGTGAGGGCAGGGAGGGGACGCGCGAGGGGACCCCCGGGAGTGGAGCGCCGAGCGTCACGCTGTTGCCTCTCCCCCCGCAGCCCTTCCCCGGCCACGTGCTGCCCCAGCTGGAGACCTGGACGCCCCCGTCGCCCCTGGAGTGGCCGCCCGGCCTGAGTAGTTGAAGGGACGGCGGCCGGCGGGCGGACGGTGTGCGCACTGCGGCCTCCCCGGGCCCCTGTCCGGACTCCCTGCCCGCGGGGGGCCGCGGCGAGGCTGGCCAGGGCGAAGGGCGCGCCGGCGGGTGAGAGCCGGTCCCTCCTGGACGACCTTCCCCAGCCCCTGCCCCATGGGACCCGCAGGCGGGACGCGTTGAGGCCGAGCTTAGTGTGTATTTATTTATTTGTGAATAAACTGCGCTGGTGTCAATTGGCGGCTTCTCTTTGTGCGTGGATGCAAAGCGCCCACCCCCTCCTCCAGGGAGCATAGGAGGGGTGGGAGGGTGTCCTGCCGTCTTCAGCCCCCAGAGCACCCGGCCCCCCGCCCCCCACCTCCTGTTCAGACGGGTCAGCCTGGAGCGGGAGGCAGGCGCTTCCAATGGGAAAGTGGCAGGAAACCGAGTCCGTCCATCTTGTCTTTGAAGCTGGTGGGGGCTGGAAAATAAATACATCTCCATCAGTGAGTACTGACTCACCGGGTCCTTTACACATTTTATACCCAAATAGCCATTTTGCAGAAGCCTTAACTGAGGGTCAACCCTCCAGAACGGCACTTCTGGGGACTTTGGGGGCGCCGGTTCTAAGGGGCCATTTCCCATGTCCCGACCCCGTTCTTCCCCTGGTGCCGGAGCATCCTGGCCTGGACGCTGGGATTTTCCCATCTTCCTTCACTCCCGCGTGGTTTAGGGACATAAAATGACAGTGAGCCCATCCTGAGTTTATGGAACCTTGACCTCCCAGAGGCAGAGGCCCATCTGACTGCGTTCACGTCCGCCCACCTGACCTAGAACCAGGCCAAGCTGCCACACCCCTGTCTACGTTGGCTGGATTCAGTCTAGGGAAGGGCTGTGTGGGGAGGGGAGGCTTGAGGCCGGGAGCCTGGCTTGGGCCAGGGGGTCTGGTGAGCAGCCGGCCCTGGCAAGTGAGGTGGGCAGGGGGACAGGTCCCTGTCCAAGGTCCCTCAGCCCTCTGTGGACACCTGCTTCTCCCCTGCACCCCCTCAACCTCCTTTGAAACATAAGACTTGGTATTTGCTTTTTATAAGATCTTTAGTGAGATGTAATTTGCATACCATAGCAAGTTCACCCCTTTAAACTATATTTGAATGATTTTCATATATTCAGGGAGTTATGCAGCCATCACCACTAATATTTTTTACAATATATATATTTTTATTGATTTCAGAGAGGAAGGGAGAGGAAGAAAAAAATAGAAACATCAATGATGAGAGAGAATCATTGATCAGCTGCCTCCTGCACGCCCCCCGCTGGGGATCGAGCCCAAAACCCAGGCATGCACCCTTGACCGGAATCGAACCCGGGACCCTTCAGTCTGCAGGCCAATGCTCTATCCACTGAGCCAAACCAGCTAGGCCATCATCACTAATTTTAGAACATTTCATCACCCCCCAGAAGGAAACTCTGAAACCTGTATAATTTTATCAGCCAATGCCACCCCAATACATTCAATCAAAACACAATCTTGTTTCCATTGGCAGTCACTCCCCACTGTTCTGCTGCGCCCCAGCCCCAGTCCACTCCTCTACTTTGTATAGAGTTGCCTTTTCTGAACATGTCATATGAATGGGCTATAGGATATGTGACTTTTTGTGTCTGGCTTTTTTCACTTAGCGTGCGGTTTTCGGTTTCTTTTCTTTGCCCGGGAGTATTCCGGTGTATTTATAGACCACAGTTTATTTACCTGTTGACGTTGATGGGTTTGTCTTGCTCCTGCTCAGGCCAGGAGGGGCAGTAATTCACAGTAGGGGGAGGGGCACTGTCCTGCATTTCAGGGGCACCCTGCCATGTTTGTCTTCAGAGAGTGGGATCCCAAAGCAGAGGCCCTGCAGTGGGAGTGAGGCCCCCTTTCCTGCACCTCCACCCCCACATCACTCTCCCCTCCCAGGACCCTAAGCTGGGGGGTCGGGGCATCGTTTTCTCCAGGATCCTACCCAGTTTAGAAAGTCTATTTGCATGGCAAAGGCCCCGCAGGGTGGGAGGGGGAATTAAAGTTATTAGCAAGTCTTTTCACAGATAAGTGGGGCTTGTTGGCCGGCCCCTCCCCTGCGGAGGGCCTCTGCTGCCTCTCCGAGCTGGGGGCCTCCTGCCGTTTATTAGCGCCTGAGCGTGGTTCTCATTAACAGGGCTCTGCTAATTAGTCGGAGGGCAGGAGATGGGACGGATCACCTCCCACCGCTTGTCGTCCCCACCCCTTCCTGGGCCAGCCGCACCGAACCGGCGGAAGCCCTGATGCCTGTTCAAAAAGACAAGACAGTCGCCAATGCCCAGGTAGGTGAGCCGTGCCCACCCAGAGGGACAGGACGGTCACCAGCACCCAGGTAGGTGAGCCTTTGTCGCCTGCTCTCATTTCTCAGCTAATCTGTGAGGTGAGCCCTAGCTAAAGGGTGGCAAAGTGCCGTAAGGAAGCCCTAGCCAGTTTGGCTCAGTGGATAGAGCATTGGCCTGCAGACTGAAGGGTCCCAGGTTCTATTCCAGTCAAGGGCACATGCCCAGGTTGCAGGCTCGATCCCCAGTAGGGGGTGGTCAGGAAAGAAGAGACTGATACCGTGTTCATACAGATGTTCAGTGGTGGCCCTGGGACTGGGCCCAGATGTGACGCCAGAGCCTGTGGTTACTCACAGGTGCGCTGCCTCTGTGACAGCGGAGAGCTGGCTGGCGGCTCACCTCACCTCACCCGGGGCCCTGGCAGGGTGCCCTGGTCTGGATGGTGGGAGAGAGAGTGTGACAGCATCAGCATGGGGCGCCGCCGGGCTGGGCTGACCCTGGTCACCTCGTCACAGCGCTTGCACAGCCTGACAGGTTCGAACTCACATGATGGAGAAGCGAACGTTGGTAGGGCAGTGACTATGGGCCAGGCGTCGTGCGTCAGATCTGAAATCCACCAGCTGATTTCAAGTCATTTTAGCCTCGGAGCCGGGGGAGGCAGGTGGTGTGCGCTGTTTCACAGATCGGGATGAGGAAGGTTAAGGAATCTTTCACGAAACCAGTATGTGGTGTTTGGGGTGGGGAGGAGGATGGGGGGTAGGTGACCAATCCGGTCTTTGGCACAGCCCTGGCAGGCACATGCGCGTGTGTGTGTGTGTGCATGTGTCTCGGGTGTAAAATAAAGCTCCTCGTGCACATGGGCAGGACACGTGCTTCTGCGTGTCGACCACACGTTCCTGCTGGGACAGCTGTGCCGTGTCGATGCTGGTTCTGGATGGGCCAGTGTTGCTGTTCGTTTAAAATATGTTTTGATTGATTTCAGGGAGGAAGGGCGAGGGGGAGAGAGACAGAGACATCAGTGATGAGAGAGAATCATTGATCGGCCCCCACATTGGGGTCTGAGCCCGCCATCCGGGCATGTGCCCTGACCGAGTGACCTCCTGGTTCAGAGGTCGACACTCGACCACTGCGCCACGCCGGCCGGGTGGGCCAGTGTTTTAAGGAGGGGCAGCTAAGCTGATCCTACTGAAGGACATACCAGGGTCACACCATGAACCTGGTTGGGGTGCAGAGGAAGGGGAGCATCAGCTAGTCAGTACCAGCATCGTGGGGAGGTGTCCCGCCACCAGGGAGCAAGTGTGTGACCCAGGGGAGGAGGGAGGAGGAGATGCATAAGAAGTTGCCATCACGCTCTGGCCGGTGTGGTACAGTGGGTTGAGCGTCATCCCACGCACTGAAAGGTCGCCGGTTCAATTCCTCGTCAGTGAAAGATCAGACAGAGGCCGAACCAGGACGACAGGCTTTATTAGAGGAGAAGGACCTGCCGGGCTGTCTGGCAAGGGGAGGACAGCAGCGGTTGCAGGGGTGGGCACGCCTTTTGAGGGGTGGAATGGGAAGGGGTGGGGGCTTAGTGTACTGGGCGCACACTGATTGGTGGCTTACTGCATTGTCCATATAGGACAAGGGCTTAGGGTATTTGGCAGGTGTGGATTGGTGGTCCAATGTATAGTCCATATAAGGTACATGGTTAGTCACTCAGGTATTTCCAGGCTGCAGGTTACGTCATACTCCACCCACCAGTTGTGGGGGGGATGGGGGGAGGATCTATCAGGCCGGGCACAAGTTTCAGACTCAATCCCTGGTCAGGGTGTGTGCAGCAGGCGAACCGATGGGTGTTCCTCTCTCATATTGATGTTTCTCTCTCTCCCTCCCTCTCCCTTTCCTTCTCCGTCTCCCTCTCTCTCTCAAAATCAATAAGAACATATATCTATTTTTTAAAATCCTGCTTGCTATAGCCGGTTTGCTCAGTGGATAGAGCATCAGCCTGTGGACTGACGGGTCCCAGGTTTGATTCTGATCAAGGAAACATGCCCAGGTTGTGGGCTCAGTCCCAGTGGGGGGTGTGCAGGAGGCAGCCGATGGATGATTCTCTCTCATCATTGAAGTTTCTCTCTCTCTCTCTCTCCCTCTCCCTTCCTCTCTGACATCAATAAAAATATATTTAAAAAACAAAACAAAAAACCTGCTTGCCGTCTGTGGCCGTCGGTGGGCAGATTATCATGGAGACGGGACTCCGGACCCCTGCAGTTCTCAAAGGCACCACACGGCGTCCTCAGAGGCGGGCGTGGCCTTGAGCTGCGGGCGCCCTCCATCCAGTTTTCCTGGGAAGGTGGTTTCTTAGAGAAGAGAAAGGTGCCCCCTCTGCCCCTCTCCTGTGCCCCCCGGGTCCCTGGGCCAGCAGGCAAAGGGCAGCATGGCCCGGTCCCCGCCTGCCACCTCGCCTGGCTCCTCGGCCTCTCCCGTCTGTGAGCTCAGGCGGTCCCTCCCCCACTCGAGCCCCAGCCTCTCCAGGCGGTTCCATGCCGTGATGAGGCAGCACCGAGTGGGAAGAGAAGGGGGTGGAGAAGAGGGGGGCCACACCGCAGCTGGGGCGGGAGTGGCTGTCCGTCGGGCAGGGGTCCTCACAGGCCTGGGCCCTGCCTGGTCGAGCCTGGGTGGGAGCGGAGGGCTACACCCCACACCACCCTGGAAGCTGAAACAATATCGCCGTTTATTTGGGTGACACAGCGGCCGGCCCGCCCGAGGGCTCTGACAATCGGCATCGTGACTGAAACCCCCCAAATAGTCCCTCTCCCCCTGCTGGCTCTGCGGGGGCCCAGGCCCCAAGTCCAGGCCCCTGGGCCCTTTGTCGCCGTGTCTCTTAACCTCGGGGCTCTGGGCTGCCTGCTGCCAACACCTCCCCGCGAGCCCGGCCGTGGCCAGTCACTTCCTGATGCTCTCTCTCTGCAGAAACAGCGAGTACCTCCGCAGGCGGGTCCAGTGTTCCTTCTCCTTCACCTTGTTCTCCAGCTTCTGGCACCTGGGGGTGGAGAGGAGAAGGCCGTGCTTTGTGCCGCGCCCCCCACCGGCCCGGCTCCCCAAGGCGGACCTGACCACCCTGTCTGTGCCAGCATCAGGAACGCTCCGGACTCGGCCTGGTGCACAGTGGGCGCCTGAAACTCCTTTTAAAAAATACATATTTTTACTGATTTCAGAGAGGAAGGGAGGAGAGAGGTAGGAACATCAGTGATGAGAGAGAAGCGTTGATCGGCTGCCTCTTGCACGCCCCACACTGGAGATCGAGCCTGCAACCCGGGCATGTGCCCTGACAGGGAATCGAACCGTGACCTCCTGGGTCATAGGTCGATGCTCAACCACTGAGCCACGCCGGCCGGGCAAACCGGACACACCTTTGGGGGAAAGAGGGTGACACGGCAGAGCGTGAGGTGGACAGTGGCCGGCGGCACAGCGCACTCAGGAACTGAGGTCTGAGAGCGCGGACCCGCGTTGCACACACCGGGATGCCAGCGCCCCGTTTCATAAGCGTTTCTTGAGCATCTGCCAGTGGCAGGCACTGGTGCAAGTGTCGGGCAGGCCAGAGTGACCACACAGCACGTCCCTGTCCCCAGGGAGTGGGGGTGACAGAGTGAGAGAGCACTGTGACAGGAGGCATCTGAGTGCCACAAAGGTCACGCACGCACAGAGAGGAGGAAGGGAGCACCGCCCGGGGTGCTCCCAGGAGATGACGGGTTTGAGTAGGGGTTTTCAAAAAGTAACGGTGGGTTGGTTTTGTTTTCAGTTTTTTAAAATATATTTTTGTTGATTTCAGAGAGGAAGGGAGAGGGAGAGAGATAGAAACATCAACGATGAGAGAGAATCATGGATCGGCTGCCTCCTGCACACCCCACACTGGGGATGGAGCCCGCAACCTGGGCATGTGCCCTGATCGGGATTTGAATGTGGGTCCCTTCTGTCCTCGGGCCGAGGCTCTATCCACTGAGCCAAACTGGCCAGGGCTTTAGTGTTTTGTTTTAATAACAAACGAGTGCACGTTCACGTTCATTTCAAGTGCACGGGATGCCTGCAGTGCCTTGCAGAGCCTTTGACTCCCAGGAGCCTGCCTGACTGCACGCTGGGGCTGTGTGTCTGTAGGGGATTTTCCAGGGAGTCGTCCCTTTGTTTCTCAAGGAAGACAAAGGAAAGTTAGGCTGGGCGACCCTTTCCTCCCCAAGGATATTAACAAAGGGGGTCGGCACACCATCCCTCCCCCTCCTCCTCCAGCCTCGAGGGAAATGTCACCACAGGGCCTGCCCGGCCCCTCGCCAGGGGAGCCCTGTGCCCTGTGGCAGAAAGATGGGTGGGCGGAACCTGGACCGAGCTTGGCCTGTATTCTGTAACCCACGGGGATTAAAGGGAGAGGGACAGACTGTTTCTGTCTGCTTCCCGGTGTCCAGAAATTTCTGTGGTCAAATATTTGGCCCAGTCAGAGATGGCAGACACTAGAACAGACGGGGAGGGGAACCAGATGGAAATGGTGCCCCTGAGGCCCTGGCTGGATGGGGCAGGGGGCAGAGGCCAGGCCGGGGCGCAGCTGGAGGGGGCGGCCCCCTTTCAGGGCCCCGAAGGCTGGCTTCGGTTCACGCTGCTGCTTGCGACAGCCCCAGGGCGGATTTTGTAAAAGCCATTTGGACAGACCGTGACAGGCCTGAAACTTTGACTCTATTGCCTCACCCACCCATTGCCTTCAAGTTTCACCTAGATTCAGGGCCCATGGAAACTTCCAGACACCAGCTATAAATAGAAAAAAAAAATAAAATGGGATTAAAGCCTTTAGGTGGACATGGATGTGTGTGTGGTAAACGGCGAGAGTAACATGTTAATGACAGACCTACGCTGTGAGTATGCGGTGTTCGCGGAAATTTTTTTCAAAGCTGCTGTGTGTTTGAAAGTTTTCGTGATAAAATGTGGTGGGAAAGCCCTAACCGGTTTGGCTCAGTGGATAGAGCGTCGGCCTGCGGACTGAAGGGTCCCAGGTTCGATTCCGGTCAAGGGCATGTACCTTGGTTGCGGGCACATCCCCAGTGGGGAGTGTGCAGGAGGCAGCTGATCGATGTTTCTCTCTCATCGATGTTTCTAGCTCTCTATCCGTCTCCCTTCCTCTCTGTAAAAAATCAATAAAATATATTTTAAAAAAATGGGGTGTGAAAGCCCCCGATATCTAACTCTGAGCAAACAGAACAGGAAAGCCATCTTTAAATCATGGTGTTACCCGATGGATCGCTGGGACCCAGATCACAAAATGGTGTGACTGGAACCCGTGAGTAGGTCCAAGGAAAGGTTCCTTCAAGCAGGGTTGCCACAGCCACACAGTGCGCCCCCTCCCAGCTCCTGCCAGGTCCCTGGACCCTGGAGCACTCCCCTAAGTTCCCACTGCTTGGTTAGCCCCAAGCCATGCCCCTGGCCCCCAAGGCCCCGCTGCCCAGGCCCTTTTCCCTGCAGAATGTCCTGGGAGGCCGGCTCCTGCACCCACTCAGCACTGTGGGGCATTGAGGGGGGTGGGGAGGGAGTCCGACTTCCATGTGAGGGGCAGACAGCACTCTGGGTAAATCTTTAATCAGGGGAAACGTCTCTGTCCTTCTCTTCACTGTCCTCCTTGCCCAGGACCCTTTGGCCGTATTCCTGTCCTGATGAGCCCCATGCTTCCCTCCAGCAGATACTGAAAGCCACCTACCACCCAGCGCAGCCCAGGGAGGAGCGGCGGTCAGGGAGGAGGAGCTCCAGCGCCCCCCGGTGGTGATGTGTAGAATTTCCCTGGCGTGAACTTGGATTAACGCAGGGAACCATAGTCATCAATGGCTTGTATCTACTGTTTATTGAGCGACCACCCTGTGCCTAGCGCTCTGCATGTATTTTTAAAAATATATTTTTATTGACTTCAGAGAGGAAGGGAGAGGGAGAGATGGAAACACTGATGATGAGAGAGAATCACTGATTGGATGTCTCCTGCACACCTCCTATTGGGGGGATCAAGCCTGCAACCCAGGCCTGTGCTCTTGACCAGAATCGAACCTGGGACCCTTCAGTCCGCAGGCCGACGCTCTATCCACCGAGCCAAACCAGCCAGGGCGCCCTCTCCATGTATAAAGCTTGAAGCTTGGGCATCATCGAAACGTCCAGAACACAGCCCAGCGCATCATAGGTGCCCAATAACTGTTTTTTTGAGTGAATGAGGGAACGGAGGCTCCGGGAGGTTGAGGAACGCCCCCCAGGTCTCACAGTTAGTAAGGGACGGCATCCGATTCAAACCTGAGTCTCTTAGCCAACCGCCTTCACCCTCTTGAGGAAACAGTAACCAGAGAAAGGGGCCCGCGGACACTGTGGGGATGGGAGGGCCACAGACTCTTCCGGCTCCGGCGGCAGGAGGACCCTGCGTACCTGGCAGGGAGGGGACCTGCCCAAGTCCCCGACGTGCCGTGGCCGGTCTGGGCCGAGAACCCAGGGCTCCAGCGATGACCCGTCCACCGAAAATGTACCGTCAGACCCCGGCAAGAAATCTCGACAAGCGTGTGCAGCCCCAGAAATCGGTGGGGGGGGGGGGGGGGAGACACTTGCTTCTCCAGGTGGGCCAGGCCCTCACTGGGCTTTCACAGCGGACAGGAACCCGGGCGGGACTGGGGGGCGGGCAGGGGCGGGTGGAGGCAGAAGGCCTGACACCTATGCATCCTGTGGGTCCTGCAGGCTCTGGTGGGACGGTCCACTCCACTGCTGAGAGTGACCATGTCCCCGGGCAGCCGTGGGCTGGATTTGGTCCGCAGGCCCTCATTTGCCAGCCCCGATGGTGTCTAATAACCCAAATACGCCTTTAAAAGTTGAGGAAGCAGCCCTGACCGGTTTGGCTCAGTGGATAGAGCGTCGGCCTGCGGACTGGAGGGTCCCGGGTTCGATTCTGGTCGGGGGCATGTGCCTTGGTTGCAGGCGCATCCGTAGTGGGAGGTGTGCAGGAGGCAGCTGATCGATGTTTCTCTCTCATAGATGTTTCTGACTCTCTATCCCTCTTCCTTCGTCTCTATAAAAAAATCAATAAAATATCTTAAAAAAAAAAAAGTTGAGGAATCAGAAGGAGCCGGACTGGTGAGGCTCAGTGGTTGAGCATCAACTTATGAACCAGGAGGTCATGGCTTGATTCCCGGTCAGGGCACATGTCTGGGTTGCGGGCTCGATCCCCAGTGGAGAGTGCAGGAGGCAGCCGCTCCATGATTCTCTCTCATCACTGATGTTTCTATTTCTCTCTCCCTCTCCTTTCCTCTCTGAAATCAATAAAAATATACGAGAGAGAGAGAGAGAGAGAGAGAGAGGGAGAGAGAGGGAGAGACGGGGGGGGGGGGGGAGCCTATCTTAACAGGAAGAACGCACCAATTGGAGGCCTTCCTTCCCCATCAGCCTGAGCTCATTCCTCCTCTTCTACCAATTGGAGCAGGAATCGGAGTTCGAGGGGAGGATTCAAATGCCGGAGGGTCTTACCCTCAAACTAACTCCACTGCTCCTGCCCAGGCCAGGCCCGGGGCAGGGGTGGGGAGAGCCGGGGAGCAGGGGTGGGGAGAGCCGGGGAGCAGGGGTGGGGAGGCCCGGGGCAGGGGTGGGGAGAGCCGGGAGCTACCTCTTCTGGAAGATGCCCTCGCATCTCTTCTCCAGGGACAACGCCTGGGGGAAGCCTGCGGTGTCCAAGTCCGTTTGGGGAATGAAGCAGCTGTCTGACATGTTCAGGAGTGAGCAGGCATTGAAATTGAAGTAGAAGACAGAACTCGGGGTGTCGCTGTCCCCAATCGGATGGTCTCCTGAGATGAGACGAGAGTGCGCGTTTGTGTCAGCATCACCTTCTCTGTGTCTCTGTGGCCCAGGTGGGGCCGGGTCACTGGGGCTGAGCCGGGAGGGCCCACTTGGTCTGGAAGAGCAGGGGTCCAGAGAGAAGGCCTGCCTGGTGTCTCTCCTGAGTGTCTGGTGAGGACTCTGGGGCTGTGGTGGAGTGGGCGCGAAGAGTGGGGAGCAGCCCAGCCGGTGTGGCTCAGTGGTTGAGCATTGACCTATGAACCAGGAGGTCACGGTTCGATTCCCGGTCAGGGCACATGCCTGGGTTGCAGGCTCGATCCCCAGTAGGGGGCATGCAGGAGGCAGCTGATGGATGATTTTCTCTCATCATCGATGTTTCTCTCTCTCTCTCTCCCTCTCCCTTCCTCTCTGAAAGCAATAAAATTATATATTAAAACAACAAAAAGAGTGGGGAGCAGATTGGGTGGGGTCGCCCTAGGACTTCGGGAGGGGCCCCTGAGGAAGTCAGGGAAGTGGCCAGCAGGCCCCAGGTCTGGGCAGCGCGCCCTCACTGTCCCCCGTCCCTACCTCGGAGCAGGAAGAACGGGTGATGCGAAGACACGGCAAACACTGGCTTCCAGGGCACCGCCAGGTTGTAAGGCCTGGGGGGCGCGAAGGCACAGACGACGTGCGGTCGGGCCACGTCCAGCAGGAGCACGGAGCCGTTCCTGCAGAAGGTCAGCACCTGGGGGCAGTGGGATGGGCACAAGGTTCTCTACACGGCCCTCGCCCAGCATGGGACACGAGACGCCGGGCAGGAAGCGGGCAAACAGAGAACCGACGTGCTCCGGGGCAGGTGGCCTCGGACCCAGCTCAGGGCAGTGGCCTGGGGACTCGCCTGCCGTCCCCACGGAGCTGTGAGCTCGGCCTCCAGCAGAGAGGAGGCGGCGTGAGCCGTCGCTGCTGGGGAGGGAGAGGCACGAGGAACCTACCATGCCAGGCAAGGCCGGGACGGGCGCCACGGCACAGAGGGCCTCCTCCGGGTGCTTGACGGGCCTGTGGGCACCGGACGGACAGACACTCATCCTCTCTGCTCCCAGGCCTGCATCCTGAATAAACTCTTGCAGGTAAGCAGCAAGAGAGATGTTGGGGACTCTCATAGCGGCAGAAACTGGGAGCAGTGCAAGTCTCCACTCGTGGGAGAAGCGTCAGTGACTGGTGTGGGCACCGCAGAACACGGCGCAGCGGTGGGAATGAGCCCCGCAGCCGAGGGCGGCCTCCCGGGCACCCTCATGAACATGCAGAGCAAGTTACAGAATAAATAGCACTGAATGTAAGTGGGAGGATGCTCAGACCGTGGCGCCATTTACACGCGCCCTCCATATACACAAGCCCAAGGGTGTGGGTAATTCTTAAAGGAAAGCACCGGAATGAATTTAGGAAAACGCTGTGGTGGATTGAAAAAAAAATCGGCCGTGATGTTTGACACCAACTCCCATCAAAAGATGGACTCTCTCGCCCGCCCGGCCGGCGTGGCTCAGTGGTTGAGCATCGACCTATGAACCAGGAGGTCACGGTTCGATTCTAGGCCAGGGCACATGCCCTAGTTGTGGGCTCGATCCCCAGGAGGGGGCGTGCAGGAGGCAGCCAGTGGGTGATTCTCTCTCATCATTGATGCTTCTATCTCTCCCTCCCTCTCTGAAATCAATAAAAAATATATTTAAAAAAAAAATAAAGGAGAGAGAGGAACTGTGGGGAAACTGAGAAAAGGCTATTTTGGCGGAAGCGACCCTCTTCTTGGCCGTGTGGGATGTGAAGGGGGTTGTCTGCCATCAGACCATTCTGTTGGGACCCTGCTGCATACAGACACCCACATACAGAAGATGTGATGTTGAGCAGCTCATCGGGAGAGAGGGGTGGCGGTGGGGCAAGTGGACTCCGGCCTGGGAGGTGGTCGCTGTTTCACTACCAGCCCTGGCGGATCCTTGCCCCCGGCCCTCCCCTCAGAGCCACCGACCTCTCCACCAGCATGCTGACGGTGGGGCCCTGGGGCCCCGCGGCGGTCACCAGGTGGAGGGACGAGTCCGTGCACAGCACCACGCAGGTCGTTTGGGACTTGGCCGGCCCCTCAGGGTACACGTTCCGCCCTTCGTGGACCAAGAAGTGCTTCAGGAAGTGAATGCTTTGGCAGGAACACCCCTCAGGAAGAGCGATGACCCCAAGAGGCAGTCCTGGGGAGAGAAGCCACGCGTGCAGGTCAGAAAGGGGACAAAGGGCCCAGCCAGCGTGGCTCGGTGGTTGAGTGTCGACCTAGGCACCAGGAGGTCACGGTTCAATTCCCGGTCAGGAAACATGCCCGGGTTTTGGGCTCCATCCCCAGTGTGGGGCGTGCAGGAGGCAGCCAATCAGTGATTCCTTCTCATCATTGATGTTTCTCTCTCTCCCTCCCTTTCCCTTCCTCTCTGAAATCAATAAAAAAAAATTTTTTTAAAGGGGAACAAAGGGATGCAACCCTGGTGCGGGATTGCAGCCAGCAAGGGCCTGAGGGACGTGAGGACAAAAATCAAGCAGTGAGCGCCCCCTTCAGGGGACCCCTTCTAAGTAACCCTTAGAACAGCGGTTCTCAACCTGTGGGTCGCAACCCCTTTGGCAGTCGAACGACCCTTTCACAGGGGTCGCCTAAGACCATCCTGCATATCAGATATTTACATAGGATTCATCACAGTAGCAACATGACAGTGATGAAGTAGCAACGAAAATAATTTTATGGTGGGGTCACATAATTTTATGAGGAACTGTATTTAACGGGCCAGAAGGTTGAGAACCACTGCCTTAGAAGAATTTATCAATATCCAGGAAGGCCGAAACCGGCTTGGCTCAGTGGATAGAGCGTCGGCCTGCGGACTGAAAGGTCCCAGGTTCGATTCCGGTCAAGGGCATGTACCTGGGTTGCGGGCACATCCCCAGTAGGAGATGTGCAGGAGGCAGCTGATCGATGTCTCTCTCTCATCGATGTTTCTAACTATCTCTCTCCCTTCTTCTCTGTAAAAAATCAATAAAATATATTTTAAAAAAGATATCCAGGAAGATGAAAACAAGCTATTGGAAGGGACTGTGAAGTTGTGATCGTGCTGCCCACCCACAGTAGCTGCTAGCCTGGAACTGATCGCTGTCTGGGTCTCTTAGCTTCAACAGCAAGGAGGTTCCTGCTGACAGTGGGGGCTAGGGGAGCAGGAAGGAAGACTTGCTTGTTCTGAGAGCATGGGGGCGGTTGGAGGGCTAGGGCGTGTGGCGCTGGGAGGTGATGTCTGTTGAATGAATTAGTGAATGAGAGGAAAGCAGGACCAGCCCTCCGAGTGGCCTTTAAGATGAGCAGGAATTCAGAGCTCCTGGAGTCTCGGTTCCGGAGATACACCCGGTGCCGGGCGAGGGGGCGCTCACCTTCGGCCAGGTCCCACAGCGTGAGCACCCCGTCCTCGCAGGCCAGCACCAGGTAGGAGCCGCAGTTGCTGAGCTGAGACAAGGCAATGGGCGCGGCACAAGGCCACACGCCCTCAGGGTCTAAGCAGGAAGGACACACTCACCAGGCTGCCCCCCAGGCCCCACACCCCCGTCCCCTCCACCGGCACCACCTGAGACCAGGCTAGCCGGCCCGTCTGGGACGAGGGCTGGTGTGGACTCCCATCTCGCCCCGTCCGTGCAGCGCTAGCTCCTTGCTCAGGATGACAGGGCACGTCACACGCCTGTCAGACTGCAGCTCATGATCAGTGAGCGCAGATGCTGTGGGAAGCGCTTTCACGCATCGCTCCATTGGATTCCCACAGCGTCCTATGGGTGGGTCCTGCTAGCTCCCATTTTACAGATGAGGAGACTGAGGCACGGAAGTGGCTGACTTTCCCAAGGTCACCTAGGCAGTCAGCACCGAAGCCCAGGTTAGAGGCCAGGCTGCCTTTGTGAAGGCTGAGAGGTACTTGGGAAGCATAACTCTAAAATACAGCATAAGCTGTAACCGGTTTGGCTCAGTGGATAGAGCGTCGGCCTGTGGACTGAAGGGTCCCGGGTTCGATTCCGGTCGAGGGCATGTACCTTGGTTGCAGGCACATCCCCAGTGGGAGGTGTGCAGGAGGCAGCTGATCGATGTTTCTCTCTCATCGATGTTTCTAACTCTCTATCCCTCTCCCTTCCTCTCTGTAAAAAATCAATAAAATATATTTTTTAAAAATATAGCATAAGTGTTCCGCTCAAGGAAATACCACAGAGCAAACTTACTCTTGTAACCGGTCCCCGTAAATATGTAAAAAACGAACCAATGTATTTCCTAAGGGCCTGTCGATGCGAAAGCGCTTTCACATACAGAAACTCTGCGTTTTGCTGCTCACAGCCAGTGTGAGCAGGAGGCAGGGTGGTCATTAACCAGCTCTGTGTTTCGGAGGTGAAGTCGGGGGATTGGGGCGCCAGGTGACCGGCCTGAGACTGCACAGTTCGCAGGCACTTGGGCCGGGCCGGGCTCTGGCCCTGGCCCTCTGAGGTCAAGGCCACCTTCTCCTGACCTTCGCTGCCCAGGGGCCCTGGGGACCTGACTGGGCTTTGTCCCTGTTGACCTGTCGTCTTTAAGAAGCAGGACAGGCCCGGCCGGCGTGGCTCAGCGGTTGAGCATCGACCTATGAACCAGGAGGTCACGGTTCGATTCCCGGTCAGGGCACATGCCTCGGTTGTGGACTCGGTCCCCAGTCGGGGACGTGCAGGAGGCAGCCGGTCCATGATTCTCCCTCATCACTGATGTTTCTCTCTCTCTCTCCCTCTCCCTTCCTCTCTGAAATCAATTTTAAAAAATATATATTTTTTTAAAAAGAAGCAGGGCAGTTCTGAGACAGAGCCTCAGACCACACCACCGCCCCCACGTCCCCCACGTCTGCCCGCACAGCTCTGGTCCCTGAAGCCACACTATGTGCCAGCCACGCGCTTCCGGCTAAGCTGGGGCGGGACATGTTCCCAGGGCCCCGAGCTCAGGCGGCCAAGTACCAACTCTGTCCTTCAGGTTGCGGTTGAGTGAATAGAGGAAGAAGTTGTGCCGGCCCGTCCAGTGCACGCCGAGGACACTGGCCACCCCTGGGGAAGGAGAGGAGGGGGCGTCAGTGAGGAGCCGGGGTGGCCTTTGCCCAAGGGGAAGTCGGTTTGAAATTAAAAATGGTTTGTTCCGCCGGGCCGGCGTGGCTCGGTGGTGGAGCGTCGACCTATGAACCAGGAGGTCACGGTTCGATTCCTGGTCAGGGCACATGCCCGGATTGCAGGCTCCATCCCCAGGGCGTGCAGGAGGCAGCCGATCCATGCTTCTCTCTCCTCATTGATGTTCCTCTCTCTCTCCCTCTCCCTTCCTCTCTGAAACCAATAAAAAACATTTTTAAAAAGTGGTTTGTTCCAATGGGCAGCACCCACCACAAGGGTGAGCGTCCCGGAGAGCAGGGCTGGGGCACCCCGAGGGCTGCTCCTGGGCCAGCTCCCCTTCCTGGGAGGGACAGTGGCCGCAGCTGCCCTTGGCAGCTTCCACAGCTTCTAGATCATTCGGGTCCATCTGGCTATCAGTGTTTTACTTATATTTTTAAAATATATTTTTATTGATTTCAGAGAGGAAAGGAGAGGGAGAGAGAGGTAGGAACATCAATGATGAGAGAATCATGGATCGGCTGCCTCCCGCAGGTCCCCTACTGGGGATCGAGCCTGCAACCTGGGCATGTGCCCTGCCCGGGAATGGAACCGAGACCTCCTGGCTCCTAGGTCGACGCTCAACCACTGAGCCACATGGGCTGGGCTGGCTGTTAGCTTTTAAATCACATCCTGTACGAAGTGAATTCATATCCAGAACAGCCTGGCTCCCTCCCCTGAGGCAGGTCACTCCCGGAAGACAGTGCCAGCCCCATTCTCAGGGCCTCTGGGCCGCAGCCCAGCCAGGAGCAGTGCGGCCACCTGGTCTCCTCCCCCCATGCAGGGTGTGCTGTGGGGACCCCTCTGGGGGGGCTTGCTGAGGCATTGCCCAAGGTGACTGGCCACGTGCCCAGGGCAGCCACTCCTTCATGGTCACTTACCTGGGGGGCTCTTGACCTCTGCTGGCATCACAGTTAGGCAGCTATGGAAAAGGAAGTGGAACGTGGCCATACTGGAGAGAGGAGAGAGAGGGAGAGAGAGAGAGAGAGAGGGAGGGACTCGTCAGAGCCATGGCAGACTCCTTGGCAAGGAGCAAGGCTGGTAGTCTCGGTACCAGGACTGAAATGGGGTCCAGAGCCCCGAGGCACATGGCATTCTGGGTGCAGGTCCTGGTGGGTGCAGGGGGCGGGGCTGCAGGAGCCTCTCCCAGGCGGGACCAGCGCCCAGCCCTGGGCAGCGCCCTCTCTGACCCTGGGAAGACCCCTTCAGGACCAGGCTTGGGCCATGGGCCCGAATGCCCTCTTATCCTGGGGGCGGTGCAGCCATGCTGTGCTGAAAAATTGGCTCTGTTTTTTAAAGCCCCAGTTCCTGATTTGTAGGGCTGTGGCTTTCTGTGGTGTAAACACTCTCGCAATGGACAGTAACCAGCGGTTTAACAGCTGCCTGAACGCCTCGCCAGGCAGCGCTCCCCTGAGCCTTGCTCATTTCAGCTCAGGGTGCAGCGGGGTGCAGGGGGCTCAGCCCCAGGGCTGTGTCCTGATGGAGCAAACTCAAGGCCCAATGAGAGCAAGATGAGAGCGTTCATGCCCAGTGGGTGAGCATCGACCTCTGAACCAGGAGGTCACGGTTCGGTTCCCAGTCAGGGCACACACCCGGGTTGTGGGCTCGGTCCCCAGTAGACACTTCCCCGGCTGGGGCTCTGCTCTTACCGTCAGGACATGGGGCGAGTGGGGCCCGCTGGAAATGGAGACAGATGTTAACGGTAGTGACTTACAGTTCTACGTCTAGGGTCTTCCGTGTTGTCTAGATAACTAGGACAAAATGCTAAGAGATGGTATCATACCTAAAGTAGTATAATAAGCTGTTTGCCATCTCCATAGCTACTATCTATTCCTTCTTGAAATCCATGTTCTCAGCCTTTGTCCTGTTCAAAAAAATCTCAAAAAGATATGACTTCTCACCCAGCCAGTGTGGCTCAGTGGGTGAGCATCGACCTATGAATCAGGTGGTCATGGTTTGATTCCCAGTCAGGGGACAGGCCCGGGTTGCGGATTTGATCCCCAGTAGGGGGCATGCAGGAAGCAGCCGATCAATGATTCTCTCTCATCATTGATGTTTCTCTCTCTCTCTCTCCTGTTCCCTTTCTCACTGAAATCAATAAAATATATATATACTAGGGGCCCGGTACACAAAAATTTGTGCACTCGGGGGGATCCCTCAGCCTGGCCTGTGCCCTCTCGCAGTCTGGAACCCCTCGGGGGGATGTCCACCTGCTGGCTTAGGTCCACTCCCTGGGGAATCGGGCCTCAGACATCCCTCTGGCAGCCTGGGAGCCCTCGGGGATGTCCACTTGCCAGCGGGGAGCAGGCAAGAGCTGCAGTCAGACATCCTTAGCGCTGCTGAGAAGGCGGGAGAGTCTTCCACCACCACCGCTGTGCTGGCAGCTGGCAGCCTGGCTTGTGGCTGAGCAGAGCTCCCCCTGTGGGAGCGCCCTGACCACCAGGGGGCAGCTCCTGCATTGAGTGTCTGCCCCCTGGTGGTCAGTGTGTGTCATAGTGACCAGTCATTCCCAGTTGTTCTGCTGTTAGGGTCAGTTTGCATATTACCCTTTTACTATATAGGATGACTTCTCGAACGACCTGCTGGAGTTCTCAGAGAGAAGCCCCAAACCAGAAGCTTTTAGACCCCGGATTGAGTCAGGTCCTTGGGGAGAAGCCCTGGGGCCCAGGGCGCAGGGCGAGGGCTCACCTGAGCGGCTCCTCCTCCCACTCCCCGTGCAGGTACTTCCTGTAGGTGGCGTTGAAGACGGCGGTGTGCTGCTCCCACTGACTGTCCTTGATGATGTGGTTCTGGCCGGAGCCCAGCCCGTAGCAGCCCTCCATCTTTGCAAACACTTCCAGGGGGCTCTTAAATAGGCTACCTGCGTGCGACACAGTCCAGAGTCGGCCAGACCGTCCGGCTCCCCCTTCCTGAGGCCCCCCTCCTTCCTCCACGCTCCCCAGCTCCCTCCAGAATCCGCCTCCTCAGAAACCCAGTCCCGCCTGCAACCCTCCGTCCGTCCATCTGTCCGTCCGTCCGTCCGCGAGCCCAGGTGCTGTCTTTCCCGGGCCTCTCTGCTACCCCCCCGCACTCAGGGAGCACAGGCCACGAGCTGCTGCTCTTTCTGCTTCCGCGTCTCCCTCCCACCGCAGGTCCTCACCCCGGGTTACAGCATCTCCAGGGGATGTTCCCCACGTCACCAGAGACCTGAGGGCACGGTCCCTGCCCCACCAGCGCAGCAGGCAGTCCTGTCTCTTCCTCTGTTTAGTTTCCTGCAACTACCTTCCTTTTCAAGGCTGCCTCCCTCTGTCAGTCACTGTCTCCATCACTCCCCTTCCCATAACCTTTCGTTTCCTGCCCGTCATCTGTCCCTCAGCCCCCAGGAAAACCGGGCGATGTCGTTTCTGGGTCCACACCCCCAACTGTCAGAACTCGGTACTCTTTGGAACGTGCCCAGGCCCCTCAAGTTGCCTGCCAGGTCCTACGGTGGCCCGATGCCCCTCCCCAGGGCAGCCACTGTTATCACTTTGTTGCGTAGCTCTCTACAGCAGGCTCCTCATTGATAAACTCAAGGTAGCATATTCCTTCCATGGATGGTCTAACTGGTTCGTTATACATCGTTTCGCTTCCATGTGCAGAACCTACTGCTGACCATACTGATGAATGAACTAACATGGGGTGTAGAAATGAATGAACTCCAGCACTAGCCAGTTTGGCCCAGTGGATAGAGTGTCGGCCTGTGGACTGAAGGGTCCCAGGTTCAATTCCAGTCAAGAGCACATGCCTGGGTTACAGGCTGGATCCCCAGTAGGGGATGTGCAGGAGGCGGCCGATCAACGATTCTCTCTCATCATCGATGTTTCTTTCTCTCTCTCCCTCTCCCTTCCTCTCTGAAATCAGTAAAAATATATTTAAAAAACAAACAAACGAACAAAAAAGACAGGACAAGTCAATTAATATGTTTGGATTCTGATTCAAACAAACCGATGTAAAAAAAAACAACCTTAAAAAAATTTTTTTTTTAAAATGAATGAATTCCTATCAGCACCAGGAAAGACCTCTCTCTTTCATGGTCTCCCCATTCTGTTACTTAACAGTATTCCCGTGACATTTATAACGTGTGTCTTTAGGTCCCAGAGTTTATCACTTAAAGAACATTTTCTCTCCAGAACTGTACTTGTGATTTAGATATTGCTGCCAATAAATAGAAAAGATGGGAAAGGTGGGAAAAGGCAACAAAAAGAAAAACAATGCAAAATCAATGGCCAAAGGAGAGTACTAGTGGAATCATACTGGCCTGTGATGGGTTTGGGTGGCTTGATCTTCATGACCTGGACTGGAATACTCAACTTAATCTCTGCCAGACAACAGGTGCTGCCATCCTACGATAAGGAAAAGGCACAGCTAATAAGACCCCAGAGGAGGGGGGAAAAAAAACCCACCACAATAATTCCAAAGATGGCAGGCAAAGAGGGAAAAGGAAGAAAAACAGATAGGACAATAGAGAGTAAATAGCAAAGTGCTAGACTTAAACCCACACCTGGCCGTGGCTCAGTGGTTGAGCATGGACCCATGAACCAGGAGGTCACGGTTCGATTCCCGGTCGGGGCACATGCCCAGGGTTGCGGGCTGGATCCACAGAGTGGGGCGTGCAGGAGGCAGCCGATCCGTGATTCTCTCTCATTGATGTTTCTATCTCTCTCCCTCTCCTTTCCTCTCTGAAATCAATGCAAATACATTTTTTTAAAAAAATACCTGCATTTCTGTATACGGAGAACAAGCTGTTTATATCAGAGTCTGGGAAATTCAGGGGAATGCACGGCATGAAAGGGTTACATCGGCCCCGAAGGGAAGAGAAATTGCCTGGGAGGCAAGAGGGAAGGCCCCCAGAGAAATGCCTGGGAGTCCTCTACCCCGTTAACGTCTGGTTTGCTGGTTTGAACCAGAGCGAATCGGTTTGGGAGACATGGCCAGGGTGCCTCCCACCCCCATTCATCTCCACGTCCCCAGGAGGGCTCATGCGGGATGCAGGGCCAGGGGCGGGAGAAACGCTGCAATTAAGGCGGGCTTCCTACCGCTTGGAGCTGTTTGGTTTTTTTCTTTGGGTTCACAGCCAGTTGGGGGTGTTCCACTTCCTTGACCCAAGCCTCCTTGGGTAACTTGTACACGTCCAGCCAAGTGTCTCCAGCCCCTGCGTTGGGAAAGCCAGGGACTGTTGAGCAACGCCAGGCCGGCGCCACGTGTCCCCTGAGGACGGCCTGTCTCCTCGGAACCCCTGACACGGAGGCCGGAGGCCGGCAGACACCCCCAAATGGCAGGGTCCTCGCTGCCGGAGGGCTGGGCTGCTCCCCCGAGGCCACCACACCTGCACTGCCCCAGCAGTTTCTGTTACTGGTTGGTTGATGGGTTTCAGAGAGGAAGGGAGAGGGAGAGAGAGAAACATCATGATAAGAGAGAATCATGGATCGGCTGCCTCCTGCACGTCCCCTATCAGGGATCGAGCCCGCAACCCAGGCATGTGCCCTTGACCAGAATCGAACCGTGACCCTTCTGTCCATAGGCTGACGCTCTAACCACTGAGCACACCGGCTAGGGTGAACCCTAACAGTTTCTAACCAGGCTCTGCTGGGCCCGTCCCCAGGTGTTCCCCAACGGCAAACCCCACTGACATCGTGTCTCAGCGATTCCTCTCTGGGGGGGAAGGCGGCTCGTATGGAACCAGCACCGGACAGGGCGAGGCCAAGAAGGGGTTACAACTGGGAGTGATGCCCCAAGAGAATCCTTCTGACCAATATTGGGGGCAGATGACAACCTGTGGAGGGGGGGGAGGGGGCTTTGTCTTGTCATAGAAATGTGCTCAGCTCTGTACCAAGTACCTGCCCATCGGGGGAGGGGCTGCTTTCTCGTAGGATGGGTTCCTGGCTAAAGGTTTCCTTCACAAAGTGCTCGTCGCCTTGGCCGGTTTGGCTCAGTGGATAGAGCGAAGGCCTGTGGACTGAAGGGTCCTGGGTTCGGTTCCAGTCAAGGGCACGTACCTAGGTTGCAGGCTCCATCCCTGGCCTTGGTCAGGGTGCGTGCGGGAGGCAACCAATCAACGTGTCTCTCTCACATCGATGTTTCTCTCTCCTCCCTTCCACTCCCTCTAAAAAGTCAATGGAGCCCTAACCGGTTTGGCTCAGTGGATAGAGCGTCCGCCTGCGGACTGAAAGGTCCCAGGTTCAATTCTGGTCAAGGGCATGTACCTTGGTTGTGGGCACATCCCCAGTGGGGAGTGTGCAGGAGGCAGCTGATCGATGTTTCTCTCTCATCGATGTTTCTAACTCTCTATCCCTCTCCCTTCCTCTCTGTAAAAATATCAATATATTTAAAAAAATAAAATTAAAAAATCAATGGAAAGCTATCCTCAGGTGAAGATTAATTAAAAAAAAAAAAAGTGATCAGCTGGTCACCTTGACTTCAGCGTTTCTCCCAGCCTCCAGTCCTGGGAGAAAATAGTGATCTGTTGCTTTAAGCCACCCAGTGTGGCACTGTTTGGGCCGCCCTAGGAAACTGCTGCAGAATCAAAGTCTCCTTTGCTGCATAAAGCGGTATAAGTACACATCTTCCTCAAGCATGTGACCTGGGAGGGACCCAGGCAAGAATATCAGTAGAGGCCCAGCCCTGCCAGTGTGGCTCAGAGGTTGAGCGTTGACCTATGAACCAGGAGGTCACGGTTCGATTCCCGGTCAGGGCACTTGCCGAGGTTGTGGGCTCGATCCCCAGTAGTGGGCGTGCAGGAGGCAGCCGGTCCATGATTCTCTCTCATCATCATGGATGTTTCTATCCCTCCCTCCCTCTCCCTTCTTCTCTGAAATCAATAAAAATATATTTTTTTAAAATAGAGGCCCAGCACTAGCCAGTTTGGCTCAGTGGGTAGAGCGTCGGCCTGTGGACTGAAGAGTCCCAGGTTTGATTCCGGCCAAGGGCACAGGCCCAGGTTGCGGGCTCGATCCCCAGTGGGGGGTGTGCAGGAGGCAGCCGATCAGTGATTCTCTCTCATCGTTGATGTCTCTCTCTCTCTCTCCCTCTCCTTTCCTCTCCGAAATCAATAAAAATATATAAAAAATAAATTAAATTAATAAAAAATTAATTCGGCTCAGTGGATAGAGCATCGGCCTGCGAACTGAAGGGTCCCGGGTTCGATTCCGGTCAAGGGCATGTACCTTGGTTGTGGGCACATCCCCAGTAGGGGGTGTGCAGGAGGCAGCTGATCGATGTTTCTAATTCTCTATCCCTCTCCCTTCCCCTCTGTAAAAAACAATAAAATGTAAAAAAATAAAAATAAATAAAATCGAGGCCCATAAATCATATGTCTAAATATTCAAAAGTTAAAAAATCAAGCTAACAGTTCATTTGGAAGGGGGGAAAAAGTCCATCACCATAGTAATAATTGCAACATTGCTTAAATCGGTGGGCAAAACTTTAAGAAGAAACAGGGTATTTGTAGAATCTCAAAGTATCTCCCCCAAGTGGTTTTCGATGACTGTGGTGGTTTCAACATTCAGCCAGAAATAATTTGGTTCTGCTCTCTCTCCCCTCAGTGTGCTCTGGACTTGGTGACTCCCTGCTGACAGAGTTCGGACAGGGCAACACAGTGGCTCAGCCGATGGCGGGGGGGTGGGGGGGAGCCTGGCAGATGCCACTTTAACTAAATGTCAAGGTTAACATGGGCAGCAGGGAGTCACGTTGCTGTCACGCTGGCCCTGGTTCGATGCAGGGAAAAAAGCCCTTCACCTCTGCGTATCTTCCCCCAAATCCTTAACCCCAGTGGAACCACGAGAAACACTCAGACCATGAAATTGAGGGACGTTGCACAAAACCTCTGACCGGTGCTCTTCAGAAATGTCAAGGTCACGGAAAACAAGGAGAGACCAAGACACTGTCAGTCAGGAATAGACCAAGGAGACGTGAGACTAGATGCAATGTGGTTTCCTGACTGACCCTCAGAGCAAAAAAATTAGATTCGTGGAAAAACTGGTGAAATTGCGGCGGGGGGAGGGGTATGTAATTAGCCATATTATACCGCCTGGCCGGTGTGGTTCAGTGGTTGAGCATCTACCTATGAACCAGGAGGTCACGGTTCCTATTCCCAGTCAGGGAACATGCCTGGGTTGCAGGCTTGATCCCCAGTGGGAGACGTGCAGGAGGCAACCGATCAATGATTCTCTCTCATCATTGATGTTTCTCTCTCTCTCCCTCTCCTTTCCTCTCTGAAATCAATTAAAAAATATTTTTAAAAATAGTATTATAGCCCTAGCTGGTTTGGCTTAGTAGATAAAGCAACAGCCCACAGACTGAAGGGTCCCAGGTTCAGTTCCAATCAAGGGCACATGCCCGGGTTGCAGCCTCGATCCCTGGTAGGGAGCATGCAGGAGGCAGCCGGTCAATGATTCTCTCTCATCACTGATGTTTCTATCTCTCTCCCTCTCCCTTCCTCTCTGAAAGCAATAAAAATGTGTGTGTGTGTGTTTTTTTTTTAAAAGGAAAAGCAATTCAATCTTATAAAGGATATTACCTTTAAAAAATCGTATTGTACACATGTTATTGGCTCCCTAGTAAGTTTGACAAGTGCCTGGGGAAGCTGGGAGGAGGGTACGAGGACTCTGCCTGGCCCCTGCAGCTCTGAAGAGTCCTCGAGGGGAAGAGGGGTTCTCTAGGACAGGCTGCAGACCCGGACCCTCCTCACGGCCCCTGTGAGTCTTGCCTTGTATGAGGAAGGCTGCGAAGTCCCCTCCGTGAGAGATGTCCATCTTCAGGCAGATGGTTTGCTTGTTGGTGTCATCCTGAAACGGAGAGAGAGAGGCTGCTAGAGCCAGGCCGCCCACTGACCGAGAGGGGGCCTGCGGGGGCTGGCGTGTTCCCACTGCGTTCACAGAAACCCTTCCAAGCTGGGGGCGCGGAGAGATGCCCCTCTGTGGACACGTGTTTGTATTTCTCTCGGGTCAAAGCCTAGGAATGCGACTGCTGAGCGATCGGTTCAACTTTATATCTCAGATGTGTTTCCCAGTCTGTCTGTGGATTTTTTGTTTTCTTTTTTTTAAAATATATTTTTATTGGGTGTGTCCGGCCATCTCACTCAGTCCTGATCGGCTGGACCTCAGCAGCAAATTAACCTACTGGTCAGAGTGTCTTTCCTCTGGTGGTCAGTGCACGTCATAGCGACTGGTTGACCAGTCGACTCTCTGCCCCCTGGTGGTCAGTGTACATCATAGCAAGCGGTTGAGCAGCCTTAGCATATCATTAGCATATTACGCTTTGATTGGTTGAACGGATGACTGGACGCTTAGCATATTAGGCTTTTATTACATGGGATACTTTCTTTGCCCTGGGCCCATCAGTAACATTTTGTACAAGGTAAACTGCAATTAGAAATCTACCCTGAACAATACTGTCTCTTTGGGGGACTCATTCATCTTAAAAAATAAAAAGAGCCCACATTCTGAGAACCTACAGCAACATGCAGGCAGTGTGTGGGAACGAGGGACGCACGGGTAAGACGTGCCCCTGTCCTCAGGGAGCCTACATCCCAGGGAAGAAGCAATCATGTAAACAAGCAAGGATGCGGGGGAGAAAACTCGAAGGAAGTTGTGTTCTGTACGGTGGTGGCACCGAGGAGGGAGAGTATGTTAGAGAGCTGGCCTGGAGGCACGGGAGAAATTTAAGAGGCATGCACAGTAGGTAGGGAGGCAGGGAGAGTCCTCCAAGCACAGGGAACAGCATGGGCCGGGGAACTGGATGTGAGGCAGCCCAGAAGTTTTAGGGACTCGTAAGGAGTTATCGGATATGTTGGGCTGGTGCTCAGCCTGGCCTGGAGTTCCTTCGTAATTCTCTCCTCTCAACCACATGGTAATAAGTCCAAGGTATTCAGCTCCCACCTCTGGTGGTCGGGGAACCTTTTAATTGACTACTTTGGAGAAGGCTGTTGGACCAGGTAGGGGTCTCTTTCTTACTATTCTAAGACAACTGTCATTGCCTCCATCTTTAATTTAATTTAATTTTATTTCTTGTTAATCCTCATCCAAGGATATTTTTTCCATTGATTTTTTAAAATATATTACATTGATTTTTTTACAGAGAGGAAGGGAGAGAGATAGAGAGTTAGAAACATCGATCAGCTGCCTCCTGCAAACCCCCTTCTAGGGATGTGCCCGCAACCAAGGTACATGCCCTTGACCGGAATCGAACCTGGGACCCCTCAGTCCGCAGGCCGACGCTCTATCCACTGAGCCAAACCGGTTAGGGCATTTCCCATTGATTTTAAGAGAGAGTGGAAGAGAGGGGGAGAGACACACAGAGAGAAACATTGATGTGAGAGAGACAAATCGATGGGTTGCCTCTTGCACGTGCTCCCACCGAAGCCAGGGATTGATTCTGCAACCGAGGTGCGTGCCCTGGACCGGAATCAAACCTATGACTCTTCCTCCATTCCACAGGCCGGTGCTCTGACCACTGAGCAAACTGGCTAGGGCTTAGTAGAGTTTTACAAGTTTTATTTATTGATTTTTTTCAGAGCGAGAGAGGAAAGGAGAGAGAACCATCGCTTTGGTCCCACTTAGGTATGCATTCTTTGGCTGATTCTTGTACGTGCCCTGATTGGGGATCGCACCCTCAACCTTGGTGAGTCGCCCGGCGCTCTGACCCACTGAGCTACTCGGCCAGGGCCTCGCCTCCATCTTAAGAGTGAACCTGATTGGCTACAGCGCGCGGCCCCGCTCTAGGAACTTACCACTTCATTGATGGTTTTGATGAAGAAGAGACCGTCCTTACAGAGATAAAACAGTCTAACGACCCCTGAAACGGAAAAGTGAGTAAGAATGTAACAGACTAGTGACCTGTCACTTTCTCTTGGACTTCCTGAGATGGGCGTCAGCAGCTCCTGCACGCTCGGGCCTCCTCCCGTCCCTCCCCCGCTGTGGGGCCTGGGTCTCCCTGCTTTCCTCCACCGGCACCTGCCCACCCCAGCCCGTCCCCTTCTCCTAGGAGCCTCCCATGGGCCCTCTGGCCATGCCGGTCCCCTCTCCTTGACTCCTGTCCCCTGTGCTAGTCATCATCCCATACTGCCTCACCTGGTTACCCACCTGTGTAATATTTTTCCATTGATTCTTAGAGCAAGTAGAAGGGAGAGGGAAAGACAGAGAGAAATACTCATGAGAGAGAAGCACATCGATTGCTTGCCTCCTGCACGCGCTCCAACCAGGGCCTGGGCCTGGGAAGGGCCTGCAACCGAGGTTCATGCCCTTGACCGGAATCAAATCTGGGACCCTTCCGTCTGCAGGCCGACGCTCTATCCACGGAGCCACACCGGCCAGGGCTTCCTTTTCATTTTTAAAGCTTTTTATTTTGAACGAATATTGGACTTAGAGAAAATTTGCGAAAATAGAACAAAGAATTCTCTGATGTCCCTCACCTCACTTCCCCTGGTGTTAGCATCGTATATAACCACAGTGCAGTCTTCCTCATCATGTGAACAGCCCCTGCCCTGGTCCAGGCCATCGTTTCTCCCCTCAGTGCACACAGTGGTTCTTTCTCGTCTCTCTGCCTCTTGTCCGGCTTCTGCAGAGTCCTACCAGTGCGCCCTTCCTAACCTGTCCACCAGGCCCAGCCACCCTCAGAGACGGGGCCCCCGGACCCTGTCTACAGCCCTCTATGCTGCAGTCCCCGTGAGGGCCTGGTTCGTCCTCGGGCCGAGGGGGAGAGCAAGCCCTGGTTTCTGTGAGCGGTGGGATTCCCGAGTGCCCGCGGGGTGTGGACTCCGCGGCCTCCTGCCTGGTTCGAATCCCGCCAGCGCCATTTACTTCCTGTGTTACCTCAGGTGAGTCATTTCACCTCCGCGCCTCGCCTCCTCTGAAAAGTATACTTACCTCCTAGGGCTGTGCTGAGGGTTAAAGGGCCAGTATGTGAAATGTTGGGAGAGTGCCTGGTACACCGTCCATGACCAGGGAGAACTTGCCAATGTCTGGCCCTGCCCACCCCTGGGACGGAAATGAACAACGGTCTACAGCAAGCATGTCAAACTCGTGGCCCACGGGCCGCATGCAGCCAATAGCAAATATTTTTGTGGGCCAGCCAACATAACAGTGTGAGCAGTTATTTACCAGTCCAACTAGAGGCCCGATGCACGAAATCCATGCACAGGTAGGGTCCCTAGGCCTGCCCAGCAATCAGGGCTGATTTGTGGGCTGATAGTGGGGCGACTGGGGGGCCCCCCGCTGGCACTTGCCTTGGCTGGCCTGCGGCCTGCAGGTTGGGGCAGCCCCTGCCTTGAGCATCTTCCCCCTGGTGGTCAGTGTGCGTCATAGCCACTGGTCATTCCACCGGTCAATTTGCATATTAGGCTTTTATTATATAGGAGTATAAAAGGAAATAAGTCTCCTGTCAGATCTAGAATTACTGACATTGTTGTGAAAGTGATCACTGCGAACAAGATTTCCCCCGAAGTAGGAAAGATGGTAGCAGAGAGGAGATGCCAAGTGTCAGGAAGAAAACATGAATTTTAGCATTGCTCTTGTGCTTTTTTTTTTTATATACTATACTTTTCGAAATAAACCTACATTTCTATGAAAATGGAAGCTTTTGTTTTTTTTGCGGCCACATCAACTTAAACCTTGTTTATTGGGCCCGTGGGAGCCCGTGAGTTTGACACGCTTGGTCTACAGGTGCACGTAACTGAGGCTAGAGGAAGATGAAGAACGAGTACCCATCTCGTCCACAGGAGCCATCAGCGTTTCGTTCCCCAAGTCTGTGGCCCAGATGGACATGACCTCGGCCTTAAATTTCTCGTAAACGTAGATTTGTTTAGCATCGTGCAGGTTGTAGATGGAGAAGCCTTTGGGTCCTGCAGTAAACACATAGTCTTGGGAAACCGCTAGGCATCTTGGCCTTTTGCTGAGCTGGGAAAACAAAGAACAAAGAGAGAGAGAGAAAAAAAAGGATTTTTCAGCTGCCACTGTCTGCGAGCAACATGTTAACATTTCAAAGAGGGATGTGGGCCCTTCCTAGATAGAATATCTCTCCAAACAGAGGGCCCATTTCCATATTGTGCCCACGTATCAAGGAGTCATAGCCGCCCTGGCCGGTTTGGCTCAGTGGATAGAGCGTTGGCCTGCAGACCAAAGGGTCTAATTCCGGTCAAGGGCATGTACCTTGGTTATAGGCTCCTCCCCGGCTGGGCCCTGGTCGGGGCTAGGGCAGGAGGCAACCAATTGATGTGTTTCTCTCACATCGATGTTTCTCTCGGTCTTTCCCTCTCTCTTCCACTCTCCCTAAAAATCAATGGAAAAATATCCTCGGGTGAGGATTAACACACACACAAAAAAAGGAAAATGAGAGGAAGTCATAGCACTCCACTTTTAGGGGAGCGGGGCCAGAGAAAACAAAGAAGTGGAGAGTAAATGTTTAGTCACTACACTATGTGTGGCCACATCCCCTGTACCACATTCATCTATAACATTGTGGCCCGACCAGTGTGGCTCAGTGGTTGAGCATCAACATATAAACCAGGAGGTCACAGTTCGATTCCCAGTCAGGGCACATGCCCAGGGTTGTGGACTCGATCCCCAGTGTGGGGCGTGCAGGAGGCAGCGATCCATGATTCTCTCTCATCATTGATGTTTCTATCTCTCTCTCCCTCTCCCATCCTCTCTGAAATCAATAAAAATATATTTTATTTATTTATTTTAAATATATTTTATTGATTTTTCACAGAGAGAAAGGAAGAGGGATAGTCAGAAACATCGATGAGAATTGATCAGCTGCCTCCTTCACACCCCCCACTGGGGATGTGCCCGCAACTAAGGCACATGCCCCCAACCGGAATCAAACCCGGGACCCTCCAGTCCGCAGGCCGACGCTCTATCCACTGAACCAAACCGGCTATGGCAATAAAAATATATTTTAAAACAAAACCAAAAAACACTGTGGAAAGAGCTATCGTGGAGGCGCTGGCAGATTCTCACCCATCAAGCAAGAGAGTGATGACTACATTCAGAAAGATAATCAAAATAACAGCGGCTGGACATAAAAGACCTCCATTAGCCAGAACCCCCGTTTCCACAGACACGGACCAAATCCATTCCAGCAACACCGGCATGCCTAGAATCTTTTAAAAAAAAAAATGCAGCTGTCTTATTGAATGAAGGTTCCTGGTAGGAATTCCTTCCCTGGATGAGGTGTTTTCATTTATTATTTTCTGGAGGCCTGATGCACGAAATTGGTGCAAAGGTAGGCCCTCACAGCCCCGGCTTCATTCGGAAGGTCGTCTGGACAGTCGTCCGGATGGTCATCCTGCTGTTTGATCTAATTAGCATATTAGCTCTTTATTATATAGGATATGGAGAGGAAGGGAGAGGGAGAGAGAGAGAGAAACATCAATGATGAGAGAATCATTGATCGGCTGCCTCCTGCAGGCCCCACACCGGGGATCAGGCCCACAACCCAGGCGCGTGCCCTGACCGGGAATCAAACCGTGACCTCCTGGTTCATAGGTCGATGTGCAACCACTGAGCCACACTGGCCAGGCCATGTTTTGATTTACTAACACTCACCTGGGAAACGGGGAGGGGCCCCTGGTCAGCTTCTCCATACCTTGCTTTCTAAAACTGGAGGGTAGACGGTGGGGCGGACCCGGCTGAGCTCCACCTCCCTCAGCGCGTCCCTCTCCTCGATAATTTCCCACGCCCGGTCGAACAGAAGGTTCACCAGCTTGTTGATCATTCGATACGGCTGAGGCAGGGAATCCAGCTCCTGGTGCGGGTCCTTGAAGACATAACTCTCTTCGTCATCCTTCGACCAGTCCTTCTCCGACGGGGTCGGCACCTCCAGCTGTCCCTTTTGTGTAAACAAAGGCAGCCTCATTTTCTGGGCGCGGCTTCCGTTGAGGGCTGACATCACAGAAGGCGGCACTGGGAGCGGCTCCGAGACTGAGGAGCTGATGAAAGGAAGGAAGTAAAGGTATTAGAGAAAATAAGGGAAGTTCAGCCCTGGCCGGTTTGGCTCAGTGGCTAGAGCGTCAGCCTGGGTACTGAAGGATCCCAGGTTCAATTCCGGGAAAGGGCACATGCCTGGGTTCAGTAGGGGGCGTGCAGGAGGCAGCCGATCAATGATTCTCTCTCATCATTGCTCTGTCTCTCCCTCTTCCTTCCTCTCTGAAATCAAAATATATTTAGCCGGTTTGGCTCAGTGGGTAGAGCGTAGGCCTGTGGACTGAAGGGTCCCAGGTTTGATTCCAGACCAGGGCACATGCCCGGGTTGTGGGCTCGATCCCAGTAGGGGGCGTGCAGGAGGCAGCCGGTCAGTGATTCTCATCATTGATGTTTCTCTGTCTCTATCCCTCTCCCTTCCTCTCTAAAATCAATAAAAATACATTTTAAAAATATATATATATTTAAAAATAAATAGTGAAGTTCAAACAGTATATCATCTCTAGCACAAGCATAACAGTCTATGGCAGGGGTCCTCACACTTTTTAAACAGGGGGCCAGTTCACTGTCCCTCAGACCGTTGGAGGGCCAGACTATAGTTTAAAAAAAAACTATGGACAAATTCCTATGCACACTGTACATACCTTATTTTGAAGTAAAAAAACAAAACGGGAACAAATACAATATTTGTATTTGCATGTGGCCCGCGGGCCGTAGTTTGAGGACCCCTGGTCTATGGGGACTATTTATTCTAGAAACTGGCACTTCCCATGTTTATTACGGGATGGTTATCACATTACTAAGATACGCTCAGCAGAGGCAGGCAGCCAAAGATGAGGTGTGCTAGGGTGGAAACACAGGACTCTGGAAACCGTGTTGCCTTTCTTTACCTTCTGATAAAGGAGAGGGGAGGCGGTCTTTCTATCCCAAAGAGAATTCACCTTCTCCCCCCACCCCACATGTCTTCTCCTGGTTCTGCCATCTCTGCAAATGGCTGTGCTCCAGCCAGCTGGGTACTGAGCGGTGACTTTTCCCTCTCCTCCTCTCCCCTCCGACCAGGGGCATTTCAAGCACTTCCAGTAACTGCTGTCAAACCTGTGTTGTGCTTAGCTATTTACTTGTGTCCCTCAGTAACCTAATACCTGAGGCCCAGAGCTCAAGTGGTGGGTACATAGCCAGCATTCAGCAAATTCTTATTTTCTTGCGGTAATGCCCTGCCCTGGGTTATGAACTTGAATACTTCTGGCTCTGTTCCAGGCACTGCCCTGTGCAAGAAGGGGTAAATTTGTGGGGCCGAGAGGATAGACCACCCCAAAGTCCAGATGCCTCCTTCTGGAGTCTAGACCACATTCAGGGCACCTATACCCCTGAAATTTACTGCCCAAATGGTACCTGCAAGAGCCTCTTCCTGGCTTTTCTCCCCCGGCTGCTAATGTGTGCACCCCTAGGCCTGAAAGGTGACCAAGGCATGGCCGATCGAAGGGGTATGGGCAGAACTTGGATGTGGCTTGGCGTGTCCACACACTCGGTGATGTGGGTGGGAGCCAGAAATGGGAAGAGAAGCGGTGGAAAGGGCCTGGGGCCAGCTCTCCCCAGAGTACAATATTCTGGCTGTGTTTCCAGGTATTCCAAAGAGCCCAAGATTTCTGAATGTGAAATGACTTCTAGATCATTACGAAAGTACTAGAGGCCTGGTGCACAGATTCGTGCGCCGGTGGAGTCCCTCGGCCTGGCCTGCGCCCTCTCGAAATCCAGGACCCCTCGGGGGATGTCGGAGAGTCGGTTTCAGCCCAATCCCCGCAGGCCCAATCCAGACAGGAGGGAGCCCAATCCTGTGTTGAGCACCTGCCCCCTGGTGGTTAGTGCACGTCATAGCGGCCAGACAACCGGTCATTTGGCCGTTCAGTCGCTTAGGCTTTTATATATATAGGTATTTGTCAAGGTAGGAGAAGAGAACAGAACATATTTAACAATGTGTTACTTTGATTTAAAACTTTTAAATATTTAAATGTATGGTATGTGGGTCTCTATTTGTACTGCTACCCCCGGGGGCCTGCAAGTGTTAGGGGTAGGTCTGAACAAGGGACCAAAGATTAAAAAAATAGGCGGCCTTAACTTGTAATTATGGGGGGGGGGGCATTTTATAAAATTGCTGCTGTGGCCCTGGCCAGGTAGCGCAGTTGGTTAGAGCATCATCCAGATACTCCAAGGTTGTGGGTTTGATCCCGGATCAGGGCACATACAAGAGTCAACCAATAAAGGCATATATGGGTGGAACAACAGGTCCATGTTGCTCTCCATCCCTCCCTCTCTTTCTCTAAAATCAATCAATCAATCAAAAATTTAAAACATTGCTATGGAATGGCTGGGGTTCCATATCTTCAAGCCCCCCAGGAGGTCCGCTCATTGGTGCAGTTCCGTTGTAATCTATTTTTGCCCCCCCTTTGTTCGTGGTAACCATTTTAGGATTTCCTCAAGTAGCAGTCTTCATTCAGTAATCCTAACAGACAATTCTCCCACTTGACCCGGCCCTCCTGCTAGAAACACACTCCTCCAACCGGCTGATCTCTGCTCTAACCCTGCTCTTCCCAGAGCTGGAGCTGGCGTTGCGCCAGGGACGCGGGGGGCACCGATCTGGGAATGTTTAGCCCTGCAGTCCCCAAGCGGAAGCTCAGGGGAACCTGGGAACCTCCATTCGGATCCTACCTGGGGTTCCCGGGGGGCGCGGGAATAGCCTGAGACCAGGAGACGGGCCCCTGGGAGCCCCTCGAGGAGACCCAGGCTGTGAAGGGAGCCCAAGGGCACGTGGGAAGCGCTCGCACCGCAGAGCGGAAGCGGGGGTTTCCGCTCACCTGGCCGGCGGCTTGGCGTCGCCTTAGTAACCACAACTTCCGGTCCTGACCGGAAGCTGAGAAGTCGCGCTTCGCGACGCCCGCCTGCCGGTCCCGCTGGCGAGACTCTGCCCCTCCGGCGTCCGAGGCCGACCTCCCGCGGGACCCGCGGCGCCCCGAGGACTCGCGGCCGGGCCGGGCTCCGTGTGGCCGCGGGCCGGCGCCATGGAGGCCTTCACCCGCTTCACCAACCAGACCCAGGGCCGCGACCGGCTCTTCAGGTGAGGCCGGTGCCGGCCGCCTCCGCCGACCCGCACCCCGGGAAGGAGAGCGGGCTGCCGGCTCCGGGGGGGGGGGGCTGGGGTCCAGCCTGTCATCCCGCACTCGGCGGGGCGGGGCCGGTGGGCGCGCCCCCTTCTCCCAGCCGTGGGGACACGGTTCTCCGCCCCGCGTGCCGCGAGCATTGATTTTTTAAAGAAACTTGGGGGTGACTTTTGTGGTCAGAGAGCCGAGCCCTTGGGGTGCCTTCTCCGCCTTCCGTGTCATCCTGGGAACCGGGAACCGAACGCGGCGCCGGAGCCTCGAAGGGACCCGGCCCCTCGGAGGCGCCCGCGGTGCGGCCGGAAGCATTCCAATGAGCTGATACTTTTATTTTCCTTAATTTATTTTAATTGATTTCAGGACATAAGGGAGCGGGAGAGAGAGAGAGAAACATCCATGATGAGAGAGAGAGAATCGTGGATCCGCTGCCTCCCGCAGGCCCCCCACCGGGGATCGAGCCCACAGCCCAGCCTGACGGGGATTGAACCTTGACCTCCAGGGTCATAGGTCGGGCTCAACCACTGAGCCACGCCGTCGGGCAGCGCCCGGTGTACTTTTAGGAATTCTTTTGATTCTTCTACATTTATTTAAAAAGAAGAAAGAAAGAAAAAAAACACCTGGTTACGGTTGCAGTTTGATTGAACAGCTGTTCCCCTCTTCTGGGTGTTAGGTGCTGGCGCGAGCAGGCCGGGGAGCGTGGCCCCGGTAACGAGACTTAGGGAAGCGCGCTGTGCCCCGTACTGTCCCCCGATATTGTCCAGAGTGGGTCACGGCTCCTGGACCCCCATCACAGCCCCTGGGAGCCGGCGATGCTCCGACCACCCCCGTTTCACAGAGGGAGAAACCCCCGCAGGTTTCAGCGGCAGAGCTGAGAGATTGAAACTTCCACAGTTTCAATCTCAGTGGGCCAGTGCCCACCTCTCTGCCCACCAGGCCAAACCACCTTCCTCCTTAACGGGGGAGAGATTTAGAGGAGAGATGCATCATGTCCAAGCTTCGTGCAGATAGAAGCCTGCAGTCAGCGGGCTGAGACTGTACCCCGCGCCCCCCGCCCCCCCCCCCCCAAGGTCATCAATGAGGCTGGCTAATGAAATAATTACTCAGCACGGTCTGAAATCCCTCATATTCATTTCCCAATCCTCTTGGTCAACTACAGCTTCTAAGAACAAACTGGCATTCATAAAAGAATGCCTTGTTTTTGGACGCATTCCTGTTGCTTGACCAAATCTGAGAATGTGACCAGCTTGAGCCCTCCAGCCAGGAAGCAAACTTTACGGGGGCGTGTAGTGTGTGTGTGTGTGTGTGTGTGTGTGTGTGTGTGTGATTATTTTGTACTTCATCACTTTGGAAAACGTGCTACATTTTATTTTTATTTATTTATTTTTTAAATATATTTTATTGATGTTTTTACAGAGAGGAAGGGAGAGAGACAGAGAGTTAGAAACATCGATGAGAGAGAAACATCGATCAGCTGCCTCCTGCACATCCCCCACTGGGGAAGTGCCCGAAACCCAGGTACATGCCCTTGACCGGAATCGAACCCAGGACCCTTCAGTCCGCAGACCGACGCTCTATCCACTGAGCCAAACCGGTTTCGGCTATTTTTATTTTTTAAATATATTTTTATTGATTCCAGAGAGGAAAGGAGAGGGAGAGAGAGAGAGAGAAACATCACTGATGAGAGAGACTCATGGATCAGCTGCCTCCTGCACACCCCCTACTGGGGATCGAGCCTGAAACCCGGGCAGGTGCCCTGACCAGTATCAAATCTGGGACCTTTCAGTCCACAGGCTGACAAGCTCTATCCACTGAGCCAAACTGGCTAGAACAACGTGTTAACATTTTAATTGAGAGTATAGGAGACCAGAACGAGTCACCCCAAGATGTTCCTCTGTGATACGTAGATTATTTTGAGCTAAAGGCAACCTAGACCCCCTCAGGCTCAAGAAAAATTTCTGCCCCACCCCCCTTAACTACCTGGAAGAATTTAAATTAGGGGCCTTGCCCGTAATAAGAGTTGTCACCAGAAATAACTTTTTATGACCTCGCTGTAGGGCAGAGCAAACTTCTAATTATTGAACATCTGTGCATCTTACTGTCCTTCAAATGACCTTCCTCCCCTCAAGCCCTAAGGCGCCTTTCCTCATCCTTAGCTCAGGATGTCAGATGCCTCAGTTTCCCTTTCTGTGTCTGAACCCTTCCTGTACGTGGGGTTCCCACGCGAACATATGCAATTAAATTTGATTATTGTCTCTGGTTAATTTGTCTCATATAGATTTAATTATTAGGCCAGAGGTAGAGTGATATTCATAGCACAAAGGGATTCAGATACATTACAGAACAGCGGGGAACAGGCACCTACTTTATAAATAGACTGCCAAGGGCATTTAGATGTTCGATTATGAATAAAATGGCTCATTTGCTTTATTTCTGTTAGTAGGGCATTGTTATTTGTAGGCATGACAATAATCACTTTATTGAACACTTGGTATTATTAAACAGGGGTCTGTCTGTATTTTATATACAATACTAATTAGCTTAGAAAGACATATCTAAACTTAGTTCTGTATGGGTGTGTATTTGCTCGCCATAAAAAAAAAATCAAACACTATTCACACTGTGGACTTCTCATTGGCTTCTAGTTTGAGCCACTCCATAAGTGCTTGGTTAACTCTACGGCAAAAAGTTCACTTTAGAAATCTGCAGAATCATTCTGCACTTGAGAAAATACAGACTCTGGGTCTTTGCAGACTTGGCATGAGGGAGGTTTCTGTGCAGTTTACCACGGTGCCAGCCAAAGGCCCTCAGAGGGGCTGTTCTCTGTGTCATCGCGAGATCTCCTGCATCACCTTTGAGTTGCATTTCCATCATGCGTCCTACCCTTTGGCCCCGTGCAGCGCCCGTTGCAGAATCCTGCTCCTGGGAGAGCTGCTGGCATGAGAAATTGCCTGGGAAGCCTCGCCTCTAGCGAGACCTGCCCCTCCTTCCCTTACTTCATGAATCCAGTTTTATTTGGCTTGTCAATCCTCCTCCTCATTTTCATTGTTATTTTTATTTTTCCGTTTCAGAGCCACTCAGTACACATGCATGTTGCTTAGGTATTTGTTAGAGCCTAAACCCGACAAAGAGAAGGTGGTAATGAAGCTCAAGAAACTGGAGTCTAGTGTGAGCACTGGCCGCAAATGTAAGTACCCTGTTTCCCCAGGGCCAGTGGGCCCTGGCCTGGATCCTCGGGCTCTGTAATTCACAGAACACTTTCTAGAACATTCCTTTCTAGTCAGGTTTGCTGATGAAGCCAGCCGGTCAGTCTGCCCTCATGGAATGACAGGCCCCACAAGGTGACTGTTTTGCTGCTGCGGACCATTCACAAACACCTGCAGTGTTCCCCGTCGGTGCCGCTCCACATCTTTGTGGTTCATCACAACCCTTGGGACGCACACTGTGTTAGCTCACCTTTATTTACTTATTTTTTAAATATATTTTTATTAATTTCAGAGAGGAAGGGAGAGGGAGAGAGAAACATCCATAATGAGAGAGAACCTGCCTCCTGCACACCCCCTCCTGGGGAGGGGGATCGAGCCCACAACCCGGGCATGTGCTCTTGACTGGAATCAAACCCAGAACCCGTCAGTCTGCAGGCCAACGCTCTATCCACTGAGCCACACCAGCCAGGGCTGATTCACCTTTAGTTCTTAGAATCCCCACGTTTGGGCAGTCCCCGACATGAGCTCCTGCCTCCGGGAGCCCCTTGTATTCTGTGGAAGAACAGAGTAGCTGTATCCTGAACCCCCTGCCTCTCCCCTTCTCTTGAGGGATTGCTATGGGAAATGGATGGAGTCGTTCTTTTTCTTTTTTTATATATATATATTTTTTATTGATTTTTGGAGAGGGAAAGAGAGATAGAAGCATCGATAATGAGAGAGAATCATTGTTGGCTGCCTCCTTCCCGCCTCCTACTAAGGATCAAGCCCACAACCTGGGCATGTGCCCTGGACCGGAATCAAACCAGGGACCCTCCAGCCCACAGGCCGACGCTCTGTCCACTGAGCCAAACCAGCTAGGGGCAGTTACATTTCCTTAGACCAATTGTGGCATGGTTTCACGTTAAAGGCAAAAAGTGAAGTCAAGGGTTTTATGCTCACTTAGTTCACTTGACCAGTAAGGCTTAGTGGGAAACCTGTCCTTCCAGTAGCAGTGGCGTGCCTGGCACCGACTTGTCGGAGGGGAGCCAGAAGCTGCTGCAGCAGGTGGGCAGGGACGAGAGGAAATGGAGAAATCAGATGTTGTGCAATTACTTGTGAGCACCGACTTCGTGGAGGCATAGTCCCGGGCTTTGTGGGAGCTCTGAGAGCACATGGTGTAACAGTGCGATTAGATTTAGTGCCAGATACGTTGGTGGAGGACAAGGAAGGCTTCTGAGGAGGTGGGCTGGGGGCGTGGCTAGCAAGAGGAGGAGGGAGAACGAGCGTCTTGGGGGTGGTTTCAGCAAACAGGTGTGTCAGAGCAGTGGTTCTCAACCTTCTGGCCCTTTAAATACAGCTCCTCACGTTGTGACCCAGCCATAACATTATTTTCGTGGCTACTTCATCATTGTCATGTTGCTACTGTGATGAATCGTCATGTCAATATCTGACATGCAGGATGGTCTTAGGCGACCCCTGTGAAAGTGTCAGTCGACCGCCAAAGGGGTCGCGGCCCACAGGTTGAGAACCTCTGTGTTAGAGTATCAGTGAGAAAACTGGTTTGACTAGAGACTTAACGTTGTCAAGCGGGAGGGGAAGGGCAGGGTGAGCTTTCTGGACGGCTTTGAAGAGCAAGAACAGACGTGCTCAGATCCTCTACAGTGTTGGCGCTCAGAGGCCCTTTGCAGTCACCGCCTCCGAAGTCCAGAAAGGCCGTGCCCAAGGTCACTCAGCCATTAGTGCAAGAGGCGAACGGGAGCCCAGGATTATCCCTTGCATTCTGTGTCCTGCACTGCCTTTGATAAGTTGATACCAGACATTCTTCTGAGATTATAAGTTTCCTCAGGGAAGCTACTTCCAAGCATTTGCTGAGTCTAAGATACAGTTCTTGAAGGAAAGTACTTCTTTTGTATCCTCCATAGTGTTTAGGACGGTACCGCATACTGAGTATTTGACTGATGCATAAATATTTGATTGATAGATCCCTGATTAATGGAATTACAGGCTCAGATAAAGGCATGTCTTGCAGTGATTGATTTAATTCACTAGGAGTCATATATGACGATATTTCTCGTTGTCCTAGCCACTAAATCCTACCACCTTCACTTCATTTTAAATTCTTTTTTAAAAATACAGATTTTCATTAATTTCAGAGAGAAAAAGAGCAGGAGAGATAGAAACATCAATGATGAAAGAGAATCATTGATCAGCTGCCTCCCGCACACCCCCTACTAGGGATGGAGATAGCAACTCGGGCCTGTGCCCTGACCTGTGACCTCCTGGTTCATAGGTCAACGTTCAACCACTGAACCAGTTATTTACTTTGTATTGACAGTAGGAGCCAACGGGGTTGGGCCAGAGAGATGGCAGATTGATAATGGTGTTGTTTTCAAAGCAGCCTTTTGCGTGGGAAGTAAATAAAATGTAGGCCATCAGACTCTCCAGAAGGATGCTGCATCTGGAGTTCTTGTTGCCATAGGGCAGCCGTGGGCAAACTATGGCCCGCAGGCCGGATCCCGCCCGTGTGAAATGAATAAAACTAAAAAAAAAAGACTGCACCCTTTTATGTAATGATGTTTACTTTGAATTTATATTAGTTCACACAAACACTCCATCCATGCTTTTGTTCCGGCCCTCCGGTCCAGTTTAAGAACCCATTGTGGCCCTCAAGTCAAAAAGTTTGCCCACCCCTGCCATAGAGCCTTCCTGGTAAAGAAGTGTAAGCTGGTCATGGGCAGATGGACCCTGGTTCCTGACCTCAGGTGCCCAGTGTTGTAAGGCGGTGCTGAGCACTCACTGCAGTGGAGGCAGGGAAGTCAAAGAGCCACCGTCTGTCTCTTCCTGTGTCATTTTATTTATTTATTTGTTTGTTTATTTTGGTTAATCCTCATCCGAGGATATATTTCCATTGGTGTTTAGGGGGAGTAGAAGAGAGAGGGAAAGACAGAGAGAAACATCGATGTGAGAGGAACACATTGATTGGTTGCCTCCTGGACGAGCCCCGACCAGGGCCCGGGCCAGAGAGGAGCCTGCAACCGAGGTCCATGCCCTTGACCGGAATCGAAGCTGGGTCCTTTGGTCCGCAGGCTGACGCTCTATCCACTGAGCCACACCGGCCAGGGCTGGGATCACGTTAGGTGTCTGAGGCCTACTGTGAAGTGTAGTCTTTCTCCTTTCCTGAGCAAGGACAGAGCCTCAGTGACAGTGTGGTGTCAAGGACCAGGGCCCTGCCTTCCTGCCGCACACAGTTCAATAACCGTTTGCTGCCGTGGGTTCTTGCAGGGTTCCGGCTGGGCAACGTGGTCCACGCTGTGCAGGCCACTCAGCAGAGCATCCACGCCACGGACCTCGTGCCCCGCTTCTGCCTGACCCTCGCCAACCTGAACCGGGTGGTTTACTTCATCTGTGACACCGTCCTCTGGGTGAGGAGCGTGGGGCTCACCTCCGGCATTAACAAGGAGAAGTGGCGACTGTGGGCCGCACGCCACTACTACTACTCCCTCCTGCTGAGCCTGGTCCGGGACCTGTACGAAATCTCCCTGCAGATGGAACAGGCCGCGCAGGACAAGGCAAAGAGGGACAGGTCGCTCTCCCAGGATCCTCTGGGGTACAGCGTGGCCGATGAGGAGACAGAATGGCTCCAGTCCTTTCTCCTGCTCTTGTTCCGATCGCTACGCAAGCACCCTCCCCTGCTCCTGGACACGGTGAAGAACCTCTGTGACCTCCTGAATCCTCTGGACCAGTTGGGGATCTATAAGTCCAACCCTGGCATCATTGGGCTTGGGGGGCTCGTGTCCTCGGTTGCTGGCATCATCACGGTGGCCTGGCCTCACCTGAAGCTGAAGATCCACTGAGGCGGCTCCAGGCTGAAGACTCGCACCTCTTGGGGGACGGACATTAGCGTTGGGCATGGACCACGCTTGGGTCAGTCTGTGCTTAACGACTCGTTCGCATGAGCATTCAGTGACCTGGTGCGTGAGCGGAGGTTGGGCCAAGGATGGAGGAGGGAGAGCATGAAGATGGACATGTTTTGTGGAGTGCTGCGATCACTTCTGAATTTGAGTATTTTCCCTTCGTCTAACATTCATTGCGCCTCTCTTCTGCACATAGTAGGAGCTTCGTGTTTGCTGAATAAACATGGAAAGAAAACAAGTTTCTAAAGGTCCAAACCAATAAGTGAACGCTAATACACAGTCATTCGGGGGCTGTGCTGCCTCACTGCTTTTTTTTTTTTTTTTAATATATATTTTACTGATTTTTTACAGAGAGGAAGGGGGAGGGATAGAGAGTTAGAAACATCGACAAGGGAGAAACATCGACCAGCCGCCTCCTACACACCCCCCACTGGAGATGTGCCCACAACCCAGGTACATGCCCTTGACCGGGACCCTTCAGTCCGCAGGCCGACACTCTATCCACTGAGCCACACTGGTTAGGGCCGCCTCACTGCTCCTGCGCACCGACAGCAGCTCTGATTCACAGCCAGCAGAGCCAGCAGAGGCCCCTTCTCCCCAGAGCCCACGCGGGATGGTGGGAGCTGGGCTTCCGGCCTCGGGAATCGCTCTCCCTGACATCACTGCCCGCCTGGCCCCCGTCCGGAAGTGGAATCAGAAATGCATCAGGCACCTCCAAGGTCTCGGTTGTGTCTGAGGTAGTGCAGTGACCAAGCAAAAAGGCAGAAGCACTTAGAATTTGAGGCAAGAAGAACATGGAAGGTCACCCGGGGTGGCCTGTGACAGATGGGGAGACGGGTTGAAAGCAAGCCGAGGCCAGCAGCTCATTCCTCCGACGGCAAGTCCGAGGTCCCTCAGTCATGAGTGCAGGAGCCAGACGGACCCAGGACCGGTCGTGGCATCACCTCCGTGATCGCTCACTGCCGTCGGGTGGAGGGGAGCGGGAGACTCCGGATCCGGTGCAAGCAGCCTTTCTGAGACTGTGTTGGTCAGTGGTTTCTATTTTCTACAAAAATTAAAACTATAGGGTGTCCCCCCCGCAAAAAAAAATGTATACACACACTTTGAATAATTACAAAGGCAGTGTTTATTAAAATCCATCTTACTTTCAAAATTGAGCTGTTCGCGTGTATATACATTTTGGGGGGGGGGGACACCCTGTATATTTAGACTTGTCAGCAAAATGGTTTTATTTAAAGCCATAGGACAGTTTGGGCATTTCCACATAAATTTATGCAATGAAGTTTGACAAATGCTCTGAATGTCAGAGGGTCGCAATTTTCTATGACCAGTCACGCTCCGTGTAGGGGGTTGGGCGGTGGATGGAGCCGTGTGTGTGTGTGTGTGTGTGTGTGTGTGTGTGTAGGGGGTTGGGCGGTGGATGGAGCCGTGTGTGTGTGTGTGTGTGTGTGTGTGTGTGTGTGTGTGTGTGTAGGGGGTTGGGCGGTGGACGGAGCCGTAGGCATTAGTGAAGGAGACGTTTCCGTGTGAGCAGAGGCCACTTACTCGTGTTCCTACTTCCCATCTTGGGTGTCGGGTTCTTTAGTGATCACAGATCTAAGCTTCCCGTACAAGTGATTGAGCTTCTTAGAAAGTAGGCTCAGGTTCTTGGCTCTTTATTTTAAAGCGATCAAGATTCAGGATTTGAGAAGAAACCTTCGGGGAATTTTAAGAGACATGAAAGCAGCTAGATCAGGGCACATGGAACGTTTAAACAACTCTTGATACTTTGTCCAGATCCTTTACTGTAATAGATGAAACATGTCTAATTAAATCTCTAGACAAAATTGATTCTGTATCTGTGAGTGTATTGTGGGCACGGAGAAGCGCTCAAAGGAAGGCGGTCCCGAGACGACCTTCAGCAGAGTCTGCACAGGGCGGCGTGAGCTCAGGGCTGGAACCCGCGCTGAGGAGGACGATGAAGAGGGACTTAGACTAGAACGCCTGCGTCGCTAGAGGCTGCCAGCCAGGCGAGGTCCTCTGTCATCCCCGAAGGCGGGGTTTGCTTCTCCTGGAGGCAGGTTACAGTGGTATCATGGTGGTACTATTTTATTTTCCTTTTTTTTTTTTTCCCCTTTTTCTTTTTAAATTTTTTTTCTTCCCCACCTCCTCCGCTTTTTTTCCTTTTTCAAATATATTTTTTTTTATTGGTTTCAGAGAGGCAGTGAGAGAGAGAGAGAAACATCAATGATGAGAGGGAATCATTGATCGGCTGCCTCCTGCATGCCCCACACTGGGGATCGAGCCCCCAACCCCAGGCATGTGCCCTGACCGGGAATCGAACCGGGACCTCCTAGTTCATAAGTCAACGCTCAACCACTGAGCCACGCCGGTCGGGCTCATGGTGGTACTTTTGTCCTCTCCAAGTTAGAGGAGGTAGTGGGGAGTCCGGGAAAGGCACCTCTTCTAGAATTTGTGAAGAGCTAGAATGTGTGTGCCCTGGTACCTCCCTCCCTGTGCACCTTTTTAAGTAACACCCCCACCTCCGCGCCTCCACATTCATGAGTGATTCAAAAAGCAAGACCCTCCTAATAAACGTACAAGCCAGCACCTCACAGCTGAACCCAGTGCCCGAGAAATGCATTCAGGGGTGAGCGTCTGAGTGCCTTGTCTAGTTCTGGGACCCACTGTGCACAGATGGCAAGGTCCCTGTGCCTGTGTGGTGGGCGTGGGGCGGGGGGAGCGGGCAGACAGAGATGGGGGAGGAAGGTAACCCTGTCCTTGAAGCTGCTGCGGAAAGCCGACCCTTCCCAAGGGACTCCCCTGGCCCTTTCACCTCGCTCACCTCTCACCCACACGCTGGCTTCCCGGCAGCTCGGCCAGGGGACCAGCGCCCTCTCCTCCCTCTGGCCCTCAGCCACTTCTCCAAGGGCTGGAGCTGCCCTTTGGCCGGCTTGCTCTCCAGACACAGCCCGAGGGCAGAGGCCATGCCTTAGACACTCCCCCCACACCCCCCATTACCGCCTTTCCTTCTTGAAGTCTGGGTCGGACCCATAAGTAGTGAATGTATCAGATACGACTCCCGCTGCACTCTCCCTTTCCTCACCTCCCAGATCCTGCTTTATTGTTTCACAGGTACCGACTGGATTATGAGGCCCTATCAGAGAGCTCAGTTTCCCCCCACTCTCTGCCCCTCTTTTTTTTTTTAAAAAATATTTTTATTGATTTCAGAGAGGAAGGGAGAGGGGGGGAGAGAGAGAAACATCAATGATGAGAGAGAATCATCGATCGGCTGCCTCCTGTGCACCCCTCACTGGGGATGGAGCCTGCAACCCGGGCATGTGCCCTGACAGGGAAACAAACCTGTGACCTCCTGGTTCATAGGTTGATGCTCACTGAGCCACACCGGCCGGGCCCCACCCTCTGCCTCCTTCACTGCCCACAGCACACAACCTAGAGCAGTGGTTCTCAACCTTCCTAACGCCGCGACCCTTTCATACAGTTCCTCATGTTGTGGTGACACCCAATTTCATTGTTACAAATTGAACATAATGAAAGCATAGTGATTCATCACAAAAACAATATGTAATGATATATGTGTTTTCCGATGGTCTTAGGCGACCCCTGTGAAAGGGTCATTCGACCCCCAAAGGGGTCGCGACCCACAGGTTGAGAACCGCTGACCTAGAGAGTCAACAATACAGAGTCCCACCAACAGTAAGGGTAGTCAGCGTTGTTCTGCTCCTGTCCGTTGTCATTAAGAGGCCCTCCTCAGTGTGAACACCGTGGCTCACACCATAGCCCTCCATCATTTGCAGCCAGGAACCGGGCCTCGGGCTCAGCCTGACCCGTGGCCAAGGCAGGGGTGCGAGGCCACAGTTCTTGGTTGCTGGTCAGTGACAGATTCTTGGGCGAATCCAGGTGGCTCTCCAGCGGCATGTTCTGGTGGCATCTTGGAGCAGGTGGAGTTCAAGAAACTTCCTTGAAATGTAGGAATGGGCAGAGGTTGAAGCTGCTCCCTCCAAGGCTGGACTGTCGGGGAGTCCACCCCAGCTCGGGTTCCCTTCCTCACTGAGAGCCCTGGCCGGTGTGGCTCAGTGGATAGAGCATCTTCCTGCAGACTGAAGGATCCCAGGTTCAATTCCAGTCAAGGGCACATGCCCGGGTTGCAGGCTCGATCCCCAGTAGGGGATGTGCAGGGGGCAGCCCATCAATGATTCTCTCTCATCACTGATGTTTCTATCTCTTTCACCCTCTCCCTTCCGCTCTGAAATCAATACAATTTTTTTATATATATATTTTATTGGTTTTTCACAGAGCGGAAGGGAGAGGGATAGAGTTAGAAACATCAATGAGAGAGGAACATCGATCAGCTGCCTCCTGCACACCTCCTACTGGGGATGTGCCTGCAACCAAGGTTCATGCCCTTGACCGGAATCGAACCTGGGACCTTTCAGTCCGTAGGCCGATGCTCTATCCACCAAGCCAAACCGGTTAGGGCTCAATACAAATTTTTTAAGAAATCCCCTCTGATAGTGATAATAAGGGGTGGGAAATGGTTTGAAAACAGTCCTGCAGGACCCTCTGTGGGAGAGGAGCAAAGGTTATAGAACTTGAGAGCTCCCACGTTTAATGACACCTATCCCCACACTTTGCTTATGGAAAAGGGGATTTTGAGAACTGGGGGAGCCAGAAACCTGCAACAGAACTGATGGAAAGCTCTGGAATAATGACTGCTGTGAGCCTGGATCCCTGTCAGCTCCGCCATCTACCTCCCTCCCAGTTGGCTAAGTCTTACAGAAGTTAGGGTATGCCCGGGGGACCCTGGGTCTAGTAACCATGGCAACGGGCTGACTAAGCTTTCTCCTCTCTGCCCTCCTCTAGCTGGGAGGTGTCAGTGGCATTGCCCAAGACTCCTCAGAGCCACCGGGACTGTTTCTGTCGGAGGAGACACTGCAGCCCGGGCTCTGGGACAGAGGAGGCGTCAGCCGGAGTGAGTGTGGGGGTCCCGGGGCCCCTGCCTTACCTGCCTTACCTGGTTGGGCTCTGAGAGGCAAAGGAAAACAGAGGAGGGTCGGGCGGGGAGAGGTCTCCTGGGAATTTGCCGGGTGAATGACCGAGAGTGTAGGTTCGATAGTCTGGGGCCGCTAGCTTTTCTAGAAGGCAGTCGAAAATAGCCAGCAACTACTTTCTCGCCTGGTTGACTATAGACGGGGAGGGCTGGCAGGTATGCCTTCTTAAAAAGTGTTAATGCAAAACTTGTTCTTCGTTAAGGAATATGTTTTTATTGATTTTAGAGGGAGAGAGAGAAACATGGATCGGCTGCCTCCTGCACACCCCTAATGAGGATCAAGCCCTCAGCCTGGGCATGTGCCCTGGCCAGGAATCGAACCAGCAACCTTTGGATGTATGGGATGATGCCCAACCAACCGAGTCACTCGGCCGGGGCAGAACCTCTTAACTCTTTTTTTTTTTTAATTTTTTAAAATATATTTTTATTGATTTCAGAGAGGAAGGGAGAGGGAGAGGGATAGAGAAACATCAATGATGAGAGAGAATCATGGATCGGCTGCCTCCTGCATGACCCCCACTGGGGATCGAGCGCACAACCTGGGCATGTGCCCTTGACTGGGAATTGAACCCAGGACCCTTCAGTTCGCAGGCTGACGCTCAATCCACTGAGCCAAACCAGCAGGGCAGAACCTTTTAACTCTTAAAGTGACCTTCATTTTTTTACTTCTCACCCTGCATCTTTGTAAGAAACACCAATCTTTTTATTTTTTTTAAATATATTTTTATTGATTTCAGAGAGGAAGGGAGAGAGAAAGAGAGAGATAGAAACATCAATAATGAAAGCGACTCATGGATTGGCTGCCTCCTGCAAGCCCCCTCCTGGGGATCAAGCCTGCAATCCAGGCATGTGCCCTGACTGGGAATCAAACCTGGGACCTCTTGGTCCATGGGACGACACTAAGCCACCACAGCCAAGCAGAAACACCAGCCTTGACAAGCAAGCTGTGGGCACCTCATCCCGGTGGGACCCCCAGGAGTGGCTGCTTGTCTGTGCCAGCCGCCCTCCAGCCTAGTGCCTCCTGTTCAGGGCACCCCAGCTCCCAGGCAGCCTGGACCCAGCTGGAGGCCCGAGAGGGAGGGACTGGCCCTGGGCGACTGCAGCTGAGGGTTTGCTGATGCACCGGGGCCTTCTGGTTTGCAGCGTGAAGAGCTACGATGGCCGTGAACAAGAGCCCCACCCTGATGGACGGAGACTGCCCCGTAAGTAACCTGGGCGCATGCGGTGGGGTGGACCCCAGGCTGAGGAAGGAGCCGCAAGGGGAGGCTCAGGAGACGTGGAGCAAGATGCGTGGAGAGCAGCAGTCACCAACCAGTGGTCCGCGGACATTGGCGTTCATTGACTGTTAGGTCTTAGTTATTCTTGCTCTCACTTCATTCTGCAGAGGACTGTTAGAGGATTGAGGGGGAGGGGGGACACGGAAGATGCCATTCAAAACAAAGGACTTTGGAGAAAAAGGACAGAAATGCCAGCTGGGAGGGAGAGGAGAAGGGACCTGCTGTATTTTTCCTTTTTTAAAAAACTATTTTTACTGATTTCAGAGAGGAAGGGAGAGGGAGAGAGAGACAGAAACATCAGTGATGAGAGAGAATCATAGATCGGCTGCCTCCTGCACACCCCCCACTGGGGATAGAGCCCACAACCAGGCATGTGCCCTTGACCAGGAATCGAACCGTGACCTCCTGGTTCCTAGGTTGATGCTCAACCACTGAGCCACACCGGCCGGACAGAACCACTGTATTCTAAACCCGGGAGCTGAGGCCCACGCTCTGTCCGCCCAGGCGGAGGTCCCTGCAGTAGGAGCCACTGCGCGCTGTAACCAGGCGTTGTTCCTGCCGTGGTCTGAGACCGTGGCGCGTGTCCAGGGCTGTGTCCAGCTGGTTCCCACGTGATTTGGGATGGTTTGACATGTTTGATGTACCTGCTAACCTCCTGGCCAAGCCTATCTGATTCAGACACAGTTCAAATAGTGAAACTGCCCTGCTGGCGTGGCTCAGCGATTGAGCCCCGACCTATGAGCCTGGGGGTGGGGTGGGTTACAGATTGATTCCCGGTCAGGGCACATGCCCGGTTGTGGGCTCCATCCCCAGTGTGAGGCATGCAGGAGGCAGCTGATTAATGATTGATGGTTCTCATCATTGATGTTTCTCTCTCTCTCTCCCTCTCCATTTCCCTCTGAAATCAATAAAAATATATTTTTAAAAATTTTGAAATGAAAAAATGATGAAGCCACACCATACTCACCTTGTCCCAAGTTAGCTTTACTTACCCTTTGCCCTGGGAATCGCTGTGTTAAGTTTTGTGTTGATCGTGGAGCACACGGAGGCTCAAGCTGGTCAGGTGCACAGTGAAGCCATCCTAATGTGTGTGTGTGGGTGATATTTTCTTCCCAGAACCTCTCTCTTCCTTGGCTTTGCCTAAAAGAACCCCTGAGGACTCTGTCCAAAACATGAAAGAAAAGGTTCGCTGTTGTCAGTCATGATCTTTTTCTGGCTCAGATTTCAAGCTCACCTGCAGGACAGGAAGCTCAGAGACTGTAGCCTGGATCTAGCGGACGCACACACCTCTGCGTGGGTCTGTCGCTCAGCCTCCCACCCACGGACACGGCTGGGAGCTCGCCTCCCAGCAGAACCATGTACCAGTGGCAAATTCAAAGCGAGTCAGAGCTGGGGGCCTTTCTTCTTTTCCTTTTTTAAAAAAGTATATTTTTATTGATTTCAGAGAGGAAGGGAGAGGGAGAAAGATAGAAACATCAATGATAAGAGAGAATCATGGGTCAGCTGCCTCCTGCACGCCCCACACTGGGGATCGAGCATGCAATCCGGGCATGTGTCCTTGACCAGGAATCGAACCCGGGACCCTTCAGTCTGCTCTACCCACTGAGCCAAACCAGCTATATCATAAAAGGCTAATATGCAAACTGACCAAACGGCAGAATGACAAGTTGCTATGACACACACCAAAGGGCAGGTGCACAACACAGGAGCTGCCCCCGGTGAGCACGGCTCAGCCAGAAGCCCTGAGCTGGGCTCATGGCTGGCGAGCGCAGCGGCAGTGGCAGGAGCCTCTCCCCGCCTTCGTGGCAGCACTAAGGCTATCCGACTGCCCCCAAGGGCTCCTGGACTGTGAGAGGGCGCAGGCCAGGCTGAAGGACCCCCACATAGTGCACAAATTTCGTGCACCAGGCCTCTAGTGTTTAGATAAAGCCCCAAACTGATATGGACAGAAGGTTTGTGCCCGACGGCGTCAGTGGGTGGGCTGGAGCCTGGGGGGGCGCCGTGCCATGGGAGCCCTACAGAGCTGGACTGTGGCCCGTTTCCCTGTGAGGGGTGCAGAGACCACTGAGACCTGGCTTCCTGCTAGGTCACTGGACCCAGGCTGGCCTCGCCAGTGGGCTCTATGGCCCTGGGACCGCCTTAGGTGGATGCGGGGGTGGGGGGGGAGGTGCGACCGCTCGCACACCTTGGTCTGTCTTCCTCCCACGCCAGGAGCAGGAGAACGTGCTGCATCGAGTCCTGCAGCTGCCCGTGGTGAGCGGCACCTGCGAGTGCGTCCAGAAGACCTACACCAGCACCAAGGAGGCCCACCCGCTGGTGGCCTCCGTGTGCAACGCCTACGAGAAGGGCGTGCAGGGCGCCAGCAGCCTGGCCGCCTGGGGCATGGAGCCCGTGGTCCGCAGGCTGTCCACCCAGTGTGAGTCCTCGCGGCACGTGGGCCGCCCGCCTCCTCACGCATGCTCCCTGCCTGCCTGCCAGTCTGTGTGTCCACCCGTCAGTCTGTCTGATCACAGCTTGCTGCGTTGTCTGCTTATATGTGTGTCTGACTCATTCATTGCATAGCCTTCTCATCGATAGATATGGATCATGGAGCTATGTAGATGGAGAGATGGATGTAGATATAGCTCTTCTCGTCAATAGATGCCCAGCTGGCATTTTCCTAGGATAACAGTGATGGGCCAAGGAATTGACAGGAGGCGTGGGCAGAGCTGTGGGCGGTGGTGGGTGTGGGCCCCATGGCCGGTCAGACACCCACTTCAGCTCCAGATGCAGCCACAGGAACTAGCAGAGCCCGACACAGAGGCAGGGACGGCGGGCACCAGGCTGGCCTGCCAGGGCTGTGGAGAGGGGAGGCCGCTGGTGGTACCAGCTCGTGACACACGGGGGCAGCAGAGAGCTGCCAGCCAGGGCCCTAGCGGGGCAGGGCACCCCTCCCTGCGCCTTCCCAGACCTGCCCCTGATCAGTGTCCTGCCCCCATGTAAACCTGCCTCCCAGGCCCAGCCCTGGGTGGGGGGGTGGAGATGGGGGGTGAGGGAAACCCCAACCATACCAGGAAGCCTGGAACTTTCCACCATCCTGATTAGAGAATCGCAGGATCTGAGGAGTCCGTACAGCCAGCAGGAGAGCACAGGGGTGAGGAGGACCCAGGCCCCGGCCGCCTCCCCACCTACACGCTCCTCAGATAATCCCTTGGTCTCCTTTTGCCCAGTCAGAAGACGGTCAGGTCATCTGGGCTCTCTACTAAAAACTTTGTAAAGAGAAATAAGATACCTGGCGTAAGAGCATATGAAAGGGTATATATAAAACCCTTCTCCAGCCCTGGCCAGTGTGGCCCAATGAATAGAGCATCGGCCTGTGGACCAAAGGGTCCCGGGTTCGATTCCGGTCAAGGGCTTGTACCTCGGTTGCAGGCACCTCCACCGCCCGGGGCCCTGGTCGGGGCACGTGCAGGAGGCAACCGATCGATGTGTTTCTCTCACATCGATGTTTCTCTCTGTCTCTCCCTCTTTCTTCCACCCTCCCTAAAAGATCAATGGGAAAAAAATGTCCTTGGGTGAGGATTAACAAAACAAAAGAAAACCAACCACAACAAAAAACCATCTCCATGGCCAAAGGCAGAGCTGGTCCCTGCTGTCCCTGGGCAGGGTCTCCCGGAAGCCTGTGCCTCCTCGGGCACCTGCCCCGCCCAGGGCACCACTCCTTTCTCTGCCCTGCGCACTGTTGACCTCTCACTCCTAGAGGCTCAAAGGAGGGGCTGGGGACAGACTGGGGCCTGGATGGGCTGTGACTGGGAGCCTGTCACCTCTGGGGAGCACCAGGCCTGGCCCCACCAAGGCCCCCAGGCCCCCTCTCCCACCTCTGCTCCCGCTGGTCTTAGCCGCTGATTCACACAGTTTCCCTCCCTTTCTCCCCACCACCCCGCCAGGCTGGCACCGTTAATCCTCACTGACAGCGAGGGACCTGGGGCCAGGCAGGCTGTGACTTGCCCGGAGCCACTCACTGCAGACGCGAGGGCAGGTCTGCCTGACTCCAGTGCCCACACGGAGGGCAGGAGCCGGCCAGTCTCCAGGGGTCACGGCAGACGGGGGCTGGAGGGGACAGAGGCCCTCGGGCCCCGTGATGCTCTGGAGGGAGCAGGGCTGGCGGGTCTGAGGGCTCCAGGCGCCTTGCTTGGCACAGAGGCCACCGCAAGGTTGTCACTCGGCCCTTTGCTTCCAGTCACAGCTGCGAATGAGCTGGCCTGCCGAGGCCTGGACCACCTGGAGGAGAAGATCCCGGCCCTCCAGTACCCCCCTGAGAAGGTGAGCCCCTCTCTCTTCTCTCAGGGGAGGGGGGTGCGGGCCCTGGATGCCCTGACCGGGAGTTGTTCATTTCTGTGGGGAGCGCCTTCCCGGGCTGGGGCGCTGCCTACCCCTCAGGCCATGCACCGCCCTCCTTCCTGGCCCCGTGGAGCCGAAAGAAGGCAGGCTTTCTGGCACCAGCAGGTACAGGGTGGGTCCCCTAATCCCAACACCCCCCACCCCCCTGAGACCCCCCGGGGGCCTGCATTGGACCCAGTGGTGTCCGCAGCCACCTAAGATCGTGGTCACACCTGCAGATCCCAGGATTGCAGGCCCATGTCCTCCAGATCAGCGGTTGCCAATGGTGGGCTGTGAGGTCTGAAAGGTGGGTGACCACTATATGGGCCTGAGGCTGAGGAGGCATTGCCCCTGGATACATAGATGCTGGGTGTTTGTTATGGTAACTAAGTCTCATCCCACAGACAGTTACTGACCCCCCCCACCCCCTCCCCCGTCCTGCGCCAGGGCCACAATGCGTGATTTCTAGAGCTGTGTCATGTCACCCTCCTGTCGGTCCTGGGGATGGGTGGTTGTCCCCATTTTGCAGATGGAAAAACTGGTGACTTCCCGCTGGTCTCACAGCCTCAGGGGAGGCCCTGAGATCGGGTCTGTTTGGCTCCCAGGCCTGTGCCCTGCTGTGTTCTTTTTCCAGATGAAGGGCAACATCTTTGTCACAAAGAAGGTCCCAGGCTAATGGGAGAGACACATTCTTTTTTTCTTTTCTTTTTTAAATCCTCACCCGAGGATATAATTCCATTGATTTTTAGAGAGAGTGGAAGAGAGAGGGAAAGACAGAGAGAAACATTGATGTGAGAGAAACACATCGATGGGTTGCCTCCTGCACGAACCCCGCTCAGGGCCCAGGCCGGGGAGGAGCCTGCAACCGAGGTCGGTGCCCTTGACCAGAATCGAACCCGGGACCCTTTGGTCCGCAGGCCGACTCTATCCAGTGAGCCACACCAGCCAGGGCGAGACACGTTCTTTCATTGCAGAACGTGCAGGAAGCTCAGCCACATCCATAAATCGCTGTAGATGCAGCCGGGCTGTGAGCAGTGCTCTGAAGGGAGGTCAGAGCAGATGGAGTTTGGAAGGACAGACGTCTGTGTGCACAGGGCATCAAGGCGGCCCTGGGGCAACCCCGGAGGGGTTAGGGTCTCAATAGGCAGCACTGGTGAAAAGAAGCCTGGTGATCGGGGCGGTTGGCAGGGGAGGTTTAGAGCCCTTCCCCTCTTAAGCCCTGCTTAATCCAGGGCCCAAATATTGGTGCCAGTCCCCTGGGCCTTTATTTTTTTTTTAATTTTTAAAAAATATTTTTTTTATTGATTTCAGAGAGGAGGGGAGAGGGAGAGAGAAACATCAATGATGAGAGAGAATCATGGATCGGCTGCCTCCTGCATGCCCCCTATTGGGGATCAAACCCGCATCCCGGGCATGTGACCTGACTGGGGGTCGAACCGTGACCTCCAGGTTCAAGGTTGATGCTCAGCCACTGAGCCACGCTGGCCGGGCTCCCCTGGGCCTTTCACGCACCTGACCCTCCTCCCCGCTCCCCCAGATCGCCTCCGAGCTGAAGGGCACCATCTCCACCCGCCTCCGCAGCGCCCGGAACAGCATCAGCGTGCCCATCACCAGCACGTCGGACAAGGTCCTGGGGGCCGCCCTGGCCAGCTGTGAGCTCGCCTTGGGGGTGGCCAAAGACACTGCGGAGTACGCCGCCAAAACCCGGGTCGGCCGGCTGGCCTCTGGGGGCGCCGAGCTGGCCGTGGGCGGTATGGAGAAGGTGGTGGAGTTCCTCATCCCTCCAGCCAAGGACGAGTCAGGTATCTGCCCGCAGGGGCTGCCAGTCCCTCCCTGGGGAGTGAGTTGGCCCCTGGAAATGAGCAAAGGGGGCAAGGGCTCATCCAGCCCCTGCTGCAGAGCAGGGGAGGCCCCGCGGGGTTTCCGATGCGCCCATCCTCGCTTAGCCCGTCTCCCATTTGCAAGCAGGGAAAGTGGGTGGTGGCCCAAGTCACCATGAGCCTGGGGAGCTGGGACAGCAGCGGCAGCCCTAACCCAGCCCAGCTTTCCCTGCGCCTCTGATCCGCCCTCCCTTCTCTCCCCCCAACTCCTCCCCAGCCCCCGCTCCGGGACGCCAGCAGGCCCAGAAGCCTCCCAAGACCAATCGCAGCCTCATGAGCCGGGTGGGAAACCTGGCCAACACCGTCTCTCAGCACACCTTCCAGACCACAAAGCAGGTGCTGAAGCAGGGCCACGCCCTGGCCATGTGGATCCCCGGGGTGGCGCCCCTGGTGAGTGTCTGCCCTGAGCTCTGACTGCCCCCCCCCCTGCTCCCTACAGCCTGGGCTGGGACTTTAGGCCTAAGGACAAGAGGAAAGGCCAGGACGCAAGCTGAGGGTGGTGCCTTGCTAGGTGGTCCTGCCCCACCACCCGTTCTCCCACTGGGTCCCATCCCCCTTCATTTCCCTAATTGGGCCTCTCGCTGTGGGCCCTCCCACCTGTGAGGGAGCAGAACTCACTCACCACCCCACTCCACACACACACGCACACACACATACAGCTGCTGTCCAGGCACTCGGGCGTGTCACCTGTAAAGAAACAAGGCACAATCCATTCTGTTGGGGAAGCTCTAGCTGGGCAGCGTCCGCCTGCTCCCAGGTCTCTGATTCCCCTCTGGAGGCATCCGATTTGTACCACCAGCACCCGAGGTAGAGCTGCCTTCCTAAGCCCAGGGAGGAGCAGCTTCTCTCTTCCCCCATCTCTCTGTGTGTTTTAGCAGAGATGGGCTGGATTGTTAAAAACATATTTGTATTGCTTTCAGAGAGGAAGGGAGAGGGAGAGAGAGAGAAACATCAATGATGAGAGGGAATCATGGATAGGCTGCCTCCTGCATGCCCCCTACTGGGGATCGAGCCCGCAACCCGGGCATGTGCCCTGACCGGGAATCAAACCGTGACCTCCTGGTTCCTGCGTCAATGCTCAACCACTGAGCCACACCAGCTGGGCTTGGCTGGGCTGGGTTTTTTCATAGGGAACTTTAGTAAGAAACTAAGGCCGAAAAGGAAATAAAGGCAGTATTAAAGCATCAGGTCAGCAAACACATTTCAGCCATCATTTGGGTGATCCTTTCGAAAGCATCTCCAGACCTGGCCCATTCATTCAAGCTGAGAACCTACTGTGCGCTGGGTTCTGCGGCTCCAGTAGGAAGGTACCTCGGGGCCGTTTACCAGGGGTCCTGCTGGTCTCCTCCCATGGGACTCTGGCCCACTTGATTTTATCACTCTGTAAAGATCTGCAACCACTTACTAGAGTTACACACACACCTCCCCGGTGACCTGGCAATCCCGCCAGCAGAATGAGAGCCGATATCCCCCAAGCGACAGGTCAGAAACGTTCCTCTCAGCTGTACCCTTGTCGAGAACTGAGAACAACTCTGATGGCCGCCAACAGCAGAATGGGCAAATGTGGACCATTTCGACAGTGGAATATTACACAGGAGTGAAAAAGGAGGGCCACTTGGGCCTGCAAAGCATGCGTAAACCTCACAACATAGTGCTGAACCAAAGAAGCTTTTCCTGAAAACACCCAGTAGGAGTCCATTTAGGTGACGTTCAGAAATAGGCAGAACCAGTGCCTGGTGAGAGGGCAGGAGGTCACCCTCGGGGTACTGACCGGGTGGGGGTCACGGGAGTGCCCTGGGCTGTTGAGAGTGGTCTCCGTCTTGACCTGCACTGGTCACACAGGCATGGGCCCTGTGTGTCACTTGCCTCAGTGAGAAGTTCTAAGAACAGTCCCCTGGGGCCAGGCCCTGTGACCTCCCCTCCCTGACCCGGGGTTGGGGGAGGCCCCTTGGCTGTGGGGCTGTGAGGCCAGAGACCACCCCCTCCGCCTTGGCACCCGCAGAGCAGCCTGGCCCAGTGGGGAGCGTCAGCGGCCTCGCAGGTGGTGATCCGGCGGCCGAGCGAAGTGCGGGTGCCATGGCTGCACAACCTGGCCGCTGCTGCCGCGGCTGCCCGCGAGGCAAACCACGATGACCAGACAGACAGCGAGGGGGACGAGGCCAAGGAGAAGGAGAAGGAGGACTCGGACTCGGAGACCGAGGAGCAGCTCAGCGAGGTGAGAGGGAGCTGAGGGGTACACAGCCGGGGGGGGGGGGGCAGGTGAGAAGCAGGGGCCCAGCCACCAGGACCTCCATGCCCTGCTCGCAGCATAGTCAGGTTCAGAGGGGGCAAGTGACCTGCCCGAGGCCACACAGCAGCGGAGCCAGGGGTCCATGTTCTTTCCCCTCTAGGCCTGCGGTGGGGGGAGGGGAAGGGCCAAGGATGCTGCGGGAGGCCCTGACCTTGCTCTGGTCCTCAGGCAGGAGACTTGGCGCGCCCACAGGGCCTCCTGGGCAGCGCGGTGCACACCCTGCAGAAGGCTGTCCAGGGCACCCTCTCGGTCATGCTGTGGGCGCCCACCGCTGTGCTGGGCACGGCAGGGAGGATGCTGCACCTCACGTCGGCCCCCGCTGCCACCTCGACCAAGAGCAGGGCCATGTCGCTGTCAGACGCACTGAAGGGGGTCACGGACAACGTGGTGGACACGGTGGTGCAGTACGTGCCGGTGAGTCACACCCACCAACCCCCCTCCCCTCAGGGCCTGGGCAACATTCTGACCTCCTGGGGCCCCAGGAATAGAGAGACCTGGTGCCCTGGCCTGAGACCTTCCCCCACTTCCCTCCTCCCGGTCAGAATGGGGGTCCCTGTGGCCTGGCCCTCACCCCTCAGCTCCCACCTGCAGGACCTGGGGTCACCCGGTCAGTCACTCCCACCACGAGGTGTGGCAGGGCTCTTGGCAGCCAGCGGGGCTCCCTTGGGCCAGACCAGAACCAGGCAGTGTGTGGGCTGTGCTTGGCCTACAATTAGGCCCCAGGACGGGTCAGGAAAGCCACTGGCCTCCCACTGAGAGGGCTGGAGGAGGCCCCAGGGGTCTAGAAACTTTAGGAGGGTCTGCCTTGCCTGGGTACAGCGCACCCCGGCCCCTGCACCCCAGGCCCTGTCCCACCCCCTCCTGGGAGGCGGGGCCTCGGGGGTGGGTAAGAGGCCCAAGGCAAGACCAAACGGGGCCCTGAGGCGGCTGCCTGGTCTCAGCTCCCCAGGTTGTCCCTGATGGAGCCCGAGAGCGAATTCCGGGAAATCGAGGAGTTGAAGCGCAGGGCCTCGGCGGCGCCCACCTGCCCGGAGCCCCCGCAGCGCCCGGCGCAGCACCGGGGCAGCCTGCGCAGCGCCAGGGGGCCGGGCCTGGAGGACAGAGGGGACCTGCCCACGGCGCTGAGCAACGCGTTCCCGGCCGTGCCCCGCGAGAAGGCGCGCAGGGTCAGCGACAGCTTCTTCCGGCCCAGCCACATGGAGCCCATCCTGGGCCGCGCGCAGTACAACCAGCTGCGCAAGAAGAGCTGAGCGCCCGGCCGCCCGCCGCCCCGGGAGCCCGCGTGGCCAGCCAGTAAGAACCCCGCGTCCGAGAGCGTGGACTTCTTCAAAGCAGCCCCTGGCACCGGAGCCCCGCCCCCCATCTTTTGAGCATCCTTTTGGGGCTCAGTCTGCAGTCAATTTTTAAGAAAAATCAAAGCAGCAACCTGCTTTGATTCTCTTTTGTTTGTTTTGTTATTCCTCACCTGAGGATATATTTTTCCATTGATTTTTAGGGAGAGTAGAGAGAGGGAAAGACAGAAACATCTGGGCGAGAGAAACACATGGGTTGGTTGCCTCCTGCACGCCCCTGATGAGGGCGGGGGCCAAGGAGGAGCCTGCAACCAAAGCACCTGCCCTTGACCGGAATGGAACCCGGGACCCTTTGGTCCGCAGGCCGGCGCTCTATCCACTGAGCAACACCGGCCAGGGCCTGTCTGGTTTTTTTACTTAAAGATGGATTGCCTGACTTGATGTCTCACTCTTTAAGCCAAAGGACATTAGACTGTTTCTAAGATTTAGATGCCTCCGTTGGAGACAAATATTTGCCACCAGTGAGTTACATGCCGCGACCCTGCAGCTCCAACCGGCAGGAGGCCCGGGCACGGTTTTAAGCCCAGAGATTCCTGCCCGTGAGCTTCCCGGGAGGCTGCTGTGAAGGAGTGATCAGGTGTGAAAGCTCTCGTGTGTGTATATGAAATATCAGTGTCATTTTGTGCACCTAGTACACCCACCACGTCTCACAGACCGGGTCCTGGCCGCGCTCGGAGCGCCACCTTCTGGCTCAAAACACACCCCTTTGCAGCTTTCCCGCCTGGCCTGCGCATGCACATTCATTCATTCATTCATTCATCCATTCATCCTGCTGGTCCCCTTTGGACTGCTGGCGCCCTGGTGTGCGGGGACCACAGCGGTGACCCTTCACGTAGAAAGTCTGCACTATTCGCACGTTCCAAGTTCTCGTTTTGAAAATGTTAATATCTGGTAAATCTAAGAAGTGTGTACATTTAATTTAAAATTCAAACACTGCAAGAGGGTGCGTGTCTCCCCAACTTGAGGTCCCGGGGTCCTCTCACAAAGACAGCCTCGGTGCCAGCCCCCGGTATCCGTCCAGCTGCCGGCTGCGCTAGTGCGGGCACGTGTGTGCGTACTTCCCACGCTCCCACAGCCGTGAGATGCTGTACTCGCCTCTGCTCACCTCACGGTTCACCTTAGACATCGTAAGTTCCCCCTGGCTCCTTTCAGTGGCCACATAGTAAGTGCCTCATAACGTCATTGATGTAACTGGTTCCCTGATGAAGGGCTTTGAGGTTGTTGCCATTTTTTTGCTACTGCAGACAGTACCGCAATAAATGTCCTCATACAGCATGTCTGTGTACACGTGTGGATGTATCTTTAGGGTGAACTTACCACTTGGAACCGTGACTTGATGGGCGAAAGGGTATCTATGTTGTTACTGTTGTTTTATATATATATACTGGGGCCCAGTGCATGAATTCGTGCACCTTGAAAGGAACTGTGGGCCATGAGGCTGCAGTGGGCCCAGGGGCAGGTCTCGGCCCATCCTCCGCACCCCCGCCCAGGCCCTCGCACTGGGGTCCCTGGTCCCCTGTGTGCCGGCAGCCCCACTCCCTCTGCTGCCACTCCCACGTGCTGACGGTGCCATCCTGCTCACTCTCCTTGACAGAGTGGAGCAATTGGGGCCGGTGCCAGCAGCTGGTGTGAGTGGGGCTGTCCCGACAGTGGGTGCGAGCCCTGATTGCCCCTCAGGAGCAGGGGGAGGTGGAGAAGACCTCAGGGGTGATTGGGGCAGGCAGCTGCTGCTCACACTTACTGATGGCGCCAAGTGATCGGTACCAGCGCTGGGCACCGGCAGTGGGTGCGAGCATCAGAAAGGACCGCAGCGTGCACAGAGCAAAGAATTTTCAGTAACTACCAGAGGCTTGCCCCATCACAGCGACTGGCGCCCCGCCCTGGTCTGGTGCCCCCACTCACCTGCTCCACTCTCCCGCCGCAACCAAAACACCACCATGTTCTGCACATGCCCCCTGTGGTCAGTGCCTGTCATAGCGACCGACTGTTCAGTCTATTTGCATATTAGCCTTTTGTTATATAGGATTTTATTGATTTCAGAGAAGGAGATAGAAACATCAATAATGAGAGAGAATTATTGATTGGCTGCTTCCTGCATGCCCCACACTAGGGACCAAGCCCACAACTGAGGCATGTGCCCTGACCGGGAATCAAACTGTGACCTCTTGGTTCATAGCTTGACGCTCAACCACTGAGCCACGCTGGCTGAGCGAAAGGGTATCTGTTTTAGAATTGTTAGATACTGCTAAGTAGGCTTTCAAACCAGACTGTTCTTATTATTTCCATCTGCAGCTGCACAGATAATTAAGTGCTCGCTCCCTTCCTTCCCGGGTGTTTTCTGTCTGAAGGTGATGGCGGAGGAGACATGGAAAGGCCAGGTGCTCTGTCACATCGTCCCCATCTCAGCCTGCCGCCTCCTCTGGTCTCTCTCTTCGCCGAGGTGTCAGGTGACTTAATTCAAGCCGCTTCCTGTAGTGACTTCTGCTCCTGGAGGCTGAGGGTTTCCTTATGCAGATGCAGCCCGAGTCTTGGCAATTTTGACAGCCTCTCTGTAGAAATCGCCTGTATCCAAAATGAATTAAATGTTGCTACTAATCAGAGCTCAGTTTTTATTCTGACTTTTTAGAAAAATGTTTTTATTGGTATCAGAGAGGAAGGGCGAAGGAGAGAGAGATAGGAACATCAATGATGGAGAGAATCTGGGGATCGAGCCCACAACCCGGGCCTGTGCCCTGACCTGGAATTGAACGAGGTCCGAAGGCTCTATCCACTGGGAAAAACGGGCCAGGGCTTTTTTTTTTTTTTTTGCCTGTGTTACAGGGGCAGGAGGAGACTAGCCAGGCCAGAGACAGTGGGGCGAGGGTGCGAGGCTGTGGGGTTTGCAAAGACACTTGCCTGGACTGGAAGCTACTGTGGGAGGCAAATCAGGGCTTGGTGGTGCATGTGAGAAGAGTCTAGAGCAGTGGTTCTCAACTTTGGCTGCACATTAGAATCACCTGGGAATCTTTTTAAAATCCTGATTTCTGGGCCTCATCCTCTGGAAATTCTGTTTCTTTGTTATGGGGTGGGGCCGCAACATTAGTAACAAAGAAACAGAATTTCCGGAGGATGAGGCTTAGAGATCAGGATTTTAAAAAGATTCCCAGGTGATTCTAAGGTGCAGCCAAGGTTGAGAACCACTGGTCTAGGATGTTGGAGTGACGGGGTGGGAGGGAGCACCTGGATAGCACCGGCCCAGGCAGGTGTGGGATGAGCTCCTCTGAAAGGCTCCCACGGACCTTTTCCCACAGAATAGCCTGGGTAGGTGGGTGAGCTAAGATCTCCATAGCAACCCTCACCCCCCAGTGGCCTCTCCTGGAGGCAGTGGTCCCCCCACAAGAAGTCGAAGCTGCTGGCAGTGGAATCTACCAATGGACCCATGGATCCCATGCCCTTTCCAGTGTGTGGGGGGGGTGCAGGTGGGGTACTTTCCAGCCAGAGCCGTGGGCCAGGCCTCGTCAGCGCCTGCCCTGGGGGGTGGCCGACTCAGGGGTCAGACCTCATCCCGGTGGCTTCATGCGTGGCCACCCCGGGTCTGGGGCAGGGAAGGGGCACAGCGAAGACTTCCTGGTGCAGCCAGGGTCCCGACCCCCCGGGAGAAGCGCGCCCCCAGCCCAACCCTGAAAGTCATGGGGGCTGAATCCTCTCAGCCTTAGAGGGGTCGTGAAATCCGAGGAGAAAAGGGAGGTGGAGGCTCCCGGCGCCCGGGGAGGGAGAGCCTTGCGGGGGCCGGGCGTGCAGAGAGGGGGAGGTGGCGGTGGGAGGAGGGCAGGTCTACACCTGAATCTACGAACGAAGCTGGGAAATCCGCCCTCCATCGCGCGGGAGGGAGGCCCCTAGTTAATTTCCGCCATCTTACGCGTTACAACTGGCCGTCAGGCCGGCTTCTCGGGTCGCTGTGTCCCCAGAGTTTGAGGAATCTGTGCTGGGATCAGGGAGCAACGCCGGCGACCCCCCGGCGGCGTCGAGGTACCAGGGACACGTGGCCCCGCCCCCAGACGTGGCCCCGCCCAGAGGCCCCGCCCACACCAGCTGAGGCCACGCCCACATCCCCGCCCCTCGGCCCTCGCCCCGCCCCCCGTCTCGCCTGCGGACAGACATGGCGGCGCCGCCCCGCCAGTGCCTCAGCCCCCACGAGCCCGGACGGGCGGGGTTGCGGGGGGAAAGGCGGGATTATTTAGGGGGCGGGGGTCGTGGTGACGGCATCAGAGCGCGCGGCGTTAGGGCTCGGAGGCTGGCTGCACCCCTGCTGGTGAGTGGGGGCCCGGAGGGGGGTGCGGGGCGAGGACGGGGCGGGCGGGAGGCGCGCTCGCCCCCTGCGCAGGCCGGCGGGGCGCACTGGGAGCCGCCACCCTGGGGAGCCCATCCTGGCTGACCCGCCTCCGGAGGGCTCTTCCCGGGGCGCGCGGCCCCCCTTCCTTACATCCGGGGCCGGAGGCCGACACCCCGGGCCTGGCCGCGGGGAGGGGGCGCCCGGCTGCGAGCGTCGCCTCTGCATCTCTGACCGCTTTTCCGAACTTTCCCGGCGCCCGCCCCGGCGCACGGTTCGGGGAGCCTTTGGGGCGCGGAGAAGCGGGAGCGCCAAGGGGCTGGAAAAGTTCAGGGTGAGCGGGGCGGGGACCGCTGTGTCCCCGGCGCCGGACACCCCGCGGGGACGGAATGGTTTCGTGAACAAAAACCGTTACCGGCGGCGCTGGGAGAAGTGGACGGTAGGCGCGCCAGCCGCACGGGGCGCACCGCACGCCTGGATGGGTGGGGGCACGCAGCCTGGGCCACGGGCCCGCACAGCCTGACACGGGACCCCTGGCCGGTGTGGCTCAGTGGGTAGAGCGTCCGCCTGCGAACCGAAGGGCCCCGGGTTCGATTCCGGTCAAGGGCACGTACCTCGGTTGCAGGTTCCCAGGTCCTAGTTCGGGGTGCGTGCAGGAGGCAGCCAATGGACGTGTCTCTCTCACATCGATGCTCCTCTCTGGCTCTCCCGCTCCCTTCCACTCTCTCTAACAATCAATGGGAAAATAGCCTTGGGGGGTGAGGATTGGCAAAAAAAGCAAAAATGAGATAAAACCAAACACGGGAGAAAATGGTCCAATCAGGAGACGGGGGACTGTTTCACAGCCCACTTTTTTTAAAAAAAAACACAAGTAGAGCCCTAACCGGTTTGGCTCAGTGGATAGAGCGTCAGCCTGCGGACTGAAGGGTCCCAGGTTCGATTCCGGCCAAGGGCATGCACCTGGGTTGCGGGCACATCCCCATTCGGGGGTGTGCAGGAGGCAGCTGATTGATGTTTCTCTCTCATCGATGTTTCTAACTCTCTATCCCCTTCCTTACTCTCTGTAAAAAATCAATAAAATATATTTAAAAAAAACAAACACAAGTAGAAACGATGGAAAGTACAGCTAGTGAATGAACAAAGCGTCAGGTAGGCGTTCATCGTGACCAGGACAGTGCGGTCCAGTGTGCGGTGTATTTTCTGTGCCCGGCGGCGCAGAGGCTCACCTCCCCCAGCATCACCGCCGCGGGACCTGTTCGTGGGGTGAAGCCGCTGTGATCTTGGCTGGGGGAAGGCCTCGCCTTCAATTTGTGGGGGGAAAAAAGAAAAAGCAGCACCTGTGAAGTGCAGTCAAGCAAAGCCCAATAAAGGAGGTAAACCTGTGATCAATAAAGTGAGTCAGGGGCCTGCGGGCAGGGGAGGACTGTGATGAGGGAGGAGGACGATGGGGAAGTTCCTTGGGTAAATGTTAGGCGCCTCTATTGGGCAGCAGTCGGGGGTCCCTGCCTCCCAGCTCCCAGCCTGGGAGGTGCGGGGAGACCAGCGCTGAGGGGAGCGGCCTGGGGTTGTGTGCGGACAGCGGGCCTCAGCTGGGGGCTGTGGAGGAGGAGGCAGTGGGGCAGCAGAGAAAGGTGAGGATAGGCTGGGTACCTGCCAGTAGTCCAAGTAGGAAGGGGCTGTGAAGTTTATTTTCTCTGTGAAGGTTAGAATCTCGAGGGCCCCGGGGAGCCTCTTTTCCAGCCGGTTTAAGATGGTGTTTGCATTTTTTGTTTTTTTAATATATATTTTTTTATTGTTTTCAGAGAGGAAGGGAGAGGGAGATAGAAACATCAGCGATGAGAGAGAATCATGGATCGGCTGCCTTCTGCACGCCCCACACTGGGGATTGAGCCTGAAACCTGGGCTGGATCGGGAATCATACCGTGACCTCCTGGTTCATAGGTCGATGCTCAACCACTGAGCCACACTGGCTGGGCAAGAATTTGCATTTTTAAAAAATATATATTTTTTTATTGATTTCAGAGAGGAAGGAAGAGGGAGAGAGAGATGGAAACATTAATGATGAGAGAGAATCATGGATTGGCTGCCTCCTGCACGCCCCACACTGGGGATCAAGCCCACAACCTGGGCATGTGCCTTGACCGGAATCGAACCTGGGACCTTTCAGTTTGCAGGCTGATGCTCTATCCACTGAGCCAAACAGGCTAGGGCAAGAGTTTGCATTTTTGAAAGATGCCCCAGTTGCCCTGTAGGAAGAGCAGGGACACACTCCCTAGGGCAGCGGTTCTCAACCTGTGGATCACGACCCCTTTGGGGGTTGAACGACCCTTTCACAGGGGTCAACCAAATACATCGTGCATATCAGATATTTACATGCGGATTCATAACAGTAGCAACATAACAGTTATGAAGTAGCAACGAAAATAATTTTATGGTTGGGGGTCACCACAACATGAGGAACTGTATGAAAGGGTCGCGGCATTAGGAAGGTTGAGAACCACTGCCCTAGGGGCTGGCAAAGGTCACCCTGCCAGGCCACCAGCGGCCGGGCCTAGGCCTTTGGCACAGGCTGAGGAGACGCAGGTGAACCAGAGAATACGGGCACGGCCCCCACTCTAGCTATGGTTTCACTTTCCACGTTTTCACCTACCCCCGGTTAACTGTGGATGCAAATATTAAATGGAAAATTCCAGAAATAATTCGTAAGTTTTAATGTGTGCCGTGTAGTGCGATGAAATCTCTCGATGTCTTCTTCCCGCCATGGAAGGGAATGAGTTTGTAAAAAATGCGACACCTGTGCCTCAGTGGATAGCGCGAGGGCCTGCGGACTGAAAGGTCCCGGGTTCGATTCCGGTCAAGGGCACGGACCTTGGTTGCAGGCTTCTCCTCGGCCCGGACCCTGGTCAGGGCATGTTCAGGAGGCAACCAATCGATGTATTTCTCACATCGATGTTTCTCTCTGTCTTTCCCTCTCTCTTCCTCTCTCTCTAAAAATCAACGGAAACATATATTCGGGTGAGGATTAACAACAAAAGTTGAAATTAAAAGCAATCAACACCTGTGAGGCGCAGTGACGTGGCAGATGGCCCGCACGGGGCAGGCGCTCCCCGCAGAGCCAGTATCAGGCTGCGTTCAGGTCTCCCTCGCTTTGGCCCACAGCGATGCTGGCCATTCGGATCTGGGAGGGAGAAGCCAGAGGGAAGTGTTCCGTGCAGTGAATGGGGGAATTACCTGCTTCACCAGGACAGGGAAAACATGTCTGAATGCTGGGCCGGGAAGATGTGCAGTAAGATCGAATCTTCTGTGAAATTGTGGAGGAAAAAGAACATCGCTGTCGCGCCTCAAACTGCAGAAGTTATGGCCCTCGCGTGTGATGAGTGATGGTTACGGTGGACAAGGCATGACCTGTGTGGGTGGGAGACCCGGACAGAAAGCACCTTCCCACTGACCTTCCCACTGCCGGCAGCGTGCTGGGCATAAAGCATTGAGCTTCGGCGAGGACGTCAGCCAGGGCCCCCCTGAAACGAACGAGGGGCTACATTCACATCACTTTTATTGTGATAATTGTTTATTTCTTTTTTAAAGTATATTTTTATTGATGTCAGACAGGAAGGGAGAAGGAGAGAGAGAGATAGAAACATCAATGAGAGAATCACTGATCGGCTGCCTCCTGCACGCCCCGAACTGGGGATCGAGCCCGCAACCCAGGCATGTGCCCTGGACCGGAATCGAACTCGGCACCTTTCAGTCTGCAGGCCGACGCTCTATCCACTGAGCAAACCCAGCCAGGGCTATAATTGCATATTTCATTGTTAGGTATTGTTGCTAATCTCTTACTATGCTTAAGTTATAAATTACACTTTATCATAGGTATGTATGTATAGGGGGAAACTACATATATATAGAGAGAGAGAGGGAGAGAGGGAAAGAGATTGGTACTATCCTCGGGGTAGGGGGGTCTTGGAACAAATCTGTTGACTTTTTAAAAAAATATATATATTTTTATTGATTTCAGAGAGAAAGGGAGAGGGAGAGAGAGAAGCATCAATAATGAGAGAGAATCATTGATTGGCTGCCACCACATGACCCCCACCAGGGATCAGGCCTGCAACACGGCATGTGCCCTGACCGGGATTCGAACCGTGACCTCTTGGTTCAGAAGTCGATGCTTAACCACTGAGCAACACCGACTGGGCAAGATCTGTTGACTCTTTTGAAGAAAGTGGGGCAGGTGGGGTGTGATGTGACAAGGCAGAGACTGGAAACCTCAGTGTGTGTGCATGTGTGCATGTGTCGCGTGTGTGTGTGTGTGTGTGTGTGAGAGAGAGAGAGAGAGAGAGAGAGAGAGAGTCTTGCGTGTCTTCTAGGAGGTGGGCACAGAGGAAGGTGCTCTGGAACACAAGCGCTTGGGGGCAGGTGGCGGAGTTAGGGCCTCGCTTGCAGCGATGAGAGTCGGGACATGCCGTGTGGGGCTGCATGTGGCCCTGGCAGCATTTGGGCCCCAGGTTGGGGCACAGAGGATGCTCTGAACTTTGACCTCCCTCCCCTCCATCCCTCCCAGGTCAGGAGCTGCAGGGGGAGCCCAGCCCCTGGGGCACAGGTGCTGACCGGGGGCCCCTTCCTCCCCACAGGGCCCCTGGAGCAGCCCGCCCTCACCATGGGGCTGGAGGCCCAGAGGCTGCCAGGGGCCGAGGCGGCCCCCGTGAGGGTGGCCCTGCGAGTCCGCCCGCTGCTGCCTAAGGAGCTGCTGCACGGGCACCAGAGCTGCCTGCGGGTGGAGCCGGAGCGCGGCCGGGTCACCCTGGGCCGGGACCGCAGCTTCGGCTTCCACGTGGTGCTGGACGAGGCGGCCGGGCAGGAGGCCGTGTACCAGGCCTGCGTGCAGCCCCTGCTGGAGGCCTTCTTCGAGGGGTTCAATGCCACCGTCTTCGCCTACGGTCAGACGGGCTCCGGGAAGACCTACACCATGGGGGAGGCCAGTGTGGGTGAGTGCCCTGCCTGTGGGGGGGGACTGGGGGGCTCAGTGGCTCCCGCGTTGGGTCCCCGCCTCTTGCTGCTGCTCCCTGTTGGAGGTGGGGCCTGGGGAGGGAGAGCAATGTCCTGAGCAGGTCTGCAGCCCAGGGTGGGGCCAGCCGTGTGGGGGGCTGGGCAGGGCGGGGCGGATGGGCTGGGAGGCGAGTGGCCTTCTCCACTCCATGGGGATGGGGCCAGGCCGTCTGGTTCTGGGGCCGCAGGGGGAGCTGGGCTGTCTCCGCAGGGTGTCCGGCTGGCTGGCGAGGGGGAGGAGTCCGTGTGCCGGGCAGGTGGCCGGGGTGGGGACTGTCCTGGGAGAGACACACTCCGGCTGCCTTGTAGCTGCGCCCGGGCTGGTTCCAGGAGGCGCTAGAGCAGATCTGGGGAGAGATACTTCAGGTCAATGAAGGGAATTGCCCCATTTTTTTAAAAACATATTTTATTGATTTTTTTTTTACAGAGAGGAAGGGAGAGGGATAGAGAGTTAGAAACATCGATCAGCTGCCTCCTGCACACTCCCCACTGGGGATGTGCCCGCAACCAAGGTACATGCCCTTGACCGGAATCGAACCCGGGACCCTTGAGTCCGCAGGCTGACGCTCTATCCACTGAGCCAAACCGGTTAGGGCCCCATTTTAAATCTATTTTTTGATTGATTTCAGAGAGGAAGGGAGAGGGAGGGAGAGAGAAAGACATCAATGATGAGAGAGAATCATTCATCGGCTGCCTCCTGCATGCCCCCTACTGGGGATCGAGCCTGCAACCCAGGCATGTGCCCTTGACTGGAATCCAACCTGGGACCCTTCAGTTCGAAGGCTGACACTCTATCCCCTGAGCCAAACCAGCCAGGGCCGGAACTGCCCCATTTTAGGTCATACAAGTGTTTTCTCTTTGGTTATATAAGTATATGTTTGTCATAAAAAATTTAGGAAAATTCAGAAAAACACACAAAAATAAAACTGCCTTTCAGAAATCATGCATCCTGTTAGGGTTCCAGTTTCTTTCTCTTCGGAATTGACTATCCTTTTAGAGAAAACGGCATTACGTTGTACCCAATCTTTGACATCCTGTTTTATTTCCTTAACAAATATCATGAACAGGTCTTTACATCATTAAGTATTTTTCTTTTTTTTTTTTTTCTTTTTAAATGAAATTAACCTATTTTTTTTTTTTACTTTTTTTAAAAATATATTTTATTGATTTTTTTACAGAGAGGAAGGGAGAGAGATAGAGAGTTAGAAACATCGATGAGAGAGAAACATCGATCAGCTGCCTCCTGCACATCTCCTACTGGGGATGTGCCTGCAACCCAGGTACATGCCCTTGACCGGAATCGAACCTGGGACCTTTCAGTCCGCAGGCTGACGCTCTATCCACTGAGCCAAACCGGTTTTGGCATCATTAAGTATTTTTCAATCTGATTTTTTTCATGGCTGCCTGGCATTCCATTGTGACCATAAGGTAAGGTAATTTATGTAACCAGAGCCCCTATGGATCTTGAAATGGATGCTTCGGATGTTTGCTTTTTTTTTGTTTTTTAAAGTTATGAAGACGAGTGCTGCTCTGAACACCCTCTTATTACTTTGGGATAAATGTAGGAGGTACTTTAGGTAACTGAGCATAGACTGTGGTAATGAGCTCCCTGTCCCAGGGGGTAATCAAGCAAGGGTGTGTGGTGACCCCGCAGGAATGTAGGGGGTGGTGCTTATATCATGAAAGGGGTTGGCTCACCCCTGAGAGGTAGCTTCCAACTCAAGTTTTATGGTTCTGCCTGACCACCCTGGCGCTCGGCCTGGCTCCGGCTGCTGCCTTCTCCACCTGGAGCCCCATCCTCCAGCCGCTGGTGGGGCACGGGGGCCTCGGAGACCCAGCTGGCGGCACGTGGCAGGAGCCCCCCCGTGTCTCCCCAGCCTCCCTCCACGAGGACCAGCAGGGCATCATCCCGCGGGTCATGGCCGAGGCCTTCAAGCTCATCGATGAGAACGACCTGCTGGACTGCCTGGTGCACGTGTCCTACCTGGAAGTGTACAAGGAGGAGTTCCGGGACCTGCTGGAGGTGGGCACCAACAGCCGCGACATCCAGCTCCGCGAGGACGAGCGCGGGAACGTCGGTGAGGAAACCCGGGGCCCTGGCTGGGAGGGGGCGCCTGGCTGGAGGGGAAACCCACGCTCTGGAAAGTTCTGCTCTGGTTTCCTCTGCCTGCACCGGCTTTGAGGTGGGCACGGGGGACGCTGGAGCCCCGCAGCCCGAACCAAGATGGGCAGGAGCCCGGGGCATGGGGAGGGGCCCCTGGGACGGGGAGGGCTGGAGGGGTGCCCTTGCCCTGCGCTCACGGCCCCGTGCGCCCGCAGTGCTGTGCGGGGTGAAGGAGGTGGACGTGGAGGGCCTGGACGAGGTGCTGAGCGTCCTGGAGATGGGCAACGCGGCGCGGCACACGGGGGCCACGCACCTCAACCGCCTGTCCAGCCGCTCGCACACGGTCTTCACCGTGACCCTGGAGCAGCGGGGGCGCGCCCCCAGCCGCCTGCCGCGCCCCGCCGCCGCCCAGCTGCTCGTCTCCAAGTTCCACTTCGTGGACCTGGCGGGCTCCGAGCGGGTGCTGAAGACGGGCAGCACCGGCGAGCGGCTCAAGGAGAGCATCCAGATCAACAGCAGCCTCCTGGCCCTCGGCAACGTCATCAGCGCGCTGGGCGACCCGCAGCGGCGCGGCAGCCACATCCCCTACCGGGACTCCAAGATCACCCGGTGAGCCCGGGGGGAGGGGGCGCGCAGCCATGCAGCCCGAGCCTCAGGTCTGATGGGGGCTTGGGATCCCGATCCTGGCGCCCCGGGGTCCCTGATGCGCCCCCCCGGCGCCCCGGGGTCCCTGACGCGCCCCCGCCCCCCGGCGCCCCGGGGTCCCTGATGCGCCCCCCTGGCGCCCCGGGGTCCCTGACGTGCACCCCCTCCCGGCGCCCTCAGGATCCTCAAAGACTCGCTGGGCGGGAACGCCAAGACGGTGATGATCGCCTGCGTCAGCCCCTCGTCCTCCGACTTCGATGAGACCCTCAACACCCTCAACTACGCCAGCCGCGCGCAGAACATCTGCAACCGCGCCACCGTCAACTGGCGGCCCGAGCCCGAGCGGGCGCCCGAGGAGGCCGCCGGGGCGCGGGTTCCCCCGCGGCACCGCTCGGAGACGCGCATCATCCACCGGGGCCGCCGGGGCCCGGGCCCCACCGCCGCCCCCGCCGTGGCCGCGGCCAGTCTGGGCGCCGAGTGCGCGCGCTACCGGGCCCGCACCGATGCCGCCTACAGCCTCCTGCGCGAGCTGCAGGCCGAGCCCGGGCTGCCCTGCGCCGCCGCCCGCAAGGTGCGTGACTGGCTGTGCGCCGTCGAGGGCGAGCGCAGCGCCCTGAGCTCCGCCTCCGGGCCGGACAGCGGCATCGAGAGCGCCTCCGCCGCCCCCGAGGAGCAGGGCACGCAGGGACCCGGTGGCAGAAAGGTGGCCGAGGGCCGGGTCTGGCCTGGGGAGGGGCGGGAAGGGGCCGGAGGTCAGACAGCAGTGCCCCTGCCCCGTCCATTCCATTCAAAGGCGCGTCTGCTGGTGACCGTGGCCACGTTCCGTAAGGTCTCCCGCTGGGCCTCGGGCGCTCCGTCTGTAAAGGGGTGACATTGGCATTACCTCCTGGGGGGGATGTAAGGGCTGAGGGTGTAACACGGGCCCAGCAGGCAGTGAAGGCTCAGCAAGTTGTTTATAATAATAGTGGTGATGTTCTTATTGCTAATTTAAAGAAGGATTGGTTATTGCAAGAGGTGGCCCAAATGGCTTGCAGAGGGGATGCAGGTAGGACTTGGAGCAGAGTAGTGCTGGGGCTGGGAGAACCCCGTGGGAGCAGAGTAGTGCTGGGGCTGGGAGAACCCCGTGGGAGCAGAGCAGTGTTGGGGAGGGAGGGACCCCGTGGGAGCAGAGCAGCGCTGGGGCTGGGGGAACCCCGTGGGAATAGTAGCGCTGGGCTGGGGAACCCCGTGGGAACAGTAGCGCTGGGCTGGGGAACCCCGTGGGAACAGTAGCGCTGGGCTGGGGGGACCCCGTGGAATCAGCGCTGGGGCTGGGAGAACCCCGTGGGAGCAGAGTAGCTCTGGGGCTGGGGAACCCTGGCGGAGTAGATGGAGCACCCTGGGTCCCAGGGACAGACAGGCTCGCCCTGCCAGCCCCTGGCCCTGAAGCCCGGCTCCCTGCCCCACAGGACGATGAGGGGGCGCTGCTGGCCCTGCAGAGCCAGGTGGCCCGCCTGGAGGAGGAGAACCGAGACTTCCTGGCCGCCCTGGAGGACGCCATGGAGCAGTACAAGCTGCAGGTGGGCTGCCTGGTTTCCGAAGAGGAGAGGAAACCAGCCGGGGTGGGGGGTTCTGGCGGCGGGCAGGCACTAATGAGCACAACCGTGCGGGTGAGGAGCAGTGCGGGTGGGTGGCGGGTGGGGTGGCAGGTGGGGGTGGGGGTGGGGGGCAGGATGGGGCATTGGTGTCAGAGGGGTCCTTCCTTTTGTCCCAAGGTAGCTGGTCAGCATTGCTCCTGGCGCCCTCTGGTGGCGATGATTGGCATGGACGTGGAGGGCAGGCAGGGTGGGGTGAGAGCTTGAGCCTGAACTAGTGCAGAGTGGAGGGAGGGAGGGAGGGAGGGAGGGAGGGAGAGAGAGAGAGAGAGAGAGAGAGAGAGAGAGAGAGAGAGAGAGAGATAGGGGGACGACCATGAGGTGGCCTGCACTTCCTCCTGTCGGCATCGCTGTCCCACGGCCCCACCCACGTCCCCCCTTAGCACCTGGACCTTGTCTTGCAGAGCGATCGGCTGCGTGAGCAGCAGGAGGAGATGGAGGAGCTGCGACTGCGGCTGGAGCTGGTGCGGCCAGGCTGGGGGGGCCCAGGGCTCCTGCAGGGCCTGCCTCCGGGGTCCTTTGTGCCCCGGCCTCACACAGCCCCCCTGGCGGGTGCCCACGCCCACGTGCTGGGCATGGTGCCCCCCGTGTGCCTTCCTGGAAATGAAGTTGGCCCCGAGAACTGGGGAGAGGTGAGGAGGTGGCGAGACCAGTGCCCGCTGGGCCTGTTGGACTGGGCAGTGCTGGACAGCGTGCCCCTCACCCCAGGCTTTCATGGGAGCAGCTGTGGGTGCCCCTTCTTGTGTCCGTAGAGGAAGGGCCAAGATTGGGTGACGGGGCCCTCTCAGAGGGGTGGTGCTATTAAAATATATATTGATTTATTGACATATATTTCAGAGTGGAAGGGAGAGGGAGAGAGAGCAACATCAATGATGAGAATCATGGATCGGCTGCCTCCTGCACGCCCCCTACTGGGGACTGAGCTCGAACCATGGGCATGTGCCCTGACAGAATAGAACTGTGTCCTCCTGGTTCATAGGTTGACGCTCAACCTCAGAACCGTGGGCTGGGGGGGTGGGGGTGCTGCTGGGCATCTCCGGTGTATCTGGGGGCTGCTTGGGGCTTGCAGAGGGGGTTCTGGCTTCCAGCGCTGGGTGGGAAGCGTGCACACCTCCAGGGACGGGGAGCTCATCATCTGTGAGGCCGCCCCCTCTCTTTGCAAGTTTCCTTTCCCCTGAACTGGGTCTCTGCTTTGGTTCTGTCACGTGGGGCCTTTTGGACACAGGCTGCATCTGCCCGAAAACTCGGGTCCTCTCAGCCTGCAGCCCCGAGGGCCCGAGGAGAGGGGGCGGTGGTGTCGGCAGAGACCTGTCACTCAGCCTCCACTCTGGCCAGGGAGGTTTGCAAGATGAGACTCGGGTGCAGATGACCTGTGTACCAGAGAGAAATGGTCACGTGACCTGAGCGTTCTGGGTGCTTTGGGGGGGCAAGGGGGGTGCAGGGGGGCGGCTCCCGCTCTGGCTCCCCCAGGCGTCACTGAGCTGGGTCTTGGAGGTGAGGGTGGGCGCCCAGGGCAGGGCCGGGCATAGGCCAGTGGTCGGCAAACCGCGGCTCGCGAGCCACATGCGGCTCTTTGGCCCCTTGAGTGTGGCTCTTCCTAAGCCTTAGGAGGACCCTAATTAAGTGAATAACAATGTACCTACCTGTATAGTTTCAGTTTAAAAAATTTGGCTCTCAAATAAATTTCAGTCGTTGTACTGTTGATATCTGGCTCTGTTGACTAATGAGTTTGCTGACCCCTGGGCTAGGCGGACGCAGAGACTTGGTGCCGGGAACGGCCCCCAGAGGGCGCCCGGGAGGCTTCCAGCCTGAAACCCCGGTGCCCTGGCAGGTGCCGGATGGCAGGGCGGCGGCGGGAGCCAAGCTGCTGGAAGAGGAAGATGGGCCGGACAGTGGCTCTTCCACTGCATCAGAGGAGGAGGAGGAGGAGGAGGAGGAGGAGAATGGGGAGGAGGGGGAGGGAGAGCCGCCCCGGAGGACGCTGCCCCTGCGCCGGTGAGTGGCCCCATTGCAGCCGAAGAGGACCTGTGGTCCTGGTGCCCTCACCCGCCTCACCCCTGCCAGCCTCTGAGGGAGTGGACGGGAGCTGTGGGCTCTGAGCCAAGCGCTTGCTGGTGGGAAAGGCCTGGTCCGCAGCCTCGGGCGTTCCTGGGTGCCCCCCCTCCCCTGCGCCCCTCACCTTGGCCCGGGATCTGCTGGACGGACAGGTGCCACTGTCTTCCTGCCTCTGGCCTGGGAGGTGGCCAGGTGGGGGCGGGGGCTGGGGAGGGGTACAGGCATCTGCTCTGCCCCCCAGAAACGGGATCAGCAAGTGCAGCCAGAGGGTGGAGGCTGGCCCAGGGAGCCCCCTGAGCGGGAAGGGCCCGGAGCTTCGCCTTGAGGAGCTGGGTGCAGCCGTCCCCGAGCCCAGAGGTGAGCTCAGTGGGACGCAGAGAGGACCCGACCCCTCCTCCCTCCCTGGTCCTCACTGGCCACCCTGGACAGTCCACACTCCGACCCTGGCTGCCCTGAAAGCTTCCTCCTCCTCCACCCCCTGCCTGCCTCCTCCACCCCAGCCTGCCTCCTCCATCTCCCTGCCTCTCCCCTCCACCCCCAGACTCCCCCCTCCACCCCCTGCCTCTCCTTTACCTTCCCCAGACTCCCCCTCCACCCCTGGCCTCTCCCCTCCTCCCCCAGACTCCTCCCTCCACCCCCTGTCTGCCTCCTCCACCCCCTGCCTCTCCCCTCCACCTCCCTGCCTCTCCCCTCCACCCCTGCCTCTCCTCTACCTCCCTGCCTCTCCCTTTCACCCCTGCCTCTCCCCCAACCCCTACCTCTCCCTTCCAACCCCTGCCTCTCCTCCACCCTCCTGCCGCTCCCCTCCACCCCCTTGTCTTTCTCAATCCCCCCGCCTCTCCCCTTCATCCGCTGCCTCCCCTCCACCCCCATGCCTCTCCCCTCCATCCCCCTGTCTCTCCTCCAACCTGCTGCCTCTTCCTCCACCCCCTGTCTCCCCACTCTGTCCGTGGGGCCTCAGCCTTGACAGCTGGCCTTGTCCAGTGGTCCAGGGGAGCAAGGCCCAGGCCCCCGCGGCCGCGGCCTCCGAGTGGCGGCTGGCCCAGGCCCAGCGGAAGATCCGGGAACTGGCCATCAACATCCGCATGAAGGAGGAGCTCATCGGCGAACTGGTCCGCACCGGTGAGTGGCGGGCGCTGGCGGTGTGATGCCCGGCTCCGCCTCTGCGGCTGTGTGGCCTCGAGCAAGTGGAGTAACCTCTCTGTGCGCCGTTTTCCTTCCTGAAATGGGAGCCGCAGTTGCACCTGCTTCTGGGTTTGCTCTGAGGATGAAATGAGTTAATTCAGGCAAAGGGCTCAGACTGCTTCCCAGGAAGCGTTACGTGTTGTGATGTATCAAGTGCCTGCCGTGTGCGGGCGCTGCCCTGGGCGGGCACACAGCTCTTGGTCGGTTGCGTCGCGGGCACAGCATCCCCAAATCGTGCTGTGTCTGCTGGTGATGTGTGCGACAGGGTAGGAGGGGACTGTAGGTGGTGACCAGTTGAATTTTTTAAAAATATTTTTTATTGATTTCAGAGAGGAAGGGAGAGGGAGAGAGAGAAACATCACTGATGAGAGAGAATCATTGATCGGCTGCCTCCTGCACGCCCCCTCAAGCCCACAACCGGGGCATGTGCCCTTGACCGGAATTGAACCCGGGACCCTTCAGTCCGCAGGCCGGTGCTCTATCCACTGAGCCACCCCGGCCAGGGCTCCTTTGGGTTGTCTTCCTGGCGTTGAGTTGTGAGTTCTTTTTGTATTTTCAAAGTTCACCCCTTACCAGATGTGTCACTGGCGGATGTGTGCCCTCGTAGAGGGGAGGGCTCCCTTTCATTTTGTCGATGGTTTCTCTTGCAGAAGCTTTTTAGTTTGATGTGGTCCCATTTGTTTATCTTTTCCTTTGTTTCTCTGGCCCTAGGCCAGTGGTCGGCAAACTCATTAGTCAGCAGAGCCAAATATTAACAGTACGACGATTGAAATTTCTTTTGAGAGCCACATTTTTTAAACGTAAACTATATAGGTAGGTACATTGTTATTCACTTAATTAGGGGACTCCTAAGGCTTAGGAAGAGCCACACTCAAGGGACCAAAGAGCCGCATGTGGCTCGCGAGCCGCAGTTTGCCGACCACGGGACTAGGCGATGTGTTGGTGAAAAGACGGCTACATAAGATGCCTGAGATTTTACTGCTTACGTTTTGTTCTAGGATTTTTATGGTTTCATGACTTATATTGAACTCTCTTATCCATTGTGAGTTTATTCTTGTGTATGGTGTCAGTTGGTGGTGTAGTTGCATTTTTTTTGCATAATCTGTCCAATTTTCCCAGCACCATGAATTGCAGAGACTGTCTTGACTCCATTGTATGCTCTTGCCTCCTTTGTCAAATCCTAATTGACCCTCTTGGCATGGGTGGATTTCTGGGGTCTCTGTTCTGTTCCATTGATCTACATGCCTGTTCTTGTGCCAGTACCAGGCTGTTTTGATTATAATGGCTTTGTCATATAGTTTGATACCCGGTATTGTGATCTCTCCAACTTTGTTCTTCTTTCTCAAGATTGCTGAAGCTATTCGGGGTCCATTTGGTTCCTTAGAAGCATTTGTAATATTCTAGGTCTTGAAATATGCCGTTGGTATGTAATAGGGGCTGAGTTGAATCTGTAGGTTGCTTTGGGTTGTATGGGCATTTTAATGATGTTAATTCTGAAGTACTAGAGGCCTGATGCATGAAATTTGTGCAAGGGCCACCTCTGCCTCCTTTCTATAGTCTGCCCGCCACGGCTTTGTCTGGAAGGAAGGATGTCTGGAAGGATGCCCGGTCTAATTAGCATATTACGCTTTTATTATTATAGATGGAACACTTCACGGATTTGTGTGTCACCCTTGCACAGGGGCCATGCTAATCTGCTCTGTGTCAATAATGAGAGAGAATCATGGATCGGCTGCCTCCTGCACGCCCTCTACTGGGGATCGAGCCCACAACCCGGGCATGTGCTGTGACCAGGAATCGAACCGTAACCTCCTGGTTCATGGGTTGACTGACGCTCAACCACTGAGCCACATTGGCTGGGCTTTGGGACGTTTTGATGTGTTGTTTTTTATAATTTCCTCACTGCTGATCGGTCTATTTAGATTTTCCAGTTCTTCATGATTCAAAGAACATATCTATTTCTTCTAGGTCACTGAATTTGGTGGCATCTAGCCTGCCCTAGTGTTCTTACATGATGTATATCTGTAATGTCTGTGGTAACGTGTTCATTTCTAATTTTGTTTATGTGAATCTTTTCTCTTTTTCCCAGTGAGTCGAGCCAGGGGTTTGTCAATTTTATTCATCTTTTCAAAGAACCTCCTCTGTGTTGTATTAATGTTTTCTATCGTCCTTTTGTTCTCTCGCACAATTCTCTAGTTTTTATGATTTCCTGTCTTCTGCCGACGTTGGGTGCTACTGTTCTTCTTTTTCTAGTTCTTTAAGATGTAATTCTGGTTCTTACCTTGGGATTTCTCTTGTTTCTTGAGATAAGCCTGTAATGATATAAACCTTCCGCTTATGGCTGCTTTCGCTGCATCCCAGACGTTTTGATATGTTGTGTTGTCCTGCTCATGTGTCTCCGTATACCTTTTGATCTCACCTTTTTCTTCTTCTTTGATCCAAACACTTATTAGTCGTATGGAGTTTAATCTCCACGTATTTGTGGGTTTCTTTACTTCCTTTTTGCATTTGATTTTTAATGTCAAGGTATAATTTCTTTTTTAAAATATATTCTTATTGATTTCAGAAAGGAAGGGAGAGGGGGAGAGAGATAGAAACATCAATGATGAGAGAGAATCATGGATCAGCTGCCTCCTGCACGCCCCACACTGGGGATCGGCCCACAACCCGGGCATGTGCCCTTGACCGGAATCAGTGCTCTATCCGCTGAGCCAAACCGGCTAGGGCTCAAGATATAATTTCAATCTTCTTGAATTTGTGGAGGCTAGTTTGTGACCCAACATATGGTCTGTCCTTGCGAATGTCCCATGGGTGCTGGAGAAGAAGGTATAATCTGATGTTCTGGGATGCAAGGTTCTGTAAATGTCAAGTACAGTGGGGCCTTGACTTACGAGTTTAATTCTTTTTGTGATGGAGCTCGTAACTCAAATTACTCATATGTCAAATCCATTGTGAACGAGTGAGACACGTGATGCTGGGCTGATGATGTGGCGTTCACTGTGACGTTCGCTGCGCCAACTAGCGGTGGGGTATCTGAAGCTGGCTCGTAACCCGAATTTTAGCTCGCAACTCAAAGCAAAAAATCGGCCGAGAGATGCTCATATTTCGAAAAACTTGTTAGTCAGGACACTCGTAAGTCAAGGCCCCACTGTATGTCCATTTGATGTAATGGAGGCTGATTGAAGGTGTCATCAAAGGCTGCTATTTCCTTGCTGGTTTTCTGTTTGGATCATCTGCGTAGAGCTGCCAGTGGAGTGTTTAGGTCCCCTGCTATGACTGTGTCTTGATCTGTTTCTTCCTTTAGTTCTGTGAGTAGTTTTTCATATATTTCCATGCTCCCTGGTGGGATGCATATATGTTAAGAAGTGTTATGTTTTCTTGCTGTAGTGTCCCTGTTATCATTATAAAACTAGAGGCCCAGTGCATGAAATTCATGCATGGCCGGGGTCTGGCTGGCCCGCCCCGTTTGGATTGGGGCCAATCGGGCCAGGCCAGCCCTGGGGAGAGGACACAGGAGGTTGACCGGCCAGCCCCAACCCCTGGTCGAACTCCTGGTCCAGGGGACAATTAGCATATTAGCCTTTTATTATATAGGATTTATTGATTTCAGAGAGGGAGGGAAAAGGGAATGGGGATAGAAACATCGATGAGGAGAGAGAATCCTTGATCAACGGCCTCCTGCACGCCCTCCACTGGGGATCGAGCCCACAACCCGGGCATGTGTCCTGACCGGGAATGGAATCGTGACCTCCTGGTTCACTGGTCAACACTCAACCCCTGAGCCACGCTGGCCGGGCTCCGTCGCTTCTTTTACTGTGTGTTCCTGCGCGTTTCTGTTGGGTGGCATTCCACACTTCTCTCTGTTTCCTCTTTTTTTAAGCTCTGTGTCTCAGTGTTGATTTTTGTGTGTGTAGTTCCCATTACGTTTATGAAAAAGAAAGTTTCACACGTACCACAGCCCTCTCTCTTTGAACACGTCTGGTCTCCATGTGTGCGCACATGTGTGTGTGGTGTCGGACGCTGGCTGGCTTCGTGCCTTTGTGGGTGGTTTCTCAGGTCTCCCACACTGTTTGCTGAGGATGCCGCCCTTGCCCCAGTGCATGCTTTTGACTCCTTCATGGGAAATCAGTTGCCCGTATCCACGTGGGTTTCCCCCTGGACTCTCAGTTCTGTCCCGTTGGTCTGTGTGCCTGTTTCTCTACCATGCCATGTTGTTTCAATGACTATAACTTTGTAGTGTAGTTTGAAGTCAGGAGTTTAATTACTTCACTTGCTTCTTTTTTTAAAATATATTTTTATTGACTTCAGAGAGGAAGGGAGAAAGAAAGACAGAAACATCAATGATGAGAGAGAATCATTGATCGCTGCCTCCTGCACACCCCACACAGGATGGAGCCCGCAACCTGGGCCTGTGCCCCGACGGAGAATCCAACCATGGCCTCCTGGTTCCTAGGTCGATGCTCAACCACCGAGCATCGATGGTTGCTCGCCTACCGGGCTCATTTCTCCTCTTTTCCAGGGTTGTTTTTTGTGTGGCTATTCCGGGTCTCGTGGTTCCATATGAATTTGCGGATTTTTTGTTCTGTTTCTTTGAAAAACGCCAGGGGGGTGTTTGTGACTGGAGCTTTAGGGATTGCCGGGAACCTGTGTTGTGCTTTGGGGCGGATGGAGGCGTGGTTTTTTCCTTTCCCTTGTGAGGGGAGATGGGAGGCGGGAAGGGCGATGCCTTTTCTCTGGGGAAACTGCTCTGCCCGACTTCGGCTCCAGGCCGTGGTGTGAGGGCGTGGCCCGGTGTCTCCCCGCTCCCTGCTCGCGGGAGCTGAGGGGGGCGCCCCCCTGGGCTGTGGCCTTCCCGCCCCCACTGCTGGTTCCCAGCGCCCACCTTCCGACATCCCAGCGCAGGGATGTGTCAGGCGCGCTCGTGTGCCTTCGTTGAGCTCTAGTTGTCCAACTTGTAAATTTAAGGGTGAACCCGGCCGGTGTGGCTCAGTGGTTGAGCCTTGACCTATGAACCAGGAGGTCCTGGGTTCAATTCCCGGTCAGGGCACGTGCCCTGGTTACTGGCTCGATCCCCAGTGTGGGGCGTGCAGGAGGCAGCCGATCCATGATTCTCATCAGTGATGTTTCTATCTCTCTCTCCCTCTCCTTTCCTCTCTGAAATCAATACAAATATATTTTATAAAATAAAATAAATTTATAAAATAAACCCTGGAGTCTTCCCACTCCGCTGCCATGCTGACGTCATCCCCCCGAAATGCCGTGAAGCCAACCCCAGACATGTCACCTCGGGCCACAGCTTTCAGCTTTTTTTTAAATATATATATATTTTATTGATTTTTCACAGAGAGGAAGGGAGAGAGATAGAGAGCCAGAAACATTGATGAGAGAGAAACATCGATCAGCTGCCTCCTGCACATCCCCCACTGGGGATGTGCCCACAACCCAGGCACATGCCCCCGACCGGAATCGAACCTGGGACCCCTCAGTCCGCAGGCCGACGCTCTATCCACTGAGCCACACCGGTTTCGGCAGCTTTCAGCTTTTTGGGGGGCGTTTTCTTTTTTCCTAACCGAGTGCCATGAGCACCTTGTTCAGAGCCGTGGCCGCGGTGCCCGGGGCGTAAGCACACGTCCTCCGTGTCCTCCGTCGTTCAGCTTCGTCCGTGTGCCCCTCGTTGGCAGCATGACTCAGGCTCCAGACGTGCTCCCCGCGTCCTGTCTGCTGGCATTCCCTTCCTCTCACCCCTCAGCCGCGCTGTGGGGTGCTGCCAACCCCAGTATCCCGGGGATGCGATTGCTGCCCCGTGGTGTCACCTGCCCTTCATCCTCCACGCTCCCTGCCCATGAAGTTTGTTTTAGAGGCTTAAGTGTGTGCAGGCTCCGGTGTGTGTGTATTTTAGCACGTTGTTGCCAAAAATGCTAGTTCGTCCACAGTGTCCCCCAGTCACTGTTATGGATGAGGCTGATTTAAAAGGAGAGTTGAGCCGGGCTGGAGTGGCTCAGTGGTTGAGCGTGGACCTAGGAACCAGGAGGTCACGGTTCGATTCCCGGTCAGGGCACACTCCCCGGTCGTGGGCTCGATCCCCAGTGGGGGGGCGTGCAGGAGGCAGCCGATCCGTGATTCTCTCTCATCATTGATGTTTCTTTCTCTCTCCCTCTCGCTTCCTCTCTGAAATCAATAAAAAAATATTTTTAAAAAATTAAAGGCGAGTCAATGTAAAGCGAAATCCTGAGTCGATCGTGGTTTTGGTGGCACAAAGGCCGGGCAAACCCCCGGGTGCCCGTGGCTGATGGGGGTCGGGGGAGCCTCCCAGGGGACCCAGCGGCCGGTCAGGTGGGGGGCGGGCGGCCCGTGCTGACCCGCATCTCCCCCCCCCGCCCCAGGGAAGGCGGCCCAGGCCCTGAACCGCCAGCACAGCCAGCGCATCCGGGAGCTGGAGCAGGAGGCCGAGCGGGTGCGGGCCGAGCTGAGCGAGGGGCAGCGGCAGCTGCGGGAGCTGGAGGGCAGGGAGCCCCAGGACGCGGGCGAGCGGTCGCGGCTGCAGGAGTTCCGCCGGCGGGTGGCCGCCGCCCAGACCCAGGTCCAGGTCCGTGCGGGACCCGGGGGGCGGGGGGGGGGGGCCAGGCCGCGGGCGGGTCCTGGGCTGCGGTGCCCAGGCCCCCAGGCTGAGGCTGGTGTTGTCGGGGCGCACCGCCCCCCCCAACCCGAGGGTGAGCCGTGGGCGTGGGAAGAACCTGGACCCTCCTCTGGACCCTCCTCATGCAGCCTCCCCTCCCCGCCCTCGTCCGTCTGTCTGTCCTTCCAGCTCCCATTCCCTTTCCTCTCCCCCCATCTTCCCTCTGTCCCCCCGCAGCCTGCGTCCCTCTAATCCAAACATGTCAAACTCGCAGGCCCACACGGGCCCATAAATAAGGTTTGCGTGGATGTGGCCGCAAAACAACAGAAGCTTCCGTGTTCATAGAAACGTGGGCTTATTTCGATAGAGACACGCTGAACGCAAAGGGCTGAGATAATGAGTCATCCTTAACATAAAATAGAACATTTTAATAAAACTTAATATTTTTCTTGGACATTAGCTAATCAGACACTGAATAACTGCACAACTGAATAAGCGTCACGCAAATAAACCTATTTTTCTGGTTCTCCGAGAGCGAAACATTTCCCGTGGCGCACACCAAACACGGCAGTCCAAGGCTAAAATATTCGCTGCTAGAGAAATGGTGCGCCTTTTCGTAAGGCATATAAGGGAAATGAATGCAACACAATCATAGTGACCAATCATTAGGGTAGGTCGTCATTAAAAATTATAACAGGATATTGTGAAAATTAAGTTGCAAAATTTTTATTAACTCATTTCTTATATACCGTCATATTGGCTGGGCCGCAAAAATACTCATTGTGGGCCTCATGCGGCCCTTGGGCTGCGAGTTTGACACGCCTGCTCTAATCCACACTTATCAGCTGATGTGACCAACCGTCCGTTTACCCCTTTCCCTCTTCTGTTCCCTTCCATCCATCCCTGCATCCTGGTTTTCATCTTTCCATGGTCCGTCCCATCCACCTTTCTGTCCGTCCACCCTGCGGCCCCTCCATTATGCAGCTGTCCATCCACCGTTCATTCCTTCTTTGCTCAGTCGGGCGGCCAGGACCGGGCACGGGCTCTGGGAGCGGACTGTTTGGGTTTGAATGCCAGCTCTGCCAGTTACTCGCTGTGTGTCCTTGGTCAAGTTTCCTGACCTCTCTGGGCCTCCGTTCCCTAATCTGTTAACGGGGCTGACGATAATCGTGCTCCTCGGTAGGACTGTTAGTCACTGAGCATGCACAGAGCACGTAGGCTGGTACGTAGTAAACATCCATCTTCCTGTTTTTATTTTCCTGAGTTCCTTCTTAAAAAAAATATATTTTATTGATTTTTTTTACAGAGAGGAGGGGAGAGGGATAGAGAGAAACATCAGTGAGAGAGAAACATCCATCAGCTGCCTCCTGCACAATCCCTACTGGGGATGTGCCCGCAACCCAGGTACATGCCCTTGACCGGAATCGAACCCGGGACCCTTCAGTCCGCAGGCCGATGCTCTATCCACTGAGCCAAACCGGTTTCGGCCTGAATTCCTTTTTAAAAAATATTTTTAAATTGATTTCAGAGAGGAAGGGAGAGAGAGGGAGAGAAACATCAATGATGAGAATCATGGATCGGCTGCCTCCTGCACGCCCCCTACTGGGGGTCGAGCCCACAACCCGGGCCTGTGCCCTTGACGGGAATCGAACCCAGGACCCTTCAGTCCGCAGGCTGCTGCTCTATCCACTGAGCCACACCGGCCGGGCCCATCCTCCTGCTTTCCCTCTGTCTGTCCCTCCGCTCCCCTCCCTGGGTCCCGCCCCTTGTTGAGGGGGCGCCCGGCCCACCGGCTGTGCTGGGCGCAGGTGCTGAGGGAGAAGCGGCAGGCGACCGAGCGGCTGGCGGCGCTGTCGGCCCAGAGCGAGAAGCGGCTGCGGGAGCTGGAGCGCCACGTGCAGCTCATGCGGCGGCAGCAGGACCAGCTGCAGCGGCGGCTGCGCGAGGAGACCGAGCAGAAGCGGCGCCTGGAGGCGGAGATGAGCAAGCGGCAGCACCGCGTCAAGGTCGGGCTCGGGCCCGGGGCCTCCCGAGGGTCTCTCCCTGGAAAGGGGGCGGGGGGGGGAGGTTACAGGAAAGTCAAGGCCGGAGTCACCAGCCCTGTAGGCGGCGGGCACCTCACCTTGTAGGAGCCCTGCCAGTGTTTGCTCCTGTGCGCTGGTCCCAGCGACCTGGGACCGGGGGTGTGAGGCTGGGAGGCTGTGCAGGGCTGCGTCCGGAGGGGCAGGCGCACCTAGGCTCCTGCCAGAAGCTGGCCCTGCCCTCTCCCCAGCCCCTCCCCTGTGCGCCCCATCTGTGCGCCCCCCCTTGCGTGTGCTCCTGCGCGCCCTGAGTCTCTCCCCTGTGGACCCTGAATCTCTCCCCTGCGGGCCCCCAGCCCCTCCCCTGCGCGCCCCCAGCCCCTCCCCTGCGCGCCCCCAGCCCCTCCCCTGCGCGCCCAGCCCCTCCCCTGCGCGCCCCCAGCCCCTCCCCTGCGCGCCCAGCCCCTCCCCTGCGCGCCCCCAGCCCCTCCCCTGCGCGCCCCCAGCCCCTCCCCTTCGGGCCCCCAGCCCCTCCCCTGCGCGCCCCCAGCCCCTCCCCTGCGGGCCCCCAGCCCCTCCCCTGCGCGCCCCCAGCCCCTCCTCTGCGCGCCCCCAGCCCCTCCCCTGCGCGCCCCCAGCCCCTCCCCTGCGCGCCCCAGCCCCTCCCCTGCGGGCCCCCAGCCCCTCCCCTGCGCGCCCCCAGCCCCTCCCCTGCGCGCCCCCAGCCCCTCCTCTGCGCGCCCCCAGCCCCTCCTCTGCGCGCCCCCAGCCCCTCCTCTGCGCGCCCCCAGACTCTCCCCTGCGCGCCTGCAGGAGCTGGAGCTGAAGCACGAGCAGCAGCAGAAGATCCTGCGCATCAAGACGGAGGAGATCGCGGCGTTCCAGAGGAAGCGGCGCAGCGGCAGCAGCGGCTCCGTGTTCACCCTGGAGCAGCAGCAGGTGGGCGCCGGGCACCCACAGCCGCACGAGGGGGTGGGGGTGGGGGGTTGGGGGGTGGGGGGGGCGCTGCCCGCACAGCAGGCGTGAGCGCTGAGCGCCCGCCCCCTCCGTTCCCCTCAGAAGATCGAGGAGCAGAAGAAGTGGCTGGACCAGGAGATGGAGAAGGTGCTGCAGCAGCGGCGGGCGCTGGAGGAGCTGGGGGAGGAGCTGCGCAAGCGGGAGGCCATCCTGGCCAAGAAGGAGGCCCTGGTGCAGGAGAAGACGGGGCTGGAGAGCAAGCGCCTGCGGTCCAGCCAGGTGGGGGCCGCCCCTGGGTCCGGGCAGGTGGGGACCCGCCCCCCCAGGTCCGGGCAGGTGGGGAACCGCCCCCCCCCAGGTCCAGCCAGGTGGGGGCCACACCGGAGGTCCCTGAGGTCCGGGCAGGTGGGGACCCGCCCTGCTGGGCTATATAAGCCTATGGATCCTGCCGGTTCTGCTGCCAGGGAAACTCTCCAAGTACACTCCCCACAATTTGTTCCCCTCCTTTTTCTTTTTTTAACTTTTTGAAAAATATAAATATTTTATTGATTTTTTTGCAGAGAGGAAGGGAGAGGGATAGAGAGTCAGAAACATCGATGGGAGAGAAACATCGATCAGCTGCCTCCTGCACACTCCCTATTGGGGATTTGCCCGCAACCCAGGTACATGCCCTTGACTGGAATTGAACCTGGGACCCTTCAGTCCGCAAGCCGATGCTCTATCCACTGAGCCAAACCAGTTGGGGCCTTTTTTAAAAAATATTTTTTTAAATTGATTTCAGAGAAGAAGGGAGAGGGGGAGAGAGAGAAATATCAAGGATGAGAGAGAATCATTGATTGGCTGCCTCATGCATGACCCCTACTGGGGATTGAGCCCACAACCTGGGCATGTGTCCTTGACCAGAATTGAACCCTTCAGTCCTCAGGCTGACGCTCTATCCACTGAGCTAAATTGGCTAGGGCTGTTCCCTCTGTGTAACCCCGGCTCGGGGGCTGCGCAGGCAGAAGGAGCAGCAGGTAGATGGGGTGGGTGGTGAGGGGCCCAAGGAGGCAGCGCCCTGGCCCCCGGGTTTCCTGGTTCTGCGGGGGCGGGGGGGGGGCGGGGGTAGGATGTTCCTGGGCCCCCTTCACGTTGCCGTGGGATCTGAGGGGTGTCAGACGCAGAGCCCTGAGCCTGTCCCAGCAGCGGGTGCAGGCGGCACCCCCGGTGCAGGGCCCAGGGTGCTGCTGGGTTATCCGTGCCCTGTGGTCCTTCGAGCCCTCGCTTCCTCCCACTTCAGGCTCCCGGAAAGGCCTTTGGGGTTTGGGCCCTAATTTCCCATAATTCCCATCACAAACTCGTCACCTCAGTGAGGGGCCACCCCCCCACCCCCCCTGCTCTGCCTCCACCCATGTGTTCCCGTCAGGAGGGCCTCATCCTCCGATGGTCCGCACCCTCCCGGCCATCTCTGCGCCCCCATTACCACCCCGCCCCCCCCGCCCCCAGCTTCTGCAGGACCGAGAGGCCTGCTTAGCGTCCGACAGGTGGCCCCTCCCCTGACGCCCCCGTGCCGCCAGGCCCTGACGGAGGACATCGTGCGCGTGTCCAGCCGGCTGGAGCACCTGGAGCGGGAGCTGTCGGAGAAGAGCGGGCAGCTGCGCCAGGGCAGCGCCCAGAGCCAGCAGCAGATCCGAGGGGAGATCGACGCCCTGCGCCAGGAGAAGGACTCGCTGCTGAAGCAGCGCCTGGAGATCGACGGCAAGCTGCGGCAGGGCGGCCTGCTGTCGCCCGAGGTATGCTGGCCGGCCTCGCTGCTGGGGACACGGCCGCCCCGGGCGGCAGCCCACAGGGCGGGGCTGGAGTGCGGACCGATGGCCCTGCTCTAGCCCTGGTCGGGGACACGGGCCGGGGCTGCCGCCCTTGGTTCCCTCCAGCTGCACCGGACTCTGCATCCTGTGTGCACTGAGCCGCCCCACATCCCAGCTCCCCCACATCCCAGCCCCCCCACCTCTCAGCTAACCCACATCCCAGCTCCCCCACCTCTCAGCTCCCCCACATCCCAGCTCCCCCACCTCTCAGCTCCCCCACCTCTAAGCTCCCCCACATCCCAGCTCCCCTGGGCATGAGTGTCGGGACCGAGGGGTCCTGCCAGGTCCTCCCTCAGTGTAGGGTACTCCCAGCTCCCGGAGTGCAGAGCCCCCCCAGAGGCAGAGCCCCAGCCTCCCCCATACCCCAGGGGTCTGTCTGTGACAGCCCAGGGCAAGGGGACACTTAGGGGTCAGTTGTGTCTGTGTGTTAGGATTTAGTTGTTTAGGAAATGGGGAACCCCCCACCCGTGCATGCCACGACCCCAGAGGTCACCCCACCCCCTAGAGGTCACCCCACCCCCCCGGAGGTCACCCCCACCCCCGGAGGTCACCCCCACCCCCCGGAGGTCACCCTCACCCCCGGAGATTACCCCCACCCCCTGAAGGTCACCCCCACCCCCTGAAGGTCACCCCCACCCCCTGGATGTCACCCCACCCCTGGAGGTCACCCCCACCCCCGGAGGTCACCCCCACCCCCCGGAGGTCACCCCACCCCCTGGAGGTCACCCCCACCCCCGGAGGTCACCCCACCCCGTGCATGCCATGTCCCCGCAGGAGGAGCGGACGCTGTTCCAGCTGGACGAGGCCATTGAGGCCCTGGACGCGGCCATCGAGTACAAGAACGAGGCGATCACCTCCCGGCAGCGGGTGCTGCGGGCCTCGGCCTCCCTGCTGTCGCAGTGCGAGATGAACCTCATGGCCAAGCTCAGCTACCTCTCGTCCTCCGAGACCAGGGCCCTGCTCTGCAAGTACTTCGACAAGGTGGGTCCGCACCAGCCGCTCCTCCTGGGGCCCCCGTCTCAGTCTCTCTCTAAAGCAGTGGTTCTCAACCTTCTGGCCCTTTAAATACAGTTCCTCATGTTGGGACCCAACCATAAAATTATTTTCGTGGCTACTTCATCACTGTCATGTTGCTACTGTGATGAATCGTCATGTAAATATCTGATATGCAGGATGGTCCTAGGTGACCCCTGTGAAAGGGTCGTTCGACCGCCAAAGGGGTCGCGACCCACAGGTTGAGAACCGCTGCAGAGCCTGTTCTATTTAGTGAGACCGACCGTCTCCTCCACCCCCACCTTCCCTCCCCTCCCCTCCCCGCCTGATTGGCACCTTCAGGGTGGCCTTTGCCGGTCACTGGTTCTCAGCGGGATGAGTTTGCCGGCCCCGGGGACAGGTGTCTGGGGGGCTTTGTCACAACAGTAGGGGCAGCGGCCAGGGATGCTGCTCAACTTCCTGCCCCACACGGGACAGGCTCACATGTCCTCGTCGAGGCCGAAATCCTGGCCCCCTGAAGCCCTGAGGTTGGAGGTGGGGACGGCCAGTAACACTCCTGACTCGGGAATCACTGCCTGGAGCTCCGCGAGAAGGCGGCTGAGGCCTGTGGTTTCCCAATATCTGTGGAGGGGGGGTGGGCACTGCCCCTGGGCGAGGGCACCTGGATCTGAGCCTGGCGGCGGCCTCGGCAGGTGGTGACGCTGCGGGAGGAGCAGCACCAGCAGCAGGTGGCCTTCTCGGAGCTGGAGCTGCAGCTGGAGGAGCAGCAGCGGCTGGTGTTCTGGCTGGAGGCGGCGCTGGAGCGGCAGCGCCTGGAGACCGACCGCCAGCTGACGCTGCAGCAGAAGGAGCACGAGCAGAAGGTGCAGCTGCTCCTGCAGCAGAGCCGAGGTGAGGCCGCCTCCCCGCCCCGCGCCCCCAGCGCCCCTGCCATCCGCCACCTGTCACCCTCCCTTCTGTCCCCCCAGACCACCTGGGCGAGGGGCTGGCGGACAGCAGGCGGCAGTACGAGGGCAGGATCCAGGCCCTGGAGCGGGAGCTGGGCCGCCACGTGTGGGCGAACCAGGAGCTGAGGCAGAGGCTGAGCGGGGGCAGCGCCGCGGGCCAGAGCCGGGGTGAGCGCTCGGGGCCTGGCCCATGGCGGGTCACCTCCCCACACCTCCCCCCCTTTGGTGCCAGCTCTCCCGGGTCATTTTGGGCGCGGGAGCTGGGGCTGAGGAGGGGCTGCCACCTCCTTTCTGATGAGAGTGTCGTCCATGACAGGTGGGGAGAAGGTCCTGTGCCCGGATAACCGCCAGCTGCCAGGAAACGAAGATGAGCTCTGGCAGCCCCCCGTCGTGGAGGGCGCCCCCCGAGCCCGGGAGGAGGCGCGGGACCTGGTGCATGCCCCGCTCCCGCTGACGTGGAAGCGCTCCAGCCTGGGCGGTGAGGAGCAGGGCGCCCCGGAGGCCGCGGAGCCCCCCCTGGGGCGAGTGCACCCTGGGGGGGAGGCAGGGCCCCCCTGGAACCTCGGGACCCCGGCCAGGCCCCGGCGGGAGCGGCGGAGGGCCAGCCCGGGCATGATCGACGTGCGGAGGCACCCGCTGTAGTCCCGCGGGCCTTGGGACCGGGCCTGACAGGTACGGTGCCCGTGCGGCCGCCTCACCGTGACCACCAGCCGTGAACCGGCCTCAGCTCCTCTAAGGCGGGCCCCGCCGCCCCTTCCTCCAAGCGCGGGGCCCACGGCCACCTCTGGCCCGTTCCGGGCTCGGGACCTGCACCAGCCACAGGACGGCCGTGTCTAGATGGGCACAGGGACCTGGGAAAATGGGGGAACGTTTTGTAGAATTTTGTGAAACCATTTTATAATAAATGCGAGCAACCGCTTGAGAACCGGGGGTTTCCCGCGGAGTGTGATGGAAGCAGCTGGGAAGCGAGGAGTCAGGCTCGGGACGCTGTGACTCCGCCCGCCCCAGACGCGGTGCCATGCGGTGCGTCTCCCCAGTGGTGTGAGGCCTGTGCGGGGACGGTTCTGGGGCACAGAGCCCACAGAGCCAGACCCCGGCGTGGCTGCCCCAGGAAGCTCCGGGCAGGTCAGTGAGGCGCCGGCGGGAACATTCACAGACGCCACCAAGTAGAGGTAACTTTATTGTCGGAGGGAAGGGAAGCGCCGGAGGCCGCGTGTCGCGGGCCTGGGATGGGCTCCTGACCTGACAGGGCCCGTCTGGCTCCGGACCCCGAGGCAGCTTCAGGGCCAGCCCAGGGCCCGGGAGGTGGAGGCTGGGACCCAGCCCCCAGCTCCTTGGTGCCCACGGGCACCTGTGGAACCTGCTCCCCGTGCAGACAGCGTTCCCGCGCCCAGGGAGCAGCGGGCGCGTGTGTAGGGAGGGCCGGGCAGCTCTGTAGTGTCTGGGTAGAGGCCCTGCCGGTCCCCCTTCTAGCTGATCAGCTTCTTCCGCGAGTACGTCCTGCTGACGGGGCGGGTCCTGGAAAAGGCTCGGCTGAATGGCGAGTCCTCCACGGCCGGAAACACATCCGAGTCCTCATCTAGAGCCAGGCAGACGGGCAGCTGAGGGCGCGGCAGAGGCCGGGCCTGGCCACCAGGCTTCACGGGCCTCCCCGACTCCAGAGTCCCTGCCGCCCCGCCTCTGCTTTGTCTCAGGTCCGCGGGGTCTCGTAGGCTGTCCTGGCCTGAGGGGCGGGACCACGGACGGTCCCTCCTGCCCCCCCCCCCCCCCCCCCCCGACCATCGGAGGAACCGTCTCACCCGCAGCACAGGCTCAGTGCTTTCCGAGGCTGCGGGCGGCCCTGTCACCGCCGCACAGACACGGGAGGAACGGCTCAGCCTCCAGGGACTGCCCCGTGCGCCGCCTGCCACCGCTTTCAGGAACCTCAAGTGTTTGGTACGACTGTGGGTTCCCTGGGTGGGCACCGCGCACGGCACTGTCCCTCCGCCTCCTGCAAAACGCAGCTGCCCGGCAGCCCTGCGCTCCCCCAGGGCACCCCACGTGTGGGCCCTCCCACGACTTACCCGGGGCGTCCTTGCCCTGCGAGGCGAGCGCCTTCCCGTGGAACAGCAGCGGGGACTGCGTCAGGGCCTGGAGCCCGCGGGCGGAGAGGCCGCCGCGCACGGCACGGCCGGGAGGGGGCGTGGAACCTACAGCGACGGCGGGCGGTCAGCACGGCCCGGGGTGCCCCAAAGCCCAGCCAGGCCCAGCGCGGTCACCACTCACCCGAGACCCACGGCTCGTCCTCGCCGGCGGACGGGAGCTGCTGCAGGTCCGGCCCCGGAGACCTGGCCTCGCTCCGCTGGCCGCAGGCTCTCTTGGCTTCACACTCGGGGTCCTCGGCTGAGAGCAGCCTCTTCCTGGGGCCCCTCCCAGGCGGCGCCCAGAGGGAGGCATCCTCGGAGGCCAGCACCCCCTCTCCGGCTCCGGGAGGGGACTGGTCTGGCAGCTGACACACCCCCTCGAGCTCGAAGTCCCCCAGGATGCGAGTCTTGTGGAGGCCCAGCTCCGGGTCCAGCTCTGTGCCCTCCGGCCGCAGCAGCGACCCGCCCGCACCGAGGTCTGTGCCCGCGTCGGCCCTGCCCGCAGGGGCGCCCAGGCTGCCGTCCACCGCCCGCTTCCTCCGCGGCCAGTCCCTGATCGTGTCCGGGGTGGTCTTCCCGCTGTGCTTGGGAGATGGTGTCCAAGGAACCCCAGTGTCTGCCTGGAACGGGCTGGGGGTGCTCGAGGGGCAGCGGGTGGGGGTGCAGGACTGACAGATGTAGGTCTGTCCGCCGTTCTTGCCGGGGCTGCTGTGCGCGGGGCGAAGGCAGGGGGGGGACGTGTAGGTGTCGGGTCTCGAGGCCTTGCTGCCCCTGGGCACGGCCAGGCCGGGGGGAACACTTGGGTCCCTTCTCAGCGGCTCGGCGTCTGGCTCCGGGCTGGTGTCCACCTTCTTGATTTGAAGCCTGGGCAGCCCCCCGGCCTGCACGTCCAGCTCCACCTCGTAGGCCTGGGGGTGGGCAGGGGCCACCGACAGCTGAGCTGACGCTGGCAGGCGCTCGAACCGGGCCGCACAGGGCAGGGCGCCGGGGGGTGTCCGGGGAGAGCGGGGCGCAGAGGGAGGAGTCCCAGAGTCAGAAGGATGCTCCCCGGGAACCGCCGGCCTTAACCCCTCGCCGTCTCCCAGGGGAGCACGGTGGCTGTTCCCGTCCTCGGCTTCGCCCGGGACAGGGAGGGGCTCCATGTCACTTGCAGCGAGCACAGGGGAGGACGTGTGCCAGCCGGTCCTGCAGCCAGGCCTGGGGTCGCCGTGCCCTTCAGAGGGCGGAGAGGGGCCCCCCTTCTGCTGCCTCCTGGTGTCTGTGCCGTGGGCAGGAGCGGTGCAGGGACGGGGCTGGCCCTCCAGGGAGCCCCTCTCGGGACTGGAGGTGTTTCCCAGCCTCGTCCCCCCTTCAGGAGCGGGGAGGGGGCTGTGGCTGGTGTCAGGCTTGGCTCGCCCTGAGGTCCTGGGGGGCTCTCTCCCATCCAGTTGTCCAGGGTGAGAGGACTCAGCCGAGGCTGTCCTGGGGGGACTCTCGGGAAAGCCACCCGCAGGGGAGGCGAGAGGAGACGCCAGCGGGGAAGCGGGCTTGGCTGTGCCCCCTGGTCTTGTCGGGGTTCTGACAGCGTCCGCTCTCCCTCTCTGTGCCGGCTCCTCGCCCCAAGAGGCTCCGAGGTGGTGGGGGTGCGGGGGCTTCTGAGTCGGAGGTGCAGCCACGCGGGCAGTTTCTCTGGGCGCCCCCCAGGCTGCCGGACGTGGGGTGCTTTCTGGACTGGAAGCCACTGAGGGCAGCCAGGGGGGGCTCTGCAGAAGCCGCAGGGGCTGGCTGCCCAGCCTTCGGGGAGTTCTCGGGCTCGTTCCCAGGGGAGAGGCGCCGCCTTCGGGCAGGGGGTGTCCGAGCGGGGAGGCTGGGGGCGGAGAAGGTGAGGGGCGGCCGTGGGGCGCGGAGTCCTTAGGGGACTGAAACAGCCCCTGCCGGGCAGGTGTCCGGGCTGCACAGGGCTTCTGCCGCCTCTGGGGGGAGCACAGGGGAGTCTGCGGCATGCGAGGGGCATGAGGGGGCCTTCGGGGCGTAGCTCTCGGAGAGCAGGGAGGCTTCCAGGAACTCTTCTTAGGCGTCTGCAAGGAAAACTGAGGTGAGTGGTTGAACACGGTAACCCACACTCCCTAGGAATGGAGGTCCCGTAACCTCTGGGGTGATTAGAAAGGTGAGTGGGAGACCGACAGGCTGCCGAAGGCACGATCTTGGCAATGACCCGAGTCCACGGCCATAGCAGGACTCGCCGCTGTGTGGCCACGTTTTCTAGCACCAAGCGCACAGCCAGCCCGTCTCCCTGAGCCCAGTCATCTCAGTGTTTGCCTATCTCACTCGGGCACAGCTCAGCTAGCCTTCCTCCTACAGGACACCGGTCCCGAAGCAGCCTCTGCTGCCACACCACCGGCCGCACACCCACGGCCACCAGGTGATCACGGAGCACCTGTGCACCAGGCAATGCGTGTGTGTGTGTGTGTGAGGGGGGGGGGGTCGGACACACACAGAGGGCACCAGACAGGAAATGACTCCCCGCATGGCAAGAGCCTGCAGACCTACAGGTCAGGAGCCCACACGCCTCCCACGGCTGCGCCCTGACGGGAACACTGCCTGCTGGTCGGGTGCTCACGGGGGTGGACGGGACAGCGCATGTGGCTAATGCGATGTCAGGAGCCTGCATGGGGCCAGAGAGAGCTGCAGGACAGCTCGCTGTTAGACCAATGGAGGCCGGGGCAGGAAGGGATCAGGGGGATACCCAAGCAAGGGTATCAACAGGTGAAGGGGGTCCAGCTGGTGTGGCTCAGGGGTTGAGCATCGACCTATGAGCCAGGAGATCATGGTTGGATTCCCAGTCCGGGCACAAGCCCAGGTTGTGGACTCCATCCCCAGTAGGGGGTGTGCAGGAGGCAGTCAATGGATGATTCTCTCTCGTGATTGATGTTTCTATTTCTCCCTCCCTCACCCTTCCTCTCTGAAATCAATAAAGATATATTGGGTTAAAAAAGGATTTGGGGGTGGGAGGGAACTGTGGGTATAAAAACTGAGTAAAGGTAAAAAACAAAAAACCTTTAACATCCCGCTCTTGCTCCCCAAGAAGTTCAGAGACAAAAGACAGGTAGGTAAGCAAGAGAATGTTCTAATGTTGGGTCTCAGCCTAGTTTGAAATAAAAATGGTGACCTGTGAGTGCCACCCCCAAATCTGAAATCTAAGCTGTGGAGACAAGGAAATGCACTCGCTGCAGGTGAGCAGAAAGCAGGTGAGTGGCCTCTGTGTTGTCTCAGCTCTGAGCCCCCTCTTCTCTCCTCACACATCTCTCATCTCCCTTTCATCTACCCGACCTTCCCCTGCTCTCTCCTCTTTCTCTTTTTGATCACCTCAGATGTCTCTCCCATCTTGTCTCTCTGCAGACTCTCTGTCTCTGATTTCATTCTTCTCCCTCCTCTCTCTCCCTCCATGAATTCACTCCTATCCCACATCTCCTGTCTTCTTTCCTTGGTCTCATCTTTCTCTCTACACTCTCTCTCCCCCCATCCTCCCTCTTCTGGACTCTCTTGATTCCATCTCCCTCCTTCTCCTCTGTCCCTTGTTTCTCTCTGATCTGCTTTCCTCTCTCTACCTTGTTTCCTCATATCGATCTTCAGCCTTTCATTTCTCTTCCCAACTTTCCTCTATTCTCTCCCATCTCCCTGTCTTCTCTGACGTCTCTTCTCTCTGTTCACCTCCCGCTCTGAACTCACTCTTCTCTCTCAACTTTCTCTGATCTGGCCTCTCGCTTTGAAATCCCTTCTCCAATTGCCCTCTAGTCTCTCATCTTCCTGATCTCTCTTTTCTGCTCCCTGCTTCTCCCTCAGATCCCCCCCCCAACACTTTCTCAGAACTCATTTCTCTCTGTACCCTTCCCGCTCTCCCTCTCATCTTTCTCTGTCTCTTTGATCACTTCTCTCTCACTTTGCTCTCTCTGCCTCTGTGAACTCGCCGCTCACCTCTCTCGGTGACCGCTGTCAATATAGCTCTTCTCACTATATATTCTTCCTTCTCCTACTCTGCTCACAATCTCCTCTTATTTCTTACTCCCCTCTCTCTCCATCTGTCATCTCTGTAATGCCACTCTCCTCTTTCCGAGGTCCCTCTGCTCTTTCTCTTACCCCACTCTTCTCTCTCCTTCCCACGGACTCTCTCTAATCAGCCTCACATCTCCCCCCTCTGAGCTCCCTCTTCTCTATCTGTGAGCACTTTCTCCTCTCTCTAGCATCAATGTCTCAGCCCTCTCTTCTCTCTTCTCTCAATATCTACTCTCTCCCTTTCCCACTCTTCTCTCTGAATCTTTTCATCTCTATCTTCCCTCATTTCTCTCTCAACTTTCTCTAATCCCACTCTTCTCCCTCATCCCTCTGAAATCTATCTTTTGCCTTTCATTTCTCTCTAATTTCCCTCTATAGCCTAAGTGCCCATCAGTAGATGAATGGATTAGAAAACTGTGGTACATCTACACAATGGAATAATACCCTCTCCCATTTCTCTGACGCCTCTTCTCTCTGTGTATCTCCTTCTCTGCACTTATTCTTTCTCTGATCTCGGCTCTTTCTTTCTCTGCGCTCATTCTCACATCCCTCTACTGGCTCTAAATTCTTTCCTCCCTCATCTCCTCTCTGACGTCTCCCTTTCCGCTCCTTCACTCTGACCTCCCTCCCCATTCTTCTCTCCTCAGAACTCACTTTTCTCTCTTTGATCTTACTCTCTTCCCTCTCTGCCCTGTCTGTCCTCACACATCTCCCCTTTCTCTGAGCTCACTCTTCTCTCTCTGATTTCAATCTTCTCACTTCTCTCTACTATCTTTGACCTGCCTCTTTCTGATGTCACTCTATTCTCTTACCTCATCTCTCTCCATATATCTTCTCTCACTTTCTCCACTCCCTACACATTTATCTCAATCTCTCGCTCTCTGAATTGTGTGCTGTCTTTTGTTTCTTACTCCCCTGCTGAGCTCCCTCCTTCTCTCCTCATCAACTTTCTCTTTGTCCCCCCTGACCTCTCCTCCTTCACTCCTCTAACTCCCCTCTATCCTCCTCATCTCTGCTTTTTCTCCCCCCTTCTGAGAACTCATTTTCTTTTTGATCCTGCGCTTTCCCTGTCTTCTCGCTCTCCCTCTGCTCTCTCTGTGCTCCCAATCTTCTCTCTGATTTCATTCTTCTCACATCTCTCCCCTTCTCAGAACTCACTTTGATCTTACTCTTTTCACATCTCCCTATTTTCTGTCTGAGGTGCCTCTTTTGTCTCATCTCCCTGCGCTCACTCTTTCCAAACTCTCTCTGCTCTCTCTCCCCATGCTCCCTTTGATCACCTCTGATGGCGCTCTCTGAACTCCCTCTTCTCTCTGGTTCCATTCTTCTCACTTCTCTCTGCCTCTGTGAACTCTCTCTCTACTCTTTCTTCTGCTCTGCTTTCAGTCTCTTCCCTGTCCTCCGTGATCTGTTTCTCATTTCTTACTCCCTCCATCCTCCTCCTCCTCCTTCTCTGATCACCTCTGTAATCTCACTCTCTTCTTTCTCTCTCTTCTATTCCTTACTCCCCTGTCTCCTCCTTCTGCTGCCCCTTCTCTCTCAATCGTTTCTTTTACTCTCCCATCTGATCTGCATCATTCCCTTTTCCCTCTGAGTTCCCTCTGCTCTTTCCTCTCCCACCCTGTGATCTCCAACTCTCCCAACTCCCTCATTCCCTCTAAACTCCTGCTCTTCTCTTTTCCCTCTGATCTCATGCTGCATTTTATTTGCCCCCTCTTCTTCCTCTCCCCTCTCTCCATCCTCCTTCTCAGAACTCACTTTCCTCTCCCTGCCCTGTCTCTTCTCACATATAGCCCTGCTCGCTCTCTGAGCTCCCACTCTTGTGTCTGATTTCATTCTTGTCACTTCTTTCTCCCTCTGACCCTCTCTCCACCCTTTCTTCTACTCTCTGGACTCATTCTTCGTTGTCCTCACTCTCTTCTATGTTCTTGTCTAATTTCTTGTCCGTGCACCCCGATTTCCACCTCTGAGACCTAACTTCTGCCTTTCCTTTCTCTCTCCGCACTCCCTCACTGACCTCCTCTTCTCTGTGAACTATTTTCTCTCTTCTCCTGCCCTCTCTCTTATTTGACCTGCCTCTTCTGATGTCACTCTCATTTCTCTCCCCATCTGACTCTGAACTCTCTCTTCTTTCTCATAAACTCTCTCATCACCTCTCTTCACTTTCTTCTCCTCCTCTCTGATCATCTCTCTGAGCCTCCCTTTCTTTTCCTTCTCTCCTCTCTCTTCGCTGTTTTCTAATCTCTGATGACCCATTTCTGCCTTCCATTTCTCACTCTAATTTCCCTCTATTCTCTCGCTCTCTCTTCTTCTGCATTTCTCCCCCCTCATTTTTCTCACTCTGCTCTTTCAACTCCCATTCATATGTCTCTATGTCTCTCACCTCTCTTGGTGACCTCTGTCAATATCAGCCTCACATCTCTGTCTCAAACTCCCCTCTGATCTCTTCTCTATCTGTGAACATTCTCCTCTTTAACATCAATGTCTCGCCCCTCTCTTCTCTCTAATCGCAATATCTACTCTCCCCTTCCCACTCTTCTCATCTCTGTCTTCCTTCATTTCTCTCTCACTCCCTCTGATCTGCCACATTTCCTCTTTAATCTCTGAGCTTGCTCCACTCTTTCCCTTATCCCACTCTACCCTCTCTACCCCTTCTGCCTTTCGTTTCTCTCTAATTTCCTTCTATTCTCTCTGCTCATCTCCCTGACGCCTCTTCTCTGTTTCTCTGAGCTCTATCTCACATCCCTTTATTGTCTCTGAATTCTCTCCTCACCCATCTCCTCTCTGATGTCTTTTCTCTCCTTCACTCTGAACTCCAACTCTCTCCCCCCACTCTTCTCACACATCTCCCCTCTTTTCTCTGAGCTTCCACTCTTCTTTCTTTCTCTCTGATGTCACTCAATTCTCTCACCTCGCTCCCTCTGTGAACTTTCTCTCTCGATATATCTTCTCTCGCTCTCTCCACTCTTTTATCTCAACCTCTTTCTCTCACTCTCATCTCTGAACTCCCTCATCTCTCTCTGAATTGTATGTTTGTTCATTTCTTACCCCCCCCCCAGCTCCCTCTCCTTTTTCTTTTCCCAATCGTCTCTCCTCTATCCACTTCCCCCTCCTTCTCTCCTCATGAACTCTTCTCTTTTTGTTCCCTCTCTGATCTCTCGTTACTTTCCTTCCCCCACTCTCCTCCCCTCGCCCCTCTCAGAACTCATTCTCTTTGATCCTGCTCTTTCCTGACTTCTTGCTCCCCCTCTTGAATTCTCTGTGGCCTCTCTCAATGTATCTCTTCTCTCTGCCCACTGTTCTCCCTTCCTTCTCTCTGAACTCTGATTTCCGTCTTCCCTTTCTCTCCTCATCCCTCACTCTGACCCCACTCTTCTCTCTCTGCGCTCTCCCTTTGATCTGTCTTCCCTATTTCTCTGAACTCAACCTCTTCTCCCTTTGAACTCCCTTCTCTCATTTCTCTCTCTGGTCTCTCCCTCACTCCGACCTCCTCCATTCCCTCTTTTCTACCTTCCTCTCTAATCTCATTTCACTCTCTTCTGTTTTTGACTTGCATCTTCTCTCTCTCTCTCATCTCTCTTCCCTCTGAACGCTCCCTCTCTCCTCCTCCTGTCTGCTCTCCCTTCTCTGTCATTTCTCTCCCACACTGGGATCTCCAACTCTCTCAACTCCCTCATCAAGCTCACGCTCTTCTCTCCTACCTGTTCTCATTTCTCGCTCTCTGATCTCTTGCCACCCTTTCTTTGCCCCCAATCTTCTTCCTCTCCCCTCTCCGTCCTCCTACTCAGAACTCCCACTCTTCTCTGATTTCTTGTCACTTCTTTCTCCCGCTGCCCTCTCTTCTGTGTTCTTTTCTAATTTCTTGTCTCTGAACCCTGATTTCCACCTCTGAGGTCTATCTTCTGCCTTTCATTTCCTCTCCGCACTCCCTCACTGACCTCCCTCTCTTATTTGACCTGCCTCTTCACTCTCACTTCTCTCCCCATCTGTCTCTCTGAACTCTACCTTCGTTCTCATAAATTTCCTCATCACCTCTCTTGACACTCTTTCTCCTCCACTATGATCTCAATCTCTTCCCCCTCTCACTTCTTACTCCCCTCTCCTCCTCTCTGATGTCACTCTATTCTCTCACTCTCTTCTCTGAACTCCCTGATTTCTCTCTGTATGCTGTCTTTCATTTCTCACTTCCCCCCTCTCTGAGCTCCCTTAACTTTTTCTCTTACCCAGTCGTCTCTCTCCTCTATCCAGTTCCTCTCTGAGCTCCCTCCTTCTCTCCTCACGAACCCTTTTCTCCTTTTGATCGCCCCCTCTTCACTCCTTGATGGAGCTCATGCTCCTCTAACTCCCCTCTATTCCCCTGATCTCTGCTCCTCTTTCCCCCACTCATCTTCCTCTCCCCTCTCAGAACTCATTTTCTCTTTGATCCTGCTCTCTCCTCTATCTGATCTCCCTCCATGTCTGAACTCTCTCCCGATCAATCTCAGACTCTTCTCGCTGAGACCTCTCATCTCTCTCCCTGAACTCTCTTACCTCTCGATATATCTCTTCTCCTCCTCTCTCGGACTCATTCTTCTCTGATCTCTTCTTCCTCTCTGAGCTCTCCTCTTCCCTGCTATCATCATCTTCTCTCTTTGAACTTCCTTCTCCAATTTCCATCAATTCTCGCTCTGATCTCTCCCTCACTCTGATCTCCACTCCCTCTTTTCTCTCGTCTCCCTGATCTCTCTCTCTTCTATTCTTGACTTGCCTCTTCTCTCAATAAATCTCCTCTCTGAACTCATTCTTCTGTCTGCTTTCCCTTCTCTCAATCATTTCTTTCACTCTCCTTCTTTGCCCTCTCTCTGAGCTCCCTCTACTCTTTCCCTTACCCAACTCTGATCCTTTATCTCCCTATCTTTTCTCTCCTACACCCCCTCAATTCTCTCATTCCCTCTAAACTCCTCTTCACTCCCTGATCGATCTCGCGCTCTTCTCTCTTCCTACTTTCTGTGCGCCCTTCCTCCTCCTCAGAACTCACTCTCATCTCTTCCTGCCCCATCTCCTCTCATGTATCGCCCTGTCTTCTCTCTCTGATATGGCTCTCATCTCTCTTTTATCTTACGCTTCTCACATCTCCCCATTTTCTGTCTGATGTGCCTCTTTTGTCTCATCTCCCTGCTCTATCTCCCCGTGCTCCCTTTGATCATCTCTCTGCTTTCTCTGAACTCCCCCTCTTCTGTCTCTCTGGTTTCATTCTTCTCTCTGCCTCTGTGAACTCTCTCTCTCTACACTTTTCCTTCTCCTGCTCTGCTTTCAGTCTCTTCCCTGTCCTCCATGATCTGTTTCTCATTTCTTACTCCCTCCATCCTCTCCCTCTCTCTCTTCTTTCTCTCTGAACTCCATTGCTCATCTATTTTTTCTGTCTCTGAGCTTCCTCTACTATTTCTCTTATCTCACTCGATATCTCTCTCAGCTCTCTACACTCTTTCTCTTTACCCACTCTTCTCTCTCTCCTCTATCTCTGAACTCACTTGCATCGATATCTCATCTCTGAGCCTTCTCTTCTTCTCCCTCCCTTCCCCCTCAACCCTATCATCCGTCTCTCATCCCACTCTCTGTCCTACTGTCTAAACTCTCCCTCCTCTATCTGATCTCTCACCCCTCTTTGAAATATATCTTCTGCCTTTCATTTCTCTCTCATCTCCCGCTCTTCGCTATTTCTCAGAGCTCAATCTCTTCTCTAGTTCCCTGAGTCTACTTGTCTCATTTCCCTCCATTCTCTGAGCTCCCACTCATCTCTTCCAAATCTACCTCTCCCTCTGATCTCACTGTCTTCTCTGAACTCTACTATTTTTTACTCCCCTCGCTCCTCCCCCTTTTCTCAATCATTTCTTTCACTCTCCCTCTGATCTGCATCATTCCCTCTCTTCTCTCTCTGATCTCTTGCTACTCTTTCTTTGCCTCTACTCTTCTTCCTCTCCCTTTCTCCTTCTCAGAACTCATTTTCTCTCTCATTTCTCTCTGATCGATTTCATTCTTGTCACTTCTTGCTCCCTGTGACTCCTCTCTCTCCACTGTTTCTTCTACTCTCTGGACTCATCCTTCTTTACCTCGCTCTTCTCTCTCTGTTCTAATTTTTTGTCCTATCGTCTGCCTTACATTTCTCACTCCCTCTCTTATCCCACTCTTCTCTCAAATCTAATTTCCCGATCTTCTCCTTCTCTCTGAATTATCTCTTACTCTGACCTCCCTCATCCCCCTTCAATCTCCCATCTCCCTCTCTTTCTCAGAACTCATTTTTCTCTATCTCCCTAATTTCATTCTTCTCACTTCTTTGACCTGCCTCTTCTTCTCTCATTCCACATCTCCCTTTCTTCTCTCTCTCTACGCTCTGTCTGTATTCTTTCTTCTCCTAAACACTGTCCCTTATCTAAAGTTCCTTTTGTTTTTCCAGACGCACATGGCTGCTGCTCACACGGCAGGCCTCACTGGGAGGCCGCCTGAGGCACTGAGACTAACCTCTTCACTGACCGGACTTGCTCTCAGGAATAAATGCTGGGGCAATGAAATATGGGCAATCTCCAACTTCAAATAAGTTTTAAAGGCGGGTCCAACGTTTTGCCAACCTAACGCTGCCTGTTGGAATTTTCACCTCAGCTGGTCACTAAGGAAGGCGACTCAGCACCGTGAGCCTCCCCGTCACTGCGCAGTGTTTCCCTGGCCGGCTGTCTGCTCCCCGAGACGGTTTTAAACACGATAGACGTGTCCTACCTGGTAAGCTGTCGGCATCTCAGAGGCCACCGTGTCTCCGGAAGGCCCTGTACGTCGAGCCACGCCCTCCTCCGAGGGCTCGGACATGGCCCCGAAAAGCAGCGTCTTTGGAGACTGAATCCGCGGGAGGGGAGGAGACCCTCTCTGGTCTGCAAGGCGAGAACAGGGACAGCGTCTCAGCCCTCCACCGCCGTCTGACAGGAGGGGGATGACGTCAGCAACCACTACGATCATGCTCCCTCCCCGAGTGTTAATGAGACTGCGGTTAACCCAGGCCCCATGGTAGGAAACACACACAGGTACCGCCTTCCCCTGGGACGCGTGTAGGACGTGAGCACAGGCTGGGAATCACAAGTCACGCTCTCTGCAGGGGATGCATTCCTCACGGGAATGGTGTGGGCGGCCGCTGTCAGACTCCGAAGGGATGATGCGGATCATAAAGACCCCGATTGCTCATCACCTGAACCTCAAATACACTCACCGGCTCTACTGCTCCCATGTCCAGAAACAAGAGGCCTGCTTTTCCCAAAAATACTCCCCACCAAGTCAGCGTGGACGTGGGGCAGGCACGTTACCTGACCGGCTTTGCTGAGACGAGTGAATTCTCTGCACACTCCGAGGCTGCGGCTGAGACGCAGAATAGAAGGGACCAGATGTCGTCCTGCCCAGCGCCAGCTGCTTGATGCGAGGGCTTCTTCTCAGACTCAGCTCTACAGGAGCAGAGCCACAGCCGTCAGCAGGGAGACCCGCCACCTGGCCTCCCACGTGCACGTGAGCAACTTCATGTCTCACCAAATGCAGACAGGAGCCTGACACGCCATTGGCTGAGCCTTCATTGTTGTAGCAAAGATAAGAGGCGTGTGGTATGTGGCCCACAAGCCTGTCACCTCAGACAGTGTCATGACCGGCCACCGTGAAGCACGATGGGGGGTGAGAAATATGTGTAAAGTAGTCACGCTTGTAAAAATGTTTAAATTTAAAAATTGCAGTTTATGCGTATATCACATATGTTAAACTGTTAACAGTATTTCAGAGTTATGGGATTACCAAGTGATTATCAAAATTTTGGCTTTTCTATTTTTTTCTAATTTTTCAACAATAAACATCTATCTTGATTTTTAAAAAAAAGTCAATCTTGGGAACCGCCACCACATATACCTTTAAAAAGCCACTCACCACTGAGGATTGCTGGTGTGTGCAGCACTGTCACCTACCTGTGAACAGCTTAGAATAGGGGTGGGGGACCTTTTCCTGCCAGGGGCCATTTGGCTATTTATAATAACTATCATGTGGGGACCATACAAACTATCAACTTCACCCCTTGGGCCTTGGCGGGGCCAAACCAATGATCTCACGGGCCTGACCTTCCCCATCCCAGTCTCGGGGTGAGAGGCTGAGCGGCCCAGGGCAGGAGCTTTCCACACAAAGGAGGGGAAACTCCCACACAAAGGCAGTGGATACCTTTCTCCGGGGACTCCTCAACCACGTCGATTTCAGGACCAGGATCCGAGGACCTCGGGGAACCAAGAGCACAAGGATTAGTCAGAATCATGAATTAATTCACAGTGAACACACTAAGGAGATACAGCCTCTCCCCCGCAAGTCTGATAGCACCGCTGTTGGCCAGCCCTCTCACACTATCAGAGTTAAAACATTTTTGAAAAATATATATATTCCCGAGAGAGGGAATGAGAGATAGAAATCACAATGATAAGAATCATTGACTGGCTGCCTCCTGCACGCCCCCTACTGGGGACCGAGCCTGCAACCCGGGCATGTGCCCTGACTGTAATAGAACCTGGGACCCTTCAGTCCACAGGCCAATGCTCTATCCACTGAGCCAAACCAGCTAGGACTTCAAACATTTCTTTACAACTTCAAAATTAACTAAAGATGTCTACTTCTGCCCTGGCCGGTTTCTCAGTGGTTAAAGCGTCAGCCCGCACACCAAAGGGTCAATGGCACGTACCTGGGTTGCAGGTTTGACCCCCGTTCCAGCTAATGGCATGTGTGGGAGGCAAGTAATCTCTCCCCCCGTCTCTTCCACTCTCTCTAATACCTACAAACTTCACTTCTTATCATTTATTCTGTAGAAAAACTGACACAAGTTATGTGAAACCCAAACACCGGTAATGACAAGACGGAGCCTTGACAAGACACACACGTGCTCCTCCCTAGTCTTCCTGTGCATCACATGCAGCAACTGTGAGGAGGACAAGGGCGGAGATCGGAGGTCCCCTGGCTGGGACTCAGGACCCAGAGACGGGCAGTGAGCGCCCGGAAGTTCCTCTTTGCTCCTCAGGTCCCCCGGGTGCTGGAGAGGCTGACACCCTGAACACACCCAGAGGTGCGGCCAGAACTGCCCTCCGAGAACCGGGAGACTTGCTCTGCCCAGGCAGCTGCCAGGGAACTGCCCCTCAGCACAGGAAGCTGGGACCCTAGACCCCAGCCCTGCCCGGCCATAATGAAGACCCACCTCTCCTTCCCTGTGTCAGCACACGGATTTTAAAATTGTGAAATAGCCAGCCCAGCTGGTGTGTCTCAGTGGTTGAGCTTCAACCCATGAACCAGAAGATCAGGGTTCGATTCCTGGTCAAGACACATGCCTGGGTTGTGGGCCCTATCCCCAGTGTGGGGTGGGCAGGAGGCAGCTGACCAATGATTCTCTCTCATCACTGCTGTTTCCATCTCTCTCTCCCCCTCTCCCTTCCTCTCTGAAATCAATAAAAAAGATGTGGAATATCCATTCAACAGCATACTGCTCAGTAACAGGAAGGGATGAACTGACACGGGAACACCACGGGTAAATCTCAAAACCACTCGCCAGGGGCGCGAGGCCAGACAGAGCCCCTTCCGCGGGTTCTGGGCCCTCGGAGCTGACGGGGTGTCTCTGGTGTAAGAAACAGTCGGACCTGAGTCACGAAGCCCATGGAGCTGGGAGAGCTGTCTGGGGGTGGGGCGGCCGCACGGGTGTCACTCACCTGCCCTTGATCTGCCGGTGCAGCAGCCGCCCGGAGACCTGCTTGTGCTCCGGGGTCTCGGCCACAGTCCTGGTCAGCAGCCTGGGGTGCCCTGCAAGGCGAGCGGCACAGGGTCCCTCAGACACGGCCGGTCCCTCAGCCGCAGGGGCCTCGGGGGTGTGGACGGAGGCCTGACCCCAGGGCCCAACGTACGGCTTCTCACCACTGTCAGAGGCTACAGAGCACGTAAGCCGATGGAAGTGTGAAACGTTCCCCCAATAAGCAGTGCTGAGCAATGACCTGCTCACCGATTGCCGCTAACACATCTGTGCACCTAGATGGTGGCTCTTGTGTTTACAATTAAATAAAAGAAAGTATGTGACAATGTTGATATGCAGCGATTTATCAGCTACAAGGGATCCTGGGTAAGATCTACAGCTGATTTCTCATCAGGCAGTATGACGACATATCCAAAGTGTCAAAAGGAGAAAGAGTCAATCAACACTTCAGTATCCAGCAAAACTATTATTTAAAACCAAAGGAGAAATGAGCACATTCCCTGATTATAAAAACAAGCCCCCCCCCCCGCCCCCCATAGAAACTGTCACCAGCAAACCTGCCCCATAAGTAATACTGCAGGGAGTCCTCAGGCTGAAAGGAAAGGGCACTAGAGAGTAACTCGCATCCACAGGAGTTAAAGAGCTCTGGGAAAGGTAACTGCGTAAATAAATACAGAAGACGGTATAAAACCATTTTTTGTAACTGTTTTTTTTCTCCTGTGAGTTAAAATATAAAGCAATGATTATAAATTTGTATCAAAAGGCATACAATGTATAAAGATGTAACTTGTATGACAACAGAAAAAGGAAAGGGTGGGAAACGTAACTATATAGGAGCAGCGCTTCAGGTTGAAGTGAAAGGACACTAGACAGTGACTGGAAGCTGGAAGAAGAAACGAACACAGGAAAAGGTAACTGCACACATGTACATTAGCCAGAAGCATGGTACTTTGGTTTGCAACCTCTCTGTTTTCCCTATGTGATCTAAAAGGCAAATGCATGAAACAATAATTATAAATCTGCGTTAATGGGCACATAATTTATAAAGATGTCATTGGTAATGACATCAGAGAGGAATAGGGATGGAAATCAACAAAAATATATTTTAAAAAATAAAAAAGAAACCAAGTTGATTCTTTGAAAAAATTAATCATTGACAAACCTTTAGCTAGTCTGACAAAAAAAGAGACTGAACCTACAAAATCAGAAATAAAAGAGAGGACATAACTCATTCTCACAGAAATAAGATGGAGTAGAAGAGAATACTAGGATCAATTGTAGCCAAAAATTAGATAACCTGGGTGAAATGGACAAACCCCTCGAAAGACACAAACTACTGAAAACAGACACAAGAAGAAACAGAAAATCTAAATAAACCCTGACAAGTACAAAGATGGGATTCATTTTCAAAAGAGTTCCCATAAGGAAGGCTCGGACTAGATGGCTTCCCTGCTGAATTCTACCCACAAAGAAAGAGGAATGAACACTGTAGCACTTGTGGTCAACTGACTGTAGACCAGGCTGCCATTTTTCCTGTTTTAAAGAAAAAAATAGTCGTTTCAACAAATGGGGCTGGGACAGTTGGATAGTCACATGCTCAAGAGTGACGCTGGACTCCTGTCTCCCACAGTCTCATATACAAAAATGAATTCAAAACGAATCAGACCTAAATGTCAGAGCTTACAGTAGAAGATGTGGGTTACATGGTGGTTTTTTAGATATGACACCAAAAGCACAAGCAACAACAAAAGCTGCTAAATTGAATCAAGTGGACTTCATCGAAATTAAAAGCTTTGGTGGACACTCTCAAGAATGTAAAAAGACAACCCACAGTTTGGATAAAATATTTGCAAGTCATAGATCTCATAAGTACATAGAATAGATAAAGAACCTCAACAGTAAAAAGACAAACCCAATAGAAAAATGGGCAAAAATTTGAAGAGACATTTCTCCAAAGAAAGTACATGAATAGCCAGTGATCTCAACATCAGTTATCAGGACAATGCAACTCATCACCACTGTAAGCTACGACTGGACACACACCCACTCGAAAGGGTAGAATAAGAAAGAGAGACAGTATCTTGGAGGGAAGGCAGGGGAAGCGGATGGGTGGGAGGTAAGCAACCAAAGACCTTGTACGCATATATGCAGGACCCACAGACACAGACAATAGGGTGGTGAAGGCTTGGGGCGGGCTGGAGGGGGTTAATGGGGGGAAGGGGAAGGGGACATATGTAATATTTTCAACAATAAAGATTAAAAAAAGAGAGAGAGACAGTGAAAGGTGGTGATGAGGATGTGGAGGAGCCCTCACACATTGCTGGTGGGAATGTAAAATGGGGCAGCCACTCTGGGAACAGTTTGGTAATCCTCAAAAAATTAAACATGGAGTTACCAAATGACCCAGCAAACCCATTTCTAGTCATATACCTGAGAATTAAAAAAACATCTATACAAAACCTTGTATATGAATGTCTGTAGCATTTACAATGGCCAAATTGTAAATTTTAAACAACTCAAATGCCCACCAATTGGTGAACGGATAAGTACAATGCAATTTATCCATACAGTGATATACACTGGCCCTAAAAATACACGAAGCGCTGGGACCTGTCGTATGACTTATGCCACTTACAGGAAATGCCCACCAAAGGCAAATCCATAGACACAGGAGGCAGACTGGCTCTTGCCCACAGCAGCGAGTGCCTGCTAATGGGTGTGAGGTTCTTTCTGGAGCGATGAAAACGGACTGGAAGATACCGAAACCACTGAATCACATACTTCAATATATGAATGATCTCTCATCAGAAAATAACAAAACAACAACAAACAAACAAAAAAACCCACTAGAAAACTGATCACTACTCTTCATTTCTTTTTAACTGTGTTTTATACCTGGTTTTATAAAATAGATGCGTGTCTGCAGGGGTAACTGGGAAGGGAGGCTGAGAGAGACCAGGATTAATTTCCATCCCAGCTGGAGAGACCCCGAGGGGAAGAGTAGCTGGAGACAACCACAGAGAAGGGGGAAACGGGAGACGCATGAGCTCGTGCCTTAAGGCGGGTCTCGGGACTGGTTGGCGAGCAGCCCCTGCCCGGGTGGCTGTGGAGTTACCTCTGGTCCTGCCCACGCCGTCCAGCTTGCGCTGCAGGCCCTCCACGGCCGACACCGAGTGACTTCTCGGCAGCCCCCGCTTCGCCGGTCTCTTTGAAGGAGAAATTTCCTGGGTGAAGAGATTTCTTCGAACTTTGGTCACTTCTGAAAACATAATAAAAGACAAGTATTATCATTTATAAATGCCGTATCTGGGGAAGGTTATCCACAACAGAGAGAAGCTGCTTAAGGAAACTATCCTACAGACTGACTACTATATGCTAGTAGGCACTTACTGGGGAATTTCCTTTACTACTATACTCACATGGTACTTTAAAGTTATTTTAAATTGATTTTTAGAGAGAGAGGAAGGGAAAGGGAGAGAAACATCAATGTGAGAGTGAAACATTGATCAGTGGCCTCCTGCACACCACCTACTGGGAATTGAGCCAGAAACCTGGGCATGTGCCCTGACCGGGAATCGAACTGGCAACCTTTTGGTGCAGAGACGAAGCCCAATCAACTGAGTCCCATGGGCCGGGGCTAAAGTTATTTACTTTTATAAATTAAATGTAAACTCAACCTTCAGGAACACACGGAAGGCCCACAACACTTACCCTGGAAGCTTTGCTCGCTGAATGGACATAACCCTGAGTCAGAGGATGGGCCTTTCAATACATCCTAAAGTTAGGACTGTCCGCCCTTTTTCCCTGCTGTGTATTCAGCTCAGCCTCAAGTAGAAACTGTTCTTTCAACTTCAAAGATTTTAATCTTCTTACAAATATTTTACTAATTTTCTGGGTTATTTTAAATGCCCTTCCTCACTCAACAGCATGAAAGCTGTGACCATCTAAATTCAAAGTTAGGGGGGGAAGCTGAAGAGTCAAAAAACACTTGGCAACGCGAGGAAAACAGCTTCTTAATTTTAGGGTGGCCTCGTGGAGGCTACGCAATAAGTGCCCTGCGGTAAAGTCTTCTAAGAGCCAGTCATTGAAAGAAAACCAAAGGAAATAGGCCCACACACTGGGAGGCCCCCTCACGTCTTGCCATCAGTGACATACACCCAAGGACCCCAATCACACAGCAAAGTGTAAAAAAGTTCCTCCAGCTCCACATAAGAGCCCTGCTCGCTGCCTGAGGTTGTCTACGAACCTGATTTACGACCTGACGGCTAACCTGGACTTGCTACTTTCTGTTTCTCCCCAGTTTTTGAAAAGTTTCATATCTATAGAAAACTTCAAAGAATAACACAAGAAACAGAGTCGTTGCTAAAATTCACACACTGTCGACATTCACATTCGTGCCCCCCATTTGTAATATTTCCCACCCTCACCCTGCAGAGGAAGGGCAGACACAAGACTCCTCAGTCCCATGTCTCCTGGGTATGAGGGCACATGCCTATGACCAGGAAGTCACGTTTCGATTCCCAGGTGGTGGGCTTGATCTCCTGTGTGGGGTGTGCAGGAGGCAGCTGATCCATGATTCTCTCTCATCACTGATGTTTCTATCGCTCTCTCCCTTCTCTTCTGAAATCAATAAAAATATTGTTTAAAAAAGAAATGCTTTACCAAAAAAAAAAAAAAAAAAGATTTCAGGCCAGTTATTTTGCAGAGTATAGCATTTTGAGACCACCTGAACACCTCCTTCTCCTAGTACATGTTATCTGGACATATGTCACTAACCAACAACTGTCCATAACTAGGCAGCTGCTTAAATACATGCAAGTGAATAAATGTGTCGCTAGTCAATGAGCAGGTGCCGAGAGAACAGAGCATACCTTGTACTGGATCTTTCACTGGGAGTGAGGGCTGCGGGAGAGTGGGGCGAGAGTTCTCCTGAAAGATGAGAAGACCCAGTAAGAAAACAGATATGCATTTAAAATAAAGGAATAAAATTCCACATGGAACCCTTTGACCCTGACAGTTCTCCTTACGGGAATCCATAACAGAAATGGTTGCAAAACGCACAAAAATAGATACATGATCCAAGAACACTGAAGGCTGCAATAATAATATAAAATAAGATACTCCCTAACTATCCATAAAGAGGGAAACAAATCAATGATGGCTCATCCATCCAATGCAGATATTAACAGAATTAGGAAGGTCTGAAAGAATAGAGAAGGAAGACCTGGATATTCTAACACAGAAAGAGGCCCACAATGGGAAAAGGCAAAATGCAGAATAGAAAACAGTCAATCTCAGTAAATCTAGTTTGAAAGGAATAAGCTTTCCTGACTGGTCTGAAATGAAGTTTCGGTCCCATGAGCACCAGCTTTAGAAGGACCAGTTATACACAGTGATGAATGACGACAAATCATCCTCAGGTCTATTGAAGGCAGCCTGACACCTCCGGGCCGTCCACTTTTGGATTTCCCCCTCTCCAATCAGGACGCCGAGATACATCAGATTTGCATCTTATTCACACAGTAAGGTCTACTGAGAAAGTGAGCACAGCCCTGGCCAGTTTCTCTCAATGGTCAGAATGTTGGCCTGTGGACCAAAGGGGCGAGAGTTTGATTCCTGGTCAAGGGCACATACTTGGTTGCAGGTTCATCCCACCCTGGTCTGCAAGTATGGGAGGCAATCAATGGATGTGTGTGTCTCTCTCCCCCGCCTTCTAGTCTCTCTTAAAAAAAAAAAAAAAAAAAGTCGAAACCGGTTTGGCTCAGTGGATAGAGCGTCGGCTTGCGGACTGAAGGGTCCAAGGTTCGATTCCGGTCAGGGGCATGTACCTGGGTTGCGGGCACATCCCCAGTGGGAGGTGTGCAGGAGGCAGCTGATCGATGTATCTCTCTCATCGATGTTTCTAACTCTCTATCTCTCTCCCTTCCTCTCTGTGAAAAATCAATAAAATATATTTAAAAAAAAAAAAAAAAGCCCCAGCCAATCGGAAGGGCCCACAGTCCTCTCTCCTCCCCTTACTCCAACCCCCCTATAAAACCCCTCTCCACACAGAGCTAGCTCTCTCTCTGCTGCTTGCCACTGCATCGTTGAGTGTGGTCGGGGAGCCGAGCTAGCTCGAATAAAGACTCTTTGCTTTTGCATGGGGGGGATCAATGGAAAAAATATCCTCGAGTAAGGACAAAAAGTGAAGACACTAACTCTTTAACAGAAATCCCACTCCAGATTCCAAAGGACAGTTACAAATCTCGATAAACAGACAGCAAACCACCACTGTAATGATTAGCGCTTCTAAAGCTAGTTCTCATACACATTTTAAAAAATATGTTTTTATTGATTTCAGAGAGGAAAGGAGAGGGAGAGAGAGAAACATCAATGACAAGAGGGAATCATTGACTGGCTGCCTCCTGCACATTGGACCAAGCCTGAAACCCAGGCATGTGCCCTTGACTGGAATTGAATCCGGGACTCTTCGGTCCACAGGCTAACGCTCTATCCACTGAGCCAAACCGGCCAGGGCAAGTTCTCATAGACTTTTAACACTTCTCAATAATCTGTGCAGTTCACAAGTTTCACCGAATTCTTAGCAAGGCATTCATTCTACTCGGTAAACAGACTCTACCTGGGTTTCTTTCTCTCTGCCGCCAACAAACCTCAAGTCCTTACACCGGCCACAATCAAGCTACCATCAGACAACAGCACCAGCCACCCACCCCACATTTCTTTAACTTCTTATGGAAATAAAACATACATATTAGCATGCAGCCAGATTCCCTTTATGCTTGCACACCATTGTTCAATGACCTCTTTGCTTATGTCAGTCAGTATTTAGGAGAATTCTCATCTACGTTAAAGATTTTAAATGAACTCATTCCTTCCTAACTTGGGCTTGCTGTTTTATTTACATTACCTCTGTCACACTTTTGGGGAAAAGGGTTAATATGTAACACATGTATATTTCTTTAGTCCATGGATTATAGTTGCACACACATTCATAAAAACATCTCTCCCTAGGCTGTTTGGCTCAATGGATAGAGCATCGGCATGCGGACCCAGGGGTCCAGGGTTCGAGTCCAGTCAAGGGCTCCTCCCAGGCCCTGGTTAGGGCGAGTGCAGGAGGCAACCAATCCATGTGTGTTTCTCTCACATCAATATTTCTGTCTTTCCCCGTCTTTTCCGCTCTCTCTAAAAATCGATGGAAAAATAGCCTCAGGTGAGAATTAAAACAACAACAAACATCTGATTTGACTTCTGTGAGCACCACGTCCACTCCCCACCACGTGTGGCTCCCTCTGGCGCCATTTCCTGTCTCTGGGAAACAACTTACGTTTCTCGCGGGTTTCTGGGACACTTTGGGGATTTCAATTTGTCGACGATTCTGTGAGACTTCCGCAATGCTTTTGTGTCTTATTAATGCATTTTTCCTTTTGGAAAGAGAAAGAAACAGTCAATGTACCTCAATAGCAGTTACATGTAGTTAAATTAGACGGAAACTACAGTGCAAAATAAAACATTCTTTTTTAAAATATATATTTCTATTTATTTCAGAGAGGAAGGGAGAGGGAGAGAGAGGTAGAAACATCAATGATGGTAGAGAATCATTGCTCAGCAGCCTCCTGCACGCCCCCCAGTGGGGATTAAGCCTGCAACCCAGGCATGTGCCCTTGACCAGAATCCAACCCGGGACCCTTCAGTCCACAGGCCACCGCTCTATCCATTGAACCAAACCGGGTAGGGCTAAAACATTCTTTAGATAAAGGTCAGTGATCTTGGTATTGGACAGAACTTAAAGCAAGTCAATCCCAGAATTTCCAAAAGTAAGTACTATAAATTCAACTAGTTATAAACAATGAAAAGCATCAAAGGAAAACTTACAAAGCAAGGTGAAACCCTAAGCTCATCTCCTACAAGGCTCCTAGTTCCCGGACACCCCATGGACAGTCAAGGGCTCTGGGGACTCAGTGGCAATACTGTGTGTTCCCTGGATAAGTGTCACGTGATCCTGACACTCTTCCGAACACCCAGGAACCAGAGCAGAAACTCCAGGGACTGGCTTCTGTGATTCAGACAGGAGGGCAGAAGGGAGTTGATGAATGACAAACACACACTATTAGACTGTCGTTTAATCACACCCTCCGGCCACAGCCAGTTTTGTTCAGTGATCAGAGCGTCAGCCTGCAGACTGAAGAGGCCCGGGTTCAATTCCCGGTCAAGGGCATGTCCACTGAGCCAGGCCAGGGCAAGAGAAAGCCCTGGGTTGTGGGTTCGCTCCCCACCCCAGGTTGGGGTTTGTGAAGGAGGCAACCAGTTGATGTCTCTCTCACATCGATGTTTCTCTCTCTCTCTTTCCCCGCTCCTCCCTCCCTCCCTTCACTCTCTGGGAAAGATACCCTTGGGTGAAGATTTAAAAAATAATAATTAAACACCCACTCTGTGAGAACTGGAGTATACAAGGAAGGCCTTCAATTCCCAACGCCCTCCTACCTTCTCTTCTTAGCCGACCGGGTGCGCAGCTCCTCCAGCCGGTCGGAGTCCGTGCCGCCCGGCGCTGACCTGCCGCTGCTGGCCATGAGGGGCGCGGAGGACAGCGGCGACTTGCTCTCCTGTGTCACGGAGTCGTCGCTGAAGAAGTCTGTCGGCAGGACCGCCGCCAGCTTCTGAGGAACCACAATGCCCAGGCTGTCATACAGCTGCCCCAGCGTCTTCGGGACGGAGTCAATGTACCTGTGGGCAGGTCGGCTACATGTGGCAGAGCCGTCACGGTGGCCCCTCCATCCCCCCCCGCCCTGCATGAGAAATGGTCCCTCCAGTTCCAGGATTCCGAAACGCCATACGCAGTCCTCAAACTTACAATGCCAGAATTTCTTCCAGAAACGTCGCCAGGTATGCCGAGTCCTCAGTTAAACACACCATGCGCAGCAAGTCCGCCACCTGAAGGAGATTCTCAGATGACTACATGCTCTGCGGGATGCTGAGAGCTTCTAGCACGTTCCCAGCGGCCCCGAGCGATATACTTACCTCCTCCACCAGCCGCTCCACGTCATCTATGCTGTCGCGTATCGACGGGCACTGCACACACGTCTCCAAACGGAGAAACACCTGCAGCTGGCACCTTGAAAGGGAGAAACACTAGTTAGTGGTTCTCAACCTTCCTAATGCCGTGACCCTTTAATACAGTTCCTCATGTTGTGGTGACCCCCAATTTCATTGTTACAGATTGAACATAATTAAAGCATAGTGCTTAATCACAAAAACAATATGTAATTCTATATGTGTTTTCCGATGGTCTTGGGCGACCCCTGTGAAAGGGTCGTTCGACCCCCAAAGGGGTCGCGACCCACAGGTTGAGAACCGCTGCACTAGGTTATAGCTATTCTGAAGGTCACTAAATTTGAGGCCCCTTCCTCAGTCATAGATCTACTTATATACAAAACAACAAGACAGAGAACCGTGGCTTTCTCTAAATCAGCGGTCGCCGAGCACTGGTGGTCCGCGAGGTCCAAAAGATTGGTGACCGCTGCTCTACCGACATGGTTATCAGGTAAACAGGTGACTCAAACTGCATTAGATTATAAAGAATCGGGGGGGGGGTGTTAATGGGGGGGGGGGGAAGGACACATTTGTAATACCTCACCTAATAAAGAATTAAAAAAAAAAAAGAATCAGCCACAAAAGCCTCTCCGAGCAATTTGCCATCTGGTCTAAATGGCCACAAGCAAGTCGTAGAGTTTGTTTTGGAGCATTGGTTAAAAAAACAAACAAAAAAGTTTACTTACTCTCTGATTCTGTCCTCTGTGTCCCGGTTTTTTCCCATGTCTTGTCTAAGACTTTTGCTAGTTTTTAAGAGGTTATTTTTGACGTGATGCAGGCAGTTCATCTGAAAATGCAAAAGTATCACAAGGGAAAAGGTGACATTCCTTGTCATCATTTCTAATTTCTCCACGGCTGACAAATGCCAAAGGGAAGTACATTCCTTTACACACTCCTCTTCTTTCACTTTATTTTTAAAAAAAATGTATTTTATTGATTTTTTACAGAGAGGAAAGGAGAGGGATAGAGAGTCAGAAACATCGATGAGAGAGAAACATCGATCAGCCGCCTCCTGCACACCCCCAACTGGGGATGTGCCCACAACCAAGGTACATGCCCTTGACCGGAATCGGACCTGGGACCTTTCAGTCCGCAGGCCGACGCTCTATCCACTGAGCCAAACCTCTTTCACTTTAATGAAAAAATGGTGAAATGAATGTTCTTCTTTTCTATCTTCTATCTGCAGATTTGACCTTTTTTTTTTTAGTCCCCACCTGAGGATATTTTTCCCATTGCTTTTCAGAGAGAGAGAGGAAGGGATGGAGGGAGAGAAAAGGGTCACGGGTTCGAGTCCCAGTCAAGGGCACGTACCTGGGTTGCATGTTTGCTCCCCAGGTGGGATGTGTGTGGAAGGCAACCAGTCAACGTATCTCTCACATCCATGTGTCTCTCTCACACCTATGTTTCTCTCTCCATTTCTCTGAAAACCAATGAAAAAAATGTCCTCAGGTGAGGATTTACAAAAAAACAAACAAGCAAAAACGTTGCAGGTGACTGTACAGTCCAGGCAGGACTGAAGACCACTGGCTTAATTCATGCGGCTGACACACAGCTCAGATAAGGACAGAGGAGAGCACATGGCATTACCGGCCTAACCCATGCCCTTCGTTTCTGCCTTGTTAGAAAGACCTGGAACTGAGCTCGCCGCTCACCTCCTTGCTCCCCTCATCATGTATGAATCATGCCCTGCATACAAACATGTGAACCAAACCGGCCAATAAGCAATGATGGATGCCAATAAGCATTCATCGAGACGCTCTTACCTCTAGGTCCTTGGTGTCTTTGGACTTGAAAAATGCTTTAATGGTTGAGATCATGTTCTGAGCACATGAATACAACACGGTCTCTCCTGTGGCCATAGTCTTTTGGTAATTTTCATGTATGTAAGATTGTAGCTCCTCTTCAGTTTTAAAATCTGTAAAAAAAAAATAGTTAAACTGAGGACTTCCAGTAAAGATGGCAGAATGGGTGAAGGCTGTGCTTGCCTGAGGAATATGACTGAAATGCATAAAAATATCCTATATAATAAAAGCTTATTATGCTAAGTGTCAGGTCCTCTAGTGAGCAGTCAACTGTTCAACCAATCAAAGCTTAATATGCTAATGATATGCTAAGGTACTCAACCGCTCGCTATGACATGTGCTGACCACCAGGGGGCAGACACTCCGACCAGTAGGTTGGCCTGCTGCTGGGATCTGGTAGATCAGGACTGTGCGAGATGGGCCTGAAACACCCTGGAGCCCTCCCGAGGTCCCTCCCTGGCCCCGATCTTACACCGGTAAGGTCCCTCGACCTGGCCTGCGCCCTCTCGCAATCCAGGACCCCTCAGGGGATGTAAGAGAGCTGGTTTTGGCCAGATCCCACAAGCCACTCCCCTCAGGAGGGCACCAGAAGCAGGGCTCATGGCTGGTGAGTGCTACTGTGGCACCAGCCTCTCCCGATCAGGGTAGGAATAAGTGGGAGCAGCAGATAGGAGCTGCAGGCGGCGTTGGACTGTGGGTTTCGGCCCCATCCCTTCAGGCTACCCAGAGTGACCACCCATTCACAAATTCGTGCACCGGGCCTCCAGTGAGGGTATAAAAGGGTGCACAGGCACTCAGACACTGAATGCTGAAGTGAGGAGTACCTTTAGGCTTGGCGCTTCTTCGTGTCCTTCCTCTGTGCTCCAATCTACCCGCTGTTCTCCCGCCCGCTGTCTGCTGGGCCCCCCTGTCCGCAGCGGCCTCTGGACTGCCGTCTGGATGCAGCTTCTGCGCCTGGACGTTCAGCCTCGCGACGTTCAACATCTTTAAGGAGCGGCACATGGTCTTCATCTTCTGCCGCACCGGCGTGCGAGGGACGCCTCCTACCAACCATCATGGGAGGGAAAGTAAAAGAAATTTTACCCCCGTGGACCAAGAACTACTTCAGTTACCAAAAAACCCCACTGCTTTAATTCTGCACTAAGAGCCACTTTTCCCTCTTTATAATGCAAAAACTTTTCCTAGAAGCTTACACTAACGAAATCACTAAAGAACAAATCAGATCATACGCATGATGTACACTACGGTATCATTTATAACAGGGGTCCTCAAACTTTTTAAACAGGGGGCCAGTTCACGGTCCCTCAGGCTGTTGGAGGGCCGGACTATAGTTTTAAAAAAAACTATGAACAAATTCCTATGCACACTGCACATATCTTATTTTGAAGTAAAAAAACAAAACGGGAACTAATACAATATTTGTATTTGCATGTGGCCTGCAGGCCATAGTTTGAGGACCCCTGATTTATAATGATAGCAATCGAAATATTCAACAACAAAAGAATTCTGTAAATTTTGTTAAGTAGTGAGGTGGAATAGTAACTGAAAAGGCAAGGTAGCAGATGAACAAATTAATCCTGTAAGTGACATGCAAAGTTGTATTTAAATTTGTTATAACTGAAAATGAAAATGGTTTATTAAGAAGGTAAAATTGTGGCTCATTTTTTATTATTTTGTTAATCCTCACTGAAGTATAATTTTTCCATGGAGTTTTAGAGTGGAAGAGAGGGTGGGAGGGAGGGAGAGAAAGAGAAACATCAACATGAGAAAGATTGGTTGGTTGCCTCCCGCACACACCCCTCAACCAGGGCCAGGGATCGAACCTGCAACCTGGGTACATGCCCCACCAGAATCAAACCTGAGACCCTTCAGTGCACAGGCCAACACTCTAACCACTGAGCACACAGGCCAGGGCTATGGCTCATATTTTAATCACTATTTTACTAATGTAATTATTTTGAAATTTGAAATAGAAGAACGTGTCCTTGTTTATTCGGTTACCATTTCAACATCATTTTAGGGAAAATTAACTCTTTATAAAACATACAGTCTCAAAAAATACTCAAGAACCTCCTCGGTATGAGCGTACGTTTCTTTCTGCTGTCTTCCTGGTGAGCCACGGCGGGTTCCTCGCGAGACCTCCTCAGGTAGAGCTCGGCCAGGCGGCGTGTTAGCTCGCTCTCAGTCTTGGAAGACTCCTCCTTAGTGGGCGAGGCAGCCTGCAGCAGCCTGGGAACAGTCAAGAAGGCTGGTGTAAAGCTGAAAGTCTGATTTCCCAAAATGCTTTAAAGACAACACGACAATAATAACAAAATGCCTCTGTTTATATATAAGCTAATCAGAGATGGCCCCACGACATGCCTTCAAAAGTATGCTTTCTCAGGAGGGAAATGGTCCCTTTTCTCACTTCCGCTTTGAACAAACTCAGAGGCAAAAGCTACCTGTTCACAGAACCATTAATCGTTACACACAGTGTTGACTTTTTTTAACAAGATCTTCACGTCCCAGGGTACGTGTTTGATTACAGCAACCACTTCACTTCCTCGCTTCCCTGGTTACTTTTTGCTCAGTGTCCATGCATTCAAGTGCAAGAGGATGGAGTGAGGAGAAATGGGGGTGAGGAGAAATGGGGGTGAGGAGAAATGGGGAATGAGGAGAAATGGGGAATGAGGAGAAATGGGGAATGAGGAGAAATGGGGGTGAGGAGAAATGGGGAATGAGGAGAAATGGGGAATGAGGAGAAATGGGGAATGAGGAGAAATGGGGAATGAGGAGAAATGGGGGTGAGGAGAAATGGGGGTGAGGAGAAATGGGAGTGAGGAGAAATGGGGAATGAGGAGAAATGGGGAATGAGGAGAAATGGGGGTGAGGAGAAATGGGGAATGAGGAGAAATGGGGAATGAGGAGAAATGGGGAATGAGGAGAAATGGGAGTGAGGAGAAATGGGGAATGAGGAGAAATGGGGGTGAGGGGTGATTAGTTATGGAACACTTGTCCACCTAGACTAGTGGACGGCAAACTCATTAGTCAACAGAGCCAAATATCAACAGTACGACGATTGAAATTTCTTTTGAGAGCCACATTTTTTAAGCTTAAACTATACAGGTAGGTACATTGCTATTAACTTAATTAGGGCACTCCTAAACTGGCCTTTGCTAAAAACGTCCTCAATCTGATGGAGGTACGTTCGCTGAGGTTGACCCCTTCCAACTCTCTCATCCACACTCGTCTTGAATACTTGTTTCTCTATCTCCTTTCGTTCATCCTCTCTGTATGTCCAAACCATCTCCACACACCTTTCTCCATCCTCGACACTACATCTTCTTTCACTCCACAACGTTCCCTAAAATTAACTTAATAAACTTTGCTTAAAGTTTTAAGTCAACTTCGCACTGTACATGCGCGCCCACACGTGGTATTTTGTGGAAGAGCCACACTCAAGGGGCCAAAGAGCCACATGTGGCTCGTGAGCTGCGGTTTGCTGACCACTGACCTAGAGCTAACTACCAGGCACTAAGGAAACCACAAAAATGGGACAACTTTCAAAATGTATTACTTGTATTTCACTATCTTCCATTACCTGATATAATCTGATTTAAAAATAGGAGAAAGTTATGATGCCATTTGCAAAAACTAAAACCATTTCCCCTAGAAGAGGAACAAGACAGGAATGTCTGCTTTCACCACCCTTGTTCAACTAATATTGAAAGTCCTAGCCACAGCAATCAGACAAGAAGAAATAAAAGGCATCCAAACTGGGAAGGAGGAAGTAAAACTCTCATTATTTGCAGATGACATGATATCGTACATAGAAAACCCTAAAGATTCCACCAAAAAACTACTAGATTTAATAAATGGATTTGGCAATGTAGCAAGATACTTAACCAAGGAGGTAAAAGACTTGTATTCGGAAAACTACAGGACATTGAAAAAAGAGATAGAGGAAGACATAAACAGATGGAAGAATATACCGTGTTCATGGATTGGTAGAATCAACATAATTAAAATGTCCATAGTACCCAAGGCAATCTACAGAATCCATGCATTCCCTATTAACACACCAACAGCATATTTCACAGATCTAGAACAAATACTCCGAAAATTTATATAGAATCAAAAAAGATCCCAAATACCTGTAAAAATCTTGAGAAAGAAAAACAAAGTTGGAGGAATCACAATACCAGAATATCAAGTTACACTACAAAGCCACTGTAATCAAAACAGCCTGGTACTGGCACAAGAACAGGCATATAGACCAATGGAACAGAACTGAGACCCCTGAAATCAACCCAAGCTATTACACTCAATTAATATTTGACAAAGGAGGCAAGAGCATACAATGGAGTCAAGACAGTCTCTTCAATAAATGCTGTAAGGAATATTGGACAGATACATGCAAAAAAAATGAAACTAGACCACCAACTTACACCATACACAAGAATAAACTCAAAATGGATAAAAGACTTAAATGCAAGATGTGAAACCATAAAAATCCTAGAAGAAACCATAGCCAGCAAAATCTCAGGCTTCTCTCGTAGCAATATGTTTACGGACACAGCTCCTAGGGCAAAGGAAACTAAGGACAATAAACAAATGGGACCACAGCAAAATAAAAAGCTTCTGCACAGCAAAAGAAACCATCAACAAAACAAAAAGGGAGCCCACTGTATGGGAGAACATATTTGGCAATGATACAACTGATAAAGGGTTAATATCCAAAATGTACAAGAAACTCATACAACTTAACAAAAGGAAGAAAAACAATACAATTAAAAAATGGGCAAAAGCTCTAAATAGACATTTCTCCAAAGTGGACATACAGGTGACCAAGAGACATATGAAACAATGCTCAAAGTCACTGATCATCAAGAGAGATGCAAATTGAAACGATAATGAGGTATCACCTCACAACTGTCAGAATGGCTACCATCAACAAATGACAAGTGCTGGCGAGGATGTAGGGAACCCTAGTACACTGATGGTGGGAATGTAAACTGGTATATTATGGAAAACAGTATGGAGTTTCCTCAAAAAATTAAATTGCCCTAGCTGGTTTGGCTCAGTGGATAGAGCGTCGGTCTGTGGACTGAAGGGTCCCGGGTTCGATTCTGCTCAAGGGCACATGCCCGGGTTTCAGGCTCAATCCCTAGTAGGGGGCGTGCAGGAGGCAGCCGATACATGATTCTCTCTCATCATTGAAGTTTCTACCTCTCTCTCCCTCTCCCTTCCTCTCTGAAATCAATAAAATATACTAAAAAAACACACTGTGGTACATGTATACCATGGAATACTATGCAGCAGTGAAAAAGAAGAATCTCTTACCTTTGAGGCAGCATGGAGGGACCTAGAGAGTATTATGCTAAGTGAAATAAGTCACTCAGAGAAAAAACAATTATCACATGATCTCACTCATATGTGGAATCTAATTAACAAAATCAATTGATTAACTGAGTGGATCCAGAGATATAGAAGCATGGAACAGAGGGCGGACTCTCCGAGGGAAGACGGGGGAGGCTGGGTGTGAGGTAGGTAATCAACCAAAGACCTTGTATGCATAGATGCATAACTCATGGACACAGACAATAGGGTGGTGAAGGCCGGGGGTAGGGGGCAGAGGCAGGCTGGAGCGGGTCAATGGGGGGAGAAAGGGGACATCTGTAATACTTTCAATAATAAAGATTAAAAAAAAAAAAGCTATGGTACCATTAGATGAATCTGCTGGCAGGTCTACAGCAAACTCAGTCTCCCTAAGTTTTCCTTTACCAATAGGGAGAGTTTGCCTGTTTTTTGGTTTTTTCTCTCTTGTTAAATATACAGAAGAGATGAGAAAGCATTATTAAATAGTAAGTATGTACCTCGCTGCAAGATTAAATACTTGTTAACAGTTTGCCATATCTGCTTCAGATCTTTTGTTTTTAATAAAATTTAGCATTACAGACACAGAGAAAGCCCCAATCTTTTCCCACCCTTATCTCCCACAGGTATTCCTAGATTTGTGTCTTTTTTATAGAGACATACAACATATGGATTAAAACCAGCAAAACCTGCTATTTTATGTTGTAAATTATTTAAAAATATACTATACCATCCTTTTGCAATTTTGATTGTACTCAACATACTTTCACGTGCAAATAAATAGGTATTAGGTATATTCATGTTGTGCTACCATCACCCCATCCATCTCCAGCACTCTCTTCATCTTGTAAAACTGAAACTGTACACCCATTAAACAACACTCTCCAGTTGTAATTAGTTTTCATTTATTTATTTTTCAGCTATGAAATTTATTTAATTTCAGTAGAAGTGGTTTTTAATATGATCCTACTGGTTTTAAATTTGCTTTTCAGAATTGTTTTTTTCCCCCAATTACAGTTGACACTCAGTATTTTATATTAGCTTCAGGTGTACAGCATAGTAATTAGACATTTATATGATTTACAAAGTGGCGCCCCAATAAGTCTAGTTAGTACACACCTGGCACCATACACAGTTATGTAATTAGTTTTTAATGTTATTGAACTATACTCATAAAATGTAGTCTGTTATAAAAAAAAAAAACACCACCACTCATATCGAGATAACTGAGAGCTGATTTCAATAATCAGTTCCCAGAGAAATAAAAGGAGTTTTACCAAAATGACTCCATCAAATTCGAACTGACGCCACTGAGGTTGGAGCAGGGAAACCAGCTCTCGGCAACAGCAGCTCTCCAGGGCGCGGTGCGGCCGAGCTCCTGCTGGGCCCACTCTGGACAGGGAGGAGCTGCAGGGACGGAGCAGAGAGGGAAGGAAAAGAGGCATCAGAACCAAAGCGGACATCTCCGTTCTTGCGCCTGCCAAGGACTGACCACCGTCTTACCCAGGACACACAAAGCGCAGCATTAGCGACCTCCTTCATCTGCACCCACTCCCACCGGCCTGTGTCTATGAAAGCTGCTGCTCTGACAACACACAAGCGCACACTTCCTCGCTGCGCCCCAAACACAGCAAGTGCACCCTGCAGGCCTGTGCTCAGTGGCTTTCCAACCAGGCCTGCTTAAAATGGCACCCCTTACCCCGTAACTGCCCCATTCCCCTTTTCCTATTTATTATTAGCATTTATCGCTTTCAAATATCCTATATAATTCCCTTAGTTTATTGTCCTGTCTTCTGACTGAATGGTAAACTCCGTGAGAATGAGAGCTTTGTCTACTCTGTTCACTGCTGTGTTATTCCCAATACATAGAACAGCACCTGACATGCAGCAGGCACTCGCTAAATCTGTTGAATAAATGAACAAATGGAAGAAATACCAAGGTAATTGCATTTTCATCTACCTAGCATAAGTGACAATGCCATGAGCTGGAAGGCAGACAGGATCCTGACAGGTTCACGTGCAGTCTTTAGTAAATATGTTAAAACCAGGTTTCATCTTATTCTCTAATTTCGAAGCGGTTCCACAGAGCCTGTGGCCTCCTCTGACCGCTTCAGGATTCTATCGATAATGACAATTTAAATTGCCTGAAGTACTAGTTTGCTTTCACCTGTTTTATAACAGATATTGGGGTTTTACTGAGAGCAGATGGGGGGCAGGGGGGGAAGTCCTGAAGCCACTGCCCTGGAGTGTCAGCTGCTGGTTGCAAACTTACCGGAGGTAGTAGGGTCTCCCAGTAAACCAGAGGTCGGACTCAATATGACACCCATAACATCGGAGCAAAGGGATGCGGTGTCCAGAGGGTTCTCGGCCACAGCTGTTTGGAGAAAATGCCTTTGAAATGTAGCCTCCTCGGTGCGGAACACGGTGAGAACCGTAGTGTTGGTAGAGAGCGGGGAAATAACGCCTGTGACGGGGGGCCAGCCGTCACCGGGGTCCACGCTGGCGACCTACAGGAGAAGTTCCAGCTGGTTGAGAACATCGCTGACGTGCGTAAAGGAGAACGCAGCAGTGAAAGGCAATGACAGTTTCCCCAGATGCTTATTAATATAAAAACCTATGGAAGACACAGGCTTGGTGGACATTAGTGCAAGAATTGAACTTACTGATTATGTAATCCTAAATCCTCGATTTACAACTAAGAAAAGGCTAAATATACTAGGAATAATTATTGAGCATGTATTTTATTTTAATTTTATTTTCTTGATTTCAGAGAGGAAGGGAGTGGGGGAGAGAGATAAAAACATCAGTGATGAGAGAGAATCATTGATCGGCTGCCTCCTGAACGCCCCCTACTGGGGATCGAGCCGGCAACCTAGGCATGTGGCCTGACCAAAAATTGAGCCGTGACCTCCTGGTTAACAGGTCCACACTCAACCACTGAGCCATTCCAGCCAGGCCTATTGAGCATGTATTATGTACTTATTATAATCCACTGAATCCTCCCAACCACTCTGATAAAGTTTAATTTATAAATTAGGCACAGTAATAGATTAACAGCAATAACTAACAATAAAATAGAACACTTACAACAACATACTGCAATAAAAGTTATGTGAATGCTCTCTCTCTATATCAGAATACCTCACTATACTGTCCTCACCTGTTCACTTGAAGGAAGCACTTTTTGGCTTCTCTTTGGCATTTCTGATTTGTCGCCATCACTAGCCTTACACTTTGGGACCATTATTAAAATCAGGGTCACTAAACTACTGAATACTAAACTAATGGGTGGGGCTGTACACAGCATGGAGACGCTGGACAGGGGATGATTCGAGTCCCAGGCAGGACTTCTAGAGAGTTCATCACGTTACTCAGAACAGCACACAATTTAAAACGTATGAACTGTTGCCCTAGCCGGTTTGGCTCAGTGGATAGAGTGTCAGCCTGTGAACTGAAGAGTCCTGGGTTCGATTCCAGTCAAGGGCACATGCCTGGGTTGCGGGCTCGATCCCTAATAGGGGGTGTGCAGGAGGCAGCCGATCAATGATTCTCTCTCATCATTGATGTTTCTATCTCTCTCTGCCTTTCCCTTCCTCTCTGAAATCAATGATATATTAAAGCAAAAGAAAAAACTGTATGAACTGTTTATTTCTGGAATTTTCCATTTAATATTTCAGACTGCATTTGACCGTGGAAAGTGAAGCCATGGATAAGGGGTGCTACTGTCCCATCACTTCACCACCCTAATACAGTCACTGCATTTGGCCCACGCCCCTTTTTCTTATGTGTCTAAAATTTAGCTTAAGGGGATTCCAGGTACATGCAATGTTATAAACCGTTTCTTCACTGATGAGCACTGTTGTGATCTACAATGTAGACAATATTAATATCATTTACAAAAGCATCACCTGTTTTGCTGAGATGATATTATGAGGACAACTCTGGGTGTTTCACAAACACACTTATTCCCTTTTACCAATGATTTAGACCAGCGGTCACCAACCTTTTGGATCTTACGGACCACCGGTTGGCGACCGCTGCTCCAAAGGTTTCCTTAAACCAGCGGTTGCCAACCTCTCGGACCTCACCGACCTCCAGTGGTCCGAGGGCCACCGCTGGTGACTGCTGTATTAGACAAGGATGACCTAGGGTGCGGCAGAGACCTACCAGATGTAACTCTTCGGCAGTCAGCCTGTGGACCAGCTGCTGGAACAACGTCCTGTGGGCTGACTTATTCTCCTCTGGACTCTGGAGCATCCAGCTATCAGTGCCCAAAGTGCCACTCGTGGGGAGAGACCACTGGGTGGCCGTGCCTTTCAGGAAAATTCTGACTGGTTTCTGAAAATGTCTCTGGTGCATGGTCAAGGGCTCTAGGATGACTGTCCATGCTTCCTGAGTCTCTGCGCCTGTTAGAAATGAACATTAAAATCGGAATGTAAGAAACAGTTACTAAAAGTAGACTTAATAGGAAGTATTTTACTTATTTTTTAATCCTTACCCAAGGATATTTTTCTATTGGTTTTTAGAGAGAGTGGAAGACAGAGTGAAAGACACAGAAACACAGATGTGAGAAAGACATCGATTGGTTGTCTCCCGCACGCTCTCCGACCAAGGCCGGAAGCCTGCAACCGAGGTGTGTGCCCTTGACTGAAATCAAACCTGGGACCCTCAGTCCACAGGCTGACACTCTATCCACTGAGTCAAACCAGCTAGAACAAGACATCACTTCTTAAATCCATAACATACAGTACACAACATATCTTATGAGGAGATTAAATTCTAAAGATGAAACTGCTTAAACCAAGCTACTCTTGAAATTTCCTTAGCCCTAGCTGGTTTGGCTCAATGGATAGAGTGTTAGCCTGCGGACTGAAGGGTCCCGGGTTTGATTCCAGTCAAAGGCATATGCCCAGGTTGTGGGCTTGATCTCCAGTAAGAGGCATGCAAGAGGCAGCTGATCAATGATTCTCTCTCATTATTGATTTTTTTTTCTCTCTCTCTCTTTCTCGCCATTCCTCTCTGAAATCAATAAAAATATATTTTTTAAAAATTTCCTAAACTGCCGTAGCCTGTTTGGCTCAGTGGATAGAGCGTCGGCCTGCGGACTGAAAGGTCCCAGGTTCAATTCCGGTCAAGGACATGTACCCTGGTTGCGGGCACATCCCCAGTAGGAGGTGTGCAGGAGGCAGCTGATCGATGTTTCTAACTCTCTATCTCTTTCCCTTTCTCTCTGTAAAAAATCAATAAAATATATATTTTTTAAAAAATTTCTTAACCTGCAAATAATGTCTAATGTAGTTTTATGTATACATCTCTATATAGTATTACTTCTGTGTGAATGATTCAGAAATGACTCACTATATAGTGAATAATACGGCAAAGGAAAGTTAGGAAGATTCCACATGCTGGCTCTTCCTGATAACCACTTTCAGCTCCCTTTGACTAACTTGTTATCAATCATAGTCTCACTGTGGTCTCCCACTTCATCAATCTCTTCCAGGAGTCAATGAAACCCCACCACCCATTTGCTTGGGCACCTGGGCAATAGTATTTTCTTTGCACACAGCTGAGAAACTTTGAAGTCACTCGCTCGCCTTCTTACACAACACTGGCAGGTGTACCACACCTGAGTTCCATCCTTCCCTGTGGCATCTGACTTGGCTCAGACATACTTTATTTCTTTATTTTTTTTAAGATATTTTTTATTGATTTTTTACAGAGAGGAAGGGAGAGAGATAGAGAGTTAGAAACATCGATGAGAGAGAAACATCGATCAGCTGCCTCCTACATATCTCCTACTGGGGATGTGCCCGCAACCCAGGTACATGCCCTTGACCGGAATCGAACCTGGGACCTTTCAGTCCGCAGGCCAACGCTCTATCCACTGAGCCAAACCGGTTTCGGCATATACTTTAATTACAAACACTGAGTGCCTGGGCTGTGGAAATTCTAGAGTATTTGAAAGCACAGGCCTGCCTTAAAGAAATGAATATAACTGACACCACGGTTCCCCCTCCCCCAAACATTATGTGCTTACCTTCAGCAGGGAGAAATAACGTTCCTTCCGTCCGTGGAAATGAGGCTTCATACTCAGGAGAATTATAGAGCACACAGTTTAAGATGGAGTCTGTTGGCAGAGCTGACACCCACGAGGAGAGGTGGGGCTCACGTGAGAACAGGGTCTCCCCAGCTTTCGTACCATCCGGGCTCAAAGTCTCCAACGGCAAGACGGTGCCCCCGAGGTGCTGGAGCAGTTCACATACTGTCCAGTATCCAAGGTGGTCTGGGGACTCCCACAGCTAAAATGGAATGACAAAGAACCTCAAGTTATTCTAAAGGAGGCATTCAGAAATAAATCTAAGGGAAATCAGGAGGAAGGAAAGGTGATTTCTACAATAAATGATCAAATGGCACAATAATGTATTTCTTGGACCCAACACAGAAAATGGCCAGCATCCTATTACCATACAGTCCAAGAATGTAATCCTATATAATAAAAGCCTAGTATGCAAATTGACTGAATGGTGGAACGACCAGTGGGCTGGGGCAGGGCCAGCAAGCGGGCAGCGCCAGGCCAGCCAAGGATGGTGCCAGCAGGCAGAGAGAGGGGATGGTGGCAGACGGGTGATCGGGGGCGGGGCCTGCCAGTCGCCTCCCTCAGAAGGAGGCCAGACTGTGCTTAGGCCCACTCAGCAGACATCCCCCGAGGGCTCCTGGACTGCGGGAGGGCACAGGCCAGGCTGAGGGTGCCCCTCCCCCTCCCAGTGCAAGAATTTTCGTGCACCGGGCCTCTAGTTACTATATAATACGCCTTCAAGATAGTGTCCATTTAGTGAAAAGACAACTTCAATTCTGTTTCCTGTCAAACAGAAGTGGAGCAAATCACTGGGGATACATCATAAAATGTTAAGAGTCAGAAGGAACACAAAACCATGATACCTTAATACATAATTCTGTCCCACACAACAATGGCCAGGTATCACGGGAATGAGGCAGGTGAACCTCCTGGAGGGTGATCACACAGCCCCATAGCACTGTGTGGGGACCAAATAGGTCTTTTAATTCTACCTTCACCAAATCCCTCATCACCCTTTCGCCTGGACTCTACCGTAGCCTATAAAGCCTGTGCCCTGCTTCTAATCTCCTCTCCCTGTTGCTCTAAGAAGTAATCTTCTGAGCACACATCGGGAGCCTGCTACTTCTCTAAAAACTTCTTCCCACAGCCTCCATAATAAAGTAACTCCAGCACAGCCATAAAGCCCTAGCCAGGTAGCTCAGTTGGCTAGCCCAGCGGTCACCAACCAGTGGTCCGTGAGGTCTGAAAGGTTGGTGACCGCTGGGCTAGAGCATTGTCCCCACACCCCAAGGTTTCGGGTTCCATTCCCCATCAGGGCACATACAAGAAGCAACCAATGAATGCATCAATAAGTGAAACAAATCGATACTTCTCTCTCTCTCTCAAATTAATTTTTTTATTTTTTATTTTTATTTTTTTAAAATATATTTTATTGATTTTTTACAGAGAGGAAGGGAGAGAGATAGAGAGTTAGAAACATCGATGAGAGAGAAACATCGACCAGCCGCCTCCTGCACATCCCCCACTGGGGATGTGCCCGCAACCCAGGCACATGCCCCTGACCAGAATCGAACCCGGGACCCTTCAGTCCGCAGGCCGACGCTCTATCCACTGAGCCAAACCGGCTTTGGCATTAATTTTTTTTTTGAAAGAAAGGCCCTTGCCCTATCTGGTTTGGCTCAGTGGATAGAGCGTCGGCCTGCGGACTGAAGGGTCCCAGGTTCGATTCCGGCCAAGGTGCCTGGCGATGAGCAAAACTGGCAAAGCAAGGACCTTGCCCCCCAGGGTAATCTTTCCTCCCCTGGCATGTCGCTGGTCAGGCAGCTTGACCCTTTGACCTTTCATATGGCTAGTTGGATGCCCCCTGACCTTCTCCCACCCTGGCATGTCGCTGGTCAGGCAGTTTGACCCCTTGACCTTTCATATGGCTAGTTGGATGCCCCCTAACCTTTCCTCCCCTGGCATGTCAGGCCTGGGGTAGAACCCTTGGAGGGGGAACAAGGGCCTCCCACCACCACTGCCTTAGACACTAACCCTTAGGGCTAACATCTAGGCCAGCGGTTCTCAACCTGTGGGTCACGACCTCTTTGGCGGTCCAACGACCCTTTCCCAGGGGTCCCCTAAGACCATCCTGCATATCAGATATTTACATGACGATTCATCACAGTAGCAACATGACAGTGATGAAGTAGCCACGAAAATAATTTTATGGTTGGGGGTCACCACAACACGAAGAACTGTATTTAAAGGGCCAGAAGGCTGAGAACCACTGATCTAGGCCTCAGTAGCATTTCAGCTCCAGGCCCAGAAAAGCAGCCAAACCAGACAAGCGACGCCGTGGCTGGCCTCAGGACCAGCTGCACTGAATAATGACCCCTGGCGCCCACCAATAAGAGGAGACCAGGACCCTGAAAGGACGCACCTGGAAACGCAGCCGCATCTTCTACGGAGACCCTCCCCCTGGGACCGCCCCTAAAATCGCCCCCTTGAAATTGAAAGCACTGAGGACAGAGGACCTGACATGCTCTCCCCCAGACGGGACACCTGTACCCTTCTCCGCTCACTTCTTCCACCTCTGTGACTTTCTAAATAAACCCGAGTCTTGGCTCTGAATTCTATTTTTCCCTTTTTTTTTTTCTTTCTTAAACATATTTTTATTGACTTCAGAGAGGAAGGGAGGGGGAGCGAGAAACTCAATGATGAGAATCACTGATCGCCTGCCTCCTGCACGCCCCCTACTGGGGATCGAGCCCACAACCCGAGCATGTGCCCTGACCCGGAATTGAACCGTGACCTCCTGGTTCACAGGTCGATGTTCAACCACTGAGCCACACCGGCCGGGCTGAATTTTTCTTAGCAGAACTCAAGTACCTACTGAGTTTGCTGAGCCGGGGTCAGGTCCGACTCCGAGGGTGCAACACCTGGTGCGGGTCTGGGGTGCCCACACTTGGACTTGGCCGGTCCCGGGGCCCTGCCTAGTATATGGTGTAGGCTGCCCAGTCTGGTGAACCCCGCGGGCATGGCGCCCTAAGTCTGAGCTCCCGACCCTCTCACCTTGGACCGCTCGGTGGTGTCCACCCAGTACAAGGTGACCTTCCGGGTGACCATGACTTCCTGGACCCTCCTGGGCAGCAACTTCTCCATCACCTGCTTCGGGGTGGGCGGCGGGCCCTGGGCCTGGGCCTCGCAGCCGGACACGAACTGCACCAGCTCCCTCTGCGAGCGCGGGCAGGGGCCCAGCAGGAAGACGGCGTTCCCGAAGCCCCCGCGCGCCGCGCCGGCCTCCGCGGCCTCGCTCTCCGCGTCCAGCAGCCGCCTCCCGCGGCGGCGCAGCGCCGGCTTGGCGGGCGACGTGATCTCGGGCCGGTCCCACTGGTAGTCGAGCAGCGTCTCCATCAGGGCGCCGTGCGTGTGCGCCGCCCGGGGCGCCGGGCCGGGCAGGTGGGCGCCGGCCGCGCCGTCCCCGAGCCGGGCCTCCAGCTCCTCCTCGAAGTCCTCCCAGGAGCGGGCGTCCAGCTCGCGGAAGTCGGACACGCGGGACGGCCGGCCCCGCGCCCCCTGAGAGTCGAAGAACCGGAAGGCCCAGCGGACCCTCGCCAGGCCGAACCGGCAGCTGAGGTAGAGGAGCAGGCGCAGGGCGGCCCGCCGGACCGGGCTCCGGCCAGCGGCGCCGCCCGCCGTGTCCAGCAGCAGCATGACGTTGTGACAACAGGCCATGGCCGCCGCCGCCGCCGGGGGGGGCTCAGGCTCCCCGAGACCCCGCTTCAGGGAACCAGCGCCATTCACGCTCCCGGGGACCCTGCTCAAAAGGCTCCCGCGCTCCCCAGGAAACACCGCTATTGGCGGAGCCAGCTCCCAATCGCAGCTCTTATTGGTCCCTGGCCTTACGTAATTTACGTAAGTGCCCGCCCTCCTCGGCGCTGATTGGAAGGGCGTTGGGGAATTCCTCTGCTCGATTGGTGGAGGGCGTGCCTGTGGGCGGGGCCCTGTGGTCCGGAGAAGAACTTAACGCTGATTGGCCAGGGGCTTCGTTTTAAAATTTAAAGAGGTGGTGCTAGGACGGCGTCTTGTAAAGTTCCCTCCTGGGAAGGAGGTGTGCGTTCGGGCGATTGTGCGCAGGTGCGCGGCGGCCGGCCCGACCGGAATCCGTCTAGGTTGAAGCCACCCTGGGCTTTCTATGGGGTAGAATCAAAATGCGAGGACTTTAATTTTCTGTATTTTAAGTAAAGTTATGAAAATAGAAAAGTTCGCTCCCTTTGGCCAAGTTAACTTAGAGCTGAGTTTCTTTGAATGAGGCAATCAGATCCATAGAGTGGCTTTAACTTGAGAAAAACTGGAAACAACTCGAATGGGAATGGCACCCCTAGGAGAAAGAACGTCGTGGGTAGCTTTTTAAAATAATGTTTTTTATAATGTTACATTTAAAAAAAAAAGAAAAAGACTGTATGTAACAGCACATGCAGTGAGATCTCCGGATTTTGTGTCCATTTGTATATTTCTAAACTGCTACGTTAGTCTGTGCACGAAACTTGTCTGCTATTGTCTCTGGGTGATAAGATGATGATGATGATTTTTAAAAAATTTTGATTTTACACTTTCTGAATTTCCTAAGTTTTCTACAATTCTGTATTTCTATATTACATTTACAGTGTGTGTGTGGGGGGGGGGGGGCGAATAGCCTTAATGAATAAAAAGAATCATCTTGCTGCAAAGTGAAGACTCCTCAACCTCCCAGCCTCCTTACAGACTTGTCGGGGGGGTTCGTCGCTTCCCTTAGTGGGGAGAGCAGGCATAAGTGCATCCATTCCATTCTGTTTGCATTGTTTGTGTGATAACTTAGCACGTTGTGCGGGACTCAAGCCACCTCTTTAAGAGTTTTGCTTTATTTTCTAAATCGTGAGTTCCGAGAAGGCAAGAACGGTGCTTTATCTGTCGCTGTGTCCTTCCTGCCTAGCAGCGTAGCCATAAATTATTTTTTTAAAATCGAATTGTCTTATGTTATCCAGCATCTCTTCCCCAGAAGGATTTCAGGACTTGGTGCAGGTACAGGTGAATCACCACCAGGGGGCAGTAGCAGCCACTGCACTGAAGGGCTCCGATGCCAACCTGTCCCACTCACGAAACCTCCCCCCCACCCCATGTCCTTAGTTTGGGTGAGAAAAGCAGACGTCTGGGAACTTATTATAGTTGGGCCTCCCATGGAGGCCAATGTCCTTGGGGTGGCTGACAAGGCTGCACCTGGAGCAAAGGGTCCCATTCTTTTTTTAAATATATTTTGTATTGCTTTCAGAGAGGAAGGGAGAGGGAGAGAGAGATAGCAACATCAATGATGAGAAAGAATCATTGATTGGCTGCCTCCTGCAGGGCCCCTGCTGGGGACTAAGCCCCAAACCCCACCATGTGCCCTGATGGGGAATCGAACCTGGGACGCTTCAGACCACAGGCCAACGCTTTATCCACTGAGCCAAACTGGCTAGGGCCCATTCTTTTGGAGAAGGATGCTTCCCTCTCTCCCCAATAAAAAAAAAAAAAAGGAAGATACATATTTCCCGCACTAGTGGGACAGTCATGATTCCACGCACGCTTCATAGCAATTCTGCAGGGCAGGCATTATATCCGCCCCTTTACAGATGAGGAAACTGAGGCTCAGAGGGCCCCTCAGAGATAGGAAGAGGGAGCCCTAAGTTCTGCACTGCTTCTCGAAAGAGAAGTGAGGACAGCCCCCTCCCCGGGATGGAGCAGACAACCTCCTTGGAGAATGGAGAGCCAGGCCAGCCCAGCCCACATCCAGCAGGCCTCTGGCCCTGAGTATGCCCCTCATCTTTCTTTTTTTTAAAAAAAAAATATTTTTTTATTGATTTCAGAGAGGAAGGGAGAGGGAAAGAGAGATGGAAACATCGATGATGATGCCCGCCAGCCGGCGTGGCTCAGTGGTTGAGCAGGGACCTATGAACCAGGAGATCAGGGTTTGATACCCGCTCAGGGCACATGCCCGGGTTGCGGGCTCGAAACCCAGTGGGGGGCATACAGGAGGCAGCCAATCAATGATTCTCTCTCATCACTGATGTTTCTATCTCTTTCTCACTCTCCCTTCCTCTCTGAAATCAATAAAAATATAAATAAGTAAATAAAAAAGAAAGAAACATCACCCTGGCTGGTGTGGCTCAGTGGATAGAGTGTCAGTCTGCAGACTGAAGGGTCCCAGGCTCGAGTCCTGTTAAGGGCACATGCCTGGGTTGCAGGCTGGATCCCCAGTAGGAGGCTTACAGGAGGCAGCCAATCAATGATTCTCTCTCATCATTGATGTTTCTTTCTCTCCCTCTCCCTTCATCTCTGCAATCAATAAAAATATATTAAAAATCAAAAAAAAAGAAACATCCATTATGAGAATCACTGATTGGCTGCCTCCTGCATGCCTCCCACTGGGGTTTGAGCCCATGACCTTCTGGTTCATAGGTTTGAGCCCATGACCTTCTGGTTCATAGGTTAGTGCTCAACCACTGAGCCACACCAGCCGGGCACCCCTCTTCTTTCTTTAATGGGGTGATAACCCACTCTGCTTAGGGCCAGGACCAGCTCCATCCCTTGCAGGGCCCAGGGCAAAGGGAAAACATGGGACCCCTTGTTTAAAAAAAATGTTAAATGCCAGCAGAGCATCGACCCTAATAGAGCGATGAGAGAAATAATGAATAATGACATCACAATAGCTCCCCTTTGGGGGCACTTAGACTCTGCATTAGACTCTGTCTCTTTAAATATTTCTTTCCATCTTCCTGGGGTTGTTTGTCCCCCTGTGTGTTTTCATCTCCACAATGAGGAGGCTGGACTAGACCAGTCGTTCTTAACCCTGGTTACACATTAGAGGCATCGGGAGACTTTAAATAACACCCAAAGCTGGCCCCACCCCCAAGGATCTAACAGAACTGGATGGGGGAGAGGGGAGCAGTTGGGCACATGAGTCCACTCCCTCCAGATCTAGGACTCTGGCTTCAGTTTGAGGGGGACGATGACAATGAAGATGTCCTTCCCCTCCTTAAAGATATTTTTATCTATTTCAGAGAAGAAGGGAGAGGGAGAGAGATAGAAACATCCATGATGAGAGAGAATCCTGGATCAGCCGCCTCCTGCATGCCCCGCACTGGGGAGCCCACAGCCGGAGTCCAAGCCCCTGGGGGAAGCTATGCATGTGGGGCAGGGTTTCTGGGCACAAAGAGACAAGAGTGGCTTCTCCGCCCACCTGGGGACTCCCCGCTCGCCTGGCTTCCTTGATGGAAACACAGCCACAGAGAAGCAAGCAGAAAGGGAGAGAATGTTTACCACACACTGTCCGGGGGTCTCGCATGGCAGCAAAAGCGTCCAGACTTAATCTTCCCCAAACCCTTCTGGGTCTTTTGGTTTTTTAAATCCCCATTTTTTTAAAAAAAAAATATTGTATTGATTTTCTACAGAGAGGAAGGGAGAGGGATAGAGAGCTAGAAACATGGATGCAAGAGAAACATCGATCAGCTGCCTCCTGCACACCCCGCACTGGGGACGTGCCCGCAACCAAGGTACATGCCCTTGACCGGAATCGAACCTGGGACCCTTCAGTCCGCAGGCCAACGGTCTATCCACTGAGCCAGACCGGTTAGGGCAGAAATCCCCATTTTTACAGCTCAGAGAGGTTAAGTTGCTAGACATCCCTCTGCTTACTGGAGGGGCAGGGCTAGGTTCAGAGATAGAGACCAAACTGGTTTGGCTCAGTGGATAGAGTGTTGGCCTGCAGACTGAAGGGTCCTGGGTTCGATTCCAGTCAAGGGCACATGCCCAGGTTGTGGGCTCGATCCCCAATAAGGGGCGTTCAGGAGGCAGCCGATCAATGATTCTCTCTTATCATTGATGTTTCTATCTCTCCCTTCCTCTCTGAAATAAATAAAAATATATATTTTTAAAAACATTTTAAAAAAAATGTAGGGAGGCCCTAGCCGGTTTGGCTCCTTGAATAAGAGCATCGGCCTGCAGACTGAAGGGTCTTGGGTTCGAGTCCCATCAAGAAGAGCACATGCCCAGATTTGTGGGCTTGATCCCCAGTAGGGGGCGTGCAGGAGGCAGCTGATCAATGATTCTCTCTTATCATTGATTTTTCTATTTCTCTTTCCCTCTCCTTTCCTCTCTGACATCAATAACAATATTAAAAAAAAAAAAAAAAAAGGAGCTATGACTCTTCCAAGCTTTAAAAGAAAAAAATGTAGGGAGAAAGCTGGGCGGTGCTTCCTTCCCCCCCACCCCCCTCACCTCCCACCACCCCCCTCATCTGTGACCCTGTTAGGCTGAGGCCTAGGAGCCTACTCCACTCCACGCCCACCAACAGGGCTCCCCGTGTCTGAGGCCAGAACAGTGGTCGGCAGACTGAGGCTCACGAGCCACATGCGGCTCTTTGGCCCCTTGGGTGTGGCTCTTCCACAAAATACCGACTTCTGCGCATGGGCCACGAAGTTTCAATCGCACTGTACAGGCGCGCCCACACGTGGTATTTTGTGGAAGAGCCACGCTCAAGGGGCCAAAGAGCCGCATGTGGCTCGCGAGCCACAGTTTGCCGACCACTGGGCCACAGCAACCCCAGAGGCAGCAGAACTGTCCTCCCTTTTCTGCCTGGGAGAGCCGAGCTGTGGCTGCAGCCAGCGAGGCGTGGCCCAGACCTGCCTTATCAGGACGACACAGAGCCCAGAAACCCCTCACCTGGGCCCTGGGGACATGGCCTGGAACACTGGGTCCATTCACTGACGTGGGAACCCAAGGACAAAAGGAAAGTCCCCCGGGGAGGCAGCCCAGGCTCCTTGAGGAAGCCGGGGAGGAGCTGGAGCAAAGGCAGACGGGGGCCCGGCCGGCCACTGAGCAGGGCAGAGAGCAAACACGGTAACATCCGGAGATTTCATGAAAAGGAACCCTGAGTTCTGGCTTGTCTGGAACCCTCAGAGGGTCCGGCCGGCCCCTGGGACCGTGTTTCCAAACGGAAACATCAGGTTCCGTGCAGCGGCTGCTCCGGCTGCTCCGGCTGTCCGTCCGTCCGTCCGTCCGTCCGTCCGTTGTCTCCTGTGCGCCCTTCCATCCGCTCACTTCAGTCCCTAATTTACCTGCCTGGCCCTTGAAGGCATCTGCGTTTGCCGGAAACTCACGGAAGCCTTATTTGCATGAATCAGATCAGACAAATGAGAGCTGAACTACTGCCAAGCCAGCTCAGCGGATCTTCCCTCAAGCCCCGTGGAAACTTAAAATCTCCGATGATGAAAATTTCTTTCCGATGCTCCCAGAGTTCAGTGGCTAGGATCCCCTTGGCCCCAGGTCCCCATGATTTTTTTAAAAATATATATTTTTTATTGATTTCAGAGAGGGAGAGAGAGAGAGATAGAAACATCAATGATGAGCCCAGCTGGTGTGGTTCAGTGCTTGAACATCGACCTATGAACCAGGAGGTCACGGTTCGATTCTCGGTTGGGGCACATGCCTGGGTTGTGGGTTCGATCCCCAGTAGGGGGCATGCAGGAGGCAGCTGATCCATGATTCTCTCTCATCATGGATGTTTCTCTCTCTCTCTCCCTCTCCCTTCCTCTCTGAACTCAATAAAAATACATATTTTTTCAAAAGAAACATCCACGATGAGAGAGAATCATGGATCGGCTGCCTCCTGCATGCCCCCTACTGGGGATCGAGCCCACAACCCGGGCATGTGCCCTGACCGGGAATCGAACCGTGACCTCCTGGTTCACCCCATGATTCTTTGATCCTCAAGATTCCCAGAGACTAAGTGCTGTGGATACAGGCGAGGAAAGAGAGAGAGGAAACAGACAAGCCACACACACCCATAGGTAGACTCAGGATATTAAGAAAGAGCACACGGAGTTCTCCCAATCAATGAGCCAAATGACATATCGCAGCCTTGTCCAAACACGGCTCTCTGACTCACTCTCTGGATCACACTGAAGGGATAAAGCTGTGTGCGGCCTAGAGCCCCGCCGTCCGCCCAGAGCACAGGGCGAGAGGAAGAGGAAGGTGTCCATGCCCAGTGACTCCACGCGTTCCAGCTCACCTGGCCCAACCTTCTCCTGAGGCACCTGGCCACGCTCCTGCCTTCCTCTTGGACTTGAACCAGGAACTTGACTGTCCAGGTACATGTGAGCTCAGCAGCCAGCCATCCTGAAACTCAGGTGTCACCCCGTGGCTTAGAGGCAGAAAATAATAACTTAGTTACAGTCAATGAAGTTTAGATGGTGCTTCCCATGTGCTAAGCACTGTGCTAAGAATTACGCATAGAATGCCCGGCCGGCGTGGCTCAGTGGTTGAGCATCAACCTATGAACCGGGAGGTCACGGTTCGATTCCTGCTCAGGGCGCATGCCCCGGTTTCGGGCTCGATCCCTAGGGTGGGGCGTACAGGAGGCAGCTGATCAATGATTCTCTGTCATCATGGATGTTTCTATCTCTCCCTCTCCCTTCCTCTCTGAAATCAATAAAAATATGTTTAAAAAACATAATCTCTTGCCCTGACTGGTTTGGCTCAGTGGATAGAGCGTCGGCCTGCAGACTAAAGGGTCCCAGGTTCGATTCTGGTCAAGGGCATGTACCTGGGTTGCGGGCACATCCCCAGTGGTGGGTGTGCAGGGAGCAGCTGATCGATGTTTCTCTCTCATCGATGTTTCTAACTCTCTATCCCTGTCCCTTACTCTCTGTAAAAAATCAATAAAATATATTAAAAACAAAAAACAAAACAAAACATAATCTCTATTATATAAACTCCTTGGTTGTGATGCCGTCACGCCGTAACGACCAAAGACTGGTCACCAGGAGGCTTCGTACACAGCGAGGTGGGAGTGGGTGGGCGGGGACTTGACACTGTGTCCCGCAGGGCGCCGGGTCTGGGTCTCACGCGATTTCGTGTGCTGGGTCCCTAGTAATAAAATAAAATGTAGCCCTCGCTGGTGTGGCTCAGTGGATAGAGCGTCAGCCTGAGGACTGAAGGGTCCCAGGTTCGATTCTGGTCAAGGGCACATGCCCGGGTTGTGGGCTCAATTCCCAGTAGGGGGCGTGCAGGAGGCAAGCCAATCAGTCATTATCTCTCATCATTGATGTTCCTATCTCTCTCTCTGTCTCCCTTCCTCTCTGAAATCAATAAAAATATATTCTAAAAACATTAAAAATAGCCGAAACCGGTTTGGCTCAGTGGATAGAGCGTCGGCCTGCGGACTGAAAGGTCCCAGGTTCGATTCCGGTCGAGGGCATGTGCCTGGGTTGCGGGCACATCCCCGGTGGGAGATGTGCAGGAGGCAGCTGATCGATGTGTCTCTCTCATCGATGTTTCTAGCTCTCTATCTCTCTCCCTTCCTCTCTGTAAAAAATCAATAAAATATATTTTTAAAAAAAATTAAAAATAAAAGTACAAATGTGGCCTTTGGCCCAGCAGCATGGACTCATGGCAAAGGCAGACCCTCAGGCCCATCCCACACCTGCCACATCGGAATCTGCGTCTAATACCAGCCCCAGGGACGCGAACACATGAACACACGAACACACGCTAAAGTTTGAGAAACACCACAACAAATGACATGACTCGCCCTCCTGGCCGCAGGCATCTTGGGGAGGCAGCGGTGTCATTCTGGGGGGTCGGGCGGTGGGAGGGAGCCAGAGGCAGGCAGCACTATGATTTCACTTGGTCACCTCCTCTGTGAGCCCAGGACCCCTGCGGTGGGGAGGCCTGGGAAGGCGATATGTATTTGCTGGTCCTTGCCCCATGCCTTCCCCTTCCCTCCCCACCCCACCCTCCTCGCTCTACCCCCTTGGGTGGGTAGGCGGTTGGAAACAGGGCTGGCTGCTGTGCCCAGCGATAGTCTCAGCTGGCTGCCTCCCCTCCCCCGCAGATCTCCCTTATCTCGGGCATCGAATCTCTGCTGCCATGCCTCCCCCCACCCCCACCCCACCAAGGTCACCTCCAGGGCTGGCTCATTGCACAGCCCCCTTCTGCTCGGCCTGGACATGGGGGAGGGTTTTAAAGAGCCAGGTCCTTGCCTGGAGTCCTCCCCTTCCCACCCCAGGGAACCGAGTCAGGGGGAAGGGGAAGAGGAAGGGACCATGATGGGCCTGGGACCAGAAGAGGCGTGTTCAGTCCCAGGTTCTGAGCCTCATTCGCTGGGAACCTTGGGCCAGTAGCGCCCTCGTTCTGGGCCTCAGATTCCTCATCTGGAAAGAGGGGGGCTGGGCCAGACACTCCCCGAGATCCTTGCCTTCTAGGAGGGGGTGTTCTGGTTGGAGCGTCAGGTTTGTGACAGGGGTCTATGTAAGCATTTCTTTTTTCTTTTATTAGAAATACTGGCAGGCCCTGGCCAGCCTGACTCAGTGGATACAGCATTAGCCTGCGGACTGAAGGGTCCCAAGTTCGATTCCGGCCAAGGGCACATGCCTGGGTTGTGGGCTCGATCCCCAGTAGGGGGTGTGCAGGAGGCAGCCGATCCATGATTCTCTCTCATCATTGATGTTTCTCTCTCTCTCTCTCTCTCTCTCTCTCTCTCTCTCTCTCTCTCCCTCCCTTTCTCTCTGAAATCAATAAGAATATATATTTTAAAAAGCATCCAATAAATGCATCAGTAAGTGGAACAACAAATTTCTGTCTCTCACTCCCTTCCTTTCTCTCTAAAATCAATAAAAATATGTTTTAAAGCCCTGACCAGTTTGGCTCAGTGGATAGAGCGCCTGCCTGTGGACTGAAGGGTCCCAGGTTCGATTCCGGTCAAGGGCATGTACCTTGGTTGCAAGCACATCCCCAGTAGAGGGTGTGCAGGAGGCAGCTGATGGATGTTTCTCTCTCATGGATGTTTCTTTTTCTTTTTTTTTTTTTTTTCACTGCGGCAGCTGGAGGCTATCGAGGAATTGGGCCCCATGTCGAGCCTGTGCTCAGAGCTAATAAGCCTGTTGCTAAACTCAGCCCAAGGCCGAGCCATAAACAAACACCCTGGAACCACAACCCATCCATGGACTTTACTCTTTTCCTTGTAGTTTTCACCTCGCTCCTTTGGGCATGAGAACTAGGCAACCCCTGGTAACCGGGCCGGTCAGCCTTAAGTTGCAGGAGTTCCAATCCCAGGTCGCGTCGTCCGCCTTTGTGAGCCTCACTTTTCTTCATTCCCCCCAGAGCACGGCGGGCTTGCTGTCTGTGTCTGAGGCCATCGGTTCTTTCTTCTCTTTTTTTACCTGCTGCTCTGCACTGTTTGTTTGTGTATCTCTCCTGTTGGAAGTCTTACAGGTGTCCCCTCCCCCCCTCCCCTTCCCCCACCCCTATGGACCTCTTTGGCTCTTTTTTTTTTTTTTAATATTTTATTGATTTTTTACAGAGAGGAAGGGAGAGAGAGAGAGGGTCAGAAACATCGATTAGAGAGAAACATCGATCAGCCGCCTCCTGCACCCTCCCTACTGCGGATGTGCCCGCAACCCAGGTACATGCCCTTGACCGGAATCGAACCTGGGACCCTTCAGTCCACAGGCCGATGCTCTATCCACTGAGCCAAACCGGTTTCGGCCCTCTTTGGCTCTTCATTGCAGCCTGAGCCTCCTCTTCGGTGAACACCTTCACACAATTAATTCACAAACAACGACTAACAAAATAAATGATGCCATTGAGGCGGCCGCTTGGTATCGATGTGACTATAAAATAAATCCAATGGTAGCTCAATATTCGGGAATGAGAAATAATTACATGATTATACTAAATATAGGGGTTTTTAACACAGTATTTTTTTTAATATATTTTTTTATTGATTTTTTACAGAGAGGAGGGGAGAGGGATAGAGAGTTAGAAACATCGATGAGAGAGAATCATCGATCAGCTGCCTCCTGCACACCTCCTACTGGGTATGTGCCCGCAACCAAGGTACATGCCCTTGACCGGAATCGAACCTGGGACCTTTCAGTACGCAGGCCGACGCTCTATCCACTGAGCCAAACCGGTTAGGACCAGACCTGCCATTTCACAAGACCCCTGAAGTCTGCGGTGCTTATGACTCTTAGGAGAGGGCAGAGCTGGGAGGGAGAAGGAGCAAAGGGCACAGCTAGCCCAGGCCCCGGCATCCTAGCCCTGGCATCCTAGAAGCTTCTGCTGGGACCCGGCTACCAGGCCGGGAGAGACCGATTCCCTGTGGCCCACGGCCGGCCCGTGTCACAGCGCTGTGGTGGGGACAGCTCCGGGTCAGTGGCCAACACCCAGAGGGAAGCACCCGAAACCGGAGCTCTTCGGGGCTGGGCGGGACACGGGGCCCCTGATGGGTGGGGACCATACACACAGGCTCTGTTTGTGCATACACAGCCCCAGGCGGGGAGGGAGTCCAGTTACAGAGCGGCCAGTCCTGGGCACCCTGAACCCCCCGGGGAGGGTGGGACCCTCACGGCTGCTGGGTCCCCCGGCCCCTCACCAGGTGTGGAGGCTGCTGACGAGGACTCAGGTCCCTTCAGCCACATGGAGGCCCTCCTGGTGGGCAGGCGGGTGGCACTCAGCTGTCACGCTAGGGTGACCATCCGTCCCATTCGCCCAGGGCAGCCCTGTGTACACCTGCTGTCCTGGTGTAATTATTAATAATGCCCCCTCTCGCTCTGGTCTGGATGACACATTAAAGGGTCACCCTGGTGATAGCCCAAGTTTGATCCCCAGATCCAAAGGAAGGTGATTCTAAAGGGGACTGGTCCAGGAGTAGGGAGCTGGCACCTGGGGGCCTTAGGCAAGTTCTCTCTGGCCGCAGGTGCCTCGTCTCAATGGGAGAGGTTGGTCCGGCCGGCGTGGCTCAGTGATTGAGCACCAACCTATGAACCAGGAGGTCACGGTTCGAGTCCCAGTCAGGACACATGCCCGGGGTTGCAGGCTCGATCCCCAGTAGGGGGCGTGCAGGAGGCAGCCGATCGATGATTCTCTCTCATCGTTGATGTTTCTATCTTTCTCTTTCTCCCTTCCTCTCTGAAATCAATACAAATTTATTTTAAAAAATAAAACTTATAAAAAAAAGAGGTTGAACAGATGGGCCCTTCTAGTAGGGAGTTAATGAATGTGAGAGGTGGGTCCGTGGGGTGTCCATAGGTGGGGGAGGACATGGACCCTTCCCCGGTGGCTTTGACTCCATGGCCTCTGGGGACCCCACCTTCTGCTGGTTCTTCTTCCAGGGCCTGGTCTCTGTGCCCACAGCTCACGGGGGCCCTTGGCTTGTATCCCCGCCTGTCCCCGCCTGCCACCCTGCCTTCTCCATCCCAGAGAGACCCTCCTTTAACCCGCACTTCCTCACTGGCTGATGTTGGAGACACATAACTTCATACCCTGCAACTGTGTCACCACTTGTGACCCTGGGACAGCCAATCTCGCAGGATTAGGGAAATGTCATACAGTGCTTGGCTCCTCACAAGAACTCACTGAGGTATTACTGGGTCTTGTTTGTTTGCTTTTTAAAAAATATATTTTTATTGACTTCAGAGAGGAAGAGAGAGAGAGAGAGAGAGAAACATCAATGATGAGAGAGAATCATCCATCAGCCGCCTCTTGCACGCCCCCTACTGGGGATCAAGCCCACAACCTGGGCATGTGCCCTGACCAGGATCGAACCAGGACCTCCTGGTTCAGAGGTCGATGCCCAACCACTGAGCCACACCGGCCAGGCCCCAAGGTATTACTAAGCCACCTGGCTCCCATCTTCATGTGAATGCATCCTGTCTCTGCATCTCAAGGCGAACCACCCACTGGCTGGGGTGGGAACTAAAGGAGGGGGTTTGTAAGCACCCGAAGGTCACGTAGGTCACGCTCAGTGACACTGTGCACGGGGAAGGTTCTGTGAACGCTCCCATTCCTCAGCCCCACCTCACGGGCAACATGATCCATCTGTCACCTGACTAATGCGTGGGGCAAAGCAATGTGGACACTTTAATCCCAGAGCTCAGTCATCTTGACTCTCACGACAACGCCATGTTGTTAAACTTTCTTCCCTCACTTGCTTCTTTAGCCTGGCATTTAGGGGATTTGGGGCCAGCAGAAAAGACGCCTGCTCTGCAGGCTGACACTTGTCTAGCTGCCTGTCCCCTCTAGGCCCCAATTCCTCTTTTCTTTTCTTTTTTAAAATATATATTTTTATTGATTTCAGAGAGGAAGGGAGAGGGAGAGGGAGAGAAACATCAATGATGAGAAAGAATCATCCATCAGCCGCCTCCTGCACGCTCCCTACTGGGGATGGAGCCCACAACCCGGGCCTGTGCCCTGACCAGGAATCGAACCGTGACCTCCTGGTTCAGAGGTCGATGCTCAACCACTGAGCCATACTGGCTGGGCCCCACGGTATTACTAACCCACCTGGTTCCCATCTTCATGTGAATGCATTTTGTCTCTATATCTCAAGGCGAACCACGTGCTGGCTGGCGTGGGAACTAAAGGAGGGGGTTTGCCCTGACCGGTTTGGCTCAGTGGATAGAGCATCGGCCTGCAGACTGAAGGGTCCCAGGTTCGGTTCCGGTCAAGGGCATGTACCTTGGTTGCGGGCACATCCCCAGTAGGGGGTGTGCAGGAGGCACCTGGTCGATGTTTCTCTCTCATCGATGTTTCTAATTCTCTGTCGCTCTCCTTCCTCTCTGTAAAAAAAAAAAAAAAAAATCAATAAAATATATATTAAAGGAGGGGGTTTATAAGCACCCAAAGGTCACTTAGGTCACGCTTGGTGACACTGTGCACCGGGAAGGTTCTGTGAACGCTCCTATTCCTCAGCCCCACCTCACGGGCAACATGATCCATCTGTCATCTGACTAATGCGTGGGGCGAAGCAATGTGGACACTTTAATCCCAGAGCTCAGTCGTCTTGACTCTCACAACAACATCATGTTGTTAAACTTTCTTCCCTCACTTGCTCCTTTAGCCTTGCGTTTGGGAGCTTTGTGCCAGCAGAAAAGGCGCCCGTGTGCAGGCTGACACTTGTCTAGCTGCCTGTCTCCCACTGGGCCGCAATTCCTCTTTTCTTTTTTTAAAAATATATCTTTTCATTGATTTCAGAGAGGAAGGGAGAGGGAGAGAGAGAGAGAAACATCAATGTTGAGAGAGAATCACTGATGGGGTGCCTCCTGCACGCCCCGCACTGGGGATCGAGCCTACAACCTGGGCATGTGGCCTGACCGGAATCGAACCGTGACCTCCTGGTTCATAGGTCGATGCTCAACCACTGAGCCACACCAGCTGGCCCCCCAATTCCTCTTTTCAACCAAGGGATAATTGTCCCCAAGTCACAGACTCATCAGGGTTTTATATGAGGTGGTACATGAAAAGGATCCATACAGGGTAGGCCTCAATAAATGTAGGTTTCCTTGCCTTTTAACCTGTTATCTTTCCTCTTGCTGAGAAAATATCACTTTCTGTGGGAAAAGATCAGTAAGCAAGCAAGAGTGTCTAGTTTCTACTGCCGGGTAACAAGCAATCTCAAAATTCAGCATCTTAAAACAATCAGTTTCTCATTCATGGTTTTGTGGGTTGAAAATTTGGGAAGGCTTACCTGGGCAGGTCTCGCTGGGGGGTTCCCAGGCAGTTGTTGGGTGGGGCCGCCATCATCCGAAGGCTCGACTGGGCTGGATGTCCAAGACGACACACTCACTCGGCTGGCAGCTGATACTGGTTGTCGGCTGGGCGGAGCCTGGGGCTGTCAACCGGACCATCTACCGGTGCCTGTGCAGCATGGAGGCGTTGAATTTCTTACATGGGGGCTGACTTCCCCACCAGAGCAAGCATCTCAAGGGGCCAGGCCAAAGTTTCATGGGCTCTTAGATCTGGTTTTATTTTTAAAAATATATATTTTATTGATTTTTTTTTTTTATAGAGAGGAGGGGAGAGGGATAGAGAGTTAGAAACGTCAATGGGAGAAAAACATTGACCAGCTGCCTCCTGCACACTCCCTACTGGGGATGTGCCCACAACCAAGGTACATGCCCTTGACCGGAACTGAACCTGGGACCTTTCAGTCTGCAGGCCGACACTCTATCCACTGAGCCAAACCGGTTAGGGCTAGACCTGGTTTTAGAAGTCACATAACATCACTTGTGCCATACTCTATTTCTGGGAGCCTGCCCAGATCTGAGAGGTGACATAGACCTACTTCTCCACGGAAGGAGTAGCTTCCATGTAGATTAGTAGGGGGGATGGAAGATACCGAGGCCATCTTGGGGAAATAGGATGTGACATCCCCTTTCCCAAATTTGTATGTAAATTGGGGCTTTTATCAGTTAGGGTTCTTGCTCATGAACTCCAGAGGCTGGCTCTGGTTAGCTTAAGCCAGTGGTTCTCAACCTTCTGGCCCTTTAAATACAGTTCCTCATGTTGTGACCCAACCATAAAATTATTTTCGTGGCTACTTCATAACTGTCATGTTGCTGCTGTGATGAATCGTCACGTAAATATCTGATATGCAGGATGGTCTCAGGCGACCCCTGTGAAAGGGTCGTTCCACCGCCAAAGGGGTCGCGACCCACAGGTTGAGAACCCCTGGCTTAAGCAAACGTTTTTGGAAGGTCTTGTTCACAAAAGGTCACGGCCACCAAGCCAACAGGAGTCCCCGATCTGGAGAGACACTTAATTCATGTGAACAGTCTGCACATCGAGGAAATGAAGCCTCCACAGGAAACTGAAAGTGTGTTCCCCTGAGACAAAGGGGAGGCCCGATAATACAGAGCACATGTCTGCCCTGGTCCCTGATTGGTCCATTTCAATGCAAACGAAGGATCCAAATTTGCATCGTTTGATTGGTCCGATTCGCACTGTCCTGATTGGTCAGAATCTTGAGCCCTGACTGGTCATGATGGAGCCGCTCTGATTGATCAGTAAAGATGCAAATGAGGGTGAAGCTGTGCAGCTCCCATTGGATGAGGCAGGTAGGTCTCAGCCCATTGGTCGAAATACAATCCCAGGAGCACCTTTATAAGGGTGAGCTCAGACAGCAGGGACCTGGTGCAGGAGGCCTGGCAGCCCCGTGCAGGGTGCATGAGGGGTCCCTGTAAACAACAGCTATAAGACTGATTATGAATTAGGGTCAAGTTACCCACAAGCAGTCCTTGCTGACAGGAATATTCTTTGTGGGGTCAACAGCTTTTAGGGTTCACAGAGCTGATAGAGGCTGGAAGGCCAGGATTGGAGAACAGATGAAACCCAGGAGGCCTGAGCAGTAGGTACCCCCACCAAGGAGGAAGCATAAGAGCAGAGCCCCGCCTGGCCGGTGTGGCTCAGTGGCTGAGCATCGACCTACAAACCAGGAGGTCTCGGTTCGCTTCCCGGTCAGGGGACGTGGCCAAGTTGCGGCTCCATCCCTAGCCGGGGGCGTGCAGGAGGCAGCCGATCCATGTTTCTCTCTCTCATTGTTACTGTTTCTGTCTTTCTCTCCCTCTCCCTTCCTCTCTGAAATCAATCAAACTATATTTTAAGAAAAACAGAAAATGGACAAGAGCTCAATCCTCACGGGCAAGTCTGTTGCTGCAGCAGGTCCTGACCGGCCCTCCTGCTCCATAGAACCAGCCCTCCAGGAAATGGGTCTTGGCTGGGTTAACGCCCGGACCATCGTGTGCGCTGCCTCCCTGGCCGCCCAGCCTGCCTGGTCCTACACGGGCAGCAGCCCTGAGTGCAGGGCTGGGCTTGGGCCCACCCCATAGACGCGGTTGATTCAGGGTCTGTGTTTTTGTTCAGGGTTTCCTCAAGGGCTCGCCCAACTGTGTCTGCCAGGCCATGCCCAGGCTCCGTAGTTCTCACCCTCATTTCTTCCTTCCTTGGAGCCCAGGTCTTCCTGCTGCATTGCACCCAGTGTCCTTCGTTTTCTCCCCAGGGTTTGCAAACACCAGTGAGGCCCTTATTCCACGGATGGCGAACCTATGACACGCGTGTCAGAGGTGACACGCGAACTCATTTTTTTGGTTGATGTTTCTTTGTTAAATGGCATTTAAATATATAAAATAAGTATCAAAAATATAAATCTCTGTTTTACGATGGTTGCCAAGATCAAAAAATGTCTATATGTGACACGGCACCAGAGTTAAGTTAGGGTTTTTCAAAATGCTGACACGCCGAGCTCAAAAGGTTCGCCATCACTGCCCTAGCCAGTTTGGTCCAGTGGATAGAGCGTTGGCCTGCAGACTGAAGGGTCCCGGGTTCCATTCCCCGTCAAGGGCACATGCCCGGGTTGCGGGCTCCATCCCCAGTAGGGGGCGTGCAGGAGGCAGCGATACATGATTCTCTCTCATCATTGATGTTTCTACCTCTCTCTCCCCCTCTCCCTTCCTCTCTGAAATCAATAAAAATATATTTAAAAAAGAAAGGAAGGAAGGAAGGAAGGAAGGAAGGAAGGAAGGAAGGAAGGAAGGAAGGAAGGAAGGAAGGGAGGGAGGGAGGGAGGGAGGGAGGGAGAAAGAAAGACCTGGTGAGAAAACTGGTCTCTTTGCTCCATAATTCTTCTAAAAAGCTGTGATCTGGCCCTGGCCAGTGTTCCTCGATGGTTAGAGTGTCAGGTGTGCGCCAAGTGTCCTGGGTCTGATTCCTGGTCAAGGGCACGTACCTGGGTTGCATGTTAGATTCCCCAGCCCGGTTGGGCATGTGCAGGAGGCAACCAATCGATGTGTCTCTCTCACATCAACGTTTCTCTCTCTCCCTCTCCCCCTCCCTCCCTTCCCTTCCACTCTCTCTAAAAATCAATGAGGCCCTAGCCGGTTTGGCTCAGTGGATAGAGCATTGGCTTGCGGACTGAAAGGTCCCGGGTTCGATTCCCATCAAGGGCACATGCCGGGTTGCAGATTCGATCCCCAATGTGGGGCATGCAGGAAGCAGCCGAGCAATGAATCTCTCTCCATCATTGATGTTTCTCTCTCTCTCTCCCTCTCCCTTCCTCTCTGAAATCAATAAAAACATATTCTTTTAAAATTACGTTGCTATGAAAAAAGCTCCCGGATTTATTGAATTTTGAGCCCCGCCTGCAGTTGCCTGGGCAGGGCCGGACCAAATGATACGGCCCGCGGGCCTGATGTTCCCCACCCCTGACTGAGGGAAAAGAGGTCAGTGCCCCTGACTACATAGTCAGGTACTGCACGTTGTAAAGGTTCTTGTGACACGCCGGTTGAAAACCTCCGGTCTACATCATGGAAACAAGCCCAGCTCTATTTATGACATCTTCCTGAGGACGTGCCCATTCATTCCCACATGCAAATAAGAGCGGCCTATTCCTCAGAGCACCCACTGGTGATGAAGTCATCCATTCCGTGAGCTGGGCGTCACACCCATGAGCTGCCTCAGAGTCATCTAGCCTGCACATCCTCCTAAGGTGGGGGTGCCACTGGCACGCCATGGTATGAATGAGGGAATGGAGGCCCAGAGAGGTTAAGCAGCTTGCCCAAGCTCACCCAGCAGGGTTAAGGCTTGAACCCTGGCTCCTTAGAGCCTCTGTGTCCAGGTACTACATTACTACATACCATGTTCTTTTTTTTAAATATATATTTTTTATTGATTTTTTTACAGAGAGGAAGGGAGAGGGATAGAGAGTTAGAAACGTCTATGAGAGAGAAACATCGATCAGCTGCCTCCCGCACACCCCCCACTGGGGATGTGCCCGCAACCAAGGTACATGCCCTTGACCGGAATCGAACCTGGGACCTTTCAGTCCACAGGCCAACACCATATCCACTGAGCCAAACCAGTCAAACATACCATGTTCTTCTCCTCCTCCTCCTCCTCCTCCTCCTTCTTCATTATCATCACCCGAGGAGAGTGGAAGAGAAAGGGAGAGACAGGGAGAAACATCGATGTGAGAGAAACACATCGATTGGTTGCCTCCTGTACGAACCCCGACCAGGGCCCCGGCCGGGGAGGAGCCGCCACCGAGGTATGTGCCCTTGACCGGAATCGAACCTGGGCCCCTTCAGTCCGCAGGCCGACGCTCTATCCTCTGAGCCACACCGGCCAGGGCCCATGTTCTCCTTGGAGTCTCGTGTTAGGTCAGGGCAGTGGGCAGGGCCCGCTAGGAACAGTCATTTGCAGACAGAGGAAATAAAACCCAGAGAGGTTAGGCATTCTGACCAAATCTGTAATGCTAGGGCCAGCCCCAAAACTTGTGAGCCCTGGCCTAGAGCCCTTGTCACCACCTCCAGCTGCTCCCAGGACTGAGGCCACGGATGCTAAGGGTCATCTAACAAGAGGGATGGACAGAGGGGGGGATGACACAGTGACTGTCTCTGTGTGTCCCCTTCACTATGGCCACCAGGCCTGGAGCGGGAAGACTCCCCTCAAAGCTCAATAATCTGAATCCCCTGACTCTCAACCCACAGCCCACCCCCCCACACACACAACCCCCTTGTCTGTCAATATGGTTGTGATGCCCTGCCCCTCGCCCCTGGGGAAGGCACCATCCAGTCCCAGTCACCCTCCCTGTCATCCTTGCTCATTTAGGCACCCACGTTTGGGAGGAAGTGGCTGGCTTCCCTGGGAAACACCTGTCTGGCCTCATTAACCTGAGCAACCAGTTTCTTGAACCCCGGTCTCAGAGGACAAACCCAGAACTCCAGCCTCCTGATGGCCAGGAGAATCATGGGGCTGGGGTGGGGAGGGTGGCCTAGAATCCTCGAGTGGGAGGTGGATGAGAGAGAACAAAGCCAGAGGGCAAAGGGGCAAGGTCAAACTCTTAACTGCTCTGCAAAGCCCAGATCAACTCACCTCTTCCATGAAGCCCACCTTGATTACCCCATGCCCCCCCCCCAACCCCCAAGCCCTCAACAACCTAGGAAAATGCTTGCTTCTGCTTTAACCACTGATGTAAATTACTTGTGCCTTGTTCTTGTCACCCTCTAACATACTACATACTTGACTTAGCCATCTGTTTGCTTTTTGTCACCCCCCCCCTCCCCCAGCCACACACACACAAAATGAATCCAAGTTCCATGGGGACAGGCATTTTTCCTCTTTTGCTCACTGGTATATCCCAGCATCTAGAACAGGCCTGGCACATAGTAGGTGCTCACAGAACATGCCCTGAGTGCCTGCTCCTCACCTGCACTGTGCTGTCTTCAGGGAAGAGAATTATAAATGAAACGTCACCCCTGCCCGGCCGCCGTGACTCAGTGGTTGAGGATTGATCTATGAACCAGGAGGTCACGGTTTGATTCCCAGTCAGGGCACATGCCCTGGTTGCAGGCTTGATCCCTAGTGTGGGGCATGCAGGAGACAGCCGGTCCATGATTCTCTCTCATCATTGATGTTTCTCTCTCTCTCTCTCTCTCTCTCTCCATCCCCCCTCTTCGAAATATAATTTTGAAAGGCATTATAGGGAGTCAGAGGAGCTTAGCCAAAGAAAATAAGATCTCCTCGCCTCAGGACCCCTTGCTTTTTATTAACACAATTTGTGCTGAGGCGAGGTAGAGCTATACACTTCAAAGGGTAGGGTTTCATATACAGTACACAGTCCATTGTCAGAATGGAAGAATTCGCCTGCGGCTGTTCAGGTGTCTGGCCAGTAGGAGGCAATAACATGTAGATTAAGACGCCCTGAGCTATCAGGCAGCAAGCATCATCCCTTTCCAGGTTTGGGGAAATGCCCTCAACCATTCCCAATAGGTAACAACATAGGTGACTCAGCCCTTGTTGAGTCCCCAGGTTCCATCAACCTTTCGATGAAACTCTTGCAATTATGACATGCTGGAACTGGCTTCCAGCACCCTTCCTCTCTGAAATCCGTAATAAATATATTTTTAAAAAATAAGACATCGCCTCTATCCTAAAGGAGCTCCTGGTGCCCATGGGAGTGGGTGACTCCAGAGGCCTGTGTGCTCCCACCCACTTCACCCCCAAAGGTCCAGCCCTTGCCTCCCTGCCCTCCCTCTGTTTCCCTTGCTGTGCGCTCAGATGTTTTTCATACCTGAAGTCGGACCTTCTTTCTGGCTCTGCCCAGAGGGGCTATGCTGTATAGTGAGATCGTACGGCCCAGTGTCAGACTCCAACATGATCCCTGGCCTCTATAGGAACTCAGTTTCTTCATCTGCAGGATGGGCTCCAATGTCCGCCCTGCAAGGGTTGCTGATCACTGGAATACTAGAGGCCCCGCGCACAAGATGGGTTGCCCTGCAGAGGGAGGCCCCGCCCACTGGCCGCTTTGGAGTGGTTGCAGAGTCCTTCCCACCCCCACCCATTGATTGCCCCACTGGCCAGTGGCCTGGGCCTCCCTCTGCGGGCGATCATGGCCCACCCACATCCCCCACCAATCGCATCACACCCGCCTTGGCTGGCCTGGCACCAGTGGATGTCGATTTGAATATTACGCTTTCATTATTATAGAAGAAGATGTTTAAAGGGTCCGGCCACAGTAGGCACGTAATAATTGGCCCCTCTGGCTGGCATTGTTCCTGTGGTGTCTGGCTGTGTCCCTTTAAAAAATATCCTATATAATAAAAGCCTAATATGCTAAGTGTCCAGTCATCAGGTGGGCTGTTCAACCAATCAAAGGGTAATATGCTAATGATATGCTATTGCCGCTCAACTGCTCGCTATGACATGCACTGACCACCAGGGGACAGACAGTCGATATGTTGCTATGATGTGCACTGACCACCAGTGGGCAGATGCTCTGACCGGTAGGTTAGCTTGCTGCTGGAGTCTGGCTGATCAGGACTGAGATGGGCCGGACATGCCCTAGAACCCTCCCACGGTCCCTCCTGAGCTGGCCAACCTCCCGTGTCCCTCCCCGGCCCTGATCATGCACCAATGGGTTCCCTTGGCCTTCCCCAACCCCGTCCCCCAAGTGCACAAATTTCATGCACCGGGCCTCCAGGATAATATATTGTTATTGATGTCAGAGAGGAAGGGAGAGGGAGAGAGAGAGAGAGAAACATCAATGATGAGAGAGAATCATGGATCAACTGCTTCCTACATACCTCCTCACTGGGGATCGAGCCCACAACCCGGGCCTGTGCCCCTGACCGGAATCGAACCCAGGACCCCTCAGGCCACAGGCCGATGCTCTATCCACTGAGCCAAACTGGCTGGGGCTGGCTGGGTCTTGAAGCAGGCTGCTTCTCCTGGGAAGGGAGAGGGGACACCCTGGTGCCCTGTGCTGGTGCAGTGGGCCACGGTCCAGCCCCCAGCACACTGGTCAGGCGCCCAGCTCCAGGCATTGTATGTGGCATTGGTGGCTTTTATAAATCTGGGATCCAAACTGGCAACAATTTTTTTTTTTCCCAAATCCAACATTAGTGAGGGGGCGTGGGCACCACTCCCACCCCTGAGCCATGAGGTGCGTGCTTTGTTTGGGGGGACATGTAACGATTTGCCTCAAAACAAACCTGCCTCTAGGAATTCACTGAAGCCTGTGCGAAGACTTGGGTACCCGGATGTCCATGACAGCGACATTTCTCATCCCAATCAAATAGAAAACAACCTCACTGTCCAACACCAGGCGTTGGCTCCATAGAGCATGGTCTATGCTGCCATTTAAAACGATGTTGAAGCCCTGGCCAGCTTGGCTCAATGGATAGAGCAGCTGTCTGCGGACTGAAGGGTCCCAGGTTCGATTCTGGCTCAAGGGCACATGCCTGGGTTGTGGGCTCAATCCCCAGGGCGGGGCCTGCGGGAGGCAGCCAATCCATGATTCTCTCTCGTCATTGATGTTTCTATCTCTCTCTCCTTCTCCCTTCCTCTCTGAAATCAATAAAGAAATATATTTTAAAAAAATAAAATAGCCCTAACCAGTGTGGTTCAGTGGATAGAGCGTCAGCCTGCGGACTCAAGGGTCCCAGGTTCGATTCTAGTCAAGGGCATGTACCTTGGTTGCGGGCACATCCCCAGTGGGGAGTGTGCATGAGGCAGCTGATTGATGTTTCTCTCTCATCGATGTTTCTGACTCTCTATCTCTCTCCCCTCCTCTCTGTAAAAAATCAATAAAGTATATATATTTTTTTAAATAAAATAAATAAAAAATAAATAAATGAAATAAAAGTCCTCATCTGAGGATTTGTTTATAAAATAATTTTGTAGCCTGGCCAGCATGGCTGGCTAGGAGGTCCCCGTTCGGTTCAGTTCCTGGTGGGGCCACATGCCTGGGTTGCTGGCTCCCTCCCCAGTGGGGGGGCGTACAGGAGGCAGCCGATCCATGATTCTCTCTCATCATTGATGTTTCTATCTCTCTCTCCCTCTTCCTTCCTCTCTGAAGTCAATAAAAAAATATATATTTTAAAGGGGGGGTTACCCCAGGAGGCATATGCAGGGGTCTCCACAGAGGTCAGGGCGCCCCTACCCATTGCCCTGTGGGCCCTGCTTTCGCTACTGTTCCTTTTCCCAGTGCCGGCGCCTCTGGGCCCCCGGTGGGGAGGCCGGGGCGGGGGTGGGGGGTGGGGGAAGAGGCGGGATCCGGGCCGCGGGTCCCCTTCCCGGGCTAGGTAGGCGCCAGCGATCGGGGCGGCACCTGGGTCAGCAGTTCCACAACTCGCTGGGGCCGCCCCGCCCCGACCTTACTCGGGTTTTATAAGCCGGTCCGCCTCCGAGCGCCCGATTCCGGCCGCCGCGCGCCCCGCCCCAGTCCCCGCAGCGCCCAGGGGTCCCCGCAGCGCCCAGGGATCCTCGCAGCGCCCAGGGATCCCCGCAGCATGGCCTGGAACACCAACCTGCGCTGGCGGCTGCCGCTCACCTGCCTGCTGCTACAGGTGGCCATGGTGGTCCTCTTCGGCGTGTTCGTGCGCTACAGCCCCGAGGCCGACGCCCATTGGATCGAGGGGAAGGAGCCGGGGAACCGGTCCAGCGATCTGGAGAACGAATTCTACTATCGCTATCCCAGTAAGTGCCGCCGCCCCGGAGGCCCCGGGACAGCGCATCCCGCCCGGTCCCCACCCGGCCCCAGAGCTCGGGGCGCTGGGAACCAGGGCGAGCGCGCGGGAGATGCCGCTCACAGTCTGGGTCCCCGCTCCGCTCAGGCGCTCGCCCCTCTCTAGGAATGGCGCTGGAGAACTGGCCAGATGTGCACAAACTCCTTATTCCCCTCTGGGAAAGGTCCTAGGGGCCCTCGCCGGTTTGGCTCAGCGGATAGAGCGTCGGCCTGCGGATGGAAGGGTCCCAGGTTCGATTCCCTGGTCAAGGGAACTTACCCCGATGGCAGGCTCCTCCCCAGAGGGGCCCTGTTCAGGGTGCATGCAGGATGTCTCTCTCTTCCACTCTATAGGGAACCCTCACTCACCTGGGTGAGCTCCCCAACCTCCTTGTTAGAGAGCCCTGCCTGATGTCCCCAAAAGACACAAGCCCTGCCTGATGTCCCCAAAAGACACAAGCCCCATCTTGGTCACCAGCCAGGGGGTGACCCCGGCTCCCTTACCCAGCTGTGCCATCCTGTCCTTGTCCAGAGCCACAGGGATGGCTCCTTGGCCTGCCAGGCCTCCTGCTGGGAGAGAGGAGAGGTGTGAGGGTCCGTGGCCCCGCCCTCTTGAAGGAGCACCCCCGAATCCTCAGGTACCCAAGTGCCGAGGTTAAGAGCCTGCCTTGGCATCGCCAGACCTCACTGCTAGCACGGCCTCTCCATTCCCCAGATGGGTGGCTTTTTAGGCAGATGTCCTCACCTGTGGAATGAGGATGACAAATCAGACCGACCTGCCTTCCAGGAGAGGGGTGAGGCTGGTGGGACCGTGCCGGGCATGGAATCTTCACTTCACGATGGGAAATTACCAGAAAAGCACTCAACACAGGAGTTGGGAGGACGGCCCCCATTCAAGCTGTCCCACGAACAGAGGGCAGTATGGCCTGCACTTTGGAATGAAACAGATCTGGGCCCATCACTAAATGGAGTGAGCCCATTCCCCAACCACTCTGAGCCACTCTGAGCCTCAGCATGCCCATCTGTGAAATGGGCATGTTATTGAATGCACAGGTCCTTTAGGAAGGTGGCAGGTGCCTGGTAGGGCACATCTCATGGCACCGAGTGAGAGGACAGTAAATGCTGGTATCGCGTTTCCTCAATAAGGGAGTGAGCGCTCCGTCGATGACTGTATTTAAATGGAGGCTCAACATCTCTTTCGAGAGGTAACCAAGGCATAGCTCCCTGAATATTGGTTTCAACTCATAGCATGGCACTTCCTTTGGGCTGTCTTTTGCATTGTAAATGCTCTCTGGTGTGGCATTTGTTCCTGTGTTGTGGTGCAGGAAACGGAGCTTAGAGATTTGCCCAAAGCTCTCATCTGGTCAGTGGCACCTGCAGTGGCCCTCCCCCACCCTCCCACAGCCCACCTGCTTCCCTCCCCCCATACTCTGTGGCATTGCCAGCCCCTGGCTACGTCCTCAAGAGATTTTGCAGCAACGGCATGATTCTGCACGTGGCCCTGAGTGTGGGAGAGATGGGCACAGAGCCTTGGGGAACTGAGGGACGGGCCAGCAGTCCCCAAAGGGAGCAGTTTAGGCTGGGCTGGCCTGCAGAGCTTTGGGGCACCACAGGGCTGCCGTGGCCCATTGGGATGGGCAACTCTGTCTTCAGATTTTGGAGATTTCTGAGAACTATCCCAGGAGGGAAGAGTGAGCTAGGAAGCAGGTGTGGACTCGGAGAGTGAGAGCACCTGTGTGCTGGTGCCCCCTGGTGGCAGCTCTCAGGATGGCAGCCAGCGTGCCACCCTACCTCACAGGGACCCCAGGTTGAGAGAATGGGTTCTGGGCGGGGCTGCTTGAGTCTCCCGCCACCCCACCCCCCACCCCCGCTGGGGAAAGAGTGGGCATTAGGGGTGTCTTACCAACTTCCGCTGACCTTCAGCAAGTCTCGAACTCAATGAATAAAAAGCTGGTCAGTCCTGAAAGAGAAAAAGAGAAACAGCAGCTAACAGGATTGAGCAATGGCTAAAGAGCCAGGCTTATGTCTGGGTGCTGGTTGGATCACCTCACTAAATGTGCACCCGAAACCCGAGCAGTGAGCCCTACCTGAGCTCCGCCACGATTCCCCATGTTACGGGGAAAGACACAGCAGATCAGAGGTTATGTCCTTGAAATTCGTACAGTCTGCACTTTCAAACCATTACTATTTTTTTAACTGATTTTTTTTTTAGAGAGAGAGAGGAAGGGAGAGAGAGAGATAGAAACATCAATGAGAGAGGAACATCACCGATCAGCTGCCTACTGCATGCCCCCTACTGGGGATGGAGCCCATAACCAGGCATGTGCCCTTGACCAGAATCAAACCAGCAACCTTTCAGTGCACAGGACAACACCCAACCCACTGAGTCACACAGGCCATTACTATTACTATTAAAGCATTTTAGCCCTAACTGGTTTGGCTCCATGGATAGAGCGTCAGCCTGAGGACTGAAGGGTCCCAGGTTCAATTCCGGTCAAGAGCACATGCCTGGGTTGTCGGCTGGATCCCCTGTAGGGGACATGGAGGAGGCAGCCAATCAATGATTCTCTCTCATCATTGATGTTTCTATCTCTCTTTCCCTCTCCCTTCCTCTCTGAAATTAATAAAGATATATATTAAACAAAAATAAAATAAAAACATTTTAGGTAGCTGCAAGCTTTATGAAACACTAGAGGCCCAGTGCACAAAATTCATGCACGGGGGTGGGGGGTGGGGTGAGTCCCTCAGCCTGGCCTGCACCCTCTCCATTCCAGGACCCCTCTGGGATGTTGTCTAACGGGCCGGATGTCTCACAATCTGGGACCGCTGGCTCCTAACCACTCACCTGCCTGCCTGCCTGATTGCCCCTAACCACTCTGCATGACTGCCTGGTCACCCCTAACTGCTCTCCCCTGCCGGCCTGGTTGCCCCTAACCGCCTCTGCCTCGACTCCGGCCACCGTGGCTTTGTCCAGAAGGACATCCAGAAGATGCCTGGTCTAATTAGCATATTACCCTTTTATTAGTATAGATACATTAATAAACTGGTAGGTTTGGGTTGTAAATTAGGACCAATTTGGGAGGTAAAGAGAAAGGGAGCAAGAGAATGAATTGAGGAGGTACCCAAGGCAGGGGAGAGGGGAGCTGGCCTCCATGTGCTTGAGGGAGGGGGAGAACAGACAGCCTCAGACAGGGTCTGGGGGAGGCCAGGGCACCCACAGAGGCAGGGAGAAGGACAGGAGAGAGGGGGACAAGCAGGGGGAAGCATGGGAAGCGGAGGGCTCCCTGTCCCTGCTCTCAAGCCACACACGTATCCAGTGGGGTTCCCCATCCCCCCTTCCTCTTCAGCCTTGCCCCTGCCCCCAGGGTCCTCATACCACAAGACAGCTGTCACCCCTGTCCTCCAAAGGCCCCCCATTCTGTTCCTCCCACCTCCCTGCCAGTTCTCAGCTTCTGTCTCCCCCTCATCGCTTTCACTTTCTGACTCACAGCTCTATTTGCAGGCTGCCCAATCTCAGACCCCAGCTCCCACCCATGCTGCCGGCCCCCACTCCTTCATGCCACCCTGCCCATCCCTCACTACCCCCACCCCCGTGGCCCGGGGTCATCTCCAACCCCCACAGCCAGCACCAGACCCCGCACTCCCTCCCACCCCGCCACCTCTTCCCACTTCCCTGTGTTTATCAACAGCCCCGCCAGCCCCCCTCCCTGAGCTGTGGTCTGAAGACGGCACCTCCCGCTGCCTCACACCTCTCCCCCGGTCTGTCACCCATCCCATCTGTCCTTCCCAAGAATAACCATGGTGCCAGGCACGCTGCTTCACACACATTAGTTCAGTGTCCCCACCGCAGTTGGAAACATGATGACCCATGAAATGCGGTAAGACACGGAGTCAGAGGCAGGCGCTGTGAACGCGGGGCGAGCTGCCGTCTGTGGAAGCTCACTCAGGTCTGCACACAGAAGCTCAGAGCTCAGAGCCCCACAGCTCTCCTGCATCAGCTTGCGTGCCCGCTCCCCTGCCCCTGCCTTGCAGTGTGCCCGTTCCCCGTGGCTGCCCCTCACCATGGCCAGGCTGCAGTGGGCACCAGGGCCTCTCGGCCTTCACGGGGCTGCTGCCTCACCTGCCTGTGAACTCCCACCTGGGGCTTCTCTGACTGCTGCCCAGCGGGCACATCTGGGTGCTGCTGAGGGACCCACCACAACCACTCCTTCATTCATGGATATTTATTTATTTGTGTTTTTTTAAAAATATGTTTTATTGATTTGTCACAGAGAGGAAGGGAGAGGGATAGAGCGTTAGAAACATCGACGAGAGAGAAACAACGATCAGCTGCCTCCTGCACACTCCCCACTGGGGATGTGCCCGCAACCAAGGTACATGCCCTTGACTGGAATTGAACCTGGGACCCTTGAGTCCGCAGGCTGACGCTCTATCCACTGAGCCAAACTGGTCAGGGCTATTTATTTGTTTTTAAATATTGATTTCAGAGGAAGGGAGGAGAGAGAGACAGAAACATCCATGATGAGAATCATGGATCGGCTGCCTCCTGCACGCCCCACACTGGGGAGCAAGCCAGCAACCCGGGCACTTGCCCTGACCGGGAATCGAACCTGTGACCTCCTGGTTCAGAGGTCAACGCTCAACCGCTGGGCCACGCCGGCCAGGCATTCATGGACATTTATGGCGAGTCTTCGTGGCACTTTCTTAGGTGCTGGGGAACACCAGAGTGAACACAGCGGGCGTGGGCCTGCAAATTGTAATGAGAACTAGACAAGAAAGAAGAGGGGTGTCCTGAGAGAGAGCCGCCTTTATTTTTTTAAAATGTATTTTTATTGATTTCCGAGAGGAAGGGAGAGAGAGAAACGTCACTGATGAGCGAGAACTGGCATCACCCGCGCCTGCACTCCCCCCACAGGCTTCCAGGACGTGCACGTGATGATCTTCGTGGGCTTCGGCTTCCTCATGACCTTCCTGCAGCGCTATGGCTACAGCTCCGTGGGCTTCAACTTCCTGCTGGCGGCCTTCGGCATCCAGTGGGCGCTGCTGATGCAGGGCTGGTTTCACTCCTTCCACGACGGCTACATTCTCGTGGGCGTGGAGAAGTGAGTGCGGCGGGGGCGGGGCCCGGCGGGTGAGGGGGCGGGGCCTCATGAGGGGCGGGGCCTGGGCAAGAGGCAGGCTCAGGGGCGGTGTCTGGGTGGTGGGGCAGGTTGGGGGCGGAGTCTGGGTGAGGGGCCGGATGGGGGCGGGGCCATGTGAAAGGCGGGCCCAGGGGTCTGAGTGGTGGAGCTGGGTGAGGGGCGGGGCCTCTGGGAGAGGCGGGGGCTGTACTAAATGCTGGTCCAGGGGCGGTGTCTGGGTGGTGGGGCAGGCTGGGGGCGGGGCCTTGTGAGGGGCGGGGCCATGTGAAAGGCGGGCCCAGGGGGTCTGAGTGGTGGAGCTGGGTGAGGGGCGGGGCCTCTGGGAGAGGCGGGGCCTGTACTAAAGGCCGGTCCAGGGGTGGTGTCTGGGTGGTGGGGCAGGCTGGGGGCGGGGCCTGAGTGAGGGGCGGGATGGGGCGGGGCCTGTGTAAGAGGTAGGTCCAGGGGCAGTGTCTGGGTGAGGGTGAGGGTGAGGGTGAGGGTTGGCCTGGGGGCGGGGCCTCGGAGTTTGGGGGCTTTGAGCCCACTCCTCATCATCCAACCTGGGTACCCCGAACCTGGAGCCTGTGACAGACACCACACGTGCGCGCGCACACACACACTCTGCTTCCCGATTAGCGAGTCTCCAGGATGGCTGGGTGTTCTAAGGGTGTCTCCCTTTCCCTCCCCCTAAGTCTGAGGTTGCGGGGACACCTCAGCGGCTCCCTTCCAGGGGCGGGGACTGGGTCCTTCATCCTGACACCGCAGCCCCTGAACCCCTCCCGGACCTGTCTCCCCACAGCCTCATCAACGCCGACTTCTGCGTGGGCTCCGTCTGCGTGGCCTTCGGGGCAATTCTGGGCAAAGTCAGCCCTGTCCAGCTGCTCATCATGACTCTCTTCCAAGTGACCCTGTTCTCAGTGAATGAGTTCATCCTCCTCAGCCTGCTCAATGTGAGCAGGGGTCGGAGTGGGGGTGAAAGTGGAGGGGACACTTGGGGGGACCGCAGAGGGCTGGGGAGACATGCCAGGTGGATTCCGTTCGATCTTGGCACGTCTCTTAACCCTCTGAACTCAGTTTCTAAAGTGGGAGCAGTGACACTTATTGGGCATGCGTACAGCCTGGGCTCAGGGACCCCCACCTTTCTCCCCTCCCCAGTGCATTGATCTGTGGGAGCCCCAGGCTCCTGAAGTCAGAGACAGCTGGGCATTGTCTGTGCGTGGCTTGGCGAGGGCGTTCGGGGGGACGGGGGAGGAAGGGGGGAGAGGACATCAGAGCGTGACTGGCCCCTTGTTCCCAAGGTGAAGGACGCAGGGGGCTCCATGACCATCCACACATTCGGCGCCTACTTTGGGCTCACAGTGACCTGGGTCCTCTACCGGCCCAACCTGTACCAGAGCAAGGCCAGACAGAGCGCTGTGTACCACTCGGACCTCTTTGCCATGATCGGTGAGGCTGCCACAGGGATCGATGGCCTGCATGATGCCTGAGGGCTGCCGCGGTCACACTGATCTCCACATGGCAGTGGCTGCCGGTTCCCCGTGGGGGGAGGGAGGGTGCTCATGGACCCTTCCAGAATCCCCGATGCTTTGGGCAGCCACCTTGTGTTTTCCCCAGGCTGCCCCGGGGCCGACACTGTGGTTCCCATCCTGGGGCCAGGGCAGGGTGCTCCAACTCCTCCCTGTGCCCATTCATTCCAGAGAACACACATGTCCGCCACCCACTCTGGTCTCTTAAAACCTAGCCAGTGTGCTCAGTGGCTATAGCGTCGGCCTGCGAACCGAAGGGTCCTGGGTTCGATTCTGGTCAAGGGCATGTACCTCGGTTGCAGGCTCCTCCCCCGCCCAGGCTCTCGTCAGAGCTCAGACAGGAGGCAACCAATCGATGTGTTTCTCACACATCAATCTTTCTCTCTGTCTCTCTCCATCCTTTCCACTCTCCCTAAAAATCAACGGAAAAAATATCCTCGGGTGAGGATTAGCCACAGCTACAACAAAAACCTAGCCCTGCATTCAGGGAGTGCCTCACAGTGTCATGGAAGAGATAACCTCCCCTTCCCGGGAGAGAAAGACTTCCCCCTGGTGGTGGTGTGGGAGCAGGTGGGGGGCAGGTAGCTCAATCATGGGTCGGGTAAGACTTCCTGGGGCGGAGAGGAAGGTAAGTGGGTGTGAGATAGTGAGCGAGGCAGGGGGGGGGACCTTTAAGAAAAGCCCCCAGCATGAATACAGGGACAGGGACGGGAGACAGCTGGGCATGGCCCACCCATCTAACGCCTCTTCTCCCGCCCCCGGCCCCATCTGATCTGGCCAGGCACCCTCTTCCTCTGGATGTACTGGCCCAGCTTCAACTCGGCTGTGTCCAATCACGGAGACGCCCAGCACCGAGCAGCCATTAACACCTACTGCTCTTTGGCGGCCTGCGTGCTGACCGCGGTGGCGCTGTCCAGCGCCCTGCACAAGAAGGGCAAGCTGGACATGGTGAGCAGGAGGCGGGGGAGCGGGGGAGGCCGTGGGGATCTGGGGAGGGGTGCAGCTCCGACCGCCTATGTCCGGTGGGCACACATCCCCAGGCCCTGCCAAGGACTCTGTGAGGCAGGCGGCGTAAGGATCGTTGTACCCATTGCGCGGATGAAGAAACTGAGGCTCAGAGAGAAAGGAGCTGTCCCCATGGCATAGCTGGTTTTCCGCAGAGCTCTGCGTGCGGGAGGCCTGACGTCCCGCCCGCCCTGCCCGCCCTGCCCAGGTGCACATCCAGAACGCCACGCTGGCCGGAGGGGTGGCCGTGGGCACCGCCGCCGAGATGATGCTCATGCCTTACGGCTCCCTCATTGTCGGCTTCATCTGCGGCATCGTCTCCACCCTGGGCTTTGTGTACCTGACGGTGAGGCCCGGAGCGGGGAGGGGGATGCAAGGGGGGGATGGGGAATCCTGGGTCTCTGTATGGAGACCTCCAGAATCCTGGCCTCCCCGCCCCCAGCCTTAGCTCTCGGCCTGAGCAGCACCCCTCCCCCCTCCCCAGCCATTCCTGGAGTCCCGCCTACGGATCCAGGACACATGTGGCATCCACAACCTGCATGGCATGCCCGGCGTCATAGGCGGCATCGTGGGTGCTGTGACGGCGGCCTGCGCCAACAGTCAAGTTTATGGACAGGAAGGGTACGTATGGCCCGGCCGGTGTGGCTCAGTGGTTGAGCGTCGACCTATGAACAAGGAGGTCACGGTTTGATTCCCTGTCAGGGCACATGCCCGGGTTGCGGGCTCGACCCCCAGTAGGGGGCGTGCAGGAGGCAGTGGATCCATGATTCTCTCTCATCACTGATGTTTCCATCTCTCTCCCTCTCCCTTCCTCTCTGACATCAATAAAAATGTATTTTTAAATAAGGAAGGGTACAGATGGAGGAGATGCAGGGGACCCAGACTGTGTCTCTCTTCTGGTCCTTCCCCAATGGGATGCCTCTTTTTCACGGGTCTCTCTCCCCAAGCTCTGTCCTTCCACAAACGTCTGAGACCGTCTGATCACTCCCATGCCCCCATTGTGCAGATGGCAAGGCTGAGGCCCGGGGCTTGTGGAACAGTGGCGCCCGCTCACATCTGTGGAGTGGCAGCACGGGGTTCCGTGGCCTCCCTGAGGGGCCCTGACCTGCCTCCTGTCTCCACCCCAGGCTTGCCCACGCCTTTAACCTTGACGGTTTCAAGACTGAATGGTCCGCGGGCCTGCAGGGCAGTTTCCAGGCCGCAGGCATCTTCGTGTCCCTGGCCATGGCCCTCGTGGGTGGCCTCATTGTGGGTGAGTGGGAGTGGCTGGGCCAGGGGAGGCGGGGCCGTTGTGACGCTTGGTGGTCCGGGAGCCCAAGAATTTAGAGGTCGGGTTAGGCCGAGAGGAAGTGGGTCCTGACCTCTTGTGACCTCTGACTTTCCTTAGGAGGCATTTTGAAATTACCCATCTGGGGCCAAGCTTCTGATGAGAACTGCTTCGAGGATGCGGTCTACTGGGAGGTGAGTTCTACGGACTTGTCTCGCCCCAAGCCCCACCCCTGGCACAAGGACACTGTCCCCCCTCTCCCCAGAGCTGGGGCCTGGGGAGCCTGGCATTGAGGGGTGGGGAAGGAGCCCACACTACCTGCTCCTTCCTCCCGGAGGCTGTGTCTCCTGGGGTTGAGGCTTTAATCTAGAGCAATGGTTGCCAACATGGGGCACGTGCCCCATAGGAGGGCAATTTGATTTTTAAGGGGGGCAATTCGAGAATGAGTTATTAACAGTGAACTTTTGCCGGAGCCGGTTTTGCTCGGTGGATAGAGCGTCCGCCTGCGGACTGTGAAGGGTCCAGGGTTTGATTCCGGTCAAGGGCACTTGCCTGGGTAGTGGGCTCAGTCCCCAGTAGGGGGCGTGCAGGAGGCAACTGATCAGTGATTCTCTCTCTTCATTGATGTTTCTATCTTTCTCCCTCTCCCTTCCTCTCTGAAATCAATAAAAATATATTACATAAAAAACTAAAAAACAGTGAACTTTTTGCATTTCTTCTGGTTCTAGGGCCTCATGTACAGTCTATAAATATATATTGTGATATATTTATGCATTTCAGTCTCTATTCTATGTTTTAAAACTTCATATGCTAGTTTTTCATATTATTCTTACTAGTATTTATTTTTCCAACAATTTCTTAGCGATTTCTTCCTCGGTACTTCAACTGTCCTTCCGTTCTTTCATTTTTCTCTGTCATGGATGCCATGTTCTTTGGAAACTTGTTTAGACCAAGCTCATGGCCTTTGAGGCTTCCTCCACATGAATAGGAGCTCACTTTTTGAATAATAAGAATTCTATGTCATGGGGGAGGGGGGACATCAGGATGTTAGAGACGCTTAGGTGGGGCGTGGCCACAGGAAGGTTGGGGACCACTGGTCTAGAGCAAAGAATCCGAGAGTGGGGTCCCCATCAGCATCCCCTGAGAACTTGTTCCTCCTGAATCCGAAACTCAAGGGGAGCATGTCTGCCTCCAGAGCTGTTCCCCAAGGCAGACCCCGCCTCCCGTCCCCCGCCCCCCAGGAGCAGGGCTGCCTCTACTGGGGAGATCCCTCCCAGCTCCCTCCAGGGCTGCTGTGGGTGCCTGTGCAGAACCCCAAACTGCAAACATCATTCTAGAAGCCGAAAGTCGTGGTATGTCTTTTAAAACATGCCATGGTGTGGGCTCCCTGTGACTTTGGGCAGGCCTTCCTCCCCAGGAATCATATGGGAGGTGTTTACCTGTGTTTGTTAGATGATGAGGATGGCTGGGGCCCCTCCTTGTCTCCTGTGTTTCCCCTCATGACAAAGACGGGGATCTAGCCTGTGTGTGTGGCCCCTGATATGAGGATCTGTCCATGATGGCCTTTCTTTTGGTTCTGTATTTTTAAAATATATTTTTATTGATTTCAGAGAAGAAGGGAGAGGGAGAGAGAGAGAGAAACATCAAAGATAAAAGAGAATCACTGATCAGTTGCCTCCTGCACAACCCCTACTAGGGATCAAGTCCACAACCCAGGCATGTGCCCTTGACCGGAATCGAACCCGGGACCCTTCAGTCCGCAGGCCGACGCTCTAGCCACCGAGCCAAACTGGCTAGGGCTCAAGTCTTTTTTTTTTTTATTAATGATTTGCCTAGATTTTTCTTGCACAGCCGAGATGGTATTATACACCCAATTTGGTCCCCTGCTCCTTCTCTTTATCTCTCACCAGAAGTGTTCGGTTTCATTCATTCTTACTAAACTCTCTGTTTTAGCAGCATAATTATTTTCGCTTCATATTTAAAGTCAGAACTTAAACTATTTTAGATACCACAGTTACAACCCACATGGATTTAATGCTAATGAGACAAACTAAAAAAACACCATCAGTGTTCGCTCCAGGTTCTGTTTTGATATTTATAATTTACTGGAGGCTTGGTGCATGAAATTCGTGCATGGGGGGGGGGGCTCAGCTTGGGCTGCACCCTCTCGCAGTCTGGGAGCCCTCGAGGGATGTCTGACTGCTGCAGAGGTGGGAGAGGCTCCTGCCACCGCCGCTACACTCGCCAGCTGTGAGCCTGTGGGAGCGCACTGACCCCCAGGGGGGAGCTCCTGCATTGAGTGTCTGCCCCCTGGTGGTCAGTGCACGTCAGAGCGACTGGTTGTTCCACCGTTCAGTCGATTTGCATATTAGCCTTTTATTATATAGGATTCTAAGTTCACACCTTTTCCCTGCTGTATACCCTTCAGCCGCACTCAGTAGAATCCTGTGCCTGAGGAAGTGAGCCACTGTGGGGCTGGACTTTGGGAGGTTAATCTAGAACAGGGGTCCTCAAACTTTTTAAACAGGGGGCCAGTTCACTGTCCCTCAGACCGTTGGAGGGCCGGACTATAATTTTAAAAAAAACTATGAACAAATTCCTATGCACACAGCGGTGGCAAAAACACCCGGCGGGCCGGATAAATGTTTTCGGGGGGGGCCGCACGTGGCCCGCGGGCCGTAGTTTGAGGCCCCCTGATCTAGAAGACGACTTCCCAGAGGGAGGGGGGAGATAGCAGTCTTTAGGATTAAATCTTAAGGCAGAGCTGGCCCTCTCCACTGGACACAACTAACGGATCCACTTCTGGCCTTCCCTGCCTTATTTTTTTGTTTGTTTGTTAATCCTCACCCAAGGATATTTTTCCATTGAATTATTTTATTTGTATTTATTTAGTTATATATATATATATATATATATATATATAGAGAGAGAGAGAGAGAGAGAGAGAGAGAGAGATATAGATAGATATAGATATAGATATAGATAAAGATATAGATATAGATATAGATAGATAGATTTTTTTTTACTTTTCCATTGATTTTTAGAGAGAGTGGAAGGGAGAGAGAGTGCAAGAGAGAGAAACATCAATGTGAGAGAGACACACCGATTGGTTGCCTCCCACACATGCCCTGACCGGGGCCAGGGATTGAGCCTGCAACCAAGCTACATGCCCTTGACCGGAATCGAACCTAGAACCCTTCAGTCTGCAGGCTGACGCTCTATCTATCTCCTGAGCCAAACCCGCTAGGGCCCTCACCGCACTTTTGGAGCTGCCTGCAGTTCCGGGAGCTTAGCATGCTGTCTTGCCTCTCACCGGGCACACAAGTGGGTTGGGCACCACCGGAATCCCCCCAGGCCGGGTTATCAGCCTCTCCTGTGCATTTAGGACACTCGAATGCCTTCCCATCGCTCTGTCTCGTCCTGGAGTGCCCAGCACCCTGGACAGTGGCGAACGTGAATTAGGGGCGCGATGCACAGTCAAGATGCTCTGCTCCTCGACGTGCAATCCACACGATGACCAGTAGGTGGCGCCCGCCACGCACCATTTGCGGCTCCCGACTTGCCCAGGCTGTTCCAGTTCCATGGGGGACACCCGCCCTCCGGGTCCTCCTCTGAGCAGCCTCCTCTCTCTGCAGGTGCCCGAGGAGCCCAAGAACGCTGCCTCGCATCATGAGGACTCTACCCTCAAGGCACCAGAACCCTGAGCTCCCAGGGCAGGTGAGAAGCAGGTAAGGGGAGCGTGGCTTGTCAGTGGGGGATGGATGGATGGGCAGGTTCTCCCAGGGGGGGCCCAGCCCTGGGAATCAGATACCACCAGCAAAGGGGCAAAGAGAAAGCATCAAAGAAATAGAATAGAGCCCTCCTGCCTGGAGTGGGCACGCTGGCGTTGGTGGGAGAGACGCGCGGGGTCAGACCGCGTGGCACACACAGGGATGTGGGCGAGGTGCCCGGGTCTGGAATGAATGATGGCTTTGCTGCTTCACAGCCGAGTGCCTTTGAGGTTCTCCTCTCTCTGGGGACTCAGTCTCACTTACTTTTATGTTTAAATCTATTTTTATTGATTTCAGAGAGGAAGGGAGAAATAGAAACATCAATGATGAGAGAGAATCATGGATCGGCTGCCTCCTTACACCTCCTACTGGGGATCAAGCCTGCAACCCAGGCATGTGCCCTGACCAGGAGTCGAACTTGACCTCTTGGTTCATAGGTCGACGCTCAACCACTGAGCCACGCCGGCCGGGCCTGAGTCTCATTTGTAAAAGTGGGCAGGACAGGACTGGCTCTATTCAGTCCATCAACTGGAGTAAGCCCCTCCCTTCCTTCCTCCTTTCTGTCAACTCACATTTCCTTGCCCCTCTGGGGAGGCACCGAGCCCTTTCTCCAGCCTTCTGCATCCAACCCTCCAGAGACCCTCACAAAACGGGTGCAATTACTCCCTCCCTTCATTTATTTACTTACTTACCTTTCCTCACCTGCAGATATCTTCCCATTGGTTTTCAGAGAGCGGGGAAGAGAGAGGGGAAGACAGAGAGAAACATCGATGTGAAAGAAACACATCGACCGGTTGCCTCCTGCACGTGCCTGCAGCCATGGTACCTGCCCTTAACCGGACTTGAACCTGGGATCCTTCGGTCCGCAGGCCGACGCTCTACCCACTGAGCCAAACCGGCCAGGGCCTCCCCTCCCTTGAATAGACGAGGGAGGGTTAAGGCTCAGAGAGGTTCTGAGCTTCCGGGTCACACAGCTCACAAGTGGATGAACTTGGGGCAGGAGAGGACGTGGGGGTTTAAGGAAAGAGAAAGGCCAGGCTGTGACCAGTGGCTTCGGTGCCCGACGAAGCTAAGCAGGACCTGACCGTGGCCCCTCCTCTCGGCTCTCTCCCTGCAGGCTCCACAGATAGTCCCGGCGCCCAGGAGGAGCCGGTGCCGGCCAAGCTGGGCACGCAAGGGCCAGGGGAGCAGCACCCCGCCTGCTGGCATGGCCCAGGGTGCCGCCACCCTCGCTCCCCTTCGCTGCCTGGACATGGAGAAGGAGGAGGAGTAGACAAAGTGGGCGGACAGGCCAGGTTCTGGCTGCAGGAAGCCAGCCATCAGGGGTCCCAGTGGCCCCACTCAGGGCTGAGCCTGGAAGGAGACCCCAGCCCTCCCGGGGTGACAACTTGACTGCCAGCCCCCAGCTGCTGGGTTCTCAACCTGCACGACCCATGCTCCCTGCCCCTACCCCCCCCCACCCAGACCTCTCTGCACCATACGCCCATGGCGGCCTCTGTGAATAAAAGTTCTAGACGTTCTTTGTAACACGGGTGCGAACACTGCAACAGTTTGAGGGAGAACAGGATGCAGAGACCTGGCTTCCAGCCCCAGTCCTGTGACCGCCCACCCCAAGCTGCCATCCACGCTGCAAGGGAAATTACCCCAGGTTTCCGGGAAAGAATGTGGGGGTGCTGGAGCCGGCCCCTGCCCGGAGCCCCCTGGCAAGGCTCAGTTTGGGGGCTTGGGTATTTCCCCAAGGGCCCCTTCTTACTTTACATTAGCCATCCCAGAAACACACCCATGTGAAACGGCCATGCCTCCTGTGCCCAGGTGACTTCCCAGAGTGGGTCACCTGAGTAGGGTTTTGGAGGCTGAATAGGAGTTTACCAGAAGGCTGGCAAAGCGACAGCATGGGCAGAGACTCAGGGATGGGAATGGAGAGAAAGAGAGGGGAGGCAAAAGTGTGGCAGCTGGTGACTAAGAAGCAGAATCCAGATCCTTTTGAGGCGCAAAGACCCCAAAGAAGGGGTGAGGGGAAAGGGCGGAGAGGGTCTCTCTTGCCTGCAAATCCGCCCTCCCCGCCCCGTCACAATTCACACACACACACACACACACACACACACACACACACACACACAGGCGTTCACTCCCCTTGCCAAAGGGGAGGAGGAGGAGGAGGAGGAGGAGGAGGAGGAGGAGGAGGAGAGGAGGGAGCCGCAACGCAACCTATTCATGTTCTGGCGAGGAACACCCTCATTTTCCACGCTGGGGAAGACAAAAACCCGTCACAACCTGTTTCTGGAACTTGTCAGCAGCTGCCAAGAGGAGCATGTTAATTAAACGTCGGCGAAGATGGAAGCCGGAGGGCCCGGCTCTAATTGGACAGTTTGCTCCGCCGAGTGAAAAACATTGTGACAAAGGAGGAGGGGCGCCTTGCGCAGCGGGGTGCGCGCCCGGGAGGGGCCGGCGCTTTGATTTCAGCTGATAGGGCTCCGGGCACGCCCAGGAGGGCGGAGGAGGGGCCTGTGGACCAGGGGGAGAGGAGGGGTGCAGGGGGGAGGAGGTGCCCCCAGCCCGCATGCCAGGGCAGCCAGCAGTCTCCCTGACAGCAGCACGGGGCTCAACCTCAGACCAGGCTTTGGGGCGGGGTGGGGGGGCCTTCCCCCCATTATGTGCCCTGGGTCTGGGGGCCATGCAGGGACGGCACCCAGGGCAGGGCCAGCAGTCACCTCCCCTCTATGTTGAGACTGATCTGGGGTCACCCTCTTGCCCAGACTATCTGTGGGCCACGTGATCGGGGGTGAGGTCTTTATTCATTTATTTTTTTAAATATTTTAATTGATTTCAGAGAGGAGAGGGAGGGGGAGAGAGAGGTAGAAACATCCATGATGAGAGAGAATCGCTGATGGGCTGCCTCCTGCACGCCCCCTACTGAGGGTCAAGCCAGCAACCGTGACCCCCTGGTTCATAGGTCCACGCTCAACCACCAAGTCACCTCGGCCAGGGTGGGGGATGAAGTCTTTAAAATGCTGGCACCTGGGAAGCTTGTCTTGGCAAAGCAGCTGTGAAGGGCCTCACGGAGCGTTGCTGAGCCTGGGGGTGCCCACAGAGCTGCAGGGGGCACCCCCAGACTGCCCCCCATGTGCGTGTTTGACGGCTGTCCGCCAAGTCCCCTCTGTTGCCCACTCAAAGGATGCGCTGGGTGCCACGCTGGGTGCCTGCTCTGCCCTGTGCCCTCACCTCCCAGCCCCCCCCCCCCCCCCCCGCGGGGGAGCATCATACACACCCAGGTCGGGCTGGGGTCACTGGGGTGGGGGTGCTTAGCTAACAAGGGCACAGCCCCCGCTTCTGCCCCTGTGTGCGTTGCCTCAGATCTGCCCCCACCCCACTCTCATCCGGAGCTGAAGGCCTCCGTTCGGGGTGCGGGGGCCGGGCCGGGGCCTGCGCCCCAGAAGCCAGGATGGCAAACAGGGCCACTGCGGCTGATCCTGGGGATTAATAGCTACAAAGTGGTTGAGGAGGCGGGGGGGGGGCTATGGACCGCAGCCCTTGCGTGCGTTCCCAGGGGCGCTGGTCCCAGCAGCTGGTCCCGCCTGCCGGGCCTAATCCCCTGGGAGCTGCCGGGGGAGAGGCCCCTGAAATAAGGCTGCTGTGGGGAGAGGGCTGCCGGGGAGGGGGGGGCGCTGGGGTGTTGAGGGGGGTGGCCCTGAGGAGGGCTGGGAGGTGGGGAGGTGTGCCCAGGGCTGTGAGTGTGCCCCTGGGCCCCTGGCCTGGGCAGTGTGTCTCCCTCCATGGGTGATCCAGGGTGCGAGGGGCGGCTTCAGCCCCTGCGTGTATCTGAGGTTTAAAGCCTCCCTTTTAAAAAAATCTTTTTATTGATTTTTTTTTTAGATAGAGAGAGAGGGAGAGGGATGGAGGGATAGGAACACGGATGAGAGAGAAACATCGGCTGCCTCCTGCGCATCCCCTACTGGGACCTGTGCCCTGAAAGGGGATGGAACCCGTGACCTCTTGGTTCCTGGGTCGACGCTCAACCACTGAGCCACACCGGCTGGGCTAGGACCCCCGCCTTGAGGGGGCACGGGGCCTTAGGGCAGCGACGGGGGCCGCTCAGAAGTCCCAGGCCTGTGGAGCAGAGAGGCAGGCCTCCACCTGCTGGCTGAGTGGGTGCCGTGTGTGTGTGTGTGTGTGTGTGTGTGTGTGTGTGTGTGTGTGTGTGTGTGTGAGCTCTTGTGCACGCACCATGGAGCGGGGTGCTTGAGAGCGGCCCTTTAGCGCCGGCTGGAAGGGCTCTGCAAATTGTAATCAGATTAAGGGGGCCCATCACTTAGGGCTCTTGAAAAGGCCACAGACTGCTCATCGGCTGGGGCGCCGGGCCCACAAAGGCCGGGAGGAGCGCTGCGGGGAGCCGCCTGCTGGGGGGGCCCGGGCGGGGGGCGCTCTCCCCTCTCTGTCTCTCGTAATTATGTCAATTTGCTAGCCAAATTGTTTGCTCGAGTGGACAGGGGGCTTGTGCTCCATTCATGTGATAATGTGGGAACTGCGGGCCTCCTGGCTGGGAAAACGGGAGGTACCGGGACCTTTCTCCCCGGAGCGGGCAGGCTAGGGGTGCAGGTGCCGAGGGTGCGGGCGCCCGGGCCTTGGGAATCCTCCCCCCAGTGTGGGGCTTTTCCCCAAGCATTCCAGAAAGTTCCAGCTGGAGGGGGGTGTGCTCTGGGATGTCCTTAAGGGCCTATTAAGACAAAGGACGGGGACCCTGGCCGGTTTGGCTCCGTGGACAGAGCGTCGGCCTGTGGACGGAAGGGTCCAGGTTCGAGTCCGGTCAAGGGCATGTACCTCGGTTGCAGGCTCCATCCCCGGCCCTGGTTGGGCCTTGTGTGGGAGGCAACCAATCGATGTGGGACACATCGATATTTCTCTCTCTCTTTCTCTCTTTTCCCCTCCCTCCCACTCTCTCTTAGAATCAGTGGAAAAATATCCTCAGGTGAGATTTAACAGCAACAAAAAAAGATGAAGGATGGGGAAGGAAGCGAGGACCCCAAGAGAGGATAGAACGGTCGCCGCCAGGCTCCGTCAGGGTGAAGTGGGCAGCTCTCTGTCCCCGTGCCTGGGCCCACGTGGGCCGGGCCAAGGCTGGGTCAGGGTGGGAGCAGCCCAGGAGGTGCCGGAGTGACAAGGTCCTGGGGGGAAGAGCCACGACCCCTGGGGACTCTGGATGTGAGAAAGTTCTCACCAGTCTCCTGACCTCCCCGCAGGCACCAGGCCCAGCCACGTGAGTTTGTCCTTGGTACACAGTCAGCAGCCCTGGGAAGCGGGCACTGGGCTTCCCATTGCACAGATGGAGAGAGTGAGGCCCAGAGAGGCTCGGCGACTTGCTCAAGGACACACAGCCAGTTGGCGAGAAGCAGAAGTAGGAATTCAGCTCTATCGGATCCTCTGCCGCCTCGGCCCCACCCCCATCACGAGTCAGTCCCTTCCTCCGAGCAGAGCTGACAGTCCGCCCCGGGGTGCACGGAGGATGCAGATGGCCCGGGGAGGGGACCCTCAGGGCTGCACGCTGTGGTTTTGCAGCTCATCCGCCTTGTCCTGGGATCGTGTCAAACTCTCGGCCTGCAGGCCACATGCAGCCGACAACAAATATTTTTGCGGCCCAGCCAATATAACGGTATGTAAGGAAACACGAATTTTATCATTGCTCTTGTTCTATTTTATGTTACGCTTTTCGAAATAAACCCACGTTTCTATGAAAATTGAAGCTCTAGCCGGTTTGGTTCAGTGGATAGAGTGTTGGCCTGCGGACTGAAGGGTCCCAGGTTCGATTCCGGTCTGGGGCATGTACCTTGGTTGCGGGCACATCCCCAGTAGGAGGTGTGCAGGAGGCAGCTGATCGATGTTTCTCTCTCATCGATGTTTCTGGCTCTCTATCCCTCCCCCTTCCTCTCTGTAAAAAATCAATAAAATATATTTTTTAAAAAATCAATAAAATGTATTTTTTTAAAAAAGAAAATTGAAGCTTGTGTTTTTTGGCGGCCCATGTAAACTTAAGCCTTGTTTGTTTGGCCCGTTTTAGCCTTGGAGTTTGACATGCTTGCTCTAAATCTGTGGTTCACAAAGTGTGGTCCGGACCAGCCCCACCGCCATCACTTGGCAACTTGTCAAAAATGCACAATCCTGGAGTCTTTCCTCCCCAGCCCCCTGTGCTGGCTCCAGTTTGAGACCCATCCCTCTGTGTTACCGAACAATTTCCCTGGGGAGGGAACTTCAGGGTGTTTCCAATTCCGTGTCATTGAAACCTCGCTACAGCCCTGGCCGACGTGGCTCAGTTGGTCCCTGTGCACCGAAAGATCGCTGGCTCAATTCTCAGTCTGGGCACATGCCCAGGTTCTGGGTTCGGTCCCGGTTACAGGAAGCAACGGATGGATGTTTCTCTCTCACATCGATGTTTCTCACCCTCTCCCTCTCTTTCTAAAATCAATTAAAAATATTTTAAAAACAGCCGAAACCGGTTTGGCTCAGTGGATGGAGCGTCGGCCTGTGGACTGAAGGGTCCCAGGTTCGATTCCGGTCAAGGGCATGTACCTGGGTTGCGGGCACATCCCCAGTAGGAGATGTGCAGGAGGCGGCTGATCGATGTTTCTCTCTCATCGATGTTTCTAATTCTCTATCTCTCTCCCTTCCTCTCTGTAAAAAATCAATAAAATATATATTTTTAAAAATATTTAAAAGACAAACAGCAACAAAAACATGTGCTACAATATGTCCTTACTTTTTATTTATATATATATTTTGTTTACTGATTTCAGAGAGGAAAGGAGAAAGATAGAAACATCAATGATGAGATAGAATCATCGGCTGCCTCCTGCACGTCCACTACTGGGGGGGATCTAGCCTGCAACCGGGGCATGTGCCCTTGGCTGGAATCGAACCTGGAACCCATTAGTCCGCAGGCCAAATGCTCTATCCACTGAGCCACACTGGCCAGGGCGATACGTCCTTTTGTTTGTGTGTTTGCGCCTCCCGAGAACACGTCTTCCCTCTCAAAATGTTCTTGGTTAACTTTTCACGTTTGCTCTTCCAAATGAACTTTGGAATCGGCATCTGAATTCCGTCTCCACGGCACGGCGTCGACTGGGTGTTTTAATTTAGAAAGGATTGACATCTTGACAGTATCCAGTCTTCCCATCAAATACTGAAATGCGGCGGGGTTTTAGGTATAATTCACATAATTACATATAATTTAGGCCGGCTTTGTTATGATCCTAGATATAACAATTGCAGGAGAATTTTATGAAACTAACAACATAATTGCAAAGGGTCAGGCATATGATCACCTTATTCCTCTTTGGATAGTCTTATTTCTTTTTTTATTGCTTTTTTGATGAGAGAGAGAGAGAAAAACTTGTTGTTCCACTTTTTTATGCATTCATTGGTGGATTCTTGTATGTGCCCTGACCGGGGATTGAACTTGAACCTTGGAGTATCAGATGATGCTCCAACCAACAGAGCCACACCAGTCAGGGCTGTACACTATTTTTTTTTTTAATATTTTTAATTGATTTTTAGAGAGAAAGGAAGAGGGGAGAGAAATAGAAACATCAATGATGAGACTCATTGATCAGCTGCCTGCTGTACGTGATCGAGCCCGCAACCCCGGGCACGTGCCCTTGACCAGAATCGAACCCGGGACTCTTCAGTCCGCAGGCCGATGCTCTATCCACTGAGCCACACCAGCCAGGGCTGTACACTATTTTTCTTTCTTTTCCTACTTTTTTAAAAAATATATTTTTAGTGATTTCAAGAGAGGAAGGAAGAGGGAGAGAGTTAGAAACATCAATGGTGAGAGAGGATCAGTGATTGGCTGCCTACTGCATGCCCCCTACTGGGGATCAAGCCCGCAACCCAGGCATGTGCCCTTGACCGGAATCGAACCCGGGACCCTTCAGTCCCCAGGCCGACGCTCTATCCACTGAGCCACACCGGCCAGGGCAAGCTTCCCTCTTCTTCTGCCTCAGGTGCACCCACCCGCTCAGACCTGACTGCCTGGGGCCACCCTGTCTCTGGGTGAGCCGGGACCCCACCCCCCACCCCCAGCGGCTGTCCCAGCCTGGCTGGCAGGAGGGGAGGGGCTGGCGCTGGGTTAGGCACCCCCGTCTCCCCGGGAGGTAAAGCCCCCCAGGAGGCCGCTGCGTGCCACGCTGCCTCTGTGGGGGCCCTGGGATGGGGGGCGCCGGGCGGCCTGTACACTTTGGCTGCCAGATGAAAGGGGGACAACATAAAGGCTGCCCGGCCGGCTGAGCGCGGGCGCTTTGTGCGCCTCCAGACGGAGCTGGAGACCCTGTAAATGAAGATGTCTGCTGCTCCAGACGCCCCCTTTCAGCCGGGAGGTGTTTCCCGGCCTCACTGGGCGATTGTGACTCTAAGCGGCCCTGCATTCATCCCTCCTGGGGAGGATGGGAACGGGCTGGGGGGCCTGACCCCCCTCCTACCCCTGTCCTGGAATGCAGAAGGGGGGGTTCCCCTACCTTCTCCTCCAGGCGAGGCCGGGGAGGAGGGCTGGGGGGGGGGGAATGCGGGGAGGGAGGCCTTCTGGGAGCCACAGTCCCCGCCTCAACCAGGCCTCCTACCCAGGCCTGTGTGGTGCCAGGGTGGCTGGGGTCAGGGGTCACTCACTGGTGCTTTCTCCTGAAGGCGTGGGTGAGCGTGTTGAGGGGACGGCATTACGAGAGCCTGGGGTCGCCCTGACCTGTTTGGCTCAGTGGATAGAGCGTCGGCTTGCAGACTGAAGGGTCCCAGGTTCGATTCTGGTCAAGGGCATGTACCTTGGTTGCGGGCACATCCCCAGTGGGGAGTGTGCAGGAGGCAGCTGGTCGATGTTTCTCTCTCATCGATGTTTCTAACTCTCTATCCCTCTCCCTTCCTCTCTGTAAAACATCAATAAAATGTATTTTTTTAAAAAAAAGAGAGAAAAGAGAGAAATTAAAAAAGAGAGAGAGAGCCTGGGGTTCGCCTGGCTGGTGTGGCTCAGTGGGTTGGAGCATCATCCCGTCCTGAACACCAAAAGCTTGCAGTCTCCATCCCCACTTGGGGTGTGCCTGGAGGCAGCCGGTGGGTGTTTCTCTCACATTGATGTCTGTCTGTCTGTCTCAAATCAATAAATGTAAACTTGGGTGAGGATTAAAAAAAAAAAAATTAAGCCCTAGCCGATTTGGCTCAGTGGATAGAGCGTCAGCCTGCGGACTGAAGGGTCCTGGGTTCGATTTCGGTCAAGGCCACGTGCCCGGGTTGCAGGCTCGATCCCCAATAGGGGCCGTGCGGGAGGCAGCCGATCCATGATTCTCTCTCATCGTGGATGTTTCTCTCTCTCTCTCCCTCTCCCTTCCTCTCTGAAATCAACAAAAATATATTAAAATAACAAAACAAAGAGAGAGCCTGAAGTTCAAGTCCCGGGGCTACCAGAGATGCCAAACCATTCCCTGATGTCACTGAGCCTCTGGGCCAGCCGGGGACCACCCTCTGCCCCCTTGCCCTGGGGGGTGAACGACTCTGTATCCGTTTAAGCAGGTCCCAGCCATCCGGCCGTGGTTCACGTACAGCCGGGTACAACCCCACGTGACACAGAACAGCCAGGGCTCACGTTCCCGGTCCTGCACCCCACAGTGGCACAAGGAAGGGGTTGTGCCACTCAGAGCCACCGTGAGGGGCGGGGACATGGCCATGGGGGTGTGAGGACCTGAGACAGCGCCTCAGCTCCCACAGACAGGCCACTGTGGTGCCAGGTATGAGAGCGTGTGCCCACTGGGGTGGGCGTGTGCCCTTGAACAAACCAGGACCAGCTGACGGGGCAGGAGCCTCTATGTAAGCACAGACCGCATCGCCGACGGCACTGAAGATCGTCGGTGTCTAATTTGTCTGAATAGCTAATATTTTCACCCAGGACGAAGGTCACTCGGCAGGGAGGTCCCCTTCCTGTCCGTGTCCCCCATCTGTTCTCACGACTCCCTAAAAAGACAATAACTGCTCCCCGTCTCTCAGGTATCCTTCTAGAGCAGTGGTTCTCAACCTTCTGGCCCTTTAAATACAGCTCCTCATGTTGTGACCCAACCATAACATTATTTTCGTGGCTACTTCATCACTGTCATGTTGCTACTGTGATGAATCGTCATGTAAATATCTGATATGCAGGATGGTCTTAGGCGACCCCCGTGAAAGGGTCGTTAGACCACCAAAGGGGTTGCGACCCACAGGTTGAGAACCGCTGCAGAGTGTCTTCAGACATCAACAAGCCAGTGCAAACTTGAGTTCTGATTTCTCCCTCCTTTTACTCAGCTTCATAGTATTGTTTCAACCTCTGCCCCCCCCCTTTTTTTAAATTCTCACCCAAGGATATTTTTCCATTGATTTTTAGAGGGAGTGCAAGGGAGTGGGAGAGACAGAGAGAAACATCGATGTGAGAGAGACACATGGATGGGTTGCCTCCTGCATGAGCCAGACCAGGGCCCGGGACGGGAAGAAGCCCGCAACCGAGGTACGTGCCCTTGGCTGGAATCGAACCCGGGACCCTTGGGTCCACAGGCCGATGCTCTATCCACTGAGCCACACCGGAGCGGGCACAACCTTTGGCTTTTACAAACTAACCGTGAAGAGAAGTCCGTTCTCAGCAGCGTGAGTGTATCTGTCGGATACATTCCCAGGAGGGGGACTGCTGAGACAAACCCTGGGGCATTGGTGACTTTTGTTTTGTTTGCTTGCTTGTGTGTTTGTTTTTTGTTAATCCTCATCCGAGGATATTTTTCCATTGGTTTTTAGAGGGAGTGGAAAGGAAGGGGAGAGAAAGAGAGAAACATCGATGTGAGAGAGACACATCGATTGGTTGCCTTCCGCACGTGGCTGCAACCGTATGTGCCCTTGAGAGGAATCGAACCCGGGACCCTTCAGTCCGCAGGCCGTCGCTCTATCCACTGAACAAACTCATGAGTCAACAGAGCCAAATATCAACAGTACAACGATTGAAATTTCTTTTGAGAGCCACATTTTTTAAACTGAAACTATATAGGTAGGTACATTGTTATTCACTTAACTAGGGTCCTCCTAAGCTGGCCTTTGCTAAAAACGTCCTCAATCTGATGGAGGCACGTTCGCTGAGGTCAACCCCTTCCAACTCTCCCATCCACACTCATCTTGTTTACTTGTTTCTCTATCTCCTTCCGTTCATCCTCTCTGATGTCCAAACCATTTCCACACACCTTTCTCCATCCTCGACACTACATCTTCTTTCACTCCACAGCGTTCCCTAAAATTAACTTAATGAACTTTAAAGTTTTAAGTCAACTTCGCACTGTACGTGCGCGCCCACACGTGGTATTTTGTGGAAGAGCCACACTCAAGGGGCCAAAGAGCCGCAGGTGGCTCGCGAGCCGCGGTTTGCCAACCACTGGGCTAGGGCATGACATGGTGATAAGTTGCCAAACGGTCCGTGGTGGGGCAGGTGCCGCCTCCCACCCCCAGGACACGGCGTACAGGCTCTTAGCGAGGGCGTGTCCCTGCCTGGCTGGTTGCACACACCATGGCATGGCCCGCAGTGCCTGGGCCGTTCAGCACTCTCTCTCTCTCTCTCTTTTAAATCTTCACCCAAAGATATTTCTCCATTGATTTTTAGAGCGAGGGTTAGAGAGAGGGAAAGACAGAGAGAAATATCGATGTGAGAGAAACACATCGATTGGTTGCCTCTTGCACGCACCCCGACCAGGGCCCAGGTCAGGGAGGAGCCTGCAACCGAGATACGTGCCCTTGATGGGTTCGAACCCGGGACCCTTCGGTCCTCAGGCCGACACTCTATCCCCTGAGCCAAACTGGGGACACAGTCCCCTCCTAGCTCTAACGATGTTTCATTCCAAAGTCACGTTGCCAGTCCACGTCTGCCTCAAAGGGAGGAGAAGCTTGGAAAACCCTTCTGTGGGCTGGTAAACGCCGGCCCTTGTTTGCAAGGGTGGCTAACAGGAGGTCAGCCCAGAGGGCGAGCTGCAGGCTGGTGAGGAACTGCGGGTACAGTGGGGCCCTGACTTACAAGTTTAATTCGTTCCGGTACATATGCCCGCCGGTGCGGTCAGCGAGGTGGCCCGGGGCCGCCCACCCACCGCGCAGAAGAGTCAGCAGGGGTCTTGGTTTGGGATCAGCCCGACCTTGTTGGAAACCTGCTCACTCATTTGGTGCATTGGACCCTCCCACCCACCCCTTCGTAGAAACGAGGCTCCCTCACACTTCTCGCCCGTGGCTACTGGGAACCCTGGAAGAGATCTGATTGCTCAAGTGCTGGGCGTGTAGAAAGTGCTCAACACACACACACACACACACACACACACACACACAAACATATATCACACACACACATATATATACACACACATACATACACATATACACACGTACACATAAACACACATAACCCCACATACACACATATATACACACATACACACATACACACACACACATATATATATACACAGAGATACACACACATATATACACACACATACACACACACAGTGCTCAACAGCCCTGGCCAGTTTGGCTCAGTGGATGGAGTGTCGGCCTGTGAAGTGAAGGGTCCCGGGTTCGATTCCAGGCAAGGACACATGCCCATGGTTGTCAGCTCGGTCCCCAGCAGGGGGCGTGCAGGAGGCAGCCGATCCATGATTCTCTCTCATCATTAATGTTTCTATCTCTCTCCCTCTCCCTCTCCCTTCTTCTCTGAAATCCATGAATTTTTTTTTTTAAAAGACAGAGAAAGAGCTCAACAAATGTAATCTGTGTTCCCAGGAGTTTCTGAGAGCCAGGGACCAGGGTTGGGCTGGGAGGCAGACCTGCCGGTACCCCCCGCCCCCACCCTCCCTTCTGGCCAGGCCACTGGTGCGTGTGGCGTAGAACAGGGACCCCGTGGTGCTCTCTCCACGGTGGCGGTGGCGGTGGCGGTGGCGGTGTTGGCGGCGTCTGGACAGGCCAGGAGGCAGCCGGGGACGAGTGACAGCTGGGAGGGTTTAATTGCTCCTCCGTGGCTTGGGAGCGCCTCCCTCCCTTTGCCAGCGATCTGCATTTCAATGTGCGAAGAGTGGAAACGAGGATGCTGCTCAAAGGGGTTACAATGATTAATCATTTAAAAAGCAAGATCTTAATTACAGGCCGCAATTTTTGCTATTTAAGGAGGCCATTAATTGCCAGAAAGAAGAAGAAAAAAATTATCACAGGTTATTTTCCAGAAGCAGAGAGCGGGGAGGGATGGGGAATCAGCTGCTGCTCAGAGATGGGGGGGCAGGGTCCCACCAGGGTCCCACCCCAGGAAGAGCCCCCACCCCCACCCCCCAGGTGCAGGGTGGGCCCTGGCCATGGTGCTGGAGCAAAGCAAAGAGGCTGCTTCTCAGGGGTCTGGGGGCTGGTGCGAGTGGGGGGGGGCGGAGCAAGAACTTCCTGCCCTCTCTCTGCCCAGCTGCAGGGGGCGGGGGGGATGGGGGGGACGACCTGGACGGAACCCCACCTGTGGGTGCCCCTGGAGGCCTCCTCCTGGGCGTGGCAGCTGGTGGCCAGCTCCTTCCCCCGCCCCAGTGACCCCTGACCCCACCCGGCTCAGGATGTGGGGTTAATTGCCAGGCGCTCCCCTCTGACCCCTCTGTGGGTTTTAGTCTTGTCCGGTCTCTCAGGCCCCGGGGTGTATGTACAAAGGGGACTAGGCGTGGGCAGGGGGCGTGTTAGGAGTGAGATAAACACAGCCAGGCCTCTTCAGTGGATTAATTTACTGATCCTCGGGGGGCAAAGATCAGGAGATCAAGAGCCTGCGGCCAGGCCCTGGCTGGTGTGCTCAGTGGATAGAGCGTCAGCCTGCAGACGGAAGGGTCCCGGGTTTGACTCCAGTCAAGGGCACATGCCCGGGTTGCGGGCTCAATCCCCAGGGGGGCGGGTGTGCAGGAGGCAGCCGATCGTTGATTCTCTCTCTTATCATGGATGTTTCTCTCTCTCCCTCTCCCTTCCTCTCTGAAATCAATAATTAAAAAAGAAAAAAAAAAGAAAAAGAGCCTGTGGCCTCAGAGGCCTCTGTGGCAAGAGATCAGAAGGTTTTCCTCCACCCAGAACCCGGGCGCAGTCCCACCACGGAGCAGGGCACGCTGCACGCCCCCATGGCCCGATCTGCGGCCCCCCTGGCCCGACCTCCAAGCCTCCTCCTGGGCCCTGGCAGGTCCTGAATCCCAGAACACAGCCCCGCAGCACAGGGGCTCCAGGCGTGCGGGGCGGCTGCGGGAAGGCCCGAGCCCCGAATCCCGGCGGTGGTGCCTGACAGCACAGGTGCCATCGACGTGAAGAACTCGGACGAGTCCAATTGGTCAGTGTGAGCTGCAGCCAGGGCCCAGACTCCCTTATTCCTAAGGTGCCATATGCTTTTTAAAAAAATATATATTTTTATTGATTTCAGAGAGGAAGGGAGAGGGAGAGAGAGAGAGAGAAACATCAATGATGAGAGAGAACCATTGATCAGCTGCCTCCTGCAAGTCCCACACTGGGGATCAAGCCCGCAACCCGGGCCTGTGCCCTGACCCGGGAATAGAACCGTGGCCTCCTGGTTCATAGGTCGACGCTCAGCCACGGAGCCACGCCAGCCGGGCTGGTACCATATGCTTGAAACACGCTTGCAAACAAGCTGCAGACTTTAGCTGCCAACCCAGGGGACAGGTGTAGTCCCGGCCAAGCCTGCTTAATACCGGGAACAAAATAAATAGAATCACTTCCATAAACAGTCCCTCCTGCCAGACTGATCAAATGCCCTGTGTGTGTGTGTGTGTGTGTGTGTGTGTGTGTGTCCATCAGTCGCTTCTGTTCTAACATTTAGGCTCCCAGAGGGCAGGCTGCTCAATCGGATTGGATGGTAATCCCAGGGATTTCTGGGGGATGGTGGGAGCCACAGACTCACACTATGGGTTTGTGTGTGTGTGTTTTAACCCTCACCCGAAGATACTTTCCCATTGATTTTCAGAGAGAGTGGAAGAGAGAGGGATAGACAGAGAGAAACACTGATGTGAGAGAAACACATCGATTGGTTGCCTCCTGCATTCACTCCAACCAGGGCCGGGGGCCAAGGAGGGGCCTGCAACCCAGGTATGTGCCCTTGACCGGAATCGAACCCGGGACCCTTCCATCTACAGGCCGACGCTCTATCCACTGAGCCAGCCTGGCTCGGCCCCACTATGTGTTTGAATTCAAAGTAACTAGACTGATTTCCTGGGAACTCTGACCTGGTCCCTGCATCCTCCAGGCATCCTCACACCTCACCACCATCCCCCAGAAAGGAGAGGGCCCCTGTCCCTTTAATTGCCAGGTTCCCCACCTCTGGGGATGAGCACACAGCCCTTGCCCCCCCCCCAACTCCAGTGCTGATTAACTGCGGGGTGAGACACCCCAAACAGGCTGGACCACGTTATGTCTGATGTTGGCTCTCTTCGCTGGCACTGGCAGCTGCCTTGGAGCCACAACCATCAGCAGCTTCTAGCTCGTCACTCTGCTGACACGTTACCTAGACCAGGAAACGGCACATGTGATGGAAATGAGAACTTTATTCTGTTCCTCATTCTTCCCGGGAGGGTGGGGCTGGAGTGCGGGAGGAAGGCCTGGCATCGGGAGCGGGTGGCGCTCAACCACAGGTGAGGGTGGATCACAGCCCAGGGCACCCCTGGGTTCCCCATGGGCCCCGGGGATGCCAGCCCTGCCCTGCCTGCCTCCGAGACCTGCCCAATGCCCACGCCTGGGGAGGTGCTCTAACCTCAGGGAGCCCTGGAGGTGTGGGGTGCCAGCGTCTTCTCTCCTGACAAGACCTGTGTCCACCCCAGCGGCCGGAATCAAACCCGGGACCTTTCGATCCGCAGGCCGATGCTCTATCGTGAATTTAGGGGCGGGTGGGGTTGGGAAGATCGCTGGCTGGCCGCCTCCCTCCCACCTCGTCCCTGCAGCTGTGCTGCGCTCCCGCCTCTGCCCCCGGCTTTTGTCACCGCTGAATTCATGTGACATCTCAGAGGGAGGCTCCCGGGTGGGCGGACAGATGGGAGGGGGGTGCTCCAGGCCCCCCACCGGCCTTCTCCCAGGATGCTCCCTGCTCTCATTGGCAGGGGCCTGGCCTGCAGTCTGCTGCCCTATTTCTTTTTTTATTTATTTCTTTTTTAATATATTTTATTGATTTTTTACAGAGAGGAAGGGAGAGAGATAGAGAGCTAGAAACATCGATGAGAGAGAAACATCGATCAGCTGCCTCCTGCACATCTCCCACCGGGGATGTGCCCACAACCCAGGTACACGCCCTTGACCGGAATCGAACCCGGGACCTTTCAGTCCGCAGGCCGACGCTCTATCCACTGAGCCAAACCGGTTTTGGCTCTTTTTTATTTTTTTAAAAATATATGTTTTTATTGATTTCAGAAAGGAAGGGAGAGAGAGAGATAGAAACATCAATGATGAGAGAGAATCATCGATCGGCGGCCTCCTGCACGCCCCACCCTAGGGATGGAGCCTGAGACCCGGGCATGTCCCTGACCGGGAATCGAACCATGACCGCCTGGTTCATAGGTCGACGACCAACCACTGAGCCACACCGGCCGGGCCTGCTGCCCTCTTCCATGAAGACTGGCTAGAAGCACGGCCTTAGGGGTCAGAGACGTATGAGCCGTGAGGCCTTGAGACAGTCAGGCACTTCTCTCCACCTCAGGACAGGGTAACACTGGCAGCAGTGAACGCATCATGGCGGGCACAGGGCTGAGCCCACCTCCGGTTTAAAGGGCTTAAAAGGAGGAGGGGGGCCCTTAGCCCCGTGGTCGGCAAACTGCGGTTCGCGAGCCACATGCGGCTCTTTGGCCCCTTGAGTGTGGCTCTTCCTAAGCCTTAGGAGGACCCTAATTCAGTGAATAACAATGTACCTACCTGTATAGTTTACGTTTAAAAAATGTGGCTCTCAAAAGAAATTTCAATCGTCGTACTGTTGATATTTGGCTCTGTTGACTAATGAGTTTGCCGACCACTGCAGCCGGTTTGGCTCAGTGGACACAGCCTCGGCCTGTAGACCAAAGGGTCCCAGAGTCGATTCCGGTCAAGGGCACATGCCCGGGTTGCGGCTCGATCCCCAGTAGGGGGCGTGCAGGAGGCAGCCGATCTGTGATTCTCTTTCATCACTGATATTTCTATCTCTCTCTCTCCCTCTCCCTTCCTCTCTGAAATATATTTTTTAAAAATAAATAAGTAGCCCTAACCGGTTTGGCTCAGTGGATAGAGCGTCAGCCTGCGGACTCAAGGGTCCCGGGTTCGATTCCGGTCAAGGGCATGTACCTTGGTTTCGGGCACATCCCCAGTGGGGGGTGTGCTGGAGGCAGCTGATCGATGTTTCTCATTGATGTCTCTAACTCTCTATCCCTCTCCCTTCCTCTCTGTAAAAAATCAATAAAATATATTAAAAATAAATAAATAAATAAAGAGCTGAAAGGGGTGGGGGTGGAGGGAAGGAGCTCCTCCCTGCTTCCTCCTCCCTCCTCCCTCCTCCCTCCTCGGGCACAAGTACCCCGCAGACACACCCTCCTGCCCCTCCCCAGCCTCGCCCCACTTTCCAGCTGCTTCCTGGGGTGGCTCCCACTTTGTTCGCCCTGCATGTCCGCCAACCCCCGAAAAAGGCTTTGCGGCCTGTGAATGGCGCTCGGGGCACCTTCCGGAGTCTCCCCAGCATTTAGCGTGGATGCCGCTGGCCGTGTGTCCAGGGATGGGCCCCAGAGGATGAGAGAGCCCAGCTGGGGGCCCATGGGAATGCCCGGGGCCCTGGGGCGGGGGGCGGGGGGCAGAGGGGGAGCTGACGTGGGCTAGACGGACAGGTCCTGGCTCTGCACGTGAAGGGACCGGGTGTCGGGCGGCCAGGAGGGGCAGGAGGCCGCCTCACGGGGAGCCTGGGAAACCCTCTCCCCGCCCGGCCACAGGCGGGGGTGGGAAGTCAAGGCCACGGGGGCTTTGTGCCCTGCACAATCGCAGCCGCTCTTGTGGATAAAGGGCCAGACAAAGGGGCCTTCAGAAGTGGCCACGCTGCTCAGCGCCCGGGGAGGCCCAGGAAGCCGCTCTCCCACCCTCCCACCCAGCCGTCCCCCCAACACCCCCCAGGAGGGCCAGCTGGGCCGCAGCCACTCAGGGCGCGGGCAGCTGTGCTGAGTTAATGAAAGCGGAGGGAGCCCCCCTGTTGGCCCCAGGCCCCGGGAAGTACCAGCAGAACCCCAGCCCCGGCAGGTGGGGGAGCTAGAAGGCCGCTTTCTTTCTTTCTTTCTTTTCCATTTTAATATATTTTTATTGATTTCAGAGAGGAAGGGAGCGGGCGAGAGAGAGAGAGAAACATCCACGATGAGAGAGAATCACGGGCCGGCTGCCTCCTGCATGCCCTCCACTGGGGATCAAGCCCGCAACCCGGGCCTGTGCGCTGACCAGGGATCGAACCGTGACCTCCTGGTTCATAGGTCGACGCTCAACCACTGAGCCACGCCAGCCAGGCTAGAACGCTGCTTTCTTATTCCCCCGAAAGCAGCAGGAGCTGCCAACAGAGGAGAATGGGTTTCCGAAAGGCCTCGGGCCTCTGGGGAGGGGTGCACCTCCTGAGGGGTGGCTGGTTGGCAACTGGGGGGGCAGCTCAGGACACTCAGATATATCTCCTCTTCTGACCCCTGACCCCCAACTGGCCAGTCACATCGGCAAGATCCTGTGCTTAGGCAACTGAGAGGTTAGACAGGAACCTCCCCCAAGGGCCTGGCACCGTGGGAAGGGCCTGGAAGTGCCTAGACTCAGGTGTAGGCACGCCTGGGTGCCACGGCTCTGGCCATGTGACCTCAGTAGCTTCGCTGCTAAGCAGTGCTAGTACAGAAACAGGTCTTTTTTTTTTTTATTGATTTCAGAGTGGAAGGGAGAGGGAGAGAGAGAGAAATATCCATGATGAGAGAGAATCGTGGATCAGCTGCCTCTTGCACGCCCCCTACTGAGGATTGAGCCCACAACCTGGGCGTGTGTCCTGACCTGGGAATCGAACCGTGACCTCCTGGTTCAGAGGTCGACCAGCACGCAACCACTGAGCCATGCCGCCCGGGCCAGAAACAGCGATTGTATGACAGGACGGGGTGTGCCTTACACAGGATGATGGCTGTTGGGCCTCTGACTCACAGGCTGTGCTGTATAAACAGCAGCCGTCTCTCTCAGGCCCTGTTTGAACGTGGGTGATCATCAGTTCTACATTAGTTGTAAAAAGCAGTGCTCAGCCCTGGCTGGTTTGGCTCAGTGGATAGAGCATCAGCCTGCGGACTGAAAGGTCCCTGGTTCAATTCCAGTCAAGGGCACATGCCCGGGTTGCGGGCTCGATCCCCAGAGGGGGGCGTGCAGGAGGCAGCCGATCCATGATTCTCTCATCACTGATGTCTCTCTCTCTCTCTCTCTCTCTCCCTCTCCCTTCCTCTCTGAAATCAATACAATTATATTTTTTTTAAAAAAAAGTAGTGCTCAGACTAAGACTTCCAAGCTCAGAGCCAGGACTTGCTCCTGACTGTGGGCACCCCTGGGTTCCACCTACCCCGGGGTCAGGGCGTCCGCGGACCCCTGGAGCAGCAGAGAGGAGCCCCCGTCGGCTCGGGGAGGACGGGATAACGCCTCCTTTGCTAGCATCTGGCTCAGCGGTTCTCAACCTGTGGGTCCCGACCCCTGAAAATACATCCTGCATATCAGATATTTACATGACGATTCATCACAGTAGCAACATGACAGTGATGAAGTAGCCACGAAAATAATCTTATGGTTGGGGGTCACCCCAACACGAGGAACTGCATTAAAGGGTCGCAGCATGAGGAAGGTTGAGAAACACTGACTGGCGGAGCCTGCCAGGCCCTGGGCTTCTGAATGCCCATGGGAGCCACACACTGGACGCTGTGTCCCTGGCCGCGCTGTGCCAGGCCCCTGCTGCCCAGAGAGAAGGAGCCTTTCTCCCCTACTCGCCACGGCCAAGGCCCCCCAGGGAGCGCCAGCCACAGGGGGAGCTGACCTCCATTCAGGAAACTGGGGCTCCCCCATCCCCCGCCCCTCTCGGCCTGGGAACCTCCGAGCTGGGAAGGGAGTGTGACTGACTGTCACCCTCTTTGTGAGTCAGGGCCGCTCACTCTGGGGCTGCGGGATTCCCAGCGCCTGGCTCAGCACCCTCAGCCCCCCTAAACCCCCAATCAGATGGGCTCTAAGGACCTTTCACAGGCTCATCTGTGGGCCTTGAAAGGGGATTGCACTGCAGCCCACGGAGGGAGGGCCGTGCTTGGAGGGGGAGGGAGTCTACCTGGAGTTACTGTGCACACTTTTTTAAAAAAAAATACATTTTTATTGATTTCAGAGAGGAAGGGAGAGGGAGAGAGAAAGAGAAACATCAATGATGAGAGAGGATCACGGATTGGCTGCCTCCTGCACGGCCCACACTGGGGATCAAGCCTGAAACCCAGGCAGGTGCCCTGACCAGGAATCGAACCGTGACCTCCTGGTTCCTAGGTTGACGCTCAACCACTGAGCCACGCCACCCGGGCTGTGCACACGTTTTTTAAAAAAATGTTTTTCTAGAATATAATAGAAGTAATCCTGTTATTTGCAGATTTTTAATATTTCCTACAACTTTTGTGATATACTATGTTAGTAGAGTTTGGATAATAATATTATACTTAAAATCTTTTTGTTCTTGAAATATTAATGCTTATTGCATGTAATCCTCTATAATAAAAGCCTAATGTGCAAATCGACCGAACGGCAGAATGACTGGCACACCGACCACCAGGGGGCAGATGCTCAACGCAGGAGCTGACCCCAGCCTGCAGGCCCCAGGCCAGCCAAAGGGGGTGCAGGGGTAGAGGGGAGGGGCAGAGGGGGGGCTGATCACCCTCTTGGTCGCCCCACAGCTTGGCCCTGATCACTGGCCAGGCCTAGGAACTCTACCTGTGCATGAATTTTGTGCACTGGGCCTCTAGTATTACATTTAAGATAGTTTTTTCTTGAATAATTGGTGTTTATTGCACGTAACATTAGTATATTTAAAATCATTTTTCTTGAAAAAAAAATCACTTCTAAAAAAAGTTGTTATTGATTTTTTTTTTTTTTTAACAGTAGCATGGATTAGCAGGAGGATGGGAGGGCAGGACAAGAGGCAGTAGCTTTTCTTTTTACTTTTTCTTTTTTTTAATATATTTTATTGATTTTTTTTAGAGAGGAAGGGAGAGGGATAGAAAGTTAGAAACATCCATGAGAGAGAAACATCGATCAGCTGCCTCCTGCACACTCCCTACTGGGGATGTGCCCGCAACCAAGGTACATGCCCTTGACCGGAATTGAACCTGGGACCTTTCAGGCCGCAGGCCGATGCTCTATCCACTGAGCCAAGCTGGCCAGGGCACTGTTATTGATTTTTTAAAGAGAGAGGAAAGGAAAGGGAGAGAAGATGGAAACATCGATCGGCTGCCTCCTACATGCCCCCTACTAGGGATCGAGCCTGCAACCTGGGCATGTGCCCTTGACCGGGAATTGAACCAGCAACCTCTGGGTACATGGGACAATGTTCAATCCACTAAGCCACACTGGCCGGGCCTATGCACACTTTGAAGGTAGCAGAACTGAGATGAAAGAAGTGACTGAGGAGCCCCGGGGAGAGGGGTGGAGGGCACAGATGGGTCTCCAGGGGCCGTTCTCCAGGCCCTGGCTCTAAGGACTCACATTCCTAGCTCTGGGCAAGAGGGCCTGGTCGCTGCTGGGGCTGTCTGCTGTCCACTCCTTACAGTCCGTGTGTGTGTATGGGGGGGGGATCAGTGGACAGGCATAGGGCTAGCTGGGACTTTGGGGGAACTGGCAGTCACTAGAAAGACAATCTCAGACATTCTTGTGTGTGACTTTTAGGAAAAATCTCAGCCTAGAACCTAATCCCATTTTATTTTATTTATTTTTAAAATATATTTTTATAGAGCTTTTAGTGCAGCGGTTCTCAACCTGTGGGTCGCGACCCCTTTGGGGTCGAACAACCCTTTCAGAGGGGTCACCTAAGACCATCAGAAAACACATATATAATTACATACTGTTTTTGAGATTCATCACTATGCTTTCATTATGTTCAATTTGTAACAATGAAAATACACCCTGCCTATCAGATATTTACATGACGATACATAACAGCAGCAAAATGACAGTGATGAAGTAGCAACGAAAATAATTTTATGGTTGGGGGTCACCACCACATGAGGAGCTGTATGAAAGGGTCGCGGCATCAGGAAGGTTGAGAACCACTGCTCTATTCTATCCCACACTTGGTCATTCATCCAGAAACATCCACGGAGCGCTACCTGTGGCCGCTATGCTGGACGCCGGACATGAAAGCATATTCCAGACGACCTCTTGTTCATACGCAAAGACTCCCAGCTCCACCCGCTGAGTATGTCATAGGTGGTCCTTGGCCTGAAGCCCTGACACGCTGCTCCGTCCACTTCCTCCCTGACTTCTGCAGGTCTGTGCCATTCCCGGGCATGCCACCACTGTAACTTCCTTTCCTATCTATCCTTTGTACAGTTGGAACATTAATTAATATATATATATATATTAGAGAGGAAGGGAGAGGGAGAGAGAAATAACATCAATGATGAGAGAGACTCATTGATTGGCTGCCTCCCACATGCCCCTACTAGGGATCGATCCCCAGTGGGGGGCATGCAGGAGGCAGCTGCTTGATGATGTTTCTCTCTCATTGATGTTTCTTTCTATCCTCCTTCTCTCTCTAAAAATCAATAATATATATATATATATATATATATATATATATATATCCCTGTTGATTCTTCAGAGGGACTCAACCAGGAATTCTATCTCGTTCTTACTCAACATCGCCCTAAAAATGGATCCAAAATGCAGCAATGGGAGCCCAGCCAGTATGGCTCAGTGGTTGAGCATCAACCTATGAACCAGGACGATTCCGATCAAGGGCACATGCCCGGGTTGGGGGCTCCATCCCCAGGAGGGGGCGTACAGGAGGCCGCCAATCCATGATTCTCTCTCATCATTAATGTTTCTCTCTCTCCCTCTCCCTTCCTCTCTGAAATATATATATATATATTTTTTTAAATGCACAAAAGGAGAACAGGAATCCACCCAAAGAATTCCTCTCGGCGCACACGGATCTCGGGGTAAAAACAGCAGGCCTCGTTAAAACTGCTCCTTAATGAGGCTCCTTCCCGGCCTAATTGTCACCATGGCAACGACCCCCAGCGGCCATGTTTAATTAACTTGGAATCCGAGGCACCAAACGAGCTCCTCCAGGAAATTGCTCTCCGGCCTGGGCAGGCACGCGGCCCCTCCCCTGCCCGCCGGCCCCTGGCACCGGGGATGGGGCAGACAACGCTCAGCCTCCCTGTCACCTCCCCGTCCTCAGAGCCATGGCAACAACAACGACGACAACAATAATAGTAATAAGGGTAGAGACTGTGCTAAGCGCTTCAGACGCGCATTCTCGCTTCTCATCTCCATAGCAACCGCGCCCGGGAGCAATGCCACGCGCCGCCACACGAGGCCGCTGTGAGCGCGGGGGAACCCGCCACCTCGGGCTTGGGGACCCCGATGGGAGGGGCTGGCCCCTTCAGATAGTTTCCGTCCCAGTTCCCCACTGTATCGCCCCGATTTTGGAGAGTTAAACATGTAGGGGGAGCCCTGCCGGGGTGGGTCAGCGGTTGGGCATCGACCCAGGAACTCAGAGGTCACTGGTTCGATTCCCATCAGGGCACATCCCCAGTGTGGGGCGTGCTGGAGGCAGCTGATCCCATGATTCTCTCTCATTATTCATGTTTTTTTTAATATATTTTATTGATTTCTTACAGAGACGAACGGAGAGGGATAGAGAGTTAGAAACATGGATGAGAGAGAAACATCCATCAGCTGCCTCCTGCACATCTCCCACTGGGGATGTGCCCGCAACCCAGGTACATGCCCTGGACCGGAATCGAACCCGGGACCCTTCAGTCCGCAGGCCGACGCTCTATCCACTGAGCCAGACTGGTTTCGGCATTATTAATGTTTTTAAAAAAATACTTTTATTGATTTCAGAGAGGAAAAGAGAGAGGGAGAGAGAGATAGAAACGTCAATGATGAGAGAATCATGGATCGGCTGCCTCCTGCATGCCCCACGCTGGGGATCAAGCCCACAACCCCCGGCATATGCCCTCGACCGGAATCGAACCTGGGACCCTTCAGTTCATAGGCTGTCACTCTATCCACTGAGCCAATCCAGCTAGGGCTCATTGATGTTTCTGTCTCTCTCTTCCTCTCCCTTCCTCTCTGAAATCGATAAAAATATTTTTTAAAAATAAAATAATATGACTCCGGGTTTGGGGTTCCCCACCGCTGTCCGGGTCCTAGACCATCCCACATGCCCTTCCTGGCCTTCTCCCTTCTCTTCTCTCAGACCCTCCAGGGGGGAGGACTCAGCACCTCCCCACAGCCACTTGTTCCTGAACAAGGACAGGCCCTCAGGGGACAGCGAGGCAGACAAACAAGTGGGGGGCTCGGTTTCCTGGCATGAAGGGGTGGCCAGACCCAGACTGCCTTCCAAACCCCAGCTCCTCCCCTCCCCAGGTGACCTTGGGCAAGTCACTTTGCACTTTACTGCTCCCAGCTTCAGTTTCTCCACCTGAGAAATGGGTGGGAAGAACTTCCTTTTGGTCACTGAGACAAATTAAACCTCTTTTTTAAAAAAAAATATGTATTTTTATTGATTTCTGAGAAGAAGAGAGAGGGAGAGAAACATCGTGATGAGAGAGAATCATTGATCGGCTGCCTCCTGCACGTCCCCTACTGGGGATCGAGCCCACAACCCGTGCATGTGCCCTTGACCAGAATCGAACCCTGGACCCTTCAGTCTGCAGGCCAATGCTCTATCCACTGAGCCAAACCGGCTCAGGGCCAAATCAAACCTCTTATCACAGCCCCCATAGTGTCATTATGTCATTAAAATGTCTGTGCCAGGGCAACTGGCCACCTCCACTGAGGATGGCTGAGTGGACATGTTCACACCCATTACTCAGATGGGAAAAGTGAGGTGACCTCCCCTGCCAGGGTCCCACTTCAGTTCCTCAGACCCAGACCCTGGCTGAAGGGGACACTGGCCCCCAGCCAGTGACTTTAAAGGCCTCTCCTTCTCCCCTTGCCCCACCATTTTAGAAACTTCTGTCAACAAAAAGTTCCCCAAAAGAGTATTACAAAAACAGGAAACTGAGGTTTCTGATTGGTCAGTATAGATGCAAATTAGGATGCAATTTGTAGAGTTCTGATTGGACTGAGCAGATCTCAGTCTATTGGTCCGAGGTGGGTGCTGAGGGTGCAGTGGGGAAGCAGAGAGCCACGTGGCCCTTTGAGAGCAGGTCCCCACCAACTGGGCTTCCCCAGTCCAAGTCTGACCTCCACGTCCGTGTTGGCCCTAGGGCAACTGACTGCTCCATCCACACCCCAACTTCCTGAGGGTGCTGCGTTGCCCAGTATGTGCACTGCACACAGTAGGTGCTGTTAAGTGTTCATTTCCTCCCACGCTGTGACCGCTCGGGCTTCCCCTGCTGGCGCTCAGGGTAACAGCAGGGACCAGCCCCAGCTCAGAATGCTGGAAAGCTTGTGTTTAAGCTGTAGGGACCCTCCAACCACCCTGTGCGGACTGACCCCTCCCTCATCTCCTGCCAAAGTTACACGCAAGAGGCTCCCAGGAAAATCTTATTTTCCTGTAACTTTATCCTAAAGGCAAACAAAATGAAAAACGTACTCATTTACCCGACAAAAACTTACGTAGTGCTCCGATACTCGTCGCTTTGGCTAACACTGATTGAGCACTTCCTGCATGCAAGGCACTACGTTGGCTTGTCTTAGCTCACTTAGCCCTCACAGAGCAGGACTGTTACCATCTCCTCTTTACATCACTGATGTTTCTATCTCCGGCCCCAAGAGAGGTGCCCAAGATCACACATAGCTCATATGTAGGTTTTTCTTGCTGTTTGTGGATTTGAACTTGGGTGTATTCAGAGCCCAGACCCTCAACCCCTACATTACACCGTGCAACACTGTGGTTAAACAAACAAACAAACAAAAAAGACACTGCAAGAGGCTTCAAAGTGTCCTAGCCAGTTTGGCTCAGTAGATAGAGCATTGGCCTGTGGGCTGATGGTTCGATCCCAGTCAAGGGCACATGCCTGGGATATGGGCTCGATCCCTAGGAGGCAGCCGATCCATGATTCTCTCTCATCACTGATGTTTCTATCTCCCTCTCCCTTCCTCTCTGAAATCAATAAAAATGTATTTAAATAAATAAATAATAAAAAAGACTAAGTTCCTTTGAAGAAAGGCTTGTATCTGACACAGAGGAGGGGCTGAATTACATAAATTCCCCTGCAGTATCCCTGGCTGGTGACCGCCCTGCCCCGACCTGAATCCTAAAGGTAGTGAGCCCTCACCACTTCTCCACGGGCTTGCCTCCCTGGGGGGCAGGTGGTAGGTTGGAATCTTTCTTCTGCAGCTGCTCAGACCTAGTATCACCGCCTTTCTGGGACCGGGAAAAAGCCACAGATGTACCAGAGAGCCAGGTACCTGCCTTCAGAGGCGAAATCTTTTTTTAAAATGTGTTTTTATTGATTTCAGAGAGAGAAACATCAATGGTGAGAGAGAACCATTGATCAGCTGCCTCCTGCACGCCCTTACTGGGCCTGCAACCTGGGTATGTGCCCTGACCGGGAATCGAACCAGTGACCTCTTGGTTCCTGGGTCAACGCTCAACCCCTGAGCCACGCCCGGCTGTGGATGGCCCAACCGAGCTCTGTGACATGCGGTCTTGTGTCTGAGCGTGCCTGTGTGCACGCATGCATGTGTGTTGACAGTGTAATGCAAGCCTATGTGAGTGACGGTGGTTTTGGGGTGTTTAGAAGCCACATCTGAGTCTGGGTCTGGATGACTCGGTGTGAGTGTGTGTGTTGCACATGTACCCCCCCCAGCCCCCCAGCCTGGCTCCATTTCCCTCGATCCCGTGGACATAGGCGGGTCCTAGGCTGGCTGAGCGCGTGGGGCGTGTGGATAGGTCACTGGTGTTGACGGGCAACCTCAAGAGCCTTTGTCTGGCGCCCACTCCCCATGGCCCCTAAAGTCCCCACCCTGCACCCTGGCAGGACCCCGGCTGTCCAGCCCCAAAGGGCCTTCCCTAAAGCCCTAAAGAGTCCCTTTAACTCGCAGCCCCTTTCCCAGCCGGGGGTGGGGGTGGGGGGGTGGGGGGTGGCGGGGGTGGGGACGGGGGCTGAGAGTTGGGGGTTGTTCATCTCAGGGAGTTTTTGTTCCGCCTCTGAAAGGCCTCAATGGCTGGGAACACCATTCTAATTACAGGGAAAGGCAGCTTATGTGGGCAACACAAAGGGCCGCGGACTCATGGCGGCTCCTTCCATCCGTCAAACAAGGCCGTCTAATGACGGGGCGAGAGCCGTGAATGCCTAAAACAAACCCGAACGGGAGGGAAAATAGAGCACCGGGGGCTTCAGATATATTAAATTACCCGATGAGGAGGCTTGGCTTCGCAGAAAGGGGTTGGAGAGGCTGGGAGCCCCCTATTCACGTGGTGGGGAGGGGTCAGGTGGTCGGGAGGGGGGCTCGGAGCCCCGGCCCATTCTCATGCTAACGCCCGGGACACACTGCAGGCCTACTGGGCTGGAAAATAGAAATGAATTTGCCATAATCCTCCTCCTCCTCCCCTTCTCCCCTCCTCCCCTCCAGCCCAGGAGAAGTACCGCCTAATTGTGACCCCTTAGAGCCTGCTGGGCATGGGGACCTGGATACACCCCCACACCCCGGGGCCTGGGTCCCTTGGCCTTCTCACCCCTCCCTCCTCTTTCAGGGCCTGGCCTTGGGGGTTCAGTGTGGGGAGAGGGGGGTGCAGGACCCATGGATGCACACACACTCACCTCTTGCGAAGGTGCAATTATCCACAATTACCCCTTTCTAGGTGGTACACACAGCATTGGCAGACACAAAATATCCCTTCCCTCCTCCACACACCCCTTCACAAATATATATTTTTTAAATGTTTCTGTTAATCCTCACCCGAGGACATTTTCCCATTGATTTGTAGACAGAGTGGAAGGGATGGGGAGCGACAGAGAGAGAGAAGCAACCTTCCACATATGCCCACACCAGGGCCAGGGAGCGAGCCTGCAACCAAGGTACGTGCCCTTGACCGGAATTGAACCCGGGACCCTTCAGTCCTTGGCCCAATGCTCTATCCACTGAGCCAAACCGACTAGGGTACAAGCACACATTTTTGTAGGCACATTTTTTTACAATATATTTTTATTGATTTCAGAGAGGAAGGGAGAGGGAGAGATAGAAACATCAGTGATGAGAGAGAGTCATTGATGGGCTGCCTCTTGCACGCCACCCACTGTGGATCGAGCCCGCAACCCGGGCATGTGCCCTTGACTGGATTTGAACCCGGGACCCTTCAGTCCACAGGCTGACGCTCTATCCACTGAACCAAACCGGCTAGGGCTGTAGGCACAAAATTTGCAGACCCACTCGCACTTCTGGGTGGACATCCCACACTTCCACGGGTGCCCACGTGGCCACACATTCCTTCTCGGGGGGGCCACATGCTGCTTCCAGACGTGAACACACACCCGCACGTAACCTTCGGATGTGCCCCCAGCCACCATCTCGGGCACGTCCAACGTCTGACAGCAGAGGAAGCCGGCTGAGAAGACCGGGGAGACCAGCCCTTCCCCCCCTAGAGCCAGCCCATCTCTAATTGCCCACCTGGGCCTCAGTTTCCTACTATTAAAACAAAATGAAAATGCTTGGCCTGGCCCGTGTGGCTCAATGGTTGAGTGTCGGCCTATGAACCAGGAGGTTAGGGTTCGATTCCTGGTCAGGGCACATGCCCGGGTTGCGGGCTCGATCCCCAGTAGGGGGCATGCAGGAGGTAGCCGATCCATGATTCTCTCTCACCATGGATGTTTCTATCTCTCTCTCCCTCTCCCTTCCTCTTTGAAATCAATAAAAAAAATTGTTTTTAATATATTTTATTGATTTTTTACAGAGAGGAAGGGAGAAGGATAGAGAGTTAGAAACATCGATGAGAGAGAAACATCGATCAGCTGCCTCCTGCACACTCCCTACTGGGGATGTGCCCGCAACCAAGGTACATGCCCTTGACCGGAATCGAACCTGGGACCCTTCAGTCTGAAGGTCAACGCTCTATCCACTGAGCCAACCCGGTCAGGGCAATAAAATTTTTTTAAAAAACGAAGTGCTTGGACTGAGGGTCTAGATTTAGAAAGCCCCTTCCAGCTTAGAAGTTAGGAGTCAAGTGTCAGGGGCTACCCCCCTCCAATCCCCCGCTTCCCTGCCCCACACACAGGGGTGCGCACAGGCGCTGTGCAGGCGCGGTGACTCCCCTGGAGGTGGGAACCGCTGGGGTCCCGAGGTGGCTCCTCCCCCCCGACCCCTCCCTAAGCTACGCGCATTCGTGGCGCTGTCGGCCCCACTTTGCAGGTTTGGGGACACAGGGGAGTTAGGTGTGGATCTGAAGCACCGAGCCCCACAATGTGGCGCCCCAACCCGAGAGAGGCAGGGAACACGCTCCTCCCCGGCCCCGCGCGCCCCCTGCCGGCGGATCTGGGCCAGGGGCCAGGGGCCAGGGGCACGGAGGCCCGAGGAATGGATGCGAGGGACTCTCGACCTGACCCATCTGACCCTGGGACCTGACCTGAAGAGTTCTCACAACATGAGGAACTGTATTTAAAGGGCCGGAAGGTTGAGAACCACTGTTGTAGTGGAACTTACTCCCTGACCCCCCCCCCCATGTACTCAGTACTCCGGTACTCAGATCAGCCATAGGGAGACTCAGGGACCCACTGGCGGGGTGGAACAGAGAGTGCGAGGGTAAATTGGGCAGAGTGAGTATGGGAGCAGCAAAGCGGACCTCGCAGTCCCTGACCCTCTCAGTCTCCAGGAACTCCCCTCTCTCCCAGCACCTGTAGACAGGCAGGGGGTGCAAACAGCCAGGGGGTGCAGATAGCCAGGGGGTGCAGATAGCCAGGGAGTGCAGATAGCCAGGGGGAGCAGACAGCCGGGGGTGCAGACAGCCGGGGGGTGCAGATAGCCGGGGGGTACAGACAGCCAGGGGGTGCAGATAGCCGGGGGTGCAGATAGCCAGCGGGTGCAGACAGCCAGGGGGTGCAGACAGCCAGGGGGTGCAGATAGCCAGGGGGTGCAGACAGCCAGGGGGTGCAGATAGCGGGGGGGCGGGTACGGGTATAGGAGGCGGGCCAGAGTCAGGGTGGGCACACCTAGGACCAACACGGGCTGCTGGCCCACCTGAGACAGTCCGCCTCAACATTTCCATCTGTGTTATGGGGAGAAAAACAGCACCAGGAAGAAGCCCTAGCAAGAGCTGGAATCTCCCCCCACCTCATGCAGAAAAGGCAGGGATCCCTGAGTTCCCCAGACCACCCTTGGGGCCTGCATCTGACCTTTGTCCCTGGAGGGTGGCACCCAGGTCAGGGCTGACCAGGGGGCAGGATCCCCAGCTGCCCTGTGGAAGGGAGTGCAACTGCAATCCTCCAGGCTTGGCCCCCAGACCACTAACTGGTGGCGGGCATCATGGGGGCACGGTTGGGGGACCAATGGCACACGCCCCCCCCCCCCTTAAGATGGAGGCATGTCTGTAGGCTGAGCTGAGCGGTTTCACAAAACACTGCCAGGGACAGCCCTCCCCACTCATTCCAAGGAGCCTCGGGCATCTGCAAGGGGAAATATCCAGGGGCCATTAGGAATTCCCATGGTGGGAGGGGAGGGGACGGGTCAGCTGAGCCTGCCAGTGAGGTGAGATAAAAGGCCTCCCGAGCGCAATACTACGCTCCCTCCCCCCTAACCTAGGCCTTCGAGTCTGGCCCTAGCCCTGCTGGACCCCCTCCCCAGCTCCCCTTCCCGGACTAATCTAGGCTGAACCCCACAAGCCCCCCCCCACTCCTGGCACAAAGACAGGGACACTCCTCTGAATGAACCAAGATGAAATGGGAGGGAGGGAGGAAGAGGGAGAGATTGGGGGGCCCCAGTCTAGCTCCAGGGCCTCATCCAGAGTCCCCAGTGTTTCCCAGCTATCCAGGCCTCAGCGTGGACGTGCCCTGGCCCTGAGGGTGAGCAAACCAACCCCAGAGGGACAGCAGGGGCGGAACCGGGGCGTGGCTGGGAAGAGTAGAAGTGGGGGCTCGCCCAAGAGGGGGCTGTGCCCGGTGGCTGGTCCCCGATTCCAGTGTTTGGGGAGGATGCCTGCTGCTCCTACCCCTCCAACCCTGGGCACGTCAGCCGCCCTGAAATCCACTCGCTACTGTGGAAGTGCCCACACCCAGACCCTGAGCCTCCAGACCCTGGGCGGGGAAGCGCCAGAGGAGAAGGGGTTTGTTGGGTGTTTGGGGGGCAGGAAGGGGACCCCGCCACCCAGTGGCCTCTGGGCCTAGTGGCCCTGGTCTCCGGGGAGGAAGATAACCGGCTGACTCGGCTGCCACAGGCGGGCCCAGGTTGGCACAGGAGCCGCCATGCAAAAAAGCCACTGAGTCCCGTCCTACCTGTAGTCCCAGAGGCCAGCAAAGGGAAGGTCGAGCCATTCCTACGGAAGTCATTCTCCCTGTTCTAATGCAAATGGCTCACCCATCAATTCCTTCCCTTTAATCACCAAGAAAAAACGGGATCTAGTTGTTGGTTTTTTCTAGAATATTCCAAAAAAGAGCAACTGTGTTTGGGTGAATCCCAGCGGGACTGAGCTTGTGTTTTGGGGGGCATGACGGTGCTCTCGGGGCTCAGGAAAGATCTCTTCGGGCCTGGCGCCTGCATAGTGGCGACGAAGGTGTGTGTCTGGGGAGGGGGACTCTGGACGCCGGTGAAAACCGCAGCCGCCCTGCAACAGTCTCAGGTTCTCACGCTCTGAGTCCCTGCGCCCCGCCAGCCCCCCAGGAGAGAGCCCAGCCCACCCCTCCCCCCGCAGGCCTCCCCCAAAACCAGCCGGGCACCTCCGCCAGCAGTACAGCAGGACCCCAGAGACCCAACCCAGTCGTTGGCAAAAGATTGGAGGCGGGATTCTCTGAGGCCGCCTGCCTTCAGTGTAAAGGGAACAGGCCAGGAAACCCAAAAATGCAGCCATGTCTCAAACACCCCGGATTCCTGGACTCTGCTGGGCCTCGGCTGGGAGCCTTGCAAGGGGCAGACTGCAGAGCCGGACTTTCAAAGGGCCTCCAGGCTTCTGTTTGTCAGAGAGAGAGAGAGAGAGAGAGAGAGAGAGAGAGAGAGAGAGAGAGAGAGAGGGAAGGAAGAAAAAGACATCGAGGAAAGAAGACAAAGCCATTGGAAAATATTCAACTGGCAAAATCTCCACGCGTAGCAACACTTTCATTTTCCGAACTGCCTGTGGCCCTCCCTGCTCGGGTCTAGAAAACGGACCCTGTTACCGGGAAATTCTACCCTGGAAACGCGTGCCCCAGAGTACCTCTGTTGGAAGGAACGGATGAGCGGCGGGCGAAAGAGAGAGCCCTCAGGCCGAAAACGTCTTAAAACTCACTTCCGTGACTTTGTGGGCATCAACCAATTTACATGTGTGTCCCCACCCAACCCCACGCCACCCCGTGAGCTACCCCTTCTCTGCCCCCCAGCACCCCGGGGCCTTAGCAGCACCGTGGGAAAGTTCCCTTCGGCCCAGCCAGGTCCAGAGGAACCACTTTTCCTGGCCAGAGGTTTTGCAAATTGCGTTGCCGGAACCTTAGACCCTTTGTCCTGCATGCCCACATCTTAAGAGTCAGCACAGATGTGGGACCCAACTGGAGAGAGACGGTGCCCAGGATCGGGTAGGGCTGGGGTGGAGGGTGTGGCTGGATCTGAGGAACCTCCCCGGGCAAGGTTGGCGGGCACCAGGGGCCACCGTTTCCGACATTCTGTGCAATGTTTGGGGGACCCAGAGGCCTTTGTGCAAGAGCACCCACAGGCCCCCCGTGGCCGGGATACAGGACAAGGCTTTCGAAGGGCCAGGCATTCCACTTGCTGACTTTTCCTGTCAATGGGAGAGACGTGGGCTATTGACCCAGCAGCCTCCGCCTCGCCGGCTATTGTGACAGTTCAATCGCGCACTTGGCGGAAGAAAAGCGAGTTTATTTTAGCCTGGAGGCGCCTCGTGTTTCGAGTGCGCGCGCGCGCGCGCGCTGGTGACTCAATCAATGGCGGGGGGAATTCTGCCGCCACGACTGTGCAGATGCTTCGAGGACAGACACTTTCCAGAAAGGGGCCAATTTCCCCTTCACAATGCGCGCTAAGTACCTGATCAATGGGGCTGGTGTTTATTCATGAGCAGGTACTTTGGGGACGGCGATGAGAGCCGCCGCCCGCGCCGCCTCGCCAAGGTACTTGAAGCCGGGCAGGTGGGCGCACAAAGCCGGCGGCGCGGGGAGGGGCGTGAGCGCGGCTGTGCGGGGGCCCGAGGGCGCGCAGCTCGAAGGCACCTTCGCCCTTTGTTCCTCCTCTGAAGCCCACGCCACTTCCCCGAGGAGGAGGGGGCGGGGGTCCGGGGAAAAAACCTCCCCAATAACCACCAAGAATTCCGCTCCATCCCTCCTCCCGGAGCCCAGCCGGTCAACTCCGGGTCTGGCAGGCGCGGGGACTCAGCGTGAGGCCAGGCTCGCGTTTGCGCAAAAGAGCTAACCAGCCAGGGGACTCACTCACTCATCCACCAGGAAAGGGAAGGAACCGGGCCTGGGAACGCGCGGGGCCGGCCCCGCCGCCGAGGCGCCACCTCTGGCCGAGCGGGCAGCTGGGTGCTTTCAGGTTTTGTTTCAACTCCGAGGGGAGAAAATTGGGGTCTGTCTGCTTCCACAGCTTCCTGGGGCCAAGGTCGTGGGACAAACCCCATGTCACCCTCAGAGTGGCTCCAGAATCCCTGGGGACCCCCAGCTTGGGCTGCCTGGGCTGGGCGCGGAGAGAGCGCAGCTGGCGCGCAGGGGCCGTGGAGGGGGCCCGGGGCGGGAGTTCCCAGAGACCAGGGAAGAGGAGCGCGGAGAAGCGGAGGGGTCTTCTGGGGGCCCGCGGGGAAAGCTGGGGCGCAGTGTGGGCTTTCTCGGCCTGATTTGGGGGGCCTGCCAGGATGTCTGTCTGTCTCTCCTTTTTAATCGTAAAACACGCACACACACACACACACACACACACACACACACGCCAAGATCATTTCAGTCCGCGGAACCACAGAGGAGAAATCTGCCTTTCAAACAAGTTCGACTCCCTTTGGGGAGAAAATTCTTTGAGTGCGAGGTCGGCACACAAGGGGAGGGGACCCGACCAGACCCACAAGCAGGTGGCCTTTCCATTTCCACCGCCCAAACCCCAACGGCTCTCCCCGCTGCCTGCGCGGACTGAGTGGGAAGGAGATTGTGGATCTTGGCACCCTGGAGTTAGGCTAAATTGCAGATATAAAAATCCCGATTCCAGGATGTCAGCGCAAATCCAAAATCTAACCCAGCCCTTCCCCGGAGGGGGTTGTGGGGGTGGGGAGGGCACACCAAGCCTGAAGTGTGGGTGGCGAGATTAGTTTATAAAGATCCCCCAAGGAAGCGAGCCATCTCCTGGCGCCTTCTGCCAGGAGCTGAGTTAGGGATGGAGGCTGACGCTACACCAAGAAGTCAGTGGACGTGGCCAGCCACTGAAGCTGAGACGCCAGACACGGCCTTCCCATGCGCACTGCCAGCGCCTTGCAAATGGCCTCATAGCGCCAGAGCCCCAGAGCCGTGGATAAATGTCACCAGAGGGTTGAGGGGCTCGGGACAGGGCCTCGCCAATCCCTATACCCCCAAAGGCGCAAAGCCAGGACTGCAGAGCGCTGGAGGCGCACGTGGTGGGCCTGGAACTGACCGGGGGAGGCCTCCCCTGTCCCCACCGGGCAGCTCTCCGTGGAGCCCCAGATTTATAGGCGGGAAGTGAAAGATGCATCAGAAGGGGCAGATAACGCATCCACAAAGCAGTGGTCATATTTTCTTTCTTTGGATACGTTTCCATTGATTTTTAAAGAGAGTGGAAGGGAGGAAACGAACACTTAACAGCACCTACTATGTGCAGTGCACATACTGGGCAACACAGCACCCTCAGGAAGTTGAGGGTGTGGGCATCCTGGTTTCTGACTTGTGCATCTCCTGAGGGCGAGGGAGGGTGGGGGGTCTGGTGAGTTTGGCCCTTCGGTGCCCCTAATTCCAACCTCACACCCGCCAGGGGCGGCTTTCCCATCAAGACTTTATCTGATTTTGGAGTGAACTGGGGTGGAAATCTCCCCAATTTTTGTTATTCCAGCTATTTTATCATCCAGGCATGCATTTCAGCGGTTTGGTGATAGACTCTCGACCTTCGGGAAAAGCGGGGAACAGCTGTCTCATGAACCTGGCACCTTCCCCATCACCAGCCCAGTGCCTGGGGGAAAGTGGGTGCCATTGAAATTCAAGGACTGCTCAGCGGGCACCAGCTAGAAGACAGGCTCCCTGGCCTATCTGGCTCGGTGTGTGCTGGCCCACCTGCACCCCAGCTTCCTCCCCACTCCTGTAAGTCCCCACCAAAGACAGCACAAAGACAGCCCTCAAAGGGCAAGCTTGTGGGGAGCTCAGGGAAGCCGGCCCGCCCCATCCCCTGATCATCTCCATCCTCACGCTGGGTTTGTGATGAAAGGACTGGGGTTTCTTTTTACCCCAAGACCTTGACACGCAGCCCCAACTATGGTTCTGATGTCCACATTGACAATGACCTTGGGGGAAGTCCCTCCCCACCTGCCCTTTCCTCACCTGCCAAGGGAGGAGGGTGATAAAGAAGGCTCCTAACAGCTCTAACCTGGGGCTCCAGGCTTCTGGGGACACCTGGTTGCACCCCTAGAAACCTATTTCTCGCTGAAACACCCTTTGCTGGACAGTATGGTAGTGGAGTTGGGAGGGTGGACCCTGACCCGGGAGCCAGGCCGCCTGGGTTCACAGGGGACCCAGATCTGCCACTGACTACCCACGTGGCTGGGGCCGCCTCCCTCAGTCTCTCCGTGCCTCAAGTTCATTATCTCTGGAATAGAGATTACTAACCGGTACCCACTTCCCAGGACCCTGGTGAGGATTAGCTGAGCCACTGCATGCAGAGCACTTAAAAGCGCACCTGGCGCAGGCAAGCTGCTCCTAGGAGCAGCCCAGACCCCTGGATGCAACCTCACCCTGTCCCTGCACCATGGCCAGGCCAGGGTTCCACCCTCCCTGGGCCCTAGCCCCCCAAGAAGGGTGTGAGGCGAGGTGGGCAGACTGACCACCTGTGTACTGCCTCCTTGATGAGCACTTCCCTTATTCTCTAACTCGGAAGGAAGCTGAGTCAGTCTCTCCCTCCCTTTCTCCCTCCTCAATCCCACCCACAGGCAGAGAGAACTCGGGCGAAAACAGGCGCCCTCTGTTTACAGGGAAGAGAGTGACGGAGCCCAGCTGGTCCATCCCCACCGTGAGGGACCCTGCTCAGGGGCAGGGCGGGCTACCGTGCAAAGAACTCTGGACTTTTTTGGCTTTCTTTCTCTCTCCGCACGAATGTCACACGCACAAATGTTCGGCCCCCGCACCCCCCAATAGCCTAAAAAACCCGACGCCTGGCACAGAACAAGTGCCCAGTAAACAATTGTTCACTCTATGGAAGGAGGAAGAAAATGTCCACTCACCAGCTCTGCCTCTCAGTGGTCCAGTCTTTTCTGCCTCAGAAGGTGATAGTCAGGCTTTATAGCTAAGAAAAAAACACAACACATCTCTGATTTCCCTCCCTCACAGTCTCCTGGCCAGCCTCTAACCCTCAATGAGCTGCAGGGTCCTTCTTCCAACCCCCCCCTCCCCACCCCACTCATACACACCTTAAAATATATTGTTATTGATTACAGAGAGGAAGGGAGAGGGAGAGAGAGAGGTAGAAACATCCATGATGAGAGAGAACCATGGATCGGATGCCTTCTGCACGCCCCTCCCTGGGGATGGAGCCTGCAACCTGGGCATGTGTCCTGGCTGGGAATCGAACCCTGACCTCCTGGTTCATAGGTTGATGCTCAACCCCTGAGCCAGGCCGGCCGGGTCACACACATATACTTCTAAGTGGTCAGGCTCCAGGGCGGACAAGAGTTCAAGAGCCTGCATTTAATTCATCACCTTCAAATACATTGGGGATCCATGTTACCGCCTGGTGGCGGGGTGGGGGGAGGGGGCGGGATCCACAATCCAGGCACCAACCCCGCACCCCTTATAATTGGTTAAAGCATGCAGAGACCAACTGTGTCACTTTTTTCTTTTGGGGGGCAGGAAGGGCTTTGGCTTCTTGAAAATGCAGTGACAGTAACATTGTCATTAAAAGTGGTGACTGTTAACATAGTAATAATGGCTTTCACTCGAGGATCCGAGGATCCGCCAGGGGGCCAAGCACATCTTATTTTTATCTTCACAACATGCCCATCAACTTGATTTACAAGCCCATTTAACAGAGGGGGACCGTGGAGAGTTGGCAAAAGCCACGTGATTTGTAAGGGAGGGAGCTAGGATTTGAACACTCCAAAGGCGGGGCTCCTCACCCCACCCTGTTCCTCCTTCTGTCTCTGGCTGGTACGGGAGGCAAGAGAAGCCACGTGAAATGTGATTAGGAACAAAGCCACAATGTGTACAGTCGAGCACACGAGTCTAAACCAGCCTGCCCAAGTTCAAAGCCCGCCTGGTCCCCTTTCCAGCTGACACGGAAGGTACTTTATTTAACCTCTCTGTACCCATTTCCACTTCTGTAAAAGAGGACTAATAATAAGATCTATCTCCTTTTAGAAGGACAAAATGAGTTACGATATAGTCATTTTTTTTCCTCTCAGTCTATTACAGAGTAGTATTTACACCGCCCTTTGCTGCGGTAAATTTCCTTTCTGCCCATCCGTGAATTGGGAACTTTGGCTATTGGAATGAAAAGTAATGAGTTGTCCAAAATATCACAATAATCCAGGGAGAATCTTCCCACCAGGGAGGGAAAGGGGCTAGACTCACAGTGGTTCTCAACCTTCTGGCCCTTTAAATACAGTTGCTCATGTTGTGACCCCAAACCATAAAATTATTTTCGTGGCTACTTCATCACTGTCATGTGGCTACTGTGATGAGTCGTCATGTAAATATCTGATACGCAGGATGGTCTTAGACGACCCCTGTAAAAGGGTCGTTCGACCGCCAAAGGGGTCGCGACCCACAAGTTGAGAACCGCTGCTCTAGAGCATCCTTTGCAAATGGCTTTGCAGAAAAAAAAAGAAGATCATTTCAGTTTCCCTGTTTAAAAAGATGTAAACACCTTCCCTGGCTCTCCTGACATCCGTGTGTCAGTGATGAATCATCGCCAGCGGAAAGACCTGCTAGGTAGGTCACCTGCTCCATTTTTAGTCAACTTCCTGCTGGCGGAGCTGAGGCCTTGCAGGGGGGAGGGGGGTGGGGTGCTAGATTTGATGCAGCACCTGAACGCTTAGCCCTCCAAGCCCCCAGAAGACCCACTCAGATCCAGAGGGAGCCTTAGAGAGGCTGAGGGACTCCATTCTGGCATTTCTTCTTTTTAAAAATTTTAAAGCAACGTGCAAACTTTGCCTCCTGTCTTTTTAAAACATAGTACATGGAACCAGCCTTTTCCTGCCGGTTCTTGCTTGGGAATGAGACCTGGGAACAGAGGGAGGAGGCCCTGAGTGGTGTGGCAACCAATGTTAAAAAAAATAATGATTAACAACAATACTAATAATAATAAACCCTCAAGCCTCAATGTTTTTAAAATGTATGTGCGTGTTTGATTTTTTTTAATTACTCATCCAGAGACTATTTCATTTCTTGTCTACGGAGCACTTGGCAGTGCAGCTGAAAGTATTAAGAGAGGAAGAGATATGGGGGGGAATCTGGGCAGACTTCCTGGAGGAGGAAACACTTGCTAAAGTTTGGCCACGTGGAGATGGGGAGGAGTGTATTCTTGAAGGCAGAAACTGCATCATGAGTGAAACCCCAGAAACGAGAAATTGGGGGACGACGCAAAAGAGGGGAAGGGACGTCGAAGGGGAGCAGTCTGGCTTCAGGGAAAAGGCCATGTCCTCCTTTTACATGTGCTACTTCTAATGTGCTGTGAATTTAGAAAGCAGGTATCATGGGAGTTAGAACCGTGTATACATAAAGCAGGAGTACACGAATGAACCTCAGAATGAAAGACGGGAATAGGGGACAAGGTTGGGGCCACTCAAAAGGTCTGTGCCCCCTTCAGCCTGGCCGTGTGCTGGTTGGGGGAGCTACAAGCTAACACCCGTCCCCACACAGAACCAGACCCGCAGAACAGCAAGAGGTGCTATGGCAGTGGTTCTCAACCTTGGCTGCACGTTAGAATCACCTGGGATCTTGTTAAAATCCTGATCCGGGGCCGGTTTGGCTCAGTGGATAGAGCGTCGGCTTGCGGACTGAAGGGTCCCGGGTTCGATTCTGGTCAAGGGCATGTACCTGGGTTGCGGACACATTCCTGGTAGGGGGTGTGCAGGAGGCGGCTGATCGGTGTTTCTCTCTCGTCGATGTTTCTGGCTCTCTGTCTCTCTCCCTTCCTCTCTATAAAAAAAAAAAAAATCAATAAAATATATTTTTAAAAAATCCTGATTTCTGGGCCTCATCATTAGTCACAAAGAAACAGAATTTCCGGAGGATGCGGCCCAGAAATCAGGATTTTAACAAGATCCCCAGGTGATTCTAATGGGCAGCCAAGGTTGAGAACCACTGTTCTATGGGCAGAAACAAGAACCCATTAAGGCCCCTGTCCGGCCATTACATCACGGACACCCCCGCCTCAGCTACCACCATGGGTCCCAGGACCTTAATGGACGTGCTGGGGATGGTGGCCGGGGAGGGATGCCCACACACCTCCAGCTCTCCGGGTCCGAGGGCGGGGGGTGGGGGCTAGATTCTTACTTGGGGTCCCCTTCTGGCCAAACTTTGCGACGGAGACATGGAGACCCAGAGGCGCACCGAGGAGAGCTGGGGGAGCGAGACGCCCGCGGGGAAGGCGGGCGCCCGGCGCCCCCCCGCCCCGTGCGCCCCTCCCCAGGGCCCGAGCAGCAGCAGCGCGCCCCCCGCAGGCCCGGCGGGGCTCCCCAGCCTCCCCCCGCCCGGGGCCCTGGTCGCTGCGCGCGGGGGGCCGGGGGCGGGGCACGGGGGGGGGGGCGCCGGCGGACCAGCCAGGGCTTCTTACCTCCGCGCCAGCGTCCGTCCGTCCGTCCGACCGAGCTCGGTTTGCCGCTGGGATTGCAGGGCTTGGGAGGCTCCCACGGGCTCGGGTCGCCCCCAGACCCTTCGGTGGCCCCGAGCGCGCGGGGGCGCTGGGACCTGGGACAGGCGCCGCGCCGGCGGGAGGAGGCGGCTCCTGCGGGGGGCGCGCTGGGGCGGGGGCCCCGTCCGTTAGGGCCTGGGGAGCGATTATCTTGAAGAACAAAGGCGGCCGGGGAAGGCTCGGCGCCCCCCGGACCAGGCCCTGAACTTGAACTTGTACTTGACACTTTGTCCCGCAGGTGGCGCGGGCACCCCTCCGAGCTTGGACGGGGCGCAAGGGCCAGCGCCGGTGCCAGGGAGCGGGCGCCCTGTGCGCAAAGGGGGCCTCCGGTGCGCCCCAGACTGCCTTGGGCTGCCGGGTTCTGGGGTTGTCCGCGGCCCCTCGAAGTGTCGGGGTGCGGACGAGGCCCCGGGGTCTGCGCCCCCCAGCCCCCACTCCCAGCCCAGCCTGCGCCGGGGCCGGCGGGATTCTCCGCACGTCGCGTCGGCGGCCGCTATTCAGCCGCTAATTGCACGTTAATGGCAGGTGCGGATGAGGTCACCGGAGCTGGCTCTTCTCACACATTTTTCATGCAAATGCGCGAAACTCTAAACAAATTTAAATAAAAAGCTCTTTGTGCGGCGCGCGCCTCCGCCCTCTCACTCCCGCCCGGAATCCTGGGGCCCGAGCCCGCTGCCCGGAGGAGCGCGGCCCGCGAGGGGAGCCGGGCGCCCGGACAGCGCCGCCTGCCGGCCGGGGGTGCAAACCCCGCCGCGCCGCCCCGGGGCCGATCGCTGCCTGGATGCCATGGGGTGGGGTGGGGGTGGGGTGGAGGGACCTCTAGTTGGGGTCCTGGGACTCGGAGAGGCTAGCGGGGAGGCCGAGTGGGCAGGGGTTACGTGCCTGTGTTGGCATCGGCCCAGCGCCCACATCCATGCCCATGGGCCTACCCTCTCCGTTGGTTCAATAGGATAGCGCCTAGTTATGCGTCTGGATGTCTGAGGGTTAAACCATAATTTAGGACACGAACAAGCACTTAGATCAGCGCCTGGCACCAGAAAATATAGATTTAAAATTTTTATTTATTGATTTTTGAGAGAGATTTGTTGTTCCACTTATTTACACGTTCATTGGTTGATTTTTGTATGTGCCCTGACCAGGAATTGAACCTGCAACCTTGCCATATCAGGACAACACTCATCAACTGAGATACCCAGCCAGGGCAGGTGTAGGTTATTAATCTGGGGCCCGGGGCCCTGTGAGAACCCAGGCTGTGATTTTGCACATGCATGACAAAACTTACCAGGCCCGGCCAGCGTGGCTCAGTGGTTGAGCGCCGAACTATGAACCAGGAGGTCACGGTTTGATTCCTGGTCAGGGCACATGCCCGGGTTGCGGGCTCCACCCTCAGTGGGGGGCGTGCAGGAGGCAGCCGATCCATGATTCTCTCTCTTCATTGATGTTTCTCTCTCTCTCTCCTCCCTTCCTTTCCTCTCTGAAATCAATAAAAATATATTTTTTAAAAACTTGCTCGTGCATCCCATCCTGGTCAGTGGTGAGAGCTGAGCCCAACTCTTTGTATATGTCTGAGCCTCCAGTTCCTAGTCTGTAGAATGGGACTAGGGTTTATGAGGTTGTTGTGAGATTAAATGAGAAGACATTTAGTGGAGCTTGAGGAGGAGTTTGGGGGCTGCCTCACACAGTCCAGAACCTCCAGAGCCCCTCTCCCGAGGGTAGGAGACTTGGCTGCCACCCTCAAGGCGGCCAGCGACCTTCATCCTCTTACCCAAGGGACCCCCGTCCAGGTCAGGGAGACAGGCGCCCCAAAGCCTCGGGAGGTGTCTTCTCCTACCTCCCCATCCACGCCCGGGCCCCCACCACATCAATGTGCCATGAATTGTCTTGGCTGGTGGCTGCATCTCACTTCCTTCACCCATGTCTTCCCAGAAAAACTGATGAGAGACGCAGGTGGCTTTGCAAAGAAACTTTATTTTTTTTAAAAATATATTTTTTATTGATGTTTTACAGAGAGGAAGGGAGAGACATAGAGAGTTAGAAACATCGATGAGAGAGAAACATGGATCAGCTGCCTCCTGCACATCTCCTACTGGGGATGTGCCCACAACCCAGGTACATGCCCCCGACCGGAATCGAACCCAGGACCCCTCAGTCCGCAGGCCGACGCTCTTTCCACTGAGCCAAACCAGCTTCGGCCAAAGAAACTATTCATTGTGGGCTGGGGAGAGAGAGGCAGGGGGGTCACAGGACTGGGAGGGGTCTCTCTCCCGGGATTCAACCTAACCCTCCCTCAGGATCATTGGGAGGGAAAAGGGGGAGGACCCACTTGGCCTTGGGAGAGTCCCGATGATTCCAGGTGCCTGGGTGGCGTCTCTGCTCTCCCACTTCTGCTTCTGCAGCGTCAGCCTTCCCTGTGCCCCTGTCACTCAGGCCAGCCTCGGAAGCTGGGGCAGGCCCAGGAGTGTCCTCATCTTCTTGCCAGACCCCTTCAGGCCAGGGGCCCCAAAGAAGAAGCAGAGCCCAGCCGGTGTGGCTCAGTGGTTGAGCATCGACCTATGAGCCAGGAGGTCACGGTTCCATTCCCGGTTAAGGGCACATGCCCGGGTTGCGGGCTCCATCTCCAGTGGGAGGCGTGCAGGAGGCAGCCGATCCATGATTCTCTCTCCTCATTGCTATTTCTCTCTGTCTCCCTTCCTCTCTGAAATCAATAAAAATATATATTTTTTAAAAGCAGCAGCAAAATCTGCAGGAATGCAGACAACCAGCAGCCAGGGGACCCTGCCCATGCCCCCCTCCCACCAGGGGGAGACCCAGGCCTTTCCCAGGACCCAGCCCCCGCTCCCCAGCGCTCACTCAGGTTTGTCTTGATCAGCGGGGCTTCAGCCTTGTCTCCAGGCCGCACCCCTAGGAAGCCCTTCTGGACAACCCCGAAGGAGAAGCAATAGTAACCAGGCCTCACTCCGCTGTCCAGTCCAGCTGCCGCGGTGCAGCCCGTAGATAGCATTAGGTGCAGAGAGGGAGGCCCCGGGCGAGGGACTGTTTGGGGCGACCTTGTGAAGGAGGGGTTAATGTCTCTCTGTTTGGGGCTGATGAGGAGGGGGTGCAGCTTGGGGACTTGCTCTCAGTGGCCAAGCCAAACAGGACCTCTTTGGGGTTAGGAGTACGAACCTTAACTCTTTAGGTTTTGAATCTCAGTTCTGGCACTTGCAAGCTGTGTGACTAGGGACCTATAATGTAACATTTTGGGCCTCAGTTTCCTCATCTGTAAAATGGGTGTACCAATGGGACCCATAGTGTCTGAGGTTATAAAGCATCAGCTTGGTGGCCTAGCCTGTGGTTGTTCTTAATGCTTCTTCCCTCCCTTCTCCATAGGCCCCACAGCTGATTTGGGGTGACAATAGCTCCTCCCCAGACCCCAAGAGCCCCCCATGGATTTCCCAGGCCCCTCCAGGTGGCTCCTGGATCCAGGTGGACAGCGCGCCTCTGCCCCCACTCCGCCCAGGCCTTCGGGGCCCCATGGGGAGCCCTGAGCTGGGCTGTGGGCTGCCCTCTCTGCTCCTTTCCTATTTGGAGGTGAGGTAGGCAGGGGAGACACCAGCCTCACCAGCAGGATGATTCTCTCTCAGGACACACGCTGCTTCTGCAAACAGGACCCTTCACAGTCCCCACCCGCCCTGCCCACCAGTCCCCCAGCACAGTAGCACCTCTATTGGGTTGTGGTGGATGGGGGACACCTCCCTGCCCACCAGGCCCACAGACCAGCATGCAGTTGGAGTGGGGCATGGCCAGGCTTCCAAGGGCCCCTCCAGAAAACGGGGGGCTCCTGAAGGCGGAGTTTAAGACCTACTCATCTGCTCACAGAGACACAGGGAACCCCTCCCAGGCCTCTCCCAGGAGCTCGGGCAAGCAACAGGCTGAACATCCGTAAAACTGGAATACTGAGACCCACCTAAGCTGCACCCAGAGATACTAAACCTGGCACTTAGTAGGCTTTTTAAAATGCACCATTGCAACCAGGATGCTGAAGTGTGGTTGGCAGGCAGAAAATGGGCTGTGGTGGGGTTTCTGGGTGTTTTTCCTGCAACATCCCCAGCATCCTCTCAGAGCCCCTACCCCAAGGTGGTTAACAGAAGTTACCACCCTGGCCCATTTGGCTCAGTGGATAGAGCATCAGACCACAGACTGAAGGGTTCCTGGTTCGATTCTGGTCAAGGGCATATACCTTGGTTGCAGGCTCTATCCCAGCCCTGGTTGAGGCCCATTCAGGGGGCAACCAATCGATGTGTCTCTCTCACATCAATGTTTCTCTCTCTCCCTCTCCCTCTCTCTCTCTGTCTCTCCTCCTTTCTGCTCTTTCTAAAAATCAATGGAAAAATATCCTTGGGTGACGATTAACAACAACAAAAAAATTATAATAATAAAGTAAACAAGGGGGAAGAAGCAAATTTAAATAATTAATTTCAAAAACACAGAAGTTATGCCTCTTATGTTTAATAACCTATTTAATTTTTTCTTTAAAAAATTTTTAAAAACATTTTTATTGAATTTATAGGGGTGACATTGCTTCATACGTTATATAGGGTTCAGGCGTACAATTCTATAGCACATCGTCCGTATGTTGTATTGTGTGCTGACCACCCCAGTCAAGTCTCCTTCCATCAGGCCTTTTCCAATTTCTCAGGAAAAGTACCCACAAGCATGGAAAGAAAATACAACAATAAGGAGAGTTCACATCCATCTGCATTTCCAGAAACTCTTCAGACATGAGTACACTCAGGGCTGACTTCTAAACACACACAGCCCGGCCGGTGTGGCTCAGTGGTTGAACATGGACCTATGAACCAGGAGGTCGCAGTTCAACTCCTGGTCAGGGCACATGCCCAGGGATGCGGGTTCCATGCCCATTAGGGGGCGTGCAGGAGGCAGCTGATCAATGGTTTTCTCTCATCATTGATGTTCCTCTCTCTCCCTCTCCCTTCCTCTCTGAAATAAATTAAAAAAACATATTTAGCCCTAACTGGTTTGGCTCAGTGGATACAGCATTGGCCTGCGGACTCAAGGGTCCCAGGTTCGATTCCAGTCAAGGGCATGTACCTTGGTTGTGGGCACATCTCCAGTAGGGAGTGTGCAGGAGGCAGCTGATCGATGTTTCTCTCTCATCGATGTTTCTAACTCTCTATCCCTCTCCCTTCCTCTCTGTAAAAAATCAATAAAATAAAAATAAATAAATAAAAACATATTTTTTAAAAAAATAAACACACACAAATGAGATCACATTCTACTGCCTGTTCTGCAACTTAGTCTATTCACCTAAGAGTATACAGGGTGTCCCCCAAAAATGTATATACACTTTGACAGCTGGTAGCTCAATTTTGAAAATGAAATGTATTTTAATAAACACTGCCTTCATAATTATTCAAAGGACCCCATATATACTAGCCAACCTTCCCCACCAGCTTAAAGAGAGACCTACCACACTCATTTTCATAGCTGCATAGTATTCCACATGTTGAATGGCCCACAGGTTTGCTTCCAATACTTCACATTCTTTTATTTTATTTTATATATCTTATTGATTCTTTTACAGAGAGGAAGGGAGAGGGATAGAGAATAAGAAACATCGATGAGAGAGAAACATCAATCAGCTGCCTCCTGCACACCTCCTACTGGGGATGTGCCCACAACCAAGGTACATGCCCTTGACCGGAATCGAACCTGGGACCCTTCAGTCCACAGGCCGACGCTCTATCCACTGAGCCAAACCGGTTAGGGCCAAATTCTTTTTTTTAAAATATATTTTTGTTGATTTCAGAGAGAGGAAGTGGGAGAGAGAAACATCAATGATGAGAGAGAATCACTGATCGGCTGCCTCCTGCACGCCCCCCACCAGGGACCCAAGCATGTGCCCTTGACTGGAATCGAACCTGGGACCCTTCAGTCCACAGACCAACACTCTATCCACTGAGCCAAACCGGCTAGGGCCATACTTCACATTCTTTCTTTTTTTTTTTTTTAATATATTTTATTGATTTTTTTTACAGAGAGGAATGGAGAGAGATAGAGAGTCAGAAACATCGATGAGAGAGAAACATCGATCAGCCGCCTCCTGCACATCCTCCACTGGGGATGTGCCCACAACCCAGGTACATGCCCTTGACCGGAATCGAACCTGGGACCCTTGAGTCCGCAGGCCGACGCTCTATCCACTGAGCCAAACCGGTTTCGGCGATACTTCACATTCTTAAGAAGAAAAGCTCTGAGGCACATCCTAGGGCACACGTCTCTGGGAAGGTTTCCATCTATAACCACCGAGTAAAGGCCCTGACCAAGTGTGTGTGCATTTCCCAGTCTGATGTTGCCACATTCCAGGAAATATTCTACAATCTACACTCTCCCACCAACAGTGTTTGAGTGTCTTAAAATACACGTGCTGGCCCAGCTGGCCGGTGTGGCTCAGTGCCTGGGTGTCCACCTATGAACCAGGAGGTCACAGTTCTGTGCCCAGCCAGGGCGCATGCCCGGGTTGAGGGCTCGATCATCAGTAGGGGGCGTGCATCATTGATGTTTCTATCTCTCCCTCTCCCTTCCTCTCTGAAATCAATAGAAATATATGTTTAAAACACACACACACACAAAGGCTGGTGGCCCAGGGGTGCCCTGAGTCAGGGGGGAGTGGACCCACGGGGGCACTGGGAGTGGAGGGTAGGCCGGCATGGCCGGGTCCGCCTGAATGGTTCCTGTGGCCATTGTCTCTCCCAGCCTCGCCTTCTGTGGCAGGGGAGGGGGGGTATTCACAGCCTATGGAGAGGGGGCTGGCCCGGAGGAGGAGAAGGGTGTGCAGTCCTCACCAAAGGAACCCAGGAATGTGCCCAAGGAAGAGAGAGAGAGAGAGAGAGAGAGAGAGAGAGAGGAAGGGGGGGGACCCGTCCCTGGGGGAGAGGGACGTCAAGAACCCCTGACTGATGAATAGTGAGTTTGCCCTTGAACCTCACCGGGCTTCGCCGTTCTCAGGCCCAGAACAAGAGCCGAGACACGTCTGGGCCTGGCTGCGCGGGGACGGCAGCGGTCCATCTCAGACGCTTTGACAGGCCGGGCCTGTTCCCTGCATAGCTCAGACCGGCCTCCCCGCTCCCCTGGCAACAGGCAGCCTGGCTCCCAGGTCCAGGCCCTGCCGCCCGGAGCCAGAGGAGGGAGGGGAGGAGCACCGGGGAGGAGAGCTGGGGAGAGGGCGCCGCCCCCACCCCGGGGAGGAAATGTGGACGATGGGGATGAGCATCCTCCCAGAGGCCTGGCCAGGGCACATGCCGTGACAAGGGGACACATGGTGGCCAGAGGCAAAGCTCACCCCCCCCCCATGGGTTGGGCGTGTTTCTCTCGGTCCCGGCTGAGTTCCAGGTGGTGGGGGGATGGGAGTGGAGCTTGCACTCTGCACAGATGCTCCTCCATCCTGGCCCCTGAGTGCGGGAGATTCAGGACAGCGACTCCGGCCTGGCTCTCCCCTCCCGATGGCCTGGCTCTCCCCTCCCGATGGCCTGGCTCTCCCCTCCTGATGACCTGGCCTGGCCTGGCCGGGAGTGTGTTGGGGGGCTGTGGGGAGGAGGGCGGGGCTCTGTACTCCTGTCCTGTGCCCTGGGCAAGACCTACAGTCTCCCCCCCACCCCCTACTCCCAACTCCCACCCCCCCACCCCGTCTCTTTCTCCATTTCCGGAGCCCTGGAAAAGAGGCTGGCCCCTCGCAGCACAGCACAGGGCGATCTGAAGAGAAAGGACGTGAGGAGCGGGCACTCTGGGGAGGGCGGTGTCCTAAAAATCTCATTCAGGTATTCTTAGGGCCGAAAGTAGGTACCGCTGCTCCCTGGGGAAGGGGGCCGGGGAGGAGGGCAGTGAGCGGGGTGAGGGGGTGGGAGGGGTGCAGGGGGTGGGAGGGAGGAGCCACCTCATTGTCTCAGAACCTACCCAGGCGGGGACACTCACAGGCAAGAGGTGGGATCTGTCTGGGGCCTGGCAGCCTCTGGGTTCAGCAGGGAGGAGGAGGGAAGAGTCAGACACTCTGTAACTTCAAGCGATTTGACCCGTGTTATGTCCGTGCTGCGCTGCAGCGTCCTGAGACAGCGTGGTTAGCCTCATTTTGGAAATAGGCAAACAGGCCCTGGCCGGTGTGGCTCCGTGGATAGAGCGTCGGCCTGCGGACTGAAGGGTCCCGGGTTCGATTCCGGTCAAGGGCACGTACTTCTGGTTGCAGGCTCCTCCCCAGCCCGGACCCTGGCCGGGGAGCATGCAGGAGGCAACCCATCAATGTGTTTCTCTCACATCAATGTTTCTCTCTGTCTTTCCCTCTCTCTTGCACTCGCTCTGAGAAATCAATGGAAAAATATCCTTGGGTGAGGATGAAAAAAAAAGGAGTTCAGAGCTGGCCCAAGGTCATACTGGTCATCCCAGGAGCTGAGCCACGTGCACCTGCCTCCTGCCTCCATGGCCTGAACTGTGTCAGCTGTTCCGCAGGCGGAGTCACCTGGCGGGGGGTGAGGGGGGGCGGGGGGTGCTGGGAGGGACCTGGGAACCAGGAACAGCACTTCCCCCAGGACTGCATCTTGGGGTTTGGAGCTTGAGTGTAAGGGCTCTGGCCCAGGGCAGCGGGACTGGGCGAGGCCAACGGAGGACACTGCAAAGGCACCCGGGGGCCACCTCGGGGGCAAACACTAGGCAGGGAAAGTGGGAACACGAGAGAAGGCTGCAGGTCAGGGGCTGGGAGACTTGTGCTCTGTGGGCGGGCCACGTGCCAGCCTCATGAACGTGCCAGCGGTGAGCTGGGTTTTCACTTTTGTAGCCTCTGGTGGAAGGAAGGTGCCTCCATGTCCCGAGGCAAAGGGGATAAGTCTGGATGGATTTCCTGTGAGCCAGGGGCTGGGGTTACTGGCAGGTGACAGAGGGGAGAAAAGCAGGAAGAACTTCCAGATTATAAAACGCTGGGGATGCCGGGCCGGTGTGGCTCAGTGGTCGAGCGTCGGCCTAGGAACCAGGAGGTCACGGTTCGATTCTGGTCAAGGGCACATGCCCAGGTTGCGGGCTCGATCCCCACTGTGGGGCGTGCAGGAGGCAGCCGATCCATGATTCTCTCTCAGCATTGATGTTTCTCTCTCTCTCCCTCTCCCTTCCTCTCTGAAATCAATAAGAATATAATTTTTTAAAAAATGCCAGAGTGAAAAAGAGGAACAAATGTAATAATCTGAATGATAAAGATTTAATTTTAAAAAAAATAAAAAAATAAAAATGCCAGAGCGAAAGGGACCTTAGATGCCATCCCAGCCACAGCTCCTATTCAAGGACCAGAAGGGAGGGTCCGCAACAGGAGTGAGTGGCATCTAAGTCTCTGGCTTCCCATGAGGGGGCTGTGTCTTCCAGACCCTTGTCACTCTCCCAGGCCACTTGGCGCCGTGAAAGGCGGGGACTGCACCCAACGCGGCAAAGGGCAGGGCCAGGGGAACGAAGCCGCGTTGGCAAAGCACACGTGTTCCGAGGAGTCTTTGGGGAGCCAGGGGCTGGGAGCAGATGCTGCCTCGAGGCTGAAGCCTTCCTGGCTGACAGACCGGGCTCCCCACGGCCCCCCGACACCACATACCCACCTCCACAGCCGGACAGAAGGAACCAGGGCCTCCTCTGGCGTGAGGGGTCAGGAGGCAGACAGGCCCTGGCCAGTGTGGCTCAGTGGATAGAGCATCAGCCCTCGGATTCCGGTCAAGGGCACCTACCACGGATGCAGGTTCCCCGGGGCCCTGGTCGGGGCGTGTACAGGAGGCAACCGATCGATGTTTCTCTCTGTCTCTCCCTCTCCCTTCCACTCTCTCTAAAAATCAATGGAGCCCTAGCTGGTTTGGCTCAGTGGATAGAGCACTGGCCTGCGGACTGAAGGGTCCCAGGTTCGATTCCAACCAAGGACACATGCCTGGGTTGCGGGCTCGATCCCCAGTAGGGGATGTGCTGGAGGCAGCCAATCCATGCTGGCCACAGCCCTGGCGGGGCCTGGAGCTGGGAAGGACTCGGCTCCCTGATCTCTGCTGCTGGGCCCTCTGCCACCTGGGTGCCCCATGCCAGGCAGAACGGACCTGCCCAGAATGCACGGGAAACCGGGGTCCCGTCTCCTGCCAGCCCCGCCCGGAGGGAGGGCTGCGTGCTCGCTGATGGCCGCGGTGGGGCAGAAAGACACAAAGACAAATGAGCGGGTTTCAGCCCAGCTGTCCCTCCTCCCCGGCTGAGGGCTGGGCCAGCTGCCAGTCTGCGTGGCGGTGCCCATGGGGGACTCTTCTGCCTGTCCCTGGGGCCTGCCTCCCCCAAGTCACAGCCAGAGACCCCACCCGACCTTCCTACCTGCCCCGGGCCTCAGGCAAAGGGAGGGGGGAAAATCAACCCTTCCTATTGTTTCCTCGTGTAATTCTGAGGATACCGGTTAGTCTGCCCACCTACAGGTGAGGGTTTAGAGGCCACGACAGCCTGGCCGGTGTGGCTCAGTGGTTGGGTGTCAACCCATGAACCAAGCGGTTCCCGCTCAGGGCACATGCCCCGGGCTGCAGGCTCAACCCCAAGTAGGGGGTGTGCAGGAGGCAGCTGATCAATGATTCTCTCTAATAGGTGTTTCCATCTCTCTATGCCTCTCCTTTCCTCTCTCTCTAAAAATTCAATAAAAACATATTTTAGCCCTGACCGGTTTGGCTCAGTGGATAGAGCGTCAGCCTGCGGACTCAAGGGTCCGAGGTTCGATTCCTGCCAAGGGCATGTACCTTGGTTGCGGGCACATCCCCAGTAGGGGGTGTGCAGGAGGCAGCTGATCCATGTTTCTCTCTCATTGATGTTTCTGAATCTCTATCCCTCTCCCTTCCTCTCTGTAAAAAAAAAAAAAAAATCAATAAAATATATTTTTAAAAAAATGTATTTCAAAAATAAATAATATAAATTTTTTTTAGAAAATAGGGGCCAAGGCAGTCAGGAGTCTACAGCACAGTGATGCCAGCAGTGTCTCCCCTCCATCCCTCCCTCCATGCTCCGGGCCTGGGCCACCAGCAAGTTGGCCAGCCAGAAGCCTCAAACACCAGGTTTTGTGTTCAGCATGGCGCCTGTTTCCTAACTCCCTGGGTTCTCTCTCTCTCTTTTTATTTAAAAAATACACTTTTATTGATTTCAGAGAGGAAGGGAGAGGGAGAAAGAGATAGAAACATCAACAATGAGAGAGAATCATTGATCAGCTGCCTCCTGCACATCCCCCACTGGGGCTCAAGCCCACAACCGGGGCATGTGCCCTTGACCGGAATCGAACCTGGGACCCTTCAGTCCGCAGGCCGATGCTCTATCCACTGAGCCAAACTGGCTTGGGAGAGGGGAGGCACACTTGCCCAGTTCTAGAACTAAACCCCAAATCCCCACCCCCACCGGCATTTTCCTGGCTGTCGGGATGGGGGGGTGGTGGTGGGGGAAATACCTGCCAATGATGCTGACTTCTAAGCTGGTTGTGAGCAGCCACCGCACAGTAACACCTTCTAGCACCTTCGCCAGGCAGGAGGGCGGGAGGCTGAGGTCTTGGCAAGGTCCCTGCTGAGGAACAAAGAGCCGAGATGCTGTGATGAGGGCTGCGTGCGAGGGCCACCCCCAGCCCTCCACTGGGCACCCCCAGTGCAGCGCTGAGCGGTCCAGCCTCGGATGGGATGGGAGCACGCTTGGAATGCGATTCCCTGGCTTTGCACGCGCTCTGTCAGCCGAGTGCGACGCCCCCAGATCCCCTGTCACCTCCTAAAGCCCCTGTCTGCCCGCCCCCCAGCACCACGCTGATCACCAGATTAAGGAGCTCAGGGCTACAGCTGAGGCAGCTAAAACCCCGGAGGGAGGCGTGGGGAGGGGCTGGGCCAGCAGTGGGCAGCTGTCCCAAGGCCCTGCGCGCCCCCTCCTGCCCCCCTCCCCGCTCTCCCCCTCACCCCGACTGTGGGCCCGGCTTTCCGCCCCTGCCTTGAGCTCTAACTTCTACTCTTTTCCTCATTGAACTTTGGACTCGCCCAGATCCAAGGCGGGAGTGAGGAACCTCCGGGGACATGAGAAGCCTTTGGCCCCAGACACTGAGAGGAAGGTGGAGGGGGGAGTGGGGCGGGGGGGGGGGGGAGGGGTAGCCAGGATGGAAGGCGTGAGTGTACTGGGGTGGGGGCTGGTGGAGGGGTCCTGTGAGGGAGGTGGATGAGCCCTCGAGGGAAGGCCCAGTCTGGATTTTTTTATTATTATTATTTTTTTAATCCTCACCCGAGTATATTTTTCCATTGATTTTTAGACAGCGTGGAAGAGAGAGGGAGAGACGGAGAGAAACATCGATGTGAGAGAAACACATCGATGGGTGGCTACCTGCATGCACCCCGACCAGGGCCGGGGAGCCTGCAACCAAGGTTCTCGCCCTTGACTGGAATCGAACCTGGGACCCTTCAGTCCCCAGGCTGACGCTCTATCCACTGAGGCACACCGGCCCGGGCAAGGCCCAGTCTGGACTGAGCACCCAAGGGTGATCCCAAGGGCCCCCGAGGGAGAGCTGGAGGAGAGAGGGGCAGGGAGCACCAGAGATGGGGGACCTGACAAGGGGGGGAGGAGGAGAAGTAATCTGGTCGTTCCCAGCTGCACCCTGAGGCCCCAGCATTTCCTGGACGAGAGGCACCCCAAACCCCATAGGACACAAACTCAGGGCGAGGAGTTGCCTCCTGGCCACGTGGAGTCAGCAGATCTGTGAGAACGAGCCGGGATGGATACAACCGGAAGGAGCTAGAGGTTTGGGCACGGGGCTGTCTGGACGGTGAGTGTCCCCGGCCTGGCCTCTGAGTCCCCCGGAAGCTGTGATGACAGGGCCCCGGGCCGGTGGGGTTGCAGGGGGGACGTCCCAGGAAGGGCCTGGGAGCCAGACCCCGGGCCACGGTCAATGAGTCCTGAGACCCTGCACTGAGCAAGGGGGGCCGCGCTCCAAGCCCCGCACCCCTCCCTCCTCCCGGGGTTACTGTGAGAGCTGGAAGCTGAAGGCAGGACCCACAAAGTTGCCGGGAGGCCCCTTCTGAGCCGGCCCCCATGCCAGGGCCTGCAGAGGGCGACCAGGCACTCGGCCCAGGAGGCGGCAGCTGCCCTCCCTCCAGCCTCTCTCTGGCTGCATTGCCACGCTCCCTTCTGCTGGCCAGTCTGCCTCCCACTGCAGGGGTGTGGGCGAGGGAGCGGGGGGTGGGGGGTGGGGGGGGTTGGCTTGGGCTCCAGGGGCTTCTGTGAGAACCTGGAAAAACAGGCTCTGCTGCTCCTGACCCCTCTGCCCCCCCAAAACGGAGACCCACCCCCCAGTGTCCACAGAGAATGAAATCCTCCCAACCCACCCGCCCCGGGGGTCCTGAATCTACACAGGTTTGTGGTGTCACCACCGTCAGAGACCTCAGCCCAAAAGATTCCCGGAGTTCAACTCACTCATTTCTTTGTTTGTCGAGAGGGAAAGACAGAGAGAAACATCGACGTGAGAGAGACACATCGATGTGTTGCCTCCTGCAGGAGCCCCGACCAGGGCCCGGGCCCGGGGAGGACCCTGCAACCGAGGTCCATGCCCTTGACCGGAATCGAACCTGGACCCTTCAGTCCTCAGGTCAAACCGGCTAAGGCCCAACTCACTCATTCCACGGGGGAGAAACTGAGGTCCGAGGCAGGGGAGACGGGCGGCTTGAGGTCACGCAGCGACCAGCGACAAGGACCTATTTGGAGTCCTGCCTCCTAGACCCTGTCCCTGCTTGGGGGGGGGGGGGTGTCTGCTCCCTCAGATCCCCAAACAGGATCCCGGCCCGCATGGGCGGTGGGGTGGGTCTGGGGCCCGGTGCAGAGTAGGGGGGTGCATAATGCGATAAACAGCCTGGCCATCTGGCTCGGGGACCGAGGAGGGTCCAGACTGGCTGCTTCTGCTGCCCGGTCCCGGGGGGGGGGGTGGCGGGGGGCCCTGTGTTAAGAGACAGACGGCCAGATGGACAGGCACCGGCCTGGGTCTGGGCGGAAGCCAGTGAGCTCCCTGTGGTCAGAGCTAACCAACTCTGGGAGGTGGCGGGGAGGGGAAGAGGGGGCCCGGGAGGAAAGCCAGCCCCCCCCACCCCCGCCCCCCGAAGGGCAAGAGAGACAGAAAAGCAGGAGTCTGAGCAGAGATCCCCGCCAGGCCGGGAGGAGCCAGGCTCCAGGTAGGCCCAGCCGGGCGGCCAGTCCGCAGGTCCCCCGCCCCGGGAAAGACAAACACGTCTCCCCGGCCCCTTCTCAGACATGCATGCAAAACTAATTAACATGGGGGGACATGCGAGCAGCCGGCAGCTCCACACCCTCGAGCCCACGCAAACACAAGGCGAGCCCTGTCCGGGGGCCCCGCACAAAGCCTCGTTGCTAATTTCGGCATCTGTCTCTGTCCGCCCGGGTCCTCCTGCCTGCACCCGGCTTTTTCCAATGCTGGGAACCGGCCCGCCGATCCCTCATTCAAATCACACCCGGGACAATGAGCTCATTGTGCAGGCCGCAGAAAAGGGGCTGCTGGTGGGGGGCGGGGTGGGGCGGGGTGTAAGGGGGCATCGGGAGTGGAGAAGGGGGCGTGATGAAAATGTTTACTAACACAGCCCTGCAGCTGCCCGGTCCCCCTCCCCTCCCCCCGGGGGCTGGGAGAGGTCCCGGGACTCAGACGGAGGTGGGGGCCAGTGTGAGTGAAGCTGGGTGTTGGATACAAGCCTTCCTCCCCTTCTGCCCCCCGCGATCCACAGTCTATGGCTGTCCCCGCCTGTCCAGGGCCAGACACGGCTTTTACCGGCCGGTTTGGGGGTTCTCTTTTTTCTCACTTCGGACGGAGCCGCGGAATGTACCGACCGCACAGGAGACAGGCCCGGGGAGAGGTGTCAGGCGCTGTGCGGGGTGGGACCCGCCGTCTGGGCCATTGTCTTCCAACGTTTCGTTTTCTCCTCCTTCCCAGCTCATAAATTAGAGGGGAGACGGGAGCTGCGGAGGGACGGGCTCCCCACGGGTAGACGGACGGCGGGCAGGCGGGGAAGTGTGTGAGCTCTGGGCAGATGCCCCCCCCTCCCGCCCCAGCTGACAAAGCTCCCACCACACCTGGCCAGAACCTCACATGTCGCCTCACACAATGAGCAGCATTAAAAAAAACAAGCCTGTAATATATATGTATATACACATACACACAGGGGTGGGCAAAAGGAGGTGTACAGTTGTTTGTATAGAATTACAATAATTAATAAAAAATAATACAAGAATTAACTCACCCTAGCCGGTGTGGCTCAGTGGGTAGAGCATCGGCCTGTGGACGGAAGGGTCCGGGGCTCGATTCCAGTCGAGGGCACGTATCTCGGTTGCAGGTTCCCGGGCCCTGGTCGGGGCACGTGCAGAAGGCAACCAATCGATGCGTCTCTCTCACATCGATGTTTCTCTCTGTCTCTCCCTCTCCCTTCCACTCTCTCTAAAAATCAATAGAAAAATATCCTCGGGTGAGAATTAAAAAAAAAAAGAAGAAGAAATACAATGTTTAATAAATAATAATACAAGATTAAACTCTGTGTTCCACATACTCACAACCGTACACCTACTTTTGCCCATATATATATATATATATATATATATATATATAGAGAGAGAGAGAGAGAGAGAGAGAGAGAGAGAGAGAGAGAGAATCTCCCGAAATCCCCGAGGGTGAGATCTGGGGCTGTGGAATGTCCTCCCTCCTAACCCTGCCCAGACAGGCCGACGTAAACACACCACAGCCTGACACTGACACGCAGACACAAAAAGAAACACGCACCCCAGAGGCAGCCCAGACACACACACACACACACACACAATGGTGTACTGCGTGCAGGCTGGCGGGCACGTCGGGTTGCCCAGCACGGGGCGGGGCGGTGGGGGGGGGTGGTGAGGCTGCGAGGTGGCTCCCCGAATGCCCTCCTCCTGGAGCCAGAGCCAGAGGGGAAGGAAAGACTGACAACTGACTCAGGCGTCCAGACAGCAGCTGATCCTGCGACATGAAAGTCTGGAACCGGACTCAGCCTTGGTCAGGACTGTCTGCACTGCCCTGGAGAATGTCTTTCCTGTTTTCTTTAAACTTTCTGTTTGTTTGTTTTTTGTTTGTTTTAGCAGAGGATATTTTTCTATTGATTTTTAGAGAGAGTGGAAGAGAGAGGGAGACAGAGAGAAACATCGATGTGAGAGAAACACATCGATGGGTTGCTTCCTGCATGCGCCCTGACCAGGGCCCAGGCCAGGGAGGAGCCTGTGACCGAGGTACATGCCTTTGACCAGAATCGAACCCGGGGCCCTTTGGTCCGCAGGCCGACGCTCTATCCACTGAGCCATACCAGCTAGGGCATTTTTTGTTTTTTAATATATGCAAAGAAAAGGTGTTTAAAAGTCATCATAACTGTTGTACCTACACTTCAAGACCCGTCTTGCCCAGCTGCTGGGTCGATTGGCAGGGCAGCCTCCTAGCGAAGGACGGCTCTTCCAAGCTCGGGGTGTGTTGGGGGAAGGCAGCTGGGTGCCCACAGCTGCTCCCCTGCCAACCACCAACTCCGGATCCAATCGGAACAGAACCAGGATGGAATCCAGGCCTCGATGCCCCAAACGGCGCCCAATTTCTTCCAAGGAGAAACCTCTGTACCTGAATTCATCCAGATGAAATGTATTGTCTGATTGCATTTAAGATGTTCCCTACCAGCCCAGCCAGTGTGGCTCAGCAGGTGAGCGTCCACCCAGGAACCAAGAGGTCACAGGTTCGATTCCCGGTCAGGGCACATGCCCAGGTTGCAGGCTCGATCCCGTGCAGGAGGCAGCCAATCGACGAAGTTTCTCTCTCATCGATGTTTCTCTATCCTGTTCCCTTCCTCTCTCTCTGAAAATCAATAAAAACATATTACAAAAAAGGAAAAGAAAAAAAAATATTCCCTACCAAACTCACACCCAAATCTCGATGGTTACTGCTATGCGGATTCCCAAGGTCAAAGTTGGTTTTTCAATGAAGAAAAAGGCAATTGAGATGCCACCGTTCTGGACAGAGCAAATGGAACCTGGGAAATTGAAATTCTAGCCCAAGCTAAACGGCATCTCAAGGTTCTAGGGAGAGTGGAAGAGAGAGGGAGAGACAGAGAGAAACATCGATGTGAGAGAAACACATCGATTGGTTGCCTCCTGCACACACCCTGACCAGGGCCCAGGCCGGGGAGGAGCCTGTGACCGAGGTACATGCCTTTGACCGGAATCGAACCCGGGACCCTTTGGTCCGCAGGCCGACCATGGACAAAGGTCACACGGCCTCTGACCTGCTCTCCCAGGGGCCTTGGGGCGTGAAGAGGGGCAGGGCAGCCAGCAAGTGGCTGATTGGTGAGAACTGTCAAACCCCAGTGCCACCAACCCAGCCGCCCCCCACGAACCAACCCCCACTCCCGCACTGGCCTTCCCGCCCTGATGGATGAAACTCCATACCACACAGGCCTCAAGTGCTGGCCGAGGGCTGTGGTTTCCTTCCCTGTCCCCCAAGGCCTTGCCTGGAGCCCAACACATAGTGTGTGGTCAATAACAGTTGAATGAAGAAATGAATGGCTGTGTGGCTCAGTGGTTGAGCGATGACCTATGAACCAGGAGGTCACGGTTCGATTCCGGTCAGAGCACATGCCCGGGTTGCAGGCTCCATCCCCAGTAGGGGGCGTGCAGGAGACAGCCGGTCCATGATTCTCTCTCATCATTGATGTTTCTCTCTCTCTCTCCCTCTTCCTTCCTTTTCTGAAATCAATAAAAAAATATTTAAATAAAGTGGGGGGGTGAACGTAGTAGAAAAATACAGCCTGGCACAGGCAGACTTCCAATTCCCGAGCTTCCTGGTTCCCTTGCAACTGGGATAGGGCCCCCAGCACAGCCCTGGCCTGCAGGACTCAGCACTGTCGTTACCCCCAACCCCCGACTTCCACCCCTCCATTCGGGGAGGCCTGTTTGGGTACAGTGAGCCTTCTCGGACGACTGCACCCCAAACGGATTCCTCCTCTCTTAATGCCTGTGGCCTGAGTCAAACCGTCCTGCCCTTGAATGCTGGGTCCTTAGGCGACTTCTGCTCCAAGGGGACAGGGAGCTGTCTGGATCTCCTAGGCTCTGCACCGTGGAGCCGGGAGCTCATGTGTGATCAGTAAAACGCTACGACTTAGTGCAGAGTGGCCGGCAGAGAGCGGAGCCCAGGCCCTGGCTGCCACCTTCCCGGTGCCCTGGCTGAGGGACGATGATGTGTGGCCAAGGGTGAGATGGTCACCCATCACAGGGTCCTCCACCAACCAAACCCCCCCAATTCTAGAGCAGCAGATGGGGCCACAAACTGATACTTTTCTTTTTTTAATAAGTATTTTCCTATGTATCTTCTTTTTTCTTTTCTTTTTTTGTTAAAGTATTTTTCCATGTATCTTCTTTTTATTGTTGTTTTGTTAATTCTCACCTAAGGATATTTTTCCATTGATTTTTTAAAATATGCCCTGACCGGTTTGGCTCAGTGGATAGAGCGTCGGCCTGCGGACTGAAGGGTCCCAGGTTCGATTCCGGTCAAGGGCATGTACCTGGGTTGCGGGCACATCCCCAGAGTGTGCAGGAGGCAGCTGATCGATGTTTCTCTCTCATCGATGTTTCTAACTCTCTATCCTTCTCCCTTCATCTCTGTAAAAAATCAATAAAATATATTTAAATATATATATATATACACATATATACATATATATACAATATATATATTGTATAAATATATATATTGTATAAATATATATATATATATATATATACACAATATATATATGTATTGATTTCAGAAAGGAAGGGAGAGGGAAAGAGAAATAGAAACATCAATGATAAGAATCATTGATTGGCTGCCTCTAGGGGATCGAGCCCGAAACCCGGGCATGTGCCCTTGACCGGAATTGAACCAGAGGACCCTTCAGTCTGCAGTCCGACACGCTATCCACTGAGCCAAACCAGCCAGGGCTGATTTTTAGAGAGTGGGAGAGAGAGGGAAAGACAGAGAGAAACATCGATGGGAGAGAAACTCATCGACTGGTTGCCTCCTGCACGAGCCCCGACCAGGGCCTGGGCCAGGGAGGAGCCTGCAACCGAGGTACGTGCCCTTGACCGGAATCAAACCCGGGACCCCTTTGGTCTGCAGGCCAACGCTCTATCCACTGAACCATACCGGCTAGGACCAAATGGACACTTCCTGGGTGCCACAAGGTAAGAATCACTGTCCCCAACTTTACAGATGAGGAAACCGGCTCAGGGAGACGAGGAAACCGTGGGCCCGAGGGGTGTGAGTGAGGTCAGGTGGACCCCTGGTCCCACCGAGCCGCACGCCCCCTGCCTCACACCCCCGCGGTCTTGAAGCCGGTGACCCAACAGCAGAAGAGAGAAGAGCAGACTAGAGGCAACTAAACCTGGGGTAAGGGAAGCTGCGGGCCCAGAGGGAAGGGGTGGCCGTGAACTTGAGGCCTTGGTCCACCCCCACCGCCCCCAGCTCGCCCAGGGAAACGACAAGCCCCAGAGGCACTTCCCAACCCTGCGTGGATAGGAAGGAAGGACCACATGCATCAGGCTGGACAGAGGCTGCAGACCCTGCCCCTCCGCCAGAAGACAGGGCTGCCCTGGGGGTGTCCCACCGCTTGGACAGGTGCACCCCGCCCTCCAGGGGTAGACTGAGGCACAGACAGGCTGTGGATGCCACTGACAATGAGGAGAGGCCAGTACGGATGGGATGCTTCTCACCCCTCCCAACACCTCACCAGGGCTCCCAGGGGCCCAGCCCTGAGCCCTGCCCCCCTTCCCCCAAAATCCTCCAGGTATATCGCCAGCCCAAAGCAAGAGGCGCTCCAAAGCCATCCCCTAGCAGCCCCAAAGAGCACATGCTGCTTCCCCAAGCCCAGGCCAGCTCTGGGGACCAGGACACCCAGGGACTCAGACTTCCATCTGCCCCAGGGCTGGCGCTTCCGGGATGCACCGCAAGCAATCACCCTAATGGCCTTTGATGTAAAAAAGGAGAGCAGCCTGGCCAGTGTGGCTCAATGGTTGAGCATGGACCTATGAACCAGGAGGCCATGGTTCCAGTCAGGCCACATGCCCGGGTTGTGGGCTCAGTCCCCAGTGTGGGGCATGCAGGAGGCAGCCGATCAATGATTCTCTCTCATCATGGATGTTTCTATCTCCCTCTCTCTCTCCCGTCCTTTCTGAGATCAATAAAAATATTTTTCAAAAATTTAAAAAGTAGCCCTAGCCAGCTTTGCTCAGTGGCTAGAGAGTCAGCCTGCGGACTGAAGGGTCCCAGGTTCGATTCCAGTCAAGGGCACATGCCTGGGTTGTGGGCTCGATCCCCAGTAGGGGGCGTACAGGAGGCAGCCGATCAATGATTCTCATCACTGATGTTCCTGTCTCTCCCTCTCCCTTCCTCTCTGACATCAATAAAAAATATATTATTAAAAGAAAAAAGAAAAGGAGAGCAGGCCCCTGGTTGCCTTCCCTACTCTCTCTGCTCCCCCAACCCGGGGTGGGGAGGGGGTGGGAAGCAGATAAGTGTGCCAAGCGCTAGCTCAGAACTTGGCACAGCCTGGGCGCTGGGTACAGGCCTGTCGCCATGGTTATGACTCCTGATGAGTTCAGTTCCTGGCTGCCCATCCCTCACCTCCCAGGGTCCCGTGAGGAGCCTTCTTTTCACAAACTCGGGGTTCACTGGGGCTCACTGGGGCTCACTGGGGCTCACTGGGCTCACTGGGCTCACTGGGGCTCACTGGGGCTCACTGGGCTCACTGGGGCTCACTGGGGCTCACTGGAGCTCACTGGGGCTCACTGGGGCTCACTGGGCTCACTGGGGCTCACTGGGCTCACTGGGGCTCACGGGGCTCACTGGGGCTCACTGGGCTCACTGGGCTCACTGGGGCTCACTGGGGCTCACTGGGCTCACTGGGGCTCACTGGAGCTCACTGGGGCTCACTGGGCTCACTGGGGCTGGGTGGCCTTTACCCAGCCCAGGTCTTCAGGGCAGGAAACTGGGGTTTCTGAGAGTGGACGGAGGGGGCCTGGAGGGAGGCGAGGCTGGACCCGCAGCCGGGAGTCCTCCGAAGTGAGAAGGCCCCAGTGTCTGCCCAGCAAATCTCTCCCAAGACCCGGGCCTGGCAGGGAGCCAGGGCAGGAGGCCTGGCCAAGAAGACGCTGTCTCCAGACCAAGGCTCATCCCAGAAGCTTCCTGGGCAGAGAGCAGCAGAGACCGGGGGCGGAGGGGGCCGGGAGAGGGGCATCAGGAGCCCTTGGGCCAAAGGAGACCTGCTCCACGTGGGCCTGGCAGGAACCCGGGCACAGCTGCTTTCCCGAGCCCTGTGCTTGGGCACATCTGGGAGAGATGAAATCCCCGTGAGGAAGGGGAGGGGGAGGGGTGGTTCTTCCCCCCGCCCTGGACCACCCTCCTGTCATCTACATCCGTGCCCATGCAGACTCCACGGGGCACCCCTGAACCCTCATCCCAAGACTCCTGTGGGCTTACCCACTGGTTCTCCTCACCCCACCCTACCTGCAGAGCCAGGGCTCCTGCCTCAAAGGATTGAGGGGGAACCCCCTTTGAGGGGCTGCACTAGGTGCCCGTAAAAGCCCCATTAAGGCCGAACCTCCCTGTCTGGCTTTTCCACGGCCCTCTATGCGCAGAGCCCTCTGTGGCCCGAGACCTCCCAGCGGGAGGCCAGGCTTAGTTACTGAGCCCAGAGCTGGAAGAGGTCTTGATTCGCTAGTCTGGGCCGACGAGAATATAAACTACATGTTTCATTTAAAATTTTCTCGGAGCCACATTAAAAAGTCAGGAACAGCTCGGCCGGTGTGGCTCAGCGGTTGAGCATCGACCTATGAACCAGGAGGTCACGGTTCGATTCCCGGTCAGGGCACATGCCCGGGTTGCGGGCTCCATCCCCAGTGGGGGGCGTGCAGGAGGCAGCCGATCCATGATTCTCTCTCATCAATGATGTTCCTATCTCTTGCTCCATCTCCCTTCCTCTCTGAAATCAATAAAAATATATTTTTAAAAAGTAAGAAACCGGTAAAACTAATTCTAACAGCGTATTTTATATAACCCAGTGTTATCATGGCAGCCCGTCCCACTGACCACATTGCATGAAACCAATCGTGGTTCGCACCGTGGGCAGCACAGCTCTGGGCCCCAACAACTGCCCCCATTTTCCGGTGAGGGTGTGGCTTAAGGATCTAAGGACAGGGCACCAGGGTAGGAAGGGGAGCCCCCAAAATCCACCCCTACCGCTGGGCCCATCAGTCCTTCCTTTCAGCCTCCCAACACACACTCACGGCCTATGAAATAGATTTTTAAAAAAAATATATTTTATTGATTTTTTACAGAGAGGAAGGGAGAGGGATAGAGAGTTAGAAACATCGATGAGAGAGAAACATCGATCAGCTGCCTCTTGCACACCCCCTACTGGGGATGTGTCTGCAACCCAGGTACATGCCCTTGACCGGAATCGAACCTGGGACCCTTGAGTCTGCAGGCTGACGCTCTATTCACTGAGCCAAACTGGTTAGGGCGAAATAGATCTTTTAAGAATAAACCCAGTAGGGGGTGTGCAGGAGGCAGCCCATCCATGTTTCTAACTCTCTATTCCTCTCCCTTCCTCTCTGTAAAAAAATCAATAAAATATAGTAAAAAAAAAAAAAAGAAAAGAACAAACCAGCCCGTCCGGCGTGGCTCAGTAGTTGAGCATCGACCTATGAACCAGGAGGTCATGGTTCGATTCCCCGTCAGGGCACATGCCCGGGTTTCGGGCTGGATCGCCAGGGTGGGGCCTGCAGGAGGCAGCCGATCCACGATTCTCTCTCATCATTGATGTTTCTCTCTCTCTCTCCCTCTCCCTTCCTCTCTGAAATCAATAAAACATCCTTTAAAAAAAGAAAAGAAATCCCAAACCTGTTAGACACAGACACCCCGGAGAGGAGCAGACATGGGTATGGTTGGCATCACAGCTCAGGAACAAAGACCCCCAGGAAGGAGCAGGAGGTGCGTCCGGCTGGGGACCTCCATGGGTGCCAGCACCTGGGTCCATGGCTCTAAATGCCACCGGCCCGGCCCCGGGCCTGGTGAATTTTCTACCACGTCTCCCCGGAGGAAGGACCCCTGAGCTCCTCTCCCCTCTGGGAGGCAAGAACAAGTCCTGCATTTACCCGGCGCTCCCCATCTTCTGGCTCCGAGTCGCCATGCCAACACACAGTCGTAATTACCGAGGAGCGCGCCAACAGTGGCCGCCTTGACAAAGACACTGTATCGGGGCCTGTGAGCCGGGCAAGGTCAGCTCCACACCGCCCCCGGCTTCCTGCCCACTTCCTTTATTCCGCTCCGAGCCATCTCCGTCCCTCCATTCTCTCCCTCCCACCCAGATGGTCCCCGATTATCTTCCCTCTGCAAAGCCAGGCAGGACGGCTCCGTGTATAAAACACTTTTATAGCAATTAGGAGACAGGTTCTCCATTGAGTCCCCGTTTCAACTTGTGGGAAAAGTCACCGGAACATCCAGGCCTCCGCTCTGGGGCGGTGAATGGGGAGAAAGAGTAATTTTGAACGCTGCCCATTCAGCGATCGGGCGCCGAACTCATCCAGGGGCGGATGCGTGTCTGGGGGACTCTGAGATCTCCTTGACGATGGGGCACCCGGGGTACCAGAAGCTCAGGGAAGACAAAAGAGAGTTCAGATCAGAGACGGAGCTGCATCTAATACCCTGGGAACAGCAGGGCTTCTATCCCCCCTACCCCTCACACCCCCGCCCCCAGGATGGGCGCAAATCTCAAAAGAGGAGCCAGCAGCAGCTGAAAGGGGGGCTCTATCAGATTATAAAAAGAGATGAGTGGGATGGATGAGAACAATCAGGCTAAGTGACAAGCACCCCAAGGCCCCCCTGCGAGAGCGAGGACATGCGCCCATTTCGAACGAGAGGTTAGAGAAGGCAGGCCGACAGCCATCACCCAGCCCCGCGCCCCGAGCGCCCCAATTTCAGAGCGGGCCCCCGGGTTCACCAACATCTGAACTTACAAAGGAGATAAATTGGAGGCCGGCGATTAGCATCACAAAATGATTATTCCCTTTGTAAAAGGCTTCCCTGCAGGACTGCTTTAAATAGTGCATTTAAACCATGATCTGATTTGCTAAATTCGATTTCTACACACATCCAGCGCCTAAGCTGGCGTGCGGCTGAATTGACATGGCTTCCCCGGGCACGGAGGAGGGGAGAGGCCAGGCATTATTTGGGGCCTTTAATCCTTGTGGACAGTAACTAATCTGGGGAGCTGTACCCTGGTTGTCTTCCCCAGCTGGGGCTCTCACTGCCAACGGGCCTCGGCCGACCGTCCTGCCTGGCCAGGGCAGAGCCAGTTCACAGACAAGAGGCAGGATTTGGCCGGGATCTGGCCCGTGGCACCTTTCTGCCAATAGGGGCTTCTCACCCACAAGCCGACTCCCTCCCCTGACACACACCCAGGGGGACAACTTTCTGGAACAGATTTATTCGGTGCCTGCAGTGAGCATGCGATGGGGTTCAGAGGCCACTCTGGGGGAGCCATGGAAATGTCCTAACCTGTGCGAGCTCGGGGGACCTGATGAGCCACCTTCTGCGATTTGTCCGGGAGCCGCCAGAACCAAACCCGGGCAGGCACCAGAAGGCTGCCTCTCACCCGAGAGGACAAAAGGATGGGTGGGTGTCCCAGGTCTCATGGCGACCCTGTGACCGTGCCAGCAGGCGACCCTCCTTAGTCCCCATAAAGGGACCTCCAGGCCTCACTGACAACCTGCATCCTCAGTAGAAAAATGACCCCTCCTCCCATGAGGTCCAACAAGGCGGTAATGGAGCAGTTAGGAGCCAGACCATTGCCAAAGGGGGGAGGCAAGGGAGGGACACACCACCCAGTTCACAGCATTTGCTGAGAGGGGTCTAAGAATTCCTGGGCTCAGAAATGCAACATTCAGCCCTGGCCGGTTTGGCTCAGTGGATAGAGCGTCTGCCCACGGACTGAAGGGTCCCAGGTTCGATTCCGGTCAAGAGCACGTACCTTGGTTGCAGGTTCCCCGGCCCTGGTCGGGGTGTATGCAGGAGGCAACCCATCAATGTGTCTCTCTCGCGTCTCTCTCACATCAATGTTTCTCTCTGTCTCTCCCTCTCCCTTCTACTCTCTCTCAAAACCGTTGGAAAACTGTCCTCGGGTGAGGTGTAACGACGACAACGAAAAGAAATGCAACATTCAAAACACAAGTCCATTCTGAGAATTCCACCCCCACCCCATCCCTCAGTCCAGAGGTTTAGCCGTTAGCACCACTCACTCATTCATCAGATATTTGCAGACACCGTACCGAGCCCAGCCCAGCCCGAGGAATGGGGGCGCGCAAAGGGACAAGACAGCACACAGATCTGAGGGCCAGAGGGACCAATAACACAGCTAAACCGTTTCCCTGTTAACAAGCCCACGGAAGCCTGCTCCTCAGAGGATGGGAAGCAGGGCTCCTGGGCCCCAGCCCTTGCTCTCCTAGCGACCTTTATGATGGTGGGGGGGGGGGGAGACTTACCCCCTCTGAGCCTGGTCCCTCATCTATGACGTGAGCACTTGACCTACATAATCTCCAAGTTTCTATAAATCTTGCCCTGACCGGGAATCGAACCGTGACCTCCTGGTTCATAGGTCGACGCTCAACCACTGAGCCACACCAGCCGGACTCTATACATCTTATGGAGGGAAAAAAAAATGTCCACATCTCTATAGACATTCTGATGACATTCTAAACGTTCTTTTTCAATCAAGAGTGTTAACCATCCTGTTTTCTTCTTTGTCTTGGCTGCCAGGAGGCTCAAAGCCACCACAATATTCATCTGTTTCCAGGCCAGAGCTGTAGGCCAGGAGGTTGGGGAGTGATGGGCTGTGTCCCCTGGGCGACTTGGCACTTGACAGATAAGATCCCAAAGGTGATGAACCCGTGTGTTCGTGCAACCAAGACCAAAGAGCCCGGGAGGTTAAGAAGCCAGGCTCTGGGCCCTAGGCGGTTTGGCTCAGTGGATAGAGCGTAGGCCTGTGAACTGAAGGGTCCCAGGTTTGATTCCCTTCAAGGGCATGTACCTCGGTTGCAGGCTCCTCCCCCGGCCAGGACACATCAGGGCACTGCAGGAGGCAGCCAATCAATGTGTTTCTCTCTCATTGGTATTTCTCTCTGCCTTTCCCTCTCTCTTCCACTCTCTCCAGAAATCAATGGGGGGAAATTATCCTCAGGTGAGGATTAAAATAATAAAAATTAAAAAGAAGTCAGGCTTTGGGGCAGACAGCTCTGTCTATGCCAAAATCACCGACAGGAAACCATCCTGCCAAACAGGCCCCAAGGCGAAATGCTTAGCACCAAGCCAGGCACAAAGAGCCCCTCGATAAACACAAAGGAACATTCCCGGAGCTCCCCAGTCCCTCGGTACAAACGCACATGCGTGGCACCTGCCTGGGCCAGCGGTCGGGCGCCCGGAGCAGCCAGAACAACAGCGACTGCGCCTAAATTCCTCACCAGGTGGAGGGGGGACTCTGCGTCCCCCAGCTCTGACTTGCGGGGACCCCGGCCTGCAGGGGGCGAGCTCCAAGTTGCCGGGCTCCAGCTCCAGCGCCAACCCTGCTGTCTTCCTCCCCGACGGGCCGCAGCCAGCCCGGAAGGAGCGAATGGAGCCTCCAGGCCCCAACCACGCGGGCGACGCGAGCCCCCGGCCCTCTCCGCCGGCCTCTGCGCCTCGGCCACGGGCCACCCCCAACCCGGGACCGGCGGCCTCGGTCTGCTCGCCCTTTAGGCCTCGCGGTTCCAAGAAACAGCGGCGTCAGCCGCGCGCCTTCCATTTTGCTGGCGCACAACCGAGGGCAGGGCGGACGCGCCGCGGTCCTACGTGACGCAGCGGTTCCTGGGGACCCTCCCCAGCCCGGGGCGCCCTGGGGGAGGCCGGCTGCGCCCCCAGCGAGCGGGCTGGGGCCGGACCGAAGCCTCCGTCTCCGCAGCAGCCAGGCGAGAGCGCACGGCCGGCGGGGAGCGCACGCAGCGACGGAGGGTCCGGGCGGGAAGGGGGGCCACGCTCGCTGCGGCTTCCTGGGCTCGTTAGTACCTGAGGTCCTGCCGGGCCTCCCCACGCGCTGCGCTCCTGGGGCGCGGGGTCCGATGGCGCCCGTCCTGGCGCGCACGCAGCCGCACGGCATCGCGCTCTGAAGGTGACTTCTGGCCCGCGGCGCCCACCGGGCCGGGCACCTGGGGTTCCCAGGCGGGTGCCCGCGGGGAGTGAGTGAGTGCTCGCCGGGCCGCCGGTGGTGCGGACGCTGCGCCCGGGTCCGGGCGGGTGACTCCGTCTCCGAAGCCCGCACAGGGGGTGCGCCGCCGGCCTTTGGGGTGTCGGAGCCCGGGAAGCCCGGAGGCAGCGCACAGCGCGCCGTCCCCCCCGGAGGGGCGAGGCCATCGCGCACCACGGGCTCCGCAGGACGCCGACCCCGAGCGCCCGGGTGGCCCAGGGGCCGCGTCGGAGGCCAGAACCTTCAGAGCGGCCGCTTACGAGGCGCCTACTGTGTGCGCCGCGCCCAGCTCTGCCGGATTGAATCACAAAACACAACGAGCTGGTGAGTGTGTCGTTAGCGCCGTTTCGCCGGGAGGAGGGGACGGGTGCGGGGGGGCGGGGGCCTTGGATCTGGGCTGGGGACGAGGGTCTCCTTCCTGGCGACCCAGGAAAGCACAGCCGCCCCCCGGCCGGGCTCGGTCTTCCCAGCTCCGAGGCGCCGCGCGCGAGCGTGCGCTCCGGGTCGCTCGGGGCCACTCACCTTTCTGCCGTCGCCTTCGGATGAGAGAGCCGGTGCCCACGGCGAGTTCGTGCCCACGAAGAGGGAGGGCGCTGAGCACCGGGACGGTGCGGGAAGGAAGGCGCAGGCAGGGCAGTAGCTGTAAAACAGGGGGAGACCTCAGGCGCCCCCCACTCCCGCCCAGATGCGCTCCCCTTCCAGCTCAAAGCGGGCAGGGACCATGCGTCCTCCAGGTCACAGCCACAGCCCATCCAGCCGGGGATGCGCGAGGGAAGCCCGTTGGGGGTCTGGCTGAGGGGGTCGCACCCGGCTCCATCCTGCCAGCAGGCCAGGCCCCCCGCCCCCCACCCCCCGGGCCGCGGGAGGCCGCGCTCGGAGCGAACCCCTGCGCGCTCAGAGCTGGAGCCGGGAAAACGCAGGCCCGCGAGGTAGGGATGCGCCTGGGCCCCAGCGCGGCGCGGAGAGCGACTCCCCCAGCCCGGGGCGACCCTGCCCTGACATCTGCCCAGCCGGGGACCCCAGGCCACTTTCCAGAAGCAACGATCTCCTATTAGAAATGCTGAACCCCGAGTTGATATGGGCCTCCAGGTGATGCCCTCGCGAGTCCATCCTTCTTACCCTGCTCCTCCCACGCCAGCCACGCTTGGAGCTTCCCAGGTGTCCCAATGCCCCCCACCCCAGGGTGCCCCTTGGAGCCCTGGTTCATCTCCCAAAGTGGGGATCACTTTTTCCCTGAGACGCCGGACATCACGGTGCTCTCACCCTCACGGTGCTCTCACCCTCCCCAGCGAGTGGAGGTTAGAATTTCAGACCCAGCCCCTCATGCGCACCCCGGGCCCAGCTGCAGAAAGAGCTGTCATTTATTAGGCGCCCACTGTATGCAGGCGCCTTATTTGTATATTTCAGTTCTCACTGGATCCCTGGAGTCATGAACCTCACTTCCCAGACAGATACACAGAGAGGGGAGGTGGCTTCTCAAGGAGACTGCGTGGTGATGGTCAAAACAACATCCTCCCCAAACCCGCCTGGTAGCTGGGCATCGCTCCCCGCCCCCCTCCACCCAGGCCCTTCTGGAGTTTGGATCCGGATTTATTCACTGGGTCCGAGTTAGTGCTGGCTCTTCCCCTCCTGCCTCAATTCAGGAAGTGTCACCCCCCGGGGGGCAGGAAAGGCCACAGGGGCAGCCCGTCCTCTCGTGAACACCACCCCAGGACACCCCACCCCTCTTTAGCCTGGGCCCCCAACCTTGGGGAAAACTGGCAACGCCTCACGCTGGCCAAAGACCCACTCCTGGTTCTGAAAGCCCGACCTGCATTCCCATCCGGATAACTGGAGCAGGAGGAAATGAGAAGAGGGGGCAGGGAGGGCATGCTATTTTTACACACAAACCCCATGGGGACCTGAGGGGGTTCAGGAGCTAAAAAAAGAGGGGCAGAGAGAGAGAGACTCCCAAGTGGTAATTCGGCAGGAAGCCTGAACTCCCCCACCCTCTAAGCTGGGAGGCGCTTTTTCTTTAAATGACGTCTGTGTCACGTTCATGTGTTTTTTTTCCCCATTCAGTGAAACCTCAATAAAAGACAACCTCTGTTTTTTCTGTTTTTTGTTTTGTTTTGTTTTGTTTTAAACTATATCCATTGGGCCTGAATTGAAAGAAATAAAAAGCAAAATGAAATTTAAATTTTCTTTTAAAATGTTTTTGTTTTGTTTTGTTTTGTTTTTCAGAAGAGAGCCAGGGCTCCAGCCCACACCCCCAGGCCGCCTGGGAGGCAGCGAGCGCTGTGGGTGGAGGGGGGTGTGTACAATAGACGGGGAGGCACCAGGAATGGGGGGACCGAGGCGATGGTGCCTGAAACCTGGCTCTACAGAAGGAAGGGGAAAGGGACCTTTTCAAAACAACCTCAAGGCCTGGGCAGCTGGCGTGGCTGGTGTGGCTCAGTGGTTGGGCCGCGACCTATGAACCAGGATGGGTACCAGGAGATCATGTTTTGATTCCCGGTCAGGGCACATACCCGGGTTGTGGGCTCCATCCCCAGTGAGGGGCGTGCAGGGGGCAGCTGATCCATGATTCTCTCTCATCACTGATGTTTCTGTCTCTCCCTTCCCGTCTGAAATCAACAAAGATATATATTTTTTAAAAATAACCCCAAATAGCTGGTGTAGGAACAGCCTAGCCTTGAACATGGCCACTGGTGCCCAGCCCCCTTTCCAACTCCCAGTCCTTCTCCACCAAGTAAGACAGAGAAGGCTGGGGCGAGGCCACCCTGGGCACCCCTACAGCACACAAAGAACGGGGGTCTGACCAGAAACAAGGGGAGCAGCTCCCCTCCCAGCACCCCCCTAATTTATGGGGGTGACAAAAACTAAGTCGGCAAGCGAATGGGGGTGGCGAGGTGACCAGGGAGGGGGGTGCCGTGCAGATGGGAGCTGAAGGGGAGTTCTAATTAGCACAAAGCCCGCACCTTCCATTAATAGCTCTCCATCAGCTCCGGATGCCGAGAAGGGAGGCAAGTGGGAAGGTGTGAGACTCACCTGTCCCTACCCCCACCTCCCTGCTCATTAACAGGTCGGGGTGAGAACAGAACCAGCCCCCACCCCAGTCTCATTCCAGGCGTGACTTCTGGGCCCATCCCAGGGAGAGAGCTGAACACAGTCCAGTGTGACCATCCACAGGCAAGCTGGACAGTCGCTCAGCCCTTCCTACCAGGACGGCGCTCCCTGACAAACAAGAGCCCAGCTGGCATGGCTCAGGGGTTGAGCATGAACCTAGGAACCAGGAGGTCACGGTTCGATTCCCTTCCTGATCAGGGCACATGCCTGGGTTGCAGGCTCCATCCCTAGTGTGGGGCGGGAGTGCAGGAGGCGGCCCATCCATGATTCTCTCTCATCATTGATGTTTCTCTCTCTCCTCTCCCTTCCTCTCTGAAATCAATAAAAATATATTAAAATAACAACAACAAACAACCTCCCAGCGTACACGCCACATATATGACACCCGAGCTAGGTGCTTGGTAAGAGGAATCAGAAGGAGGGTGGGCAGAAGCAGGAGGGAAGTTTCCGGAAAGCTCTGTGGGTGTAAACGCATCCGTCAGACCCCATGGAACTGTGCACCCAGGATCTGTTTCTCTATGTAAATGGGACTTGCAATCACACAGGTCGGTGCATGTCGCGGTCTGTCACATGCAGACACGCAGAGGTCCCGGCCTCTGACCGGGTTCCCCGGTGCCCGTGATCCCTGGGCCAGAAGGTTCACACCCTTTTCAGGGGTCACCGTGGAGAGAGGGGGCCGGAGCAGCTGGGGAAACGGGCGGGGGGCGGGGGGAGCACATCTCGCACGCTCAGGGCCCCGGCTGGCCGCGGAGGGAGGAGGAATGCCTGAATTGAATCAATTAGCGACAGAAAACTTCAGAAAAGAAGCGAGGCCCTTCCTAAAAACAAAGCCCACTCCTTAATCCCCAAAGCAATCCCCTCGCCCATTCCCAGGGCCCTTCCTCCGCAAACAAAGCCGTCCCTGCGGCCTCGTCCACACCTCGGCGTTCATTAGGAGCTGAGGTTAGAGACTGCATTCCAGCCCCCTGGAGTGCCCTAATGGCTGGGACCCCAGGGCACGGGCTCAGGGCTGGCTCTCGCTCTCTCTCTCTCTCTCTCTCTCTCTCTCCCTCTCCCTCTCGCTCTCCCTCTCCCTCCTCCTCCCTCCTTCCCTCCATTTCCTCTCCTCTCCCCCTCTCTCTTTCTTCTCATCTTCAAATCAGTGAATAAGCAAACCCAAGCCAAGGAAATCCAGGCGAAGACATGGCCAACTCCACTTTGTCCATTTATTTTGACAAGTGTCGTTTAATTTGAATTCTTTTTTGGGGGGGTGGGGGTTCTTTTTTTAAAATATTTTTTTATTGATTTCAGGGAGGAAGGGAGAGATAGAAACATCCATGATGAGAGGGAATCATTGATCAGCTGCCTCCTGCATATTGGATCGAGCCTACAACCCAGGCATGTGCCCTTGACCGGAATCAAACCTGGGACCCTTCGGTCTGCAGGTCGACGCTCTATCCACTGAGCCAAATAGGCCAGGGCTCATGTTAATTCTTGATGCTTCCAAGTAGCCCAGTGGGGGTGCTGGGGTGTCGTTGGGGGTATTGATGAGGTCTGCCTAATAAGAGCCCTCACTCTAGCTGGGGCCTGGAGAGCTGCGGGCCAGAGAAGGGGGCTGAGACCACTGGTCAGTCCAGGCCTGGAGATTTTTTTTTGTCTGTGGGGTTGGGGGGTGGAGAAGGGAATGGGTTTGAGGATTAGCGAAAGGGGAATTAACCGGGTTCTAGAAAAGAGGCCAATATGCAAGCCCGTAATGTGTGGATGTGTGTATTTAAACACCGGGAGAGCACACTCGGTGATCAGGAGGCCCAGGCGTGCGCACACGCCACATGCCTGTTTACACATGAATCTCCAATGTGCAAATGAGCAGAGGCCCAGAGAAACGGGGCTCCGGGCGATTAAAAAACGAAATCAAAATGGGAAAACGTGAGGCACAGAGTTCTCCCTCTCGTCCAAGGACCTTTCTCCCACTCACAAGCTGCCTCAAGGGGCCAACATGGCAAACATTTGGACGGTAACCAAAAGGGTAGGGATTTGGGGGTGTTTTTTTTTTTTTTTGCTTGTTTGTTTTTAAGCTGGTGAGGGTGCTCCCTTCAACACACAATGAGCCATGAAACCCAGGTCTCAGTCAATGTCACCGTTAATGGGATGGATATTGTTCTAGCTCCCACCCCACCCTGGCGCCACCCTTAACGTAAACTGATGGTCACATAAGGGGACGATTCGGTATGTAAATCAAATATATACAAGAAGGGGTATATTATACAGGGTGTCCCCCAGAAGGCATAGACACTTTGAATAATCATTCATTCCAATGGGTTAAATGGGAAAAGGAGGAAATATCCACTGAGCTATCAGCTGTAAAGTGCATATACATTTTGGGGGGATGCCCAATATAGACAAATGTGTCATCATTTTGGCCCAAACACATAGTTATCTGTGTACCCGGAGTTATATATTCCAAAGCATGGACATTCAGATTACCTACAGTAAGGACAGAGTTCAGCTGCCACACAATTAGTGCTTACTTCACACGTCTCCCTTTCTCATCTCCACCTGGCCTGCCCTTGCCCATGGCGGTTTGGGGCCATTCCAAGAGACAGAAGTGGGTGATGCTGACACCAGCTGCACTTCCTGCCTCAGGAGAGAGTCCAGGACTTTCCCAGAGTCTAAAGGCCTAGGTGTGACCCTAACCGGTTTGGCTTGGTGGCTAGAGTGTCTACCTGTGGACTGAAGGGTCCCAGGTTTGATTTCCAGTCAGGGCACATTCATGGATCAATGATTCTCTCTCATCATTGATGTTTCTCTCTCTCCCTCCTGCTTCCTCTCGAAAAGCAATAAAAATCTATTTAAAATAAAATAAAAGCCCAGGTTGGGTCCAGCTGCCCGGGCAGGACGATGAACTATGCAGCAATTCTTTGGTTTCTCTTACTCGACGATTCCACGTCTCCCCAGCTAAGAGGTGCCAGGGGCTCAGAGGAGGTGGCCCGTTTCTTGGCACGGCCTCACGCGTGTGAGAATGTTGGTAGAACCTGCCTGCACCCCTGAGGTCCCTTACAGTGACTTCCCAAGCTCCCAGCAGAGGGAAACCTTGGCCGGTGGGGTGGTACGGGAGCCTCAGCCGCAGGCGCCTGGCTCCCAGCTCTCTCGCCCGGTCCCGTCTCCTTGAGCCCGTCTCCTTAGAGCCCTGACCTGCCTCTGGCGTGGGAAAGGCAGTTCGGAGCTTTTCACAAATCCACGATCCCCTTGAACCAAAACCAATTAGCCTGGCCCAAGGTCCTGTCATTGAGGTCCTGGCCCTCTTTTCAAACCCCTGCGGCTCAATTACGGCGAGGGGCCGGCCAGAGAATGCCTGGACCACTTAAAGTGGCGCTTAAGCTGGCCCCGGGGCTGGCAGGAAGGGCCTGGCTCTGTAGGAGCTGCGGTGGCCCATTCTCAGAGCCACTGACCAAGGTTTTGCTCCAGCCACAGCCCCTGCCCTGGCTCTGTTTTTTAAAAACCCTCCCCAACTCTCTAATTCCCAGCTGTCTGGAGGAGAGACGAAAAGCTGGCTCTAGCCCTAGCCAGTTTGGACAGAGGGGTCTCGGGTTGTGGTCAAGGGCACATGCCCAGGTCGTGGGCTCGATCCCTAGTAGGAGACAGCCGATCATTGATTCTCTCTCATCATTGATGTTTCTATCTCTCTCTCTCTCCCTCTCCCTTCCTCTCTGAAATCAATAAAAAATATGTATATTTAAAAAGCTGGCTCTGGGAAACCACAAGACACCCAAACTGGGCTTCCCCAGAAAGAAGGGACCGCCCCAAGTTCTGCCCTCAATAGTCTCGCCCTCCTTGCTAATGGAGAAAGAGCACCTACTGTGTGTTGGGTGCTTTTACGATGAGCCTGTAGCCCAGCCCATCTTATGGATGAGAAAACTGAGACTCAGAGAGGGACAGTCACTTGCCCAAAAGCACTGCACTTATGGCAAGGTGATTGGGGGGAGGGGGGAACTCTGGGAGCTCCTGAAGAGAGAGAGGGTGACAGGTAGACCAGGACAGACCTCTGCACCTACATGAGAAATATGGAGGGAGTCCCACCTCGGGGAATCCATTCCCCTGCCAGCTCTGGCTTTGTCCACACCATGCATGTGCTCTCTCCTGCCTGACCCAAGCTGAACCCAATGAGGTTGGAGTGGGGATCAGGTGCCACCTCTGTCTCCCCACTCCCCCGCCCCCGTCCATCCTTACCTCCCCTTCACACCCAGGTCCAGGCAGAGAGGAGACTGGCCCTCGGTGATGGGCAGCTCTGCCAGGGCGCCCAGCCGTCACCATGGTGACGAGCATCCCACCCCAGGCCAGCGCTGATTGGTCACTCTCTCCAGGCTGACGGAGAGGGGCAAAAGTCAGGGCGGGATGGGGACAGAGATCCCCCGACACATTCGGGTGCCAGAGATGCCAAGGGGGGAATGGAGGGGCTATTAAAATGGCGCGGTGACCAACGAGGGGCCGCGCTGGGGGTGCGCACACCCGGGTGGGAGAAATCCCGGCGGCTCTCCGGTCCGCGCTGCGTCTCCGGGGGGCCTCGAAGGGCGCACGCATCCCTGGGGGGCTGCCCCCCGGCTCCGGGCTGACCTCCCCCTGCCCGCCCCGGACCCGCCCAGCCGCACGTTCGGGTCCGGCGAGCGCGGCGCTGCGGATGAGCGGTTAGCGGAGCCCGCAGCCCCGAGGGCGCGCGGGGCGGGGCGGCGGCCGCGCCTCTAATCCCGGCGGCGCTGCGTGTGGGAGCGGCCGGATCAGGGAATTAGCGCTGTAACTTCGGATTAGTAACGCCGGCTAAATGAGCGCCTAATGCCGACCCTTCATGCTTTTCAGAGGCGCCGCCGCCGGGCCCTGGGAGGCCTCCCGGCCTCGCTCCCCGCGCGCCCCGGTCCCGTCTCCCGGCGGCCGGAGCGCACCGCGGACAGCTCCCCAATCGGGTCTGATTGTCGGGGGCGCCTGTGACGCCGGCTGGTCAGTCGCCGGGGCAGAGGCCTACCTGGCCCAACAGCCGGGGCTGGGAGTTCCCGGAGCAGCGAGGAGAAAAGCCCTCGCCGCCTCCCCCACGCGGGGGCTGCCGAGCTCCGCGCCCCACCAGCGGCTTCCCGGGCGACCCTGCGCCTCCCTGAGCTCGCTCTATCCAGGTGGCAAAGCAACGGGGCTGGGCGAACATCTTTGAGATCCCAACCGATTCCGGCTTCCACCCTGCGGCTCCCATCGCCTGGCCAGGCTCCCCCCAAACCCCCAAGCCTTGTTGCACCGGGGCTTGGGGCGTAGTGCCAACGTGCCCCAAAAGTGAGGCCCAAACGCGGGGAGTGCGAGGCGGGAAGAGGTTGGGAGGGCTCCCCGAGGGAGCGGGGAGAAGGCCCGAGGCCCAGGTGGATGGGGCATCAATGTTGAGCCTCCTGGCCCAGAGGGGAGGTGAACGTGGCTCCGTGAGGGACAGGCATTCCTATTCCCCGGGTCCACATCCGGCGGGATGGTCTCTCTCCACGGCCATTTCTAGTGGATTCCAGCCTCGCCACCCTCCCACAACGGAGGTCTGCATGAACCGATTTCGTAGAAAGCGGAAAGAACGCCGCCTTCTCCCAGGCTCACACTCGTCCATCCCCGGCCCCAGATTGAAGGACTACCCACATGGTTTGGGGCCAAAAACAAAACAAAACAAACCAACAAAAAAACACAAAGAAAAAAAACAACTCATTTGAACCGTGGACTAGTTCTTGCAAAATAGTGAAGGGATGGGGGAGGTGGGAAGGGACCATGGCAGCCAGGGGCCCAGGGCCAAGTGGCTGGGAAGGGAGCAGACGCACAGGGTGAGGGGGTGGTGAGAGCTGCTCCATTTCCTCCGAAATGAGGTCACGATCAGCGCACAGGCTCCCAGGTGCGCCAGGAAGGGAGGATGGGGGGGCCCAGGGACGCTGCCCACGGCCTGCCTGGCGGATCCTGAACCACGAGAGTCACCCTTCGCCAGCCGCTTGCCAAGAAAAGGGGAGCGTGACCTCTACAAATGCGGAGGAGGTGCCACTCAGCTCCTTCTACCTGCCCGTTACCTCTGGGGAGGACCCCTGGGGAGAGAGAGAGAGAGAGCGAAGGGCCGCTGACTTTCCTGGCCTGTTCTTTTTTTCTTCCCGTTTCCATTTTATTCCCCACAGCTAACACATTCGCGTGGCTCCATATTCAAAAGGTGACACGGTGAGCAGTGTCCCTCTGCCAGCGGGCTACCCGAGCCAGGCAGCTCCTGGCCCCAGGGGCGACAGATTCCCCTCCCGGACTGTTTGAATGTTCAGCTTTTCCACGTCTAACCTATTTTCAAGATAATCCTGGTAAGCAAAGGCCAAAAAAAAATATTTTTTAAAAGGCTTTTGAAGGCATGGAAATGGGAAGACACTTGTGTCACTCCAGGTCTGCCCAGGGCAGGCTGGGGACAGACGGGGAACAGGGGCCATGTAGGTAACTGGGCCTCCCGCTGCGCGCCTGAACTGGGTGACCTGGAGGAGCCACTCAGGCCTCCCCCTCCGTCTGCTTCCTGGTGTCGATGAGGGAAAGGGGCCAGGGGACTGGGTCTGAGTGGTGGTCTGAGACTCTCTAAGCTTGACTGTCCTTGCACCCACACACCTGCATAGCCAGAAAGCCCCCCCAAATCCTCAGGGGCTCTGAACGCACGCTGGAACCCTTCTTCTCTGAGGCAGGGCAGGACCCCTCATGCTCAGGGGGTTCCCCAAGCTTCCAGGAGCCGGGCTTTGGGACTTTTGGGGGGTGTTAGGGAGGAGAGTGACCTGGAGGCGGACAAGGCCCTCAAGAGGGACAGACCCAAGCCCACTCCCGCTGTGTGGGCCCCGCTCCCCCAAGCCTCGCTAAGAGGGGCTGGGAGCCTTCGGAGCCGGGTGTGCTGCTTGGGTTACCATGGAAACGGAATGCAGATTTCCCCCAATTGCTTTTTTATTTGCTAGACATTGTAATACATCTTATGTTGCGACTGGGTGTGTGTGTGGGGTGGGGTGGGGGGCGCGATGGGAGGAGGGGGAGGGGCTGTCGGGAGCTGGCCTGCACCTGAACCACTCGGGGAAGTTGGGGAGGTGCGGGCGGGAGTGGGCCCCGGCCCAGGCGGGTGCGGAGGTGGCGCGGGGTGAGCTGTTCCCTCCCGCCCACCCGCCCGCGCGCGGTTTGTATGCAGGGCAGGGCCGGCCCGTCGGGGAGGGAGGCCCCCCGCCCGGCCCCTCGCCATTGAGCTCCCTCCTCGCCAGTTCTGCTCCGCTTCACGCTGCACACAGACCCCCCAACTGCACACAAAGGCAGCTGCCAGAGCCCGTGAAAAGTGATCAAATTATCAAGAACTTGACCTCACCGAGGGGCGAAGCTGCGGCAACCCCCAAGCCGTATGCTAATGGCGCGCAGGCCGACTCGTCGAATAATTCCATAGAGGCCGCATTGTTAGCGGCGGGGCAGCCCGGTCCACCCCTGCGCTCCCTCCACCCCCACCCCGACCGGCCGCTGTCTCTCTCTCCCTCTCTCCCTCTCTCCCCCCTCTCTCTCTCCCTTCGCATTTGCATCCCAAAATCCCCGTCCCAGGCTCCGGGACAGGATTGTTCCCGCCTGATTTATGGGGTGAAGGCGAAGGCTGGCGCCTTCCCCGCCAGCGACCCCTCTGCCACCCCACCCCCCTTCCGCTCCCCCGGCCCGCTCCACTTTGGGGTTCCTGCTTCGGCGCTGGGGGACGTGTGGGGGGCGAGGGAGGAGGCGTGGGGGGACAGCTGGCAAGTTCCTCCGGGGACGGAAAGTGTCCCCCGGAGAGAGAGAGAGAGAGAGCCGAGGGGGCAGGTACCTGGTCCGGGCGCGGCCGCTCCGCTGGGCCGGGCTGGGTCCGCTGGGCCGGCGCTGGGCTGCTTCGGGCTCCTGTGGCTCGCGCGGGCCGGGGCGGCCGGCGGGGCGGGCGCTCGCACGCAGAAGTTGTGGGAGTCATTTCTACTTTCGGTTATCTAGCTTTATGACGGCTCTGTGGCACTCATACAGCTAGATAACCAAAGAGAGAAACGGGCCTCCCTTCGCCCCCGCCGCTGCCGCGCCGTGGGCCCCACGTGCCGCCGCCCGCCAGGCGCGGGGACCGGAGCGGGCGCCGCTCCCGGATCCCCCGGGGTGGGGGGGCACGCGGGGAGCCAGAGGAGACCGACAGACCCACGGACACCCTGACCCCCACCTCCGAGGCCGGCAGCCCCCGCCCAGTCCCCTCCCTCCCTCCCTCCCTCCAGCGCCTTCCCCGCGACCCCCCGGGTCCCGTGCGCCTGGGCGCCCGCGCCGGCTGCCCGCCCCGACGGCGTCCCGGGCGCGCGGAGGGCGCGGGTGCGGTGCGCGCGGCAGCCTCGGGCGCCCCGGCCGCCCCGCGCGCACTGGCCCGCCGGCCCTCCGCTCGCGCGCTAATCGCCCCGCGGGGAAGTGACGTCAGCCCCGGGGCCGGCCAATCACAGGCTCCCATTCAAATCCCAGCCCCCTTCCCGCGCTCCGCACCACCCAGCCTGACAATGGCCTCGGCGTTCAGGGCCGCCCCTCCCGGGAGCAGGGCAGCGCCCCCTCTGCCCTCGAAAGGGCTCCGGCCGCGCGCCTGGGTGCGCCCCGTCTGGCCTTCCCCCCCAAGCTCCTCTGCTCCCCCTACAGCCCGGGGAGCCCGGCCGACCCCGCGGACCCTCAGAGAGAGGGGGCTCCGGCGACCAGGTTGGGGGGACGCGCCTGCTGGGGCGTGGTGAAGGGCTCTCCAAGGCGGCCCAGTGCGCCCTGGGGAGGCCGAGAGCCGAGAATAGGAGCCGTTTCACCTTCAACTTCCCTCTCCCTCTCCCCACGCCCAGCGCCTTGCTGTAGACCCAGCCCACGCGCGGAGACGCGGAGCGGAGGGAGCGCCGAAGTGTCCTGGTTGCACGGTCCCACCCACAGTCCCTGGTGCGCGGCGGCGGTTCCCGAGCGGCGCTCCACCGGGGCCAGGCCCGGGCGCTCGGTCCTGACTGCTGGGGTCCCCCTCCGCCCCCCGCCCTCGGAGCGCATGGAGGAAAGTACCACCGATGGCGCCTGCACCTTCGGAGATGCCCTAGGCCCCGACTGGCTACAAGCTGGTTACCTTCGCGTTCCAGCCACACAAGAGCGCACACAGCCGAGCCTCTGGCCTCCCTCTAGGGCGCTCCACACACACCTGACCTCACATGAAAGAGGCTCCACAGGGTCCCCCAGAATCACCCCACCTGAGCCTGACCGCAGACCTGGAGGCCTCATGAAAGCCTCCCAGAGGCCAGTGGCCCACGGGCGCCCCTTCTTGCTCACCCCAGCCATCACCCCCTTCCTCCTGGGTCCTGTGAGAGCTGGGGGGAGATTCGGCACAAGCAGGCGGTGGACTCTCGGCTTTCAGTGGTCAGTGCACAGGGTTTCCGTGCCCAGACTCACCAAGAGGTTGGGCGGAAGTACCCACGAGGGTCCATTTCCTTCCGTAGGGCCTGGGGCACTGAGCTGCTCAGAGCCAGGCCACCCCCTGGCCAAAGAAGTGGGGGGGACGAGGATGGCTCGGAAAGGGTTTCGTGATTTTCTCCAAATATCCCTTTCTCCCCTAAAAAGGACACATCTCCATTTTGCCAAGTTCCCGATGTTGCCAGGTGCCTGCTGCTCCCCAAACCCTGCTAGTCTCCGCTTTGTTGTATTTCCATCCTGATCCTAAACCCACTTCCTCCCCAGCCAGCTCGTGCCAGGCCAGGTCGGGCGTTTACACCTCTCCCTCCAAACCCCCCTGAAGACGCACATCCCTCCTTCCAGGAGGGAAGGGAGCTAGACAAAGCGGCCGCTGGGGAACGAGGGAGAGGCCCCGGGGAAGGAACCGCCCGAATTTGGGCCCGAGACAGTTAATTCCAAAGGATTATCATAATTGGAGGCGCCCCTGGCTCCCCCTCCTCCCGCAGCTCCTCGACCCACTGACTCCCCTTCTTGGCCTGTATGTGCTGTGTGCGTGGCCTCCAGAGCCCCGGGCCCATTAGGGCCACCGGAGGGAAGGGTGGGGATGCCGAGGTGGGAAAGGGCTGAGAAGCGCCTTCACCTGTGAGAGAGGGAGGAGGAGGGGACAGAGGGGAGGCGAGAGCAGGAAGGAGGCCTCGGGAGTGCGATTTAAGCAGGATTCTGCACAAAATGGCTCCGCAGCGAGGCTCCCAGAACGCAGCGGCTGCAGGCGCTGGAGGCCCGGCTGGCGAGCTGAGGGCGGGCGGTGGGGGCTCTGGGAGAAAGAATGAGACGCCTGATTTGGATCCAGTTCCGATGCCGGAGGCCACAGCCCTGGGGCCGCAGCTCTGCCACCCTCTTTGGGAAACTGGGTCCCTGGGTGGAGAGCAGGCGAGGCTGGCCAGGGAGGCTCCCGTGCCCTGCTCTTGTGGGGCCCGAGCTGGAATCAGCGAGCCCTCCGTGTCCACCGAGGGGGGCCACAGGGTGACCCGGGCTCCAGGGTGTAGGCTGTGGGAGGAGGCTGCTCTGTGGGCCAGTGGCCGGCCTCCACGCGCAGTCGAGACAGGAAGTGGGCCCGGGGATGCGAGCCAGAGCCACATGGTGTGGGCCGGGCACCGCCCGCTGGGGGCGGCAGGCTGCTGGCAGGCTGAGTCCAGGCCCGGTTTCTGATCACCCCTCCCTATGCGATTCGTTCTATGCCATTCGTCCCACCGGAGCCCCCTAGCCACGACCTACGGGCCCCAGGGTCCCCGGAAACGCAGGCCCTGGGTCTGGCTGAGCGCTGGGTGCGGAGACCACAGCCCCGGAGGCGCGCCGGGCCCTGGCCATGGTGCTGAGAGCAGTCACCGGTCGGGCCCCGCTCTCCAGCGCTGCTGTTGGCGGAACTTCCCCGGTTTCCACCCCCTAGTCCCAAACCTGAGCTCCAGGGAAATCAGCAGCTACCAGGGCAAAGGGACAGGCGCCAAGGGAGCCCCAAGGGGCAGGAGTCTCCCCAAAAGGATCAGACTCCCTCCCAGGTGTCTACAAAAATGCCCACCCCTGCTGTAGCCTGCAGATTCCCACAACTCGAAACCCCCTCGCATAGTATATACACACTTGGCCCAAACACCCATCTTGCCCGGTGCACGTGCGCTCTGGTACCCATTGATGGCCTCGGCTGCCAGGGTTCCAGGCTGGCTTGGGCCCAGTTCCTATTTCCTGCTGGTGGTTACACAACTCGGTGGTGCAGGGGCCGTGAAAACCGGCTGGAGTGTGACACACACCCCCCTGCCTATTTCAGGACGCGGTAGTGGAGTGAGAGGTTAAGCGGAAGGAGAGTGGGCAGTCCTGACTTTGGACAACAGCCCTCTGCAGGCGCCCTGGTCCAGGGCTCAGAGCCTGAGCCTCAGGGGGCTCCCCAAACTCCAGCCCAGACCTGACACTTGGCCCCCCAGGGACCCAGGCTCCTCCCTCAGCTCCTCTGGGCCTTTTTCAGGAGACAGATCTGCAGTCACAAGCGAGGCTCAGTCCAGGGGGCCTTTGCCCACTGCTCCCTCCTTCCCTCCCTCCCTCCCTCACTCACTCCTTCCTCAGGCCTGAGCTTTGACGAAGCTGTTCCTCCTGTTGTCCAGTCTAGAAGCCCAGCACTGGACTAGCTCAGAGCCCCCAGCGTCCTGCACCGGGGTCCCCAGGACCCTCACACCCCCCTTCACCAACACCTGCTCAGCTGGGCTGTGATGCCCTCTCCGGCCTCCATGTCTGGCCTCTCTTTCCTCTTACACATGCGGGTTGTGGGCTCGGGGGAGGCCCAGGCTGGGCAGGAACCCAGAAATGCCCTCCTGGAAAGACTTGAGGGGAGCAGTACCCTTCCCTGCGTCTCCAGCCGCTGGTGTTGCCCATGGAGGCTCCTTCCCTGGGACCTTGCACCACCTCCCTCACCCCCAGCCTACCCTCTGGCCTCTGGCCCTTGATTGAATGCCAGACCCTGAGACTCCATCCTCTTCCTCTCTGTACCTGAAGAGTCCACCCCCTCCAGCATATGGGGAGGGACTCAGAAAAGAGCCCCCTTTCAGCTCAGCACCCCATTTCTCCCCAGTTACAAAGACTTGGCTATTTCTGGGTGCATGCCCAGTTCTCCTTCCGTGATCTGATCCCAGAGTCTCTCCCAGCTTCTGCCACCTCCCTGCCCTGCTCGAGACCAGCCTGATCCCCCCCATTCCCTAGCCTTCTCCCAGAGAAGCCCCCCACCACAGCCTCCACCTCCCCAGTCACCCTCATTCCTCCCACACTCTGGCGCTTGGGCTGGGCTGGAGGAGACACCCTCCAAAGACCTGAGAGGCCTGTTCCGGGCACGGAGGGGGGAGCGGGACAGAAAGGATTTCCCAGCCATTTCTCATCACAGAGGCGGCCCAGCATGCCGTAAATCTTGTCTAGAGTGGGCGCCGTGAGTTGCATGATTTCTTAAACTATTTTGGCGTCAGGAAGCCACTTTCTACGCTATGATTCCCGTGGGAGAGGGCATGAGAAGGCGGAGGGGACTAACGGGCAGAGGGGAGGAAGGGGGCGCCCGGGAACTCCCCCGGAAGGCCCTCACTTTGGAAACCTTCTCTCCTTTCGGCTAAACCCGTCCGCAGTCCCGCAACTTCCCTCTGGCCCCGCTCCCCTTCCCTTTTGGCAAACCCCGAGCCCTCACCTCTGGGCGCTTCCCACTGCCCCACGACCCTCGCCTTGGCCTTGACCATTTGTTGGGGTGATGAGTCCGGTCCCAGACGCCGAGCCCCGCCTTCCATGCGCAATCGGAGCGCACCCCTCACCCCGCCGGGTGGCGATGCGAATGCCGGAGCCGCCCCTGCAGCCCACAGGAGCCGAGCAGGGATGTCCCCAGCCCGGGCCACAGCGCGCGCGCCCGACCCGCTCCCCCAAACCAGAGACGCGGCAGGCGCGGCACTTACGGACCAGGAAGGGGGCCGGGGGCCCGCGAGGCAGCGGCGGGGGTGGGGCGGCGGCGGGGAGCGCGGCTCCGCGGCCCCTGATCTGGAGTGTCTCCGGACTCGGGCCCGGCGGTGGCCGCTCTCCAGGCGCCCCTGCCCCGGCGGCCGCACGCGGAGGGAGGCGGGAGGCGGGCGCGGTGCGGTGGCGCGGGCGCTCCCGGCGGTTCGCGGCTGGTTCGCGGCTTCGCTGGGCTCTGAGCTGCTCCCAGCGCCGCCTTCGCTGGCGGGCACGGCCCGCAGTGACGTCAGCGCGGCTCCCCCGCCCCCCTCTCCTCACCCCAACCCGTGCGGAAAGGAGGGGGCGGAGGCGAGGCGCGCGGGGCGCTCAGCCCGGCTCCCCGGCGCTTCCTTCCCCAGCCCGCGCGCCTCCAGCCTTTCCCGGGGAGTCGCGGCGCCACGGGAGCCCTTCATCCGCGCGTGATGCCGGGATCACCCGGGGCCACCGCCACCAGCCGGGGAGGTGGCGGCGAGCGGCGGGTGGGAAGCCTCGCCGGCCGCTCTCAGCTCAGCGATCCGGGCTGCTTTGGGGAGAATGGAGAGGTGATGGGATTGGGGGGTGCGGGGGTCTACTCGCTGGGCTGCAGAAGTGTCCGTTAGGCTAAGGGCATCCACGCTGGGTGGCAGATCTCGGGGCCCCCGTGTGAGCTCGGGGAAGATATTTTAGCTCAAAGGCAGCGTGTCCCGCCCGGAGCCAGGGGTGCCCTCCCGGTTGGGTCCTGCTTTTCCAAGACCCGGCGGCGCACCTGCCAAGTCCACGCGCCGGGCCCGAGCCGCTGTCCAAATGCTGAACTCGGCCTGGGGAGCGGCTCCCCCTCGCTCCGCGTGGCCCGCCCGCCGGGGCCGACTGGAGGTCCCCGCACACAGGACGCGGAGCCCGGGAAACTTTGCTGCTTCGGGATGGGACTGGAGGCTCCAGGGCAGCAGGCGAGCGAACCGGCGGAGGTGGGAGCAGAGGAGGCGGGAGGCGCAGCAGCGCGCCTCGCCCGCCCGCCGTCTTCCGCGTGCGCCCCGGCCGCTCGCCCTGGGTCCCCTCCGCCAGGGCGTTTCTCCCGCCGCCGCCGCTGCAGGCGACGTCCCTCCGGCTGAACTTGTCAGCCGGGGTCTCCACATCCATCACCGGGCAGACAGACGGGCCAAGTTCACGAGCAGCGCCGTTAACCCCTGGCGCACCGAGCGCCGCCCACAGGAGGGAAGCGCGCGCCCCTCTTCCCCAAACAACGCGGGCAAAGGGCTAAGAAGAGGAACAGAGGACTTGCAAACCCCGCTCCCCACCCCCATCATGTGAATTGACTGGCCTTTCTTTTTGGTTTTGGCCATTTTATTTACACTTTTGTCTTCATAACCTCTCCGGTTTCTCTTCTTCTAAATGAGTTGGACACCAGGGTAAGGGGCAGCTTTGGTAAATGTCTTTCCCTCCTCCCGGGTGTGTGGCTGTGCTCACGGTGTGTGGGAAAATGAGAAAGTTTTCGAGAAACGTCAGAGAGAAAAAAAATATTAATTGGCCTTCATGGCTACACCGAGAGGCCTGATTTTAACAGAAAAAAAAAACAAAACCCCAAATCAACCAAAAACAAAAGAATAGTCTCATTGGGAGAGTCTAGAGCGCCTGTTGTGTGTGGGGAGGAGTGGGCAGGGGGTGGGTGGGCACATACCCAACCTGGCTGACCTGGATGGTGAAAGAAAAACAAAACCCAGACAGATCCTGCTAGAGGCTAGACATGGGGGGGGGGGAGGGGGAGAGAGAGAGAGAGAGAGAGAGAGAGAGAGAGAGAATTTAGAATCTGCGACCCAGCACTCCCTCCCCCCTTCCCCCATCGGCCCTATTCTAGTCTCCCAAGCGCTGGAGGCGCCTCTCCCGCCCTCCCTGGCAGCCTAGTTCCCACCAGGCCCAGAGTGGAAGCCTCCGATTGTTGGGGGGGGGGGGGGCTGGGGGCGGAGGCTCCCCGCGCCAGGCAAATGCTCCGCCCTTTGGGGGAACCCCCTGCCGCCTCCCCAGGAGAAGTTTCTCAGCCTCTCCCAGCGGGCCGCCGCCTGGGGCCACCCGCCCCCTCCCCCTGCTCCCCACTGAATCCCCGGGTCTGGGAGCGGGCGGCGCCGAGGGCGACCTACCAACTTTTCCCCTGGGCACTTTCTCACCCCCCCACGCCCGCCCCCCCAGCCCCCGGCGCCTTCTTTTCTTCTCCCTGCGCTCTGTTTTGAAAGGAGGCACCCAGGCCCCGAACGTGTTCTGCAGTTTAACTACTTTCAAATTCTTGGTTGGGGTCACCCCAGGACTCCATTGTCCGCTATTGAGAGCTCGGGGCGGGAGGGCGGGTGCGCCTGGGCCCGCGGGCCTGAATCCATTAGGCCTCCACTCGGCCCCTGCGGCCCATGGAAGCGCCCCCGCTCCCTCCCCTTCCCCACACCGAGGAGTGGCAGGAGGCTGAGGTCCATGCCAGTGTTATCTGGGTCCCACCCTGTCTGGGCACCGGTGCAGGCCTTGTATGATTCTTTTTTTAAAAAAAAATGTTTTTTAGTTGATTTTGGGAAGAGAGAAATGGAAACATCAATGATGAGAGGGAATCATGGATCTCGGCTGCCTCCTGCACACCCCCTGCTGGGGATGGAGCCCGCAACCCGGGCATGTGCCCTGGCTGAGGGATCGAACCTGTGACCTCCTGGTTCATGGGTCGATGCTCAACCACTGAGCCACACCGGCTGGGCGCCTGTAGGATTCTCCCCGACTCTGTCCCAGTCTGCACGCCCTCACTCAGGGCCCTGAGGACACCTTGCTGTTTTCTGCTAGGCAGCCTTTAAGAAGGGGGAAGCCACCCTAACCGGTTTGGCTCAGTGGATAGAGCGTCGGCCTTCGGACTGAAGGGTCCCAGGTTCGATTCTGGTCAAGGGCATGTACCTTGGTTGCGGGCACATCCCCAGTAGGAGGAGTGCAGGAGGCAGCTGATCGATGTTTCTCTCTCATCGATGTTACTAACTCTATTCCTCTTCCTTCCTCTCTGTAAAAAATCAATAAAATATATATATTTTTTTTTAAAAAAGGGGGGAAGCCAGACCTCGGTATGGGGTGGAGGAGCAGCCGACATCACCCGCCCCCACCCGCCCTTCTGCAGCGCCCCAGCAGCCTGCCTGCCCCTCCTCTCTTTCCTCCCGGCCCAGGCCCCCAGCGTCCAGCTGGCTCAGGCCTCTCCTGCGTTAAGAGCGTGAAAGGAGCCCCCCCCAGCGCCCCGATTTCAGGGGGGGGGGTGCACAGGGAGCTCTGAGCAGCCCTGACCCAAGACGTGGCTTCCAGGTTCCTAGGTGCCAGGCTGCCCCACCTCCAGTGGCCTCAGGTCCCAAGGAGACAGGGAGCGTGAGGGCGCACCCATAGGACCTCAGAAAATTGAGAGGTGAAAGCCCCTTCATATTAGGTCTGAGGCTTGGGGTCCCGTCAGCCAAGCACAAAGGGGGAAGTCTCAGGGGGACAGTTCCTAAGACTTGGCAGGGGGCTCAGGCCCTCCGTGCCCGCCTGGGGATGGGCTCCAACGCCCGTGCGCCCCAGAGAGCGCCCCTCGGGATCGGTAGGGAGGCGGACACCCTCGGAGCCCCCCCAAAGGCCTGCACGTGCAGCTTTGAACCCACGGAAGAACCGGACCTGAATAGGGGGAGAGACTTCGCAGAACCCCCCGCGGCCTAGGCGGGTAGCGGCCGTCCGACCAGCGCCCCCTGGCGTCTCCGCTGAGCGCGTGCAATGCCGCCCGGCCGTCCCCCTTCCCATCGGGTTGCAGACCTGAAGCCGGGAGGCCGAAGCCCGGTCTTGCCCCGACCCCCTCACCCCCAAGACCTGGCCGGGCGACGCCAAGGCTCTGGCAGGACACAGGGTCTCCCAGGATCCTCCCTCCACGTCCTACCTGCGGGGCCCGGGTCCTTCCTTGGACGCGCCTGACCTCGCCAATACCCGGCCCCAGGACGCGGCTCCCCGCGCTGTGCCAAAGCGCCCTCTGGCGGGGGTTCCCGGGATGTGCAGACGCTCGCGGCCGAGGCTGCTTGGGGGGGAGTGGGGGGGGAGACTCCAGACCCTCGGGGTGCAGGTCTGATGCAGCGGTTCTCAACCTGTGGGTCGCGACCCCTTTGGCGGTCGAACGACCCTTTCCCAGGGGTCGCCTAAGACCATCCTGCATATCAGATATTGACATGACGATTCATCACAGGAGCAACATGACAGTGATGAAGTAGCCACGACAATAATGTTATGGTTGGGTCACAACATGAGCAACTGTATTTAAAGGGCCAGAAGGTTGAGAACTACTGGACTCTGGATGGAGTGGACAGAGATGTAGAGCTGGCACCTCTTCCTCCCCCAGGCTCCTCTCCACCTCTCGGCCTGCAGGTAGGGCACCCACTTGTGTGTGAGGCCCTCCCACCGTGAGTGGGTGAGGCAGCCTGGCTCCAGGCCTAAATCTCACCTCCTCTTTCACTGGGGCTTCTGCTGTCCTGGTCTCCTCCGGGCAGGCCCCGTGGAGACCCAGGTGGGAGGGGCAGGCTGGGGCCTTCTTCCCCAGGCTTCTTGCAGCCGGGCAGCTGTGTCCCTGTCCCCATGGCACTTCGCCCTTTCCGTCTCAGCGGCTTCCCTTTCAGCCAGGGTCCCTCTCACGCCTGTAGGACCTCAGCAAATTAAGAAGTAAAAGTCCTGCCCTGGCCAGTTTGGCTCAGTGGATAGAGCATCGGCCTTCGGACTGAAGGGTCCCGGGTTCGAGTCCACTCAAGGGCATGTACCTGGGTTGCGGGCACATCCCCAGTGGGGGGTGTGCGGGAGGCAGCTGATGGATGTTTCTCTCATTGATGTTTCTAACTCTCTATCCCTGTCTCTTTCTCTCTGTGAAAAATCAATAAAATATATTTTTTTTAAAAAAAGAAGTAAAAGTCCCTTCATGTTAGGTCTGGGGAATCTCTCGGGAGTCCCATCAGTCAAGCACAGAGGAGAAAGTCTCATGAGAAACGTTTGTGAGACTTGGCAGAGAGGGCTCACGTCCTCAGGGAACCCTCCCCCAGCAGGAATCGGTGTCAACCATTTCTTTTTTAAATTAAGACATTTGGTGGACAGGGCATCAGCCTGCAGGCTGAAGGTCCTGGGTTCCACAAGGCCATATGCCCCCGGTTGGAGGCTTGATCCCCAGTGTGGGGTTTGCAGGAGGCAGCCAATCAATGATTCTCTCTCATCATTGATGTTTCTATCTCTCCCTCTCCGAAATCAATAAAAATATATATCTTTTACTGATTTCAGAGAGGATGGGAGAGGGAGAGAGAGAGGGAACATCAATGATGAGAGAGAATCATTGATTAGCTGCCTCCTGCACACCCCACACTGGGGATCGAACCCACAACCTAGGCATGTCCCCTGATGGGGATTTGAAACGTGACCTCCTGGTTCATGGGTTGATGCTCAACCACTGAGCCACACCGGCTGGGCAAGTGTCAACCATTGTTGTCCTTGGTGAGGATTCTTATTCCAGGGGCAGGGCACCTGCCTGGCCTGAAGTCGCCTGGTGAGAGGGGCAGGTATCTTGATGGTCGTTGCCTGGCACTGGCCTGTTCTCCCAATGGCTATCAGGCAGGCCCAACCACAGCCTCCCCTGGAGGTGACACTCAATTAGGCCAAAGGTGCTTCCATTCTTTGTACAATAGACACCTTCTTAGAATAATGCCTTTAAATGCACAAAATACACAGAATTACACGGGAAAGCAAAGGTAATGAAATATTAGAAAGAAAAGGGAGCATGTATGTTTTGGTTAACTTATTAAATAATGAGATCTGGCGTTGGCCTAGTAACATTGTTATTTTCAAGTGCAATTAGTGTAAACAATACAATGAGCCCTAGCTAGTATGGCTCAGTGGATAGTGTCGGCCAACTGAAAGGTCCTGGGTTCGATTCCAGTCAAGCACATGTACCTTGGTTGCAGGCTCCTCCCTGGTCAGGGACCCTGCAGGAGGCAACCAATCGATGTGTTTCTCTCACATCGATATTTCTGTCTTTTCCTCTCTCTTCCACCCTCTCTAAAAAAAAATCAATGGAAAAATACCCCCGGGTGAGGATTTAAATTATAATGTAAATAAAATAAAAGATTGAGAAGCGTCCGGCCAGTGTGGTTCAGTGGTTGAGCGTCAACCTATGAACCAGGAGGTACCAGTTCGATTCCAGGCCAGGGCACATGCCCGGGTTGCGGGCTCGATCCCGTGTGGGGCGTGCAGGAGGCAGCTGATCAACTCTTTCTCATCATTGATGTTTTTATCTCTCCTCATTTCCTCTCTGAAATAAAAAAATAAAATAAAAAAATTGAGAAGCTAATTATCCCCTTTTAAAAAAGCAATACATTGGAACATCTGCAGCAACTGTAACGCTATGAAAATACACTCGATCGCTATTGGGTATTGCTGCTAAGACCCCCGTGGCTGGTCGCCTCACCTCCTCACTGAAGGAAACGCGACATTTCATTCAGTAGGAGTAAGTAGTGAACGCGCCTTCCCCACGCAGGGACTCCCTGATGTACCACGAGAGCCTCTCCTCTCGGTATTCGGTAAAAATGTCAAGGGCACGAGGTTAAGGGGGGGAGAAGAAAACGGGTTATAAAACGGCGGATTTTCAGTTCATTCCATTTTTTGCCAAAAGAAAAAATAAAGAAAATATTCGTGTGTATGTTAAACACATCTAGGACAGCGGGGCTTTCCTCTGCCTCTTGGGGGGCGGGGGCGGGATCAGCGCCCGGGGCTGGCGAGGGGCGTGTCCCTGCCTAGCCCCGCCCCCCACGCCCGGAGAACCCCGAAGCCAGTGCCCCTCACCCGATCACGGTGCCCTGGCACGTGCGCGGCGGGAAGGTGGGGGCTGGCTCTCGGCGACCTTCCGCCGTCGCGCAGCTGGGTCCCCACGCTCTCGTTGCCCGCGTGGGCCTCATTCCGCGTGGCACCCCTCTGCGTGGCACCACCCCGCAGCTCCTCCCCGGTGGAGCGCGGAGAGCCCGGCTGCGGGGGCACCTGGAGCAACAGGAAGTGGATGCAGGGACCACAAAGGCGGAAAAGCGCCCCCGGGAGGCGCCCCGGGCGGAAGGAAGCAGGATGCGCTTGGCCGGATGGGGGGCGGGGGGATGGGGGTGGGGAGGTATTTACCACCGCGAGCCAGATTGGGGTTCAACAAATGGTGGCGGTTTTGCCCATCGGAATGGCCCAGACCAGGGGGGGCCGCACGGGGCTGACTCCTTTCCGTCCCTGTGTGTCCACTGAATCGGAATCGGGGTTTCCGCTTGGGGTGCGCTTCCTCTCCACTCTCCGCCCTCCGCGTTGGGGTACATTTTGGAGCTGCGCCCCGTTAGTCTGGGGCACGGAGGCGGCACTTTCACTGGGAGCGTGGAGTGGGGGCACCGTTACTTCCGCAGGCCCGGGCGTTCCCGGGCTTCGGAACCGGACAAGTCCCGAGCTCTCTGAGCTCTTGAGTCCTGGGACGTGGAATAAACCGAAAAAGTATGACCGAAACTCCCGCGACCGCGGCAGGACTCGAACCTGCAATCTTCTGATCCGAAGTCAGACGCCTTATCCATTAGGCCACGCGGCCGCCCGAGAGCCGTGGTTGCTTAAATCCGCTAAACAGTCTCATGACCACGTTGGCCTGGGACCGGTCCACCTGCCCCGTGAGCAGGGGAGGCTGGACCCTGGTTCCCAGGCTTTAGCTGGGTGCGCCCACCCGGAAGTCTCCTCCTCCCCCCGCGGGCGGACCGGTCCACTTGCGGGCCTCCTATTGGCCGCGCGGGGAGTCGCCCCGCCCGCCTCTCGGGGAAGCCGCGGGACCGTGCGCGGCGCAGACGGGAAGTTGCGGCCGCCAGCGGAGCGCACGGGGCGCGGGGAGGCCACACGCCACCCCGAGGCTGCGTAGGCCGCGCGGAGGGAGCAGCCGCGCCGCTGGCCTGGGGTCGGGAGCGGCGGGCCCGGAGGCCCTAGGGCGGACCGAGGTTTCCGCGGGTTCGGCGCCGGGGAGGCCGGGTCTCGGAGCGGCCGCGCGGCCCCTCCCTCTCCAGCCTGGGAGCGGGGCCCAGGGCGCCGCGCGGGCCGCCGCGGGGCACCTGCGAGCGCCGGGCGTGGGTGGGGGCCCCGGGGAATAGCGGGTTCGAATCCCGAGTGCTGTCACCTCCTGGCGCTAGGCCCTCGGGCCGTGGCGTTCGCGATCGTGGCAGCCACCATTTGCCGAGGCCCCGGCCCCGCGACATCTTACCCCTTGTCACCCGCACCGCATCCCGTAGGGCAGCGTCCTGAACCCCATTTTACAGAGCAGGACGTCGGGGCCTAAGGCGCGCGCCCAAGGTCACGCAGCTGCTGGGAGCCAGGACCGGGATTCACACCCGCGTCCGCCTCCAGAATCTGGGCTTTTTTCACCAGCGTGTGCGCCTCCCCCGAGGAGCCGCGTGAACCTCAGTTTACTCGGCGGGGGCATTGGTACCTCCCCGGGCTGTGTGAGGCTTAGCCGAGGCGATGCCCCTAGAAGCGCCTGGCACGTTGCCTGGGGCGCAGTAAGTGCTCCGGGAATGAGGGCTTCCGAGAGCACGGGCGATGCGTGTGTAACACCGCTTTCTGTCGTCTGTCTCCTCCAGGATTGCGGGGGGCAGGCAGGCATGCTCAGGCCCATTGCACTGACGGGAAGACAGAGACGAGACGCGTCTCTCCCCACGTCTTGCAGCCGGTAAAAGCAGCCAAACTGGAGCCCAAAGCCAGGGGTCCCCAATCCCAGCGGGGAGCTCCCTGCACCCACCATGAGCCGCCTGCTCTGGAGGCAAGTGGCCGGCTCCGCCGCCGTCGGGCCCGGGCCGGGGCCGGCAGCTCCGGGGCGCTGGGTCTCCAGCTCCGCCGCCTCCCCCGGCCCCAGCGACGGGCCGCCGCCGCCGCCGCCAGTGCCATCCGCGGCGGACGCGCAGCTGCGGCACAACCCCTTGCACATCCAGATGCTCTCGAGGGGGCTGCACGAGCAGATCTTCGGGCCCGGCGGCGGGGAGACCCCCGGCGAGTCCGCCGTGCGCCGCAGCGTGGAGCACCTGCAGAAGCACGGGCTCTGGGGGCAGCCGGGCGCGCCCCTGCCCGACGTGGAGCTGCGCCTGCCGCCCCTCTACGGGGGCAGCCTGGACCAGCACTTCCGCCTCCTGGCGCAGAAGCAGAGCCTGCCCTACCTGGAGGCGGCCCACTCGCTCTTGCAGGCCCAGCTGCCCCCCAGGCCCCCGAGCTGGGTCTGGGCGGAGGGCTGGACCCGGTACGGCCCCGCGGGGGAGGCCGTACCCGTGGCCATCCCCGAGGAGCGGGCCCTGGTGTTCGACGTGGAGGTCTGCTTGGCAGAGGGAACCTGCCCCACGCTGGCGGTGGCCATATCCCCCTCGGCCTGGTGAGTGCGGGCCGGGCTGGGCCGGGCTGGGGGGACTTGACCGCAGGTGGGGCGCCTACCTTACTAGTGGGGTTCAGGGAGCATTTACTGGGCTCCCACGCGGTGCCCCGCGGTGGGCGCTTTTGTAGCGACTGCGGATGCGCGGTGAGCTCGGTGCCTGAGCATTGATCTGTGAACCAGGAGGTGGTGGTTCGATTCCAGGTCAGGGCACATGCTGTGTTGTGGGCAGGGGGCTGCCGATCCATCATTGATGTTTCTCTCGCTCCTTCTTCCTTCTTCTCTGAAATCAATAAAAATACTTTTAAACAATAATGAGATAGGCTTGACCCCAGCTTTCCTGGAGAGAAGGTAGAGGCCACAGACAGCCACCCACGCAGATGGCAGGTGGTGGCAGGGGTTTGTGGAGAATCACAGTTGAGTGCTGTCTGGGAGACTGACCGGTCCCCCTTGGGGGGGGTCTCTCTTCCCCTCTCCTGAGAAGTTAGCCCAAGACAGTGGCCGGCAAACTGTGGCTCGGCAAACCGCGGCTCCTGAGCCACATGCGGCTCTTTGGCCCCTTGAGTGTTGCTCCTCCACAAAATACCGGCTCTTCCACGAAATCCCGACTTCTGCGCATGGGCCACGAAGTTTCAATGGCACTGTCTGTGCCCGCCCGCACATGGTATTTTGTGGAAGAGCCACACTGAAGGGGCCAAAGAGCCCCATGTGGCTCGCGAGCCTCGGTTTGCCGACCACCGGCCTAAGACAACTGAACAGTGTTTGTATTCGGGGGACACTATGGGGTATTTTGGGCAGGAGAGAGCTCCCGTGGAGGGGACTATCCTAGGCGGGATAAGACATTTAAGCATCCCTGCTGCTCCCTTAAATGCCAGACACCCCCGACCCCCATTCCCAATGTTCCCTGGAGGCAGCACCCCCAGTTGAGACACGCTGCTTTCCTCACCCTCCCAAGCAGACATTTTCCCCCCAAAAGGTCTAGCTAATCTCCTTTTCTGTTTTTACTTTATTTATTTTTAATTTTGTCCCTTTTTTCCTTTTTAAGTAACTTTCTAAGTGCCATGCACGCTTCTCGAACAATGATGGCAGCACTGTCCCCCCCCCTTTTCAGCCTTCATTCCAGGATTAAAACACTGTGTACAGCCTTCACGCTTTCGGGCCTGGCCGGCAAAAGAGTTGGCAGTTTCTTTATTTCTCCTGGAAGCGACTTCTTTGTGAAGAAAGCTGCGAAGTGTTCAATATGCAGCTGAAAATGGGGGAGACGTGGCTGAGTGGCCAAGAGAGGCATTAGTGGCAGGAACGAGATGATTTCTCGTGGACGTAGCTCTAGTTAAGAGGAGAATCTCGCGCTCATGTAACTCGATGGTCACAGAGCGGGTACCGTCCATCGTTTGAGAAGGTGAAGTAGGCCACGGCGGCTGAAAGAAAACTAGGAAAACCATTGGCAAGAAAGGCTTGTATTTTGATGATTTAACTGGAGTCCCCTTTTCACTTCCGCCTCTTTCCTCTCCGAACTGTTCACTTGTTTCTCCCTGTGCTGCCCACCGGCCTCATTCTCACTCCTTCTAGCCAGTGGTGCTGGGGTCCAACCCCAGCAGGTCCAGGGGTCCCCAAAGGTGTGGACGGAGTCGGCGAAGAAGGAATGACACGGAGACAGCGTTCAGTTGATCAGCAGCCCAGTCAGGATCTCTAGCCAAGTTCTGTAGCCATGTTCCCTCACTAGGTTCTTCAGCCATGTTCTATCCAGGTTCTGTAGCCAGGTTCTGTCTCTAGGATCTTCAGCCAGGTTCTCTTGCTAGGTTCTGTCTCTAGGTTCTGTTGCCAGTTTCTGTCCAGGATCTTTTGCCATGTTCTGTCTCTAGGTTCTGTCTCCAGGTTCTGTGTGAAGGTTCTGTGTCTAGGTTCTGTGTCTAGGTTCTGTGTGTCTTGGTTCTGTCTTCTAAGTTCTGTGTCTAGGTTCTGTGGCCGGGTTCACCAGGTTCTGTCTAGGTTCTTCAGCCAGGTTTAGTAGCCAGCATCTCCAGCCAAGTTCTGTCTAGGTTCTGTGTGGGTTCTGTCTCTAGGTTCTTCAGGTTCTGTATCTCTAGGCACAATCTCCGTCCACACCTTTGGGGACCCCTGGACCTGCTGGGGTTGGACCCCAGCACAGTGGGACTGGGGGCATCGCTCCCTTTGCTTGGGCACCGAGGCCTGGTCCTTCCTCCTGGGGATGTGTGGCGGGCACAGAGGTCTGGGCTGACACTGGCACCCCCCTCCTGAGGGTGTGCGTGGTGGGGGTGGGGGTGCTGCGTGAGGCCATCCTAGCTCTTAACCGGGGCCCTATCCCTGCTGCATGGCTGGGTCAAGTAACGTCAGGTACCCGACCAGCCCTCAGTTTCCAGTGGGCAGGGGGGTGGGGGGATGGGGGCCTTGGCAGCCTTCAGGGCAGTGTCCCGAAGGCTGCTGCCCAGGGCTTTGGTCTTCAGACTAGAGGGGCATGCCGCAGGCCGCCAGCACTCATCCAAGACTCACAGTGTTACTGGTATTTGTTCCGACTCATCTCACATTCACCAAAGGTGTTTGTGTTTGGCTTCTTTTAAATCACAAGTAAATTCGTGTTGAGGTGGCTCTCTGCACAGCTGCCAACCTGGATCTTGTTGCCGGTATGACTTGTAAAGAATATATATACATATTTTTATTGATTTCAGAGAGGAAGGGAGAGATAGAAACATCAATGATGAGAATCATTAATCGGCTGCCTCCTGCACGCCCCCTGCTGGGGATTGAGCACAGCCCCAGGCATGTGCCCTGGCAGAGAGTCCAACCTTCATCTCCAGGTTCATAGGTCGGCGCTCAACCACTGAGCCACACCGGCCGGGCCAGCATGACTTTTCATTACCACTAAAGTTCCTGTCACCGCCATAGCCGCACACATTTGACATTCTCCAGCCTTTTCCTCTGTGTTGTTTCACACGCCCCATGGGAAGCGGGGAGATTTCCAGCTTGAGTCCCTGAGCTCTCCCCACCCTTTGGAGTGGGAGCTGGTTTCTACCAGGCTTAACACGGGGACCTCTTTTTGCTGACCCACGCCCACACACACGTCTGTTGGAGCTGTCGGCAGGCTACCCCTCCTCCTCCCCGTCAGGGTACAGGGAGCGTCTTTGCAGCTGTGGTGGCCACACATGTGGCCTCGTCACTCACTTTGATGCTGACCGGCCTTGACCCTTTGGCATCCTGTGTGCACAGCGGGCTTTTCCTCCGCGGCCGTCTGCGCATGCTCAGCCTCGTGGCCCCTGAGCAGACTCCAGGCGCTTCCCAATTCCTGTCCGGACATCCCGGTCCCTCCCCCGCCCCGGGCAGCGCGGACATTTCCCGGGCACTGTCGCTGCCCTCACTGAGCGAGGCTGCTCAGAGGCACAGACCCTCCGGGCTGTGTGGTTTGCTCGTTGTCCTTTAGAATCGTTCCAGCCTTTGGATGACTCAGCCCGTACATGAATGCAGCATTTGTCCTTTTTTTTTTTATTGCCACTTTCACAGTCCGGCCGGTGTGGCTCAGTGGTTGAGTATTGACCTGTGAACCAGGAGGTCACGTTCAATTCCCGGTCAGGGCACATGCCCGGGTTGCGGGCTCCATCCCAAGTAGGAGGTGTGCAGGAGGCAGCCCATCAATGATTCTCTCTCATCACTGATGTTTCTATCTCTCCCTCTCCCTTCCTCTCTGAAATCAATAAAAATATATTTAAAAACAAAACAAACAAAAAACCCCACCATTTCCGCTTTGGATTCTATTCGAATTGCTTCTCTCACGTACGGGCACTTGGAGCACGAGCTGTCCTGTTCACAGACGTGAGGGGTGGGGACTATTTCTAAAGCACCTGAGAGCCGAGCTCAGAGTTGGTGCACACCTGGGCGGAGCTAGGGCTGAACCCGGGCCCCGGGCTGCGGCATTGGCACCCTCCTTACCTGCCAGAGTGCAGGAGCTCTGGCGACCACCGCCAACACGTACCCCCGCCCCGCCCCACCTGGCCTCGCTGTGAGGGGTAGGAGCACCCATCGTCTCACTGGTGTCCCCCTACTGGGGATTGAGCACAACCCCAGGCACGTGCCCTGACAGAGAATCCAACCTTGACCTCTGTCGAGTGTGGCCTGGCCTCGGTGGCGGTGCAGGGGGTGGAGTGGAACTTGGAAGCCCCTTGCCTGACCCTGCCTGCCTCTCCTCCCGCAGGTATTCCTGGTGCAGCCGGCGGCTGGTGGAAGAGCGTTACTCTTGGACCAGCCAGCTGTCGCCGGCTGACCTCATCCCCCTGGAAGCCCCCGCCAGTGCCGGCCCCACCCAGCGAGACGGGCAGGAGCAGCTAGTGGTGGGGCACAACGTTTCCTTTGACCGCGCCCACATCAGGGAGCAGTACCGGATCCAGGTGAGGGTCCTGGGCCGGCGCAGCGGCTGGTCTCGGTGATGGGGGACGCACTGTCCACCAGCCTGTTCCGGGACCTGGTTGTCACAGGACAATGGCCCTTCCTGTGTGGCATGTGGGAGCTTAGCGTGGGTCTCTGCGGGCTCCGGCCCCGCAGCCGCCTCCATCCTGCCTCAGCCACGGATGAGCGGTGTGAGCTCCTCAGCTTCTCTTCCTCAGTTTCCTTCTTCGTAAGAGGAGGGAGGGGACAGCAGCTGTCTCATAGGCCTGTTCGGAGGGTCAGGCCAATGTGCATGTCAGATACATGCCTGGTGTACAGTTATGACAATTTTTTAAAGAATTATTTTCTTTAAAAACATATTTGTATTGATTTCAGAGAGGAAGGGAGGGGGAGAGAGAGAGAGAAACATCAACGATGAGAGAATCATCGATCAGCTGCCCTGCACGCCTCCTACTGGGGATTGAGCCTGCAACCTGGGCATGTGCCCTTGACTGGAATCAAACCCGGGACCCTTCAGTCCGTAGGCCGATGCTCTATCCACTGAGCCAAACCGGCCGGGGCTAGTTGTGACAGTTCTTAACTTTATGAAAATGCTTTATCGTGTTTTCCCGACTGCCGGGGGAAGGGCGGCGCAGGGGACGCAGCCTTAGCCCGTGGCTGAGGGTGCGAGGCCCAGCCTTGCCCGCTTGCCCAGGGCCACGGAGCTGTGAGTGGCGGGGCTGGGGGTGCGCCTGAGAGCTCAGAAGGCCTTGCTTTGCCACTCTGTGCCCAGGGTGCCCTCCGAGCTGTGCTGGATGCTGGGAGGACTGTGCATTGGTATCGAGCCAGGTCCGCACCTTCAGGGTGGCTAGAATTTGGGGGGGCCGGCCCCTCACAGGCATGAAGGCGTGGGAAGCGGTGTGATGGGGAGGGAGCGGTGAGGAGCCCGGGCGGGCGGCCCCTCACAGGCATGAAGGCGGGGGAAGCGGTGTGATGGGGAGGGAGCGGTGAGGAGCCCGGGCGGGCGGCCCCTCAGCCGCAGCCTGTCCTCAGGGCTCCCGCATGCGCTTCCTGGACACCATGAGCATGCACATGGCCATCTCGGGGCTCAGCAGCTTCCAGCGCAGCCTGTGGATGGCGGCCCGGCAGGGCAAGCACAAGGCCCGGCAGGTCACACAGCGAGCCCAGAAGTCCCAGGGCAAAGGCAACGGCCCGGCGGTGAGGACGCCTGCGGGGGGGCTGGGGACCCCTTCACCGCCCGCCGGTCAGGCCTGAGGCCCAGCTGAGCCGCCGTGTCCCTTGCTCCGGCCCCTCAGATCTCCTCCTGGGACTGGCTGGACATCAGCAGCGTCAACAACCTGGCGGACGTGCACGGCCTCTACGTCGGGGGGCCGCCCTTAGAGAAGGAGCCCCGCGAGCTCTTTGTCAAGGGCAGCATGAAGGACGTCCGCGAGAACTTCCAGGTATGGGGGTGCAGAGGGCTCCGGGGAGCGGGGGTGGCGGAGCCCTCGCCGACCCCGGGAGCATCGCGCCAGACCTGACCCTGAGCCCGGCGGTGGTAGTGGGACGGCTGCCCACCCAGCGCCTTCCTGTCGCCTGTGCCAGGACCTGATGCAGTACTGCTCCCAGGACGTGTGGGCCACCTACGAGGTCTTCCAGCAGCAGCTGCCACTCTTCCTGGAGAGGTGAGCGCGGCCCCAGGGGAGCCCGGGCTGGTGGGTTCCCAGCACCCGGCCCACTGCCATCAGGGGGCGCGCGGCCTCTGTCTGTGGGGGCCGCCGTGGCCCTGGAAGCTGGGTTTCTGCAGGTCCTACAGGGAGGCTGGGGCTGTGGGTGGTCCCAGCTTTTTAAGCACCCACTCCACCCAGATCAGGGCTCAGGGCTTCCGGCCCGTGTGGTAGGAGTCATGTCAGCCAGACCCAGTTTGAGTGTGGAGTCTTTAGGGTTCTCGCTACATAGTATCTTGTCATCTGCACGAACACAGGCTTTATCTTTTATACTGTGTTTCTAGTGTATCTGTTTGTTGTTGTTAATCCTCACGGGAGGCTATTTTTCCATTGATTTTTAGAAAGAGTGGAGAGACAGAGAGAAATATAAATATCCATGTGAGAGAGACACATCTGATTGGTTGCCTCCTGCACCTGCCCCAGCCAGGGTCAGGATCGAGCCTCCAACCCAGGTACGTGCCCTTGACCGGAATCAAACCCGGGACCCTTTCCGCAGGCTGACGCTCTATCCACTGAGCCACACCGGTTAGGGCTTTACTGTATCTTTTCTATGTTTAGATGTTCAGACACACAAACACTTGCACTGTTAGCGCTGCCTCCAGCATTCAGCGCATTACGCGCTGTACAGCTCTGTAGCTGGAGCAGTAGCCATATGTACAGCCCAGGTGGGCGGGGGCTGGACCATCTAGGTGTGTCGCTGTCCCTGCCGTGTCCGCACAGGGGCAGTCACCTAGCGACACCTTCCTCAGAACGTGCCCCATTGGTGAGCAGCACGTGACTGAATCCACGTGACTGAATCCACTTTACGGATGAAGGGACCAAGGCTCACAGAGGGGAAGCGACTCCCAGCCCCGTGGCTGGAGTGGCGAAGCTGGGGTTTAAACCCCGTCTGTGGCTGCAGGGCTGTGCTTGGCACGGGGCGGGGATCGGGGTAGGGACCGGGCCAGAGCCCTCCTCCTGGGGTCGCTGACGGCAGCCCCGGTGCATGCGCCCCAGGTGTCCCCACCCGGTGACTCTGGCCGGCATGCTGGAGATGGGGGTGTCCTACCTGCCCGTCAACCAGAACTGGGAGCGCTACCTGGCGGAGGCGCAGAGCACCTACGAGGAGCTGCAGCGGGAGATGAAGAAGTCGCTGATGGACCTGGCCAACGACGCCTGCCAGCTGCTGTCGGGAGAGAGGTACCAGCCGGGTGGGCGGGAGCCGGGCAGGGGGCGGCAGGGGGGCTGGCTTTCGGCTCGGCCTCAGCACTGCCCTGGTGGGCGGGCTGTGCAGGTACAAAGACGACCCCTGGCTCTGGGACCTGGAGTGGGATCTGCAAGAGTTTAAGCAGAAGAAGGTGAAGCGGGTGAAGAGGAACGAGGCGGCTGCTGCCAGCGACGTGCCCAGCGAGGGTGCCGGGGCCCCCGGAGACGCCAAGGATCAGGAAGGTGGGGTGCTCGGGCGGGAGGTGGGCAGAGGTGGGCCTTGGGAAGGTGCCGCTCCCGCTGCCAGGAGGCTGGGCGGGTCTGTCTGAGGGACCCTTCCCTGGTTCTGATCCTGTGTCCCTCCCCCCCTTCTCCCCTGCCCCTGCCTGCAGACCCCGGCCCCCCCAGTGAGGAGGAGGAGCTTCAGCGCGCTGTCACGGCCCGCGCCTGCTTGGAGCAGCTGAAGGGGACTGCGGAGCTCCTGCCCAAGCGGCCCCAGCACCTTCCCGGACACCCTGGGTGAGCCCTGGCCCCTCCCCTCCCAGGATGCCCTGTTCCGGGCCCAGCACGGGGTGGCGTGCTGCCCTTGGTTCCTGCTGCCTCCAGTGCCTGCTCTCAGCTAGTTCCCTCTGCCCGGCTCACCGAGCACCTGCTGTGTGCTGCCCTGGCAGGCTTGGGGTGCAGATGGCATCACAGCTCCTCCTTCCCAGAGCTCCCTCACCCCGAGTTGCCATGCACGCAGACCAGGGGCAGCTGGTGTCTGTATCCAGGGTCAGAGCCTGGCTGCCTGGGGTAATCAGGGAAGGCTTCCTTGTGGAGGTGGCCCTTCACTGGAGCCTCACAGAGGGCACAGCTGGGAGAATAGGGGCAGCCAGGGTGACCAGCAAGTGAGAGACAGAACTCTGATGGCCCGGGAATGTCATGAGAACCGAGGTGTGTGGGGGCGGGGGGAGGCGGGGGGCAGATCCGCTTGTTGCTATGGCCAGTGGCCCTCCAGGAAGGGAACTGCCCTGGGCATTCCTGGCCCGTCTGCAGCCTAGTCCAGTGGGGCCTTTCAGTTATTCTGCAGGCCCCACGGGGGTTCCGGGCCACGTCCCAGAGGGAGAGAGTGGCAGCGGAGGCTGAGGTCCCGGGCCTTGGAGGGTGGGTGGAGCCCGTCCCGGGGAGAGAGCCTTCCTTGCAGTCACACCGTGACACTTCTCCTCCGGGGGCACAGGTGGTACCGGAAACTCTGTCCCCGGCTAGATGACCCTGCATGGACCCCGGGCCCCAGCCTCCTCAGCCTGCAGATGCGTGTCACCCCCAAGCTCATGGCGCTGACCTGGGATGGCTTCCCGCTGCACTTCTCAGAGCGGCACGGCTGGGGGTACCTGGTGCCCGGGCGGCGGGACAACCTGACTAAGGTGCCATCGTCGGGGGTGGCCTGCCCCTACAGGTGAGGCTCCGGCTGGGGCCGGGGAGGGAGCTGAGCTCCCGGGATCCTTCCTGCTGGGGAAGGACGAGGGCCTGAGGCTGGGTTCTAGCTCCCTTTTCACGGCCCCTCCCCCTCTGGGCTCAGAGCCAGGTGCTCAGGAGTGGGGAGGACTAGGGGGGGTGGGGAGGACTAGGGGGGTGGGGAGGACCAGGGGGAGTGGGGAGGACTAGGGCCCGCTCTCGGCCCAAGGACCGGCTGCCTCCATAGGAACCTGCGGAGGGCGGGGGCGTTCTCCCTGAGTGTAACTCACGGAGCACGAGTCACCATCTGGGCTACGACCCCCTGGGGGCGCTCTCCCTGTGCGTTCTAAGCGGTGGCCGAGACAGGTTATGGTGGCCGAGACAGGTTATCCCCGTCAGAGTGGACGGAGCACAGGCGAGGACAGCCGGTTGATGGGAGGTCACAGGCCGAGGGCTTTGAGAGGCAGGGGCTGGGAGAAGCCTCAGACTGCAGTGGCCCAGGGTCCTGGCTCGGCAGGGCAGCCGGGGTCCCTCGTGGGTCTCAGAAAAGGGGCTGGGGCCGAAACCGGTTTGGCTCAGTGGATAGAGCGTCGGCCTGCGGACTGAAGGGTCCCAAGTTCGATTCCAGTCAAGGGCATGTACCTGGGTTGCGGGCACATCCCCAGTGGGAGATGTGCAGGAGGCAGCGGATCGATGTTTCTCTCTCATTGATGTTTCTGACTGTCTCTCTCCCTTCCTCTCTGTAAAAAATCTATAAAATATAAAAAAAAAAAAAAAAAAAGAAAGAAAAGGGGCTGGGATCGCCCTGCTCCTGCGAGCGAGTGAGGGTGGGTTCGTTGGCAGGAGCCGGCCTGGGGTGGGCGGCTGACCCCCTCGCCCGCTCTGAGTTTTCCCTGGGGAGGCACAGCTCTGCGGCCTGAGAGCAGCTTCGATAGTCAGTCCAGGCCTCGGACCAGCCTGCCCCCAGGTGCTGGGTCACTTCCGATGTGTTGCTCGCCGTCTAAAACCGGGGAGGGCTGCCCACTCCTGCTCAGGGCTGATTCTGAGGACTGAACAAGGGGAATTGTGGGAGGCGCTGGCCCCAAGCAGGCACCCTAACCGGAGCCGCTGCTGCTGTCGCCCAGAGCCATCGAGTCCCTGTACGGGAAGCACTGCGCCGAGCAGGGGAAGCAGCAGCCGGAGCCGCAGGCGGCGCGCCTGGCCGAGGAGTTCCTGCTCAGCGAGAGCAGCGCCCAGTGGCACATGGTGAGGGCGGGCGCTGGCCTGAGCTCGGGGAGGGTCGCCGTGCCCTCCGGGGAAGGGGGGAGTGGGGCACGGTGTGCCCGGCTCTCACCCAGGCCGGCCTGGGCTGTCTGCGTGCCGCAGGGAGGGGCTGGTGGAGTCCGGCCGACCAGCCTCCTGCTTCACTCCCTTGGTACCTGGGCCCATCCAGGTGGAAGAGCTGGGCTGCTTAGAGGTGCAGGATGAGACCAAGGCGGACAGCTCGGAGGCGGCAGTTCCGGGCCAGCCCCCAGCTCTGGTGAGCAGGGCGCGTGCTCAGTTCCTGGGGGGTGGGGGTGGGGGTACTGGCAGCCGGGACCTCCTTACACCCTTAGTAGCTCTCCACCAGCACCCCAAGGTCCTGGGGGTTGGGAGGTGCCTGCCTTTGGTGGCCCCACACTTCTGGGAAGGCCCAGGAGGAAGCCGGAGACCTGGTGGCCGGCCTGCCCCTTCCCACTCACCTGCTCAGCGATCCTGGCCCCTTTCCCACCCCGGCTACCCCCGGCCCACGCTGAATGCAGGCGCTGGGCAGGGCCTGATCTAGGTGTGTGGCCCCACAGACTGGGGCTGGCGGCCCCACAGCCAGCCAGCCAGCCTATCACCACGGCAACGGGCCCTACCACGACGTGGACATCCCCGGCTGCTGGTTCTTCAAGCTGCCACACAAGGTGGGTGTCCTGGTTCGCGCCCGTCCGTGTCCTCATGGCGCTCAGGGCTCCCGGCAGGCCTGCGTGGCTCAGCCCGTGAGACCGCCCCCTCGCAGGAGCGGCGGTGGCGGTGCTGGGGCCCAGCGTGCTCTCAGGACAGATACCACCATCGGAGCCGGTGTTCCCATGGAAACTGGGTGGGCAAGGACATGCCAGGTGCTGGCACTGAGTCTGCTCCACGATGGGTGTTGAGTGACGGCTGCTCCTGCAAAGGGGGCAGGTTTGCTGTCTTTAGTGCCTGCCTGTGCGGCCGTCGGGGCGGGCTTGCCCCCGCTGCTCTGCTCCAGGCTCTGGGCTGTGAGCAGTGCCCGAGCGCACAGGACACCGGCCAGGGACTGCCACCTGCCTCCAGCCCCTGCTCCCGTTGCCCGCAGGACGGCAACAGCTGCAACGTGGGCAGCCCCTTCGCCAAGGACTTCCTGCCCAAGATGGAGGACGGCACCCTGCAGGCGGGCCCGGGAGGCGCCAACGGGCCCCGGGCCTTGGAAATCAACAAGATGATTTCTTTCTGGAGGAATGCCCACAAACGGATCAGGTGGGCACCGCGGGGGACGGACGTGCCCATCTGCCCCTGGCAGGTTCCTGCAGCCTGGGCTCCCTCCCCGCCTCCCCCAGGGCCCCTGACTTGGCCTGTGCTGAGCGGACAGCCCCGCTGTGGTCTGGGGGCCCGGCTACTTGTAGTCCTGGTGCCGCGTGTCCACAGGGAAGTTCCCCTCCCTCTCCAGCCTCAGCTGCCCTGTTTATATAGAGAATAGTACTGTAGGACCTCGCCCCCCCACCCCCCGCCCCCCAGCTCTAAAAGGACCCCTCGGTGTAACTGCTGAGCACCAGGGCTGTCCTCTGCTGGGGGCTGGGCATGCTAAATGGATTCACCTTGAAGGCCGGGTCCAGGTGGGGGCTGCCCGCAGCCCAGGGCGGGAAGAGTGCTGATGGCTCGTGTCTGCCCTGAGCGTGGACTAGGCTGCGGGTGGACGCCGCACGGGTGCTCTGGGATGAGGGCAGAGGCTGCTGGCCGGTTCTCAGATGGCACAGGCTCCTGCCTGGTAGATTCTAGGGCCCCAGGTGGCCGCACCCGGGCCCACCCTGAGCCAGGTCAGTGGAAGAGGATGGAGGCTGGGCAGGAGCAGGCACAGCGAGCAGCCTGAAGTGGGCAGTGAGGGCCCCGTGGGAAGGGTTGGGTTCTGCCCCAGGGGCCGTGCTGAGCCTCGTCTTGTCTGTCCCCCAGTTCCCAGATGGTGGTGTGGCTTCCCAAGTCGGCTCTGCCCCGTGCTGTGACCAGGTATGGCCTGCCCAGTGGTTGGGGGGCAGGAGTGGGGGGGGGGGGGCGGTCCTAGGACCAAAGCAGGCTGCTGAGGCCCGTGCTCTCCGCTGCCCCCAGGCACCCAGATTATGATGAGGAAAACCGCTACGGGGCCATCCTGCCCCAGGTGGTGACCGCCGGCACCATCACCCGCCGGGCCGTGGAGCCCACGTGGCTCACCGCCAGCAACGCCCGGGTACGTGTCCCTGCACCCTAGTCCCTGCCTGTCCCCTCCGATGTGGCTAGAAACGGGGGTTGCAAGGGCCTTCAGTGAGGGGCAGGAAAAGGACCCCAAGATCGGGGTCAGGCAGGACTCGGGTTCTTATCTAGCTTCTCAGGTCAGCCATTTTCAGAAAACACACATGTTCTGGCACCTGCTCCCGGGGGTGAGGTGCCGCAGCCGTGGTGGTTAAACGGGCCGGCGCAGGGTGGTGAGGCCCTTACCTGCCAGCCTGTTGCTGCTACACTGCCCCCCTGGCTGGAGTGGGTGGGCGTCTCAGGGGTGTCTCTTCCTGCAGCCCGACCGAGTGGGCAGCGAGCTGAAGGCCATGGTGCAGGCCCCGCCCGGCTACGTACTGGTGGGCGCCGACGTGGACTCGCAGGAGCTGTGGATCGCAGCGGTGCTGGGAGACGCCCACTTCGCGGGCATGCACGGTGGGCACAAGCGGGGCCGGCGCGGGGAGGGAGCCAGCTGCGCGGCGGGGCCGGCGTGTCTGAGCCCCTCTTCCTCCGTCCTGCCCCCAGGCTGCACGGCCTTCGGCTGGATGACCCTGCAGGGCCGCAAGAGCAGGGGCACCGACCTGCACAGCAAGACGGCCGCCACCGTGGGCATCAGCCGCGAGCACGCCAAGGTCTTCAACTACGGCCGCATCTACGGGGCCGGGCAGCCCTTCGCCGAGCGCCTGCTCATGCAGTTCAACCACCGCCTCACCTCCCAGGAGGCGGCCGAGAAGGCCCAGCAGATGTACGCCGTCACCAAGGGCCTGCGCAGGTGAGTCCCCCCTCCGTCGTTTCCCGGGCCTCAGGCCTGCTCTGCTACCCCCCACTGCCCCCGTCTGCCCTCCCTCCCCTTACCTGGCTCTCTCCCTTCACACCCGTGACTGAGCTGCAGGGTGGCTCGTCCCTGGGTTGTGACATTTAAGTCGGCCTTGAACAGGTTTCCTTAGAGCAGCAGTTCTCAACCTGTGGGTCGCGACCCCTTTGGGGGACCCTTTCACAGGGGTCACATAAATATATCCTGCATATCAGATATTTACATTATGATTCATAACGGTAGCAAAATTAGTTATGAAGTAGCAACGAAAGTTTTATGGTTGGGGGGTCACAACATGAAGAACTGTATTGAGAACCACTGCCTTAGAGGGTTAATTACATTTGCCAGCCCTGCCCTAGCCAGTTTGGCTCAATGGATAGAGCGTCGGCCTGCAGACTGAAGGGTCCAGGGTTCGATTCTGTTCAAGGGCACATTCCCAGGTTGTGGGCCCATCCCCAGTAGGGGGCATGCAGGAGGCAGCCGACCAATGATTCTCTTCCCCTCTCCCTTCCTCTCTGAAATCAATAAAAATATATTTTTAAAAATCTGCCAGTCCTTTGGCAGTTGCATCTAAGGCTTTGGGACAGGCAGCTACCCCGGCATAACCCAAAGCGTGGATTCCTGTCTGGGCTCTGCCAGCCTCTCCGTGCCCATTTCTGCCTCTGAAGCGAGCCTGTGGGGGACAGGCAGGGGCCCGGGGCTTGGCACAGAGCAGACACTCCCATGGGAGTGATGGTGGTGACCTGCCCCCAGGTATCGGCTGTCCGATGAGGGCGAGTGGCTGGTGAGGCAGCTGCACATCCCCGTGGAGAGGACCGAGGACGGCTGCGTTTCCCTGCAGGATCTGCGCAAGGTCCAGAGGGAAGCTTCAAGAAAGTGAGAGCCCTCTGGGTGAGGAGGGGAGGGAGGGTCCGGGCGGGCCCTGGAGCTGGGATGAGCTGATCGGGAAAGACAATGCTTGTTCCGTCTGTTCTGGCCCCCAGGTCCCGCGGGAAGAAGTGGAATGTGGTTGCAGAGCGAATGTGGACGGGGGGCACCGAGTCAGAGATGTTCAACAAGCTGGAGAGCATCGCCACGGCCGACGAGCCACGCACCCCGGTGCTGGGCTGCCGCATCAGCCGGGCCCTGGAGCCCTCGGTGGCTCAGGGGGAGGTACTGCGTGGACACGGGAGGTCCCAGGAGGGAGGCAGGCACAGATGCGGGCGGGATCCCTCACCGGCGCCCCTCCCTCCCTCCCCAGTTCATGACCAGCCGGGTGAACTGGGTGGTGCAGAGCTCCGCGGTGGACTACCTGCACCTCATGCTTGTGGCCATGAAGTGGCTGTTCGAGGAGTTCGCCATCGACGGGCGCTTCTGCATCAGCATCCACGACGAGGTCCGCTACCTGGTGCGCGAGGAGGACCGCTACCGCGCGGCCCTGGCCCTGCAGATCACCAACCTGCTGACCAGGTGGGCCAGGCTCCGGACCAGGCTGAGTGCGATCTAGCTCTCATCTCCCCGGAAGTGGATGTTAGCTTTCCTCTATAGCTTTTTAAAGTCTAAAGACTGGCCTTCAACTTTTAAAGATTTCTTGGCCTGAAAGTGTCATAGATTAGGTCACTGACGTGAGCAGGTGGGTCAGGGCCATTTTCCCAAATAGTAGCTCTCAAATAGCGCCCCCTACGAACACACCTTTATCTGTGAATGTTTCCTTCAGTGCCAGAAGCTGGTTACTCTGATTCCTAACAGAGTAATACGTGGCTAGTGGGGAAATTCACATGTGATCTTACAATAATTTATACCTTATATGTTGGGTTGCATTTTCTCATGGTAGAATTTCACTTACTGGTTGAACTAAATGACAGCACAGTTCCGTGTTGATCAGCCACTGAGAACCAGTGGGAGCCGCGCTGTCCTGATTAACGGTAAACAACCAGTGTTTACAGTGTGTGGCCTGTCTCCAGTGCCCTCTGCACCGGGTCCCGGGGGCTTTGCGTAAGGAGCTGACAAAGTCCTGTATACTCAGGTGATGAGGGAAGTTTTTACATCAGTGACGCGTGCCGTCCCTGCCTCTCAGGAGCTCCCTGGGGGGCGTGGGAAGGCGGGGGCCCTGGCCCTCGTGCCCTGTTCCCGGGATGCAGGCTGTCCCTCCGCGGTGAGGGCCGGGGCGCGACAGGAGCCGCTGAGGGGCTGGTCTCTTTCAGGTGCATGTTCGCCTACAAGCTGGGCCTCAATGACCTGCCCCAGTCCGTCGCCTTTTTCAGTGCCGTCGACATTGACCGGTGTCTCAGGAAGGAAGTGACCATGGATTGTAAAACCCCCTCCAACCCGACGGGGATGGAAAGGAGATACGGGGTTCCCCAGGGTGAGCACACGCCTTGGTGCCTGTCGTTCCGGGGTGGGGGGAGGTGAGGTGCCCTGGGCAGCACTCTGCCACAGGAAGCTCGGGCACCAGAGGGCGTCCCCTCTTAGCAAGCAGGTCGGCTACGTGTGTATAAGGGGCCCTGGGCCCCCCGGGAGCGGGAGGTGAACCCCGAGGGGCTGTGCTTCTGGGGCATGCTCACAGGAGTGACAGCACGTTGGCGGCTCTGGTTCGTCCATTGGCACCTCTCCCTCTCCAACCACACCGGCCACGTTTAAAGGTTTATTGTGCAAAGTCAAAGTGCGTTAAGTGAAAAAAAACCTGTGCCCCGAACGCCAAACAACCAGAAAGCCTCCTTTCTATAGAAAGTGCATCTAAGACAAACGTTTTATACAGAAGCACAGGGCCCTCACCCCAAGCTCCGAGCCCCAAGCCCAGACAGTGTCGTTAGCAACCTGCTCTCTTCCAGGCGAAGCGCTGGATATCTACCAGGTCCTGGAACTCACCAAAGGCTCCCTGGAGAGGCGCGGCCGGCCGGGCCCGTAGCCGCTGAGGCGGGCATTGCTCCCGTGGAGCTCACCGGGTGCGCGGCGCCCACACTCAGGCTTTCGGCTGCGCTTTGCCCGGAGCAGGCTGCCAGGGAGGACCGCCTGTCACAGAAGGTGCAGCCGAGTTCAACGGGTTCAGACCCGAGAGGCCAACGTCGGTGCAGGCTGTCGGACAAGGGGCGGTGCTGCTTGTCGGGTAAACAGGAAGCAGAAGCCCCAAAGGGCACATTAACTCAGGCATTTCGTTTCTTTCCTCCTTTTCTTCTTGGCTGGTTCTTTGTTCTGTTCTCCGTGCTCTGACGTGGTGTCCTAGGAGGAGAGGTGACCACCCTGCTCAGACGCCCGGAAATAAACATCCTTTATCTTCTCATCGGAGCCTGGGGAGCTGTGCTTTCTCCCGTCCCGCTCGCTGCGCCGAGGGGGGAGGGAGGCCTCCGGGCAGAGGCAGGCAGTGTACACTGTGTCTCTGGACCTTTGTTAACCAGGGAGATGCACGGACAAGATGGCAGAGGAGGAGCCCCAAAATGCTCACCTCCAGCACCAAGCAGGTCGAGGGAGTGGACGGGGCAGGGACACCATGGCCTGGGGTGGGACAGTGTGTGGGGCAGAAGCTTTGAGAAGCCAGAAATTAGAGCGTTTATCCAACTCTGGGCCCTGCTTCAAAGGTGCTGCAGGCCCAGGGTGTGCTATCAACGGAAACCAAAGGAGCGGACAGGCCAAGGGGGGAGGGAGTTGGGAGCACAGCAGGTCCTGAGCCAGAACGCTGGGGCCGGGCGGTCAGCTCCAATGCGTCACCCACAGACAGACCTCGTTTGGTCACCACCCCTTCTGGAAGTGTGTGCCCCACATATATGTAAGTGTGGGCCCCGGGTGTGGCTCAAAGCTTCTGAACCTCCTCCTCTTGAGGGTTTAGTTGTGTCCTGGCCTGGCGCCCTTTCAGCCCATCCTGTCTGGCTGTTGCCCCCCCCCCCCTTTTCCTGCGGCTGCTCCCAGACAGGCTCCCCGCAGCCCGTTGGGAAGGGGGGCAGGACTCCTGCCCGGTCGGAAGCAGAGACTGACCTCTTTGTTCTCGTCACCCTCCTCCTCCTCTTCCTCCTCCTCCCGGAGAAGCAGGTCCAGGATGTTCCCCTTGATCTTGAAGTCCCTCGAGGTGCTGAGCTTAATGTGCTGCATCAGGTTCACCTGCACGGACGCAAGCGCGGCACATGCTGCTGCTGCACACGCAGGGCCGCCCACAGCCTCACCCACACCCCTCAGGTCCTACTTAAAGCGAGCTCATGCCCTGGCCCTGCTTTCCCACCAGTTTCTTTTTCTTTCGATTTCAGAGAGGGAGAGAGAAATAGAAACATCAATGATGAGAGAGATTCATTGATCGGCTGCCTCCTGCACGCCCCCTACTGGGGATGGAGCCCACAACCCAGGCATGTGCCCTGACTGGGCATCAAACCGTGACCTCCTGGTTCATAGGTCGATGCTCAACCACTGAGCCATGGCTGGGCTCCCCCAGTTTCCTACGGGATGTTTGGATTCAGGCTGTCAGGTCAGACACAGAAAGGGCCGCACCCTCCCCGCGCAGCCTGGCTGCCTCAGTAGCAGGTCCCCTCCAGGTAAATGAACGCATAGAAGAGAAGAGAGTGTGTTTACCTTGGACCTCTTGGAGAGGAAGATGAGGAATTTCTCATACTGTTCGATGGCGAAGATGAGGTTGGGGATTGGCTTGGTTTCCCGAAGAACTCTGGCCTGCGGGAGAGAAGCCCTACATTCAGGTTCAGGGGTCCCTGAGGTGGTCCAAAGCTGTCAGAACCGCCATGGCTTTGGGGAACGCTGGGCCATCTTCCAATCAAACACACTTTTGCTCAGGTACCAGTCACCTAAGACCTTTGGCAGTTCCATCTCATCAAAGGACTTCAATGCCAGCAGAGAGCACACCGAGTCCTTCCACTGATCACCCTACGTACTTGCTGGTACCTAGAGGCTGGCCAGGGAAGGGCCATTGGGAGAACTGTGGTTGCCTCTCATTAACGTCAGATAGGAAGGGGGAGGGAGACAGAAACATCAATGATGAGAGAGAATCAGGGATCGGCTGCCTCCTGTACACCCCCAACTGGGGATTAAGCCGGCAACCCGGGCATGTGCCCTTGACCGGAATCAAACCCGGGACCCTTCAGTCTGCAGGCCAACACTATCCACTGAGCCAAACGGGCCAGGGCTGACTTGATATTATTAAGACTGCACTGGCTCTACCTCCTCTTTCCATTCTGCACGTGAATTTTCACTACTGAGATGAAGTTCCCGTTTGCATTCTAGCTTGTGGATCCAGCCATTTCTTACGCATATAGATGTGCTTCTATATAGTTAAACCCCCCACAAACGAGGGCACTTCTCATGATTTTTCTTTTTTAAAAATACTATCTTGGCGGCAGTATTTTACTTTTTCCCGTCAGCACAGTATTCTACAGTGTAAATGTACTAAAACCCATTTTCCAGTCCTGTTAGTGACAGCACCCTGAAGGTGGGATTACTACATCCAGTGTGAGTGTGTCTAGATCTCCTAAAACCCAGCGGTTCCTGCCTACCTGCCCCTGAGGTTGGAGCAGTGCCTTCTGCTCTCACCCACTTTTCCTCAAAGGGTCCCTCCCAGAGCACACCCCAAGCTGTTTCTATTTTTAAAGCAAGAGCTCAACATTTTCTGGAGCTTCCTGAGTAAAGCGTATGTTTTGTGGTTCAGAGGAAAACCGATGCTCCAGCTGAACATAACATCCGTTAGCTGAGCAGCAGCCACACACAGTTCTGTAGCAGCGCTGATACAATTCACATACCCAAAATTCACCCCTTTCCAACCATGTTCGTATATTCAGATTGTGCAACCATCTCCCCTTAGAAATACTGGAACATCTTCATGCCCACCAAGCAGCCTGCAGCCCCCTTAGCAGGCACCTCCCAGTCTCCAATCCGATCCCAGCTCCAGGTAACCACTGGCCACTTCCTGTCCCCTTAGACCTGCCCGGTCTCATTTCTGTGAGGGTTCCGCCAGCAGCCACACTGGCGAGCATGGCCGCGGCTTACCATGGCCACGGCTCCAGCAGCAGCGCTCTTCTTCTTTCCTCCTGGGCACTGCGGGCTCCGGCTCCTCTTGTTCTAGAACAGAAACCATCCTCTTACTCCCGAAGACCAGCAGGTCGTCGTCTAGGCGGTGGGTACAGCCGGGCATGGGGACCCCTGAGGGGACGGAGCCTGGCTAAGGAGACTGTCCTGAGCTGGTGTGGAGGACGGGAAGCATGTGGCACCCACAGCCCTCACTCTATTGTTGTGGGGTTTGCAGTTTGGCTCCCGGAACCAGCACATGGAGGCGAGGGCAGGACCAAGGTTCCTGCCAGGCCAGGGAGGCACAGAAGGCCAGTAAAAGGGGGATGAGGAGGGGGCAGCGGGAGCTTCAGCTGTTGCTGAAAGGGTTCCCTGAAGGAGAGGAGGTGGAGAGGCAGTTCCCGGGCCTGCAGCCTTCCCGCCCAGAGGCAACCGCCAGCTGTGTCTTCTGAGCCATGTGGTCACGCGCTGGAGAAGGGTTTCAAGTCCCAGGACACTTCCCAATGCTGTAGCTAATCGGAGGAGGAGGAGCTGAGAAAGTATGAACGGATAAAGGGGACAGGAAGTACAGGGTTCTGATAAGGAAGATCTGAGATGCAGAGAAGCCGCCCCTTGTGAGGCACACCAACAGGAGCCTTCACCCCCAGGGAGTCCTATGCCTCCTAGGCCCAGGCGTACCATGCCCTGTGGGACAGGGAAGAGGATGAGAAACAGCCCTGGAAACGGACAGAAGTTACAGCGGGAGAGCCATGTGAGAGCAGGAGGGGCTGTAAGAGGGAACCATTCTCTGAAAGATGTGCAAACGCAAGGCCGGGGCTGACCAGCGGCCCGAGCAATGGATGAATGGATTACTCCGACACACGTTTTTGTGAAAGCGAGGGCTAAGGGGCTGCTTGGCTATAGCAACCAAACAGCCCCGTTCACCTGCCTCCTCAGGCTTTTATTGTCACAACAGCTTGAACTCAAATTAACCTCTAGACACAATCATCAGGGTAAGTATCATTGAAAAAGCACATGCTTCTACAAGGTCATGTCTAAAGACTAAACAGAGATTCTAGCAAAACACCCGGGAGCTCGGACTTGTTTGGAAAAGTCAAGGGAGGGGCTGCTGCCTTCAGCAAGGTCTCCCTAGAGGCCCCCTGACCTTTCGGAGAATCTTCCTTCCAGACTTTCCAACGAAGCCCTGAACTTCCTCACAACACAACCCTGATTTTTCTATGAAGTGCTCTAGGTCAGAGAACAGTGTTTGCTTGTGGGTCAGCTGACCTGTAAGGCTTTAAGTCAAATATGGATGGGAAAGGGGGAAAGACCTAGAATACACAAACTAGTCCTAGAGTGATTCTCCCCGACGGGGCTGCTCTCTCCTCCGCCCGAGCTTGGCCCTTCTTCACGGCTCGCTGCTATTTGACTCGCAGGCCCATGGGATCGGAATCCCCCAGAAATAAACCAAGTCACTGAGCCCAGCACAACTGTTCCTTCCCGGCTCTAACTGCAAGCCTATTGCATGTATCTCTCATCAAATCAGACACACTTTTTCCTTGCCGCACAGATCTCAGGCCTTGGTGTGGTCTCACATGGGCACCTTGGGCTCATGTAAGAAACTACATACACTCGGCTCAGGTGACCACACAGTCCCCGGGGAACTAAGGGAGCCCTCTCACATGGAGCTCTACTATGGCACGACCTCTGAACCACTTACCTGCACGTAAGAAATGAAGGAATAGCACACAGGGGTCAGGTGAGAACCCGACAGCTTCACCTGCAGCGAAGGAAGAGGAAGCCGATGTAAGCGCAGGAGTAACACAGCTTCCCCCTCTCCTGAGGAAGGCATTCCCAACTCACCAGTTTCTCCATAATCTTTGGAATTCCTCTGGCGCTCCGACACACCTGGATATACTAACGAAAGATTCCTGGATTTAGTGTGTCATCCTATGCAAATGTCCCACACGCTAAAGGTACACAGGCTTCCTTTCCTCAAAGCTCCTAGCACCACCAACAGGACAGGTGTCCCCGTCCCCCCAAATATATATATTTATATTGATTTCAGAGAGGAAGGGAGAGGGAAATAGAAACATCAATGAGAGAGAATCATTGACTGGCTGCCTCCTGCACACCCCACACTGGGGATCAAGCCCGCAACCTGGGCATGTGCCCTGACTGGGCATCGAACCGTGACCTCCTGGTTCATAGGTCAGTGCTCAACCACTGAGCCATGCCGACCCAACAGGAAGGGTTTGTTTTGAACTTGTTCAGCTCATCGCTTTAAAAACCCTTCAGGGACAGTCCCTACATCCAGATTGAGTCTTAGAAGACGTTTGAAGAGGCACTCATTTTTTTTTTAATCCTCACCTGAGGATATTTTCCCATTGATTTTCAGAGAGAGTGCAAGAGAGAGGGAAAGACAGAGAGAAACTTCGATGTGAGAGAAACACATCGATTGGCTGCTGCCTGCATGGGCCAGGGTCAGAGAGGAGCCTGGAACCAAAGTACGTTCCCTTGACCGGAACCGAAACCAGGACCCTTTAGTTTGCAGGCTGACGTGCTATCCACTGAACCAAACTGGCTAGCGCAAGGCATTCACTCTCCATCAGATGCCACATATTCATATGCCAAGGAAATAAGGGCCACCAACTGTTTCCTCCTGGCCTGTGGGGACGCCTGCCACCTGCTGACCAAACCAGGACGTGGCTGGTGTCCTGACCCGCTGGGGACAGTGGTGGTGACCCTGGTCCTCGCTCAGATACTCACGTATTTGACAAGTGCGGTGAGAATGGTGTACATCTTGCACAGGTCCCTTAGCAGGGTGTCCACACAGCTTCCCGAGGGCAGAGCGGTCTGCACCAGCTCGTGGAAGAAGGTGAGCAGCGTGCCCAGCTGCATGATGACGGCTTTCTCCACGGGATGGTTCGGGAGGGCTGCCTGGGAAGAGGCCTCTTCTGAAGGGAAATGAAATTGGCGCGTTCAAACCCAGCTGGCTTTCCTTTCTTTTTTAAAATATATATTATTTTATTTAAGAGAGGAAGGGAGAGGGAAAGATAGAAATACCAATGATGAGAGGGAATCATTGATCGGCTGCCTCCTGCACACCGCCTGATGGGGGTCAAGCCCGTAACCCCAGCATGTGTCCTTGACCGGAATTGAACCTGGGACCCTTCAGTCCACAGGCTGACGCTCTACCCACTGAGCCAAACCAGCCAGGACATGGCCTTCCTTTCTAGTTAAAGTGAAGGAGCCTCAGAAATCAACACGTTAACTAGGAGGTCTGCAGGGAAATGAGCATGTGACTCGCCACGCACAGTGAAGGGACAACCGCTGTCAGAAGCCACCGTACAGCCCCGGGAGACCTCGCTCACACACAGCTCAGGCGGTGGTCCGAGCTGGACCCTGGTGGACGCTGCTCTCCTCCCGACTCCTGGCACCCCACCCTGAACTCGTCTCACCTGATACGGTTTCTTGGCTCACTTGTCCCTTAAGCTTGGTGATCAGCCAGTCCACTTCTTCCAGGACCTTCTCGGCCTGACTCAGAACCAGCAGCTGTGAAAGGAAGGGATGCCTGCCATGGCCACTGCCCTCGGCGGCCAAACAGAACAGCCATGGCCGCCTGCGGTGGGTCACAGGCCCAGGACATCACTGTAAGTCACTCTTCGGGGGACATAAAGTGGGCAGGATGACAGGGCTGTTCCCCATGCTCCGGGATCAGGACTTACACAGACGGTAGGGGCCGCCGTTCGCAAATTCACCACTGCATAGTGGTTTGTTTTCTCCACCTCGACATCCTGGGGAGCGAGAATGAGCTGTAACAGCGTAGGCTGTGCCCTGGCCCTCACCCCCGGTGCTGTGCTGAAGGCTGCCCCTCTACCTCGTCTATGTCCCCAAGGTGCCCGTGGATGTCCTGGGACAGGTCACGCAGCAGGGCGACAGGGCTCTTATGCGCCACGTGGAGGCTGAAGAGCAAGTTCATCGCTCCCTTGCAAAACAAGGCATCCTCTAGGGCAGGGAGGGAAGAGAATCAGAGGCTGAGTTATCACCCCGTTAGTGCTTCAGGGGAGGGGAGGCTGGCCATGACACGTAGCTCATCATGTCCCGGCACAACAACCCTCCCCCCTGCCCCCACCCACTCCCCGCCCAGCTGCCCACTTGGACCAGTAGCTCACCCACAAACGTGCCCTGATCTCCACGTGACCAAAGGAGGGAGACAGTTCCCAAGACTGGTCACCCCGACCGCTGTGTAACCCGCACCCAGAAACCCTCTGCCTCGATCGCCCCAACAACGAAACTGCTACCCTGACCTCACATCCAGTCTTGTCTGATTTTGAACTTGATCTACAGGGGGTCATAGAGCAAGTACTCTTTTGTGTCGACAGTGCCAGTGTTCCAGAGTGGATGTGAGCAGAGGTCCCACCGCTCTACGCCCCCCAACACGTGGTGCTGTGTCTCTTTCTCATTTGGGCTCTTCTGCTGAATGCGTAAATGCTATTCAGTGATGATTTTAAATAAAGCTGACAGGACGCGCGGCGGGGAAACTCACCCCGGCTGTTTTCCTTGCAGATCTTGGATGTCCAGGACAACATCTGCACAAACTAGAGACCGGTCAGCTGTTACAGAAACGGCCAAGACGCATCCACAAGAGCCTAGACCTTCCCCCGTCTAACCACCTGCCACTACACGTGCCCGGACCTACTGGAACATCTACTTGGAACAGCATGAGAGTAGGCCCAAAATTATGAGAATTACTGATACTTTCCTTATAAGATAACATACAACTTAATTCCCCAAGTCTATGCCCTCATTAAGGGCCAAATGTCCTGGGATCCCAGTCTGGGTCTCACCCCCAGCCTCCCGCCCCATAACCATGTCCAGGGCTGGAGTTCCTTCCTTCCTCCCCGTGCCCTGCAGCCCTGAGGCATCTCCAAGAACATCAGGCGAGTGGAGAGGGGCAGGAGAGTAAGGTCCTGGCCACAAAGATGCCAGAATTTGCTTTTAGGAGACAAGAGGCCAGAGGAGGTTAGAAGGGAGTAAGCAGACAAAAGAAGAGGTGCCCTAGCCGGTATGGCCTGCGGACTGAAGGGTCCTGGGTCCTACTCCGGTCAAGGGCACATGCCCGGGTTGCGGGCTCCATCCCCAGTGGGGGGTGTGCAGGAAGCAGCTGATCCATGATTCTCTCTCATCACTGATGTTTTTTTTCCTCTCTTTCCCTTCCTCTCTGAAAGCAATTTAAAAAAATAAAATTTAAAAAGACAAAAACCCAGCATTTTTCTCATGTGATAGAGGAGACACACAGAGCTTCCTGCCCAGCAGTTCCTTCCATGGCCTGCAGCCCAAAGGCCCCGACAGGCTGGGATACGTTAAGTGCAAGCCGGCCAGTAGGAACTCCTTTTGCTGTCCTGGGGGAATAGTAAATTCAGAGCCTACATCCGAAAGCTCTGTGAATGGAGGCAGACAGGCCTACAGATGCCGTGTGAATGGAACCAGCAGGAGGCAGAACACGCTTTGGTGTGAGGAGGGGTGAGGACGGGAAAAGGAGCTCCATTCGTATTTGCTTCTCCAGGAATAAGGAAACTTGAAGGATGCATAAGAAGCTAAGAAAAGGTATGTACTTCTTTGGGGGAGAAGAGGAGCTGGACAGGTGGGCGGCATGGATAGGAGGAGGCCATTGACTATAAATGTCTCTATAATTATTGGTCTTCAAATCCTAAGACTTATTATCTGTTCAAAATTAAATTTACAAGACAAGGGACTGCCCTGGCTGGTGTGGCTCAGTGGATGCAGCGTCAGCCCACGTACTGAAGGGTCCTGGGTTCAGTTTTGGTCAAGGGCACGCACCTTGGTTGTAGGCTTGATTCCCGGCCCTGGTCGGGGCGTGGGCAGGAGGCAACCAATCAATGTGTCTCTCTCACATCGATGTTTCTCTCTGTCTCTCCCCCTCCCTCCCACTCTCTCTAAAAATCAATGGAAAAATATCCTCAGGTGAGGATTAACAAAAAAACAACAACAAAGCCCCCAAACAAGTGACTACCTGAGATTATGGGGGAAGTGATGATTAAAAAAAACAACTTCCTGCCCTGACCGGTGTGGCTCAGTGGATAGAGCGTCGGCCTGCGGACTGAAGGGTCCCAGGTTCGATTCCGGTCAAGGGCATGTACCTTGGTTGTGGGCACATCCCCAGTAGGGAGTGTGCAGGAGGCAGCTGATTAATGTTTCTAACTCTCTATCCCTCTCCCTCCCTCTCTGTAAAAAATCAATAAAATATATTTAAAAAAACGAACAAAACTTCCCTATGTACATAAGCCTTTCCAAGCCCGTTTATTTTCCCTCAAACGTCCCCCTGCCTGTCGTCGTATTTCTTTCCTCGTCCTCTGTCCTTAGCAGCAGAGTTACGGGAGGAAAGAATGAAGGTGGAAGTGAAGTGGGGTGAGTTGTTTGGCTCCAGGATGAAGTAAGTGTTAGCAAAAGGGACTTCTCCGGGCTACCTGGACCTGGAGGGCAGGAGGATCAGGTCCGCTTCCCAGCACTCACACCGCACCACCGAGCACCCAGGCTGTGGCCTCTTAAAGACCAGCTGGCCCGTAAGTACGGGCGCACACGGGGAGCCTGTCCCCGGGGCTCCAGCGTCCTCACAGATCAGGGAGGCCACGTGGGAGAACACAGCCCGGCACCCAGGACGCTCCCTGTCCTGCTGCTGGGAGCTCCTCCTGAAAGGGGCAGACCCACAACACGTGGCCCTCCTCGCATTCTTCCCTGGGTGTGCACACACTGTCCGTCTGCTGCCACACAACTTCTCTCGGCAGAGCTGTTCCCGCTTTGGGATTGCAGCCACACTTTCTGACTCAATCACCTTTTGCTGAATCGCCCCCAAAGTCAGTACCAGCTAACCTTGCTGAGGAAAGCAACTGCTGAATGTCAGCTAAAAATCAATTTTAGCTACACATACATATATGTACACACACACATATATATTTTAAGTATGTTAAATATATACATATATTCTTTGTTAAATACACTTTTATTGATTTCAGAGAGAAGGGGAGAGGGAGAGAGAAACATCAATGATGAGAATTATTGATCGGCTGCCTCCTGCACACCCCCACTGGGGATGGAGCCTGCAACCTGGGCATGTGCCCTGATTGGGAATCGAACTGTGACCTCCTGGTTCATAAGTTGACGCTCAACCACTGAGCCACGCTGGCCGGGCAGCTACCTTCCTAACAATTAGCACATTTCCATAGGTTAAGAAGGTCGAGCCCTAACCGGTTTGGCTCAGTGGACAGAGCGTTGGCCTGCGGACTGGAGGGTCCCAGGTTCGATTCTGGTCAAGGGCATGTACCTTGGTTGCGGGCACATCCCCAGTGGGGGGTGTGCAGGAGGCGGCTGATCGATGTTTCTCCCTCATCGATGTTTCTAACTCTCTATCCCTCTCCCTTCCTCTCTGTAAAAAATCAATAAAATATATTTAAAAAAAAAAAAAAAAAGTTCAAGGGCACCGAAGGTAAGTTTTTCCCACAGTGCTCCCTGTTCACCCTTGATGGTGGCCAAACGAAAGCAGTGCTCCCGCCTGTGCGGCTGCTTGAGAGGCTGTCAGGGTAGGAGCACCACGCAGGAAGGGTAACCTAACAGGTCTCACGTTAACGAACTCAGGAGCATAATTAAAGGTACAGTCTAAAATAAGCTAGACTTGGAGAGGATATTTAGATGCGTGTTCTTTTAATACAGATTTTTTTATTGATTTCAGAGGAAGAGAGAGATAGAAACATCAATGATGAGAATCAGTGATCGGCTGCCTCCTGCACACCCCCTACTGGGGATCGAGCCCGCAACCCAGGCATGTGCCCTTGACAGGAATCGAACCTGGGACCCTTCAGTCCACAGGCCGACACTCTATCCACTGAGCCAAACCGGCCAGGGCTAGCTGTGTTCTTTTAAGATGCAGCACCCTGCCGTTCTGTGGGATGAGATGGGACTGAAGGAGGGGCCGTACCTGAGGGGAGGCGGGCTCCAGCAGCCTGGCCAAGCTGGTGAGGACGCTGACGAGGAGCAGGGCTTCCTTGCTGTTAAACTCCTCCTCTTGGCTGCTAAGTAAGTTCAACAGGGACCTCTGAGAAAGGAAAGGACGGACACATGAGCAGACGTTCGTATCAGGGAGGAGAAACATCTCGCCAGAGACCCCCAAGGCTGGGCCAACAAGGATTCAAAGAGGACAAAATCTGAAGATAAACTCGATGGAACAGCTAGTTTCCTACCCTGTTTTCCACCATCAACGGGAGCGTCTCTTAAACACTACAGACCCCTCCCCTGCACATTAGGAAGGACTGTGCACCCCATTCCGGGCAGTTTACAGCTCCCTGCGCCCACCCATCGCCTAGGTTCAGATACCCCACCCACCCCAGCATTCCCTACATCCCTGCCCTGTCTTCCTTTTCTCTGTTCGTCTCCAACCACCTGAATTAACTGTATTTGTGTGCGAGTCTCCTCCCCCCTCCAGGTGAGCACCCGGGGGGAGGGACTCTGTCTCCCTTCTCCCCTCCCGTATCTCCCAGCCCCTGGAACAGAACCTGGCGCAGAGCAGAAACTTTAGTTATTCTGATAATATGACAACTAATGGGATGGTTAGGCACTGCCCAGCCTTTATGAAACCCGACAAACCCCAATTACGCCAGCGACACAAAACAAAGACGAACTCCACACTTAACAGGCTCCTGGCCATCTGTGTGTGTCAACTCACACAGTGATCCCCGGGCAGTGACTGCGGCAGGCGGCTGGCTCAGCACACACAGCCCAGCATCCTTTCTGTGCACTGCCTCCTCTCTAAGAGTGACATCTGCTTGTTTGGATGATGACCCAGAGAAAACCCGGTCCTACCCGCTCACTGTCCCTGGCTCCCCCCGGCTGGCCCTGCTAACAGCGCCTGTGCGAGGCCCCGGCCAGCCCAGCAGCTTCCCACGGCTGCTCACCTGGAACTGCCGGATCTGGAACGCTGCCCTCTGGGTGACCGTGACTTCCACCTCTTCCTCATTATCCGGGACATCTAGGGGAGGGAGAGAACTCTATCTTCCTTGAAACGAATTATGCTCTTTTAGCCTTTTAGTAGCTGAAAGTTTAGAAAGACAAACGTCCTACAGGCAGATTTGAATATATTCCTAACGTTATGCAATTTCTTCATACTATGTCCCACTTTCCAGCCCCTATTCGTGGTTAAGCACAGTCCAGTACATGCCAATTCTGAACCTACTACATGTCACTTCCTAGCAACTTTAGGACTGAGCTCAGATGACCTATGACAGGTTAACAAATAGAATCAAGAGGTCTGGTTAGGAAAGAGAACCCAGCCCAGCCAGCATGCAGTAATGCACTTTCAGCTGTGCCATTTATGCCAATAATTCCGTCCTGTCATTCTACCTGCATGGGCGAGTGATGACTGCAGCCCTGGAATATTAATGTTCCCTGACAGCCCAAAGCTAACTGCGAAGAGAGAAAAACCTGAGTGGAAACCTTAAACACCGAAAACTTACTACCTTGTGCAGTAGGGTAAATAGTGTCCCCCTGCCCGGCCAGTGTTGCTCAGTGGTTGAGCGTTGACCTATGAACCTGGAGGTCACGGTTCGATTCTGGTCAAGGGCACATGCCCAGGTTGCAGGCTTGGTCCTCAGTGTGGGGCGTGCAGGAGGCAGCGATCAATGATTCTCTCTCATCACTGATGTTTCTATATCTCTCTCCCTCTCTAAAATCAATAAAAATATATTTAAAGCCCTAACCGGTTTGGCTCAGTGGATAGAGCATCAGCCTGCGGACTGAAAGGTCCTGGTTTCGATTCCGGTCAAGGGCATGTACCTTGGTTGCAGGCACATCCCTAGTGGGGAGTGTGCAGGAGGCAGCTGATCGATGTTTCTCTCTCGTCGATGTTTCTAACTCTCTATCCCTCTCCCTTCCTCTCTGTAAAAAATCAATAAAATATATATAAAAAAATAAAAAAAATATATATTTTTAAAAAGAGAGAGCCCTGGCTGGTTTGGCTCAGTGGATAGAGCGTTGGCCTGTGGACTGAGGGGTCCCAGGTTCAATTCTGGCTGGGGGCACATGTCCAGGTTGTGGGCTCGATCCCCAGTGTGGGGTATGCAGGAGGCAGCCGATCAATGATTCTCTCTCTTGATTGATGTTTCTCTCTCTCTCTCCCTCTCCCTTCCTCTCTAAAATCAATAAAATATATATATATATAAAAAAGAAAGAGAAACCCAGATAAGGCCATGTGTCTCGCAGAGGTGCCCACCCAGCGCGCGGAGGAACTGGGGCACGCGGGGCTGGAAGAAGTGCTGCACGGCGCTGAAGATCCTCTGCAAGCCCTCCAAGCACAGCAGCGAGATGCCCTTCCCCTTCTCCTTCTTCCCCGGCTCCTCCACGGACGTCGGAATGGACGTGTATCTCCAGAGCAAGACCCTGAAGGGGAACAGAGACTTTATTTATTTATTTATTTATTTAAATATATTTTATTGATTTTTTACAGAGAGGAAGGGAGAGGGATAGTCAGAAACATCGATGAGAGAGAAACATCGATCAGCTGCCTCCTGCACACCCCCTACTGGGGATGTGCCCGCAACCCAGGTACATGCCCTTGACCGGAATCGAACCTGGGACCTTTCAGTCCGCAGGCCGACGCTCTATCCACTGAGCCAAACCGGTTTTGGCAAGAGACTTTATTTTTAAAGTTGGCTTCCCTGGGTGCCATTTACATACAGTAACACTCACATCCTCCAGATGTACAGCTCTATGGATTTTAGCGAAGTTACCAAGTGTGCAATCATCCCCTCATCAAGACAGTCCCATCTCCCCAGAAGCTCCTTCGTGCCCCTCTGTAGTCAATGCTCTTCCCCAATTTTCCAAGCAACCACTGATTCCTGTTCCTATGGTTTTGCCATTTACAAAATATCACATAAAAATGGTATCACTCAGCACAAATTGGTTTGGCTCAGTGGATAGAGCATCGGCCTGCAGACCAGAGTCCTGGGTTCGATCCCAGTCAAGGGCATGTACCTTGGTTGCAGGCTCCTCCCCAGCCCGGGCCCTGGTCAGTCGGGGCTCATGCAGGAGGCAACCAATCGATGTGTCTCTCTCACATCGATGTTTATCTCTCTTCCACTTTCACTAAAAAAAAAAAATCAATGTAAAAACATTCATGAGTGAGGGTTAACAACAAAAAATGGTGTCATTCAGAGTGCCGCCTTTTGAGTCTGGCTTTGTTACGAATTAGCACATGCTTCTGAGAGTCACCTATGCAGCTACAACTGTCGGCAGTTTGTCCCATGTCGCTCAGCAGTTTTCCACTGAATGGACGTACCACGGCTTGTTCTACACCAATTTATCCATCAGCTGGTGGGCATTTGGGTTGTTTCAAATTTGGCTATTACTGCCAAGTAAATAAAACTTGCTATATGCAGATCCACTTCAAGTTAATATTTTGTATATGACATCAGGAATGGATAAAGATTCTTTTTTTTTTTGGTATAAGAGTGCTCAATTGGCCCTAACTGGTTTGGCTCAGTGGATAGAGCGTCAGCCTGCGGACTGAAGGGTCCCAGGTTCGATTCCCGTCAAGGGCATGTACCTTGGTTGCGGGCACATCCCCAGTGGGGGGTTTGCAGGAGGTAGCTGATCGATGTTTCTCTCTTATGGATGTTTCTAACTCTCTATCCCTCTCCCTTCCTCTCTGTAAAAAATCAATAAAATATATTTTAAATAAAAGAAAGAAAGCCCAATTGTTTCAAAACCATTTGTAGAAAAGACCTTTCTTTCTCCATTATATTACCTCGGCAACCTTTGTTAAATCAAATAACCTATAACTGTTTATTCTGTTCCTCTGGTTCTACCAATACATACTATCTTAAATACAGCAACTTTATAAGACTTGAGCCCAGCTGGTGTGGCTCAGTGGTTGAGTATCGACCTATGAACCCAGTAGCTAACAATTCGATTCCTGGTCAGGGCACATGCCCAGGTTGTGGGCCCGATCCCCAATGGGGGGGGGGGGGGCAGGAGGCAGCCGATCAATGATTCTCTCTCATCACTGATGTTCCTATCTTTCTCTGCCTCTCCCTTCCTTTCTGGAATCAATATATACATTAAAGACCTGAAATCAGGGAGTGTGAGTCCGCTTTGTTCTTTACCTCAAACTTGTTTTAGTTATTCCAATCATCCGCTCCTGGAGACTCCGCAGCCAGTGTGACAGGTTTCCGAGGGGGGGGTGCGTGACTTACCGGGTTATGTCACAGAGGTTCTGAAAGATCTTGTCTGGGTTTTGCCCGTCGGGGCCGCTCACGTGCCCCGTCTCCTTCAGCTGCTGCACCTTCCGCAGGGCCACGCCCACGGCGTAGCGCATGAACTCATTGCTGGACCTCAGCACGGACAGGCTCTCCTCGTGGCTTTGGGTGCTGTCCCTAGAGAGAGGGAGAAGGAAGGTCCCTCCTGCTCTCTGGGGACTGCTCAGTGTAGCAGCATCCAGCAAGCTTCGGATGATGGACTCTAGGCGTCCAAGCAGGCCATTCGCACACTATCTGCTGCGGAGAGCATCAGATGCCACAGGCTGGGGGTCGTCCTACCAGACTGCCCACCCCCCACTTCAGACACCAGCCGCCAGCCCAGGTACCACCCGAGTTATGTCTCAGGTTCCGAAAGACCAACGGGCTACAGATCGAAGTTCCCACTGACCCCCTCCAGCTCGGAATGCTAACTGAGTCCAGGCTGCTGTCTGTACTTCTGACCGGCTGGCTATAAATCTGAGGTTCCCACACCCCCTCCTGGGGTTCAGTTAATCTGCTGGAATGGCTCTCACGGGACTCAGAAACACACGTGCACGGGAAGAACTATGACGCCCCCCCCACCCCAGATGACAGTGCCTCCCGGGCGCCCAGCAGTGTCGTCACAGCGCAGCTGTCGTTCAGCCTCCATCAGCCCCTCACCTGAAAAGGGCGGTGAGGAGATCAGACACAAACTTCAGGGACAGAAAGCTGTCGCTGGTTTTGGTGGCCGCTTTGGTTTTGCCTTTGCCAGCTTTCTCGGTCAGGATGTCAGAGAGTTTCTTGTAACACATGAATAAGCTCAAGATGTCCTCGAACTTGTTCTTGCTGTGGACAAGGGGAAGAGACCACCAAGGACAGCGTCAGAGGCTGTGGCTTCCCGTCGCATGGAGGAAACCACAGCGCTTCTTCAGATGCTCTCTCTATTCCAGACACTGTCATGCGGGAATGACCCCTCATCACCAAGAGCTCCCGGGCATGCCATCTGCCGAACTATGGTTTCCTCCTGTATTGGGACCAGGCCATACAGAGCATGAGGGTCGCACACCACCACCAATCAAAAAGAGGAGTTCTTGATGCCAGAGCCCAGGAATTCTGAATTAAAGCCTGCTAGAGGCACAGCATTCGCCTGCCTGTCCGTCATAGCTTGGGTGTTCCCTGGTAGGAAACACGGTGCCTGGTCTTCAGCTAGATGTCTATCCAAGAGATACTGTCATGGCCCAGCCAGTGTTGCTCAGGGGTTGAGCGGCGCCCCATAAGCCAAGAGTCATTGGTTCAATTTCCAGTCGGGGCACATGCCTAGGTTTTGGGCTCAATCCCCAGTGAGGGCGTGCAGGAGGCAGTCAATCAAGGATGTTTCCCTCTCATTGAAGTTTCTATCTCTCTATCCCTTCCCCTTCCTCTCTCTCTCAAAATCAATGAAAACAGATTAAAAAAAAAGAGAGATACACTGATGTCTGTGGTATGTTCAGTAACTAGCATACGAAGGAAAAACACACTCCATCCACAACCCCATAAAATGGAGAACTAGGCAAACTGCAATTGGAGTCACAGCAATAGCTTACCTGAAATTACTGATGGAGAAATTATATTCCATTAGAACCTCACAAACTCCCATCACAAGAGAAGCACAGATGTTGTTTTTGATGCCGATACCAGTGCTCTGAGAAAAATCTGCTGATTTATCCTGAAAGACACCAGAGAAAAACTAACAAGTTTCCAAAAACTTCCATTGTACAACATACCTGAGGCCCCGGGCGGTGTGGCTCAGTTGGAGCATTGTCCCGTATCCTGAAAGGCTGTGGGTTCGAGTCCCGTTAGGGAACAGGTTGCGGGTTCGAGTCCCATTAGGGAACAGGTTGCGGGTTCGATCCCTGGTCCGATTGCATATGGGAAGCAACTGGTCGATGTTTCTGTCTCACATCCATGTTTCTCTCTCAAAATCAATTTCTAAAAATTGATGATCTATATATATAAAAGGCTAATACACAAAGTGTCCCCTCCAGAGTTCTATCACTTGCTATGATGAGCGCTGACCACCAGGGGGTGGCGGGGAATGAAGGAAGGCCCCGGCTGACATCCAGAAGGCCCCTATAGGCCCTGATCGCCGGCCAGGCCTAGGAACGCTACCCGTGCACGCATTTCGTGCACCGGGCATCTAGTAAATAATAAATAAGAGATTTAGCAATTACCAGTTCAAAGTCCTCTAGTTCACTCTTGATCATTCTCTTGGTAAGAGACTCCAACATGTCATCTAACTCTTGGTAGAACCCTTCCTCCTCCTCCTCCTCCTCCTCTCCCTGCTGAGCCGGCATCACTTTACTCTTATACCAGGCCAAGCAGTGCTGAATGCAGCACAGCAGATGGTCCTGTAGAAGAAACATGAACGAAATATTCTTGAGTGTTCAGAGATAACGTGCAAAGTTTTGCTAATTGACAATTAATTCTTGCCTATCAGGCTAAAGTAAGCTATGCGCTTGCAGCACAAGTTGCATCGACCTGAATTAACAACACTGCAAAAAACTGCACTAGCAGAGGCCTGGGTTCCTGACCTGCCCTCCCCAAAGGAACTGGCTTTGTAAGAAGCTGGAACCTCACAAGGTAACAGTGGACGCACTCCCTCTGATCCAGTGCAAACACCATGGAGCCAGGCTGGGCAGCTCGGTCCTCTCTGGCTTCTCTGAGTCCCAGAGGCTATTCTAACGGTGGGGGTTTGTGCTAAAGGAATCTCAGAGACAAACACAGCATCTCCGAGGCTAAGGACACTGCATGGCAGAGAAGGTCCGTGCATGAAGGCAGAATATGACCATGGCGTGACCACGAGCTCTAAATGGGGTGGCGTTTCAGTTTTATCTTCGCTTCCCTGTCTTTCTGAGGCTAGAAAGCAAGAACAGAGGACCAACCTGTCCTAGCTCCCCTGAGGGGTCCACAGCGCGCCAATGCTAGCTCAGCCTACATCATCCACGCCCTCCAGACTAATGAAGCAGGTGCCCTGGGTCATCTGCTCCTAGCCTCCCTCCCGCCCCATCCTAAAGCACATTCATTAAGTACCACAACCCAAGAGCCACAGATGGAGACAAAGACCTCCTGGGGGGAGTGGCGGATGCCGACACAGACATCTTACCAACAGACACGGGTGATAATGGGTCAGAAAAGAAAAGCAGTGAGCGTTCAGAGTAAGAGCTCGCCGGGGGGAGCAGACAGCTTCACGGGAAAGGCGTCTCTTTCGAACCATCAACTCTATCAACAAGGTTAATATCTTAACAGTAAAAACAACGGTTACCGGAAGAATAGCAGTCTCACCAGTGGCTCCTGTAGCGAGATCTGATCTCCTTGGGTCAAAATACAAGCTTCTAACTTCAGAGGAGGCAGCACATCGGACTGGGGCTCGTAGAACTGTTTCAGCTACAGACGGCAAGAAACAGAGACACCGCGCTCAGCGCTGCTTTTCACTTTACATGGGTCAAGCTAAAGGCACCTTTAGCCCTAACCGGTTTAGAGCGTCGGCCTGCGGACTGAAGGGTCCCAGGTTCGATTCCAGTCAAGGGCATGTACCTTGGTTGCGGGCACATTCCCAGTGGAGGGTGTGCAGGAGGCAGCTGATTGATGTTTCTAACTTTCTGTCCCTCTCCCTTCCTCTCTATGGAAAATCAATACAATATATTTTAAAAATAAATAAAAAAATAAAGGCACCTTTAATGTGTAGCACCTTCTCAGACCTATGTCCAAATGTCCAAAGAATGCAGCGACATCTGTGCTGCACTGGCTGCCCCACAGTCTTCGCCCCTGCTTGAGGCATCGTACTGAGATCTTTCCTATCCCACTTCCGTTACCTCTCCTATGAAACGCTACGTTCTCACGCCAACTCCTACACTTCCACAGGCACTCAGCATTTTCAGTAGGGCTTCACAATTAGCATACAGGCTCTAGAGCAGTGATGGCGAACCTGACACACGTGTCAGAGCTGACACGCGAACTCATTTTTTTGGTTGATTTTTCTTTGTTAAATGGTATTTAAATATATAAAATAAATATCAAAAATATAAGTCTTTGTTTTGCTATGGTTGCAAATATCAAAAAATTTCTATATGTGACACGGCACCAGAGTTAAGTTAGCGTTTTTCAAAATGCTGACAGGCCTAGCTCCAAAGGTTCGCCATCACTGCTCTAGAGGCCTCAGGCAGGAGGGACATTGTTCAAGATGAAAAAATTGAATCCACAGAAATGAATAAAGAGCATCGGCAATGGTAAAAAGCGGAGACATATAAACAATTGTGTGTGTGCGCGCGCGCCTGTATACTTTACTTTTTCTTCTATTACTATAAAAGACATAAGACATAACTGTTTAAAGCAAAAATTGTAACACCATTTAGCTGGGATTTTAACATAGATAGGTATTCTTATTACTATAAGTACATAAGAGCATCTTTTAAAATTGTTCCCCCCTTTTTACTGAATTTATTGGGGGTGACACTGGTTAACAAAATTATACAGGCTTCAGGTGCACAATTCCACAACACATCATCTGCACACTGTATCGCGTGTTCACCACCCCACTGAACTCTCAATATATAAGAAGATTCATGGACCGCACAATGACATATTTAGCCGTAAAAAGAAATGAAGTAACAATAGTTAGGACACCGTGGGTGAATCTGAAAACACTGTCAAGTGAAAGCCCACACGATAGGACTCTATTGATATGAAATGTCCACAAGAGGCAAAATCTATTTCATTGATTTTTTACAGAGAGGTAGGGAGAGGGATAGAGAGTTAGAAACATCGATGAGAGAGAAACATCAATCAGCGGCCTCCTGCACGCCCCCTACTGGGGATGTACCCGCAACCCAGGTACATGCCCTTGACTGGAATCGAACCTGGGACCTTTCAGTCCGCAGGCGGACACTCTAGCCACTGAGCCAAACCGGTCAGGGCAAGAGGCAAAATCTATAGCCAGAAAGCAGCCTGGTGGTTACTTAGGGCTGGGAGGGTGGGGAAAAGATGAGAAAATGAGGTGATAGCTAAAGGGGGTGGAGTCTCTTTCTAAGGCAGCGGTTCTCAACCTGTGAGTTGCGACCCCTTTGGGGGTCCAATGACCCTTTCAAAGGGGTCGCCTAAGACCATCGGAAAAGACATATATAATTACGTTGTTTTTGTGATTATGCTTTAATTATGCTTCACCACAACATGAGGAACTGTATTAAAGGGTCGCGGGATTAGGAAGGTTGAGAACCACTGTTCTAAGGTGATGAAATGTTCAAACAATGTGGTAAAAGTTGCATAACTCTCTGAATAGACTAAAGACCAAGGAGTTGTACACTTTAGATGGGTGAATTGCATGGTATGCGAATTATCTCAATAAAGCTATTTTAAAAATTCAAATAAATGCTTAATAAATGAGTGTTGAGGGTAAAAGGTCTTGTTGATACCAGATATTCTCCAGCTGAGTTCTTCCTATCGTGACTGTCCTTTTGAAATATTTCATAATTTAAAACCCCCTTTAACCAAAAAATACAGAAAATAAGCTAACAGACACTGAAGTATCTGTTACATGGACTTAACACAAGGCAGTATTTTGCTGTGTTTGCTCCAGATGTCAGTCTTTTTCCTTTTAGAAGTAAAACAACAGATACAGCTGCTGACAACCCTTGTACAAATGGCTCTTCAAAATGTCCTTCAGACTTAAGATGCAGACTGTTAACTGAGAGGGTAACTATTACACAATGGCAAGATGGCAGGTGCGTAAGTGGTAATTAAAATAAAACATCAAGACCGCATCACAGCCCAGCCGGCATGGTTGAGTGTCAACTTATTAACCAGGAAGTCACGGTTCGATTCCCAGTCAGGGCACATGCCCAGGTTGCAGGCTTGATCCCCAGTGTGGGGTGTGCAGGAGGCAACGGATCGATGGTTTCTCTCATCATTAATACCTCTCTCTCTCTCCCTGTCCCTTCCTCTCTGAAATCAATAGAAATATACCTTTAAAATAAATAAGTAAATAAACCATCAAGATAGCATCACACACACATCAATATGCCAGTGACTATTCGGGAATTATTTCACATCGTGAAAAGTCTGGAAAATGTCACGGCCTCTCACCGCCCCATTATCTGTTTTCTAGATCCATAAATGCTTTTACCTGTGACAGCAGAGTCTGCATGATCGAATTAGCCAGCTGAGAGTTCCTTCGAAGGACATCATAGAATCCCTGAGAGGAATCAGAGAACAAATAAACTCTTTAACAGAGATACCAGTGATTCACACAATCATAGCTTCAAAATAACACTATCTTTCTTTTAAATATATTTTTAATTGATTTCAGAGGGGAGGGGGGAGGAGAGGGAGGGAAGGAGGGAGAGAGAGAATGAGAGAGAAACATCAATGATGAGAGAGAATCACTGATCGGTTGCCTCCTGCACACCCCCACTGGGGATCGAGCCTGCAACCTGGGCATGCGCCCCTGACCGGAATCGAACCTGGGACCCCTCAATCTGCAAGCCGACGCTCTATCCACTCAGGCAAACTGGCCAGGACAACACTATCTTTCTTTATCCTATTCTCAATCGTTGAAAAAAGATGAATATATTATTTGCTAGAGAAACAATTCAGAAAGTTTAAGTTACTGCCTCAACTGTACCCCAATAAATTCAACAGTAAGTACCTAATGAATTAAAAACATAAAAAGATGACGAGCCGGGGGATGCGACGTTCCTCCCACTCTGCGGAGTTACCTCGTAAAGCATGAGCCGCACGTCAGCCTGCTGGCCCAGGCACCGCCTCAAGCTGTCCATGATCTCCAGGCAGAACGCCTCGTTGGCCACAGCATTGTACCGACTGTGGACATCCACGTGGACCTGCTGAGGAAGGCACAGGTGAGCTCAGGCCCCTGGAACCCAGCAGCTCGTAACACACCTGGTTGACTCAAAAGACCTACAAGACTTCTTCACATTCTTCAGGAGCTGGGAGAATCTAGCTCTTTTTGCTCCCACCAAATCCCGAGACGGTCAGAGACAGTTTTTAGTTTAGAAATGCAGATGGCAATAACACCCCTTAATGTGCATAGTAAATTCAGCAATTCCAATTTTGTTTTCTCAGATTACAGGGTTTAATACAGGTTCATGTGCCAAGTAAATGAACTATAAAAGATGAAGGTCATAAACGTATTTAGCCTCTGAGAAGTACTGTGAAGAATAAATGAAATAATGAATGTAAAGCACTTAGCCTCGTGTCTAACAGGACAAACCACAAATGCAACTCACGTATCTAATTTAAAATTTCCTGGTAACCAAATTTGAACAGGAACTGATGAAATTAATTCTAACTTTGTACATCCAACACATCCAAAATATTATCTCAACACGTCATCGAAATAAAACATTAATGATACTGTACATTCCTTAGTTTCATACTGTGTCTTTAAAACCCAGTGTATTTTAAACGGACAGCACACTGAATGTGGACTAGCCGCATGCCAAGTGCCCAGTTCAATAGCCACACTGAGGCTAGTGGCTACCATACCTCACAGCGTTGAGCATACAGCAGACCTGCCATTAGCAGGACCTGAGCAGCACTGTGTGTCAGGACGGTCTGCACTGCCAGGACAACAGGAGGAAGAGAAGCCAGGGCGCATGTCACCAAGCCCCGCAGCAGCGCCCACAAGCCGGCTGCGCCACCTCACCTGGCTGACGCCGATGGCCTGGCTGCACTGGGAGGACGACAGGCTGCCCAAGACCTTGAAGTTCTTCAGGAGCAGCAAAAACCCAGCCACCGCCGACTTCCGGGCATCAAGCTGTCTAGCTCAGGGACAGGCAGAGAAGTAAGGAACAAACAGTATTAATTTCATAGCAATAGGCTTCTGGGTCAAAAAAATCCAGTTATGTCTGGCTGGCCTGGCTCAGTGTTTGAGCATTGACCTATGAACCAGGAGGTCACGGTTCGATTCCCACTCAGGGCACAGGCCTGGGTTGTGGGCTTGATCCCCAGTGTAGGGTGTGCAGGGGGAGCCAAACCATGATTCTCTCTCATCATTGATGTTTCTTTCTCTCTCTTCCTCTCCAAAATCAATAAAAACACATATATTTAAAAAATCCAGTTAGTTGTGTACAGAGAGGAATGTGTGTCACAGTGAAACACGACAGAGCACAATGAACTGAATTTATGTGCTCAAATAAGAAATCAGCTGTTCACAGCAATGAGCAGCTGATGCTTTCATCATCTCTTTAACCTCATGACATTACCTATACTTCCTTCTATCCTGACACGTCTACATGGGAATGAGAACAAGTGTGCGGCGAGCCTGTAAGTGCTGAATCGCAAAGGAAATGGTTGATTTTCTCTGCGCCTAAAGGAGAGCCATGCGTGGTACCTGATAAACCCTCCACCCAGTAAAATGGTCCAGCCATCTCCCAGAGGCTCCATGACGAGTTCATGTTATAGACGCTACAACATTCACCTGAGCCTATCAGACATGCATCTGGGTAAGGAGCAACAGAAAACTCAATGCTACAACAGGGGCAACAGTACTGGCTGTTCCTATGGCCATCCATGAGGGCAGCATATTGCCTACGTGATTTCATACTTAAAGCACCAAGTGGTTTCCACCTAGTACTTGTCTCAGAGTATTTTGTAGGAGATGTATTGTCCTCTATAGTTTGTATACTAAGAAATAATGGAAGAGCAGTCAGGAGGCATTGGCTAAGCCAAAAACCAAAAGACCGAGACCCTCAAAAATTGATTTGGTTTACAGTCACTAGCCCACAATTCTGATGTTCACTAAAATAAGCTTAAAATTTTTTTTTTAATTACATTTTTTACTGATTTCAAAGGAGGGGAGAGGGAAAGAGATACAGAAACATCAATGATGAGAGAGAACCAATGATTGGCTGTCTCCTGCACACCCCACACTGGGGATCGAGCTGCAACCTGGGGATGTGCCCTGACCAGGAATCAAACCGAAACCTCCTGGTTCATAGGTCAACACTCAACCACTGAGCCACACCGGCCTGGCTAATATTTACTTCTCAATGAAGGTGTTTTCCCTTCAGAGCTGCTGCCAGCCGGCACTGGACCCTCCTCTGCAGGGCTATGTTAGTGCACAGCAGGGGACCCTCATCACAAGCTCGAATCCGGGCTCCAACACCAACTCCTATTGGGCTTGGAAGGTCACGGCCTTCTCTAAGCCCAGGTTCCCTGGTCTGTGAAGTGGGAGCTGCAATAACCCTGCAGGACTGCCCTGGAGACTCAGCGCGATAGAGCACTGCGCACAACGCCGTCTGGTGAACGTGTTTGGCTAGGTGAGGCGTTCGCACGGCCCTGGGACCAGGTTGTACGAGGAGGCGGCAGAGAGGGCTGCTAGGAACATTAGACGGGGCGCTACGTACCTGGCAAACATAGCTTTCCGGAGGACCAGTATCAGGGAGTCTCTCATCGACATGCTCACTTTGAGAAGGGGCTGAAAGAGGAAGCATGGAGGGTAAAACCAGAACAAGCTTGCTTATCGGCCTTAGCTCCTTGCTACCCAATGCTGTGACTGTTCGGCTCTTCTAAGGCACTTTTTTTTTTGATGTTTGTACTGATTACAGAGAGGAAGGGAGAGGGAGTGAGAGATAGATAGAAGCATCAAAGATGAGGGAGAATCACCCACTGGCTGCCTCCTGCACACCCCTAGTGGGAATCGAGCCCGCAACCCGGGCATGTGCCCTTGACCGGGATTGAACCTGGGACCTTTCAGTTCACAGGCCGACGCTCTATCCACTGAGCTAAACCAGCTAGGCTGGGGCTCCTGCCCTTTTAATATAAAGTTTAATGTTTTAGAATCAAGAGAAACAGGATTTCTTAGACATATTCATATTCATAAACATATCGGACTCCCACTCCCCCACCTGGGTTCTCCGCTCCTGGTGACACTCACCTGCACCGCCCTCAGCAGCCCCTGCACAGTCTGAAGGGGCAGGAAGGACAGATAGTCAAAACTCTCTGTGACTTTAGAAGAACAACTCTGAAGAACTAAGGGCGAGTACATGACGATGTTTGAAAGCAGTTCTGAAAAACAGAATCCGTTATGAGTTGACGCAAATAACTAAGGATATTTCAAATAAAAGGAAAATTAAAACAGGGAAAGCGATGGTAATAAGTTTGTTTCCTTTCTCAAGTCAAATATACTGCAATATAGATTTCTACTGATGCTACTTATTTTTCTACGGTCACTGTCTGCTGCAATAGTATAAGACTAGAAAAATTACCTAAGAAAGAAACCCATTGTACTGCATGACAGGTAGCGCAGAATATCTTCATCTTCCCAAGCTAAGTCAATAAACACCTAGGAACTCTGATTACCTGTAAGCATACGTATTATGATCCTACACGGAATAGACAAAAGCTCAAAATATGGTCTCACTCCCTTCAAGAATTTTAATTCGGTTGGAAGTCAAGTAATTATATTTTAAAAGAATGAAAGAGGTGCCCTGACGGGTTTGGCTCAGTGGATAGAGTGTCAGCCTGCGGACTGAAAGGTCCCAGGTTCGATTCCGGTCAAGGGCATGTACCTTGGTTGCAGGCACATCCCCAGTAGAGGGTGTGCAGGAGGCAGCTGATCAATGTTTCTCTCTCATTGATGTTTCTAACTCTCTATCTCTCTCCCTTCCTCTCTGTAAAAAAATCAATAAAATACATTTTTTTTAAAAAAGAAGAGGTGAGAAAAAAAAAGAGGCAAATAACAAAATACCAAATAGCTAATAATCCTAACATAGCTTATTGCCTAGAATGTGGTTGGCAAACCACGGCTCGCCAGCCACACGCGGGTCTATGGCCCCTTGAGTGTGGCTCTTCCACAAAATACCACGTGCGGGCACGCACGTACAGTGCGACTGGAACTTCGTGGCCCATGCGCAAAAGTCAGTATTTTGTGGAAGAGCCGGTATTTTGTGGAAGAGCCACACTCAAGGGGCCAAAGAGCCGCGTGTGGCTTGTGAGCCGCGGTTTGCTGACCACTGGCTTAGAAAGTTGTAAAAAAAAGAGATCACGCAGGATTTCAAAGAAAGAGCCCACGGATTGGCGTGCTTTAGCAGAGAGGAGAAAGCTAAGCCGGCTTCGGACAATGGGCCACATCAGTGCACCACGAGCCACAAAGGCCTGCTACCCACAAGGGAAAAGCAGGGGGAGGCGCAGGAATGGACAGTGGGCAGTGCGCACGTCTGTGCCGTGGGGGTGAAGGTTCCGAATAAATAAGTGAATAACTGAAGTTACTGTTGGATCAAATTGTCAAGAACTTTAACTGCAGGACACAGAGCTGACAAGTTATTGCTGGGGGAATTAGTGATTCCCAAGTGATGGAGGGTGCGGTAGGAATACCCTCTGGTGGTGATGCGCAGGCTGCACTGCCGCAGAGAGAAGAGAAAGCAGGGGATGCCGGTTAGGAAGCTGAGGCAGCGGTCTATGTGCAAGGTCACAGGATGGGAGCCAGGCAATGGATGGGGGTGATGGTGGGAAGTAACAGTATGAGGGAAATGAGGGGAGAATTTAGCCCGGCCGGCATGGCTCAGTGGTTGAGCTGTGACCTATGAACCAGGAGTTCGATTCCTGGTTGGGGCACATGCCTAGGTTGCAGTCTCGACCCCTAGTAGGGAGTGTGCAGGAGGCAGCAATCAATGATTCTCTCTCATTATTGATGTTTCTCTCTTTCCCTCTCCCTTCCTCTCTGAAAAAAAAAAATTATATATATGAGTAGCCAGATTATTATGACCAGCAAGATTATTATGACCACCCCATCAGTACAATGACGTGAATTAGTTATGCAAATAATAATAAAACCTTGCGAGTACTTGTTTAGGAAGTTTTCAATATTCAGTATTTTTGGAAGTGTCAATGAAATACTGATGGGGTGGTCATAATAATCTGGCCACTTTGTGTGTGTGTGTGTGTGTGTGTGTGTGTGTGTGTGTGTGTAAAGAATGGGAGAATTTAGATACAAGTGTATTTGAGAAGATAAAAAAGAATTCCAGCTTCTGGGACTTGGAGAGCCAGGCCTCAGATAATAGAAATAGTGGAAATAAAAAGGAGAATTTGTTTGAAGGAAGCTCTCTTGCATTTGCGATATAAGGGAGAATACTAAATGGAAACACCCAGCAGGAATGAAAGCAATGAACTACGGAAAGAGGGCAGTCTAGACATGAAGATTTGGGAGCCATACCCATGAAAACAACTGAAATCAGGAAAACAGGAAAGACATGCATAAGCAAGAATACGTAAAAAGAGGAACAGACGTCTGCTTCCCACCGTGATGGAGCAACAGTGAGCGGATTTTTCCTCCAACTTCAACAACAAAAAGGACCAATTATATCAAACAGCAAGGTTCAGACACTAGACAAGAGCAGCACAGGACAGCGGCCCCTGAGAAAGGGAAGTAACCAGTGAGCCTTCTCACCGCCCCACCCACAGAGAGGGAAACCCGGATCCGCAGTCTCCCTGAGTGACAGGAGCAGAGCTGAGGGTCAGGAAAGCCCGGCAGCTGGAGTTCACGGCAGAGGACCGGAGGGGGAGGGCTGCACAGGGTGAGCCCTGGAGACCTGCCAGCGTGCAGGCTAGAATGGGCGTCCCTGGGGGCAGCAGGACAGCACTCGTGACAATTCCCACACAAAGAGACAGGCTGATGCAAGGCAACAGCTTCACTCCTTGGTTATATGCGCCTTCCTTTCTGGACAACCACAGACCACGTGAATGGACTCAATGTTTTACTGACATTATAATAACAGACTGCACGAAACTACTGTTAATTGCTTTTTTTATGTATATGTGTTTTTAACCCTCACTTAAGGATATTTTCCCACTGATTTTAGAGAGAGTGGAAGAGAGAGGGAGAGAAACATTGATGTGAGAGAAACACATCAACTAGTTGCCTCCCTCAGGCACCCTGACCAGGGCCTGGGCTGGGGAGGAGCCTGCAACTGAGATACATGCTCTTGACTGGACTGGGGACCCTTCGGTCCGCAGGCCAAGGCTCTATCCACTGAGCCAAACCAGCCAGGGCTGTTAATTCCTTTTTATCGTTAATTTTTTCCCATGATCAAACCATTATGACGCTGAAATGAAAATATTCCCGAGCACTTTAGCCACCTTTTCCAAGTTCCGTACCTAAGAAATGGCTGATGGGAGAGGATGCTCTGGTAACAACCCTGTTAAGGACCTGCTCCAGAATTGCCTGTCTGATCATCTCATGGATCTAAAAAGAACAGAAGAACCAATAAAACATTCCTTGGTGACTTATAATTGCATCCACACGTTAGGCAGAATGAAGAGCAGTTTGGATATGGGTAAAACTTCAGTGTTTATTTCAAAGACAGATACAATGAGAATCACCTGAAAGACAGGATCCCTCAACGCCACCCTCAAACGACCATGTTTAGGAACCTACAGAGATCCCTACAATGAACATGAACCTGCAATGAAAATGTCGCTACATATCCTGTTCAACATCAAACAGGAATGACTGCACTTGGGTATCCATTATATGCCGACACTCACATTGCTGACAGGACGCACATTTAATGTAAAATTCATAAGCCCATGAAAGTGTCTGAAAACCTAAAAACACCTTTACCAGTGTCTGGAAGCACAATAGTTGCCTTAAAAAGGACTTAAGAATTTTAAATTTCTTCCCCAAACTGGGTTATTTGAGGTAGATAGTAATAATGAGATTATTAGCAGTCAGTTATATGCTCTAGAGATGCCCTGACAAAGCCAATATCTATCTGTGTGAAATCAAATGGAACCTCCCTAGTTTTAAAAAAGATTAAAGATGGAAACTATTAAAGGCTCTTATTCTTAGAATGCTTTTTAATCTGATTACTATTAATAAGTCATTTATATAATCTAACATACAACTCTCAAGGGCTATTCTATGACTTTCACTTCATAGTTCCAGATCAGGACACTAGATTAACATTTCAATTAGTATCAAATAGCCCTAGCCGGTTTGGCTCAGTGGACAGAGCGTCGGCCTGCGAACTGAAAGGTCCCAGGTTCGATTCCGGTCAAGGCACATGCCGGGCTTGTGGGCTCAATCCCCAGTGGGGGACTTGCAGGAGGCAGCCAATCCATGATTCTCTCTCATCATTAATGTTTCTCTCTCTCCCTCTTCCTTCCTCTCTGGAAAAAAAAAAATTTAGTATCAAATAATTTCAGCCCACACTTTTGGCATGTAGCCACATTTAACAACTGCATGTCAAGCTGACTTAGATGCCCTGGCCAGTGTTGCTCAGTGGCTAGAGTACCAGCCCTCACACCAAAGAGTCAGGGGTTCAATTCCCAGTCAAGAGCACAAACCTGAGCTATAGACTTGATCCCCAACCCTGGTCGAGGCGTATGCAGGAGGCAATTAATCCATGTGTCTCTCTAACATCGAAGTTTCTCTCTTTCTCTCTTACCATCCCTCCTCCCACTCTCTCTACAAAGCAATGGGAAAATATCCTAAGGTGAAGATTAAAAAAAGAAAAACAAAGAAGATGACTTGGAGGAATCACTAGCAAAACAACTTTTCTAGCCTCAGATAAGATCTAGCTTTCTTCTTTTACTTGAAAGAAAATGTATTTTTCAGAGCTGATTCAGAAATTAAGACTGAGATGATAGTCATAATATCGTAACAAGTTTAAAGAAGGTAAATTCCCCATTTTGGTTCTTCAATAATAAACTAATAAGCATGATTCTTCAAGTCTGACATTCTACAGCAATGTAAAAGATTATTTTTTTGTATAAAGAAATAGCATTAAAAACACTCAGAAATGACTTACTGCTGGTGGAAACAATGGGAAAGCTAACATATATTCATACTTCTAAAAAATTATCAGGGATGGGGGCAGGCTGGAGGGAGTAATGGGGGAGGAAATGGGTCATATGTAATATTTTCAAATAAAGATCTATTTTTAAAAAGAAATTATCAGAATGAATAAAAAAACAGAATGAAAACCTCATACAAATAAAAGATGAGAAAGTATGTATTCCATTAAACTAGAACTGTGATGTGTCAATTACTACCCCAATCTGTTCCCGAAACTCCAATTTCATGTCCTCCAAACTCCAGCACACATCATGCCCCATTTATGATATCATTTAATGAAATCAGGAAGTGGTTGCCAAACAAGAGTCTCACCTTAAAAGTCTCCAATAGGATGTCGCCTCCCAGCTTACATGCATGCTGGTTTGGTGTTCTAGAAAGACCGGGGCTGCTTTCAATAGCTTGTCCGTCTACAATCTTCTTCGGCCCGTATGAATCCATTAAAATGAAACCAAACTGGACCAGGCCCTGGGTAACGTGATCCCAACTATGGACACTGCAAGAAAACAAAGCTTAGTTAAAAAAAAAAAGCGTAGTGAAACACCTTACCTTTATCTTCGTTGCCATGTTACAGTTCCCAAACTTGATCCGATAACGATAACCGACCGTCTTCACCTGAACCGTCCCTTCTCATGCATCCGTATGGTACACAGCATCCTTCTCCACCTTCTCCTCCAAGACCCGCTCTGTCCCCACTTTATGCCAACAAGCGAGCCATGACAAGATGGCCCTGAGCTGACATGTGTGAGCAGAGGATCCTGGGCCTAGCAGAGCGGCTCTCGGGGAGGATCTGGGGCCACATGCCTAGACAATCAGCCCTCAGCACATCTACCGCTATCAGATCAGAGCCAGACGGTGTTAAGCAGGTGTGGCCCCCTGAGACGAACTAATGGGGAACGCCAGAAACAGTAAGGAGACAAGCAATAATCACCAAATACAAGAAAAAAAAAGCCGTCTTGAAAGAGAAGCACCAGACTCACTGAATAGAACTAATATCTGAAAGAAAAGGTTACTAGAACACATGGGAGATTTTTAAAAGTATGATTATCCTCAGAGAAATCTATACATATATAAAAACTTAAGTGACTGAACGACCAGTTGCTATGACACGCACTGACCCCCAGGGAGCAGACGCTCAATGCAGGAGCTGCCCCCTGGTGGTCAGTGTGCTCCAACAGCCAACCTCCACAGCGGGCCAACCTCCTGCGGTCCCTCCCCCCGGCCAGCCAACCTCCCACCAGCTGGCCAGCCCCAACTGGGACCGGGCAAGACAGTCCCAATCGGCCCTGATCACCGGCCAGGCCGAGGGACCCCTCCCATGCACGAATTTGTGCACTGGGCCTCTAGTAAGAATATAATAGCATGGCCCTAGCCGGTTTGGCTCAGTGGATAGAGCGTCCGTCTGCGGACTGAAGGGTCCCAGGTTCGATTCTGGTCAAGAGCCTTGGTTGCAAGGCTCCTCCTGGGCCCGAGCCCTGGTCAGGGTGCGTGCAGGAGGCAACCAATTGATGTGTTTCTCTCACATCTGTATTTCTCTGTTTTTCCCACTCTGCCTAAAAATCAATGGAAAAATATCCTCGGATGAGGACATCTCCCAAGGGGTCCCAGATTGGCAAGATTGGCAAAAAAAAGAGTACAATAGCATAAAACAAAAAAAAAACTGTTATAAAAGAAACTGGAAATTTTGGAAATGAAAAGCATGATTGCTGGAGTGAAAAACCCAACTGATGGACTGATGAGTAAAATGGAGAGAGCTGAAGAACAAATTAATTTGAAGAAAAGTTAAGGGATTTTTGTAGAACTTCACATAAAAAGACAACATTATGAAAAGCATGAAAGAAAAATAGAGATATGGCACAGAGATCAAGAAAGTCCAATGGCTAATGGGAGAGAACAGAGAGAAAAGGGAAAGGGGTTACTCAGAGAAAATAAAAGGAAAAAACGTCAGCGTTTAGGGAAGACAGGAATTCTTACAGTGAAAGGGCACACCAATATCAACCAGCAATAAGTTAACCCCTAGAGTGCCGGGAGCGCTATCAAAGCTTTGAAATGGCGTCTAGTTCCAAGTCTGCTTTTATTAGTGATGATGATATTGCTAAATATGTCAATGTAGTAAAGGTTTCCTTAAGTTTTTGAATATGTAACTTCATTTACTTGCGATTCATAATTTTTTTCCTAAACTGCTATAAAATCAGCAAACATGCCTTGGCAATTTTAGCATAGTCCCTAGGACAGTGATGGCGAACCTTTTGAGCTCGGTTTGCCAGCATTTTGAAAAACCCTAACTTAACTCTGTTGCCATGCCACATATAGAAATTTTTTGATATCTGCAACCATAGTAAAACAAAGACTTGTATTTTTGATATTTATTTTATATATTTAAATGCCATTTAACAAAGAAAAATCAACCAAAAAAATGAGTTCGCTTGTCACCTCTGACACGCGTGTCATAGGTTCGCCATCACTGCCCTAGGATATTGGTTGGCACTCAAAGGGTTAAAAAGGAACTTACACAAACATGAACTGTATTAAATATCAGTTTTCTCTGATGGGCCATAGGTATGGCATCACGTTTTCTCACACCAAACACCTGAGGAACCTACTGGGTGTGGTTCATGAACTCACCTGTTCTTTACCACTTCCAAGACCATGGTTGAAACACAGGACCGATGAGGGACTAGATTCTGAAGAAATTTGGAGCCTTGGAGAAGCTGAAGATCCTTAAAGCTTTTAAAAACTGAAGCCTTTAAAAGGTCAAACACCTAATACAATGAAAGAAATAGGAAAATGAAGCAAAAGATGTTCCCTGCCACAGAATCTTAACCTTGTCATAGTTCCTACTTGCTGCTCTACTCTCATATCCCCATGACAACTGTCTCACTAGATGAGTATAACATAAAAATTATGACTTTCAGTGGGAACTTAAGAGACAGGCCTTCCCACAAGTAGAGAACACATGAGCAAAAAGGGCAAAGGATTTTATCCTTTCATCCTTGCAACTAACCTATTCACCATTATTTCAACGTGATCAGGGACAATTTCTTGGAAAGCTAATCCTATATAATAAAGAGGTAATATGCAAATTGACCATCACACACTGGCACAAGATGGCCACCACAAGATGGCCTGCAGGGGAGGGCAGTTTGGGGAGATTGGGCCGGCAGGGGAGGGCAGTTTGGGGAGATTGGGCTGGCAGGGGAGGGCAGTTGGGGGCATTCAGGCTGGCAGGCAGAAGTGGTTAGGGGCAATCAGGTAGGCAGGCAGGTGAGCGGCTGGGAACCAGCAGTCCCAGATTGTGAGAGGGATGTCTGACGGCAGTCGGACATCTCCCAAGGGGTCCCAGATTGGCAAGGGTGCAGGCTGGGCTGAGGGACACCCCACCCCCACCCCAGTGCACGAAATTAATGCACCAGGCCTCTAGTAGAACATAATAGACCATAACAGGACTGCTGAATACCCAGCTAAACTTCCCATCCTTGCTACCTGTACTGTGTGGTGTTTCCATTTTTATTCACCTCTCTTACCAAACAATAGGAAACAGAGGTATAAAGCAAGTACCTGAAGAAAAGTCTTCAAGCAACCCCCAGACAACAGTGTGGGCCTACATGTCTTTTTTTATTGTTGTTAATCCTCACCCGAGGATACTTTTCCATAGAGAAAGTGGAAGGGACAGAGACAGACACACATCAACTGGTGCCTCCTGCACAAAGCCCTGGGATCCAGACTCTTGACTGGAATTGAACCCAGGACCCTTCAGTCCGAGGGCCGACGCTCTACCCACTAAGCCAAACTGGCTAGGGCCCTACATGTCTTGTAGAGGAATTTGCTGCTGGCAGGATTGAGGTGGAATTGTTTAGGAAAGGACAATAATAATAATAAAAAAATAAAGGCTCTTGAACTCCGTATCAGCTATAGAAGGAACCAAAAAGTCATTAATAAATACCTGCTCCTCAAACCTTTGTATTCTTGCTACAGAGAGCAGGAGGGCAATGCTGAAGGGACATATATAATTATTACTGAAATCTCCTTGCTGTCTTGCCTAGAACAGATAAACAAAAAAGGAGTCATTACTTACATCTTAAAAGTGTAACACAGCCTACTTAAAAAAAAGTCCTTAAATACATCAGAAACCTGTATGTCAGAGCTAAAACTATAAAACTTTTGGAAGAAAACAGCAGAAAATCTTTAAGAACCTGAATTAGGCAAATTCTTTCTTATACACAATGCCAGAAGCAAAATTATGTAAGGAAAAAAAAAGATATATTGGACATTATCAAATTCAGAACTTTTCTGTGCTTCAAAAGACACTACTAAGAAAATTAAAAGACAAGCCACAAGGAAAAATATGTGCTACTACATATACGATAAAGGGCTTATACCCAGAATATACGAAGAATTCTTCAAACTCAATAATAAGACATACAATGAAAAAAAGAAATGGCTGCTACCAGGATGGACAAGGAATGTACAAAGTGAGCCTTGGATAGTTTATGCCATAAACATGTCCAAGGACTAAAGGGGTCAGAAGGACACATGAGCAAACTAGAAGGATTCAGGTGGCCAAATATGGGTCACTTTGAGCAATGCTTTGAGTACACTGTATTTAAAAAGGTTCATGGGGCCGAAACCGGTTTGGCTCAGTGGATAGAGCGTCGGCCTGCGGACTGAAAGGTCCCAGGTTCGATTCCGGTCAGGGGCATGTACCTGGGTTGCGGGCACATCCCCAGTAGGAGATGTGCAGGAGGCAGCTGATCGATGTCTCTCTCTCATCGATGTTTCTAACTCTCTATCTCTCTCCCTTCCTCTCTGTAAAAAAAATCAATAAAAAATATATAAAAAAAAAAAAAAAAAAAAAAAAATAAAAAGGTTCATGGGTACGTACTAATATTACCCCAAAAATTAGAAGGCAAAGGGAAGGCTCTTTTCACAGAAAAAGGGTAATCAATAATGCAGAAAAACCATTTTAATTTTCATTCTACCATTTTACAACTCCCAGCATAATTACTGCTGTGGGCCAAGAATCCTCAGTACATAAAAAGACAAAAACTGCATGTGAAAGCTGCTGAGGACAAGGACTGTCACATGATCTCAAATTATGATCCCATGGATGACTGTCAAATTATAAAAGGAAACATGTATCTTTGCAAATGAAGAAAACTGATGGCCATTGTCTTAAGCAGTAGACAGCCTGCTAACCATGAGCCTTCGGATGTGATGCCATGGCACAGAGGTTGGCAAATGACAGCCTGCAGGCCAAATCCAGCCTGTTTTTGTACAGCCCATGAGCTACAACTTTTTACGTTTTTAAATTGCTGAGGGAGAAAAATATCAAAGGAAAATTTCATGATGCGTGAAAATTAAATAAAATTCAAATTTCAGTGGCCTTAGAGTTTCACTGACTCATACATACTCTTTCATTTATGTGTAAATCTAGGTCCGTGGTCGGCAGACCGCAGCTCGTGAGCCACATGTGGCTCTTTGGACCCTTCAGTGTGGCTCTTCCACAAAATACCACGTGCGGGCGTGCACGTACAGTGCGACTGAAACTTCGTGGCCCATGTGCAGAAATCGGTATTTTGTGGAAGAGCCACACTGAAGGAGCCAAAGAGCCGCATGTGGCTTTTGAGCCACAGTTTGCCGACCGCTGATCTAGGTGAAGGGTAGACAGATGTTTGTACTGCTAAAGTATTTCAACTTTTCTGTGGGTTAAACATTTCAAAACAAAATGTTAGGGGAAAAATAGGACCTTTATCTGTATACTACCTTTCTTTAAAAGAGTTTGGAATACTTCTGATTTTTATCTTAGTACTTCACAAATATTTAATGAATGACTTAGTTTCACAAAATCTCATATTATACTAGAAATAGGCAATATCCCTAATTCATAAATGGGCAAACAGGTCAGTGTTGACGTTAACAAAAGATACTAGTGGAGTTAAGATTAAAATTTCAGTTCCTTGCTGAACAGTTCTCATCCTCCTTTTTAATTTTTTTTGTTTTAATATATTTTTATTGATCTCAGAGAGGAAGAGAGAGATAGAAACATCAATGATGAGAGAGAATCATGGATCGGCTGCCTCCTGCACGCCCCACACTGGGGGTCGAGCCTGCAACCCAGGCATGTGCCCTGACCAGGAATCGTCCCGTGACCTCTTGGTTCATAGGTCGAAGCTCAACCACTGAGCCACGCTGGCCGGGCTTTTTCTTTTCAAAAACTAGAACATTTAAGGAATGGCTTTCACCAGTTAACTGCTACAATATTGTGAATTTAATTAAAAAAGATCCGCCACTTGCGTCATAGACGCTTATGGCATACAAATGGTTAAAACAGAACTTGCTTACCAATGTGGTGACATCAAAGTCAAAAAAGAGATCTACCGAGCATGTCAAACTTGAGGCCCGCCGGCCGCGAGTTTGACATGCTTGCTCTAGACCCAGGGTCATTCTGCAGTATTCCCCCTTGCTTCCTTCCTGTCATGAACTGACATAGACGGGGCCGGAGCTCAGACATCCCTGCTTCACAGAGATCCCGGGTCACCTCAAGAGTTTGCCGCTACCTTTAAGTGTTTCAGGAGTTCTCTGCCTAGTTCACAGTCCAACGACATGGCGAACACAATGTGGAGAATAACGGTGCCTTCCACATGACGAAGTTCACCTGACGGCACGGTAATCAGATCCAAGAGCCTGAAAGAGTCAACGGAAAAGTATGAAGAGACAGCAGGGCAGACGCTCCGATGAACAAGTGGACCAACGCGGGCTGAACTCAGGGTCGCTGGAGGAAGGCAGCAAGTACCGATTCCACCTCATTCTCTGCTCCCTTTTGCAACAAAACTTCCTGAAGTGTCTAGTCATTATTTCCACTTCTTTACCTCTTCCCAGTTAAATACAATTCATTTGGCCTCTGTCCCCTCCCAATTCCCCACCCCCAATGCCACTGGCTAGTATTGCAAGGGTTCCAAACGATCCCTCTGCTGCCAAAACCAATCATCGTCCCATATTAACGCCTCAGCCAATTCCACACAGCCGACCACCTCTTTCTTGACATACTTTCTTCTCTGAGGTTTTGGGGCATTGTCACAGGCTTCTGATCATTTTTTTTTTTTTTTTGCTGGTTCACCCTCCATTCATTCATTCATTCATTCATTTAATATTTTTATTGATTTCAGAGAGGAAGAGAGAGATAAAAAGATCAATGATGACAGAGAATCATGGATCGGCTGTCTCCTGCATGCCCCACACTGGGGATCGAGCCCGGAACCCGGGCATGTGCCCTGACCAGGAATCGAACCGTGACCTCCTGGTTCCCAGGTCGATGCTCAACCACTGAGCCACACCAGCTGGGCTCATCCTCCTTTTAAATGGTGGGATGCCTCTGGGCTCAGCACTGGGTTTCTTTCTCTTCTCCTCACGCTTTCCCTAGGTGACCCCATCTGGTCCCTCCCAACCTCTATCTCCACTCTGGCCTCTCCCTGTAGCACCAGACTGCCTGCTAAACACCTCCGCATGGAATGCTAACACACACCTCAACGCAACAGGGTCACAGCTGGGCTTATTTCCTCAGAAGCCTATTTTTCTGTCAGTCTTTCCTGAGTAACAAGATCACCTTCGCAGCCAAATAACTACAAGTTACTCCAGAGCAGAGCAGTAGGCTGCAACAGGACTAAGAGTGTGAATTCTAGCCCTGGCTGGGTAGCTCACTTGGTTACAGCATTGTCCCGATATACTAAGGTTGTGAGTTTGATCCCCAGCCAGGGCACATACAAAAAGCAACTAATGAATGCATACATAAATGGAAGAATAAATTGATATTCTCTTTCTCTCTCTCCTTTCCTCTCTCAAATTAACAAGAAAAAAAAAAAAGAGTGAATTCTACAGCCAAGCTGCCAGGATTCAAACCCCGCTCCACCACGCCTTGGCTAGAGAATCTTGGAAAATTCCTCAATTTCTCGGTGCCTAGTTTCTGCACCCAAAAAATAGAAACAAAATGAGGTTGTTATGAGGTTTAAAGTGCTTAAAACAGCACCTGGCACAAATAAGCACTTACAAATATTTGCTGTAAAAAAATCCCTTTTCAGACCATTTCCGTGCTGTCTCCTGTCTTTCTATACTGTTTCACTAACTTAAAATGTTCTTTTCCCTGTCCTGACCGGTTTGGCTCAGTGGATACAGCGTCGGCCTGCAGACTCAAGGGTCCCAGGTTCAATTCCGGTCAAGGGCATGTACCTGGGTTGCGGGCACATTCCCAGTGGGGAGTGTGCAGGAGGCAGCTGATCGATGTTTCTCTCTCATGGATGCTTCTGACTATCCCTCTCCCTTCCTCTCTGTAAAAAATCAATAAAATATATAAAATAATAATAAAATAAAAGTGTTCTTTTTCCTGATCTACATATTGTGGCTCTTACCATTCAGTTAAAACAGCAGCTTCTCAGAGAGGGCTCCCTGACCACCCAACACAATGCTGTGATGGTGGCTATGCTGCCTCTATCACATCATCCATCTGAATTAGATGCACTTTCCACTCTACTGTTTTCCTCATTTTCTGTTCTCTTCTCACTAAAATTTAAGCTCCACGAGAGCAGGGCCCTTGCCTGACCGACTGGCTCACTGCTGTAGACCCAGGACCACACAGTTCCTGGCAGAGGAGACACTTAACAATAAACAGCTTTTAAACTTACAACTTACAGGACAGTTACTGCTATTTTCCTGGAAAGGAGCAAATGAAAAGAGTTGAGGAGGTTAACTTTATAACTGGGCAGCTAGGAGAGGGTTAGGGAAGCTCTGGGCTCGGAGGTGAAGGCAGGGACCGGAAGGTTAGAGAACAGTGAAGTAACTACGATGCACACTGAGGAGATAGATTAGTAAAAGTGGTTTTGTTTCTAAACCGTATTACTCACTCGTCACCACTCTGTTCCTCTTTGTGCTGCTTATCTAGCTCGTTGAAGAACGCTATGATGCCTTCCAAAACCCTCTTTCTGCTCCCCTGAAAAAATACAAAACCGGCAAGATCAGCAAGTTGAACTTTTCAGCTTAAAGGCTTCTCAAGGATAAATTTAAATAAACAAATTACATCCTAGAGTCACAGTAAGAATTTATGAATACGGAATACTTTCATGTTAAAATTGGGTTTACAAATACATCTTTTTTTAAAAAAATTTCCATTGAAACAGTCTAAGTGCCCATCAGCAGATGAGTGGGTTAAAAAACTGGTACATCTACACAATGGAACACTGCACCGCTATAAAAAAGGAACTTTTACCATTTACAAAAACATGGATGGACCTGGAGAGCATTATGCTAATCAGAATAAGCCAGTCAGAGAAAGATAAGTATCACATGATCTCACTCATTTGTGGAATATGATGAACAACACAGACTGATGAATAAAAATGGATCCAAAGACAGAGAAGCACCAGACTGTCAAACCTCAGGGGGAAAGCAGGGGAAGGCAGGGCAGGAGAGGGGAGGGTTAGAGATCAACCAAAGGACTTGTACGCATGCATATTAGCATAACCAATGGACACAGACACTGAGGCAGTGGGAGCTTGTCCTGGGGGGTGAGAGTGGACAGGGAGGGATCGGTGGGGAAAAAAGGAGACATATGTAATACTTTAAACCAGCGGTTGCCACTAACTGGTGGTCCATGAGGCCCAAAAGGTTGGCTACCGCTGCTTTAAGCAATAATAAAATAAATTAATAAAAAATAAAAATAAAAAGATAAATATAGTTTCCATTGATTTTTTTTAGAGAGAGAAAAGGAACAAAGAAATAAAAACATCTTTTTTAAAAAATGCTTTTATTGATTTCAGAGAGAGGGAGAGAGAGAGAAACATCAATGAGAGAGAAATTGATCAGCTGCCTCCCGCACGCCCCACACTGGGGATGGAGCCCACAACCCGGGCATGTGCTCTGACCAGGAATCGAACCATGACCTCTGGTTCATGCGTTGACACTCAACCACTGAACCACACCGGCCGGGCTAAAATACATCTTAATGCCAGACTTAAGGGGCCTATAGCCCACCCTTTCTGAGATCTGTATTCCTTTTCCTACCACACACCAAAGACTCTGACAAGCTGTCTTCCCGGGCTGAGGAGCAGGACCTTTTCCCTAGATCAAATCACCGAACAGGGCATGAAAGCAACCATGGCCTAGTACGGTGATGGCGAACCTATGACACGTGTGTCAGAGGTGACATGCGAACTCATTTTTTGGTTGATTTTTCTTTGTTAAATGGCATTTAAATATATAAAATAAATATCAAAAATATAAATCTTTGTTTTACTATGGTTGCAAATATCAAAAAATTTCTATATGTGACACGGCACCAGAGTTAAGTGAGGGTTTTTCAAAATGCTGGCACACTGAGCTCAAAAGGTTCGCCATCACTGGCCTAGTAGGTACATCAGGGTAAGAATAAACTGAAGGGCCCTGGCTGGACATCCCACTGGAGTTAAAGAAACAATGCAGGTCGGCCGGTGTGGCTCAGTGGTTGAGCATCGACCTATGAACCAGGAGGTCACAGTTTGATTCCCGGTCAGGGCACATTTCCGGGTTGTGGGCTCCATCCCCAGTGTGGGGCGTGCAGGAGGCAGCCGATGCATGATTCTCTCTCATCACTGATGTTTCTCTCTCTCTCCCTCTCCTTTCCTCTCTGAAATCAATAAAAATATTAAAAGAAAAGGAACAATGCTGTCCTCCTACCTTTGAGGAGAGAATCAGCAACTGATAGACCAAAGGCGGTATTTCCTGCAGGTTCAGCTTGGAGAACATCTTGAACACTTTTTCCAGCACGAGTTCCATCTCTTCCGCAGTCAGAGGCACATCCCTGTGGATGAAAGATGCTAAGGGCCAGAGCCTCATCACGCCACAGCCTACTGGGGGAGACACTGGAATATTATAATGACCCCTCCGCATTTTCTCCAACAGAGATCAAAGGAAACCAAGAACCTTGCCTAAGCACAGTCGCCTTGGAAAAAAATCATAAACTTAAAGAAAGCAAATAAAGCAAAAAAGAGAGAGTGCGGGGAAATCCTGTAACAGAAAATAGAGGTACCAACACGCTCACTGGGGAGAGAGTGGGTATGAGCTGTTACATTTCAGCTGGTAGCAGGGGAGCTCACAGGCAGGACAGGAGGAGAAAAGGGCAGGATGATGCTTACTTGAACATGGAGGTGAGCTGAATCACGTATCGCTGATCCCATCTGGTTAAAGATAACGATGAAGAAGATGTAAGTTCATCGCATTTTAACTTATAAAATTAGGGAGGGGGGAAAATTAGGGCCATTTCAGGTGTGATTTGGTACCACTGGGAAACAAGATCAAAGAGATAAATGTAAAACCACGAAATACATGCTTTTAACCTAGCAGACTGGAAGTAATCGAAGTCTGATGATATTCAATGCTGGTGAGTGTGGGAAAGAAACACTGCTCACCGGCTGTTTTAGGGAGTGTACACTGACACAGCCCTCCTGGGAAGACAAGACTCCCCAACTTTAAAGGTGCACATAATGCCAAACCGGTTTGGCTCAGTGGATAGAGCATCGGCCTGCGGACTGAAAGGTCCCAGGTTCGATTCCGGTCAAGGCATGTACCTTGGTTGCGGGCAAATCCCCAGTGGGTGGTGTGCAGGAGGCAGCTGGTCGATGTTTCTCTCTCATCGATGTTTCTAACTCTCTATCCCTCTTCCTTCCTCTCTGTAAAAAATCAATAAAATATATTTAAAAAAAAAAAAGAAATAAAGGTGCACATAATACTCGGGCGAGGATTAAGAAAAATATATATGTGTGTGTGTGTGTGTGTGTGTGTGTGTGTGTGTGTGTATGTATGTATGTATATATGCACATAAGCACAGACTCACCCAAGTCTCTATTAGAAAGATACCCCCTCTGCATGCTTGTAATAGGTCACCCAGACATATATGTTCACTGCAGCACTTGTTATAATAGCAAAATGGTATTGATCAAATATTATTGGGGAGAAAAAAATCTAACAACTGGGTATTAGCCAAATGGACTACTGTGGAACTATTAAAAAAATGATGCAAAAAAAATGATGTAGTTTTATACACACACATGAACAGAAGTGGGATATGAATAACACAATGTGTACTGAATAAGATCCTTTGTGTAATTAAAAACAAATGAATCAGCCCAGCCGGCGTGGCTCAGTGGTTGAGCGTCAGCCTATGAACCAGGAGGTCACAGTTCAATTCTCGGTCAGGGGTGTACAGAGGCAGCCAATCAGTGATTCTCTCTCATCATTGATGTTTCTCTCTCTCCCTCTCCTTTCCTCTCTGAAATCAATAAAAATACATTTAAAAACAAAATAAATGAATCAATGGATAAATATACATGTGCTGATATATATACCTAATATCACTTGTGTAAAACATCTTGTATAAGGAACTATAAAAGTGGTCATCTTTGGTTTAGATAATGTTGGATATTTCCTTCTGGTTCTTTTTAACATACCTAACTGTAATCATAGTTTTCTATAACTCAGTATCAGTCTCTTTATATTTCACTGACTATACAGTGAAGGCTTTTCATCTTCAATGTATGTCTTTATACATTTTACTCTTAATGGGCATAAATTTCATGTCTCTATTATTTTATGATTAAGTTGATCACCAATGTCTTTGTTGAACATATCCATGTATCAGAATTTTCTTTTATGTTGGACTCTTTTCTTAGGGTAATTCCCATATTTCTGGGTTTGAAGATATAAACATCATTTACATATTCCACTCCCTCAAAAAAATATAAAAGATATAGCAGAAGGGTGATTTCCCAGCCTTAAAGATCTTAGGACTCCAAAGAATACTGGTGGACTAAATTGCTGTGTTAAGATGGACAGTCAAATAAACAGAAATTATGTGCATAATCTTAGAGCAAAGAATGTAGTAAATAATCACTAAAAAATTCATCACAGGCTAAATGGTTTTATACAAGTGGCACATTAGAGATGAACTAAAACATTCAGTGACATGAATTCCTAAAACCAATGGGAATTCTTCCTTCTTCCTTCCTTTCTCTTTCTTTCTTTCAATATATTTTTATTGATTTCAGAGAGGGGGGGAGAGGGAGAGAGAGACAGAAACATCAATGATGAGAGAATCATCCATTGGCTGCCTCCTGCACACCCCTCACTGGGGTTGGAGCCCACAACCCGGGCATGTGCCCCTGATCAGAATGGAACCCGGGACTTCAGTCCGCAGGCAGATGCACTATCCACTGAGCCGAACCGGCCATGACAGGAATTCTTTGTTTTGACCCTGACAGTCATGAGGAAGTTCCACAGAGTAATGAGAGACTCACCTGCCAGAGCAGAGGGTGCTGATCAACTGCTTCCTACATTCTTCCCCGCTCAGTTCATCTAGAAATGCAAATACACTGAGAATAAATTTGATGACGCGAATAGAGAAAAGCCACTAAAATGGGAAGAAACTTACCTTTTCCACACGCCACATTGCCCTTTTTGGTACCAAGGGCCGTGAGAATGATGGGTAGTAACTCCAAAGATTTTCCATTCGTTAGGCTGCCCTCTTTGATTGCACCAATAAACTCGTTGGCTAATTCAACCAACGATGGTTCCGGGAAACAGTGGACCTACGTGTTCATGGGATTAAAAAAAAAAATTGAACAGAAATCCAAATGTTTGCTATCTCTTTCCAAGAAACAGAGTCTTTTGCTGAATTAATAGAACTGGCAATGAGACCAGAACTGGCCCTATCAGGGACTCGGGCATCCTTTTTCTCTGGTACAAACTTGTCATTATAAAGGATTGCACTAGCCGGTTTGTCTCAGTGGATAGAGCATCAGCCTGCAGACTGAAGGGTACTGATTCTGGTCAAGATCACATACCTGGGTTGTGGGTTTGATCCCCAGTAGGGGGCGTGCAGGAGGCAGCCAATCAATGATTCTCTCTCATCACTGGTGTTTCTATCTCTCCCTCTCCCTCTCTGAAATCAATAAAAAAATATACTTAAGCCCTAGCGGGTTTGGCTCAGTGGATAGAACGTCGGCCTGTGAACTGAAAGGTCCCAGGTTTGATCCGGTCAGGGCACATGCCCGAGTTATGGGTTCGATCCCCAGTAGGGGACTTGCAGGAGGCAGCCGATCCATGATTCTCTCTCATCATGGATGTTTCTCTCCCTCTCCCTCTTCCTTCCGCTCTGAAATCAGTAAAATTTAAAAAAAAAAAAAAGATTGCAAAGGTCAGAATCCTCCACCAGTTCCCTATGTTTTCAAATACGCCAGCTCTTCAAAGATACACGTCCTTGACACCAGAAACGTAACGGAACCACCTAGATGGTTTATGGCCATCCATCAACTATTTTGTCTTTTAATAGCTCCCATTCATAAACAGGACCTGTGCTAGGTCTGGCACATCTATTTTCCCTCCCTCAACAAATTACAACAAAGGCCCACCCCACCCCTCAAATCGACCCAAAACCAAAAGTGTGTCTGCTTTCCAGCTCACCTCCAGCATCAGCAATCCGATGATCTCAGAGGCTATTTCTTTCTGCAAGTCCCCTGACTCCACCAACTGGGTACAGCAGGTGTATATCTTGCGTCTCCTAAGAGCTCCGGCTTCCTCAGAGCAGGGGGAGCCTTGTTTTAAAAAGGTGTACAGAAACAAAAGGACAAGTCTTACAAGGTTGAAGGGTAAGTAAATAGGAAAAAATCATACAGCTTTATAGTGTAACACAGAAAAAGAATGACCAAAATACTGATTACTATGGTGTTTAGAAGTTTTGAAAAAGTAACTTAGGCAGTTGGCTGAAAATGTCATCTTTTCTTCTTCCACCTACGTCATTAATTTTTAAAAGATTTAAAAACTACTGGACACTTTTTTGGGTCCATAATCCAAATTAAATATCCTTAACATACTTCAAAATATCAGCACTGGGTGATATCCAAGTAATAAATATTTTGGAAGATTCTTTCCTCCAGAAAAGCAAAAAGAGAACACTGACAAAAACCGTGAAAACCAGCTTGTTCATAACTCTGGAAATTAACCAGAGACGTCTAACCATCCAGGGAATATTTAAGAAAAACAGCAGAATCTCAGAGAGAACAGCAAGATTGGCATTTAACATCCACTCATCCCACCCCCCTGCCTTCCGCTGGCTCAGGAGTCGTTACAAGCCAGTAGCCCCAGCCAGGCTGGTGTGGCTCAGTGGCTGGGCATCGACCTATGAACCAGGAGGTCACCGTTCGATTCCTGGTCAGGACACATGCCTGGGTTTCGGGCTCGATCCCCAGCATGGTGCGTGCCAGAGGCAGCCGATCAATGATTCTCTCTCATCATTGATGTTTCTATCTCTCTCTCCCTCTCCCTTCTACTATGAAATCAGTAAAAATATATTTTTAAAAAATTTAAAGCCAACAGCCCCTGGAAAGTGAAAGTGAAGGGGTACAGAGTTTCTGTTCAGGACTATAAAAATGCTCTAAAATGCATTGTGGTGATGGTCGTGCAACTCTGTGACTATACTAAAAGCCACTGAATTGCACATTTTAAATGGATAAATTGTATGACATGTCAATTATATCTCAATTTTTAAAAAACTGTACACTTTTAAAGGGTGAATTTTCTAGTATGTGGAATATATCTCAATTTTTTAAAATGTCGTCTTGCCGAAACCAGTTTGGCTCAGTGGATGGAGCATCGGCCTGCGGACTGAGGGGTCCCAGGTTCGATTCCGGTCAAGGGCATGTACCTGGGCTGTGGGCACATCCCTGGTGGGAGATGTGCAGGAGGCAGCTGATCGATGTTTCTCTCTCATCGATGTTTCTAACTCTCTATCTCTCTCCCTTCCTCTCTATAAAAAATCAATAAAATATATTAAAAATAAATAAATAAAAAAATGTCGTCTTAACTACTACTGGTCTTTTATATAATCAATGAATTAAAATGATTAGGAGGAAGTTTCCACAAGTACTCCATAACTCATGCTACTTTTAAACCAGGCTTTCCAAGTCTGTATTTTTAAATAAGATGAAAATAGGTGGGAGCCGTAATAATCTTCCCCAGGTTTGTCTATCCAGGAAAAAAATTACTCTTCTTTCTTTCACCTAACCTCCTTTTCTTGGATATTTCTACGAAATAGTCATTTAGCAAGTTTCTATAAAGGTCAACTCAAATAATCTTGAAAATTTTTTCATGCACAGGAAGATGTGTATTTATTTATTTACTAGAGGCCTGGTGCACGAAATGCGTGCGCTGGTGTGTGTGTGTCCCTCAGCCCAGCCTGCGCCCTCTCGCAGTCCAGGACCCCTCAGGGGATGTCCGCCTGCTGGCTTAGGCTCAATCCCCGGCAGTCAGACAACCCTCTCACAGTCCAGGACCCCTCGCTCCTTACCACCCGCCTGCCGCGGAGGCAGGAGAGGCTCCCGCCACTGCCGCTGCGCTTGCCAGCTGTGAGCCCGGCTTCTGGCTCGGTGGCACTCCCCCTGTGGGAGCACACTGACCACCAAGGCACAGCTCCTATGTTGAGCGTCTGTCCCCTGGTTGTCAGTGTGCATGACAGTGACCAGTCATTCCGCCGGTTGGTCGATTTGCATATTAGGATTTTATTATATAGGAGCTTTTATATCCTCACCCGAGGATATTTTCCCATTGATTTTTAGAGTGGAAGGGGGTAGAAACAGAAACATCGATGTAAGAGAGACACATCAATTGGTTGCCTCCTGCACTTGCCCCAAGGGCCAATGATTGAGCCTGCAACCAAGGTACCTGCCCTGGACTAGAATCGAACCCATGACCCTTCAGTCTGTGGGCCAACTCTATCCACTGAGCCAAATCAGCCAGGGCAGGAAAATGTGTTTTTAGACCCTTGAAAACTAAACCAAGTTAAAATGCACTGCTAAGAGTATAAAGCCACTTTTTTTTTTTGCCTTGTAGCATGTTATTCTACAATCTTAAAAATCACTCTGAGTCACGATCTGCAAAAAAAATGTAGAACTGGCCCTTTTTCAAAATATGGAAACAAATATACCCCGCTGGAAATGAAGAATCTCTATATCCCATTTCATTAAATCCCACAACTCTTAGCCTCTTAAGCAGACCAGGCACTAACCACTGCTACTGTCTTCTCCACCATTTGAAAAGCACAAGGAGCCCTAACCGGTTTGGCTCAGTGGATAGAGCGTCGGCCTGCGGACTGAAGGGTCCCAGGTTCGATTCAGGTCACGGGCATGTACCTTGGTTGCGGGCACATCCCCAGTAGGAGGTGTGCAGGAGGCAGCTGATGGATGTTTCTCTCTCATGGATGTTTCTAACTCTCTATCCCTCTCCCTTCCTCTCTGTAAAAAAATCAATAAAAAATATTTTAAAAAAAAGAAAAGCAAAGTGAAACCAAAGCTGATTTTATGAAATGCACCCTTTATAGGCCCCCAAACCAGCCATCTCACCTCAGGCAGCCACTGCAACCCCCTTGAGTAAAATTATTAAAACCCACAAGACAAGAGACTTGCTGCTTTAGTTGATTACGTAAAGTCTCCCAGACACACAGCCAAGTCTCAGTGGGGCTGCGAACAGCAGGAATAATAGCAACATGCGCCCAAGCAAACAGCTCCACCAACGGAGCCAGGGAGCCAGGAGGGCATCCGTTACCGTTACCTCGGAAGATGGCTCTCAGGAGGGCTCCCACAGCTCTGCCTTTCACCGCCTGGCTCTGAAGGAGAGTCGTGAGCTGCGATCAGAGAGAAAAAAGACTACAAGTCTCTGCCAACAACTTCTTGACCCCAACGCCCTAACCTCCCAATATGAAAGAACTCATCCATCAGGTTCAAGTCCTTCTGAGGCTCCAGGGGTCAGAAAGGGCATATTCATTTAGGTAGAACAGGGGAGACTTTAACATGACGCTGGGTAGAGCGCTGGCCTGTGGACTGAAGGGTCCCGGGTTTTTGTTTTTTTAATTTTTTTTTATATTTTATTGATTTTATTTTACAGAGAGGAAGGGAGAGGGATAGAGAGAAACATCGATGAGAGAGAAACATCGATCAGCTGCCTCCTGCACACCCCCTACTGGGGATGTGCCCGCAACCAAGGTACATGCCCTTGCCCGGAATCGAACCTGGGAACCTTGAGTCCGCAGGCCGATGCTCTATCCACTGAGCCAAACCAGTTAGGCTGTCCCCGGGTTTGATTCCCGGTCAAGGGCACATGCCCAAGTTGTGGGCTCGACCCCCAGTAGAGGTTGTGCAGGAGGCAGCCGATCCATGATTCTCTCTCATCATCGATGTTTCTCTCTCTCTCTCCCTCTTCCTTCCTAAGTCAACAATAATAAAAAGACTGAACTTTATTCATACTGATAGTGGGGAAGGGCATATAATGAGAACAGAGCCACAGTTATCTAATAAATTATCTACCTCTCTAACTACAGACAAGTTTTCTTACAGACCCTGGGAGACCAGGGGATGAAACAGGGCTGTAAAAAGGTAAGATGCCTCCATGGATCCATGACTCAGAAAAGAAACACAGTTTGGGAAGAGACCAAGGACAGGACACGCTTTGACTTGGTTGCTGTGCCCGGACCCTGACCCCCTCCGGGAGTTTTTCTCAGGAACGCTGACCATTCTCCGGTCCCAGGCACGGGCCGAGCTGTTTCTAACACCATAGATTAGGCACCTTGTTATCGGACTCTGAGCTCCTGAAGGCTGGACTGCAGACCCTCCCCACTCCTTCCCATGTTACACTTGCAGCTCGCAGCTGCATGTAGCTATCTTCTCCCTCGTGTGTATATAACCAGCCAACTGGCGAGGGGGTCAGAGCAGAACTTCCAGGGTGATCGACTGCTCTCCCGATACTGCAGGCATTATTCGAATAAACGCGCATATGAGTCAGCCCTGTCTCTGCTTAATTTGGCTCAAGTAGTGACAGGTGATCTCGGACCCACTGTGTCTGGTTTCAATACTACAAACATATATAGAGCACTCAGTCAGCACTAGGTACTGAGCTATGTTCTCGGGGCTACACATTCAACAGATATTTTGAGCATGTTTTTTCCCTAGGCACTAGGGATACAAGGATGAACAAGATGGCCATGATCATTTGACTCAAAGAGTTACAGTAGAGCAGGAGGGAAAAGGGTGACAGAAAAAATTTTGGAAAAAAAATTTGTAAAGGGAATAAATTGAAGGCTGAGATAGACAATAACTGAGGAAAGGAAGACGATTTCAGCTAGAGTAGGCTAATCTTTTTTTTATATATATATTTTTTTATTGATTTCAGAGAGGAAGAGAGAGAGAAACATCAATGACGAGAGGGAATCACTGATTGGCTGCCTCCTGCACGTTGGACCCAGCCCGCAACCCAGCCATGTGCCCTTGACCGGAATCAAACCCGGGACCCTGTAGTCTGCAGGCCGACACTATCCACTGAGCCACACCGGCCAGGGCAGAGTAGGCTAATCTTAAGGAGGGATTCTTCTCTATGCAGGAATCTGAATAGGCTGAGATCAATTATTACAAAAAAAGTAGATCAGGAGAGGAAGATTAGGAACAATAAACAGCCTAACATAAGGTAATTATTGTCTCATTTTATAATCATATACCTTGTGAAGACATGGTGGTATTCTCTTACTAATAATTTTGAAATATTTTACTGCTTATGAATTTTTTTAATATATATTTTTATTGGTTTCAGAGAGGAAGGGAGAGGTAGAGAGAGACAGAAACATCAATGATGAGAGGGAATCACTGATCGGCTGCTTCCTGCACGCCCCCTACTAGGGATCAAGCCCACAGCCCGGGCATGTGCCCTTGACCGGAATCGAATCTGGGACCCACCCTTCAGTCCACAGTTCGACGCTCTATCCACTGAGCCAAACCAGCCAGGGCTACTGCTTATGAATTTATCTTCTCTAGGGAAAAATAAAAAGGAAGGAAGGAAGAGAAGAAAGACAAGAGCACCAATAGGCAAATCTAATACCTTAATAACTACAGTCCGGATATTATCTTCACGTTAGATTGTTCTAAGAACCATAAAAGTGTACTAATTTGCTCACAATACACACAGCTGCAGAAGTATTATTTGCATGTTATGTCGTTGTATAAATGTACACAAATGCCCTCCAGCTGTCCAGTTCTCTCCCTCATTTCTTAACCTCCATGAGCTGTAACCATACAAATCCTCGTCTCCTAAGGAGAGTGGGGAGTAGACGGAGTGGCGGGACGACCTTTGATTTTGGGGGCACACGCTTCCCGGAACTCACGTCATCTTCCTCCAGGGTTTGAAGAAAGGCCTGCAGTCTGTCTGTTGTCTTTTCTGCTGCGAGAGACAGAATTTTCTGGTCCATCGCTGCACGTCAGGGCACTGGAAGGCAAACGTGTCAGCGCTGATGAAACTTCCAGAAGCAAACGTTTCTTTCTTTTCCCTCCTTCCCTCTCTGTTAACTGCGTATTTCACAGATATTATGGACAACACACAGTGGATGATACGCAACCGACTAAGGTCTACTAACTTGTACCCGTTAGGTGATTCTTAGCTGAACAAAATCATCTCGAGAATTAATTCCCGCGACTGATCTTACTAGAAACGTTTATTCTAATTAAATGGATTCATGATTTTGCCCACATTTTTTAAATTTAATTTTTCTTTTTTTTTAATTCTCACCTGCGGATATTTTTCCATTGATTTTTAGGGAGAGTGGAAGAGAGAAGGAAAGACAGAGAGAAACATCGACTGGTTGCCTCCTGCACGAGCCCGACCAGGGCCCGACCCAGGGAGGAGCCTGCAACTGAGGTACGTGCCCTTGACCAGAATCGAACCCGGGACCCTTTGGTCCACAGGCCGACGCTCTATCCACTGAGCCACACCGGCTAGGGTTTTGCCCACGTTTTTATGTTTTTCTAGCATCTACCCATAACAAAACTCATTTAACAGTATGTCAAATATATAATAAATTATTACAAATAGTGCCCTGGCTGGTTTGGCTCAGTGGATAGAGTGTCGGACTTCAGACTGAAGGGTCCCGGGTTCGATTCTGGTCAAGGGCATGTGCCCGGGTTGCAGGCTTGATTCCTAGCAGGAGGCAGCCGATCGATGATTCTCTCTCATCACTGATGTTTCTAACTCTCTCTCCCTCTCCCTTCCTCTCTGAAATCAATAAAGAAATATATATATGTAAAAAAAAGAAACCCAAATATATAGACAAGAATGTGTATTATAATACGAAGTAAGATCTGGTAAAAGAATAAACAAACTGCACTGTAAACGCAAAGGCCAATTAAATGATATAAAAACCAAGGAGACATGAGCAAGTAGGCTGAAGAAATACGTCCACATTTTCCTCGCAGCGGGAACCGGGGGTCAGAGACTCAATGTGGATAAACAGACGGTGTCGGTGTCCGTTCCTGGGAGGACGTCGGCACAGGGGGCCCCCGAGACACTGATTTGGGGGAAATGAGGACAGAGTGTAAAGAGGGGCGCAGTGAGTAGGAAGGCTGGAAAAGACAGGTTGGGGATAATCTATGCAAGATATTAAATGCCAGGTGCAGGGATTTGGGTTTGATTCTGCAAATAATAGAGAGCAACCAACATTTCTGGAGCCAGAGAGAGTCTGACGAGTTTGCGACAGCACAGGCGGCATCGGCGTGCAAAGCGCGGAGGCCGGGAGGTGACGGGGCTATCGCGGTGGCAGCGACGGAGGCCCGTATTCGGGTTCTTTAAGGGAAATTTTATTTTATTTTATTATTTTTTTTTCTTGGGAAATTTAATTTTTAATTACGGGACGGAGGCGCTGAACCGCGACGGAGGAAGCGCCGAACCCGAGGGCTGAAGCGTCCCACGCCCCGGGCGGGGGGTGGGCGGGGAAAGAAACCGCGAAAACCCACGGGACAAGGCTGCGCACCTCGACCTTCCGGGCCACAGAAACTCCGGACGCGACCCTGCTGCCCTCACCGACCCGCTCCGTCCTCCGGGGGCCGAACGCGCCGCCCGGGCCCCGCGCCGAGCCCGTCCGCACCGACAAATCAGCCCCGACGCCGCCGCCGCCAACTTCCGAAACTCCCGCGCAACTGCGCGCCGCCGCACTTCCGTCGCCCGGAGCAACAGGCCCCGCCCCCCGCCGCGCGCTTCCGCCGCCGGGCGCCCGCGGTGGACTGTACCATGAAGGCCGATGGGATGGGGGGGGAACTGTCGGGAGTCCTCGGACGTGCCCACGCACAGTCGCGGGGGGGGGGGAGGCGCGGCGCTTGAACTCGAACGCGGGACCGCAGAGTGAGCATGCGCAGTGCGGGCTGGGGGGGCCTGCTGAGGAGGCCGGGAGAGGGGACGAATGAAGCGATGGTCTTTGCATCCGAAGGTCTGGAAGGCAGAGGGAGGGGTCCCACTCCGTTTGCCATTGGGGGTGCCGGGGACCCCTCAGCTTTTGGTTGTTCCTCGTGAGAAACCCCAGCATTTAGTGCATAGTTTGGCAAAGCAGTAAATGCTCCATAAATGTTTAAATATTTGCAGTAAAGCAAAGAGCAACGTGGGAGAGTTCAGAGAGTCTATTGCCTATTCCTTTATTCATGAGGATTATTTCAAGCTGATGAATATTCTATTAAGTCCCCACTCTGAGATTCCCCACGTGCGAGAGAGAGGTAAATACCCTCAATGCAAAGGACCCATTGCCCCCTTCCCCCCAGGGGAGCATGCCTGGGCCATTGCTCCTTCCTCCCCTCTAAGGGACCCCACGAGACTTGCAACCAGGGGAGCAGTGGGCAGCGGCAGCTTATCCGGGGCCAACCCCCCCACCCCAACCTGTGTCCACAGGCCCCCTTTTCTCTGAGTTCCCAGGGAGCCAAACCAGCCCAGCCTGGGCTCTCCTGTTGCTTCTTCCACACCAAGGTGTCAAACTCAAAGGCTAACACAGGCCAAATAAACGAGGCATGTGCCCCTCGGGCTGCGAGTTTGACATGCTTGTTCTACACCCTGCCTTGTTTCACTGTCCTAATTGTGTTGGCTTTTCTTAATATATTTTATTGATTTTTTTACAAAGAGGAAGGGAGAGGGATAGAGAGTTAGAAACATCAATGAGAGAGAAACATCCATCAGCTGCCTCCTGCACACCCCCTACTGGGGATGTGCCCGCAACCAAGGTACATGCCCTTGACCGGAATCGAACCTGGGACCCTTCAGTCCGCGGGCCGACGCTCTATCCACTGAGCCAAACCGGTTAGGGCCCTAATTGTGTTTTTGCCGCAGCCAATAAATTCTTGCTTGCTTTGCTGCAAAAAAGAGAAAAAGAAAGAAAAGAAAAATGAGGATTATTTCAAATTTTCTTATCTCCTCAACCCTTAGCAGATAACCTCACTGTCATCAGCACCAATTCCTTCCTTCAGCCCCATAGCAATGGGACCATGTGCCTCCGAGCCCTCCCTGGCCTGGGAGAATTATTCCTAGCTAGAGGCAGCGACCAGACTCTTGCCCCCTGGGCTGCTCCCAGGAAACCGAGGTGATGTCACCTTCCCCAGGAGTGGGGTGAGGGGGCGGGGGCAGGTGTGACTTCCCTGGGCAGTCACACCAGTGTGGCTCTCACTTCTAGAGGAGGGGGCAGCCTCATGTGCTGAATGATGGGAGGGCTTTAGAGTGACTGGGTCTCCAATCCTTACCAGCTATGTGGCTTTCAGCTCAGTTTCCTATTCTGTAAAAAGGGGGATTGTACCCTAGCTGGTTTGGCTCAGTGGATAGAGCGTCGGCCTGCGGACTGAAAGGTCCCAGGTTCAATTCCGGTCAAGGTCATGTACCTGGGTTGCGGGCACATCCCCAGTAGGGAGTGTGCAGGAGGCAGCTGATCGATGTTTCTAACTCCCTATCTCTCTCCCTTCCTCTCTGTAAAAAATCAATAAAATATATTTTTTTAAAAAGAAAAAGAAAAAAAAGAAAGGTTAGGTTCTTCACCCCTGGCTAAACCGTGACCTGCTTGTAAAAAAATGTTAAGAGGGAGCTGTGGTCTTGGCAACAGAGCCAGAAACTGCAATGACCTAATTTAACTGTAACCTTCTATTGTTCCTAAACCCTGGGGCATTTATTACAGCTCCGAGCGGCCTACTTGGTGATGGACTCCATCACCCAGCTCTGACAGAGACCTCCTTGAAAGTGGTGTTATGCACTTAATTGTGTCCCCCCCCCCACCAGCCCCAAATTCATATGTCACAGTCCTCTCCCCTAGTTCGTCAGAATGTGACTTGTGTTTGGAGGTAGGTGAAAGGTTCGGAGTGAGCCGGGGTCATGCACCTGTGACATGCGGCCGTAATCAAAAGAGATTTTATTTTATTTTTGTTTATCCTCACCTGAGGATATTTTTCCATTGATTTTTAGAGAGAGTGGAACATCGATGTGAGAGAAACACATCAATGGGTTGCCTCTTGCCCCAACCAAGGCCCAGGCCGGGGAGCAGCCTGCAACCGAGGTACGTGCCCTTGACTGGAATCGAACCCGGGACCCTTCGGGCTGCAGGCCGAGGCTCTATCCCCTGAGCCAAACGAGATTTCTATTTCACGCACCTGGGTGCAGGTGGACCGAGTCTGAGGAAGGAATGGGCGGAGAATGCAGGGAGAGAGAGGTTTTTATTAATCCTGGCTGGCTGCAAGCTGTTCTGCTGACATAAGGGTCCAGTCCCTTATGGTTCCTCCATGCCACACCTGGTTCCTCCCCATGCCAGGTGTCTGGTGGTTATCTGGCCTACGCCGTGCTCAAGGTTGCAAGCCTTCTGCAAGGTATCTGCTAAGCACAGTTAAGTTTTCTCTGCCCCGTTTTATTCTCTTTAACCCAGTGGTTCTCAACCTTCCTCATGCCGCGACCCTTTCATACAGTTTCCTCATGTTGTGGTGACCCCCAACCATAAAATTATTTTCGTGGCTACTTCATCACTGTCATGTTGCTACTGTTATGAATTGTCATGTAAATATCTGATATGCAGGATGTATTTTCATGGTTACAAATTGAACATAATGAAAGCATAGTGATCCATCACAAAAACAATATGTCATTATCTATGTGTTTTCCGATGGTCTTAGGCGACCCCTGTGAAAGGGTCGTTCGACCCTCAAAGGGGTCGCGACTCACAGGTTGAGAACCGCTGCTTTGACCCTTTCCGTAGGGTCTTTAAAGGTAATGAAGGTAAATTACCTGAATTTAGGTCATCAGGGTAGGCCCTAATGCAATACGACTAGTATCCTTATAAGAAGAGGAGATAGCCCGGCTGGTGTGGCTCAGTGGTTGAGCATCAACCTATGAACCTCGGGGTCACAGTTCGATTCCCAATCAGGGCACATGCCCGGGTTGCGGGCCCGATCCTCAGTGCGGGGCGTGCAGGACACAACCGATCCATGATTCTCTCTCATCACTGATGTTTCTCTCTCTCCCCCTCTCCCTTCCTCTCTGAAATCAATTTTTAAAAAGAAGTGGTCGACTGGACCCAGAGCAGGCTCCTACCACAGCACAAACTGCCTAGAAGGGGGGTCGGCCTATCTAGTCTTGTCTCCCCCTCAGCCTAACCAGCTACCTTTCCCCACTGGCTGTGGAGGTGACAACTCCCTCGCCAGGCCCCGCGGGGCTAGGGGAGAGGGTGGCACGTCTGGATTCCCCCAAGCTGCCATTGCATCGGGAATCACCTTTAAAATCTCTCTGTGCCTCCTGCAAGCCTTCCTCTGGGTGAGAGCTCCAGGAGCCGCCTGGGAGGAGGGAGAGGGCAGGGAGGGGGAAACGGGGGGCTGGCCCACATCCCACCCCCAAAGCCCGGCTTCCACATGGCTGGGCAAGAACTCCGGGCAGACCACACAAAGGAGGGCTTTGAGGCGGCTCCAGAGGACCCGGGCTGCCCCCCTCACTCCCCTGGTGCTGTGCGTGCCCCAATCTGGGCCTCCCGTGAGCCTGATTTAACAGGAAATCATGGGCCCTGAGCAGTTCCTTGTGACATTCTAATCCCAGCCTGCTGACGGGACCACGCCCCCGGCGGAGGCGACGGCCAGGGTTCCCCCAGGACACAGCCACCAACCAGGTGGCCCCAAGAGGAGCTACAGGCTGGGCAGGTAAGTCAGCCAGGGGCCCAGCTGGGCGGGGGGAGTCCAGGACTACGGTGAAGAGTCAGGGATGGGGGGATGGGGGGTGGGGTGGTGAGGTGGGCACAGCCCAGACGCCTGTAAAACGGGAAACCAATGGGCTACTTTCCAGGCTGAGCCAGACCAGCCTGTTGGCAGACTTAGCACAGAAGTATCAATGAAATGTGAATGTGAATTTAAATAAGGAATTTCAGCCGAAGGACAACAAATGCCCCAGGTGACTGTGATGCGTGGGAAAGTTTGAGGGCCGTTCTGAGACCAGATCTGCAATTTCTCCATCCACTGCTGCCCAGACCCCCTATCCCAGGACAGAGGCCCAGGACGCAGGCTCCTAGAGGCAGCATGTCAGGGGGGGTGAGTACCCCTGCGCCCTGGGGCTCCCCTCCACCCACCTTCCCCCTGCCCTGCCCCCTCCCTGCGTCTCCACACCTGGTCTGCCCACAGTCATGGGCATTCTCCCCTACAACCTCTCTGTGGCCCTGGACGCTGCCCACAGCCCACAGAGAGGAGGCTTACCAGCCCCCTTGGGCCGGAGCCCTAGGGTAGGGTCCCCGCCGGCCATGGGCTCGGCTGGCTCAGGCTGATGGGGACCTGTCACTGCTTTTTCCTGACGCCTGCAGGCCGGCACCTTCCGAGAGGTCCCCGAAGAGGAACAGCAGCTGCGTGCCCAGCTGGAGCGGCTCACGACCAAGGACCACGGGCCTGTCTTCGGCCAGTGCAGCGAGCTGCCCCCACACACCTTGCAAAAGGTGAGGTGGCCCCGGGTGTGGGGGGTGGGAGGGGCAGGTGTGGGAGGCAGCAAGGGGGGATGTTGATGGCCTCCTCGCTGCTGGAGGCAGCGTCCTGCCCCAGCTCTCCGGGTTGTCCTGAACCTCATGGCCTGGCCTGTGCTAGGGGCCCTCCTGGAGGTCAGGCCTGGCAGCCGCTGGGCTGGCCAGACATCAGCCGGCCTCTCCAAGTCTACAGCCCCCAGGGCTCCCTGAGACCAATGCGGGACCTGGGGCCTCCGGCCAGGGATCGTCCTAGCCCAGGGGTGGGCAAACTTTTTGACTCGAGGGCCACAATGGGTTCTTAAACTGGACCGGAGGGCCGGGACAAAAGCATGGATGGAGTGTTTGTGTGAACTAATATAAATTCAAAGTCAACATCATTACATAAAAGGGTACGGTCTTTTTTTTTTTTTTTTTTAGTTTTATTCACTTCAAACGGGCCGGATCTGGCCCGCGGGCCGTAGTTTGCCCACGGCTGTCCTAGATTCTGATATTAGGGACTTTTTTAAAAAAATTATTTTTATTGATTTCAGAGAGGAAGGGAGAAGTAGAGAGATAGAAACATCAGTGATGAGAGAGACTCATTGATCAGCTGCCTCCTGCACGCCCCCTACTGGGGATCAAGCCTGCAACCCAGGCATGTGCCCTTGACCGGAATCGAACCCAGGACCCTTCAGTCCGCAGGCCGATGCTCTATCCACTGAGCCAAACCAGCTAGGGCTATTTCTTTTAAAATACATTTTATTGATTTTTTACAGAGAGGAAGGGAGAGGGATAGAGAGTTAGAAACATCCATGAGAGAGAAACATCGATCAGCTGCCTCCTGCACACCCCCTACTGGGGATGTGCCCGCAACCAAGGTACATGCCCTTGACCGGAATCGAACCCGGGACCCTTCAGTCCACAGGCCGACGCTCTATCCACTGAGCCAAACCGGTCAGGGCTATTTTTTTTTAAATATTTTTTTAATTGATTTCAGAGAGGAAGGGAGAGGGAGAGAGAGAGAAGCATCAATGATGAGAATCATAGACCGACTGCCTCCTGCATGCCCCCTGCTGGGCATCGAGCCTGCAACCCGGGCAGGTGCTCTGACCGGGAATCAAACCGTGACCTCCTGGTTCATAGGTGAAAAACACAATGTACTTCGAGGACTGGGCAGAGGGCTAACCAGGGGCTCCCCTAAGTGCAGGCTGTTACGATGACAGACATTCAGACCTTTGGCTACGTCCTGCCAACAAGCCAGGCTGAGCAGATGGACAGATGGACCTAATGTTCTCCCAATACAACCAGGTGTCCCCAGCGCTGCCTGAGTGGATGCTGCCCTGTGGGTGGAGCAGCGACGGCCCAGCTGCTGCCCCTGGGAGATCTCACCCTGTGTGCAGGTCTCACCCTGTGTGCAGGTCTCACCCTGTGTGCAGGTCTCACCTTGTGTGCAGGTCTCACCCTGTGTGCGTGTGTCCCGCCCCACACAGCACCTACCCGTGACTTCCTGCTCCCACCCGACTTTGTTCCAGGCCAAGGACGAGCTGAACGAGAGGGAAGAGACGCGGGAGGAGGCGGTGGGGGCGCTGCAGGAGCTGGTGCGGGAGCAGGCGGCCTCCGGGCAGGAGCTGGCCCGTGCGGTGGCCGAGAAGGTGCGGGGCAGGGACAGCGCCTTCTTCCTGCGCTTCATCCGCGCCCGCAAGTTCCACGTGGGGCGCGCCTACCAGCTGCTCAGAGGTGAGGCCACGCTGGGAAGCTGGGGGAGGAGAGGAGGGGAGGAGGGTGGGGATGACCCTCTCGCAGCCACAGCTCACACCGACTCTCTGCGTCCCTCCCATTCCCTGCCTGGGGCATCTCTGAGCCGCCTTATCTTTCCCCTTAAATCTGTCAGATGTGGGCGATCTGCTCAGCTGTGACAGTGAATGAATGAATGAATGAATGAATGAGTGAGTGAATGAATGAATGAATGAATGGGGCAGGACCAGATTCCTAGAGATCTGGCTCCTCTCCTCTCTCTCAGTCTTAGGACTCAATGAGTAGAACCGTGTTAACGTAAAAACAATCAAACCTGTAGAGAATTTTTGTGACTTTATTGGAGCCAAACTGTCCACAAATGCTGGGAAGCAGAACCTCAATGGATTGAGATACTGCTCCGGAGATTGGCGGGTGACATCTGTATTTATACATGGCAATGAAAGGAAGGGACGTAGATGGGTTACATGAAATCCATTGGTGATAGACTAGAGAGGCGGGAGAAAGCCAAGGGGGAAGCCCCTGGGATTGGATAAAAAATGAAATGATAGCCTTGACCAGTTTGGCTCAGTGGATAGAGCGTTGGCCTGTGGACTGAAGGGTCCCAGGTTCGATTCCGGTCAAGGGCATGTACCTTGGTTGCGGGCACATCCCCAGTAGGGAGTGTGCAGGAGGCAGCTGATCGATGTTTCTCTTTCATCGATGTTTCTAACTCTCTATCCCTCTCCCTTCCTCTCTGTAAAAAAAAATCAATAAAATATATTTATAAAAAAAGTAAAATGATGGACACATACTTAGGTGGGTGCAGGAACAATTAACATGATAATGAAGGAATCTGTGGTCTCTGTCCTGGCGCCCAGCACATTTGGTGGTGCCCCAGGGGCTCCAGATAAAGGGAAGTTACAAGTTACCCAGACATTTCAAGCCTGTGTTATTATAGATGCAAAAAGATAAATAAGCTCAGTTATGGTAAAGGTTGACCTTGTCAGGGAAGATACCGGCCTAGGACGTAACTGCCCACCATCACTGCTTTTAGTTCAAGTTTAATTTTCAGACCATCCTTTGTGGTGACTTTAGGTCTCTGAGTTTGCAAGACCGCCACGCAGGCCTCCCCTGAGCCTGTCAGGTCAGCATGTGGCCCCTTTCGTCCGCAACCAAATCCCCCAAATTGGTTGCCCAAAGAGGGGAGAAGTCCCCCGCCCCCCGAGGTTAGGCTTTGGCTCTGGGGCTCTGCAGGGAAGGTGGGCATGGGTGCCTGCTCCCTGCAGGTGCCTAACGCTCATGTGCAGAGAGTGGGCAGAAGATGGTGCCAGGCTGGGCAGGACCCTGAAGACTGGCCCTGCTGGCCCACGGAGACAGGTTCCCCCCGGAAATGGAGGCCGTGGTGCTAGTGGAGGGTGGGGTCCTGGGCAGGCCCTTCGCAGGCCGAGTCTCCTGTTCTTGCTGCTAACTTCCTCCCCCAGATGTTCATTCAGGGCCGGCTGTGCCATCTGCTGGTTTAGGCCAGTGGTCGGCAAACTGCAGCTCGGCAAACTGTGGCTCGCGAGCCACATGCGGCTCTTTGGCCCCTCAGTGTGGCTCTTCCACAAAATACCGACTTCTGCGCATGGGCCACGAAGTTTCAATCGCACTGTATGTGTGCGCCCGCACGTAGTATTTTGTGAAAGAGCCACAATGAAGGGGCCAAAGAGCCGCATGTGGCTCGAGAGCCGTGGTTTGCTGACCACAGGTTTAGGCCAAAGGGTGCAGCCGAGAATAATGCAGACAAGAACGGCTGCCCTCATGCACCTCACATTCTAATGTGAAAATACTAACGCAGATAAAGTACAAATATGTAACCTGGCCGGCGTGGCTCAGGGGTTGAGGGGTTGAGAGCGTTAGATAGTAAGAGGGCATAATGGAAAAATAGAGGACGTGGAGATGAACCATTGAGGGTTTGATGCTTTTTATTTTTTAAATATATTTTTACTAGAGGCCCCGTGAACTAAATTCATGCACTCGGGGTGGGAGGTGGGGGGAGGGTTCCCTCAGCCCAGCCTGCACCCTCTCATAGTCCGGGAGCCCTCGGGGGATGTCCGACTGACATCCTTAGTGCTGCCACAGAGGTGGGAGAGGCTCCCGCCACCACCACTGTGCTCCCCAGCGACTCAGGGCTTCTGGCTGAGCAGTGCTCCCCCTGTGGGAGCACACTGACCACCAGGGGCAGCTCCTGCAGTGAGCATCTGCCCCCTGGTGGTCAGTGCGTGTCTTAGCAACCGGTTGATTTGCATGTTAGCCTTTTATTATATAGGATTGATCTCAGAGAGGAAGGGAGATGGAAAGAGAGATAGAAACATCCATGATGAGAGGGAATCATGGATCGGCTGCCTCCTGCACACCCCACACTAGGAATCAAGCCCGCAACCCGGGCATGTGCCCTTGACTGGAATCGAACCCAGGACCTTCAGTCCGCAGGCCAACGCTCTATCCACTGAGCCACACCAGCTAGGGCTTGGGGTTTGATTTTATCCTGTCCTCACCCCACTCAGCTCACCCTGTGCCCAACGGAGACACCTGAGCCCCTGCCCATGGGAGAGAGGAAGACCCAGTAGGTGCCGTCCTCAGGTTTAGGGTCCCACCTCACCTGTGGGCAGTTGACCAATGATGGACCGGCCTAGAGTCCTTTTTTTTTAAAATTAAATATATTTTATTGATCTTCCACAGAGAGGAAGGGAGAGAGACAGAGAGTTAGAAACATCGATGAGAGAGAAACATTGATCAGCTGCCACTGGGGATGTGCCCACAACCCAGGCACATGCCCTTGACTGGAATCCAACCCGGGACCCCTCAGTCTGCAGGCCGACGCTCCATCCACTGAGTCAAACCGGTTTCGGCACGGCCTAGCCTAGAGTCTTGATTCCCGCGGCAATTATCCCAGAGAGGGGGTGTCCTGCTCGGTCCCACGCAGGCCTTGGGATCCCCTCCCCCCCAGGACGGGCTGGCTCCCTGAGGGGCCCCTCTGTTCTCCCTGCGCCAGGCTACGTGCACTTCCGGCTGCAGTACCCCGAGCTCTTCGACAGCCTGTCCCTGGAGGCCGTCCGCTGCACCGTCGAGGCCGGCTACCCCGGCGTCCTCTCCAGTCGGGACAAGTACGGCCGAGTGGTCATGCTCTTCAACATCGAGAACTGGGACTGCGAAGAAATCACCTTCGACGAGGTCAGCGAGTCCCTCGCACACGCTGGGCTCCCTCCCCCAGCCCTGGCCTCTGTGGGGCTCACTCTGCGAGGTGGGGGAGGGGGAGGCAGGGAGCCACGGCGGCCAGACCCTGTCCAGCTGGGGGAGAACTAACTCCTAGGGTGGCCAGGGCAGCTGGGAAACCCAGCAGCTTTGCAGGCCGGGCCCGCTGGCCAAGGGTCCCGGTGTCCCTGCTAAGTGGGGTGACAGCTGTGGGCCACGAGCTGGGCTGGAAGCTGAGAGCCACAAAGAAGAGGGAGAGCAGGGAGGGGTTCTGGGGAGCACAGGCAGGTTCCAGCCTCGTTAGCAGCCTGACGTCTTGGCATTGACACGTAGGCGATGCCATGGGTCAAGCTCTTAAGAGAGCTGCCCTGCTCGGCTGGTGTGGTTCAGTGGTTGAGCGTTGACCTATGAACCAGGAGGTCACGGTTTGATTCCCTGTCAGGGCACATGCCCGGGTTGTGGGCTCCATCCCCAGTGTGGGGCGTGCAGGAGGCAGCCGATCCATGATTCTCTCTCATCATGGATGTTTCTCTCTCTCTCCCTTCCTCTCTGAAATCAATTAAAAAAATACATTTTAAAAAAGGTCTTGGTGCCCTAACCGGTCTGGCTCAGTGGATAGAGCATCAGCCTGTGACTCAAGGGTCCCAGGTTCGATTCCGGTCAGGGGCATGTACCTTGGTTTCGGGCACATCCCCAGTAGGGAGTGTGCAGGAGGCAGCTGATCAATGTTTCTCTCTCATTGATGTTTCTAACTCTCTATCCTCCCTTCCTCTCTGTAAAAGAATCAATAAAATATATTAAAAATAAAAAAGTCTTGGTGCCCTAGCCGATTTGACTCAGTGGCTAGAGCATCAGCCTGCGGACTGAAGGGTCCTACGTTCGATTCTGGTCAAGGGCACATGCCCAGGTTTCGGGCTTGATCCTCAGTAGGGGGCGTGCAGGAGGCAGCCGATCCGTGATTCCCTCTCATCATTGGTGTTTCTCTCTCTCTCCCTTCCTCTCTGAAATTAATAAAAAAAATATGTTTTTTAAAAGCCTTGGCAAATGCAGTGGAGTTTAAAGGGGACAGGGAGAAGCACGCTGGCATCTCACCATGGCTGGGACACTTGCAGTTATTTCTTGGGACCCATTCGCAGAGGGGGGAGTGTCCCAGCTCTAAGCCGGTGACAGTGGGTGACAAGCGACCTCCGATAAGGGTGCACCAGTCGGCCCCCCCTGCCAGGACCTGGTCGCTGCGGCCGGGGCTGGCAGCCTGTTTGCTGTGCCCAGATCTTGCAGGCCTATTGCTTCATCCTGGAGAAGCTGCTGGAGAACGAGGAGACGCAGATCAACGGCTTCTGCATCGTGGAGAACTTCCGGGGCTTTACGCTGCAGCAGGCTGCGGGGCTGCGGGCCGCCGACCTCAGGAAGATGGTGGACATGCTCCAGGTGAGGCCTCCGCGCCGGCCTGGCACAGGGCGGGAGGCCGGGCGGCTGGGCCCCGGTGTCCTGGTTTAACGGTGCTGGCAGGGAGCTGAGAATGGGCCACAAAGGGCAACGCCAACCACAGACACTTGCGTGGTGACCGACAGCGGGCCAGGGATTCACGTTCATTAACTCATCTACCCGGAGACAGCATCCTCTCGTTGCTTCCTGCTTCGTTTTTTCCACATTTTTTATTTTTATTTTTTTAATTTTTATATTTTTTTTAATCCTCACTTGAGGATATTTTCCCATTGATTCTTGGAGAGAGAGTGGAAGAGAGAGGGAGAGACCGAGAGAAACATCGATGTGAGAGAGACACATCGATTGGTTGCCTCCTGCACACGCCCTTGACCAGGGCCCAGGCCGGGGAGGAGCCTACAACCTAGGTACATGCCCTTGACCGGAATCGAACCGGGGACATCTTTGGTCCACAGGCCGACGCTCTATCCACTGAGCAACACCGGCCAGGGCGTTCCTGCTTTATTTTTAAAACCTGGAAAACGAGGCTCAGAGATTTGTGTGATTTCTCAAGGTCACAAAACTCTATGGTGGCAGAAGCCGGACTTGAACTTACACCTTCTGACCCCAAATCCCATTGTGTCTGCATATGTCTCTTTGAATGTGAATTTATCCCGAGAGAGGATATCACTAACGTCCATGACACTCACTCACTCCTGGAAGTGTCATGAGTCCTTTTTTAAAAATATATTTTGGCCCTAACCAGTTTGGCTCAGTGGATAGAGCGTCAGCCTGCAGACTGAAGGGTCCCGGGTTCGATTCTGGTCAAGGGCATGTACCTTGGTTGCGGGCACATCCCCAGTAGGGGGCGTGCAAGAGGCAACTGATCTATGTTTCTCTCTCATCAATGTTTCTAACTCTATCCCTCTCCCTTCCTCTCTGTAAAAAATCAATAAAATATATTTAAAAAATATATATATATTTTGTATTGATGTCAGAGAGGAAGGGAGAGGGAGAGAGAGAAGCATTAATGATGAGAGAGAATCATCGATCAGCTGCCTTCTGCACGTCCCACACTGGGAATCGAGCCCACAACCAGGCATGTGCCCTGACCATGAATCAAATGGTGACCTTCTGGTTCATAGGTTGACGCTCAGCCACTGAGCCACGCTGGTGGGGCCATGAGTCCTTCCTTAGAGCTCATCTTAAGTCAGCTGTCCGTGCACCTGGGGAAGGAAGGCGGGGATGGGTGGGGGACAGTGAGCATGACAGAGATGTCCCCGTGGTCTATGATAGTTTGCAGTCACTCAGCAGGCAAGTGGGTTTGAAAAGCCCGGTCCCCTACAAACCCAGAGAGGCTACCATTTCATTTCTTCACACCACCGAAGCCGGAGGTTTCATGCAGCCTCGGGGAGAGGGCTGGGCTGCCTGGCCTCTGGGGCTTCCTCTCTGGGGGGGAGCGGGTGGGGGGTGAAGCCAGGGATCCCCAGTTGGTGGCCTGGGGCTGGAACCTTCAGGGGGCTGTCCCTGTGCCTTGGGGAGGGAGAGGGAGTGGGGGAGTAAGCGGGGACCTCTGAGGCCATTGGGGTGCTCCCTGTCCCCGCAGGACTCCTTCCCAGCCCGGTTCAAGGCCATCCACTTCATCCACCAGCCCTGGTACTTCACCACCACCTACAACGTGGTGAGGCCCTTCCTCAAGAGCAAGCTGCTCCAGAGGGTGAGTGGCAGCTGGCCGCGCAGGGGGCGGGGCGAGCAGGGGCGCTGCACAGCGATTGGCTGATGAGTGGGTGAGAGAATGGGGCTTCTTATTTTATTTTGTTAATCCTCACTGGAGGATATTTTCCCATTGATTTTTATTTTTTTATTATTTTTAAAAAAATATTTTTATTGATTTCAGAGAGGAAGAGAGAGAGAGAGAGAGAGAGAGAAACATCAGGGATGAGAGAGAACCATTGATTGGCTGCCTCCTGCACGCCCCACACTGGGGATGGAGCCCACAACCCAGGCCTGTGCCCTTGACTGGAATCCAACCGCGACCTCCTGGTTCCTAGGTCGATGCTCAACCACGGAGCCATGCCAGCCGGGCAATGTGTTTGGTGTTTTTTATTTTATTTTTATTGATTTCAGAGAGGAATGGGGAGGGAGAGAGAGAAACATCAATGATGAGAGCGATTCACTGATCGGCTGCCTCCTGCACGTCCCCTTCTGGAGATCGAGTCCACAACCTGGGCATGTGCCCTTGACCGGAATCGAACCTGAGACCCTTCAGTCCACAGCCCAACGCTCTATCCACTGAGCCACACCGGCCAGGGCTGTTTGGTGACTTCTGATGAGGGCATCCTAGGGCCCCCCAGCTCAGCTCTGTGTCTGCTTTCCTGCAGGTCTTTGTCCACGGAGATGACCTCTCCGGCTTCTTCCAGGAGGTCGACAAGGACATCCTGCCCACCGACTTTGGGGGCTCCCTGCCCAAGTACGACGGCAAGGTGGTGGCTGAGCAGCTCTTCGGCCCCCGGGCTCACGCCGAGAACACGGCCTTCTGAGGAGACTCCCGCCTCCGACCTGTAGTTAGCATCCCTGGGCCTTTCCTCAGTGCCCGGACCCAGAGGCTGGGAAAAGGGCTGCCTTGGGGTAGGGAGGGGGGGGGGCTGTGGTCCCTGACCCTCCCTGAGCTTGGGTGAGCTCAGGCGCCACCCTCCTCCTAAGTCCAGGGGCAACAAACCAAGGGAAATTCGCTTGAACAAGAAGAATTGGGGCCCTAGCCGGTTCGGCTCAGTGGATAGTGTCAACCTGCAGATAGAAGGATCCTGGGTTCAATTCCGGTCAAGGGCATGGACCTCGGTTGCAGGCTCCTCCCCAGCCTGGTCCCTGGTCAGGGTGCATGCAGGAGGCAACCCATCGATGTGTTTCTCTCACAGTGATGTTTCTCTTTGACTTTCCCTCCCTCTTCCACTCTCCCTAAAGGTCAATGGGAAAATATCCTCGGTGAGGAATAATAATAATAAATACATATCTTGTTTAAAAAAAGACGACGATGATGACTTGGGGACAATTACATTCTTACTGTCTTTGAAGCTTTGGGATAATGGCGTGTGTGAGGTTGTTTCCAAGACTACATTCATAATGATTTCCTTTGCAAGAGAGTTTTGCTACTTAAGAGCCGTGAAAACAGGCCAGGAGGGGGTAGAAGCGTGAGTGATCTGGGGGCACCGGAACCCGGGCAGCCAGCAGGCAGTGAGGGCTTCCCACGTGGAGGCAGGCTTGCAGCCGTTCCATTTTGGGGTGGCCTGCTCCCCTCAGTCAGGTGCAGGCTGGTGCGGGCAGCGATGGCCAGCTGTGTCCCTCCCTCCTCCTGTCTGTGGGGTCTCTCCAGCAAAAGCTGCCGAAAAAGAGGGGAGCTACTCTATAGCCTCATCCTGAGGGAGTTCCTACAACATCTGGAGCTGAGGTGGCCAGGAGCTGACAAGTGAGTTTGCTGACTGTGGGCGGGCACCGTCCCCTGCTGGCCATGCCCTGGTACTGCCCTCCCCGCTCAGAGACAAGCTGAGTCCCAAGACCATGAATGTTAATGTTACATCTGACATGCTCAGCCTCTCAAAATCCCAGCTGCCTCCACGCTGGGTGCCCACAAGTGGCCACCATCACCGTAACAGTAAGAGAGGAAGCGGGGCCCAGCCGGTGTGGCTCAGTGGTTGAGCATCGATCGGTCTATGAACCAGGAGGTCAGGGCACATGCCTGGGTGGAGGGCTCGGTCCCCAGTGGGGGGGCGTGCGGGTGGCAGCTGATGGATGATTCTCATCACTGATGTTTCTCTCTCCCTCCCTGAAATCAACAAAAATATATTTTGAAAAGAGAGGCAGAGGGACAATAAGATAGCCTTTTGAAAGCCACCCACACAACTTGACTTCAATGACAGCTACTTGCTGCCCAGGACCGCTTCCTTTCTGGAGACACATGGATGAAGCAGGAATTCATCTCTGCCACCCCACGTGGGCCTTGGGGGAGGTTGGGTTAGCTGATGGAGGCAGCTGGTTAAGGTGGGTGGAGGTCTCGGCAGGGAAACGGGCAGCTGGGTTCAGACAGCCTCTGTGGGAGACTGCTGCTGCTCAGAGCTGGCCGAAGGTTTTGCCTGGCCACGAGGGGAGACCACTCTGCGTGCAGGCTCCCGGGGTGGGGAGCATGTGAGCTCTCCTGGCTGTGCTGGTGCCTGGCCTGGGGGGTGGGGGGGCCTGGGCTTGGATTCAGACAGATGCCAAGGAGAAGAGACCACCACCATCGCCCAACCAACCCAACACAATCCCAATTCAGTTCTCCTGTTCAGAGAACTCCCCTGGAAAAGCACATGAATCAGCCAAGGCAACCCCCACTTACCTCGCCCCTCACATTTTGCCTACACGGTTCGCTGTGCTGATGAAAGCGCTGATTTCTCACTTATCTCAGGCCTTGGCTTTCTTGCCTGGAGAGACGGGCTTGTAAAGACACCTTGGGCTGGTCATTCCCCCGAATCTGCAAGGCTGGGTCATGAGCCCTGGCTGGTTTAGCTCAGTGGATAGAGCGCCAGCCTGGGGACTGAAAAGTCCCAGGTTCGATCCTTATCAAGGGCACATGCCTGGGTTGGGGGCTCGATCCCCAGTGGGGGGCATAGAGGAGGCAGCCAATCAATGATTCTCTCTCATCATTGATGCTTGTCTCTCTCTCCCTTCCTCTCTGAAATAAAAATATATATATTTTTAAAAACCAGTCATCACAAGAACTTGGTGTTTGGCCCATTTCCTTCAAGCTCACGCTTTGGTGAAGACACAGCCAAGAACCCTTTTATTTTTTTAAAATATATTTTATTGATTTTTTACAGAGAGGAAGGGAGAGGGATAGAGAGTTAGAAACATCGATGAGAGAGAAACATCAATCAGCCGCCTCCTGCACACTCCCCACTGGGGATGTGCCCGCAACCAAGGTACATGCCCTTGACCGGAATCGAACCTGGGACCCTTCAGTCCGCAGGCCGACGCTCTATCCACTGAGCCAAACCGGTTTTGGCAAGAACCCTTTTAAATATAAAACCCCCACCATACAGAAAACACGCAGCCTCGCCACGTTTTTAGTCTTTTAATTTTTTTTTTAAGTAAAGAAATTCCATTGAATCAAAGGTAACAAAATTACAGTTTTCGCCTGTAATGATCTTTGTTTACCACCACACGGAATCAACATAGGACCCCAACGCAAAATGAGAACATAAAACGATCAAGGACACCGCTGTTTAGTATAGTTTCTTAATAAAGGTAAATCTCCTCGTTATTTAGAAAAAATTGCATTGCTAGTTGCAGATCTTAAACACCTCGGTGCTGGAGGGTCCCGTGTCCCCCGCCCGCCCCCCACCCCCCAAACCCAGCAGCACGGAGGATTTCAGAACACAAACGCAAAAACACACGGTTTTCAGGGCAGCAACGTTAAGTTTCAGGGAAATCCAAACAAAACGAAACACAACAGGAATCAGGAATGTGAACGTGATGGTTCCCAAAAATCAATCTGGAAGCAGATCTGCTAGTGGCTGACAGGAGTCTGAGTAGGTGGGGGTGGGCGGGGCGCACTGGCTCCCGCCCCGGTGGGTGGGTGTCGCTAAGGCAGCTGCAGTGGCAGGAGTCGGAGCTCAGGTACAGTGACGGTCTTCCTGAGGCAGTGGGGTGGAGAGGTGACAGGGCTCGAGGTGGACTTGTGCTTCGGGGGAACTAACCAGGCCAAAGCAAAAACCAAACGGGACCTAACTGGACACCGGGGGAAGCCTGGCCCACCCACACCCGCGGCCTGGGGGCTGCTCCGCGTGGGTGGTCCGGGGCGAGAATGCCCATTGAGATGAGGGTGTTTCTGCAGGTGCTGTAAGTGGACGGTCCCCAGCTTATGGCAATAGATTTCTTGGCTATGGGGACCAGGAGGGGGAGAACGTAGGATATAGATTTCATTACTAATGGACAGAGGAGTCGAGTTAAAAGGCTTAATCTGCCAGTTAAGAAAGGCATGTCATCTTATTTATTAGAGACACCCGCACACATGCCGGGAAAAACAGCTCAGAAAACATGGAGCGGGTGGGGGAGGGTAGCTCTCCCAACAGGGGCAGCTGTCCGCTGTCTGCATGTGGAGAATGGCTGGCGAGCTGGAACCCGCAGCCTGCTTCTGAGGAGGCCCGGAGGCAGCATCCGGGGGCGAGAGGAAGCGGCTTTTGTGTTGGGGGCATCCCAGCCTCGCTGCCAGCAGGGGCCACTTCCCCTTCCCTTAGCCTCAGATACAGTTTGGCAAAAGCAATGCTACTCTAGGAAGAGGGGGGTGCCTCCCTCTGCTGATAGACAACAGGGGTTCTCTAACCTTCCCCCCCCACTGCTGGGCCCCTGCCCGCCACGGACAGGCCCCTTTTCACGGCCTTGGGGAGCATCCAAGTCAGCCAGAGTGGCTCTGAACAAGAGGCCAAGAAGGAAGAGAGGCGTCGGAGGAGGCATTTGGCAGGTTCTGGGTCCCCCAGCGCCGAGGGGTGGGGTGCCGAACGTGAGGGGTGGGGTGCCGAACGTAAGACGGCGCAGACAGGCCACAGGAGAAATGTTCTGGTTTTGCTTGTGGCTTTGCTTCTAACCTTGAATGGCAATGCCACGATACCGGGGAACACCGGGAGGGGGGATATTCAAGTTAAGGCTTTCTGGTCAAAGAAGGGGATTCCAGATGATATTGTGAGCGGATGCTGCAGGCAAATGCTTCTTAGCGACTTGGAACGCCATGTGAGGTGTCAGTGATCTTTATTCCACCTCCAAGCCGGGGCCGAGGCCCTGGGAAAAGAAGGGCCCCTCACATCCCAGACATCTGCTTGCCTGGCCAACACCAACAAGAACACATGCATTGTCCCCCTGGAGCTGGCCAAACAACCCGCAAGTCACACGGCGACAAAGGGCGCTCTCATTCTCAGCTGCCCTACCCGGGGAGTTGGGCTTGAATGAAGACGGGGTTGGAGAATGAAAGCCGGAGCTGGAAGGATGTTTGCCTCGGGAACTCTCAACGCTCTGCCTGAGTCATACAGAAAGATGGCCCATAGGCTTCGGGCCAACGCTGCACCTGCCCTGGTCACGCGGCCAAACCTCCGGACAGCAAGGACATGGAGATGAGGATGGAGACGCTGAAGAGAAGCCAAAGGCACAGGGCAAGGGCAAGGGCGAGGGTCTTCACCGCAAAGCCTAATGCAGCAGCTCCCTCCCCCAGGCGCCTCAAGGGGAGCCGGGGGCCCTGACTCACCGGATTCTAAAGCAAGAGCTGCAGAAGGCCAGGGGGAGTGATCGGGAGAATGACCTGTACATCCATGAATGGTTTTAGAGACAGTCTAGGACAAGCATGTCAAACTCACGCCCGCTGGTGGGCCACGCGCCTCAAGGCATGTGGCCCGCTGGCCACGAGTTTGACATGCTTGGTCTTCTAGGATCACTAGGGCTCAGGGAGGTGAAGTGACGGCCCCCATCCAGTGTGACTGAGGGACAGGTAGGACAAGCACCCAGGTCCCCTGCACCCTGCTTCCTAACACCACGCCCAGAAAGGGGCGCTCCCCTTCCAGGCACACTGCCCCTGTGTGGTCTGTCACAGGCCCCCCCCCCTCCCGCCAAGTGTGAAATGCTTACAAGGAGGATGACCACAAACAACCTTCCGCTCCAGGCCGCCCTGGAGTCCCTGGTGCAAAGTCACAGCAGAGAAGTGAGGGGTTTTCTTTCTTTCTTTCATTTTTTTTAAAATCTTCACTGGAGGATATTTTTTCCACTGATTTTTAGAGAGTGGAAGGGAGAAGGAGAGACAGAGAGAAACACCGATGTGAGAGAGACACATCGATGGGATGCCTCCCGCCTGCCCCTGACCAAGGCCGGGAGCCTGCAATCAAGGTACGTGGCCTGGACTAGAATTGAACCTGGGACCCTTCAGTCCGCAGGCCGACGCGCTATCCACTGAGCCAAACTGGCCAGGGCAAGGGGTTTTCTTCAAGGCTGTTAAGCGCCCTCTAACAGAAGTGCATCAAGGAGAACTGACACTATTTTTCAGAAAATCCTAATTTGACTGGAATTGGTTACTCATCAGTGCCTTCAAATGGTTTAGGAGGCAGGGGGTACAACCAGGAGGAACATGGGTACCCCCTCCCCTCCTTGGTTTTTAACGTGTTATTCCTGCGATTGAACTGTCTGGGTCTATGCAACTTACATCCTTACTCTGGTTTCAGAATAGAGTGTTCAAAAGCCCCAGTTTTAGCCCAAGTGGGGCCTTAATAGCCAGATGAGCGCTCCCATCACCATCAGAAAGAACGACTTCAGAAGAAAAGCGAAGGGAAGCGGGAGGAAGGAGGAAGCTGACCTACATAGAAAACTCCGCTCCCTTGTTTACCAGGCGAGTTCGCCTCTCCGCAGATTCAATGCCCTGTGCGCTCATTCAGGGCAAACAAGAATGTCCCTGTGAAGACGACCACAGCCACCCTCTCATTTCCATGCGCTGAACAAAGGGCTGCAGAGGACTTCGTGTGAGCGCCATTCAGAGTCACACACTGAAAAGACTCAGCTGGGACGCCACCCGCGCAGCCCCGGGGGGTGAATTCCGGTTGGGTGGCAACAAAGGAGGTGCCCCAAACTCTGCCTCTCCCCCCACCCCTGGGGGGACACCTGGGTCGGACTGCTGTGCAGACCAGGCTCTAAGCACTTCTGTCCCCTGCACCCTGGGGGTGACAACGCTGTCTTTTCTCTTCCCGATGGAGCTGGTACCTGGCCAGAACTTCCTCAGAACAGGGCAAGAGAGGGGGCCGGGGCAAATGACAGGAGCCGCTGGCTTCCTGGGATGGTCACACAAACCTATGAAGTTATTGCTTCGCTTACCGAATGTCACAGCAAGTCCTAAGTAATGAAGGGAGACAGCGTGGCTGTCGGGTGGCGGGGAAGTGACAGGGGAGGACACGCTTCCAAATGGAGGGTTAGACGGTAAAGTGCCACTTTGTGCCACAACAACGCCAAGAGGACAAGCACTAGAAAAAGAACAACTTGGGGGTTGGGGGGAGGGAGTCACAAGGACAAACTTGGTGTGTGTGTGTATAAACCACAGCCAAGTCCGGACCACAGGAATCATCATCTTTTGAGATAATGGCTGTTTTTGATGTTATTTGTTAGTTCGATCTAATGATTGTCAGCAAATAATTTCTCCAGGTCACAGACGTTCCTGTCACCGTCACTTGGACCAATGCTCAAGCTGTGACCACCTGCGGCCACAGGGGTAGGCCTGGGAGCCCCCAGGTGACTCCCTCCACCCTTCAACATCCACACGGACCCACTTTTCCTATCCCGGGGCAAAGGAGATGAAGCAGGGAACATTTTGAAGTATCCAGGCAATTTCTCTCATAGTTCCATTTCGCTCCCAACAGCAACCGCCGATTTTTCCAAGGGCAGGGTTTTTAGACATTCAAGTACCACAGGATTGGAGAAAAGTACTTGAAACTTAGAGTGACATGTTCACTGGGGAGACGCCTTTGGAGAGACCTCTACAGCCTACAACAGGCTATGATGTTAAAAATCTGCTTGCAAAACACCTCAGGTTGGGAAGGTCTTTCTCCAAACTCGGGTCCAACTTTTGAATTGTTTGGTATCAAAAGCCAGAGTTGGAGAGACCTAGGTTACAAAATAAAATTACAAATGAGTGCATAATAAAGGCCCCACACACGGCTTTGTATGACATGAGGAACAAACAAAGGCAAATGATGACATCTACATGTTTGGACTGGAGGGCGGCTCCCAGGGCCCCCGGGAGGGATGGTCTCTCAAACCTCAGGAAAGTGAGTTTGTCATTGAACTTTAGGACGGGTAGTGATCTCGGCCGGCAATCCACCTGGTCCAAGTCCCCCATTTTACAGGTGAGGAACGTCAAGTTCAAGGGGGCTCTTCCAGGGTCATATAGCCAGTGAGAAGCAGAGTCAGGTGTGGGCACAAGGGGGCAGGCCTTGGAGGCCCCTGGGAGCTGGGTGACCCCTCCGACTACGGATTTTAATAAAAAAAGCTACCGAGATGTTTCTAATTTAAAGGCCCTGCAGACAGTGTTTCCCAAATTTGCCTGGCGATGAGAATCACCGGGGGCACTTGTCAAAAATTAAAATCCCCAGGCCCTTCCCCAGGCCCACGGCACGGGCTGCCCCTTGGGGAGGGACCCGGGAGGCTGAATTTTTAATAAGCGCCCCAGGTGACTCTCATCACCAGCAAGGGGCTGGGAGACTGTCTAGGTGAGAGCGAGGGAGAAGCTTGGCTTGTGATCAAGGGGGTTTTCTCTGCCCTAAGAGGCCACACTGCGGCCGGGAGCCCCGGGACCCCAGGTTCGGAGCTGACCCGCATCTCCGGCAGGGGCTGGGTTGGGGAACGCTTTTCCGGGTCTACACAAGGACACATAGGGCCACCACCAAGTCACAGACGTCCTTCATTGTTCCTGGGGGAGAGCCTTTTGATTGGCAAAGCAAACTGCTGTTCCGACACGTTTTTCATAGGGAAACTAGATGCGATTGGCTTAAAAGCAATCATGATATGATGCTCAACTGGACAGGAGGGTGAGAGGCTGTCTGGCGCCTGTCGCCATGGCTAACAATGCAATGGAGGAAACAAGGAACTATGCACAAAAATAGCCTGGAGCTCCCCGGGTAGCCGCCCACCCCGAGACAGGTGTGCCTGGTGGTGGCCCCGCTGACGGTGTGAGGTCAGATCCAGGTCACGGAGGGAGGGGGAGACCTGAACAGCCGGTGAGGGACGCCAGTTCAAGGAGGGCAGCTGGGGCGCCAGAGTCCGGGGGCCTCACTCCAGGCCGGCCTCCACCTGCTCCGCGTCGGCGCACTGCAACTTGCTGCGTTCCCACTGGCAAATGGCGTTGGCGTACTCCACCACCAGCTTGTCCATCCACGTCAGCGGCTCGGGCAGCAGCATGGAGCCCTCGAAGAAGCCCAGGTGGCCCCCGTGCAGAGGCAGCACAAACATGACGTTCTCCCGCTTCTCTGCAGGGGAAAGGCAGCCGTGAGTCCCTGTCCCCGGGGTCGCTCCGAGGCAGGAGGTGCGGACACGCTGGCCAGGTGGCCCGGGTGTTCCCACAGGCGAAGGTCACCTACAAGGGCATCCGACCTCCACTCCCTGCCTCGTTCAGCTCCGTAGGAGGGAGACTGGTGGGGCAGGCACAACAGTGGGACCTAGCAGGTTGGGGAACAGCAGCTTGGCTTGGAGCAGAGCCTTGGAGATTTAAGTGGTCCTCAAACACGGCTGCGTGTTAGCACACATGGGTTTGGAAAGATCTCTGTGCAGCACCCTAGCTGGTTTGGCTCAGTGGATAGAGCGTTGGCCTGCAGACTGAAGGGTCCTGGGTTTGATTCCAGTCAAGGGCACAGGCCGGGTCACGGGCTCAATTCCCAGTAGGGGGTGTGCAGGAGGCAGCCCATCCATGAATGATTCTCATCATTTCTATCTCTCTCTCTCTCTCCCTTCCTCTCTGAAATCAATAAAAATATATATTTTAAAAAAAAAGTATCTCTGTGCAGCGTCTAGACCAGGGGTGGGCAAACTTTTTGACTCGAGGGCCACAATGGGTTCTTAAACTGGACCAGAGGGCCGGAACAAAAGCATGGATGGAGTGTTTGTGTGAACTAATATAAATTCAAAGTAAACATCATTACATAAATGGGTACAGTCTTTTTTTTCAATAGTTTTCTTCATTTCAAACGGCTGGATCCGGCCCGCGGGCCGTAGTTTGCCCACGGCTGGTCTAGACCAGTTACATCAGGGTCTCTGTGGGTCTGGGGGATGGGTGGGAGGGGGAACCAGGCGCTACAGCTGCTAAAGCTCCCCAAGTGACTCGGCTCTACAGCCAAGCACGCCCCAACTTTGTGCATGGGAACCCCTGGGTTATCTCCTTAAAATGCAGGCGCTGCTTTCCCAGGCAGCGAGAGCTGAGTTGCCAGGCGGTGCTGCTGCTGCGTGGAGGGAGGTCCTGGGAAGGATTCCCAGCCCAGCGCTTACACTGTCATTTCCTGGAGAACAAGGCAACTCAGCGAGGCGATGGTTTTTCACGTCATTTATCTTCTCAGACCGAAGCATCAAGCTGCCAGTGGGGCTTAGAGATGCCCACACTCTCGTGGCACCCGCTGAGCGGGCATGCCGAGCAGGACAGACGGGGCGCGAGGCTTGATGAGTGAGGTTAGTTGCTAGCACAGCCAGCACGGAACGGGCTGCTACGGGAGCAGCTGTCTTCCTGGGGCCATGGTCGGCAAACTGCGGCTCGCGAGCCACACGCGGCTCTTTGGCCCCTTCAGTGTGGCTCTTCCACAAAATACCACGTGTGGGCACGCACAGACAGTGCGACTGAAATTTCGTGGCCCATGTGCAGAAGTCGGTATTTTGTGGAAGAGCCACACTCAAGGGGCCAAAGAGCCGTATGTGGCTCGCGAGCCGTGGTTTGCCGACCACTGTCCTGGGGGATAACTGACAGCGCCCCTGCTGGCTGCCCTGGACCTCAGCAGGTGACACTTCCTGGCACACGCACGTGGCTCCGGGGCTCGCTCCTGTCTTGCCTGAGCCCTTGTACCTGGTCCCTGCGGTCACTATTGCACATGGTTCTGTGCCACGGCAGCAGCACTATGGCTGGGTGCAGGGAAGGAAGCAAACACGCTTCTTTCTCGGGGTGCTGGCCACGTGGCTGAGTGGGCGACTTCGGTGCAGGGACCCAAGGTTTGGAGGGGAAGGCGGGTGACAGGGGAGAGACTTTACCCAGCCCACGCGCGGCACAGACTCGGCGTGGTGCCCAGAGCTCTCTGGAAGCGGGTGTGGGTCCCCATCTACTGCAGTATCTACCCTCCTCGCTTGGGGTCACGAGAGAACCAGAGGTATCCCCCCCTCCTCCAGGTGACATATGACACTGACAGGGGACGTGCAGGGAAATGAGGCCCTAGGAGTCCCCAGGTTTCCTCCTGCTGCCCCGCCTAGCTCTCCTCCAGCTCGACCTGCCCTGGGTAACGCTCCCATGGCCACAGCCTGCTTTCTCAGTTGCTTATATTTTTATCCTCAAAGCAGATGGAGAGGCTGGCTGTCACAAGGGGATTTTTATTTATTTTTTGCTTTTCAGGTCAAGTCTGAAGTGTAAATATCTCTTTCAGTCAAACTCTCAGACTTAATGGAGCCATAACCCTGAGCAGCAGGGACTCCGCTGTTGCCTCTGATGTAAGGGAGGGGCCTGCCTCCTGCACGGGACGGACACGGGGGGGCTCTGCCCAGGCCCCCCGCACAGCCCGGCACTGTCGGGTCTGACCACCAGCACCGGCAGGAGGGACAGCGCACGAAGGGGACAGAAGGACCGCAGGCTGCCGAGTGCCTGAGGGAGCAGCAGGAAGACACTTACCCGAGAGAGACTTCGGAATGCTGAGGAGACTTTCATGTACCAACGGGTCGTCGGCGGCGTTCACCAGCATGAGGGGCACATAGATCTGAACCAAGAAAAGAAAAAGAATGAAGCAATCACTTCCCTTTTGTGGACCCCACTGATCCAAGGGTCAAGTTCACTCCCCGACCTGGCCCTGAATCAGAGGGAAGGCGGCCACTGCTCAGTGTGCTGATCAGGTGGGTGAGGGACATCCTGGTCCCCCTGGTGGCCAGCTGCTGCTGGGACTCCGGCCCTCGGACACCCCTGGACCGCCATGTGGGGAGTGCATGCCTGCGTGTGCTAAGCTGGGGTCTCTGGCCTGAGCTCTGGGGGGCTCCACGGTGCTGTAATGTGCAGAAGAAGACACCAGAGGCCTGGGTGTGAGGCTGGGCTAGGAGGGGTGGCCGACATGACACGTGGCCGAACTGCAGCCACAGGTCCCTGCTTCAGCTGGGGAAGGTGGGCCACACCAACAGGTGCTCATAGTCGGGGTCAATGGAGTCCCATGTTGGAGCAAAAAGAGCAATTGTGCAAACACAGAATGAGAGAGACCGGTTGGTGGTGGTGGTTCAGGCAAAAACACGTAGGGGTTCCCCTAGCCCAGTGGTCAGCAAACCGTGGCTCGCAAGCCACATGTGGCTCTTTGGCTCCTTGAGTGTGGCTCTTCCACAAAATACCACGTGCAGGCGCACATGGTACAGTGCGATTGAAACTCTGTGGCCCATGCGCAGAAGTCGGTTCAAATTCACTCCCCGACCTGGCCCTGAAGAACTCGCGAGCCGCAGTTTGCCGACCACTGCCCTAGCCGGTTTGGCTCAGTGGACAGAACGTCAGCCTGTGAGCTCAAGGGTCCTGGGTTCAATTCCCCACTCAGGGCACATGCCCAGGTTGTGGGCTTGATCCCCCAGTAGGGGGAGGGCAGAAGGCAGCCGATCAGTGATTCTCTCTCATCATTGACGTTTCTATCTCTCCCTTCCTCTCCCTTCCTCTCTGAAATCAATAAAAATATAGCCACAAACTTAATTTAATACGCACGAAGTTCATTATAGCTGCTATAACTGCATTAGTGTAAACCTAGTCTCTTTGTCAACAGACATATTCCTCGTTTTTTTTTTTAGGTTTTTTAAAAATATATTTTATTGATTTTTTACAGAGAGGAAGGGAGAGGGATAGAGAGTTAGAAACATCGATGAGAGAGAAACATCGACCAGCTGCCTCCTGTACACTCCCCACTGGGGATGTGCCTGCAACCAAGGTACATGCCCTTGACTGGAATCGAACCCGGGACCTTTCAGTCCGCAGGCCGACGCTCTATCCACCGAGCCAAACCGGTTAGGGCATTCCTCCTCGTTTTGATAGAGAAATACACCTATTTTACTGTGATCCCCCGATCACAGCAGGACTTTTTAATTCAGCCCTAGGCACCACACTAACTAAACACACAAGGGCCAACAGAGGGCCCAGGGCTGTAGGAAGTCTACACGGATCGCCTATGAGGGACAGGCAGGAACCAGGCAGGGCTGCACCGTCCAGGGAAGACTAAGGAAAGAATGGGCTGTAAGCTTTTACAGACACAGGCGCAGACCGGACCTGCCCTGCACAAAGGGGCAGCACAGGGATTACACACGGAAGTCGCAGAGGGACAGGGTCGCAGAGGGACAGGGTCGCAGAGGGACGGGGTCCCAGAAGGGCGGGGTCCCAGAGGGACGGGGTCGCAGAGGGACGGGGTCCCAGAGGGACGGGGTCGCAGAGGGACGAGGTCACACAGGGACAGGGTCGCAGAGGGACAGGGTTCGGTTCAATAATTAACCCAAGTTAGCCACTGGACGGTCGAGCCAGACTCTGGCCGAGCTTCCGACAGGGAGGGAGCTGCCCTCGGTGGAGGTGGGGGCGGGATGAGGGGCAGGAATGCCGGTGCCACTCACCCTGTGCAGGTACCGCATGCAGCTCTCCTCCTCGTAATACTCCTTCAGGGAGTTGTAGCCATGGAACTTCCTGGGGCGCACACGGAGGAAAAAGACAAAACAACATGTCATCAGACGGGAAGGCGGAGCGGGTGGACTCCGGCTCCGGCTCCTGCACGAACCGGCCAGACACACAGTGGAAATACGTGGCACCAGCGTTAGGGTTCAGAGCCCGGCTCTGGCATCTGGGTTCCAATTCTGACCCTTCCACTCACTGACTATGTGGCCTCAGGCAAAGGGTTTAACTTTAACCGCTCTGGCTTCTCCTCTGTGAATGGAGCTGAGCACAGGGCCTGCCGTCACGGCGCTGTGAGATTTCTGACATTAACGTGTGTGCCAGCACCGCTACCGGCCCAGAGAAACTACTCACTAAGTGTTTTCGACAGTGATTACTGGCGGATGTCACATCTTCCGAGGCAGTGTAAAGCCCGATGTCACTCCACACTAAGAAATGGAAACTCAAAGGCATTTGCCAGAACTTTCTTTACAACAGAGTCTTCGTGGCAGAGTAACCCCGGCCACTGTGAACTGAAATGACGTAGCTTCCGAGGAGAAATGAGGGAGTCAGAGTCCCCGATTCTGGCCGCCACGGGGCAGGCAGACAGGAACTGACACTGACCAAACCTTCAGCCGGGTCTGCCCCAGCTCTGAGTGGCCTGGAGCTCGGATCCAGCAGCCAGTCCGCTGCGAGAGGCTCTGGAAACCTCTGCTCTTCCTGACACACATCAGGGAGCCTGGTGCTTCTGTTCTGACGGGTCTTCCTGACATCCCTCCTCCCCTGAAGCGGTGGGTCTCTGTCCCCACCAGGACCCGGGTACATTGCTGCCCAGAGGGACTCGGGCAGCTCAGGCTGGACTATCAGGACTCCACCCAGGGAGGGGGAGGCGCCGGGCCCTCCTCTAGGACTTGTCTTCCCGAAACCAGTCCCTGTGGTCTCAGGGGCCGGAAGCCCTCCCAGCCTCAGGAGGAGGCTGCCCAATGGGAACATCAGCCGAACTGCCACTACCCAGCGCTGTCAGAGCGGAGGCGCTTTAGGGAGAGTGGACGAACATTCTCTCTCTGGCTTTAAAAAACTCAGAAGATGAACGGGCGGACTGAAATAAGCTGGGGTTTGTTTGTTTTTCCCATTAGACACACCCGTCTGAAGAGAGGGAGGGCAGAATTCATTCTCGCCTTCTAACACACCAGCAATTTCCTAGTTTCTCAACAGGCCTCTTTCAAGGTGACTTGGTGTAAGAAGGTGACTAAGATCCCTTAAGAAAGGCAAGTGCAGATCCCGTACGCTCAGGTCAGTACCTGCCTATCTTTTTTTTTTAAGTCTTTATTTTTATCTACTTTTTTTCTTGTCAATCCTCACTCAAGGATATTTTCCCATTGATTTTTAGAGAGAGTGGAAGGGAGAGGGAGAGACAGAGAGAAACATTGATGTGAGAGAGACACATCGATTGGTTGCCTCCTGCATGTGCCCTGACCAGGGCCGGGGAACCTGCAACTAAGGTACATGCCCTTGACCGGAATCAAACCCGGGACCATTCAGTCCACAGGTCGATGATCTATCCACTGGGCAACACCGGCCACAGCGTGCCTATCTGTTGAATGAACCTAAGCTTGCTCTAGACCAGGCCTAAAGGTGTCAAATGATCATTAAAAAGAGGAATTTTAAAAAAAGAGAGACTGATGAGGTCAGAGATCATCCTGACCTTTTCCGGTTAAGACTAACTGGAAACTATTGGTACCAGGAAGGAGGACACTGTCAGGGTGCCGACCTCGGGGCCTGGCGGGGCCGGGCAGGGAAAGGGAGGTGGGTGAGGTGGACGGGTTTGTGTATTACACTCGGAGGAGTATCCACGCTCCAAAGAAAGAGGCTCTGTCATTTTTCCTGCAACACACAGCCCTCTTGGTCTGTTATTTTACTTCTGATAGAGACATAGGCAGGGACAAGAAATACTTCCTTTTCCGTTCCCTCCACTGCAGATGGAGGTGTGTGGCGCCTGAGCCCTGCCCGGCGTGGAGCACACGGCGGGGTGAGCACTGCGGGCAGCTTGGGTGTGACCCCAGGCCCCCGTTCCAGCCCAGTTCCAGCCCCAGCTCCAGTCCCAGCTCCAGTTCTAGCAGGGATGCAGAATGAGGGGGCATCCTCTTCCTACTTTCCAAGAGAAACTACAATTTTCATTTTCTGTGAAATCTGTGGGGTTTTTTGTTTTGTCTTTTCCTCTCTCGCTCTCTTCTTCTATTGTTTTTAAACACTAGACATGTATTCAGGGGTGAAAAAAAAAGCCCCAAGCACTAAAGAGGGCAGAGAACCCCCCTTCCCCACCCCCCGCTGCTGGACAGCCCTGCCTGCGGCCTCCTGCCTGGCCCCGTCCCAAGCGCGCGAGGACCCACCTCATCACGTTGTCGTCGATCTGCATCAGGGACGTGGCCATGTAGAGGCGGCTCAGGTCCGAGTCCTCCAGGGTCTGGGGCTTCTTCACATGGTCCCCAAACAGAGCTTGTCTAGAGGGAGACACAAGGCAGAGGAGGACACGCGGTTGAGAAACCAAGCAAATCCCACGCACACTGGAAACACCTCCCATCTCATCGCCAGGGCTCCACAGCGCAGCTGGAAACCATTTTTAATTTAAAAAATGCTACAGCGGACAAGAACCACAGCCGAGACGCTCCCTGGCCCGGAGGCAGCCAGGGAGCAGGGACAGCGCGCATCTGGGGGAGTTAGAACAGCTGCCTCCAGCCCTCAGACTTCTCTGAGGAGGCGCTGGCGCTGTTGACTTGGGAATAACTGCCGGGAGATGGGTGTCAAGACCTCATTTTCCTTCTCAGGGGCCGCTAGACAAACTCCAGATCGGGGCTGAGCCCGGCGGCTATGACCAGGCCTTCCTGGCGGGGGAGGAGGTCCCGGGCGGGCAGTCACACCGTGAGTGGTGGGCAGTGGACCGAACAGCGGGGCCTCGTGTTTACATGGGCGGTGACGGTGCCCCTCTGGCCGAGCCCCTCTCCTTTTATGAGTTGTTTCTGTGCTTACCAAGGCAGACAATAGTTAACCCACTTAACATGAGGCCAAATTAGCCCCGTGTATGCCATCAGCGTCTGTAGACGCAAGCAGTGGACCTTCTCCACATGCCATGTGCGTCTATAAAAAAAAAAATTTCCCAAAGTGGTAGCCCTGACTAATTTTAAAATCATTTTTCATGAGAATTTTCAGCTGAAAATATTCAAGAACACCCGAATTGGGAGGAATATATTTATTTTTATAATATTCATTGCAAATTGGTTTTTTAAATTAAATTCAAAATATTGTGGTGTGTGGGGATGGTTTCCGTTTTGGACGTGTGGCAGTTAACTGGTTACGGCTCTCCAACGTGTGAGCTGCAAAAGCTAATGTGTACTCAGTAATCACTTCTATTCAGGATGACAAGAAGGGTCAAGGTCAGCGCCACGTGAACCCACCCAAAGAAGCCCCCTCTGGGTGTGTGGCCAGGACGGCAAGCACCACAGAGTTAGTCCTTGGAAAAAAAAGAGAGTAAGTAATTGGTCATTCAGTCAAATTGCCTTTTCCCAGATGGTGCTAAGAACACCCTAAAAATGTATTGTTGAGAGCCCATTACGTGCCAGCCTCTGGGACTCAGAAGATATTGATGATAATCATAACAGTGAGTCACGCTCCTATTACTGAGAGCTCCCGCACGCCGGGCCTGCTCTGAGCACTGGCCAGGGCTACCCCCCCAGCCCCCCCCCACACCCCCCTCCCCTCAGGCTTCTGAGCAGGAGAGGCTGGGAGCACGGAGACCTGACCCCACAGGTGGCACCAGGCGCTGGGCTCCTGTCACACTGCTGCTCGGTCAGACGCCCAAGACCCCCAACCACAAAGCCTCCTACAGGGAGAGGTTCCTGAACACTGACCAGCCGCCCCGGGACGGCCTGGGCTTGGGAAAGAATGGTCTGGAAGCCCTTTCTCCTCCTGGATTCACTGGGAATGATGACAGCAACCAGCAGGGCCCCTGCATCTCCCCCGCCCCTTCATGTTCCCTGGAGAAGCCAGAGTCCAGCCTTCAGCGACGCCCAAATGAGCCTCCGGAGGACTGTCCCCCGAGGGAGGTGACGCACCTATGCGAGAGGATGATCTTCTTCATGTTGTCGGCCATGAGGAAGTTGTAGAAGCGGCGGCACTGGTCCCACTGCATGAAGGTCTCCTGGGCCCTGAAAGAACCACAAGAGGGTGATGGGGTGCGTCCTGGAGAGGAAATGGGGGGGAGGCAGCAGGCTGGGGGGCTCTCGTCCCTGACAAGTGCCAGTTGCTCCCTACAGTGGCAGGGGGCCTCAACGGCACTCACACTCTCTGCATGGAAAACGTCAGAGACATGCAGAACACGAGCCCAGGAGAAACCTCTGCAGGGACACAGGCTGTGTTGGTGACACTCTCGATACCTCTCCTGGCACCTAGGCCTCCTCTTAGTCACAGAACCTGCCCGCAGCAGAGTCTGCTTCGCTGGCAGGGACCCCTTTCTCTGTTTGGTCTCCTACCTTGCACACATTTTTCAGGCTTACTGCGGGAGTGTGTAAGTGGGGGTGGGTGTGGGGATGAACAATGCAGGCAAAAACCTAAAGCAACTCTCGCTGCTGTTCGGTGTGAGCCCCGAGGCGGCTGCCACAGTGAATGAGAGCAGGAACTTGAACTACGGCCTGTCTGACCAGACTGGGTAGTTTGCCAAGCCCTGCACGAGCCACTTCACCTGCCAAGCCTCAGTTTCCTCATCTGTCAAATCAGGGGTTTGATCTAGAGCAGTGGTCGGCAAACTGCGGCTCGTGAGTCACATGCGGCTCTTTGGCCCCTTGAGTGTGGCTCTTCCACAAAATACCACGTGCGGGCGCACATGTACAGTGTGATTGAAACTTCATGGCCCATGCGCAGAAGTTGGTATTTTGTGGAAGAGCCACACTCAAGGGGCCAAAGAGCCGCATGTGGCTCGAGAGCCGCAGTTTGCCGACCACTGAGCTAGAGAATCCATTTTCACACCCGATTGCTCTATAGCTGGTCCCATCACAGGCCGACAGAGGCCGCCCGGGGGACCTCAGTGGTGTCTTCATTGCTTTTGTTAATGGTGGACAGGAGTCTATAGACCAGGATTAGTGTTGTTAGAAATGAGTCTGTCCTGGCCTTGATAGGCATAATGGAGTTCAAATGATGAATTAAACTGGAGAGTGCCCTAGCCCAGCGGTCGCCAACTTTTCGGACCTCACAGACCACTAGTGGTCCATAGACCACCGGCTGGCGACTGCTGCCCTAGCCGGTGTGGCTCAGTGGATAGAGCGTCGGCCTGCAGACTGGAGTCCTGGATTCGATTCTGGTCAAGGGCACATGTCCAGATTGTGGGCTTGATCCCCAATAGGGGGCATGCAGGAGGCAGCTGATCAATGATTCTCTCTCATCATTGACGTTTCTATCTCTCCCTTCCTCTCTCAAATCAACCTATATATATAAAAGCCTCCCGATACTGTCTGACCGGTCGTTATGACGTGCACTGACCACCAGGGGTCAGACGCTCAACACAGGAGCTGCCAAGCTGCAGTGACTTGGCAGCTGCGGTTCCCAGGTGATGCACCCGGAACCAGAGAGGAGGGAGCCCGATTCTGGGGTGTGTCACCTGAGAACTGCTCTCTCGCAATCCAGGACCCCTCGGGGGAAGCTGCAGAGCCGGTTTTGGCCCGATCCCCACAGGCCAGGCTGAGGGACCCCACCGGTGCATGAACCCGTGCACCGGGCCTCTAGTAAATATATATTTTAAAAAAAGAATTAAAGCAGAGTTAGACGGAGTCTGACCACACACATTTCCAGGGCTAGTGGGCCGCCATTTATGCCGAGGGAACGTGTAGCATCCACTAGATACCAGCAGCTTAGGGCATCGGTGTCCCCCCTCACCTTCTCAGCACAGCTCAACGTGAGCTTGTCTGGTGGCAGCAGCTAGACTCTGCCAGCACAGCAAGCGGTGCTGGCTTTGGAGCCTTAGAAGGGCTCTAGCTAGAAGGGAGGTGCTCCTGGGATGTGAAGCCTGAGGGAGGGGATGGATGGCTGACAAGCAGGGCTATAGACTCAGCCAGGAAGGATTTGCCAGAAGCAAGACATCCTGTATGGCCCCGAGAGGCAGGCGAACTTTCCCTGCTCCTTCCTGGCAGGAGGGAAGCATGGCTGCCACCATCCCAGGGCCGAGAAGGCTCACTGCCCTCAGGCCACGGTGGGGAAAGGTTACACTGGTTTACAGTAGGCTCTGTCCTTCAGCGAGGAGGTCTCATGCTAACGCTGAGGGGAGCTGAGCTCTGGGCAGCACCAGCACACGGGACCCTGGTGTCTCCCTGACCTGCCCCCCAACCCCGAGTGCAGGGCCCTGGGACCTTAGGATACAGTTGCCTCTTTCTCCGCTCATTGCGAGAAGTTGTGTGACAATAGCTATTCTAAGTGTGAAGATCTCTGTAGCATCTCACATTTTTTTTTTGTTCCCTAGCGTCTTTTTTTAAAATATATTTTATTGACTTTTTACAGAGAGGAAGGGAGAGAGATAGAGAGTTAGAAACATCGATGAGAGAGAAACATCAATCAGCCGCCTCCTGCATATCTCCCACTGGGGATGTGCCTGCAACCAAGGTACATGCCCTTGACCGGAATCGAACCTGGGACCCTTCAGTCCGCAGGCCAACGCTCTATCCACTGGGTCAAACCGGCTAGGGCCCCTAGTTTCTTTTTTAAAAACATCTTTTTGTAAGAAATTAAAGGATAGTTGCACAGTTGGCGTGGCTCAGTGGTTGAGCATCGACCTATGAACCTGGAGGTCATGGTTTGATTCCCAGTCAGTGCACATGCCCAGGTTGTGGGCTCGATCCCCAGTGTGGGGTGTGCAGGAGGCGGTCAATCCATGATTCTCTCTCATCATTGATGTTCTCTCTCTCTCTCCCTCTCCCTTCCTCTCTGAAATCAATAAAAAAATATATTTAAAAAAATTAAAGTATAGTTGACATACATTATACGAGTTTCAGGTGTACAGCAGTTACTTGGCATTTATATACCTTACTGTGATGCTGCAGTAAGTCTGTCACCCTACAAGTTACTATGGCAATGCTGACTATATTTCCTGTGCTGCCCCTATATCCTCGTGATTGTTTGTTTTATAACTGCACGTTTGTACTTCTGATTCCCTTCGCCGTTTTTGCTCATCCTCCCACCCTCCTCTGGCAGCCATCAGTTAGGGCAGGGGTCCTCAAACTTTTTAAACAGGGGGCCAGTTCACTGTCCCTCAGACCGTTGGAGGGCCGGACTATAGTTTAAAAAAAAACTATGAACAAATTCCTATGCACACTGCACATATCTTATTTTGAAGTAAAATAAAACCAAAACGGGAATACAATATTTGTATTTGCATGTGGCCCGCGGGCCGTAGTTTGAGGACCCCTGAGTTAGGGTCTCAGCTTCTTAAACCTTCTTGGCTTCAATTCCAACACCTTCCTTTGCCAAATGCGCTGATCGGGTGCTCTTGCCAACAGCAGGTGGCGCTACTGCCACAAAATGAAAAAAGGCTGTCGAGATGATTGTGTTCATTGAAAAACGCAGGAAAAGAAACGTCCCATATCCCCTACATATCAAATCCATTGCTCTCTGAACACAAAGCTGGGGTTCATAGTGATTTCGCAGCGCCTGGTTCAGGATTTTCCAGATGACTGAAGGCTTGCCGAAAGCTGGACCACGTGGCGGGGAGAGCAGCCGAAGCTCTTGGGCCAGGCTGCTCCTGAGCCCCGGGCAGGCCTCTGCTCGCCTCTCTGCTATCCCAGGGACTGGGCAGGAGGGACTCTGGTTACTCTGGTTACAAGATGGCTGTGAACTTGGAGTTGGTTCTTTCTAGTCAAGCCAAGACCAAGGCACAGGTCCTTTCAGCTGGGCCTCCAGAGAGTAGGGGGGACAGAGAGGAGGGTCCCCAACAGGAGGATGAGGGGGCTCACCTAGTCCTGCCAACTAGAGCTGGGGAGACCACGAAGGTCCCAGCCTAGTGACTGCTACACGTGGCTAAATATCAGGAGTCGCCGTGAAATGTGTCCACATGCGGATTCCTGGCCACAGGCTCCAGATCCATGAGTCAGAATCTCCAGGAGTGAATTTACTTCAAACACAATCTCCCAAGTAAGTCTCCATGGAGTGGGATTGTCACTGTTCACCAGACTGCCCTTTGTGGCCTCTGATCTGAACCGACTCTTATCTTACAGTGAATAATGATGATGTTTGTGAGCAGTGGCTGACTCACTTTCTACCCGTCGTACCCATCAGTAACACTAAAGACGTTATAATGAAGAGTGAGCGCAGGAAACAATATGCATGCATTTGAAGAGTTTGGAGGTGTGTGTGTGTGTGTGTGTGTGTGTGTGTGTGTGTGTGAGTGTGTGGTGACTCGAGAGAGATCTGGGATGCCACCAATCTGGGGTTTGGCGGGGGGAGGTTGGGGGGGGGCGGAATCTGAGCAGACACTAACCCCTCCCAGGCTCATCCTACTGGGCTCTGCTGCCAGGAGAGCGAGGGGCGAGATAACCCTTTCCCCAGGAGGTCACTCCCTCTGTGCTGATGCCTAGGACACCTGAGAGAGGAACGCTTGAGGGGGAGGCACAGCTGGAATGACTGCCACAGGTCCCTTCCAGACGCCACCCGAGACCCGACTCTTCCGTGGGCAGGAGGGATCTGGGGTCGAAAGGCCCAGCCATCAATGCTGGTTAGCCCGTCTCCTGTGCCCTTTCCTAACCGCCCGTCGTACAAAACTCCTGCAGCACAACATCTCTCAGGGTCTTTGCAAAGCAGCGTGAGGTGTACTGGGGCATCTCAGCAAACACGTGCTAATGAAAGGGCCCGACGGGAGACAGGAGTGGGGGCGCGGGGTGCGGTGGCTCACCTCAGCGCGCTGTACCCCTGGCACACGCTGACGCAGCACAGGACCTTGTCTTGGTTCGCCTGTGTCTCCCCCAAGTATTTGCACACGATGTTACCGCCCAGGCTGAAGCCCACGACGACCAGCTGGGTCAGGGGGTATGTCTTCTTGATGTAGTTGACCATGGCTCCGAACTCCCAGGTGCAGCCTGTGGGCAGAAAGGTGAGGACGCGCCGTCATGTCGGGTGCGACAAATGTGACACGGGGGAGGGGATGCCAAAATATTAAGAGAGAGAGAGTGTGTGTGTGTAAAGAGAGACTCAGACAGACAGGTCTCTTTGGCCCCTGGAGAGAAGTTCCCAGATCCCCCAGGATAAGAGGAAGCATGGTGTTAGTAGTGCCCATGGAGGAAGGTATCAGGTATCACACACATGTAATGCTCCTTCAAAGGCGGGTTGTGAGAAGTTTGTGTGGACGCGCATGGAAATCAAGAGCGGTTCAGAGAGTGCAGGAGCACACGTGTTCGCCCACAGATGAAGGAACTGCAGAGCAAACCCTCTGGGACCAGCTTCTTAGGCTACAAATAGGACGGGATGCTGTGCCCATCTGTACAGTGATTCGTGGTGTTAAGAAAAGTACCAGGTGGCTGTTACTAACGGGATCTTCTTGGGGAGAGGGAAGGAAAGACAAGCGTCAGTGCAGAGGGATGGGCAGATGCTCTGTGGGATTGGGATCTAGTGCTCCTGGTGAAGTAAGGACAGGGGGCCGAGGGAGGTGGCCCATTCAGACACACACAGGAGACCTATGGACACAGAAGTGTGAGGGCCTAGTTTGCCCAGGAGGAATGATCTCAATGGGGGCCCCCTGGGAAGCGGGTGCAGCCATGTTAGGTCTCAGCAGCTCTGATTAGAGGAGCAGGCTGGTGGCCATGGGTGAAGGGATGCATAGGACCCTTCTAAGGCCCGACCCCAGACTCAGCCTAAAATAAAACCTCACAGGGAACGTTAGGGGCTGCGGCAGGAAACCTGTGCACGACAGACCAGCACAGAGAGTTTGGATTTTGTGCCTGTTTTGAAAAGTACAGATTGTTGGTCCAGCAATTACACCTTTGGGGACTTTACGCTGCAGATGTACATACAGATGCACATGTGCGTGCAAAGATAGGAGTGCAGGAATGTCCACTCCAGCCCTGTTTGTAGCAGCAAAGGACTGGAAACAACCTACATTTCCACCCACAGAGGACTAAATGGCTGTGAAAAAAAAACGACACGGAGTCTGACCTACTGACGTGGAACGACTCGGTGCCATCTTACTGAGGGGCAAAAACAAGGGCAGAGGAGGACTGGCACCCTTGCACGGGTGTACTTGGGCTCTAAAGGGATTATATGTGCACACGTGTCTGGTTGAATGATCGCTGAACAACTGTAGCAGACATTCATTTTCTGGGGAGGAGGCGGGAGAGACGAGTGGGACGGGACATAGTTTTACTCATTGTACAGTGGGGCCTTGACTTACGAGTGTCCTGACTAACGAGTTTTTCGAGATACGAGTCGTCTCTCTCGGCTGATTTTTTGCTTTGAGTTTCGAGCTAAAATTCAGGTTACGAGCCAACTTCAGATACCCCACTGCTAGTTGGCCCAGCGAACGTCACAGTGAACGCCACAACATCAGCCCAGCATCACGTGTCTCACTTGTTCCCTTTTTGATTTGACATACGAGTAATTTGAGTTACAAGCTTGGTCATGGAACGAATTAAACTCGTAAGTCAAGGCCCCACTGTATTCGGACTTTTGCCCTGGCTATTAAAAATAAGTAACACGATTATTTTTAAATACATTTTTAAATAAAAGTCTTGCTTTCTCACCACCTGATTCCTTTTAGACACATCTTCCTTTACTCAGGTTGGAGGCTAATTATTTGAGAGCTGGAACAGATGCTGGGATGTCACTGGGGCAGGTACGAGCCCTGGGTTTGCCACACCGCTGAGGAGCAATTACGGCTAATTGGGTTGGCACGTTGGGAGGCTCGGAGTAATTAAATGCAAACGGTCTGATCTGGATCAAGGGCCAGCCCTGCCTGATGCCGGACAAGCTGCTGGTATTTGGTGAAGAGCTGCCTCTCCCCAGCCAGGGACAGGCAAGGGCGTGTGTCTGCCCAGCCCCAGGATCCCCCTTCTCCTAGGGGCTGCATCCTCCCCGGGTTTCCGCCTGATGCCAGTTACCGAAGCCTCAGTGTCTGCGGGCCCCTCCCTGGGCCGGTTCACTAAGAGCCTCGGCAATCTGGTTTTGAATGCCAGGAGGATTTTAATGAGGTTCTAGGTATCTAATCCCTATGGGATTAGCACCAGTAACAAGAATTAGGGCTCTAATCTTGCTGCAGCTTCTTAAAGCCTCGATGAAATATGAGACATTAACCTGGCCTGAGCGAGAGGAGGGTGACAGGGTCACCTTGGAGAGACAACCTGCTGGGAACAGGAAAGTCCTTTTTCCTCAAGCTCCCCCCAAACAAAGGCAGAGTTAAGGCTGCCCCAATGCCACTATTTCAAATATCACTAACATGACTAGGTAGGTTCCGAGGCAGGGACCTGGAGACGGCTGTTCCGTGTGGCTGGAGACTTTGAGTCATCGCTGTGTCCTGCACAGAATGGCCCGGGCACAGGGGTGTGTCACCAACGTGAGCTGGGTAAGAGGGGCGTCTGAATCATGGGGAGTGAGAGCACACCAAGACCTCGGAATGAGACTGCACTTGGAGAAAGGGCCTTTAAGATGATGACGTTAAAATGGGGTTGTTAGGATGGGCCCTAACCCAGTATGACTGGTATCTTTTTAAAAAGAGATTAGGGCCCTGACCGGTTTGGCTCAGTGGATAGAGCGTCGGCCTGCAGACTGAAGGGTCCCAGGTTCGATTCCAATCAAGGGCATGTACCTGGGTTGAGGGCACAACCCCAGTAGGGGGTGTGCAGGAGGCAGCTGATCGATGTTTCTCTTTCATCGATGTTTCTAACGCTCTATCCCTCTCCCTTCCTCTCTGTAAAAAATCAATAAAATATATTTTTTTAAAAAAGAGAGATTAGATCCTAGCCGGTTTGGTTCAGTGGATGGGGCGTTGGCCTGTGGACTGAAGGGTCCCAGGTTTGATTCCAGTCAAGGGCACATGCCGGGGGGCGTTCAGGAGGCAGCAGATCAGTGATTCTCTCTCATCATTGATGTTTCTCTCTCTCTGCCTCCCTCTCCCTTCCTCTCTGAAATCAATAAAAATATATTTTAAAAAATTAATTATGACATTAGGTGCAGAAACAAAAGCCGACTCCCTCCCCTCCCGCCCCCCTGAGCTTCAGTTTCTGCCCCTGTGTGATGGGGTGGGTCAGGGCCCGTCTGTGTGTCCCACCATCTCTTGAAGACTGGTACAAATCCTACACTGAGAAGAGGCAGGCGGGAGTCAGAGCACACTCGCAGTGGGGACAGAAGCCAGGGGCGTGGCCGCGCCCCCTGCTTACTCACCGTAGGTGAACATGCGTGGCGAGGTCAGTTCAATGTTGGGCAGGGCGCCCAGGTGGTTGAGCACAGCGCACCGGTAGCCATTTTTCTGAGCGTAGTCAACAAAGGTTCGGATGTACTGCTTCTCGCTGTGGTTGGCGATGCCAGGACAGATGACCATGGTGATGTCATCTGCAGGGTGGGGGAAGAGATCCCGGAATATCCATAAATAATCAGCGACAATAAATCAGGACACGATTACACGTCACTGGCTTAGAAAACAGTAGGAGGAAATTTAACACACATCCTCTCCCTCAATTCTCTGGGAAAGGATATTTTTCCCTTCTAGCTGGAGCTGCCTCTCAAACTGTTTATGGGGAAGGGCAAGTTTTTAAAATGGCCAATCTGTCATGGACAGACACTTTTGAAATATACAATAAAAACTGAAGTGAAAAATGAAGTGAAAGAAAAACCCCACACATAAATCTCAATTTTTTATTATTAGACTCAACAGATATAAAACTATTCTGCCAAGTTGCTAAACAAGTTTCTGAACATTACTTTTTAAAAAATATAGGTATTTTTATTGATTTCAGAGAGGAAGGGAGAGGGAGAGAGAGATAGAAATATCAATGATGAGAGAATCATTGATTGGCTGCCTCCTGCGCGTCCCCCACTGGGGATCAAGCCTGCAGCCCGGGCATGTGCCCCTGACTGGAATCGAACCTGGGACCTTTCAGTCCGCAGGCCAATGCTCTATCCACAGGCCAATGCTCTATCCACTGAGCCAAACCAGTTAGGGCTGAACATTACTCTTAATTTCTGTACGAAATTCTTTATCAATGAACAAATGATCAAATGGGTTGCACAGACCTCTTTGATCCAACAGCTTTTCTTGCAGGTGTTCATCCTAACTTGTACATTTGCCAAACAACAAATGTACAGTGTAGACTTCTAGTGACAAGGGAAAATACTTATAATGTCTACTAATTCAAATTTTGGAAAAACAATGTCCAGAATGGGAATAAATAAAACAAAATGTTAACAATGGTATGCTGGGTGGTGGGATTATAGTTGATTCGTGCTCTCTTTCAAAAATGTTTCTGTATTGCTCTAGTCGGTTTTGCTCAGTGATTAAGAGCATCAGTCCTTGGACTGAGGGTCATGAGTTCGATTCCCAGTCAAGGGCACGTACCTCTGTTACAGGCTTGATCCCTGGCTCTGGTCGGGGCACATGTGGGAGCCAACCAATTGATGTGTCTCTCTTACATCAATGTTTCTCTCTCCGTCTGCTCCCCTTCCCTTCCAATCTCTCAACAAAAAAAAAGTTTCTGTATTATCTAAACTTTCTAAAATGAATATTTATTCCTTTTGTAGATAAAAATCAGAAACAAATCATAAAAGGAAAAATGGGCTGTTTTTCTTAGAGCATTTCTTGGATGGGAATTCTCTCTTCCCCAGACCCACCACCATCCACCCTTTGTGGGGACAGGGGTGATAGAAGGACACGAATGAGTAAAGCAAAGAATCTAAGTGTTTCCCTTTTCCACTTTCCACCTCCGTCCAGGGGGAAAGAGCAGGCTGGTTAAATTACATTTGGTCTTTCTTGGTAGAAGAAGTATGAGTATTAGAAACAAGAGAAAAAACATGTCACTGGGCATGGCAGAGACATAAATATTTGAAAGACCAGCTGGGAGACTTACAAACACAAGGTGAACTCCTAACCTATCATTTATTCATTCCTTCTGGGGCTGTTTATTGGGAATCTGCCGTCTGGACTCTGGGGTGTCATACATTCCGGCAGACAGATAATAAACAACCACACAAATACGTTTAGAGAGTGGCAGGTGCCCTCCAGCACTGACGCGGGAAGGCAGGATGGATTTCCTGGGAAGGAAACACTCGTTAGGGGAGGCAGGGACCTGCCTCGGAGGAGGGGGCATCGGAGCTGAGACCTGAATGACAAAAGGAGGCAGCCATGTGCAAGTCTGGCGACGAGCATTCCAGACAGAGGGACCATAAAGTAACCCTTCGTCACTAGCTACTCAGCAGTTCTTTTACTTTAAGTAACTGAGAGTTATAGTGTGTTTAATCCACCCATACATTTTTAAAAAATAGATTTTTATTGTTTTCAGAGAGGAAGGGAGAGGGAGAAACATCCATGATGAGAATCATGGATCAGCTGCTCCTGCACGCCCCCCACTGGGGATCGAGCCCACAACCCGGGCATGTGCCCTGACCGGGAATTGAACTGTGACCTCCTGGTTCATAGGCTGATGCTCAACCACTGAGCCACGCCTGCCAGGCCACCCATAAATGTTGCTCGAGCTTTTATAAAATAAAACTGGGTGCCCCTGCACACTACAGAACTCAAAAGACATGTTCTCTTCCAGCCGGAATGGCATTCAGATGGGGCTGCCATCTAACTCCACTTCCTCCAAGCCCTCACTGTGAAGCATTTTATGAGTATTCACTGTGCAGCTGGACAGAGCAATGGAAATAAGAGGTGTCTGTGAGAAACAGGCATCCCAGGCCCCTGCCTGATACGTAGACCTTAATGTGTCTTTTTGTGCATGGAAACCTAAGGGAGTACCTGGGAGCCTCTATCTGCTGCTTTCCAACCAACACAACCAGCCTACACTGCATCTCTAAGCTTCAGCTCCGCCATCAGTAACGAAGGGACAATAAGGCTCCCCCCTGCTGAGGATTAAATGAGATGATAACACATATAAAGCACGTACTACGACAGCTTGGCTTCTGCTGCTGTCATCAAGCCAGAGGCCTAGTCCTGCGGAGCCTGGGCTCTGAGTTCTCCCTCATCCCTTTGCACCAAGCTTCTGTCTCTCACAAGAGGATTAGAAACTGCATTCAACAATGCCTGCGAGCTGTACATGGATCCGGCCCCAGGCAGACCTAAGCCTTGCCAGGTGCTCCCACGTGATGTATCTCAGCAGATTCCTTACCAGGCCCTGGATACGATGCCTGGTAAGAGCGGTAGCAGGAGTGTGTGTGCATACTGTGCTCCCTCACTGACTAGTGCTCCTTCTCTGAGTGATGGCCCGATCCTACGACCTACACTCGCTCACCTCCAACACAATGCTCAGCCAAGGGCTCGAAGAGGTCGAAGGTCGAAGTGGCGCCATCGGACATGGTGATGAACTTCCGGTGCCCATACGGGTGTGGCGACCTCACCCTGCCCATCTTCCCATACAAAGCTGTTTGGATGTGTCCACTTTTCCCCCAGATCAACGGCGGAATGTATCTAAGAAAAAAGGAGACGAGAGGTCAATTTTCTCCACATTCCTTGAATAATGCTCTCAAAAACCTTTGAGCAAAAGTCTTTAAAACTATTTAAGATTTTTCCGGACAAATTCTGTACACTAAACATAAATGAGATTTTTTAAGACCTTACATCCATGCCATGATTTACCCCCTCGCCCATTTGTTAATACACCTTGCATCAGATTAGCTTTAGAAATCAGCCAGGGCATGCTTATCTGGATGGGATTTCAAATTTAGGGTGTTCAGTAATTCAACATGTTATTTCCACAACGTAGAATAAAAAGAACATTTGATACATTATGAACAAGTGCTACATGACAGGGTCAGCCTCCTTATCAAATGAGCGAATGTGCATAAAGCAGTAGCACAGAGCCGACACTCACTAATGCTCTCTTCTTCGCCTCCCCTAACACCACAGTCCACGGCTATGGTGGTTACTCCTCTCACCAAACCTGCTCTGTTACACCGGGAAGGGCTGCAAACTCTTCTAAGAGCCTGTGAGTGCCTGGGGCCTATGTGTTGGGGTGGGAGGGCATTGTAAGCCCCACAGAATGTGCTGGAAGGGCAGAGCAATGTAAATATTGGTTGAACTGTTGAAGGATAAAGGCTGGTGAGCCTACGCAAGGCATGACGCCACCTTAACAACTGTCCTTCGTGAAAACATGGAGTGACTGGTCCTGGGGTAGAAAGCTCAAAACCCACAAGCTAATTACTGGGAAAAGGAGACACGCCATGCTGCATTTAGGAAATGTTTACATTTCACAACCACAGTGCAAGAGGATCCCATTTACGGAAACGGCTACTGGTTTCTCTTCTGCAGCTTTGAGCCCAAGCGTGACAGCTGGCCAGGGTTTATGTTTTATATAAACTAGATCCCTATATCATAAAATGGCAATGACACCAATCCTTCATCTCTGCATTGTATCCCAGTGGTGGGCATTCTATCAACAGTTTACCTTAACCTATTTGTCAATTCATGCCATCACTTCCATCAGGCCAGATGATCCCAGAATTCCTTCTTTAAAAAAAATTGTACTTATATACATATATATTTTTTATTGTTTTCAGAGAGGAAGGGAGGGGGACAGAGGGAGACAAATATAAATGATGAGAGAGAATCACTGATCGGCTGCCTCCTGCACATGCCCCAATGGGGATCGAGCGCGCAACCCGGGCATCTGCCCTGACCGGGAATCTAACTGTAACCTCCTGGTTCATAGGTTGATGCTCAATCACTGAACCATGCCGGCTGGGCCTAGAAACTCTTCTTAAATTAAACCTGGTTTGCTCCTTTTTTTTTTTTTTTGGTAATTCATTAAATCTACACAAACTTAAGAGATGTGAAGCTATCACCTGACGCAAGTCAGTTCCCAGAGGAGCTTCCTCTTTGGGGATGGGTTGGAGAGGGAAGAGTATTTTAAGACCCAAGAACATGAAGCCACTTGCCAGCATGAAGCCACTGACCACAGGTCCAAATCTCAGAGCAGAAACCATGGCGTTAGGAAAGCAGATGAAGGCATTTATAAGAGACTAGAGGCCTGGTGCACGAATTTGTGCATGGGTGGGGTCCCTCGGCCTGGCCGGCGATTGGGGCCATCAGGGCCATCTCGTCTAGTCCCCATTGGGGCTGATTGGGGCCGGCCAGCCAGGGCGAGGGACAGTGGGAGGTTGGTCAGCCACGGGAGGTTGGGAGAGCACTGACCACCAGGGGGCAGCTTCTGCATTAAGCGTCTGCCCTCTGGTGGTCATTGTGCATCATAGCGACCAGTTGATGGGTCATAACAATTGCTTAGGTTTTTATATATAGATACTGACAAAATAATATGCACCCTAACAATGTGAATTCGGCTGCAGCATGATTGGAGTCTGGCTACTGTGTTCTTTCAGGCTATTTAGCATCATTTTCAGACTGAATTAAAATTCAGTCTGGGCTAAAATTGTCAAGATATGTATATGTGTGTGTGTGTGTGCGCGTGTGCATGTGCGTGTGCGTGTGTGTGTGTCTCTAAGCAACTGCCTCAGGATCCTGAGACCTTCTCAGTTCAGCTGTGCACAGTGGAAGTTAAACAATCTTTAGTTTTATGACAATTACCACCTACTGATCAAACACTGCTTTTTAACTGACTTCCCAATAACACACCACCAGGGTTTACAAAATCGAAACTGTGGGCAGCCTTTACCGTGGTGGGGTTTTTCGGTGTTTATGTAACTCATCCACATACCAAAAAAGTTGCAAAACAAAAAACCAGAGTCGGTGCCTAGTCACGTGGCCTAGTGAAGGGAAGAAATATGGATGAAAACAATGAAAAACTTAGAAATGTATATAAACACACAAGCACTTAAGAGATGCCACTGAAAAGGGACATAGAGGAATATGCTTTACTCTACCTACCTGCGTGGTAGTTGTCTGAAAACATAGCTGCCACGTTCCACCTATTCCTGTCCCCACAGGCTGTTCGTTCCCACGGGACCTAGAAGCCTCCCCACCCAGCGTGAGTGCAGGCTGCCTGCGACTGGTTTGGGCTCACAGAGTGTGCGGTGGAAGGAATGCGGTCAGATCTGGGCCTGGCCTTTCTCAGGCCTGGAGGCCTGGCGGCTTCTTGTACCTCCTGGGCCTGTCACCATGCTGGAAAGAGGTGGGGACTCATTACCCTGAGGAAGTAAGGAGTGGGCCTGGAGCATGTGAATGGAACTGAGAGCTATGTACATTTCACATTTTAAAGTACATATTTTATTGATTTTTTACAGAGAAGAAAGGAGAGGGAATAGAGAGTTAGAAACATCGATGAGAGAGAAACATCAATCAACCGCCTCCTGCACATCCCCTATTGGGGATGTGCCCGCAACCAAGGTACATGCCCTTGACTGGAATCGAACCTGGGACCCTTCAGTCCGCAGGCCAACGCTCCATCCAATGAGCCAAACTGGTTAGGGCACATTTCAAATTTTAGAGAACCACTACACTGCCTCTCTCAAAAGACAGAGCAATCACTTAGCTGGTGTGGCTGAGTAGTTGAGCGTCGACCTATGAACTAGGAGGTCACAGTTCAATTCCCAGTCAGGGCACATGCCCGGGTTGTGGGCACGATCCCCAGTGTGGGGCGTGCAGGAGGCAGCCAATCAGTGATTCTCTCTCATTGCTGATGTTTCTATCTCTCTCCCTCTCCCTTCCTCTCTGAAATCAATAAAAATATATTTTTAGAAAAAGAAAGACTAATCGACACTCCCACCAATTATGCATGAAAGTACCTGTTGTTTTCTTCACCCTCATCAATAATTGGTGTTATCAATCTTTTACTTTTTGACCACTTTGATAAGGTAAAAAAAATGGGTATTTTATTTCAATTTGTATTTAAGTTTGACCCAATCTATGTGAAAACAGCTTCTTATTTGCATTTCCCTGATTCATATATTTATTAATTATTTGTATTTCTTTTGTGAATTGTCTGTCCATGTACTTTGTCCATTTTTTTCCTTTTGACTTGTAGGTATTATTTTATCACCTCTACAGTAAGTCATTATATATTATGCTGCGAAGGTTTCTGCCCAGTCTATCGTATATCGTCATTTTTATCTTTTGTCTTCTATAACTTTTATATAGTGTCTAAATTTGTTAGTGTTTTTCTATTAAAACCTTTGTGTTTTGCACTTTTTAAAAAAGAGCTATCCTAACACCCAATTATAAATATATTCCCCAACATTTTCTTCTATTACTCCTGCCATCTTTAAAAATATATTGCCCTAAATCCACTTATTTCTGTAAAGGATAAGAAGTAAATGAATTTTTTCCCTAACAGTTACCTACCTGTCCTTCCACCATAAATGGCCCATCCTTTCCCTGCTGATTTCACCTGTCACTTTAAATATGTATCAAGTATCCACCCTACCCCGTTTGGCTCAGAGGATAGAGTGTCGGCCTGTGGACCCGAAGGGTCCCAGGTTCAATTCTGGTCAAGGGCACGTATCTCAGTTGCAGGCTCCTCCCCAGCCCTGATCGGGGTGCATGCAGGAGGCAACCAATTGATGTGTTTCACTCACATCGATGTTTCTCTCTGTCTTTCCCTCTCTTTTCCACTCTCTCTAAAAAAAACAAAGAAAAAAAATATATATGTCAAGTTTCCAATTAAATATTTCGACTTGTTCCCATATCTCTATTCTGGTCCATCGATCAATTTGTCTATTCTTGTGTCATATGACACTGCTTTCAATACCACAGCTCTATGGAATATTTCAAGAGCTGATAGTGCAGGCCTCCTCCATTCTTTTTCAAACTTTCTTGGCAGATTTCTGGCATTTTATCTTCCAGGTGAACTATAGGAGCAGCTTGTTCTATGAAAATCTTGGGGTTTTTAATTGGAAACACATTCTGCCTTGGGGAAAACTGACATCTATACAATTCTGACTTGTCTCACCCAAGAGCATGAGCGCTTATGTCCTACAGTAAGGCTTTATAGCTTGCTGCATGTGTCAATGCTGTTTTTACTACGCTAATTTGCATGTACTTCACGTTGTGTGTGTGTGTGTGTGTGTTTGTTGTTGTTTTTAGCTATTCTTAGAGTCAGCATCTGGACTTGTTTATTCCTAATTATCTGAAAGCAGAGGCGATGTCTTCCAGTTTACTAACCACATGGGGTTTTGTCATATTGTACTGTGGCCAGCGGTTAGTAAATGCTCATCACTAAGCAAGCAGCTAGACCACAGCACAATACAGAGGCCAGCTTGCCCTTGTCTCCTGGACCTATTTATAATCAGCATCTGGCTGTACTAACAGAACTGCCCCTGGGACAGACCGAAAGGGAAAATCTAGACCCCCTCCCACCAGACACACACAGATGAGTTCACATGAGCAAGGACAGATGGTCGGTGGGCTGTTTTAAAGAGAGTTGAAAAAAACAAAGGTGACTCATGCTCTTCTTTGCCCTAAATCTGTGGGTGACTAATTCTCCCTAAGGGGACCCAGGTCCCTTGGCTGAAGATCAAACCACGTTATGGCTGTTGAATCCAGACGTAGGTCCTCAGAGTGAGAGGCCGTTTCTGAGCGCTCATCTCTGAGGCGAGGCCTGGGTTAGGTCCCTCATTGAGTCTCCACAATAACTCTGAGCGATGGTAACACCCCCATTTTACAGATGAGGAAAACAGAGTCTTGATCTGCCTGGTTTCACAAAGACCGGATTCAGGGCCAGGTCTCTGAGTTCTGTCCAGAGCTTTTCTTTCTATGTCACACTCAAGACTTTGTAACTAGAAGTCAAAATAATGAATATCTTTTCGTTTTTTTAAATCCTCTCCTGGGGCTATTTTTCCATTGATTTTTAGAGAGAATGGAAGAGAGAGGGAGAGACAGAGAGAAACATCGATGTGAGAGAAACACATAGATTGGTTGCCTCCTGCATGCGCCCTGACCAGGGCTTGGACCAGAGGAGCCTGCAACCAAGGTATGTGCCCTTGACTGGAATCGAATCTGGGACCCTTCAGTCCACAGAGCCAAACCGGCGAGGGCAAAATAATGAACATCTTTGTGCCTGTTTTTTTCCTGTCTGATCAACTGTTAGAATGTTATATTAAATCCTGTTTAGCCAAGTTGATAATTGAATTTGCTGGAACTTCTCTTTGGAGTTATTCATGTACTACATTAAACAAACAAAAAAACCCCCAAACACATTTCTTTGATTTTATATGTTTTTGCACAGCTGTAACCAACTTTTTGATGTTAGTGAAGTTTTTCTGCAGGAGGTCCAACTGGGGGTACTTAATGCGAATATTCACACTTGATTATTCCTACGATGAGGATGAGGCCGGAGTGTTAATAGAATCACACTGAACATGTCCCCCAAGAGAACGAGACCCAGGAGAGGGGAAGTAAGAGCGAGAGGATGGAGGTGCTTCAGGAAAGGTGAGAGGTGTCTGATTTGGGGAGGAATTTTTTTATGCCACTCAGCGAGGGAGAATAAACTAATCAGGATGAGCCCCAGTGGGGTGGGGATGGGGGGGACCCTGCGAGCAAAGCTTTGTGGCAGCTCCAAAAGCCAGAAAACTGAGCTCCAGGCCTTCATGTGTGTGTGTGTGTGTGTGTGTGTGTGTGTGTGTGTGTGTGTACATGTCTGTGTGTGTACACAAGCTTGTGTGCACACAGGGGAGGGGAGGAAGCAGGGAGGAGGCAAAACCCTTTAGGGTTTAGGGCAGCCGTGGGCAAACTATGGCCCGAGGGCCGGATCCGGCCCGTTTGAAATGAATAAAACTAAAAAAAAAAAAAAAGACCGTACCGTTTTATGTAATGATGATTACTTTGAATTTATATTAGTTCACACAAACACTCCATCCATGCTTTTGTTCCGGCCCTCCGGTCCAGTTTAAGAAACCGTTGTGGCCCTCGAGTCAAAAAGTTTGCCCACCCCTGGTTTAGGGGAACATTCTGTAGACACTTATCCTGGATCCTGACCTGCCAGAGCCCCCCCTCCACGGGCCTGGAACCCAGGACTCTTGCTGCTCCCACCACAGACCCCTATGGCTCCCTCTGTGGCCTCTCTGCCCCATCCAGCCTGACTGACCTGAGCCAGGAGGGCAGGAGCAGGTCATCTGTGAGCCCACCCCCTTGGCTCCCCCTTCTCCGCTGGGATACAGCCCCCGGAAGTCCCTCCTCCTCAGGAGGCAGATGTGGAGTGGACCCTGCCCCGGCCGCCCAGTCCTGCTGGGGCAAGACCGAGGCTGGGAAACGGCTCCATCATTAGCTTCGGGAACTGCTATCTTGGCCAGCGGCACATTCAGCTTCCCAAGCGCTCACTAATGGGCTCATCAGGACCACGCTGTGAACACAGCACTGCCCCACTGGAGGCAAATACTTCTTCGCAGCCGTCACACATTACGTTTCCCTGTTGCTGGATGTTCCCGGCCTGAATCGCAGGCTTCTGCACAGGAAAATTCCAACGCAGCGACTGCTTTGTTTTTGCCTGGAATGACCAAAAGTGGCCGTGTGACAAAGAAAGAAAACATCTTCTGTCCCTGCAGCTGGTTTCCAAATATGGGCCAGAGGCCACGGGGCAAGCTGGCACCTCGGTGACCCATTGTGTGAGTTATGAAACCCAAATGTCGGAAGAACAGGCGCACAAGTGAGTTACAATAAAACTGCTTAAAAACCACCACCAGACAAAAGAAACTCCATTTTCAAGTCCAGAGGAAACCAGTTAAAATGCCTCAGAATTCTATTCACAGGGTAAACGTATCCGATCCCATTCTCTACCTGCTCCACAAACAGCGTTCAGAACTGGCCAGACTCCTCCCAGAAGCACAGCCTTCTCTCCCTGTGTCTCAACTTGGTGTTTTATTTTCTTTAAATATATTTTTATTGATTTCAGAGAGGAAGAAAGAGGGAGTGAGAGAAACATCAATGATGAGAGAGAGTCATTGATCAGTCGCTTCCTGCACGCCCCCTACTGGGGATCGAGCCTGCAACCCAGGCATGTGCCCGACTAGGAATCGAACTGTGACCTCCTGGTCCATCGGTCCAGGCTCAACCACTGAGCCACACTGGCCAGGCTCAACCTGGTTTTGACACTATGCTCTACATGGGCTTGGAGTTTATGAGTCTCCAGGGTACAGGTGACAAATGCCATCCGCTGAAGAACTAGTCCTGCAAAGAGCCAGCCAACTGCTAGTTGCCTAAGGAGGAGGCTGCAGCGCGGCTCCCAGAGCCCATAGCAGGCGCTCACAATGATCAAAGAGAATCATTGACTGGTTGCTCCTCCCCTCAGCCTGCTTGCCCAGCCTGTCCACAGAAAACACCTCACCTTCCCTATTGCTAACTGAGGATTTGAGAAAACCGCCAGTGCTAACCAAACAGGGCGTACGCTGACGCACAGCACACAGGACACCTTTGATCTGTCCCTGTCTCCCAGCTCACGCCTTTTGTGTTTGGAGAACGCACACATCGATGTCAATGGTCTACCCTTCAGGCTAACCCAGGATTGCCTCTTCGTCCCTTCTCAACACGAGACCACCTCAAAAATCTATGCTGGGGTGGGGAGGAGGGAAGATGAGTGCTGAAAATTCACATCGTATCTGCTACTATTCCTAGTGTGGGGAAGCTTGAATACCTCCTGTGAAGTTCCCATATTATCTAGATGGAATGCCCTTTAAGAACACTGGAATCAGCCCTAGCTGGTTTGGCTCAGTGGCTAGAGCGTCGGCCTGCAGACTGAAGGGTCCCAGGTTCGATTCCGGTCAAGGGCATGTACCTGGGTTGCGGGCACATCCCCAGTAGGGAGTGTGCAGGAGCCAGCTGATGGATGTTTCTCTCTCATTGATGTTTCTAACTCTCTACCCCTCTCCTTTCCTCTCTGTAAAAAATCAATAAAATATATTAAAAAAAAAAAAAGAAGAACACTGGAATCAAGAGTTGACTATGAGGCCCTGGCTGGTTTGGCTCAGTGGATAGAGCATCAGCCTGCGGACTGAAGGGTCCTGAGTTCAGTTCCCATCAAGGGCACATGCTTGGGTTGTGGGCTCGATCCTCAGTAGAGGGCGTGCAGGAAGCAGCCAGTCAATGATTCTCTTTGATCATTGATTATTCTATCCCTCTTTCCTTCTCTCCCTTCCTCTCTGAAATTAATAAATATATATATATTTTTAAAAAGCGGTGACTATGAGGATTAAGTTACTGATCAAATGAGCATATGTCCCTTTCGTTGATGGGCAGAAAAGAATTCAGAAACTGCAAGCAATGATGTTAGAAAAAAGATGGGTTCTTAAAATGTTGGTTTTGTTAGTCTTTTTAAAAAATATTTTATTGATTTTTTAGAGAGGAAGGGAGAGGGATAGAGAGTTAGAAACATCGATGAGAGAAACATCGATCAGCTGCCTCCTGCACACCCCCTACTGGGGATGTGCCCGCAACCAAGGTACATGCCCTTGACCGTATTCGAATCCGGGGCCCTTCACTCCGCAGGCCGACGCTCTATCCACTGAGCCAAACCTGTTAGGGCAGTTTTGTTTGTCTTGAAGGGGTACTAGCACTGCCCCCGCTGTCCATAATAAAACACATTTAAAGCTACAAATATGCTAATAGTCTATATATTCAGGATTATCAACAGACCAGAATGTACTGAAACATGTATAAATATATCCTGAAATTTAGTACAAGAAAAAGATGGCATTTCAATAAATGGGGTAATGATGGCTTCTCTAATAAATGGCGTTGGGCAAAGGGTAGCACCTAGAAAAATACTAAGTTAGAGCCACACTTCACACCAAGATAAATTCCAGAGGCATCGAACATGTCAACATAGAAAATGAAACCATACTAGACGTGTAGAGCTCTTTTCATAATCCTACAATGAAAAAGACCTTTCTGAATAAAACAGAAATCCCAGAAGCCATAAAAGAAAGAACCAAAAGGTTTGACTATGCAAACATTTTGTAAAATTCGGAGTGCAAATACCACCACGGGCAAAGTGAAAAAACAAATGACAAACTGAAAACAAATATTTGCAACTCATAGCACAAAAGGCGAATTTCCCTAGTCCATAAAGGGCTCTCTCAAATGATTGGGAAAAAGACCAGTGACCATCAAATGAATGGGTGGGGGTTACCAGAAAAGGAAATACAAATAGTTTTTAAATATAAAAAAGGGGCACAGCCTCTTTCAGAAGCGACATACAAATTAAAACCATAGTGAGAAAAAAAATTTTGCCTACCAGATTAAATATCAAAAAGTAAACAAACCCCTCATGTTGGCAAGGTTTCAGGGAAACAGACACTCATTCGGTGCCTGTGGGGACAGAGGACGCCTGAGGGGACGGAGCAACAAAGTTTCCCAGGCACACAACCTCTGGGCCAGCATCCAGTTGACCCTACACTGACACAGGTGCACGTGATATAAGTACAAAATTATCTATTGTGCAGCATCGGGAAGCAAAAGGTTGGAAATAAATAAAACCTCCCATTAGGAAACTGGTTAGACAAGTGACAGTCTATTTTTGTAATATATTTTTGTTGATTTTAGAGAGGAAGGGAGGGAGAAAGGGAGAGGGAGAGGAAGAGGGAGAGGGAGAGGGAGAGGGAGAGAGGGAGAGAGGGAGAGAGGGAGAGAGGGAGAGAGGGAGAGAGGGAGAGAGGGAGAGAGGGAGAGAGGGAGGGAGGGAGGGAGAGAGGGAGAGAGAGAGAGAGAGAGAAACATCAATGATGAGAGAGAATCATTGATCGGCTGCCTCCTGCACGCCCCACACTGGGGATCGAGCTCACAACCTGGGCATGTGCCCTGACCGGGAATCAAACTGTGACCTCCTGGTTCATAGGTCAATGCTCAACCACTGAGCCATACTGGCCGGGCAAATGACAGTCTATTATGTAACACTAAGTAGCCAAGACAAAAATGGAGGAAGCTAGTTATTCCTATATTCTTATGGAAGACTCAGGGATATTTCATGAAGAAAAGCAAGGTGAGAGTATATAGCATACTGCTATTTGTGCAATAAAAGGAAAAGGGGTGTGTGTGTGTGTGTGTGTAACTGCCGTTTTTGCAATCATGAAACTGGAAACATTAGTTGAAGGGAACTGGATGGTGGCTGGGGGAGTGTTTTAATGTAAATGTATGACCGGTTTTATAAAATAAAGGGGTTAAGGATGCTTATGAGATATATAACTGTTCTAAATTTACTCTGATAAACATAGGAGCCTACTGATAGCAAGGGCGACACTGAAGGAGAAAACAAGGTTGCAGATTCTACGGTGACCTTGACGGAGAGGGCTATGGGGAAACGCAGCCGCTACTGCTTGAGCCTTGAGCAGAAATGGCAGAGGAAGGAAACGCTGCAGCCGCCCTGGAGCTGTCACGGGTCCAACTGCTGAAAGAAGCCACTGTCCATGGCTGTGGGTTAGCCTTGCCGGAACAGCAGCCCTCGCCCGTGGCATGAGAACACAGAAAAATATTTCCTCAAATGGTCAACCACCCCACCCTCGTGAAAACTCACAGCAGCTTGGGCACCACATCTCCATTCTTGTCCGCACCCCAGGAGAGCATTGCAAAACCACAGAAACAAGCAGGTTCCAGAAAGTTCTAAAAAGCCAAGTCCATCTCTCTTTACACATGAAGGACGAATGCAAAAGACAACGGCTAGTGTCAGGGCTCATACTTATCTATAATAATAAAAGCGTAATATGCTAATTAGACCAGACATCCTTCCAGACAAAGCCAGGGCTGCAAGGGAATCCTGGGTCCTGGGTGCCAGAGGGAAGCCGGTGCTAGCAGCCAGGGAAAGGAAGGCCTACTCTTGCACGAATTTTGTGCACTGGGCCTCTAGTTAGCAATAAACGAAATACAACTTTTAAAACTATGAAGAATGGCATGCATATTCAGAGGCCTCTGTTTTACTTCACATCAATTGGAAACAGCTCACCGAGACCCCGGCTGGGGTCCCAGAGAGCCTTGGAACCTGGAGTTTCAGGGCCTACACTCTGCACAGCTAAGGGATGTTTCTTTGGTCATTTCTGTCCCTCCACTTTCTCTAGCCTCTTTCTGGAACTACTGTTACTTAGATACTGGATTTCTTGGACTGATTCTCTAATTTCTCTTCCATGTTCCTCTTTAGTCCTCTTTTTCTTTCTGGAAGAGACCCTCCTTCTTATTTTCTAATCCCTCTATGAAATCTTTTCCTCTCTCCTCCAAAAGTGCCCCCTGTTCGGAGTGTTCCCATTCTATGGTCTCCTCTTGCCACAGAGCCTGCAACTCTCTGAGCATGCTCAGTACAGGTTTTCCTGCTCAAGCTGAGTTTGGTTCCTTTCATTGTGCGTCCTCCACTTCATCTGCTTGCTGCGTATTTTTGTCTTTCATGTTTGAGGCTTTCTTCAGACATCCAGTGACTCCTGGTTTTCTGCTCATACTGCAGGGTGAGGCAGTGAGAAGCAGATGCAGAGCTGTCTGCCCACATAGGCGGCGCCTGCCAATCTGTGGGCTCCAGCTACTGTGTTAGAGGGTCCCCCCAAAAAAATCTCTTGGCTGGTCCATTTCCCCAGGGGGAAACCCTCCCATCTCCTTGGTTGTGGCTGGGCACCCTCCATGGGCAGACTCTATGGCCTGGTGCCTCGCCTCCACCCTCCCTCTGCAGGAGCAGAGGTAGGCAGTCACCTGGCCATGAGATGGGGGGAGACTGGGAAACTTAACACCAATCTTCACGCTTTCAGACACATTTCACACCCCATCTTCAGAGGTTCCTGGAGCCTCCCATTCCCAAGCTTTCAAAATCAGCCTCACTCCTGAGGGCCTCCCCTCCGCAGGCTGGGAGTCCGCTTCCTCTAGTCTATAGGTCGGTGTCCACTTGTCCATCTGCTTCCCACTCATCTGCTCCCATCTCCTCTCCTTTTCTACGTTCTTGAGACTTTACCCTACAGTATCGTTTTAGTGGGGACTCAGGAAGGAGTGAAGAAAAAATGTACTTGATTTGCCACTTTTAAAGTTTGGCTTTTATCCTAGTTTAAATGATTTGAGCCTGGCCGGTGTGGTTCAGTGGTTGAACACTGACCTATGAACCAGGAGGTCATGGTTTGATTCCTGGTCAGGGCACATGCCTGGGTTGTGGGCTTGATCTCCAGTGTGGGGCGTGCAGGAGGCAGCCAATCGATGATTCTCATCATTGATGTTTCTATCTTTCTCTCCCTCTCCCTCCCTCTCTGAAATCAATAAAAATGTATTTTAAAAAACGATTTGTTAGAGTTAACTTCATAGTAGTAGGATCGATGTTTTTACTCCTTTATTTATGATCTGTGTATTCACTCAATAAATATTGATCGGACACTTACTATGTGCAAGACACTAACGGGCAGTGAGAACACAGCTCGAAGGCCTCTCTTTGCTCAGTGCTCATTTGTCCTAACTTTCTGTGGTTTCTAGCACCTTCCTCTTCAATGCCTTCCTTCTCTGCCTTCCATGAGGCTCGAGGCTCCTGGTCCTCCTCCTCCCTGTTCTTCCTGCCCGTCTCTGGCTGACTGGCTGGCTCCTCCTCCCACCCCACCTGCCACAGCCAGCAGTCCTCCGGTTTCTCTCCCCACCCTGTCTTCCTCTCCCTGCAGCTGCTGATTTGGAATCTGCAGTCTGGCCTTAGGCTCACACCTAAGTTCTACTGCCCCACTTGTACTTGCCTACCTGCCCATCCCACAGAGTGTCCCAAACAACACAACTTTCCCTGAGAAAACAGCTTCCTCATTTGACTTCTCTATTTCTGTCAATGACTCTATTCTTCTCTCAACTCTCAGCCATCTGTGACTCAGCCCATTCCTCCCAAGCCCAAGGCCATTCCATTATCCACACCACCCACCGGTGACCTCAGCACAGAAGCTTCCACAGAACCATCTCCCCTTCTCCACACTCCTTGTCACTCGGCTTAGTTACTCATTCTGACACTTACTCACAGAGGTTCCTACCTAAGCCATCTACCAATATTGGTGGGCACTGCCTGTGGGAAGCAGCGACCATAGTGAATACAGAGAATTTAAGACAGTCTGTCCTTACGCCTCCCAGAATACAGTTGGTGATGATGACAGATAGACACATGGGGAGATATGGTTACATTCCCTTGTAGGAGCCAAGGGGACAGCCGAGGGGTAAAATAAAATGCTGGAGGAGCGAGGATGTCAGGAGGCCTTGAGGGATGTAGGAATTTGATGGACAGAGAAGGTGGAAGAAAATATGAAAGGACTAGAGGCCCAGTGCATGAATTTGTGCAAGGGTGGGGTCAGGCCGGCCCGCCCCAATGGGGGCAGATCAGGCTGGGCTGGCTGAGAGGGGGCGCGGGAGGTTCGTTAGTCCCACTCCTGATGGTAGGAGGGCCAGCCAGGGGTGGGGCTGGCTGGGGAGAGGGGCCGCAGGTGGTTGGCCGGCCGGACCCGCCCTGATAGGGCCAGTTGGCCCGGCCACAGTGGGCGTCATAATGAGCAGTCATTCCAGTCATTCTGTTCGTTCTGGTGTTCCAGTCGCTGGCTTTTTATATATATAGATTTTGTGTGTGTGTGTGTGTGTGTGTGTGTGTGTGTGACTGAGTGTGGCAGACAGACTCGGAGAACAGGTTACTGAATGTGAATGGACTGACTTATATGCATACATATTTATTTTTCACTGAGAATACTGCCTGTCTCTTTAATGAAATGCCAAGTGCAGATGGGCAACATCCAAGAGTCGAATCAAACCTAAACACTTGCCCCCAAATGCACAGCAGAAGACAGTGAATGATAGAGAAGGTAAGCATTAACAAACAAGGAAAAGTCCGTACTGTTATGGCGTGGCAGATTTCACACTGTAAAACGTACATGGAGTTTCTCACTTCCTGTTAATGAGGAATTACTGTTCGAGCTTTTACGATCAGGCTGAAAACACCACGTCAGGGTCTCCTGGCAGGAGACTGGTACTACATGTCACCGGATAGGCAGGCTGGCTGTGGCAATGGCATCAGTAGCCGGTAAAAAAAATGGAAAAATATAGCAGCTGCTGCTTTGCATGGCCTCTCCCTACCTGGGAGGCCACAGGGGGTTCTGGACGAACCATGACCTCAAGGGGGGCCTCCCCAACCGCTCTGCATTATAGACTCTTAATGGCCACCTTGAAAGCTAAGCCGCCTGGCTTGATGCCATGTGCCCACGCTGACCTAGAGCCCAGACTCTATGATTAGATGCTGACACAGGGAGGGGCCTTGGGGTGGTTCACAAGCTGCCACCCGGGTGACTCATTTCCATGGCTCACGGTGACAGGGCACGGGGTGACACGGCATGGCAGGCGGCTGCCTGGGCAAGATGAAGAGCTCCGAGGAGCACACGGGCCTGGGGAGAGGGCACTGCTAGGCAGTCAGTCGTTGGGTGGTCACAGGGATGGCATCTCATACTGTCCTGGGAAAAATCAATGGGTCAAGGATGATGGCGTTCTGTATCAGTGACAGCTTCGCTTCCTGGAATTTTGTAGAGGGGGCAGATTTTCTTACGAACCTGGGAGATGCTTTCCTCAGCCCAGTCCCCTAACAGGCTCCAAGATGGTGGCAGCCCTTCCCTCTCTGGCTGGGATGGCCTCAGGGGTGAGTGACCTGCTCTTACAGAGACAGTGCAGATGGCAACATCCAAAAGTTGAATCAAACCTAAACACCCACCCCCAAATGCACAGCAGAAGACAGTGAAAAATAGAGAAGGCAAGCATTAACAAATAGACAAACAAACAAACATGCCCTAGCTGGTTTGGCTCAGTGGATAGAGCATCGGTCTGCATGTATTGATTCCGGTCAAGGGCACATATCTCGGTTGCAGGCTCCTCCCTGGCCCGGGCCCTGGTTGGGGTTCGTGTAAGAGGCGACCAATCAATGTGTTTTTCTCACATTGATGTTTCTCTCTGTCTTTCCCTCTCTCTTCCACTCTCCCTAAGAATCAATGGAAAAATATCCTCGGGTGAGGATTGAAGAGAGAGAGAGAGAGAGAGAGAGAGAGAGAGAGAGAGAGAGAGAGAGGAGGTAAGCAACGCATCCCTGTCTGGACTTCCTCGGTTTAGCACTGAAAAGTCCCCATTCCGGATCCTATCAGCCCTGGGAACACTGGGCATCTGGCTAGTCTAGGTCCAGGGGACAGTAGCCCAGGTTTAGCAACTCAACCTTTCCCCCTGACTGTATGGATTTGGGCTATTTCATCAGAAACACAAGCAATTTCAGGATGAAGTCACTTGAGAATGTGACCTCACCGATGTTAACCATCAATCCCTGGTCTTGATAAAGATGATTTTTGAGTCTTTCATGTTTCGAGAACTCTCTTACAACGGAAGTTCCCAGGTAAATGTGCTCTGAAGGTCTGGTGCCTATAACCCGGGCACCAGGGGCCACAGATCCGCTTATCAGTGGTTAATGGCTTACCACACACATCTAGGGAAATATTTGCACAGTTCTTAAAACGGGCCAAGTCAGGTCAATGGTATTAAGACTCTTGGCAATTACGAGTTTATCCTATAAAAAGGACAAAGCTATAGTGTTCAGCCAAGGCGGAAAGGATCTAAATCTGCTCTGGAATGTCTCTGTGAGCAAGAGGGAATTAGGAGGAATTTAAGCCCAAGATAATGAAATCCTTTTCATTTAACTCACTATAAATAAACTGTACTAGCTCCCAAAATTCTACCTAGGGGGTGGGGGGGTCTAGGGTGGCCATCTGACCAGAAGGGGGTGTATCCATACATTGAACAATCAGACCTCCGAATTAATAGTGCTTTCCTATAGAGTACTTCTCTTTAAAAAAAAAATACATACATATATATATATATTGATTTAAGAGAGGAAGGAAGAGGAAGAGATAGAAACATCAATGATGAGAGTCATTGATAGGCTACATCCTGCACGCCCCCTACTGGGGATCGAGTCTGCAACCCAGGCATGTGCCCTTGGCCAGAATCAAACCCAGGACCCTTCAGTCGCTCTATCCACTGAGCCAAACTAGCTAGGGCCACGGCAGTGGCTTTGATCACACTGCTTTCCTCCTTCGGACCCTGCAGGGGCTCCTGGGTATCGAGATAAAAACTCCCCCGCTCTCTGTTTCTAGGCTGTGGCTTAGCTCAGCCCTCCATCATTTGCCTCCTAAATGCCTGTATCATTAGCTGCACCAGGCCTAGCTTTCCACAGGGAATATTGAAGTTTTAATAGGAGGTTCCCAAAGATGGGGTACCTGCCAGAGGAGACTTCCAGAGATGGGGTTCCTGGCTCCTCTTTGCTTTCGACCAGGACCTGGTGAATGGAAACTTCAGCTGTGCCCATGGGAAGGGCGGAGGCTGAAACTGCTTTTCCGTTTATACCTGGGGGTTGTCCTGACTTAAGACCAAAAACAACCAATCCATCTTTTTTTCAGAGATGGGGTAGTGACGCCCCAATAAACAAAACTCTCGTGTGCCCCAGCTGCGCTGACTGCATAGGCTGGGGACTGTGGTTTCTTTTCCCAGAGCACACCTGGAATTTGCCAAAACAGATATACCCTCACCTCTATCTGTCCATGTAAATACGACATGAACAGCATTACACTTAGGATCGGGAACCCCTGGGGATCCTGTTCTGTCTCATCAAGAGTGTGGCTCTTGCCAGTGTGGCTCAGTGGTTGAGCACTGAGCTATGAACCAGGAGGTCACGGTTCAAGTCCCAGTCAAGGCATATGCCTGGGTTGCAGGCTCGATCCCCAGGAGGGGTGTGCAGGAGGCAGCCGATCAGTGATTCTCTCTCATCATTGATGTTTCTCTCTCTCTCTCTCCAATTAAAAAATATTTTTTTTAAAAAAGTGTGGCTCTTGATTTGGGGTACATGTGCTCTCCTGATAGAAAAGAGACAGACACAAATTCCCATAAAAGAGGGTGGGTGGGCTAACCCAGTGGTCGGCAAACTCATTAGCCAACAGAGCCAAATATCAACAGTACAAGTATTGAAATTTCTTTTGAGAGCCACATTTTTAAAACTTAAACTATATAGGTAGGTACATTGCTAGCAACTTAATTAGGGTCCTCCTAAGGCTTAGGAAGAGCCACACTCAAGGGGCCAATGAGCTGCATGTGACTCGAGAGCCACAGTTTGCCGACCACAGGGCTAACCGGACATGGAAGCTACATGCTGGGGAAACATGAGTAGAAAGAAGGAAAAGGGGTTCCTCTGACCGAGGAGTAGAGGGAAGTCAGGGGAAGTTTCTCAGAAGTCATGCTATTGAAGTTCATTTACAGGGTAAGTGATATTTTGGTGCAGAGAGAAAGAGAGGGTTTTGGGGGTGGCCAGGGGGCTGGCACTTCATGGCAATGAGAGCAGCAATGAGAGCAGGCCAGGTTGTGGGGCTGGGCAGGTGGTGGGGTCACGCTGTAGCGTGCCTGGGAGCTGGCCTGCTTGAGGAAGCCACTCCGCTGGCATTGTGACCGGTGAGGTCAGGAGGTGACTGGGGAAACTCCTGTAAAAGCCCAAGGGAATGGCAGCGGCACGGGCGAGTACCTATCAAAAGGCCCTGAGCTGCACACTTAAGGTCTGTGCATTTTAGTATAGTGATGGCTCAAAAAAATGAATATGCTTTACATTTTTTATTCAGAAAAAAAAAAAAGGAGATTTATACTGTCACCGACATTTTCTCCTAATTCTGAACGGAGCTTTTAGCCTGCGGTTTTCGCTGAAAGCAAACACGTCTTGAGAATAAGAAATGAATCACTAGGTAAATATTGATCTGTTGCTAAGTGAACAAGAAACACGTCGCCCCATCTAAGCCGAGTTTTCCTCCAGATGTTAAAAAGGTTCATTCCTAAGAACAGATTACCTTAAGACAGGTTTAAAAACTGACCAGAGTGCTGACAGGGGGAAAAAATCCCCTTTTTCCTGTTTTTACTGTTCACCTTTCATCAAGTATTTTTAATTTTTATTACAGAACAGCAAGCGGAAATGTTCTGATTCCGCACATAACTCATAACCACGGGCCGCTTCAGTCAGGGTTACTGAGTAACGCCATCAGCCTGTTGTAAATCAGCTAGCTGCACTTTCTCTCTTTTTTAAAAAATATACTTTATTGATTTTTTACAGAGAGGAAGGGAGAGGGAGAGGGATAGAGAGAAACATTGATGAGAGAGAAACATCAATCAGCTGCCTCCTGCACGCCCACAACCCTGGTACATGCCCTTGACCGAAATCGAACCTAGGACCCTTCAGTCCGCAGTCCATAGCTCTATCTGCTGAGCCACACCGGTTAGGGCCATATATATATATATATATATTTAATTGATTTCAGAGAGGAAGGGAGAGGGAGAGAGAGAAACATCAATGATGAGTGAGAATCATTGATCAGCTGCCTCCTGCACGCCCCACACTGGGGATTAAGCCTACAATCCAGTCATGTGCCCTTGACTGGAATCGAACCCAGGACCTTTCAGTCCCCAGGCTGATGCTCTATCCACTAAGCGAAACCAGCAAGGGCAGCTAGCTGCACTTTCCAGACCAGACAATGGCTGGTGCAGGCTGCAGACAGGTTTCCTCTAAAAAAAAATCTTAAAAGTCGCCGGAGAAACGCTTTTACCCCTAACAGACGTACTTCCTGCCCTCAGCTTCAAATAGATGGGAGGCTATGACAGAAACGCAAGACCGAGAAAGAGCATGGAGGACAGTGGCTTCCAGCAGAGGGAGTAAAATAGAAAGAGGGTCACTCGGAAGATGCATTAAGGATGGCCCCTGGCTGCCCTCCGCCACTTCCCTCACCTGCACCCCGAGAACAGTCTCTGTCCCCCTCCCCCATGGATAGGAAGGGAACCAAGTCCAGAGTCACAAACTTGGGTTCACTTTTCCTCTCCGCTACTGTTTCCCTATCCTTAAGTATGAAAGGAAAAAGGAATCTGACCTCAAAGTTGTGAAGAGGATTAAAAGACATAATGCCTATGAGGCAAAGGGAAATCATTAGACTTAATGACTCTGGGTTCTTTTTTTTAAAGGAAAACAAGAAAAGAGGTAAGCTCTAGTTGGTTTGGCTCAGTGGATAGAGCGTCAGCCTGCGGACTGAAGGGTCCTGGGTTTGATTCTGATCAAGGGCACATGTTCGGGTTGCAGGCTCCATCCCCAGTGTGGGGCGTGCAGGAGGCAGCCGATCAATGATTCTCTCTCATCATGGATGTTTCTATCTCTCTCTCCCTCTCCCTTCCTCTTTGAAGTCAATGAAAATATATTTTTTTAAAAAGGCATAAAAACACACACAAAAGCCGCCATAATCAGCTTTGTGAGCTACTAGTATAGAATCAGACTTTATGTGATATTTCTCAGGAGCCTGGACAAATAGCAGCTTTTCCACGGTTCCCTCTGATCACCAGGACCCGATGGTGGGTGGAAATTTATAGTCACTTCGATATAAATTTATAGGGATTGCCCTAACCGGCTTGGCTCAGTGGATAGAGCGTCGGCCTGGGGACTGACGGGTCCCAGGTTCGATTCCGGTCAAGGGCATGTACCTTGGTTGCGGGCACATCCCCAGTGGGGGGTGTGCAGGAGGCAGCTGGTTGATGTTTCTTTCTCATCGATGTTTCTAGCTCTTATCCCTCTCCTTTCCTCTATGTAAATAATCAATAAAATATATTTTAAAAAAAATAAAAATAAATAAACTTATAGGGATTGAACACCTTGCTTTCCAAAAACTCTACACGAGATGGCCGAGGAACCTGGGCTTTGGGGTTCCACTGAGTCTGAAAGTGGGTGCAAATGTTAGCTGCCAGTCCAGATTAGTGAAGTATCTACATTAAGAACTGGAAAGAAAAAAAGCTGAACAATTTGAAAAGCATACAGATTTCTGGGCACCACCTTCCGCTGTGGAGCCACTGGGATGGAGCCCCCTAGCACGGTGACGTCACACTGCACGTGGCACTCCACAAGTATCAGGCAACACAATCCAGGTACAGGTCTCTTTCGACTTAATACTAACTTTTGGGTCATGACATCACTGTGACAACTATGAGGAAATTGCACATGAACATACAAAACACCCGAAGCCCACACAGCTCTTCACCCTTGGCGAACAGCATGTGAAAATGAACTGGACGGTCAAACGAGACAAGCAAGAGTCCAAGTTCTCCGACGTGTCTGTCACACATTTGCCTGCTCTCAGAGGCGAGTCATTCACTCAGTGTCACCAACCCCCACCGAGGTGGGAGAGATAGTATCAGGATAGCGGGCTGCTAGTACCCGCTGAGCACTAGACACTCCACTGAATATGGTCACACGCTGAGGGGCACAGTGTGAATATTCAGCCCCCCCAGCAGCTTCCGCCTGGCAGAATGGATTCAGTTTAAAGAGGCCCAGAGTGAAGAGCAATGAGGAGAAAGGGGGGCATCCAGACCCGGAAGCATACGGAATGCTTCGTGCATGAGGCTTGGCCCGAGCCCTGAAGGAAGACACAGTTATTATGAAGACCTCAACAGGGAAACATCTAACCACACGCCTCTTGGAAACAGTCTGTGTGCCCAGCGGCGTGGCTCAGTGGTTGAGCGTCGAGCTATGAACCAGGTCGTTATGGTTCGATTCCTGGTCAGGGCACATGCCCGGGTTGTGGGCTGGATCCCCAGTGTCGGGCGGGCAGGAGGCAGCCGATCCATGATTCTCTCTCATCACTGATGTTTCTTTCTCTCTCTCTCTCTCTCTCTCTCTCTCTCTCTCTCTCTCTCTCTCTCCCCCTTCCTCTCTGAAAGCAATAAAAATATATTAAAAAAAGAAAACAGTCTGTGACATAAAATGCACGCTTTAGAAGTCTGGTTTCCTATCCCAGAAGCAGTGCTCACCCAATATATAGACCTGGCCTGTTTCAGGGACTCTTGGCTCATTTGGAATAAAGGCATTCTATTTAGGTGGTGGATCCTCTTAGCCAACGTCAGCCCACTTTTCAATAAAAGAGATGGAGAGTACCCAACCCATAAATCTATGCTTTTTAATTTATTAACTAGAGGCCCAGTGCACGAAATTTGTGCAAGGGGCTCGGCCCTTGCAGCCCCAGCAGCTGCCTCGGCCCTCACAGCCCTGGCTTCATCCGGAAGGTCGTTCCGCTGTTTGGCTGTCCGATCTAATTAGCATATTACGCTTTTATTACTATAGATTATTTGGAGTAAGGATCGTTTTTCGGTCCTAGCAACAGAACTGGCAACAGACCATTTGATAAAGGGCTCGAGTGTTGTCCAAGTTTTCTGTATCTCCCTAAAAATAAATGACCGCCATTTTCTGCAAAGTCCTTGTCACGAATGATGACTCCAGGCAACCAAGGTCGGATTCTGTCTCCTACCCACTGGCATTCAAAACACAGACTTCTAGGGAGACTGTGGCTATTTTGTCAGCCACGACACCGTTTTACATGGTGGCCTTGAAGAACATGGGAGAAGGTTCTCTGAGTATCGCTCAAGCCAAACAGCTTAGCAGGCGGGCCTAGGGCAGGCGAGAGGGCTACTCACTCTTTGGTCAGAAGGGGACAGGATTTGAGCAGGAAGCGTGAGAGCCCCGAGTCCTGGAAGTAGAGGTCTGGGGGGGCGGTGGGGCTCTTCAGGTTCAGACAGCGGACGATCACGTACAGCACGGCGGCCACCGCGGCCAGCTTCACCCCGTCAAACACGGCCGGGAGCTCGGGGGTCTCCAACATGGCATTCATCCTGACCTGGGAGCAGAGGCACAGGCTTAGCTTCGGAGCTCAGTGAGGCGGGTGGGGCCCGCACCCGAGGCGACAAACCCAGCGGTGGCATGTCATATCCAGGTGTGTCCACCGGGCCCGCCCAGGTGGCCTGCCATCAGCACCCCGCGGCCACCCGTGGACTGGCAACACCCCAAGTCACAAACAGTCCTGAGCACTGATAAGCTGGGTAGGGTGTTGTTGTATTTAAATTTAATGACCCTTCTAAGATAAGCAAACTGGAAAATGCTGAGAACAGGAGCCTTCGGGGAGTGGGAGAAAGAAGGCGCCAGAGAGGATGAGTGGCACCGAGTGGCACCGCGAGGTCTGTGCACAGGAGCCTCGGATCCCTGCAACCTTAGCCCACAGGTGGTGCGCCAGGTGTGTGAAGGGCCCGTTTACAGCGGGGACACAGATGTGAAAGGGGACTGCGATGGCCCCCAGGGGTGGCTGTACTGCCTGCTGGCCCCCGTTTCTATTTTTAGAGCAGAATGAGATAGAGCCACCTGGGCCAGACTGCCCATCTGCTCCTCAGGGCACCGGTGTAAAGTTCAGACCCAGCCCAAGTGGCAGGCATCCCTGCTCCGGGGGAAGGAAGCTCAGCAAATTTGCCCCCTGCGGTTACAAAAGAGGCTAAAGCGGACCACATTCAATCGCTAAGCCAAAACTAAAAACTTTATGTTTTTAATTTTGGCCAAAACCGGTTTGGCTCAGTGGATAGAGCATTGGCCTGCAGACTGAAAGGTCCCAGGTTCGATTCCGGTCAAGGGCATGTACCTGGGTTGCGGGCACATCCCCAGTAGGACATGTGCAGGAGGCAGCTGATTGATATTTCTCTCTCATCGATGTTTCTAACTATCTCTCTCCCTTCCTCTCTGTAAAAAATCAATAAAATATATTAAAAAAAGAAAAGAAAACTACATATGTACATCTGGCTTTGCCCAAGCTCTCCTGATAGTCCATCTTCTGAGGTAGCTTTACCTCGTATCCAAGACACACATGTGAGCGCACACACCTCCACACACAAAAACGAACATCATCAACAAAAGCAACAAAAATCCAGTCTTTTCCTTGCTGCTTAGCAAAAAAACAAAACGTCAGCCGGCACCTTAAAAATTAGGGAAACCACAAGCTAACAAAAAAGGAGAAAACGGGAACTCTCCCAGCCAAGGTAGCCATGGCAACGGCTTCCCCTGGAACGGCTTCCAGTAGCCTCTGCTAAAAACAGCACAAGAGCTTGGTGGCCACCCGTGCAGGCAGAACAGGACAGGCCGGACAAAACAGCCTCCAAAGACAGGTTGGGGGCATAACAGAAGGAACTCTCGCAAGATCCACAGCAAGAGGGGGTGCAGGAGCCCTGTTCTACATTCAGGGTGACTTTGGCAAATGCAGGACCTACCCACACTGCTCTCTGGCAGGGCTCCCGACTCAGGGAGGGCGGCAACCAAACTTTGCAGCTCCTTCGCCCGCCGTCCACCATCAGGGCAAGAAAACAACTTTGAAAAATGTATCTGACACCATTTCCCATCCAGGCTAGACCGCCAACTACACGTTCAGTGCAGCCACCTTGGAACTTTTAAGAGCTGACAGTTTCCCTGAAACTCAACCTCTGGAGATATGTCCCCCCTCCTGACTAGCTGCTTATGAATTCCTAAAACAGGATTCTTAAAAAAAAAAAAAATACATATATATTATTGATTTCAGAGAGGGAGGGAGAGGGAGAGAGAGAGAAGCATCAATGATGAGAGAGAATCATTGGCCGGCTGCCTCCTGCATGCCCCACACTGGGAATTGAGCCCGTAACCTGGGCATGTGCCCCAACCAGGAATCAAACCATGATCTCCTGGTTCATAGGTCAATGCTCAACCATTGAGCCATGCCAGCTGGGCCTAAAACAGGATTCTTAACTTGGAGTGTGTGGGTCCCTAAAGGATTCTAGGGCCCAGGAACCCTGTGGCAGTCTGTGTAATGCACAACTTTCTGGAGAGGGGGTCTGTAGGGTTCATCAATTCTCCAAGGCGTTAGGGCTAAGGTTACAGTTAGTGGCAGCGTTCAGCCTATGGCCCAGGGTCCTTTACCTCATCAGAGCCCATCAGAGCCCTGCCACTTGGGCCAGTCAAGCCAACGAGACACAAACACCCAAGATGATTCAACTTGTTAACATGGATCTTTAAATCTAGTGAGGAAAGAGCTCAAAACAAGATATAGCAGGGACTCCAAAATTTGTCTGATCTGACGCTGGTGCTATGGACCTGAGACAGCGGCTTTTTTGCTCCCTTTGTCGGGAAGAGAACAGAGAAAGCAGCAGGTGGCTTCATCAGTTTCCCTGTTGGTCCAGAGCAGACTTATCAAATAAAAAAGATAAAACAGCCCTAGTTAGTTTGGCTTCAGTGGATAGTGTCAGCCTGCAGACTGAAGGGTCCTGGATTCGATTCATGTGCCCTTGACCGGGTTGCGGGCTTGATCCCCAGTGTGGGGCGTGCAGGTGATAGCCGATCAATGAGTCTCTCTCATCATTGATGTTTCTATCTCTCCCTTCCTCTCCCTTCCTCTCCCTTCCTCTCTGAAATCAATAAAAATATATTTAAAAATTAAATTAAAATAAAATAAAATAGGTCCTTTCCTCCCCGCTTTCACTCACTACTAACTAACATGGGGAGGTGGCAGAAGTAAAACTGGACAAGCCCTAGCCGGTTTGGCTCAGTGGATAGAGCGCTGGCCTGCAAACTGAAAGGTCCCAGGTTCGATTAAGGTCAAGGGCATATGCCCGGGTTGTGGGCTCGATCTCCAGTGGGGGACTTGCAGGAGGCAGCAGATCAATGATTCTCTCTCATCATGGATGTTTCTCTCTCTCTCTCCCTCTTCCTTCCTCTCTGAAATCAATAAAAATATTTTTTTAAAAAAGTAAACTGGACAAGAGTCTGGCCAATACATACCTATGTACTCTGCTCCTCTCTAGGTGGGAATATGAACTTGAAATGTTGTGCAGCTGGGCCGGGCAGGTCAGATCTCTTATTCAGATTCACCTAAAAGCTGAAAAGATTGAAGACAAGAAGGAAGCCATTTAATTGAAATACAAGCACATTTCCGTTTCTCTGCATTTCAAGTCTTTAGGGAAAAAGACAATTTCTGTAATTAACATGTGTGCCACACTCTTGGCCGGCTGAACAAACCTGCTGGGGGAAGCCTCTGGCAACCCACAGAACGGCGGCTCTCTCTGGTTTCCAGGACAAGTTATCTGCTGCGCTCAGAACTCTGGCTAAAGCAAACTCGCCCTGCTTTTACCCTTTATCTCGTAACATAATCTTCAGAAACAACGGAAAGGTATTGTCTCTGTCTAACCAATGACATAACCTAATGAGGCGTTAGGTCAACACAGCTGTCGGGGTGTGGGTGAAGGTGGAAGAGGGCATAGCGGGGATAAATGGTGATGGAAAAAATAAATTTAATTTGATTTTTAAAAGACAGCAGTCAGTTGACTCTTTCTCTTGCAAACATACAGCAATGGCGGAAAAAATCTGAGTTAAGAAAAGTAAGGGCACAGACTAGAAGTAATGGGTAGGGAGCATGCACAGCCTGAGGGTCTGGGTGCAGACTGGGGCAGGAGGCTGGCCGTGGAGAGGAACCAGGAGCTAAAAGTGCTCCCGTGAGATGGAGAGCCAGAGCCAGGCCCACTGTGCTGGAGATCCTGCCTTTCATTTTAAAAAATAAAATAAATTTTGCCCTGACTGGTTTGGCTCAGTGGATAGAGCGTCGGCCTGCAGATTAAAGGGTCCCAGGTTCAATTCCAGTCAAGGGCATGTACCTTGGTTGTGGGCACATCCCCAGTAGGAGGTGTGCAGGAGGTAGCAGATCTATGTTTCTAACTCTCTATCCTTCTCCCTTCCTCTCTGTAAAAAAAATCAATAAAAGATATTTTTTTAAAAAAATAAATAGTACCTTTCTCATAGGATACTTCTCAAGATTAAAAAAATAATAATAAATTTTTAATAATTGCAGAAAGGGAGAGGGAAAGAGAAATAGAAACATCAATGATGAGAGAGAAGCATTGATCGGCAGCCTCCTGCATACCCCCACCTGGGGATCAAGCCCGCAACCTGGACATGTGCCCTTGACTGGAATCAAACCCAGGACCCCTTCAGTCTGTAGGCTGACGCTCTAGCCACTGAGCCAAACCAGCCAGGGCTCCATGCCTTTCAAAGCAGCGGAGGAGACAAAAAAAAGAAAACGCTGTTTATACATCCCTGTGTGCCAAGCTCTGTTCTTTGTATTTTACACATATTAACACACTGACTCCTTACCACACCCTGTGAGGCATAGAAAACTTGCGTAAGTTGCCCGAGGCCACACAGCTAGTAGACACAGAAGCCAAGATTCCTATCTGGCTCCAGAGATCCTTGTCTTAACCACCACACTGTGCCACTTGAAAGCCAGAAGAGGAGAGAGAGAGAGAGAGAGAGAGAGAGAGAAGCAAGAAAATGGATGGTGCGGAAAACACAGAGTCACAGATGAAAGGCTTGCCCCAAGTCTCACAGCTGTGAAACCGTCGAGCTGGTTCCAGACCAATATTCTCGGATTCCGCCACCCCAAAAAGATTTACACAGAAAATGAAAGCCAGTTGAAGGGGAGATTCAATGAACCTTTGGAGTAGTCTTGCTCAACTGCAAATTTTTATTACGTCTTTGTATTTTGAGATGAATTAGCCACAGAAAACCAGGCTCTGTTCGGGTGGGGACGGAACAGCAAAGTCGCCGGCCCTGTCAGAAGCCACTGGACCTCCCCAGGGCCTCGCTGCCAACTGAAAAGCAAGGGGTGTGTCCTAGCCGGTTTGGCTCAGTGAGTAGAGCGTCGGCCTGTAGACTGAAGGGTCCCGGGTTCGATTCTGGCCAAGGGCACATGCCCGGGTGGCGGGCTCGATCCCCAGTATGGAGCGTGCGGGAGGCAGCTGATCCATGGTTCTCTCTCATCATTGATGTTTCTCTCTCTCCCTCTCCCTTCCTCTCTGAGATCAATAAAAATATATTTAGAAAAAACAAAAAACAACTAGGGGTGGATCCTAAACTGGTAGCCCACGGGGTGGTGCTGCATTTGGTTGGCATTTTTAAATTCCAATGTATTAGCTGCTAAGTTATAAGTGCCAGGTTTCATATAAAAACCTGGATTTCTGGCTTCTCTTGAGGAAAAAAAAGCAACAGTGAACGCAGCTGCTACCCCTTTTGCACAGAGCATGCTCGCTCCTGGCTGCCACAGTCCCCACCACTCCCTATCATGGTCCTCAACACCGACCCCTGGCCTCCTTATCATTATGGTACCGGAATAGGTCCTGCAGGCATCTGAATAGGCAGCCCTTGGAGAAACCTGCCTAAGGTCCCTTCTAGCCCTGGATAAGTTTGTACTGACTGAAATTCAAAACATAGATTGCCCAGCTGGTGTGGCTCAACGGTTGAGCATTGACCCATGAACCAGCAGGTCGCCGGTTCGATTCCTGGTCAGGGCTCATGCCCAGGTTGTGAGCTTGATCCCCCAGTAGGGGACATGCAGGAGGTAGCCAATAGATATTTCTATCTCTTTATCCTTCTCCCGTCCTCTCTCTCTAAAATCAATCCTATATAATAAAAGGCTAATATGCAAATTGACTGAACGGTGGAATGACCAGTCGCTATGGCACGCCCTGACCACCAGGGGAAGCACCACTCAGCCAGAAGCTGGGCTCACAGCTAGTGAGCACAGTGGCAGGGGTGGGCCGAAGCCAGCAGTCAGACATCCCCCGAGGGCTCCCGGACTGCAAGAGGGTGCAGGCCAGGCTGAGGGACCCTCCCTCCCGCCCCAGTGCACGAATCTCATGCACCGGGCCTCTAGTAAAAACATATTGGAAAACAAAACATACACTATCAGTATAAGTGATAAGTTCACAGAAAAGGATTATGGAAAGGCAGAGTGATAAATAAAATGGTAGTGCTTATTTACTCATTGATATTTACAATAAGTAAATTGGTATTTACTCATTGATATTTACAATAAGTAAATTGGTATTTACTCATTGATATTTACAATGACGCTTGTTTACAACTTAACTCATCCCACAAACTACTTGAGATCGCTTCCATAAAACACTGAAGAGCTATGTGATACGGAAAGAACTGTGGCAGTCTGCTGATTGCTTCCCCAAAAGACATCTCTCCTCCTTCCTTGCAACAAAAACCTGGAGCATGTGCCTTGTTGGGAAATAAACACTTCAGACCCCAGCGCCCCCTGCAGTAGGTGGGTCCCGAGTCCATGGGACTACATTCTGGCCACGTCTGGAGGGGCTGGTCTGCTTCCTGGGGAGACTCCTTAAAAGGCAGGGAGTTAACTCTTCGGCCCTTTTCCTTCCCTGCATCCCTGGGATGCAGACAACATGGCCGCAACCCAGCTGTCATCTGGGGCCACGACGTGGCCTTGCGGTCACTCTCAGAGCCACATTAAGAGGACAGCAGAGTCGAAAGAAAGCAGCTTAGGGTCCCTGCTGATTTAAGGGAGCCATCATATCAGACCTAGACTGCCTACCTCAAGATTTCTTTTATGTGAGAGAATAAACCCTTGCATGTGAAAGCCACTGTTATTTCCAGACTCCTTTAGTCTGCAATTTCTAATGACACAGGAGGAAATACTATCCACCCAAATCGTTATGGATGCTACAGTTGCTGGGTTATTAGATAGTAGGCAATTTTTCTTTCTGTTTTTTCTTTTCCAAAATTCCTAATGATTACAAATATTTTTGTTATTAGAAAAAAAAGAACTTTAAAATAGCAACTAGCAAAACCCGAGAAGAAATGAAGAAACTCTGGCCCTAGCTGGTTTGGCTCAGTGGGTAGAACGTTGGCCCATGGGCTGAAGGGTCACGGGTGTGATTCCAAAGGCATGTACCTTGGTTGCAGGTTTGATCCCTGGCCCTGGTCAGGCCAAGTGCGGGAGGCAACCAGTTGAGTGTGTCTCTCACATCGATGTTTCTCTCTCTCTCTGTCTCTCCTCCTCTCTTCCACTCTCTCTAAAAATCAGTGGAAAAAAATATCCTCGGGCAAGGATTAACAACAACAACAAAAAGAAACACTGAACAAGGAAAGTAACTATGCCATCCTACACGATCACCTATGTCAGCGGTTCTCAACCTGTGGGTCGCGACCCCTTTGGCGGTCGAACGACCCTTTCACAGGGGTCGCCTAAGACCATCCTGCATATCAGATATTTACATGACGATTCATCACAGTAGCAACATGACAGTTATGAAGTAGCAACAAAAATAATTTTATGGTTGGGTCACAACATGAGGAACTGTATTTAAAAGGCCAGAAGGTTGAGAACCACTGACCTATGTGCTAAAACCCAGAACGCGTTTGAGGTTTCTGACTGCCAGGGGAAGGAGGAAACCCATTTAGACCCAGTTCTCCAAAATGGAAAGCGAGCTAACATGTATGGTGTTCTTACCCTAAAAAGCATGACAGACACTCAGGGGAAGCAGGGCTTTTCAGGCACGGAATTATATATAAAAAAAAAAATCCGTGGGACTTGACAAAAGAGGACCTTGAGTGAAGTGATAGGCAGTGTCCTCCTACAACCTTTTTAAATAGCAAATGCAATAGAGAATTAATTTACTCAGCCCTTGAAAAATGATAAGGGTTTAAAATTGAATTCAATTCAGCGAAGACAATCCTATGAGAGGTTTGTAATGACTATGGTCCACATATACAGCCTTGATTCAGGGCTCGAACCTGAATTCCCGAAGAGAAGGGCAGTTCAACCACAGTCACCAGGGTCACCGTCCTTGAACTTCAGTGGGCTTGAGGACCTACTGTGTGCCTAGCACTATGCTAAGCATTGTATGGGACTGTAATGAAGTAGAATTCTCATCTCAACAGGGGAGAAAAGAAGTTTCTGTTAAGGCTACATATACTTTAGAAACATGGGGACAGGAATAATTAGTCCAGGAAATAATTAACCATAGAAGGACTTACAGAGCAGCTAGATCTAAAACTGGGCCTTAGGATTTAGAAGTATGTTTAAGTGTGAGACTGTGTATTAAGCCAGTAAGTAGCTGGCAATTTAAGAACAGAACTCTTTTTTTAAAAAAATATAATTTATTGATTTTTTACAGAGAGGAAGGGAGAGGGATAGAGAGTTAGAAACATCGATGAGAGAGAAACATCGATCAGCTGCCTCCTGCACACCCGCTACTGGGGATGTGCCCGCAACCAAGGTACATGCCCTTGACTGGAATCGAACCTGGGACCCTTCAGTCCGCAGGCCGACGCTCTATCCACTGAGCCAAACCGGTCAGGGCAAGAACAGAACTCTTGAAATTAATTTAAACTTATCTTGATGCATTTTATTTGATGTTGTTCTTTCTTTCCAAGATCAACCTGCCACTGCATATTAATATTCTGAATTTGTTCCAGACATAACAAACTTAGCTTCCATGGCACTATTTTGTGTGCCCCTGGCCCCTTTCCAAGCAGGTGAAATCCAGTTAAAATAAACATCAGGCAGCGGATAGGGAAGTCACCCAGCATGGCTAGAGGGCCGGGAATATTGAGGACAGAAAGGAAGCCTCGCCCCAGCCCCCTGCCCCCGTGCACTTGCCTGATCAGTCCTTCTTCAGACCATCAGCCGCACACCTCCCCGGCTCCCACCCCAGTCACTTTTATGAATGGAATTTATTTATTTATTTATTTATTTTTAAATCCTCACCTGAGGATATTTTTCCATTGATTTTTTAGGGAGCATGGAAGAGAGAGGGAAAGACAGAGAGAAACATCGACGTGAGAGAGACGCATCAATGGTTGCCTCCTACAGGAGCCCCAAAGGGCCCGGGCCAGGGAGGAGCCCTTGACCGGAATCGAACCCTTTGGTCTGCAGGCCGACGCTCTATCCACTGAGCCACACCGGCCAGGGCTGTGAGCAGAATGTAGATGCTGGAAGTCAGAGTTAAAATTCCATTTGTAGCCTCTACATTAACAAAGAAACCCAAGGTGCTGCCAAGCACCAACGGGAAAGGAGCTCTCAGTGTGGCCCTCCGGCTCTGAGACCTGCGGGACGGGCCTTCCCACCAGGGTGGGGCCTGGGCTCCTCTCTCATGGCCAAGAGTGACATTTTACGATGGAGGCGCAGACGCAGGGAGAGACAGGGCCACTGGGCGGGTGCAGGCTCTCCTCCAGGGGTTCTGAGGCCTGGGTCTCACTGCCTGCTCTGCCCCTTCCACGCCGGTGACCTTGACCAAGCCACTTAACCTTTCTGGGCCCTAAAGACCTCATCTGTAAAGCGAGAGGGTTACATGAGAAGCAGATAATACCAAAGCCCTCTTGCAGCTCAAAATTTCTGAGATTCTAGGGATAGAATTGCAGTCCTTGGCTAAAGAGCACGGGACCAACTTGCGGAGCTCGGAGCCGGGTAACAGAAGACAGTGCTGCCCCGCCACTGGGACCACTGCACCACACAGTCCACAAGAGCTGCAGCCCTCCGGGCCTTTCTTCCCTCAGATGAGTTCCACAGTCATCATTTTCAGCTGTGCCACTGAGGCCACTAATTCCGTCATGTTCCTTCCACCTGCCTGGGCCTTGGAACAGTAATGTTCCCTGACAACCCAAAACTGGCTGCGAAGACAGAAAAATCTGAGCGGAGACTTTAAGCACCAAAAACTCACTACCTTGTGTAGCGGGGTAAATAGTGTCCCCCTGCCCGGCCGGCGTGGCTCAGTGGTTGAGCACTGACCTATGAACCAGGAGGTCACGGTTCGAGTCCCAGTCAGGGCACATGCCCGGGTTGTGGGCTCGATCCCCAGTGTGGTGCGTGTAGGAGGCAGCCGATCCATGATTCTCTCTTATCATTGATGTTTCTATCTCTCTCTCCCTCTCCCTTCCTCTCTGAAATCAATAAAAATATCCTATATAATCAAGAGCTAATATGGTAATTAGACCAGACGGTGGAATGACCTTCCGGAACGACCAGTGGATGGGGGGTGGGGCCTTGAGGCAACCGGGGCTGCGAAGGCCTCCCCTGCATGAATTGTGTGCGTCAGGCCTCTAGCATTAAAAAAACAAAAAGTGTCCCCCTAAAATTCATGCCCACGTAGAACCTGTGAACGTGACCTTATTTGAAAAGAGACTGACGATGTAGGCAAGCTACGATGGTCATGCTTAGAGGGGCCCTAACCCATGACTGGTGTCCTCACACGAAGAGGGGAATTTGGACATAGACGCAGACAGACAGAGGGGAAGGGAGATGGAAGAAGTGATTGGGGTGATGCGTCTCTAAGCCCAGGAACCACCAGACGGTAGGAGAGGCCACAACAGACTTAGGCCCTGGAGAGGGACAGACCTGCCGACCCTGATCTGACTCCCAGACCCTGTCCTGTGGGAGGACAAGCCCAGATGACCTCCCATGACTCAGCAGTTCCACACCCCGGCCTGCAGGGGCTGGAGAAAAGCGTCACATCCTCTCAAAGGGTCCCTTGTTCCCCAGCGAGCTCCAATCAAAAGACCATAATCAGCTAACGAGGCAAGCGCTCCCAAGCTGCTTGTTAGCACAATACAAACCGTCTTCTGTGCACAGATGTTTACTGGCTTGGTTTCTTTGCCTCTGCGATTCAGCTAAGCGCCCAAATATTAGCTATACCATCACCACTACCGGGCTCTCCTCCGTGTTGCCTTAGTAAACTCCCCAATCCAACAGATAGAAATTACTGCAAAAGATACTCCTTCCTCCCACAGAGACCTCACGAACAATGGAATAGCTAGCTGATGAGCTGCTCGGGCTCCTCCAGCAAGTTTTAAATTAGTCCCAGGACACACTCTGGATTCTTGTAACACGGAACCATGATGGACTTGATAAATCCCCGAGTAATAAGTGTCCATTGTCAAGTTCCATGCACAGTGTCAAGGTGTGTCCTCATGCCTGTGCTAACCGGGGTCCTGGCAGTGCAGTCCCGACAGCCCCCCCTCTCCTGCCGAGGGCCCCTGCTTTCCCACGGAGCTCACTTCCAGTAGCTCTTCCTCGCCCAGGGACTCCTTCCCCAGGGAGGGGCGTGTCCTGGGAGGGACCAGCCACCAAGGAAGATGATTGCATCAGAAATGAGGTAAATGCTTCTCCATAATTGGGAGGGATCGCGTTTCCCCAGAACTGATTTACCTGTGGAAGTTGGGAGAGCGTTGGTGGATGATGCCGTGGCTTATACACAAAGAGGACAGACACCCCCACAACCCCCAAAAAAGGGGTGTCAATATCACTAGGGGGCTGTTTGTAAAACTACACTCCCTTTCTGACATTTCACCCAACTCCCGGTGGGTACCGAAGTATCAGCTTCATGCTGAGCTCTGCTGGGGCTATGAAAAAAGCCTAATGCAGGCCCTGGCTGGTGTGGCTCAGTGGATAGACCGTCAGCCTGTGGATTGTGGGGTCCTGGGTTCGATTCCGGTCAAGGGCACATGCCTGGGTTGTGGGCTCAATCCCTACTGGGGGCTATGCAGGAGGCAGCCAATCCATGATTCTCTCTCATCATTGATGTTTTTATCTCTCTCTCCCCCTCTCCCTTCCTCTCTGAAATCAACAAAAAAATATTGTTTTTTACAAAGCATAATGCAGGGCACTCAGAAAATAATTAGAAAACAGAGCAAATCTATGCATAATTATGAAATCCTGAAGTACCACCTATAAATACTAGAGGGATTCAAACCAAGGAGACAGAAAGGAGAAGGAGGTGGCCTCAGAGAGTGGGGAGCCATAGGAGGACATGGAACAGAAGAAAGGGGGAGGGTTGGAAGGGAGGTGGGCACAGACTGGGCTGGGCTCAGAGGCTGAGGTGAGGCTGGGAATGCGGGGCAGTCAGACGGCAGATGGGACAGGTTTGGGAGCAGAGGGAGTGAGTCACTGCGGAACGAAGCTTCGGGGCTTTACTTACAAAGCAATTCCAGAGGTCAGCCGGGAAGATGGCACTACATGTGTGTCGCACACGTGCTGGGCTGGCAACCTGAGGGGCTAACGTGTGGCGGTGGGTGGGAGCGGGTGCAACTGATCCATGGGACGCTAGACAAGCACTGTCATTCACCATCTGAACATCACTGCAAGCCCTCCACGGCTTCCAGACGGTTCTGTTCAACGTGCGGAACTACACGGGGACCTTCATGTGGGAACCCATCCCCTCCAGGCCCTGACAATCACACCAGCTCCCACCTTCGCGTTTTGCAAAGACCCTCTCATATCCAGAGGATCTGAGAGTCTCATCTCCACATGACCATGGCGGGTCACAGTCCTTTCATCTCTGTTGGGGATTCTGTCTATGCCCGTCTAATCCAATCCTCAGGTGTAAATTCTTTGGTTGTTGTTGATCCTCATTTGAGGATATTTTTCCATTGATTTTTAGAGAGAGTGGATGGGAGAGGAGAGGGAGAGGCAGAGAGAAACATCGATGTGAGAGACATACATTGATTGGTTGCCTCCTGCATGTGCCCTGACCAGGGCCCCGGCCGGGGAGGAGCTTGCAACCAAGGTATGTGCCCTTGACTGGAATCGAACCCAGGACCCTTCAGTCCACGGGCCAACCTCTATCCACTGAGCCAAAACAGCTAGGGCCTCATGTGTAAATTCTACACAAGTTTAAATTTATGGTCTTGAGCATGCAGTGGGCACTCTGTAAATATTTACTGAGTCTGTGGGAAAGGCCTAACGCATCATTACTCTGGTCTCTTGAGCACAATTTTCTTCTGCGATTATTGCCCTGGGCTGAGCTGAGAGGTACAGGCCTTCATGAGTAACTGTCATGCTCAGACGAAGAGAAAGCGTAGTGTGACCTGGGCTGTCAGCGGCTTTTGGATAGTTTAAAGAATATCTCAAAGTTCAGGCAAACACTATCCATCAAAATGAAAGCTTTCCATTTTCTATCACTTGTAGAAACGAATGTCCAATGCCGTATTTCTTTTTTCCCTGTTTGTCCAAAGCACCTCTTACTAGGTTCAAAGAATTATCAATCTACTTCAGAAACTGTTCATGAATAAAGAGAATTCAGAGCAAAAACATGGAACCATTGTCAAGATAGAAATGGTTTGTTTGAGGCACCAGAAGGAAAGGTCCCCAAAGAGAAGGGAGACGGGATTCACTCATTGATGGTTGGCGATCAGATAAACCCGGAAATACCACTAGACAACTCATGCTTTCTGCTACTCACTCCAACACATCCAATGCAACAAAACTGTCCATGGTATTTTCCATCCGACATGAACTTATAAGATCCAGAAAATATTAAAAATTTTTCAATATATTTTTTATTGATTTCAGAGAGGAAGGGAGAGAGCGAAAGAGATATAGAAACATCAATGATGAGAGAGAATCATTGAGCGGCTGCCTCCTGCACACCCCACACTGGGAATCGAGCCCGCAACCTGGGCATGTGCCCTGATTGGGACTCGAACCTTGACCTGCTGGTTCATAGGTCAATGCTCAACCACTGAGCCATGCCAGCTGGGCCAGAAAATATAAATTTGGTTAGAATGAATCCTAGGTTAACCTAGACTGAGATGTACGTATCACTATAAAATAGGAATCCTTGCCCTAACTGGTTTGGCTAGAGCGTAGGCCTGCGGACTAAAGGATCCCAGGTTCAATTTCGGTCAATGGCATGTACCTTGGTTGCGGGCACATCCCCAGTAGCAGGTGAGCAGAAGGCAGCTAATCGATGTTTCTCTCTCATCGATGTTTCTAACTCTCTATCCCTCTCCCTTCCTCTCTGTAAAAAATCAATAAAAATATATATATTTTTTTAAAAAATAGGAATCCTTTTCAACATCCAAGGAAAACAGAGAAATTCTTTCTCAAATATCTGCGGTATCTGAAACAGGTCTGTGGATACAGGGCAGGGCAGTTGGCGTTACAAAGATTTCTGCTTGACGGAGATGCTTTCTGTGGGTGTGCACTGATGCTGGGGTTGCGAGGCCGCTCACAACAGGGTGGATACATTCCCAGGCTTGGGAAAAAGTCAGGTCTGCCCCGAAGCCCAACTCTACCATTTACTGGTTGTGGGACTGTGGGCAAGTTTACCCTCTTCGCACCTCAGTTCCCTTACCTGTTACATGGGAATAGTAAGTGTCCTGCTATTATGATAAAAATTAAACACACAGACACAACGCTAACTAGGCAGGGGTATGCTCACCAGAGAAGGCAAAGGTGGGGTCTGCTTTATCCAACAAGGCCGAGGACTGGGTCTACAGCCAAAGTCTGGGTCTTCAAGGCCCTCAGTCCAGCCTGGCCCTGCCTGTGAGCACATGCACCCCCGTCTCATTCCAGAATGAGCTTCCCGATCGGCACCCAGAGAGAATATTAAGTCTGTGAACCACACGTGAGGATTCTCTGGCTGATGCTAACAAGTCACTATATCTTTTTAAAAATATATATATATTTGTATTGATTTCAGAGAGAGGAAGGGAGAGAGAGATAGAAACATCAACGATGAGAAAGAATCACCAATGGGCTGCCCCCTGTATGTCCCCCACCAGGGATCAAGCCCGCAACCCAGGCATGTACCGGGACCATGAATCTAACCGCGACCGCCTGGTTCATAGGTCGATGCTCAACCACTGAGCCACACCGGCTGGGCACAAGTCACTCTATCTTTTAAAATGACAGAGCAGAACTAGACGATGATAAACATTCTTATTTGTATATCTCCACATTTATCAAATGCTTGTGATTTTAAGATATGACCTCAGTTATCCTCCAACGTGTCACAACATGCACTGTTGTTGACAGTTGAGACCAATTACAGAATTTACTGTTTACAAAGAACATCCTCAGACACTACCTCATTTGCTCCTCACCGCAATTGTGTGAGTTATTATTCATGCAAAAGAGGAAATTGAAGCCCCAGAACCCTCTCTGTGCCAGGCCCTGGGTAAGGCTCTAGACCAGTGGTTCTCAACCTTCTGGCCCTTTAAATACAGTTCCTCATGTTGTGACCCAGCCATAACATTATTTCCGTGGCTACTTCATCACTGTCATGTTGCTGCTGTGATGAATCGTCATGTAAATAGCTGATATGCAGGATGGTCTGAGGCGACCCCTGTGAAAGGGTCGCTCGACCGCCAAAGGGGTCGCGACCCACAGGTTGAGAACCTCTGCTCTAGGAAGACAGAGAAGTGAGGCACCTGTCTGTCTTAAAGGCCCCGCAGAGAGCTGGGTGGATCCGGACCACTTTAGTCCCATTGACTCAATCAAAATACGTTCTGTGTAGAAGGTTGCTCTCTATTCCGGCACAGTGACCTTCCCTCATTTCGGGTGTTAAAATATATTTTCTCAAATGATGGGAACAATGGGAGAGAGGATTGTTTTTTTCCTTATTTGAAAAAATTAGAATTTGGCAAGTCTATATTGGATTTCCTGCTTGGTATTTACTGTGCTCACTGACACGACTAAGTAACCCGCACATAGAGAAGTATATATTAGAGGAACTGAAAAGAAATGGGGAAATTTTTATAAGCTTCTCTCTCTTTTATACCCCAGAGAGACTGGACAGAGTGTCCCTCCCCTCATATTACATAACACGGTATCTGTGGTACAACTGACTGGTCATGTGCACACCCAGCAATGAGCAAAGACCAGAAAGTCCCGACCCTAGATTAGATTGGCCGACTAATATCTTGTAGATTCAATTCGATTTCAAGGTGACTCAATTAGACTCAGAGGTAAAGAAAAGCAGATAAAGGCACATTACAGGAATGAGAGAAACACAACAGAGGCAAGATTCTGGGAGCCACAGAAACCATTACGACCATGTTGGGCCCTGGCTGGTGTGGCTCAGTGGACAGAGCATCAGCCTGCGGACTGAAGGGTCCCAGGTTCGATAGTGCACAAGGGCCTATGCCTGGGTTGTGGGCTCGATCCCCAGTAGGGGGCGTGCAGGAGGAGGCCAATCAATGATTCTCTCTCATCATTGATGTGTTTCTCTCTCTCCCTCTCCGTCTTTGAAATCAATAATAATAAAAATGCTAAAAAAAAGACCATGTTGAATTCAGTATGGTCATGTAAACCCTAAGTGCAGTCACGGGAAATTCAAATATGAACTGAAACTCTCTTCTCTGATGCCTGAGGACAAGGGCACCCGGAGCCAGCCTGGGTGCAGGAAACAGGAGGAGACAGAGAGAGGTGCTGACATGTTTGCAGGAAGATCGGAGCCTTCTCTAAAGGCCAGGGAACGCACAGCAAGCTTTCCCTGGTGATTCCAGCACAGAAGGCAAGAGGAAGGACCCAGGGCCCTCAATCTCCAACGTTTCCCACTAAGCCCTCCACCTCCCCTGGCCCCTTCCCAGGCTCAGAGCTGCAGAACGTAGAGAAGAAAAGTATTTGCCCCCAAATCTCCATAAAATGCTATATCTCCATGCAAAGCTGCTGCCCAAGTAAGACTGGTTCTTAGCATCATTAGAAACAAAAAAACGGGTAACACGGTGACGCGGAAGCTCTTTGCATACTGCCCAGGCATATTAAGTGACAAGAAGCAGGGTTCCCCATAGCATGCTACCATCTGTATAAAAGGGAAGGGGCATTCATCACGAATCTGCTAGCATATGTATAAAACATCCTGGCTGTGCCTGGAACACCTCTGAAGGATGAAAAAAATCAGTAACACTGGTGCCTCTCAGTGTTGGCAGATGCCCTGGCTGGTCTGGCTCAGTGGATAGAGCGTTGGCCTGCGGACTGAAGGGTCCCGGGTTCGACAAGGGCACATGCCCAGGTTGCGGGCTCGATCCCCAGTGTGGGGCGTGCAGGAGGCAGCCGATCAATGACTCTTTCTCATCATTGATGTTTCTCTTTCTCTCTCTCTCTCTCCCCGCTCTCCCTTCCTCTCTGAAATCAATAAAAATATATATTAAAAAATTTTTTTTTAAATAAAACGAAGTATCTTTTTTAAAAAAACTAGGTAGCAGAAATCAGGTGGACAGAGACATATTTACCATCCAGCCTTTTGTGCTTTTCGAATATTTCCTTTCATCACATAAATGTATTCCCTATTTGAAAAATTATTTTTAATTAAAAACATTAAAACGTTTTTAATGTACAAGTAAAATAATCTTCATGCAGCAAACCAAACACACTTGTTAATCCGGACAGCTGTGTCGCCGGCACACACCAGATACTCAGTTTGCGGAACTTAATGGACCTTCACGTACAGAGAACAAAAGAGAATCAGAAACCAGGCAAACACAACGGTCTCGGTGCTCCAATTCTCTCCTAAGCTCTTTGCCTAGATGCTACTTTACTATAAAAGATCAGAGAATGGCCCGGCCGGTGTGGCTCAGTGGTTGAGCATTGACCTATGAACCAGGAGGTCACGGTTCGATTCCCGGTCAGGGCACATACCCGGGTTGTGGGCTCCATCCCCACTGGGGTGAGCAGGAGGCAGCCAATCAATGATTCTTTCTTGTCATTGATGTTTCTCTCTCTCTCCCTTCCTCTCTAAAACCAATAAAAATATATTATTTTTAAAAAGATCGGAGAATGGGTCCTGTGTAACTGCGTCACCCAACTGGGTCCAGGGCACAAGCTTCAAAGGCAACAGCAGGTCTGGCCGCCCGTCCACAGCAGGCATTTTATAAACAGAAAATGTTTATTATAGAAACATGATGCCCTGGAACCAGGACAACAAAAATAAACATGCAGATATGAAAGTGATCCCGCACGGCGATAAGACCGGAATGTTGCAAGTAGTAGGTCAGAGCAGAGTTCTGCCACATGGTGTGTCATTACAGTTGGAAGTCTCTCTCTTTGCTATGGTTTTTCAAAGAGCCAGGTTTTAGGCAAAAAATAAGACAGACTCTGACCCTGTCTTCCATGGGACCAAAGAAATGTTATGTGCTCTGGACAAGGGCAGTGGGGAACCCCTATACTCCTTGTGGGCCCTGCCGGAGATTACCAGGAGGAAGGCGTGAGTAAAGAATGAAAGAATAACTCTAGCTGGTTTAGTTTAGTGGATAGAGTGTTGGCCCGTGGACTGAAGGGTCCCGGGTTCAATTCTGGTCAAGGGCATGTACCTTGGTTCAGGTTTCCCGCCCTGGTTGGGGTACGTGCAGGATGCAACCAATCGATGTGTCTCTCTCACATCAATGTTTCTCCCTCTCCCTTCCGCTCTTTCTAAAAATCAGTGGGAAAATACAAAAGGATTTTGTTCATCCTTTGGTGAGGATGAGCAAAAAACAAAACAACTAACAAACAAACAAAAGAATAACAGTAAATGAGAAGCCCTTTCACCAGGACCTTATGAGAAAAGAGAGCCAGAGAGAGAGAAAGGGGCCCTTTATTAACACACAAACAATGGAACTAAAGCAATTCTTCTAAGATGGCCGAGCTCTGGAATGTCCCAAACGAAAAAACCTCAGAATCAACTCTGAAGAAGGTGCCAACTAATGAACAGTGATCATCTTTGGTTTATTCTAGAACACTCGTCAACACAGACAAGGGAAAACCAAAGGTGACCAGATTCCTGCAAGAAATAAAGGTGACAGGCATGTCCTACATAAAAAGGAATTAAATTAGCTGCCAAACATGCCCTGGCTGGTTTGGCTCAGTAAATAGTGTCAGCCTGCAAACTGAAGAGTCCCGGGTTCAAATCCTGCCCGGGTTTCAGGCTGGATCCCCAGTGGGGGTGGGGGGTGGGGTGTAGGAGGCACCCGATCAATGATTCTCTCTCATCATTGATGTTCCTATCTCTCTCTCCCTCTCCCTTCCTCTCTGAAATCTATAAAAATCTATTTTTTTAAAAAGAATTAGCTGGCAAACAGAGTAGGTATCTATCAAAACTGCAAAGGTGATAAAGGAAATGAAGGTGAGAATAAAAAGGAAAGAGAGGCAACTTCCCCAACTAAAACGAGAGGAAAAGATTGCTGTTCCATGGTACTTGCCATCTGGTTTATTTCAAGCTCAAGGAAAGAACAGGAAAAACACAGAAAAACCAGTGAACAAGCTAGCTTAGCAGCACGGACCAGTCACACACTTGTGTGTCTGCCCGGCAAGGCAGGCGCTGCCGCTGCTCGAATGACTAAGTAACTGGCTTAAATGCATCTGACACACGATCCCTGAACTTCCGAAAAGCACTTAATACAGTGGCTCATGAAATCTTAATCTAAAAATGTTCATACATTTATAATCGAGCTGCATCACACTGACAATTGGGAAGGAGGGCCAAGCAGAGGGAAGAGATATTTGGAAGAATGCGTGGAAATTGGTATCATCGGAGACGAGCACTGGGAGGGATTTCCCCTCCTTTTTAAAAAGAATAAAACAGATTTGGAGTCTAACAAAAGAGTGTAAATTACAAGGAAAAAAACTAACAGAGAAAAATGAATGCCCTAATTTAATAAAAGTCAGGCAAATAAGCAAGATGCAGTGTGACTTGGAAAACCTCACAGATGCTACAATAAAACCTGGAATATGTTTAATGAACTGCAGGGGAGAAGGCAGGGAGAGAGATAAACTCCTGACTGAAAACAATGGGTGTAGACACGAAGAAAACTGTATGAAAGGGCAACAGAACACTGTATTCAGCAAATCTAGAATGGTTAATATGTGCCAGGCACTATACTAAGTGCTTCAGATATAGTAACTCATGTACCACTCAAAAAACCCTTTTAAGTACCATTATTATTCCTGTTTTATAGATGAGCAAACAGAGGCTTGGAGAGGTTAGGGAACTTGCCCAAAGTTATGGCTAGAAAGAAGCAAGGCTAGGATTCAGGACCAGGCACTATGACATCAAAATCTGTGGTCCTAACCTCTCTGGACTCCCCTAGCACTTAAACACCAAGCGTGAGATAAATAGGCTGGGAGTGAAACACAAGTCATGAACTTGACAGATCCAGGGTCAGCAGAGCACCCTTTACCCATGGCTCTGGGATGACCAGTGACCTCCCCGGGCCTTAGTTTCCTCGCCTGTACATTGAGGAGAAAGATAAGATGAGCTCTAAGCTGTTTTCAGCTCTAAAATGCCACAAGTCCAACCCTAGCCGGTTTGGCTCAGTGGCTAGAGCGTCAGCCCACAGACTGAAGGGTCCCGGGTTCGATTCTGGTCAAGGGCACATGCTTTGGTTGCAGGTCCCCCAGCCCTGGTCGGGGTGCGTGCAGGAGGCAACCAATCGATGTGTCTCTCTCACATCGATGTTTCTATCTCTCCCTCTCTCTTCCGCTCTCTCTAATCATCAACGAAAAATATCCTTGGGTGAGGATTAACAAAAAATAAAAAATAAAAAAAATGCCACAAGTCCAAGCTGTATCGACTGATCTGCTTTCTGACTGGTTATTCAACGGTTAATTCATCCTAAAACAGGCAGCAAGTGGTGTCAAAGTTCCCTGCCTCCTGACCTTCAGGAGATTATTATGTCATCTCATATGACAGAGGGCAGTCAACCGATACTTCATGGTTTCTCTTTTGGACTCTACTTAATGTGGTTTTAACAAAATGGCCCTCAAAAAGCTCTGGCCACAGGTCACCTACAGGCTCCCCAGATCCTTCTCACGAGCCGGATCAAATCCTGTTAATGGAATGTAGGTGAAACTGACACGCTGAATGAGAGGAATGAGAAGATGAAGAGAGGCAGTCCACAGTTCACATTAAGGAGTCCCATGATGACTAAATAAACCTTGTATTTTTGGTCTAGTCTATTCACTTTGCTAACTAAACACCCACTCTTGCGAGTTGAGACCACAAAATTCATTATGGGTGAATGCAACATCCCCTCCCCAACTACCCCAGAAGTACCCTTCCCAGGCTGGCGTCAAAGTCACCCGGAGCGCCTGCGAGTGGAGAAAGGCTGTACAGGTGGGTCACGCAGTCCTCCCGGGGAGTCCTGTCTAAGCATCCCTGACAGGTGGCTGTAACCTGACCTCTGCCCGGACCCTTCCAAGGTCGGGGCGCTGGCGGCCTCCCCTGGCAGGCAGCCACCTGCCCCTGCTGGACAGCTCTCCTTGTGGGAAAGCCCACAAAGCGCCTAGGACAGGGCTCGGAGCCGAGGCGAGCTCCATCAGTGCGTCTCCAAGTGGCTCAAAAGCTGCCTTCCGACAACTTGAACCCAGCGGTCCTAGGTGTACCCCTAAAACGCAGAAGCCCCTCGAATACCCGGGGCTACAATCAGGCCCCTTGGCCCTCTCTTTCCAGGTGCGGATCTTGGACCCCCCGTCGCCAAGCCCGAGCCGGCATACCCACCCTCCCCGGAGGTCCCAAGAGTGCGCACCGATGGAGCGATGGCCGGCAGGGAGGCTCCAGTCCGGGATGTCCCCAACCTCGGTAGCGGGGCAGGGGGGACAAAGGGCTTTCAGGAGCGCGTACCCGCTGCGGGCCCAGCAGCCTCCCTCCCCGCCACTTCGCGAATCGGCCCTCGGGACTCCGTGGCGCCAGATGACAGGCCCCGAAGATCCCGGGCGCGCAGGCAGCGGTGCGATGGGCCGAGCCGCGATGAGGACCGCGAGGTTTCAGGGGTTTGACCCGACCGATTCGGGGCGCGACCCCGGCTTACGGGGTTCGCTCGGCCCTGGCTTTACCTGTGCGCGGTTGACTACAGCGGCCCAGCTCGTCCCCAATCCGGTTCCTGGCAGCTCCGCGGCGCTCATGGAACAGCAGCCGGAACCCCTGGCCAGTGCGGCTCCCGCGGCTACCGGGCCCGCCCCAGCAACTGCCGCCACGCCCCTGACGACCGCTGCTCCCACGCCCCCAACCACGGAAACCCGCGGTTCATTGGGCAGCTCAGCTGTCGCTCTACAAGCCCCGCGCGCTCATTGCCCCCAGGAGACAGCCCATTGGTCGACGGAGCTGCTCCTCAGCGTAAAGGCGGGGACCTTAAGGCAAACAATTGGCTACTTTTGACGTCTTTGGCCCGTGGGCCAAGCCCTGATTGGGTAAGGCCAGCCCGGAGGGGGCGGGAAGAGGGAGGAGGGCGAAAACACGGGTCGCGTTTGATGTTGCTGGGGGCGGGTGCAGAGAGGGAGGCAATTGTGATCTCCAGCTGGTTAGGGAGGACTGTGCAGGGTCTGGTGTCATCAAGGGTTGGGAGGGGAGGAGGGAGACCATCTGGTAGCTCAGCAGCGGGAGCTGATGGCTCCAGGCCGAACGACTGACTCACCTGTAGCCCAGGACACGGGGGGGGGGGGGGGGGGGGGGGGAATAGGGGGGCCGGCCAGGGGAGAGAGGAGGAAGGAAAGTGAGTGACCAAAAGCCGCAAGGAGAGGGAAGGATGTGGGGGCAGCCGCCTCAGCCCCTTCCTGCTAGGGAAGCTAGGCAACTGATTAGGTCCCACTGTCCTCGCAGCCCTTAAGACCACCCTCGACCCTCGCTGAGTCGGAGGCTGCCAGAAAGAATGTAGGCTTTGGAGTCGAACCTGGAATTGAGCCGCTGTTGCATAGCCTTGAGCTAGTCACTTTAACCTCTGTGCACGCACCCTGATTTCATCTGGCAACCGGGAGTAGCAATAACAGTTAATGAGATGAAATAACGCAGAGGTAAATGTCCGCAGACATTCAGTCCACACTGGTTCCCCACCCACGCACCCCCAGAGGTCTAGGGAACTCGGCCCAGTGCTAAAATTCTATGAGCCTGAAAACAGCTTCTACAATGGCATGTGCTTTACCAAGAATAGAACACTTGACTGACTTGAAATGCAACTCCCAACAGCACCACCCTACCAGGGGACAATAGGGCTGGAAAAGATGGGAGGAGCCATTTAGCCGGAGAAGGGAAGTGGTATTTGCAGCAATGTTAATTTTCCCCCAACATATTTTAGAATTATGACAAGGGTAAATGGGGCTTCCTATATCCTGTTCACCCATCCAAGTGTCCCATGGCTCAGGTTTCAATAACCCTTAGAAGGCCGATCAGCCCTGGACCAGAACTCACTGCATAAAAATCTATCAGCCAGGGACTTCTGAAGCCATTCCCATTCTAAAGGTGTGAAAGTCCTGAACAGAAACAGTCTCTCAGGCATGAATTTAGCCCCAGACCCCCTAGGTCTGCCTTTGAGAGAACCCACAGCCATGGTGTTCTAGGATGAAAGAGGAGAGAGAATCCTTTGCCATTGCTCTACTTTCCATCCAGTTGTCATGTTTACCTAAAAAAAGTTCACCTCAGCATTTATTTATTCCATCTTGGGAAGGAAAAATCCAGGCTTCCATAGCAAAGGATTTTAGTGAGGGACCCCTCTAGTTCTGACTCTGTGTTAAAGCAATTTGAGGTTCCAGAAAAGAGCCTTAGATCTGTTTGCCAGTTGGATGTGTGTGTGTGTGTGTGTGTGTGTGCGCGCGCGCGCGCGCGCCCCCGCGCACGCTTGGTTCTGCTCCACTGTTTTCTAGTTCTGTGTCTTTAAATAGTTCTGCTTGGTGGCCATACATATGTCTGCACACGTGCTGGGGAAACAGGCCTGGCCCAATCCAGGGTTGCCTCTGCTTCTGTTGGCAAAAGGAGACTGAGATGTCTTGTTTGGTCGTGAAAGGATTGAAGTGGGCTCCTGAGATCTGGGAAGATTTCTCCAGCTTGATTCAAAGCCACAGAAAGCAGCTGTGAGGAGTAAACCCCAGATGGACTTACCATGGTGCAGACTGATTTTTTCCCCGCAGGTCAGGAACACAGGTTCAGCCAACATTTCCAGAAAGGGACGGGTCCACCCAGTTCAGGAATTCTAAACCACGATCGCGTCACAGAGGCTGCAAAAGCAGCACAGAATGAGCCCAGGCCGAGGGAGAAGGAGGAAAGGACACACGCCTCTTCTCCTTTGCAGCCCTGGCTGGCTTCAGTAACAAACCATTACCCCTGCAACACTTAGAACTGCTTTCTTATTTGCCCATGGGGTCTATTTCCTCCACTCTGCTTTGGCTCTTGCCATGTTCTGTTGAATCGTATTATTTCATTCCGTAAAGTTTTTCCTTGGGAGGCCACTTAAGAGACAGAATGGACTCCTTTTTGCCTTCAAGTTTGTGCTGCTCGGCCTGGGATGACTAGGAGTTAGGATGAGGCTGTGAAGTGCTCTTCTGAAAGCATGTGAGTGCCCTGTTATAAAGACAACAAGGGGATTGACTAAAGTGGAACTAGCTCTCCACTCCCCTGGGGCCTCTCAGCAGGAATTCCCAGCCCTTTGGAAAGTCCTCGAGTTCCCACGGGAGGCAGCAGGCAGCAGTGGCCACAGCAGGTGGTATGCGCTGTTTATTCTCTTTATGCAAAATCAGTGATTGTTTTTTCTGTATCCTTAAGGGATGCTTGAGAGCAACCAGCTCTGGCGCCTCTGCTGTTGGGCTAGAATCCTGCCTCCGCCCTTCCCAGCCTTGTGATATTGGGCAAGTGCTCACCTCTCTGTGCCCCACATTCCTCTGTAAAATTCGGATGATGGGGTGCTGTGAGGAGCAAATGAGTTCAAGTGCATCAGACAGAGCCTGGCACACACTTAGTTCTTAGTAAGTCTTTGCCTAGCTATTCCAGAAGCCCACTTAAAACCCTTTCTCTAAGGCACTAACTCATTTTCTAAAGTTTTCATATAGACTTTCTTTTAAAAATAGTTTTAGATTAACAGCAAAATTGGACACAAAGTTCCTATTTACTCATCCCCCCAAAACATGAGGGATTTTTTTGTTGTTGTTAATCCTCACTCGAGGATATTTTTCCATTGATTTTTAGAGAGAGTAGAGGAGAGAGGGAAAGACAGAACGAAACCTCGACGTGAGAGAAACATCGATGGGTTGCCTCCTGCACGAGCCCCGACCGAAGCCTGGGTTGGGGAGGAGCCTGCAACCAAGGTACATGCCCTTGACCGGAATTGAACCCAGGATCCTTCAGTCCACAGGACGACACTCTATCCACTGAGCCAAATCGGCTGGGGCAGATATTTTTTTTAAACCAGCAACATCTACCACCTGGACAGAGAAACTTTCCCTTCAGAATATCCTCAGCAAAAGAGGGTTCCAAGGACTGAGTTAAGATTTTTGAGGTTGGACCTCATCAACTTACTCACTGTGAGGGAAATGGAAAGGACGTGGCTGAGAGAACAGTACTAGAAGCTGCAGCCTGGATGTTCGTGAAATTCCCCTGAAGGCCAGGATGGCACAGGCGCTGAGAAATCCAGACTTGTCACTTGACTGCCACAGCCAGTGCTGCCTGTGTGTGACTAGGCAGTGAGTCCAGAATGCCCGATGCCAGGCCTCCAGGCCAGTCCTATTGATGATGGAGATAAAGTTTGGAAGTGTTAAGTCCCAGCATGCAATGGTTCTATGATGTGTTTAGTTATTGGAAAAGCTTCCTGCTGGCTATTCCAAAACAGTGACGAATGAGCCCCTTGGCTATGATCTGCGTTGCTTCCTTAAACCTATGGGTGAAGTTGTCTATGGTAAAATCCTAGGGTGCTTTCATGCCCAGGACAGTCTTGGTTTGTGCTTATTGCCTCGGCAAATTTTTAATAGTGTCCCCTTTTCATTCTCAAATAGTCTCAGAGTTTGGATGACAAAAAATACATGGAATACTTATACTTACACACATAGAATCCAGCACTGAAAATGCTCATCTCTCTCTCTCTCTCTCTCTCTCTCTCTCTCTCTCTCACACACACACACACACACACACACACACACGGTGAAAAGCTGTTCCAGCCTTATAATCAGATACTTACGTGCTGTCGGGCTGGTGGTTGGCTATCGATGCCTTCTTTTTTTTCAAAAATATATTTTATTGATTTTTTACAGAGAGGAAGGGAGAGAGACAGAGAGTTAGAAACATCGATGCGAGAGATACACCGATCAACTGCCTCCCGCACATCTCCCACTGGGGATGTGCCCGCAACCCAGGTACATGCCCTTGACCGGGATCGAACCTGGGACCCTTCAGTCCGCAGGCCGATGCTCTATCCACTGAGCCAAACCGGCCCCGGCTATAGATGCCTTCTTAGTCACCACGCATTCCCCTTCCTGACGTCATCCTTAGTTACAGTAATAAAAGTTGAGTTCCTCATGCTGTTCACGCAAAAGGAGTCAATAAAACTTGCGCGTTAAGTAAGGGCATCACATACCTTTTCCTGCATAATTTCATGTTACTGAGCTTTTATTTTATTTTATTAATATTTTTATTGATTTCAGAGAGGAAGGGAGGAGAGAGAGATGGAAACATCAATGATGAGAGAGAATCATTGATCAGCTGCCTCCTGCACGCCCCCAACTAGGAATCAAGCCCACAACCCGGGCATGTGCCCTTGACTGGAATCAAACCCAGGACCCTTCAGTCCGCAGGCTGACGCTCAATCCACTGAGCCAAACCAGCGAGGGCCTGAGCTATTATTTTAAAGCTGTTTATGTCGTACCAGAGATGCCTGTATTGTTTTACCATATATTTGAATTAATTATTAACAAGAGTAAATATATTTACTGCACCAGACATGTAATACTAGAGAAGTAAACAGAGTCATAAAGCAAAGTCCCATTCCTATTCTAGTACAGGACAAAGAGGACATACTGTGAGAGATAACTAAAAGAACCGAACAGTAAGCGATCGAGAGTAATCAGTGTTAAGAAAAATTACTCAGAGGAGGGAATGATGTTTTCTGATTACGATTCTCGGGGCTGGAATTGGGGTGAGGCTGGCATGGCCGTCCAGGTGGTAGGACCCCAGGAAAGGAGGCTCCAAGTGGAAGAACACAAGCTGGTTTATTCAGAGTAGAGTCCAAGGGCAGACTCAGTAGGAGAGACGATGGAAAGGCAGCCAGGGCAGTGACAGCGGCCAGTTAATGCTCCCTAAATCAATGGCTTCCTCTTACCTACTTGGCTATCCTAGCACAGTACACAGCAGGCTCCAGGCATCCTCAACTCCAGAATTTTGACCCTATCTCTTTACTACCTTCTTGTTACGGTCACGTGCTGCTTAATGATGTGTTCTGAGGAATAGGTGATTTAGGCAATGTCACCCTTGTGCGAACATCACAGAGTGCACATACACAGACCTAGACAGTACCGCCTACTGCATACCTAGGCTCTATGATACAGCCTGTTGCTCGTAGGCTACAAGCTGATACAGCCTATGACTGTACTGAATACTGGAGCTTGCAAGACTGGAAGTTGCTATGGGTGAGTCAGTGAGTGAGTGGTGAGTGAATACGAAGGCACAGGACATTAGTGCACACAATTGTAGACTTTATAAACACTGCATGCTGAGGCCACACTAAATTTAGTTTAAATTGAGATTAAAACAAACAAACAAACAAAAAACAACCACGAGATTAAATCAAGCTGAAGAGAAAATGATGCAATCAAGAGCCGCAGTAAACACGGGATGCATGAGGCTGCTGCTGGCATGACACAGCATATGGTATGAGATGTGTGATCAGAAAAAAAATAAACCCAGTTTCAAAAGAAAGGCATTCCATGTTCTATCAAGAAGCAGCCATTGTGATTATTGAAAGAGACGTGACTTAGTCAAATGAGCAAGATTAAAAAAAAATAAATTTGCCGAAACCGGTTTGGCTCAGTGGATAGAGCGTCGGCCTGCGGACTGAAGGGTCCCGGGTTCGATTCCGGTCAAGGGCATGTACCTGGGTTGTGGGCACATCCCCAGTAGGAGATGTGCAGGAGGCGGCTGATCGATGTTTCTCTCCCATCGATGTTTCTAACTCTCTATCTCTCTCCCTTCCTCTCTGTAAAAAATCAATAAAATATTTTAAAAATAAAAAATAAAAAAAAATAAAATAAATAAATTGGCCCTAGCCAGTTTGGCTCAGCGGATAGAGCGTCGGCCTGCGAACTGAAAGGTCCCAGGTTTGATTCCAGTCAAGGGCATATGCCTGGGTTGTGGGCTCGATCCCCAGTGGGGGAACTTGCAGGAGGCAGCTGGTCAATGATTCTCTCATCATGGATGTTTCTATCTATCTCTCCCTCTTCCTTCTTCTCTGAAATCAATAAAAATATATATAATAAAATAAATAATAAATTGTTCTCCAACAAAAGTGACTCATTCAGTAAGCAGGAGAAGCCAACAAGGTGAGATGGGCCAGCTCCAGATCTCTCTCTTTTTTTTTTAATATATTTTATTGATTTTTTACAGGGAGGAAGGGAGAGAGATAGAGAGCCAGAAACATCGATGAGAGAGAAACATCGATCAGCTGCCTCCTGCACATCTCCTACTGGGGATGTGCCCGCAACCAAGGTACATGCCCCTGACCGGAATCGAACCTGGGACCTTTCAGTCCGCAGGCCGACGCTCTATCCATTGAGCCAAACCGGTTTCGGCTAGATCTCTTCTTTGACATATTCATGCCCCTTTTACAATAGAACATCCTCTGAAACTACTCCTCCTTTCTTCTCATCTGCCTTAGAACCACCACCCCTAGTCCATTCCTAAATGTCTTTTTTAAAACTCAATTCAATGACCTCCTCCAGACTTACCCCTAGTGCACATCATGTCCAAATACCCAAACAACCTTCATATCCTGGAACAAACAGCACTGGGGCCCTCAACACCCTTCTTCACTTGCTGTGCTTTTTCTTGGACCTAGCACGGCCTCAGGACTCCATCTGTCCTTTCAGCCCCAGGGTCCAAAAGGCTCCTCTCTTTCCATCTGTGGCTGTATCCTCCAGAATTTATTTTTAACAGATTTTTTTTATTGATTTCAGAGAGGAAGGGACAGGGAGAGATACAAACATCAATGATGGGAGAGAATCATTGATTGGCTGCCTCCTGCACACTCCCTATTGGAGATCAAGCCCGAAACCCAGGCATATGCCCTTGACTGGAACCGGGACCTTTCAGTCTGTAGGCTGACGCTCTATCCACTGAGCCACATCGGCGATGGCCAGAATTCATGTCTTAAAGTGTCCTCCAGCTTTGGTGATCTCTGTGATCCTGGACTTCACTCGTTCTGCCTGACCCAGCTCCTCTGTCTGAGGGTACTGTTCCCTAACCTCGAGCTCAGTTGCGCCCCAGTCACTCCTAACTGGTGTAGCTTTGGCCTTATAACCAAGTGGCCTTAGAATTGAATCTTGCACTGCTGATATGTACAACCTGCCATTGGCAGTATGAAAGAAGGTCCTCACCCTAGCTGGTTTGGCTCAGTAGATACAGCATCAGCCTGCGTACTGAGGGGTCCCAGGTTCGATTCCAGCCAGGGGCACATGCCCAGTTGCAGGCTCGATCCACAGTGTGGGGCATGCAGGAGGCAGCCAATCAATGATTCTCTCTCATCACTGATGTTTCTATCTTTCTCTCCCTCTTCCTTCTTCTCTGAAATCAATAAAAATATATTTTTTTAAAAAAGAAAAGCCCTAACCAGTTTGGCTCAGTGGACAGAGCATCGGCCTGTGGACTGAAAGGTCCCAGGTTCCAGTCAAGGGCATGTACCTTAGTTGCGGGCACACCCCCAGTAGGAGGTGTGCAGGAGGCAGTTGATCGATGTTTCTCTCTCATCGATGTTTCTAACTCTCTATTCCTCTCTCTTCCTCTCTGTAAAAAATCAATAAAATATATTTTAAAAAAAAGCAGTGACTTCTTGGTTCCTGGGTGGATTCTCAACTGCTGAGTCACACCAGCCAGGCAAAGCTGTCCTTTTTTTAAAAAAAGAAAAAAAAGAAGGTCCTGAAAAGGCTCATAGTCTTTGAGACTCTGACCTTATAATTCCATTTCCAGGACTCTATCCTAAGGACACAGTCTAAGCCAGCGGTCGCCAACTGGTGGTCCGCGGACCACTGGTAGTCCGTGAGGTCCGAAAGGTTAGCGACCGCTGATCTAAGCTGATAGACAAGGATTTATGCAGAGATAGGAATCACATAACTTAAATTAGCAAGCAACAGAAGCAACCTAGATGCCCAAGAGCAGAGGATTCACCAGCCAAATTATGGCATATGCATATTACAGGCACTAATTCAGCCATTATGTTTGTGAAGTATTATTAATGCCATAGAAAAACACTGCTGATCACAATCGTGCATCTGGTGCCCTAGTCTGAACTGCTAAGTTTCCAGGTACATATCCATGAGAACTTAATTTGCGTTTTGTTGATGTTATATGAGAGGTTCCTGTCCATGTTGGGGTGGGGTGGCGAGCAGATCAGCCTTCAGGTTTTTGAGGTCCGTGTTCTCTTGATGGAGCTCTAACGTAGAGGAAATGGCTGAACAAATCCTTCGTTTGGAGGAGCTGGTGCTGAAAAACAGGTTCTCAGAGATGAGAAGGAGGGATAAGGGCTGGTATTCAATGAGAGGTGTTGCTTGAGCCCAGGTTCCTCTTTGAATGGGAAAAGCTGTGCAAACGCCTGAAAGAATTGAGAACCAACAGTCTAAGGCACTGGGCGCCTGAGAGGAGCCCCAAGCTCATGGAGTAAGGTGTTTCTTTGAGGGCCGGGCTGGCCTGGGCAGGGGACAGTGGAGTGAGATTTTCCTACAGCCGTGGACCAGCGGCCCCTGTGGGTGGGAGGAGGCACTGCAGCTCTGCAGCAGGAGACCAGTCCCCCACTTCCCATTGAGAGCGGAGTCTTGTGGACTTGCTTTGTGGCAGATTCCTCTGGGAGGGCAGCCTGCCCTCCTACCTGACTTCTGAGGACCCGCCACTGCCCCACTCACTGCTCACCATCTCTGGACTGGCATCCGCAACTATTTTGCCATCTTGCATATTGCAGACTAGCCAGCCACAATTCTCAAGCCCAGTGGTCGGCAAACTCATTAGTCAACAGAGCCAAATATCAACAGTACAACGATTGACATTTCTTTTGAGAGCCAAATTTTTTAACCTGAAACTATATAGGTAGGTACATTGTTATTCGCTTAATTAGGGTCCTCCTAAGCTGGCCTTGGCTAAAAACGTCCTCAATCTGATGAAGGTATGTTCTCTGAGGTCAACCCCTTTCAACTCTCCCATCCACACACGTCTTGTTTACTTGTTTCCTCTATCTCCTTTTGTTCATCCTCTCTGAATGTCCAAACCATCTCCACATACCTTTCTCCATCCTCAACACTACATCTTCTTTCACTCCACAACGTTCCCTAAAATTAACTTAATAAACTTTGCTTAAAGTTTTAAGTCAACTTCACACTGTACGTGAGTGCCCACACGTGGTATTTTGTGGAAGAGCCACACTCAAGGGGCCAAAGAGCCGCATGTGGCTCACGAGCTGAGCCGCGGTTTGCCAACCACTGTTCAAGCCCATCCCAACATTAAAGTAAAATTATCCAGCTCTGCCCAGCTGGCGTGGCTCAGTGGTTGAGCGTTGACCTATGAACCAGAAGGTCTCAGTTTGATTCCTGGCAGGGCATACGTCTGGCTTGCAGGCTTTATCCCCAGGAGCGGGGGTGGGAGATGGGGGGAGGGAGGTGGCAGGGTGCTGCAGAAGGCAGCCGATCAATGATTCTCTCTCATCACTGATGTTTCTATCTCCCTCTCCCTTCCTCTCTGAAATCAATAAAAATATTTTTTAAATAATGTAGAAGGTTGTTTTTTTTTTAAAAAAATTGTTCAACTCTTACACTTGGAGGGTTTATACCCCTTTAACTGTATCCAAACTGTTGTCTGCCCAGTTTGGTGACAAGAGAGCCCAGGCTTCCTTCCCAAGCTGTGAGTTCTGACCATCTGACCAACCATGGAAAGTGATCACATTTGTGGGTCAGGGAATTGGAACTGGAAGTAGTCTGTAGGGGGTCCTCCCAGGGACAAATACTTCCTTGTTTGGGGCTCCTCCAGGTTTGGGGGTGCCAGGTGGTCAGACTGTTCCAGAGAGCTCTAGCAACAATGCACATCTTATTGAGGTTGCTGGTGGGTACCTGATTTGCATAAGGATGAAGCTAAGAGGAAGGCATTACCTGAGATGAAGACTTTAACTGGCCTCTTCCTGATGCCCTGAGCCTGAGGAGGCGTGACCTGGTGTAGCCGAGAAGGGAGCCCCCCCTACCCCCTGCCCCCCTACCCCCTGCCCCCCCGAACATGGAAGGGGAGCATGATGGGAGGTGCTGGACAGGAGAGAAAATTTCCATTTGGCTTTTCCATCTCCTTGCCACGTCCCCAGAGCACAGCAACTTGGCAGCTAGCCGAGTGCCCGATCCCTTGTCTTTCTTCATGAATTTTTCATTTCAGGCAAAGAGCCCTTATCTCTCACCGGGGCCGCTTCAGGAGCCTGATTTCCCATCAGCTGGAGACTGGGCAGATGAAGAGCCGCATTAAGGCAGGAATTATCTGTCCCCTGAGAGAGGAAGGGCACTGTGTTCTCTTGAAAGGATAGCTCCTACCCCCACCCCTCATCACTGTAGACCTCTAATGGTCAGATGAACGTCGGGTTGCTGTTTTTATTGAGATATTGTTGAGGGCTCAGAGAGAAAGACTTTAGCATCAGCCACTGGGAGGTCTTTATGGTGTCAATCACTGGACATCAGGGGGGTCGACAGCAGAAAAAACGGCTTAGTCCTGCGAGTCTTAGTCCTGGGGTCCCTGGTGGTCAGGGAAAGGGCTGTGAGCTGCAAGGAATAAGCTAGACCTGGCAAGCTGGAGTTTTAACTCCTGGTACCCTGAGTCTATTTTTTTTTTTTTTTTTTTGTTATTCTTTAGCCTTTACGACCATCTTGTTGGGGAGTCCAGACGGGGTTTAGAGTTGAGCTGTACAGCAGCCATCAAGGGCCATTGTTGAAGAGGGAGCAGTGCCACCCTGAGGCCAGAGTGGGAATGGCAGCAGGAAGCGTTGACTCCAAGGGGCCTGCCTCTGAGCACCTGATGCAGCCGACAGGCCCCATCTCCGCTTCCATGGCCATAGCTGCATGAGTTTCTACTTTTTCTTTTCTCCCTGTGTGCGTGTCTGCGTTCAAATTCCCCCTTTTCATAAGAACACCTGCCTTGCCCTAGCCGGTTTGGCTCAGTGGATAGAGCGTCGGCCTGCAGACTCAAGGGCCCCAGGTTCGATTCCGGTCAAGGGCATGTACCTTGGTTGTGGGCACATCCCCAGTAGGAGGTGTGCAGGAGGCAGCTGATGGATGTTTCTCTCTCATCGATGTTTCTAACTCTCTATCCCTCTCCCTTCCTCTCTGTAGAAAATCAATAAAATATATTTTTAAAAAAATAAGAACACCTTCCATACTGGATTAGGGACTCAAAGGCATTTATATCAAACAACTGCTTGTCCCACTGTGAAATTCTAAAACCAGCCTGCCTGCTGATCTAATAGCAATGTAGTCATCTCTTACCTCCTGCAAGCTAACTACCCCTTTCATATGTAATTATAAACGTATGTCAGCTGATAGCTTTGTTATTAAATACACTTAAAACTAGCCTTGTGGTCCAGCCGGTGTGACTCAGTGGTTGAGCACTGACCCATGAACCCAGAGCTCACTGGTTAGATTCCTGGTCAGGGAACATGCCCAGACTGCGGGCTCAATCCCCAGCAGGGGGCGTGCAGGAGGCAGCTGATGATGTATCTCTCTCATTGATGTTTCTACCTCTCCATCCCTATTCTTTCCTCTGTCTCTAAAATCAATAAAAACATATGAAAAAAAAAATTAAAACTAGACTCAAGTTCAATCCCCTTCTAAACCATACCAAACCCCACACAAAAAGACCTTGGGCCCTGGTTGGTTTGGCTCAGTGGATAGAGCATCAGCCTGTGGACTGAAGGGTCCTGGGTTCGATTCCAGTCAAGGGCACATGCCTGGGTTGCAGGCTTGACCCCCAGTGGGGGGCGTGCAGGAGGCAGCTAACCAATGATTCTCTCTCATCATTGATGTTTCTCTCTCCCTCTCCCTTCCTCTCTGAAATCAATAAAAATATATTAAAAAAAAAAAAAAAAAGACCGTGGCCTTTGACAGGCCCAGCTCCCCAGAAAGGAGTTATGCCACGGAGCTCCAGCCTCTCTGAACCCTGATTTAGGGAACAGCTCTGAGTAATGGAGCTGAGTAACATTATGGGGTAAACCCATTTCCACCCACTGACCTAAGAACCGAGCCTCCATGTACGGTATTGTTCCCATGGGCAAATACATTCCAGATTCCAAAGGACTGATTTGCACATGAACTTTCCCTCGGGAGGTTAGGGGCTGCCGGAATGTGCTCTCTTGCAGCTCAGTCTTCCCATAGCTTCCCACGAGTCTGGTCCCCTGGCTCCCTCCTCGCCTCCCACCTCCCTTGGACACACACTCAGCCCTCGCTTGGTACCTCTCCTGGGACGCCTCAACCACGTCTCCGGCCCTCCCTTCAACCCCTGGATCTTGGGGCCCAGGCAGCTGTGTGCAAGGGTCAACCTCTTATAGGACCTTAAGACGCTGGAGGGTAAGCTGTTTTCTTCATTTTTATAACCTTTTAGGAGGAGTACAGGCATTTTAATGAAGCGCTTACTAAGGGCCAAGCTCTGACGCGTGGTTTCTGGCATTCTTTCTTTAAAAAAACAAAATTCTAATGCTTTCAGAGAAGAAGGTTGGGGGGGCGGGGAGGAAGAGAGAGAGAGAGAGAGAGAGAGAGAGAGAGAGAGAGAAACATCAATGATGAGAGAGAATCATTGATCAGCTACCTCCTGCACGCCCCCTACTGAGCCCGCAACTCGCACATGTGCCCTGAACAGAAATTGAACCATGACCTCCTGGTTCATAGGTCGATGCTCAACCACTGAGCAGCCAAGCTCTGGCTTTCTCTCTGTCTCTCTCTCTCTCTCTCTCTCTCTCTCTCGCTTTTGCTCTCTCTTTCCTTTCTTTCTTTTCCTTCCTTCCTTCCTTCCTTCCTTCCTTCCTTCCTTCCTTCCTTCCTTCCTTCCTTCCTTCCTTCCAATATATTTTATTGATTTTTTACAGAGAGGAAGGGATAGAGATAGAGAGTTAGAAACATCGATAAGAGAGAAACATCGATCAGCCGCCTCCTGCACACCTCCTACTGGGGATGTGCCCGCAACCCAGGTACATGCCCTTGACCGGAATCGAACCTGGGACCTTTCAGTCCACAGGCCGACGCTCTATCCACTGAGTCAGACCGGTTTCGGCTGGCATTCTTTCTTTTACTTACCCCCCAGCGCCTAGCTAGGACCTGGCACATGGGAAGTGGTCAGTAAGGTAATTCTAGAATGGACTGAAAATCCCCTGCTATGACATCTTCATGCAGCTTCCCTTTCCTCACTCTTCTCCTGGACCCTGGAGTGCGCTCCCCCAAGCTCACTGACCCATGGATGTCCCTCATGCTGCCCTTGCCGCCCTCGGGGCTGCACCCCCTGGGGAACTGTCATCTGGTGCCTGCTCTCTCTTCTCCACCTCCTACGCCAGCAGATGGAACCCAGTGAGATGGCTGGGACGGGACCAGGTTGGGTCCCCAGCACTCACAGTGTGAGAAGGTGCACTGGGTGGAAACCTGTCTGCAAACTCAGATGCACATGAGGTTCAACTCTGCTTTTCAAAAGTCAGTTACTCTGCTAACCTGGGGGCACTTGACCCCGGTTTCCAAGGAGATGGGCTGCTTACTTCCCTACCCCACCCCATGGTTGCTCCTCAGTCCCCAAATCCTAGATGTGTCAAGCCATCCTGTTGGATAAATGTCTACTTGGTTACTGCCAAAAGGTCCATAATCAGGGCCCCCAGAACCTAGGCCCAGAAACTCTGTAAATTTCATCTAAACTAGCCCCCCATCCGGACACACTCTCCTGCCATTCTCCCCTTGGGTCAGGTCTGTGGCTTTGGGGTCTTCAGGGAGCCAGGCCAGGTCTGCACTGCTCCTGGGACCCTGACCCCTCCCTCCTACCACCTTCACTTTCTCCAAGACATTTTGTCGCCTCCAGTGAATGTCTGAGGGAAGCTGGTCAGCTCACACCTGTTTCCCCAGCTTCTCACCCCTGATATTACCCCACCAACACCTGAAACCTGAACTGTCACTCCTGGCTTCTGCCACACAGAATGTCCCAATCAATGAGAGGAAGAAGCAAGAGACTTAAAATTTTGGCCTGGCTGGCATGGCTCAGTAGGTGAGCGTCGACCTATGAATCAGGAGGTCATGGTTTGATTCCCCATGAGGGGAAAAGGCCTGGGTTGCAGGCTCGATCCCCAGTAAGGGGTGTATAGGGGGGCAGCCGATCAAGGATTCTTTCTCATCATTGATGTTTCTATCTCTCTCTCTCTCCCTTCCTCTCTGAAATTAATAAAAATATATTACTTTTTTTTTAAAGGAAAAAATATCTCTTGCAGCCCGTCCTCCCACTACTATGGATGCCCCCAGGTGGATGCACAGCCCCCACACTCCAAACTAACACCACACACTAGTTCACAATAGTTTTCCTGGGAGCACTCACGGTTTTGAGGTTTGGTTCTCAGATCCAAGCTTCTAAGGTTTCTCCAGAGTTGGTTACGTAGGTAGGAGCTGTAGCCCATATTAGATGCCATCTTCTGGGGAAATGAGAAGTGCTTCCAACCCCACTTCGTTCCTGAGTCTCTATAAAACAATAAAGGGTAGATTAGATCAGGGGCATACACTCACAGGCCGACACTAATGAATGAAGCTGGCTAATGGTGAGGCAATAGGGAACGGCGGGGTCTGCGGTGAAGTGGCGTGTTCATGGCCATGCTTTACCTACTGAGGGCAGCGATACCCCCTCGCAGGCAGGAATGTAGACCAATGTCATGAAGCCAGAAAGGCAGACTTTATGGGAAATGTCCTCATTTATTTAAAACTAGAAGCCCGGTGCATGAAATTCATGCACGGGGGAGGGGGCCTCAGCCCAGCCTGCACCATCTCCAATCCGGGACCCCTTGGGGGATGATCAACTGCCGGCAGTCGGACATGCTTCTCACAATCTAGGACCGCTGGCTTCTAACCGCTCGCCTGCCTGCCTGCCTAATCGCTCCTAACCACTCGCCTGCTGGCCTGGTTGCCTCCTAACTGCCCCTCTGCTGGCCTGGTTGCCCCCAACTTTCCTCCCCTACACTGGCCCAACTGCCCCCAACTGCCCTCCCCTGCCGGCATGACCCCCTTTAACTGCTCTCCCCTGCTGGCCTGATTGCCCCTAACTGCCTCTGCCTCTGCCCCGCCACCATGGAAGGTCCCTGGAAGGTCTCCCAGTCTAATTAGCATATTACTCTTTTATTAGTATAGACGATGTCTGAGGACTGGATTCAGGTGGAAGTCACTGGTTTGGCTCCTCTGGTTTTTTAATCCCTAGAGGGATCAGAGTGTAGCATATTCCTCCCAAGTAACCTGCCGGGGCGAGAACGTTCTCAAAGAGAGAAATGAGGCCTGTCTGGCACGATCTGTTCTTAAACCCACACTGGAGCCTTGCCCAGGTCACCAGCCTGGAACTCTTAGAATCAGCTTGTTCTTCTTGGAAGATCAGATCAACATTTGCCCATTTCTAGTCAGGTGGTGCCTCACTCATTCTTAAAAATCCCTAAGATTAAAAACACTGATGAAGCCTTGAAACCAAGCCAAAGCCGCCCTTGTTGATTTTAGAGGATGTTTTTAGAGAGAGAAGGGAAGGAAGGAGGGAGGGAGGGAGGAAGGGCGGGAGGGGTGGAGGGAGGGACGTCAATGTGTTGTCCCATTTATTTACGCCCTAGAGGCCCAGTGCATGAAATTCGTGCACTGGAAGGGTCCCTGGTGCTGCTGGCCAGGTACTCCCCACTTCCCCCAGCCGGCCCCGCCCCCTGGTGGAACTCCTGGTGAACTCCTGGTCAAGGGGAGAGTTTGCATACTTTGCTTTTATTATATAGGATTCTTTGGTTGTTTCTTGTATGCACCCTGACCGGGGACTAAATTCTGGTATATTGGGACAATGTTCTAACCAACTGAGCTACCTGGCCAGGGCAAGGTCTTATTTTTATTTTGTTCTTTTAAATAAGCCTCACCTCATTCTATGCTTTATTTTCCCCACACACACACTGTCTCTTTTAAAAAAAAAAAAGTATATTTCTTAAGAGAAAGGAAGGGAGAGGGAGAGAGAGATAGAAACATTGATGATGAGAGAGAATCACTAATCAGCTGCCTCCTGCACACCCCATACTGGGGATCAAGTCTGCAACTCGGGCATGTGCCCTGACCGGGAATCGAACCGTGACCTCCTGGTTCATAGGTTGACGTTCAACCACTGAGCCATGCTGACCGGGCTCCCCACATTCTCTCTTTTTTTAAAAAAAAATATTTTTATTGATTTCAGAGAGGAAGGAAGAGGGAGAGAGAGATAGAAATATCCATGATGAGAGGGAATCATGGATCGGCTGCCTCTTACAAGTCTCCTACTGGGGAATCACTGGGGATCAAGCCCACAACCCGGGCATGTGCCCTTGACTGGAATCAAACCTGGGACCTTTCGGTTCACAGGCTGACGCTCTATCCACTGAGCCAAACCAGCTAGGGCCCCACACTCTCTTTTTATGGTTCTCTACCATTTTTTAAATGTTTGTCTTGACTCTAACCTTCAGATCAGGTTTTGACCCTTACTTCTTATATATCCCCTTCCTCAACCTACATGAGATCAATATGGGAACCCATCATAGTTGTGTAATCTTAGGCGAACCACCTAAACCCTCTGCACCCCAGTATTCTCTTCTATAATGGGAATGGGGGAGCGAAACCCAGTGGTCACCAAGGTTACTTCTAGAGCTAAGATTTTGGGTTAGTGATCCCTTTGACCATTGGTTAAAACTATGGACCCTGCCTGGACAGTGTGGCTCAATGGTTGAGCATCAACCTATGAACCAGGAAGCCACAGTTTGATTCCCGGTCAGGGCACATGCCTGGGTTTCCGGCTCGATCCCCAGTAGGGGGCATGCAGGAGACAGCCGATCAGTGATTCTCTCTCATCACTGATGTTTCTATCACTTTCTCTCTCTCCCTTCCTCTCTGACATCTATCAATATATATTTAGAAAACAACAACAACTACAACTATGGACCCTCATTCCAGAAAAGCAATCACGTGACTCATACTGGTTTACCCTGCTTTGTCTACCAAGACCACCATTCCTCTTGATTTGGGGGGATATTTCTCCCCACTCCAACTATTTGGCTCTAGACGGGCTACCAATGAAAGCACCCCACCCCACCCTTCCCAGAAGGGTCAGCACAACAAGTCCTTTTCTGGTTTCTGTCTCTCTTCTTTTGAATGGAACCCAAAGGGAAGATTTCATTTCTTCCTTGGTAGACAGCCAAGTGTAGGTCCAGATCGGCCTGGGGCCCCTTTCCTGTTTGCTGAGAAAGCCCTTCTGTGTGAGCCACGGAAAGAGAAGCCTGAAGATTCCGGGTTGGTGGGAAGGGGCTAGCGTCCTCCTGTTATTTCTGTCCTGGATCCAGCGGTCCCTGAAGCTATCCCATTCCTACCTTTCTCTCCTTTCAATGAACCAATAAAGGCTTTTTTGTTTGTTTGTTTGTTTGTTTGTTTATGTGAGTTTGAGCTAACTAACTGGTATTTACCATAGAAAGTCCTGGTTAGTATAGGTATGAACTTACTGTACTTTGCACCATTGACTGTTATCTACACTAATAAAAGAGAAAAATGGTAATTGGCGTACAACGCTACCCTTTTCATTGGCTAATCAGGGCTATATGCAAATTAACTGCCAACTAAGATTGGCAGTTAACTGCCAACAAGATGGCGGTTAATTTGCATATGTAGGCACAATGCAGGGAGGCGAAAGGGAAAGCAGGAAGAAGCCCCCTGCCACTGACAGTGATCGGAAACCCAGGGGGGAGCTAAGAGCTGGGGGGCAGGGCAAAGGCGGTCCTGGGGCTGCCTTTGCCCTGCCCCCCAGCCATGATCGGAGAATCAGGTGCCTTTTCCACCCTGGCCAGTGATAGCAGGAAGTAGGGGTGGAGCCAGCGATGGGAGCTGGGCACGGTAGAAGCTGGCAGTCCCAGGAGCTAGGGGTCCCTTGCCTGGGCCTAAAGCGGAGCCCACGATCGCAAGGCCGCTGCCACTGCGGGTCCCCACTGCCGGGGCTGGATGCTTCAGCCAGAGGCGTCCTGCAGGGGCAGGGGCAGAGCCCGCGCGATCGCGGCGCCCCCCGCTGCCACTGCAGGTCCCCGCTGCCCGGGCCGGATGCCTAGGCCAGAGGTGTTAGGCCTGGGCAGGGGCGGAGCCTGCAACCGCAGGGAGCTGGGGGTCCCCTGCCCAGGCCTGACACCTCTGCCGGAGGCCTCAGGCCTGGTCAAGGGGCCGATCCTGCGATTGGAGGGTGATGGGGGTCAATGCCTGAGGGCTCCCAGTATGTGAGAGGGGGCAGGCTGGGCTGAGGGACACTCCCCCCCGCCCCCACACACACCCCCAGTGCACGAATTTCGTGCACCAGGCCCCTAGTATTTTAATAATGTCCCATTCCTCATTCTTATTGTCCTCAGAAGATACTAACTAAGAGTCACAATTTTCTTTTAAGGTAACTTTAAAATGCCTTATGCAAGTTCTTACACAAGTGCTCAACTGGTTTTGATGGACTTGAACAGAATTTTATTTTCTCTTATGTACTCAGGTTATCACTGCCCCTCACCCCATAAGACCATATGGTTTTTCCCTGGCCGGTTTGCTCAGTGGACAGAGCATCAGCCTGTGGATGGAAGGGTCCCAGGTTCAATTCTAGTCAAGGGCACTGCACAGGTTTCAGGCTTGATCCCCAGTAGGAGCCATACAGGAGGCAGCTGATCAAGGATTCTCTCTCATCATTGATGTATCTATCTCTTTCTCTCTGAAATCAATAAAAATATATTATTAAAAAAATGACCAGCCCTAACTTGTTGGGCTCAGTGGATAGAGTGTCAGCCTGCGGACTGAAGGGTCCCAGGTTCGATTCCGGTCAAGGGCATGTACCTTGGTTGCGGGCACATCCCCAGTAGGGGGGTGCGCAGGAGGCAGCTGATCGATGTTTCTCTCTCATGGATGTTTCTAACTCTCTATCCCTCTCCCTTCCTCTCTGTAAAAAAAATGAATAAAATATATTTTTAAAAATAAAAACCATGTTTTTGGAAGACAAAGATACTGTTTTCAACTTTTTAAAAGTTCCTGGAAAGTGCTCTGCACATAGGGACCCACAAAATGCTGGGTATTGTGATAATAGTAATGACCACATCACGAGAGGAGTCTGCTGACCTCACCTACTGTAACATTTTAGACACTGTCAATGCTGGCGCCACCTACGGACCATGAATCACTCGAAGACAAGGTCAGGCGACAAGAGACCCTTCTGCAGACGCCTAAGGCCCAGCCTGGAAGCTGAGAGCATAAGTGACTCCCCACAGCACTCCCCCTCCCCCAGGAATTTCAGTCAGCCCTGGCTAAAGAGGAGGAAGCTTCTGGAACTTCCCCAGTGAATGGAGAAATGGGCCATGGGAGCCTAAACACTGACAGTGGTGGTAATAGCCATAGTCTGTTTAAAAAAAAAAAAAATATATATATATATATATATTATTGATTTCAGAGAGGAAGGGAGAGGGAGAGAGAGACAGAAACATCAATGATTGAGAGAGAATCATTGATCGGCTGCCTCCTGTATACCCCCCACTGGGGATCTAGCCCGCAACCCGCGCATGTGCCCTGACCAGGAATCGAACCGTGACCTCCTGGTTCACAGACTGATGCTCAACCACTGAGCCACGTCAGCTGGGCCATAGTCTGTTTTTAACACAAGGGCCAGAGTGGCCTCGCCTGGCTATTGGGTCCCTCTCCTAAGGCCCTGGGAAGCTCCTGAAAATACAGGGAACGCATACACGACATACGACTCAAGTACACATGCCAAGGACTTTGCAAGCAGACAGATAACATGCTTTGTCTACTTATGTAACTGCCAGTTTTTCAAAAACATTTCCTCAAGCAATGGATATTAAAAGCCCATTTACTGTCTGAGTATTTGGCGATGTGTCATTGGATGTGTGAGGGTGTGATGTGGTCAGGGAGGTGTTTTGACTTACAAAAGGATCCTTCAGATCCCAGAACCAGCGGTGTGGTGGTTGAAGAGAGGCGAGAAAGCAGTGGGTCCGATTAGTCACCAGAGGGCACTGGGGAGCGAGACAGCTCAAACTGGGGTGTCATTTTGCTCACTGCAAGGAAGCCCAAAGAAGCCCAAAGGGCCCTAGTTGGTTTGGCTCAGCGGATAGAGTGTCAGCCTGCTGATTGGAGGGTCCCACCCCGGGTTGCAGGCTCAATCCTCGGGGGGTTGGGATGGGGGAGGGGGATGGTCGGGTGTGCAGGAGGCAGCCGATCAATGATTCTCTCTCATCATTGATATTTCTCTCTCTCTCCCTTCCTCTCTGAAATCAATAAAAATATATTAAACAAAAGAAAAGAAAAGAAGGCTAAAGGTGGGGCCACTTTTACAGACAGAGTCCAAGGAACATGGCCAGCAGTGATCGAGTGAGAACAAAGCTGTCTTATGCTTTGGGGCATTTCCTGGCTTCCGCTGCCAGGAAAGGCCAGGGAAGTGCCACCTCCGTGGTTAAGCTTCAGCAGCCATGGAACGATGTCTCTTAGCATCATTAACGCTAAGGGGGCCTTCTTTGTCCTAACCAGGCCTCCAGCCCCTAAGACAAATCTACGTTCCTTCTGCTCACTCTGGCACTGAGGGAAACTCCCCCAGACCATGCGGGGATGAGGTGATCGTAGAGGAGAGCGAAGGCAGCCACTTCTACCTACAATAGGCTGCTTGTCTCCTCCACAGGTAACAGCAGGAGCGACCTCAGTTTTTCCAGGTGAGTGGGTGTCCAGGAAGTGCGACGGAATTGCCTCCAGGAGAATGAGTCACTTATGGGGAAAATGGCAACGAGATCTTCTTCGCCAAAACCATGGAGACTAAAAATATGTCCTTTTACCCAGGAACCAGAAATGTGTCCTTTCCCACTGCGTCCCCAATGTTGTCACTGGCAAGGTGACTCACTGCAGAAGCCAAGAAAAGGATGCCTGCCCTTTTAAAAGCCTTCTGGGCAAAGAGACCATGGCCCAGGATGGTTAAGACACCAAGGGTGCTCCCCAGCACTAGGAAGGGTCAAGGGGACCCCTCTCCCCTTAAATCCTCAACCCCACTCCTCCTACATCAGCAGAACCTGTTGCCTTCTTGTTAAATGATCAGCTACAGAGCCTCTGCTGGGTCAAGAAGCATTTATTAGGTGCTCTGCATGTAACTCATCCTGTGGAAAGAATGTTTCTTTGAGAAAATAAAGGACCTAGTTAAGTCCAGAATTTCTTTCCCTTCTCCCTCAAACTTTTTCTTTGTATTTTTCTTTCTCGTTCATTTTGTTCCTTTTTCTTTCTCTTCTTTTCTTCCTTCCCCACATACCATAAAATTTACCCTTCTAAAGTGTACAACTCAGCAGCTTTTAATATATTCATAGAGTTGTCCAACCATCACCACTAGTTCCAGAATATTTTCATCACCACAAAAAGAAACCCTATATCCATGAGCAGTCACTCTCCACTCCTCCCTCCCTTCAGCTCCTAGGAACTATCATCTCCCTTCTGTCTCTATAGGTTTCTTATTCTGGACTAGAGGCCCGGTGCATGAAATTAGTGCACGGGGGGTGGGGGGGGGGGAGTCCCTCAGCACGGATTGCAATTGCGAGAGGGTGCAAGCCAGGCCGAGGAACCCCACCAATGCAAGATCGGGGCTGGGGAGGGACATGGGAGGGCTCCAAGGCGTGTCTGGCCTGTCTCACTCAGTCCCCATCGGCCAGACCCCAGCAGCAAGCTAACCTAGTGGTCAGAGTGCCTGCCCCCTGGTGGTCAGTGCATGTCATAGCAACTGGTTGACCGGTTGACTGTCTGCCCCCTGGTGGTCAGTGCACATCATAGCAAGCAGTTGAGCATCCTTAGCATATCATTAGCATATTACGCTTTGATTGATTGAACAGACAGCTGGACGACCAGACACTTAGCATATTAGGCTTTTATTATATAGGATATTTCATATACATGGAATCATATATGTAACATGTGGCTGACTTCTCTAATTTAAGGTTTTCAAGGCTCATCCACGTTGCAGCATATATTATTTATTCCTTTTTATTGATGCATAGTGTTCCATTGTGTGATATTCCACTTTGTTTATCCACTTGTCAGCTGATGGACATTTGGGTTGTTTCCACTTTTTGGCCATTATGAATAATGTTATTAACATTCGTGTGCAGGTTTTTGTGTAAACATGTTTTCATTTTTCTAGGTATAGAGTAAGAGTGGATTTACTGGGTCATATGGTAACTCTAAGCTTGATCTTTTGAGGAACTTCCAGGCTGTTTCCAAAGTGGCTCCACCATTTTATTTATTTATTTTAAAATGTATTTTTATTGATTTCAGAGAGGAAAGGAGAGGGAGAGAGAGATAGAAACATCAATGATGAGAGAGAATCATTGATTGGCTGCCTCCTGCATGCCCCCTACTTGGGATCGAGCCTGCAACCCAGGCATGTGCCCTGACCAGGAATTGAACCGTGACCTCCTGGTTCATAGGTCAACTCTCAACCACTGAGCCATGCCAGCTAGGCTGTTTTTCCTAGTTTGTTTGTTTGTTTTTATTGGTTCCCCCTTTTTTATTGAAGGAGAGACAAAGACTGTCCTCTGGTATAAATATTATCTGTTGACAAAGGATAAAGACAAAGAGAGAATCTTAAAAGCAGCAAGACTAAAGTGGTTAGTTATCTACAAGGGAGCTCCCATAAGAATGCCAATTGATTTCTTAACTGGTATTGTGCTGAGTGAAATAAGTCAGATATAGAAAGACAAGTGCCATATGATTTCACTTGTATGTGGATCTTAAAACACAAAATAAGCAAGCAGAACAGAAACAAACACATAGATATAGAAAACATTTTGATGGTTACCAGATGAGAGGAGGGTTAAGGGGATGGGTGAAGCCCTAGCTGGTTTGGCTCAGTGGATAGAGCATTGGCGTGTGGACTGAAGGGTCCCAGGTTCGATTACAGTCAAGGGCACATGCCTGGGTTGTGGGCTCAATCCCCAGTAGGGGGCGTACAAGAGGCAGCTGATCAATGATTCTCTCTCAACATTGATGTTTCTATTCTCTCCCTCTCCCTCTACTTTCCTCTCTGAAATCAATAAAAATATTTTTTTTAAAAAGGGGATGGGTGAAAAAGATTAAAGACAAAGACAGTATCTTAAATGCATCAAGACAACAGCAGTTATTTATCTACAAGGGAGCTCCCATAAGATTGGCAGTTGATTTCTCAACAGAAACTTTTCAGGCCAGAAGGGACTGGCAAGAAATACTCAAAGCGATGAAAAACAAGGACCTACAACCCAGCAAAGCTATCATTTAGAATTGAAGGACAGATAAAGAGCTTCCTAGACAAGAAAAAGATGAAGGAATTCATTACCGCCAAACCAGCATTACAAGAAATGTTAAAGGGTCTTCTTTAAGAAGGAAAAACAAATGAATAAAATGGCAATAAATAATATCAATCTTTACTTTAAATGATGAAATCTTGTCATCTGCAACAACATGGATGGACCTAGAGGGTACTGTGCTGAGTGACACAGACATAGAAAGATAAATGCCGTATGATTTCACTTGTATGTGGACTCTAAAAAGCAGAACAGAAACAGACTCATAGATACAGAAAACATTTTGATGTTTGCCAGATGGGAGGAGGGTTAAGATGAAGGGATTAAGAAGTACAAATTGGCAATTATAGAATAGTCACAGGGGGGTAAAGTAGAGCATAGGAAATATAGTCAATAATACTCTAATAACTATATATAGTGTCAGATTTGTCAAGGTGATCACTTAGTAAGTTACATACTATCTAATCATTGGGTTGTACACCTGAAACTAATACTGTATGCCAACTGTAACTGAAAAATAAAAATTATTTAAAGTAAAAAAATATTATCTGTTGATTGGAATTCACTTCCTCCTTGAAAGCATTCTTCATGAAACTCCTCGACTTCCTACTGTTGAGCCACTAATTTACAGATCTGTGGACAAGTGCCATTCTGGGGTTCCCCCCCGCCCCCTGTTGTGTTCCTCACTTATTTTCATTATTTCTTTATCCTGAATTCCATTTTCTTTTTTTAAATATATTTTATTGATTCTTTACAAAGAGGAAGGGAGAGGGATAGAGAGTTAGAAACATCGATGAGAGAGAAACATCGATCAGTTGCCTCCTGCACACCCCTCACTGGGGATGTGCCTGCAACCAAGGTACATGCCCTTGACCAGAATCGAACCTGGGACCTTTCGGTCCGCAGGCTGACGCTCTATCCACTGAGCCAAACCAGTCAGGCCTGAATTCCATTTTCATTTTGAAATTTTATGTCCTTGAATCCTCCCAAAGGGGCATATGGGAAATCAATGTTCAAAAAAATTTTATTTGATCCTTTGGGTGGGCATACAATTATAGATCAAAACAATATCCACTGGGTACTTGAAAGCCATTTTTTCAATATCTTGTAGAATCCAATATTGCTGATAAGAAGTTTGAGGCTAGTTGGGTGTTTCTTCTTTGGCAGGTGACTTGTTTTTCCTTCTCCAGAAACTTTTAGGACTTTCTTTTTTTTTTTTAAATATATTTTATTGATTTTTTACAGAGAGGAAGGGAGAACGATAGAGTTAGAAACATCGATGAGAGAGAAACATCGATCAGCTGCCTCCTGCACATCTCCTACTGGGGATGTGCCCGCAACCAAGGTACGTGCCCTTGACTGGAATCGAACCTGGGACCTTTCGGTCCGCAGGCCGACGCTCTATCCACTGAGCCAAACCAGTTTCGGCAGGACTTTCTTTTTAAAGCAGTGGTTCTCAACCTTCTGGCCCTTTAAATACAGTTCCTCATGTTGTGACCCAACCATAACATTATTTTCGTTGCTACTTCATAACTGTAATGTTGCTACTGTTACGAATCGTCATGTAAATATCTGATATGCAGGATGGTCTTAGGCGACCCTTGTGAAAGGGTCATTCGACCGCCAAAGGGGTCGCGACTCACTGGTTGAGAACCGCTGTTTTAAAGATTACCCTTAGAGTACTGTAGTATCATCGAACTGTGTCTAGTTTTGTCGGGGTATTTTGTTCTGTTGTTGATCTTGCTTGACACTTGAGCCCTTTCAATATGAAGTCATTCCTTTCTTCAATGCATAGATATTTTCTTCTATTGGTTCCATCCTCTCTGTCTCCTTTTCTTCTCCATTTCTGGAACTTGCCGATGAACTGCCCCTCATGTCCCTTCTCTTTTCTCTTTTTTTTCCTCTGCTAGTCCTTTCAGTGCTGGAATTTCCCCAGCAGCCAGACAGAGTAATGATTGTCACGTCCTGCTTCCTCTCTGGATGACCGCCTCCACTCCTACAGCCTTACCTCTCCTCCTGTATTCTGAGGCCTGTCCAAACCACAATGCGTTTCTCTGCAACTCTCATGGGCTTCAGACCCAAATTTCCTTCTACCTGCTCAGCCTGTCCACACGGATACTTTAAACTCAGTATCTGGGCTCTGGTGTGAATAGCTCAGAACCTGGGCAATAGAGGCTCTTTGCTCTTCCTGATCATGTCGCCAGTGTGTCGAAAGCAGGCCAAGTGTCCTTGGGGCCTCTGGGATTTCCCCTTGGCACCGCCTCAGGGCATTTGCCCTCCATGAGGTTATAGGTTCAGCCTGTCTGGGACTTAGACAGTTGGGATTTTGGGGTGTTTTTCTTCCTAATAAACAAAGCAAAAGGTCAGCTGGGATGAGCTGGCCACACTGCCTGAAAGCTACGGAAGTGCTGTGGTTTCGGCTGCTGTAAACATCTGGATGTAGAAGGTGGGCAGAGGCAGGCGGAGAGGGGAACCACGCTCCTCTTTGGAAGATACAGGCCCCCGATTTCTCTCTTGCTCCCTCATTTGGGCAAAAGAACCAGATTATTAGAATAGCAGAATTTCAGATTTTAAAAAATAGAATTAGTGCTCGCTTCGGCAGCACACATACTAAAAAAAATTGGAACAATACAGAGAAGATTAGCATGGACCCTGTGCAAGGATGACACGCAAATTCGTGAAGCGTTCCATAAAAAAAAAAAAAGAATTATATAAACACAAAAGTCAAGATTTGAAAGGGACTCTGGAAATCATCTGGGTGGTGACGATTTAAAAAAGCAAGCAAGAAAGAAAGCCCAACCCTAGCTGGTTTGGCTCAGTGGATAGAGCATCGGTGTGAGGACTAAAGGGTCCCGGGTTCGATTCCGGTCAAGGGCACATGCCTGGGTTGGAGGCTCGATCCCCAGTAGGGAGCGTGCAGGACGCAACCGATCAATGATTCTCTCTCATCATTGATGTTTTTGTCTCTCTTCCTCTATGAAATCAATAAAAATATATATTAAAAAAAGAAAGAAAAGCAAGCCCAGATGTGTCATGTGACCCACCAAGGAGCTCCAGAGAAAACTGGGCACGCTGCATCCTGCCATCCCAGTGCCAGCATGTTACGTTCACTCCACAAGCGAAGAATAATGGAATGGACTCATCCTGGAGCCCCATTCCAGGATTTCCAGGTGGCAGGGCTCCTGGTGAAGGGTCAGATATCAGTTCAAAGGTCTTCAAGATTTGGGATTCCCTTTGTTCAGCTAGAGGAGGGGGAGGAGCACCATGACCCTCCCGCCTGGTTTGTGACTCCAGCTTATCAGGGTTGTATCAACTTCTGGGTGTCCTGTGAATAACCATGACCCACACACTGAGCCAGCACATCAGGGCACATAACTCTTGGGGCCACAGCTCTGACATTTCTGCTGAGACCATGGCAGGAGCATCGGTGGTGGGAGTGGGGCTCCTCAGGCTTTATTTCTTTTTTTAAAAAAATATATGTATCTTTATTGATTTCAGAGAGGAAGGGAGAGATAGAAACATCAATGATGAGAGAGAGTGTCATTGATTGGCTGCCTCCTGCATGTCCCCTAATGGGGATTAAGCCCGTAACCGAGGCACGTGCCCTTGACTGGAATCGAACCCGGGACCCTTCAGTCCGCAGGCTGACGCTCTACCCGCTGAGCCAAACCAGTTAGGGCCTCAGACTTTATTTCTTCATTTCCCCAAACAGGGGCTCTGAGATTCCACTTCAGAAGGAAGGTGCTTACAGGTGTGAATGGGATTTACAAAATGCCAAATTAAATTCAGTAGCCTGTGTTAACAGTAACAAAACAAACCTGTGCTGGGCCCCCACTACTTGCCAAGCACTGTTCCCACTGCTCTCTTTTTAAAAATATTTTTTTATTGACCTCAGAGAGGGAGAGAGAGAGCTACATCAATGAGAATCATGGATCGGCTGCCGCCTGCACGCCCGCTACTGGGCATTGAGGCAGAAACCCAGGTATGTCCCTGACTGGGAACTGAACCGTGACCTCCAGGTTCACAGGTCAACACTCAACCACTGAGCCACCAAGGCCGAGCCCCACTGCTCTTCAAGGCTAAAGGGGAGCAAATTATACCAGCCCCAAATGTGCCACTTGGGTTTGTTATTCTGAGTTGAAGTTCTTGAGAAACGGCCTGTGCAAGAAGGACACGCTGAGCTAAGGGTGATGGAAGGCAATTGGGGGCTTTAGAGAGAAGGAATCCTCCCTTTGGCATCCTGAAAGCAGGAAGTCACCCTCTCCCGTGAAGGTACCCTCCCTGTACGAAGCGGGTCGAAGGCATCCTTATCACCAGAGGCAGAAACTAGGCTGAAAAGACTATAAGCAAACCTAAACCCTTTGTTTTGTCAATTCTTCACAAATTTATTTTCTTAGTTAAATGGTCTAAAAGCCACCTGTTTTGATGACAAAGATATGATGACTCACCTCTTTATGTGCTAAGTTAAATATTTTTCCCGTTAATCTGTTTTGTGTCAATGTCATTATTAGACCAGCTAAACAACCGAGAGACGGGAAGAGGGGAAAAGTTCTCCTAACAAAACACTCAGGAGGCAGGCACTGCTATGAAAACACTGGGGAACAGAGAGGATCAGCAAATTGTCCAAGGTCACCCGGCTAGGAAGCAGTGTGAGCTGGGATTCGAACCCAGGAAATCTGGTGCCAGAACCCACACACTCAGCCTGGACCACCTTGCTTCTAGCAAGGACTGTTACTATTTTTTTCAAATATATTTATTGATTTTTTACAGAGAGGAAGGGAGAGGGATAAAGAGTTAGAAACATCGATCAGCTGCCTCCTGCACACCCCCTACTGGGGATGTGTCCGCAACCAAGGTACATGCCCTTGACGGGAATCGAACCTGGAACCCTTCAGTCTGCAGGCCAATGCTCTATCCACTGACTCAAGCTGGTTAGGGCAGTGGTCAGCAAACTGCGGCTCGAGAGCAACATGCGGCTTTTTGGTCCCTAGAGTGTGGCTCTTCCACAAAATCCCGACTTCTGCGCATGGGCCACGAAGTTTCAATTGCACTGTACATGCGTGCCCACGCGTGGTATTTTGTGGAAGAGCCACACTCAAGGGGCCAAAGAGCCGCATGTGGCTTGCGAGCCGCAGTTTGCCGACCACTGGGTTAGGGCAATGACTGTTACTATTACTGAGCACTCACCTGGGGACATTCAGCTAGTGCCTCAGAATGACTTATTTCATTGACTCTAGAACAGTCCCTTCCGGTTTGAGGTAACATTTCCACTTAATACAGGAGAACACAGACTCAGAGACTGAACAGCTTGTGCAGGGTCCTGCACTAACTGGTGGTGGGACTGGAATTCCGACATCAGGATGTTTCCCAAACCCCCAGTCTCCCTTGTTCTTTTATTTTTAAAATATATTTTATTGATTTTTTACAGAGAGGAAGGGAGAGAGATAGAGAGCTAGAAACATCGATGAGAGAGAAACATCGATCAGCCGCCTCCTGCACATCTCCCACTGGGAATGTGCCCGCAACCAAGGTACATGCCCTTGACCGGAATCGAACCTGGGACCTTTCAGTCCGCAGGCCGACACTCTATCCACTGAGCCAAACTGGTTTCGGCATCCCTTGTTCTTAAATGCTGATGATTGCTGAAGGTGAATGACACACCCAAGGGTTCACTTCACCCTTCACGGTGTTTGTGTGTATTTGCAAATTGCCTTAAAAAACTCAGTTACGCCCAACTGGCGCGGCTCAGTGGTTGAGTGTCAACCTATGAACCAGGAGGTCACGATTTGATCCCTGTGTGGGGCGTGCAGGAGGCAGCCGATCAATGATTCTCTGTCATCGTTGATGTTTCTCTTTCTCTTTCCCTTTCCCTTCCTCTTTGAAATCAATAAAAAAATATATTTTAAAAAAACACACAACCCTAACCGGTTTGGCTCAGTGGATAGAGCGTCGGTCTGCGGACTCAAGGGTCCCGGGTTCGATTCCGGTCAAGGGCATGTACCTTGGTTTTGGGCACATCCCCAGTAGGGAGTGTGCAGGAGGCAGCTGATGGATGTTTCTCTCTCATCGATGTTTCTAACTCTCTATTCCTCTCCCTTCCTCTCTGTAAAAAATCAATAAAATGTATTTTAAAAAACCAAAACACAAAAACACCCTATTGCGCTGTCCCAACTCAGCTGGCTGCCTCCTTCCTTGATGGGGTGGGGGAGAGGAAAAGGTTAGCTGTGGGTCAGCAGAATTTCCCAAACTTTTTCAACCACAGAATCCCTTTTGTTTTCTTAGAAGCGTTTTAATGAGACGGGGAGTCTGAGAGCTTTGTTGGGGGAAGCTGATTTCTTACCTCACTCGGCCAATTAGAGAGCTGGCTTCTGGTGGCTTGTCCTGGGCCTGGGCATCAGCAGGGAGCTGGGATGAGGGGTGAGTGGTATCCCAGGAGAAGGTGGTCAGAGCGACAGGCTCACGAGGTCCCAGGCACCGTCCAACCCGGTGGCGAGGAAACCTCTCTGAGCAGTGGGACATCCAGATGTGTCTTCCCTCAGGCCAGGGGAAGAAAGGGTCCATGCAGCGCTTGAGGTCGCTGCAGTGGACAGAAGGAGATTGTGCCAAATCAGGCTGGTATTTGAAATTCCGCAAACGTATTATCATCATTTCTTTCTTACATGCCTTTCTGTTTACAAGATACTTTCCCTCATAGCAACTCACTTCATCCGCACCACACTCGAGCAAGACGGGCCGTGTGGCTATCACTTTATGGCACGGAGGAAAGAATTTGCGTGACTCTCTGAGGTCACACGATCAAGGCCAAACAAGGGAGACTGGGACGGGAGCCCAGGATGTCAGTGCCACTGCCTCTGTGTCGCCCGGAGTCACTGGGGGTTGGTATCTTTACTGTTGGAGGGTCTGTTTAGTCTACAACATGTGGGTGTGGCCTAAGATCATGCGGGCACGTTCAGAGGGGACCACACACACAGGAAGGGAGGACAAAGCTGGGCGTGAAATGTCCCCGGACAGGAGAGATGGGCTCTTCACTTGGGCGCTGACAGGGAGGGACAGAGAAGAGGTCCAGGAAGGGGATTTCCGGGGCAGTGGGGACATCCATCCCACACTGCCCATGGGCCGAGGGTAAGTCCTGCCCTCGTATGCCCAGAGGCCGTTTGACTCCAGACCCTCCGCTTGTCCACAGCCAGCTCAGCTCCTCATCAGGCCAGGAGGCTGGGGCAGAAGGTGTCGCCTCCAGCTGTGGCCAGTTGTGCGTGGCTTTGTTCTTATGGGAGGATCAGGCTGAAAAATCTGGAAATTCTAAAAAGACAGGGCTGGCCTGGGTTAAGATGAAGGGAAGGGACGATGAGAGCTGGGGTCTATGTGGGAAGCCGCTGTGAAGGCCTCGGCTCTGAGAGCAAGGAGCTCTTCAGTAACAGCTCAGGATGCCGAAGGCATGGCTGGTCCCCTAATTCAGAGGTTCTCAACCTGTGGGTCGCGACCCCTTTGGCGGTCGAACGACCCTTTCACAGGGGTCGTCTAAGACCATCCGGCATATCAGATATTTCCATGACGATTCATCACAGTAGCAACATGGCAGTTATGAAGTAGCCACGAAAATAATTTTATGGTTGGGGGTCACAGAATGAGGAACTGTATTGAAAGGGCCAGAAGGTTGAGAACCACTGCTCTAATTCCTGCAGGTACTGTCCTCATGGTTTCAAGGCACTTATGGTGTCAATGACTATATCTGTTCTCTGCTTGATCTCTGCTTTTCAGCCATTAGCCAAACACATAAAACCCCTAATCCAGTCAGTGAGTTGTTTTATAACTAGAATCTTTTTCCTTGTATTTATCTTCTCTTTCAAAATTTGGGGTTTTGTGCCTGGCTGGTATGGCTCAGTGGCTGAGCATCGACCTATGAACCAGGAGGTCATGGTTTGATTCCCGGTCAGGGCACAGGCCCAAGTGGCCGGCTCGATCCCCAGTGTGGGGCATGCAGGAGGCAGCCGATCAATGCTTCTCTCTTATTATTGATGTTTCTCTCTCTCCCTCTCCCTTCCTCTGTGATATCAATAAAAATCTTAAAAAAAAAAAAATTGGGGGTTTTGTAAACTGAATTTTCTGAGGTGGTTATATATAGAAGAATAAAAGGAGGAAAGCACACTCTACTCTTCATATCTCCCAAACAAGTTGCTGCTATATACTAGTCAGGGTTTTCTGTGCATCAGGCACTATCTTAAGCCATTAAACACATTATCTTATTTAATCTTTACAACCACTCCACATGGCAAATACTATTATTTTATCCCCCTTCTTAGGGATGGATTCAGGTTTTTTGTTTCGTTTTACATATATTTTTATTGATTTCAGAGAGGAAGGGAGAGGGAGAGGGAGAGGGAGAGAGAGATATAGAAACGCTAATGATGAGAGAGAATCATTGATTGACTGCCTCCTGCACAACCCCCATTGGGGATCAAGTCCGAAACCCGGGCATGTGCCCTGACTGGGAGTTGAACCGTGACCTCCTGGTTCATAGGTCAACACTGAACCACTGAGCCATGCCAGTTGGGCAGCACTTTACATATTTGAAATCATTTAAATCTCACAACTAAATGATGTAGGTATTATTTTTACTCCTCACTTTTATATAGAGGACATTGAAGCAGGGAGAGGTTAAGTAACTTGCCCAAAGTCACACAGCAGCAAATGGGAACCCTAAGACAGTGAGTGAGAAGAACTGGTTTGCCAAGACCTAGAGTTTGAGTTTGTAGTAAACAGAACCTAGAAGGTACACCCTCAGACTCCTTCAGTACCCAATGTTCATGTAAAGAAAACTGAACCGCAACTCTCGCTTTATGGCATCTCTAAGATCTTAACCTCTAACCCCAGCCAAATCCCTGGCTCACAGCCTGACTTTATGTCAAAAAAATCTGCCACACAGAACCAGCACTTAAGACTGGATACATTTTACCCTAAAGATATAGGGTGGTGAGTTCTTTTTTAAAAAAAATATATTTTATTGATTTTTACAGAAAGGAAGGGAGAGAGATAGAGAGTCAGAAACATGGATGAGAGAGAAACATCAATCAGCTGCCTCCTGCACATCTTCCACTGGGGATGTGCCTGCAACCCAGGTACATGCCCTTGACCGGAATCGAACCCAGGACCTTTCAGTCCGCAGGCCGACGCTCTATCCACTGAGCCAAACCGGTTTCGGTGGGGTGGTGAGTTTATACTCACAGCAATCCAGTGAAGTATTCACTGTTACCCTTGTCTTTTGTTTGCCTAATTCAAATTCTATTTCTTAATATACAGTAACAATGGGGGATGAGGACACATTTGTAATACCTTAACTAATAATAAAAAAAAATTAAAAAATAAATAAATACTGCAGAAGGAAAAAATAAAAAATATATATAGTAACAACATTTTCAAAATTTTAAAGCTCCAAAAGGTACACTCTAAAAAGTTTCTCTTGCTCTGGCTGGTGTGGCTCAATGGTAGAGTGTCTGCCCTTATACCAAAGGACTGTGGGTTTAGTTCCCCAGCCCTGGTTGGGGCAGCTTTGGGAGGCAACCAATTGATGTGTCTCTCTCACACTGATGTTTCTCTCTCTCTCCCCCTCCCTCCCTTCACCTCTCTCTTAAAGTCTATGGAAAAAATAAAAAAAAGTTTCTCTCCTCCCCCTTCCCGGAGGCCACCCAAACAGCCCATTTTTTTTTTTTAAGTATATTTTATTGAGTTTTTACAGAGAGGAAAGGAGAGAGAGAGTTAGAAACATCGATGAGAGAGAAACATGGATCAGCTGCCTCCTGCACATCTCCCACTGGGGATGTGCCCGCAACCAAGGTACATGCCCTTGACCGGAATCGAACCTGGGACCCTTCAGTCCGCAAGCCTACGCTCTATCCACTGAGCCAAACCGGTTTCGGCCAAACAGCCCATTTTTTGTTTATCGTTCCAGAAACACTTTATGCACACAGGAGCAAATGAGAATAAATATTGGGCACATGATACATGCACTCTGCACCTTGCCTTTTTAACTTCACAACAGGCTCTATGGTCATTATTTATTTATTTAAATATATTTTATTGATTTCAGAGAGAAAGGTAAAGGGAGAAACGTCAAGGATGAGAATCATTGATCAGCTGCTTCCTGCACGCCCCCCACTGGGGACTGAGCCCACAACCTGGGCATGTGCCCTTGACCAGAATCGAACCCGGAATCCCTCAGTCTACAGGCCAACCCTCTATCCACTGAGCCACACCAGCCAGGGCTATAGTCATTATTTTAAATAAGCGGACCCCGAGGTTCCCAGGGGTTATGGAGCCTGGAGGGTGAATGCAGGTCTCTCAGAATGCAAAGCCCATGAGGCCTGGACTCCAGGAGGGAGCATCCGCTGGCCTGGGCCTCCTGAATGTGCCAATTCAGGGCCTTTCCTCAATGGGCTCCGGGCAGCTCCCATCGCCACACCTCCCAGTGCCAAGAGAGCTGGGAAAGGACCAACCAATGGCTGGGCCTGGCAGAGGGTTCGAGGACCTGGAGAAAAAAGGGTTTTGTTCTCCGCCCCCTGCAGACTGGCAGAAGTTGGCTTGCCCGGCTATGCTGCCATTGGCATGACTCTCTGTAAGAGCAGAAAAGTTTTCTCTTCCTGCCAAGCCCTGGTGGCAGCCCCCCGGCGAGTCCTGCGGTGGCCCCTCCAAAGGGCCCGGCTCCCACGCCTCACTTCCCTTTGACGGCCTGGCTGGCGATGGGCAGCTGCCGTGGCGCCTGCCAAGGCCTTGGGTCCTGGCCTCCCCGACAATGTGCATCTGCTCCCATGTCTGGATCTAATTGCCACCTGGGAAGGAACTCTTGGTGCCCGAGTCCCATGCCAACTGGCTCTCTGGGCTTGGCGTGGGGGTAGGGCCAGGGAGATCTGGCCAGCTGGGCGAATGAGGAAATGTCGCTGGTAGTAAGAGAAGGAAGAAACTTCGCTGCACCTTCCAAGGTTCTCTCGGCTGGTCTAATGATTAAAATGACGGGAAGCAGATAAACGAGACAAAACGACCACCTTTAACCACAGACGTGCACATAGGAAACCCACGTACCTGAGAGAGGCTCAGAGACAGAAGAGAAGCGAGGTCTATCCCACATGCGGAGCTAAGGATGCGGGAAAGCGCCTAGGGCTACTGGGGGGGGAGCTCTTTCTCTCTCGGCTCAGTAACAGCAGATGTTTATGCTGGCTGCGTAGCTCAGTTGGTTAGAACTTCCTCCTGATAAGCTGAGGTTGCCGGTTTTTTTTTTTACTGCAAAGAACATTTTCTTTTATATATCACTGGCCATGAATGTTTGTCATCAGTTACTACACAAATGCTGCCTGGTGCCATTATCCAAGTGGCACCAATAGGAATTAATCCATGAATGCTTAAATAAGTGATAGGCAAATCAATGTTTCTCTCTCTCTCTCTCTAAAACCAATAAAGAAAATTTAAGCCCTAGCTGGGTTGGCTCAGTGGATAGAGAGTCGGCCTCTAGGCTGAAAGGTCCCGGGTTCGATTTCTCTCAAGGGCATGTACTTTCGTTGCAGGCTCCTCCCTGGCCTGGGCCCTGGTCAGGGCTTGTGCAGGAGGCAACCAATCGATGTGTTTCTCTCACATGGATGTGTCTCTCCATCTTTCCCTTTCTTCCACTCTCCCTACAAATCAATGGAAAAATATCCTCGGAGGAGGATTAACCAAAAATAAATAAATTAATTAAATCAGATGTCCAGTAATAGGTAAAAAAAAAAAAGGGGGGGGGGGCTTGGCTGGTTTAGCTCAGTGGATAGAGCGTTGGCCTTCGGACTGAAGGGTCCTGGGTTCGATTCCTTCCAGTCAAGGGCACATGCCCAGGTTTCGGGCTCCATTCCCAGTAGGGGGCGTGCAGGAGGCGGCCAGTCAATGATTCTCTCTCATCACTGATGTTTCTATCTCTCCCTCTTCCTTCCTCTCTCTCTAAAAAATCAATAAAAATATTTAAATAAAAAAAACTGGGGGGGATCTGGTGATAAGTCTTATTATGGGCAAAACCCCGAATTTATTTATTTTTTATTTTTTAAATATATTTTATTGAGTTTTTACAGAGAGGAAAGGAGAGAGATAGAGAGTTAGAAACATCGATGATGAGCGAGAAATATTGATCAGCTGCCTCCTGCACACTCCCTACTGGGGATGTGCCCGCAACCAAGGTACATGCCCTTGACCGGAATCGCACCTGGGACCTCTCAGTCTGCAGGCCGACGCTCTATCCACTGAGCCAAACCGGTTTCGGCAAAACCCCGAATTTAAATTCTTTAAGGGAGAGGTAAACATTTGACACCCCCCCATCCCCTGTGGTTAAATGTGTATTTTTTGCTTTTCCCTATAGAGGGCGCCATATGCGGCCTACCTGTCACCTGCTCTCCTCCAGGGCCTGGTCTCAGAACCTCTGTCTGCAAGGTGGCGGGAGGCTGCAGGCAGTTTCTACTTCCGCTTCCGGTGTTTGCCCTGGATGCCAACTCTGAGTCCAAGCTCGGTGGCTCCCACTTCCGGTGCTTGCCCTGAGTATCTTCTTCCGGGCTAAGCTCGGCAGCTTCCGCTTCCGGTGCTTCCCTTGGATGTCTTCTCCCGGGCTAAGCTCGCTGGCTGAGGGGAGCACGGGAAGGGACCCCGGGAGCTGCCCTCGGCTGACAGCTCTGCCGACATTCCTTCCCAGGAGGACCGGGTTCCAAACCAGGACTCACTGGGTTCGCGCTCAGGGCCTGGCCTCCAGGCCAAGGCGCCCCGAGCAGACAGCAAGCGGGAGGTTTCTCCGCGCCTCGCCCTCCCACTGTGACATGGGCACCGGCCCCAAAAATTCCCCAAAAAGAGTATTAAAAGACTGAGGCCTTCTTATTCCGCTGAACAGTTTGCAAAACGAGAAAACAGCGCCTGTGGTAGGAACCGAAAGGGAGCTCCCTCACTGCAAGGGGTGGCTGCCATTTGTAGAGAAACTTCCCACCCAGTTCCGGTTTACGGTTTACGTAGGCACGTAAAGGGGCCATTGCGCAGTCCCGGTTGGTCAGCATGACGCGATCTGATTGGTCAGACGAAGCAGTTATGATTGGTCCGTTGTAGATGCAAATGAGGATGTAGTAGAGCAGCTCTGATTGGACATGGCAGGTCAAAGCCCATGGGTCAAAAGTCAGAACCAAAGTCCTAGCCAGTTTGGCTCAGTGGATAGAGCCTCGACCTGCGGACGGCAGGGTCCCGGGTTTGAATCCCGTCAAGGGCACATAATTCCATTGCAGGCTCCTCCCCAACCGTGCAGGAGGCGACCAATCGATGTGTTTCCCTCGCATCGATATTTCTCTCTGTCTTTCCCTCTCTCTAAAAATCAATGGAAAAATATCCTCAGGTGAGGATAAAAAGAAAAAAAAAAATGACAGAACGAGGAACTTCCCATGTGAGTTGACCTACAGGGACACGAGCAAGCAGACAACGCGCGGGAAGCCAGAGCCCCACCACAGAATAGGTAAGAAGCCCCTGTCCAGGTTCTCATTATTTCTAAAACTTGGGCCCTCCATTGGCCGTGGAGGAGCCCATCTCAGCGGGTCAGTTCCGCCTGGAGGTTCACGTCAGATGAATCTGTCTTCTCGGGGTTCACATCAGAATAAGGTGACTTGAAAGTGAGGGTGCCCAAATGAAGCTGGGAGAGAACAAGGCTACAGCCAAGTCTCCAATCAGTGAAATTTTGCGGGAAGAGCAGAAAGAGAGGGCCTGGGGGTGGGGGGATGGGGGGTGGGGGGAGAGCGGCCAGGGAAAGGTCAATGGGGGAAAAGGAGACATATGTAATACTTTAAACCAGCGGTTCTCAACCCGGGGGTCGCGACCCCTTTGGGGGTCAAATGACCCTTTCACAGGGGTCGCCTAAGACCATCGGAAAACACATATATGATTACATACTGTTTTTGTGATTAATCACTATGCTTTAATTATGTTCAATGTGTAACCATGAAAATATACCCTGCATATCAGATATTTACATGATGATTCATAACAGTAGCAACATGACAGTGATGAAGTAGCAACGAAAATAATTTTATGGAGAAGCAAGCAGGAGGCTGCCATTCTAAGGCAGAGGGCTTTGGGGGACCCCCTCTCCCCACATTCATCAGGGAAGTTAGGCAACAAGAGGGCCTCCACTGGCTATGTTATGGGTTGGCTCAGCGAGATAGACCACCGACTCAGAATTTAAATTTAAGAGCCTTTATTAAGCAGGCCAGCTGACCACAGCGCCTATCTCCCCCTCTGGGAGCTTCGGAGCATGTGGCGGAGACCAAGGGTGCAGTATGATCCTTTATAGCAAAACCGTGTTAGAAAAAAATACAAAGCATTTCATTAGCTGTTCCTTAGAAGTTCACAGAAAGTTCATAAGTACCAAGGGGAGGTAAACGGAGTCACACCTGGCTGGAGCATATTATAACCATATTGTTTTTCTAAGACAATCTAGCAATTTTTCTCTGCCACGGTTCCTGACCCTAATACAATTCGTAACCTTTTCTAGGCCGCAGTCCCTCCCCTCAACACATTCAGTAAGTTTCTCATGTTTCATTTCCTCCCCCTAGCACAGCTACCTCAGGGAGGACATGGGTTTTCAGACTGAGACGCCCGCCTTGGAAAGTATGAGTGTTGCCGTAGGAAGGCACATGCAGAGATGCATGGAGTGTGAGGCATGCAATTCCAGGCGTTTGCACTGTCTCTGAGAGCCAGTGGTCTTAGCTGGGACCCCTCAAGGCGCCCTTATCACCTCTGCCTCCTTAGCCCCTGGATGAGGTCGCTGCCTTGCTGGGCTTCGAGCTCCTTCTGGTCATGTCACCTGGATGCACCTGTGGCATTCCACACTAGGGCCTGGCAACACTAAATGCCCAGCCCGAGTGAGGATGGAGAATTTCATGCATTTCAGTCCATTGCTACTAGTTAATTGTTAACTCTCCTGTACTTTCCGGGGCCACTTTGCAAGTACAGGTAAGTCATCTGGATCCATTGTGGCTTGTAATTTGAGAGGTGTAATTTGTGGTTTGTTTTTTTAAAATATATTTTATTGATTTTTTACAGAGAGAAGGGGAGAGGGATAGAGAGTTAGAAACATCGATGAGAGAGAAACATCAATCAGCTGCCTCCTGCACACCCCCCACTAGGGATGTGCCTGCAACCAAGGTACATGCCTTGACCAGAATCGAACCCGGGACCCTTCAGTCCGCACGCCGACACTCTATCCACTGAGCCAAACCAGTTAGGGCTGTGTTTTTTTAAAAAATATGTTTTTATTGATTTTTACAGAGAGAGGGAAAGATAGAAACATCGATGAGAGAGGAACATCACCGATCGGCTGCCTCCTGCACACACCCTTACTGGGGATGGAGCCTGCAACCAAGGCATGTGCCCTGACCGGGAATTGAACCGGCGACCTCTGGGTTTCTGGGTCAACACTCAACCTCTGAGCCATATATTTTTGTATACCTTCCCATTTTATTTCCTTTCCCATCCTAGGAGGACAGAGGCCTTCCAGCATAATAACGTAGCAAAGTCATGCTCTCAGAGAGGTGATGAGAAAGGCCAGCTGCCCTGCTGACTTTCCCCTTGATGAACCTGAAAGGCCTGAGCCCCTTTAAAAAAAAGAAATTATATATTTTTATTGATTTCAGAGAGGCAGGGAGAGAGAGAGAAACATCAATGATGAGAGAGAATCATGGCTCGGCTGCCTCCTGCACACCACACACTGGGGATCGAGCCCACAACCCGGGCATGTGCCCTGACCGGGAATCAAACTGTGACCTCCTGGTTCATAAGTGGATGCTCAACCACTGAGCCACACAGGCTGGGCTAAAATTCTTAATAATTTTCAAGCAGAAGGACTGGCATTTTCATTTTGCACTGGTCCCCAGATAGTATGTGGGTCCCGGGTGCCCAACTGCAAACATGAGAGAGCCAGGTTGAGTCCCAGTTTGGAGGCCTCAGAACTCCATGGTCTGGCCCTAACCGGTTTGGCCCAGTGGATAGAGCGTCGGCCTGAGGACTCAAGGGTCCCAGGTTCGATTCCGGTCAAGGGCATGTGTTGAGTGTTTCCTTCCACGACCCGCGTGGAGTAGGGTTCGGTATCTGAAAGAGGAGCCGCACAACAAATGAGAGAAAAAGACATGAGATAATTTTGCAATACCGGGGGACCAGGCGGCAAGTCCCGAAGGACTTCCTCTCTGTGCCCAGGCCTCACCAAGCTTTTATTGATTCTGGGATGCACCCATAGCATAGCCCTTAGGCAGGTGACCCCTGGCAACAGGCAGACTAGCCCATCAGCAAGGATTTACATAATAATAAATGGGGGAGTAGTTTCAGCTACCACTGTCTGGACAAACAGAGGTGTCGCCTAGCTCCAAGCTTTGCTAGGGCTTCAAAGGCACCCAGCCTTGGGGGGGGGGGGGGTTCTGTCTATGCTTATCAGATAGTGAAGGCAATAAACAGTTTCCCACAGGCATGCACCTTGGTTGCCGGCACATCCCTAGTAGGGAGTGTGCAGGACGCAGCTGATCGATGTTTCTCTCTCATCAATGTTTCTGACTCTCTATCCCTCTCCCTTCCTCTCTGTAAAAAATCAATAAAACATATTAAAAAAATAAAAAGAACTCCATTGTCTTTAAAATCCTAATATTTCCTCTTGGCCAGTAGGCGCTCCCAAGCTGACAAGCTCTGTGTTTGCACCTGCTGGCTCTTGGAAGTGCCTGGAATACTTAAGGTCAAAGGGCAGGGCTACACCTGACAAGCTCAGGGGAGGGAGGCCTGCATGGTGGCCTTTACAAACACAGAGAATCAAAGTAACCACATAGGATGGTCTGAAATTAAAACTTTCTATCTTATTTTAAAATATATTTTTATTGATTTCAGAGAGGAAGGGAGAGGGAGATAGAAACTTCATTGATGAGAGAGAATCATTGATTGGCTGCCTCCTGCATGCACCCTACTGGGGATCGAGCCAGCAACTTGGGCATGTGCCCTTGACCAGAATTGAACCCGGGACCCTTCAGTCTGCAGGCCAATGCTCTATCCACTGAGCCAAACCGGCTAGGGCTGAAATTAAAACTTTCTAACTAAAAGCGAGTCATGCAGGTAGTCACCTCCTAGGCCAGTATTTTCCCTCATAAAGGTCGATCCTTTTTTCAAATATACATATTTCTACAAATATATATATATGTATATTTTAATATATTTTATGAATTTTTTACAGAGAGGAAGGGAGAGATATAGAGAGCTAGAAACATCGATGAGAGAGAAACATCAATCAGCTGCAGGCAATCAGCTGCCTCCTGCACACCTCCTACTGGGGATATGCCCGCAACCAAGGTACAGGCCCTTGACCGGAATCGAACCTGGGACCCTTCAGAACGCAGGGCACCGCTCTATCCACTGAGCCAAACTGGTTATGGCTCAAATATGTATTATTGATTTCAGAGAAGAAGGGAGAGGGAGGGAGAGCTAGAAATATCAATGATAAGAGAGGATCATTGATTGGCTGCCTCTGCAGGCCCCACACTGGGGATCAAGCCCCGCAGCCCTGGATGTGCCCTGACCAGGAATTGAACCAGTGACCTCTTGGGTTCCTGGGTCCATGCTCAACCACTGAGCCACACCAGGCTGGACCTAAAGTTTGATCTTTACCTTAACTGAGCCTATTGTCTTTTTGCATCTAAAATAACTGCCTGTGGAATGTTGAAGTCATTTCCTTTTTCCAGACCCCTCGGGGCACAATCGCCCACCGGAGGAAAGACTACCAAGCCTCTCATTGTTATGTAGAAGAAGTATCTACTTGTTTTTTTACTTTTTATGCAATCCCCAATTCTTCTCACCACTCCCCTTGGCTCTCTCCCCCCTCCCAAATCTATCTCCAATGGATATCCTGTAACCCCCTTCTGCTTTCTCTTTTGAGTATAATGTGTAAAATACGCCAGAGAATGGCGAAACTTTCCCAGTCCGTTAAGATTTTGCTGCCCAGCAATGGTCAGTTGGGTTCAAATGAACTCATCAAGATTCTTACAGGTTTGGAAGTGTTTTTCGCTGGCAGTTCCTTCCTGCCCTTTGACCTTTCAGTAGTGAGGCAGCGGGGCAGAGGTGAGGGAGGGTGTTAGGGTCTCGGAAGGAGGAAGGTGACCCTAACAGAGGGCACCTTCACGGAGCCTGTAGGTGCAAACACAGACCTGCCTTCTCCTGGATTCTGCCCCTAACGGAGCGCCCCGATTCCCACGGCCTGGGAGGATTTTCACGTTTATCTGCCTATCTGTATGCATCAAGTTGCTCCCACATCTCAACTCTACATCCCCAAACACAAAGATGCCGGAAGAATGTCCGCTCCCCCTCCCCCAGCTAAACAGGGGCCCCGCTCCCCCTCCCCCAGCTAAACAGGGGCTGAGAAGGAAGAAGACCGCCTGTAGCTAAGAATTTGATCGGGCCTTTACAAGTGGTCATTTCAAAGCTTCCGCCAGTTCTGTGTGTGTGTGTGTGTGTGTGTGTGTGTGTGTGTGTGTGTGTGTGTGGCTGAGAGAAGCAGCTTTGAAGGGTCTGGCTGGTTGGGACCCTGTCTGGTGCCTGGCAGGCCCTTGGGGCTGGGGGAGCAAGGTGTGAAGTATGAACTCTGTATCTGATTCAGCAAACCGCTGAGCTGGGTTATTGGAGAAATGAGGCTTTTCTGCAAGTCAGGTACCTTGCTGGGGAGACACTTGGAAGGCTCTGGACTTGGTGTGCCAAAATTCCCTGGCCAAAGACCAGCACTATCTGGCGGAAGCCCCCAGGGCAAGCATGTCAAACTCACAGCCCGTGGGCCACATGCTCCACTTATTTTGGCCCGTGTTAGCCTTTGCGTTTGACATGCTTGCCCCAAAGCATTAATCAGCATTCTAGATTCTAGAAAGACAACTATGGACTCTAGAAACGAAATTCTTTAAAAAAAGACAATATCTTTGCCCGGTCGGTGTGGCTCAGTGGTTGAGTGTCGATCTAAGGAGGTTAAAAGGCTAATTCCAACGTAACCCTGATATTTGGGGGGGCTAGCATTTAGAATCCATGCCAGCCAGCCCAGTGTACATTCTTGATAACCTGCAATTAAGTCATTACTTCTTTTCCAGAAGCTGGTCTTGCAGAACCTGTTGCAGAGGCCATAAAACTGTGAACAAAGGGAGGGTTATTAACGCTGGCGCCAGGCCAAACCATCAGATATGGCCTGGAGACCCCCAACACCTGGGGGCCTTCTTGCAAGGCCGGAAAAAAGGACCGGAAGCATAATCCATATTTGCGGGACAAAGACCACAGGGAGATATAAAGAGAAGCCCCCTGCATGTTACTTTACTCAGATTTGGAAAGCTATTCCCTGAGTCCACTGGTGCATTAAACAGTGTCCCTCCTTTTCTCTAAAAGCATCGCTTGGTTTTCCTTTGGTCTTCCGCAACAGACATATGAACCAAGGGGTCACAATTTGATTCCCAGTCAGGGCACATGCCTGGGTTGCAGGCTGGATCCCCAGTAGGAGGCGTGCAGGAGGCAGCCGATCAGTGATTCTCATCATTGATCTTCCTATCTCTCTCTCTCGCCCTCTCCCTTCCTCCCAGAAATCAATAAAAATGTATTAAAAGAATAAGAGAAAACAAATATCTTTGACCTGTGGATGTGCTGAGGAAGGAGTGGATTCTGGCTGAAGGCCCCTGTCCCAGGGAATTCCTCTGCTGAGGTTGGTAGAACCTTGGACAGCACAGCGGGGAGCAAGGCTGGGAAAGGAGATGTTAATGTAAAAAACCATTGAAACCTGTAAAGAGTTTTTGTGAGTTTATTTGAGCCAAACTGTCGACCTATGCTGGGAAGCAGAAGCTCAATGGATTGAGATAATGCTCCGGAGAATGGTAGGTTACATCTGTATTTGTACATGGCAATCAAAGGAAAGGGACATAGGTGGGTGACATGAAATCCACTGGTGATAGATTAAGGAAGTGGGAGAAAGCAAAGGGGCGGGGAACCCCTGGAATAGGATAAAAAGGGAAATGATGGACAGATGCTTCTTTTACATAGATAGATAGAGGATAGTTTAACATAATTAACAATTGATAACAATAACCATGGGGGAATGTCCTGGTGCCCTTTCTTGGGCCCTGTGGGGTCCGGAAAAAGGGAAGTTACAAGTTACTCAGACATTTCCCAGATATGTTATCTTAGAGGCAAAAAGACAATGGGCTCAGTAAAGGTCTAAATTGATCTTTGTCAGGGAAAATACTGGCCTAGGAAATGACTCCCCACTATAACCTGTTTGTAGTTAAATATTTAATTTTCAGACCATCCGTTGTGGTGACTTTAGGTCTCTGAGTTTGCAAGACCGCCATGCAGGCCTCCCCTGAGCTGGTCAGGCTAGCATGTGGCCCCTTTTGTCCACAGAGACACCCCCAAGGGTCCTGTGAGAAGGGTTTCATGTCGTAGGGTCAAAAGGTTGGGAATGCTAGGTGACGTCATTAGGGGCTCCAGGCCCTGCTGAGAAGATTGAGTACAAACCATTGTTAGGAAGGAAAAAAACACACCATTTCCTCTATCCTCTTGGGTTCTGTATCTGAGGGCCTATGAATTACATTTACAAAAGACAGATTAACAAGAGAGTAGATTTGATTTACACACAGGCTTGCTCAATGATGACTAACTCCAAGTTGGGGTGAGAATTAGGGGCTTATTATAAAAAGCTTCTATGGGCCCTGGCTGGTGTGGCTCACTGGATAGAGCCTCGGCCTGCAGACTGAAGGGTCCCGGGATCAATTCCGGTCAAGGGCATGTACCTCGGTTGCAGGCTCCTCCCTGGCCTCGGCCCTGGTTGGGGCTCTTGCAGGAGGCAAAGAATCGATGTGTTTCTCTCTTATCAATATTTCTCTCTGTCGCTCCCTCTCTCTTCCACTCTCCCTAAATAACAATGAAAAAATATCCTTGGGTGAGGATTAAAACAAAAAAAAAGCTGTCTCTCCCCTTCGGGGCCATGAAACTAAGGACCAGATTTATAGTAGGGTTACTCTCACACCCTTTCCTGGGAGTAGACCCACCCCGAAGAGGGAATTGATGGCGGTCCTAATTTCTCAGAAGTTTTTGTTTGTGGTCAGATAGGTAAGTTTCCAGAGGCTTCTTTTTGTATCTGTTGAATTTCAAATGTCTCCAGCTTAAAATCTTCTTTATACCAACTCTGGGCTTCTAAATGGGTCATCACACCACACAGTTTGGCAGATGCTCAGTGAATTTTTTTTTAAAGATATTTTTATTGATTTCAGAGAGGAAGGGAGAGGGAGAGAGAGATAGAAACATCAATGATGAGAGAGAATCATGGATCGGCTGCCTCCGGCATGCCCCACACCGGGGATCAAGCCCACAACCTGGGCATGTGCCCTTGACGGGATTCGAACCTGGGACCCTTCAGTCCTCAGGCCGGCGCTCTATCCACTGAGCCACAGCGGCTAGGGCCCTCCTAGCTTCTTACTACCCTGCCTCACATCCAGCTGAGGGATGAGAAGAGGGGAGGAACTGGAGAGGCTGGTGCTGGCGATGGTGGTGCTGATGGGGTTAGCCCAGGGGTGGGCAAACTTTTTGACTCGAGGGCCACAATGGGTTCTTAAACTGGACCGGAGGGCCGGAACAAAAGCATGGATGGAGTGTTTGTGTGAACTAATATAAATTCAAAGTAAACATCATTACATAAAAGGGTACGGTCTTTTTTTTTTTTTTTTTTAGTTTTATTCATTTCAAATGGACCGGATCCGGCCTGCGGGCCGTAGTTTGCCCACGGCTGGGTTAGCCAGTGACCAGCTCTCCTGGCCTGGATTTTACTGACAGCTCGCCCGCCACCCTGCCCAGCCTGGGCCCTTACCCCAGGCCTTCCTGAATTCCACTTCCAGGAAAGGACTTGCTGTTCTTCTGGCAATGGCCTTGCTCTGGACTCAGGCGTGAGATGATGGGGTGTCCAGATGTCCAGCTGGCCCAGTTAGAAAGGCTTTGATCAGGGCCCTATAAAAATAGATCTTCCTAAGGCCTTTCTTTCACTTCCTCTCTCCTCAGCAGAGCGAGTACCCATCCAACCCAGGTGTGGGCGTGTTTCTTGTCCACAGCAGATGCAGGCTGCTAGAACCGTTCTGGGCCAGCGAGGGCACTCCCCTTGGTGCCATTAACCCCCTGGGAAGGAAGAAAGAAGACAGACTCTGAAGGGAGAAAATAAAGGCGCCTGCCCGGCCGGTGTGGCTCAGTGGTTGAGCGTCTGACCATGAACCAGGTGGTCACGGTTCGATTCCCGGTCAGGGCACATGTTAGGGTCTCGGAAGGAGGAACACACGAGACCAAAAGGGGTAAAGAATTATGCATTTATTAGGTCACCTGGAAAACCAGATGGGCTGAGCCCCAAAATGGCGGCAGCCCCCAAAGAAGGGGAGTCAGAGGTTTTTAAAGGACTCTAGGCGGGCTTTTGCTGGGTGGAGAATTCTCTGTGCAGGTCTGGATCCTGGGAAAATACAGAGGGGATAGATAATGGTCTTAGCAAGAGGAATATGGTCTAAGTGAAGGGGAATGTCCGTTGTGAAGTGGTCTAAGGGTCAGTTCCCAGGGGAGGGGTATTGATTCAATTATTTGATCAGACCTAACACTGGGTTGCAGGCTCAATCCTCCGCAAGGGGGCTTGTAGGAGGCAGCCGATCAAGGATTCTCTCTCATCATGGATGTTTCTATTTCTCTCTCCCGCTCCCTTTCTTTCTAAAATCAATAAAAATATATTTTTAAAAAAAGAAAAAGAAGCCCTAACCAGTTTTGCTGAGTGGATAGAGCATCGGCCTGCGGACTGAAGGGTCCTGGGTTCAATTCCAGTCAAGGGCACATGCCCAGGTTGCGGGCTCGATCCCCAGTAGGGGGTGTTCAGGAGGCAGCAGATCAATGATTTTCTCTTATCATTGATGTTTCTCTCTCTCCCTCTCCCTTCCTCTCTGAAATCAATAAAAAAAAATATTTAAAAAAAGTAAAAAGTAAATAAAAAGAAAAGTAAGGAGCCTGAGGAGCAGCTGGGCAGGGGTCATCAGACAGGTAAGACGTGAAACGGGGGCTTGGATCCACCTCTAACCCTTGTGCAGCAGCTGGTGGGTGAGACGATACGTCAGGAGGCCGCTCAGCTGTGAAGAGGGGACCTTTGGCTGGTTCCGAGTGTCCGCCTTCAGGCGTCAGAGGAGGGGAGATTAGGGTGGGGTAGTCGCCAGAGACATCAGGGAGGACAGTGGTTAATTGAAGCCCCAGCCGAAGCAAGAAAATTCCCATAAAGGAACCTCAGAATGCCACCCACCTTTCTGGTTTCAGCGAGAAAACACGTTTGCGTTTTTGAAACTGAGAGTGTATTTATTCCCCAGCACTAGCCCCTGGCCCTTGGCCTTTGGGTTGGCAACAAAAGCGGGTTGTTTGGTCCCTGGGCAGGGATGTTTGCTCACAGTGCATGAGTGAGCCGAGCAGTGGCTTTGGGAAGGAGGGTGTGTGTTTGCAGGCCGCGAGTGTGGGGCCGCTGTGCTATTCTGCTCGAGCTCATGTGATGTCTGCGCTCCCAAATGCGGGAAAGCGGAGGAGGAGGGGCGGCCAGCAGCCTTTTCTCTCCTCTTTACATTGATGGAGTTGGATAGTGTTGACCAATAATTGTAAACCAGCCTCTTAGAGATCGTTTTTTTTAAAATATATATTTTATTGATTTTTTTTTTACAGAGAGGAAGGGAGAGGGATAGAGAGATAGAAACATCGATGAGAGAGAAACATCGATCAGCTGCCTCCTGCACACCTCCTACTGGGGATGTGCAGGCAACCAAGGTACATGCCCTTGACCGGAATCGAACCTGGGACCCTTCAGTCCGCAGGCCGATGCTCTATCCACTGAGCCAAACCGGCCAGGGCTGGAATGGTTCTTTCTACCACGCTGCCCTCTGAGGACACTAGTGAAAGGTTTCCATCTCCAGTGAAATTGCAGGTAGAGTTATTTTTGTTGTCCAGCCCCGAGACCCGTTTCCGGTTGGCTGTTGGCTGTAGTCCATAAAATGCTTGATTTCATGAACTCTGAGCAGGTGCTAGCAAACACTACACATTTGCAAGTAGCTGGCTGCAGCCAGCACAGCTATATTTTCTGTGTTAATTGCCAGAGTGGCCGTGTAAGCATAGTCTAGAAGGGGGATAAAACCAGTCACTGTAACAAGATGCAAATCAAACACATTCTTTTTTTAAAAGAATTTTTAAAAAATATATTTTATTGATTTTTTACAGAGAGGAAGGGAGAGGGATAGAGAGTTAGAAACACAGATGAGAGAGAAACATGGATCAACTGCCTCCTGCACACCCCGCACTGGGGATGTGCCCACAACCAAGATACATGCCCTTGACTGGATTTGAACCTGGGACCCTTCAGTCCGGAGGCTGACGCTCTATCCACTGAGCCACAGGGGCTAGAGCCAAACACATTCTTTAAAATATATATATATATATATATATATACATATTGATTTCAGAGAGGAAGGGAGAGGGAGTTAGAAACAGTGATGAGAATCATTGATCAGCTGCCTCCTGCACGCCCCTACTGGGGATCGAGCCCACAACCCGGGCATGTGCCCTTGACCGGAATCCAACCCGGGACCTTTCAGTCCGCAGGCCGATGCTCTATCCATTGAGCCAAACCAGCTAGGTCTCCAACACATCCTTGTCCTCATCCTCTGCTTGGCCTACAAGTCTGGTGCGGAGTAAAAAAATCACGGCAATCCTGGCAAATTTTGTCCTGGACACGAATGGTGCGATCACAGACAATGGCCATCATTTCGCAGCAGCTTAGCTTTCGAAGCATTTTCTCGCGGTGGGAAGAAGAGCTACCGAGTATATGTTTCCTCACCCATCTTTTCCTTCCTCTTCTACAGATGCTCTTCAAGGATGCAAATGCAGCGGAAACGGCCTGCGGGCGGCACTGCGGGGACCGGAGGCCTGGTGCGTGGCGCCTCGCAGCAGCCAGGTGCCCGCGGGCCGAGCCCCGGAGCGTGCAGGGGTGGGGGTGGCGGGGGGCGGGCGCCCGTGGCGCTCGGGGGGAGCCTTAGGAGAGGGGCGAGGGGACGGCCGTTGGGGCCGGTTCGCCGTGGGCAGGCGGCCGTGGAGGCAGCGCAGCGACCGCTAGTGTTTTCCTGGCGTGGAGGGGTGTGGGGGGACGGGAGGGGGGCGCAAAGGGAGGGGAAGGGAGGGAGGTTGGGAGGGGCCCGCCGCCTATCAACTCCATGTCGTCAAAGGATGCTGCTAGGATGTGAATGCACATCACTCTACACATGTGAGTTTCTTTCTTTTTTTTCCCCTTCAGTATATTTTTATTGACTTCCGAGAGGAAGGGAGAGGGAGACCGAGATGGAAACCTCAACGATGAGGGAGAATCATGGATGGGCTGCCTCCTGCACATCCCCTACTGGGGACCCAGCCGGCAACCGGGGCCCCTGCCCCCGACCGGAACCCAACCGGGACCTTGCAGTCCGCAGGCGGGGGCTCTACCCACTGAGCCACACCAGCCAGGGCCACCGGCGTAGGATGGATTCCTCCACGTGGAATTGCTGAGCCTCTTGGGCTCCGCGCCTGTCACTCCGACCGGGATTACCGGGTCGCTCCCTGGGGAGGTGGACCCAATTGGCACGCCCTCTGACAATGCCTGCTGGGGCCTGTTCGCCGCAGCCTCCTGCTCACAGGGGCTCCTCACTTGCTCCTTGCCGTTGCCAATCTGATAAGTGAAGCTGGTATTCAGCGTGCTTGCAATTTTCGTTAGTATGATGCATAGGGTGTAGCTATTTAAGTAAAAAAAAAAAAAAAATACAGCTAAAACCCAAACATCTCCATCTTCGCTCTGCCCTGATCAGTCTATTTAGACCCGGCGCCAGGTCACACCAGCCCCAATCCAGAGGCCGGGCGGGGCGTGGCCGGGCAGGAGATGGGAGGTGAGAACCCCTGGGTCCCCCACATCACCACCACCCCGCACCCCCGCCCTCCCTCCCAGCTGCGGAGCCCCGCCCCGAGTCCGCCCCTGGCCGGCCTGGGCGGAGCTCGCGGGCCAGTGGGAGGTGCAGCGCTGCCTGATTTATTCCGGTCCAGGAGCAGGAGTGAGAGCCCGCGCTCGGTCTGCACGTCCCGATCTTCCGTCCCGCGCCGGGCCCCCCACTTGTGCGCAGCATGCCGGGCCCCCGCCTGCTGGCCGCGCTCTGCGGCGCGCTGCTCTGCGCCTCCGGCCTCTTCGCCGGCTCCGGTGAGTGATCGCGCCGCCCTCGCCCCTCCTCTCCGCTCGGAAGTTCGGCGCGGCGCCCTCCCTCCACCTCCACTGTTGACAAACTTGGGCTGGGAGGCTCGGCGGGGCCGAGGGGCGACCTCCCCCCGACTGCGCGCCCGCTGCGCCCCCGCTGGCGGCTGCGCTGCGCTCGGCCTCTCCCGCCGTCTCCGCACCGGGGAGTTTTGGTCGGCGAGAGAGGCTGGGGCGCCAGGCGGTGGCTCGGGACGCGGGGTGACAGCCCAGCCATCCCCGGGGAGGTGGCTGCAACATAACAAAGGAATCCGCTGTGGAGGGCCTCTCTTTCCCCATCGGTATCATGAGGCCATTGCACCGTGACCGCCCCGCGCGCGCCTTCCCGCTGCAAGTTTCTCGGACTCCAGTTCTGATCCGTCTCCGACCAACTAACTTGCCTCCCGGGCAGCGAACTCCCTCCCAAGCCCTGGCCGCTGGTCCGATCCTTGGAGATTTCCGCCCGCGCGCGCGCGCGTGGCGTGGCGCGGTGCTCACCAGCGATAAGAGGAGGGAGGGCGGGGAAGTGGGTGGGATGCCAGGGCTCTAGGTGGGGCCCGGGAGAGGAGTCCCAGGCTGGGGAAGGCCTCGGGAAAGGGCTGCGTCCTGCTGCGGCCGGCCAGGCTGGCTTCCTCTTCAGACTCCTTCCGTGGCCTTGGTCTGCTGTTGTATCTTCCCTGGTCCTCCTCCCCCGCGCAGGAGGCCTCCCTCCACCAGCCGGGCCTCCCGCAGGCGGGTCTGGAATGCCCCATCCCCTTGGCGGCGGGGCCCCGCAGTCCTCCTCCAGGACCGTGGAAAGGAGGTGGGTGGGCAACCCCTTCAGGCGCCCCCTCCATCACTGCCAGGACTGACTGAAGCCAGGGGGTGGGCGGATCACAGCGGAGGCCTGGCTCTGCCATCCGTGACTGTGACCCCTGACCCCGGGCTTGCAGCAAGAAGCCTTTGAGGGCATGCCAGGCTCCCCCCAGTAACCCTTAGGGACCTGGGTCTTGTCCCTTCCCGTTCCCCTCAGTCCCCGCAGCCTGGAGAAATGTACCAAAAGGGCAGGACCCTGAAATCCCAAAGGTGGTTAAGTTAGTAGAGGGGGTGATCTGGCTTTACCTGGGACGGGGAAGTCCCCGGGCTGCTGTGCCCCAGGTGAGTCAGTCTAGGGCCTCCAGGGGAAGGAGGCACCTTGTCCCCTTCCCTTTCCCTTTTCCCCCCGGACCACGTGGCCCGGCAGCCACCTGGGAGGGCGAGGAAGCGCAGTTGGACTCTGCTGGGACCGGAGCCCAGGACTCTGGCCATTACCAAGGCCCTGTCTGTGCCCCAGCCGCCAGCCGCCGCCCGCCAGGTCAGGGGAGGGGATTAACCTGCTATTTAAAGCCAGTGACTAATAGCGCGTGGGGAGCCGCCTAAGCTCCAGAGGAGGCCCGTGCAAAGGTGGAGTCCTGAGGACTCCATAGCTCATTAACGGTATTCCCTTCCCTGCAGCCCGGGCCCGGCTCGTGGGGTTTTGGGGTTCCAGGAGGAGGGCCCTCCAGCCTGGCATGGCCAGACTTGCCAGGAGGAACCAATGTTTCTCGTGTCTTACCCCAAACAGGTGTGGGGCCCGGGGGAGACCCCTGGGACACTAAGGTCAGAAGCCCCTCCTCCAGGCCTGGCTCACCCCGTTCACCAGGGTAATCCTGCACATCGGCCACCCAGGCAGGCCCCCAGCGGAGGCTGTGATGTCCTCGCCAGCCCCCCTCCCACGTCTGAAGTCCTCGTCCAGTGTGTCTCACATCCGCCTGCCCTCCTCACCCCCTCTGCCTCCCTTTCTCACCTGGAGGCCTGGGGCAGCGTCCCGATGCTCTCCTGGTCCCCTAGATCCCCGATATCCTGTCACCTGTCCACCCAGCAGCCAGAGGGATCTTTGTGTCACTCCCAAGCGCCTCCCCAGCGCAGGCGAGGCCAGCCCCATCTCAGCAGATAACAGTTCCCTTCTCGGAATTGGAACCAGGGTCCCCATCCCCCCGGCCCCAGTGAGGATCTCTGATTTGCTTTTTCCTGGTGGGTCATGGTAGGGAGGCTGAAGAAAGGTGACGAGCCCTTGGTGTGCAGGTAGAAAAGTCTAAAGTTGTCGTTCTTACTGTCCCTTCCAGTCTGGTCCCAGCCCACCTGGTTAGCTGTCTTACTGGTCTCCCAGTGTACCCGGCTCTCTCTGCTTCTACCTTTTTGTTTTTTGTTTTAATAAATAGATTTTTATTGATTTCAGAGAGGAAGGGAGAAGAAGAGAGAGAGGGAGAGAGGGAGAGAAACAGAAACATCAATGATGAGAGAGAATCATGGATCGGCTGCCTCCTGTATGCCCCCTCTTGGGGATCGAACCTGCCACCCGGGCATGTGCCCTGACCGGGAATTGAACCGTGACCTCCTGGTTCATAGCTCAGTGCTCAACCACTGAGCCATGCCGGCCGGGCCTGCCTTTCTTTAGCATGTTCTCTCCTCATTCCCCTGCTTGGTGCACGCCCCCACCTCGTCTTTTAGAGTCGCAGTCTCCCTGGCAGAAACCACTGGAAAGTGGCTGCTTGTGTAGGCTCACAGGGCCTGTCATCCCCCACTCACTGGTCCCCGTGACGCCTTGAGGCCCGGGCTATGCCTGATTTCTCTGTCTCGGGGGCCCAGCCCTTACGTACATGGTAGTGGGCCCCCCCAGCATTTACTGTGCGAAGGAATTTGTTCCTGAGCTGGAGCTGCCACTGCAGGTGACTTCTGTGACTCCATCGAGTGCCTGAACGGTGGGACCTGCCTGTCACAGGACGAGCTCCCCTTCTATTGCCTCTGCCCCGAAGGCTTTACGGGGCCCATTTGCAACGTGACTGAGAAAGGTATCTGCCCTGGGCGGCACCTGCCTCCCTCCGCCTCCCCTCGCTCCCAGTCGCAGCCCAGGCTGCTGGGGTGAGCCGGTCTGTGTTGCAGTGGGCAGTGTACCCCGCACCTGTCGGTTGTCATCCAGCATTTCCTGGAACCCTCCCTCCCCCCCCAACCCCCCGTCCCCCCCCCCGCAAGCCCCTTGCAAAGCTGGGTGCTTCCTTGATTTGGGCTGATCCACCCACACACGACCCTCCTTGGCGCCAGGCTGGCCCTGGCCCCACCGGACAGGGTGAGGGGGGAGGGAGGGAGGGAAGGCCTGGGAGAAGGAGGTGGGCAGTGGGCGGAGCTTAGGCAGAGGGTCCCTTTGGGCTAGGACCCAACGGTTGCTGTCTGTCTTTTGGCTGTCTGTCTCCGCCACCCCTCTGTTCCCCCCCATCCTCTCCCCCTCTTTCCTGATCACCTGCCCATCTTACCTGCCTCCTCCTACCCAGGTCCCTGTTTCCCAAACCCCTGCCGCAATGATGCCGAATGCCAGGCGCTTGGCGAGGAGGCACTCCGTGGTGATGTCTTCCAACAGTATGTCTGTGAGTGCCAGCAAGGCTACACGGGCATCCATTGTGAGACCAGTGAGTATCTGGGGTCTGCCCCGTCGGGGGGAGCAGTCGGGGGGAGGGGCGTTGACCCTGAGCCACAGTCCTGGCAGCCAGGCCATGTCTGGTGCCATTAGCCCCTGTGTCAGGGCCTCCTCTGGGTAGATTGAGGGTGGGTCAGAGCCTACGTTAGGCCATAGGATGGGGGCGGGGTTTGGTTGCTCCTCTCCTGGCTTCTTTCCTGGGGCTGCAGGCCAGGCCAGATGTCCCTGCAGGGGGAGTGAGGGGGGGATGGTGGCCCCTGAATCATGCGAGTGCTGTTTCCTGGGTCCCCATGAACCAGATTAAAGAGCATCAGGGTTAAGTGTTGGGGGTTTTTCTTTCTTTTTTTGTTTTGTTTTTGTTAATAGACTTTTATTGATTTCAGAGGGGAAGGGAGAGGGAGAGAGGGATGGAAGCATCAATGATGAGAGAGAATGATTGATTGGTTGCCTCCTGCACACTCCCTGCTGGGGATCGAGCTTGGAACCCGGGCATGGGCCCTTGACCAGAACCCAACCTGGGACCCTTCAGTCTGCAGGCCGATGCTCTAACCACTGAGCAAAACTGGCTAGGGCAGGTGTTGGGGTTTTTCTACCAAGAGGGGAAAACAAACACATTTTTAATCTTTTGGAGCCTGGGAGGCCAGTTAATGAAGCTTGGGCCTCAGGGTGTGACAGCTCCTGGCCCATGTTTGACCTTCAGCCTCATTATGGAGATGAGGAGGGCGGGGCCTGGGGAGGCTGGGCTGGCCCTTTACATCAGCGGTTCTCAACCTATGGGTCGCGACCCTTTTGGCGGTCGAACGACCCTTTCCCAGGGGTCGCCTAAGACCATCCTGCATATCAGATATTGACATGAGGATTCATCACAGTAGCAACATGACAGTGATGAAGTAGCCACGAGAATAATTGTATGGTTGGGGGTCACCACAACATGAGGAACTGTATTTAAAGGGCCAGAAGGTTGAGAACCACTGCTTTACAGTCAGAGGCCCAGCATAGCCGGGCACATGCAGAAAGCTTACCCGGCAGCCGCAGAATGGCCCTGGGTGGGCCCAGCTGACATTGCCCGCCTCCTGGTCAGGTGTGGAAAGTCCACGCCCAGGCCAGGGGTGGGTGGGTGGGGGGGCGGACTTCTGCAGTCCTTTGTGTATGTCCCTGAGCATCCTGGGCAGGGGGCAGCAGGTTGTCCTCAGACAGACGAGGGGGCACGTGAGGTTTGCTGGGGCCCTGTCGGGGAAGCAGGTTAAATGATGTCCTTCACCTCACAGGCATGGGCCCTGGGCCGAGGCCAATGTGTTTGACATCCTGGGTGCAGGAATGTGGGGGGGGGGGGGGCTTGCCACGCAGACAGTCCTGGGTGGGGGACAGGTGGGCCCACTAATTACTGTGCTGGGTGCCGAGGTAACCATGGGTGTGTGCCTGAGTTGGAATTACCCACCTAGCCTCCTGTGCTTCTGGCCTGGGGTCTGCCCTAGACGGGTGGCACCTGGGCGAGGCAGGAGGCGTCTACATAGGCCGAGCAGCCCCCCCAGAGGGACCTTTGCAGCCCCCCCCTTTTTTTGTTAATCCTCACCCGAGGCTATTTTTCCATTGATTTTAGAGAGAGCGGAAGAGAGAGGGAAAGACAGAGAGAAACATCGATGTGAGAGAAACACATGGATGGGTTGCCTCTTGCTCATGCCCTGACCAGGGCCCGGGCCAGGAAGGAACCTGCAACCAAGGTACATGCCCTTGGCTGGAATCGAACCCGGGACCTTTTGGTCCACAGGCCGATGCTCTATCCATTGAGCCACACCGGCTAGGGCTGCAGCCCCTCCTTGTTATGTGCTATGTTTCCTGGAGCCTACAAGGCTCCCATAAGCCTCAAGAATGCATGTTTGAGCCCTTAAGGGGGCAGGCACGTGGGGGTGTGAGGATAGGCTCATCCACTGGCGCCCCACTTTGAACCCCATTATCCCTGCTTGAGCCTGGGGTGCGGCGGTGTGGGGCGGCCTGCACCCGGGTTCCCTGCTGGGAGCCAGGAGAACGGCTCACCCCGTGACCACTTCGCTGGGGTGATGGTGAAGGCGATGGGGCCTCGGCCAGGGGCGGTTGGGCAGGTGGCTGGGGCAGGACCAGCAGTTGGAAAGGGCAGAGGGTCCCAGAGAAATCAGAACGGCCTTTTCACGTCCCACCAGAAAACTCGTGCCAGATGGGGTTCTAGAAGACTCCACACGGATTTGCTTACGGGCGTGCTTTATTGCTTTGTGGGCAGCCCACTGCCATCTGAGGTGCCCCTTCTCCCAAAGCCGTCCTGGGGGAGCCAGGGGCGGGGCTGGGTGCAGTGGGCCTCCTGATAGGACCCTCCAGCTGTCAATCACGGCAGCCTCAGGCGTACAGACTTGGGTGCTGTGCTCGGTTCCTCACCGCGCACCCTTTCCTGGTACCTCCTCTTGGGCCTCGCTGTCCCCTGTGGGTCCTTGGCAGAGGCCACGCCGTCTGGGTCCCGCCTGCGAGGGTGGCCCCCCTGACTGCCGTCTCCCTCCCTGCAGGGTGCGCCATGCCCCTGGGCATGGAGACGGGGGCCATCGCCGACCGGCAGATCTCCGCCTCGTCCGTGCACTTGGGCTTCATGGCTTTGCAGCGCTGGGCCCCGGAGCTGGCCCGCCTGCACCGCTCAGGCATCGTCAATGCCTGGACAGCCAGCAACTACGATAGGAAACCCTGGATCCAGGTATGGAAGCGGGGGGTGCCAGGGTGGGGGCATGATGGGAGGAGAAAAGGTGAGATGAGTGTGCCTGCATTTGGGGGTCACCGTGGGAGGGCTCATCAGGGGGTCCAGGTATCAAGGTAGCAGGTTCCTCCAGATCAGTGGTCGGCAAACTGCGGCTCGCGAGCCACATGCGGCTCTTTGGCCCCTGGAGTGTGGCTCTTCCACAAAAATACCGACTTCTGCGCACGGGCCACGAAGTTTCAATCGCGCTGTCCGTGCGCGCCCGCACGTGGTATTTTGTGGAAGAGCCACACTCCAGGGGCCCAAGAGCCGCATGTGGCTCGCGAGCCGCAGTTTGCCCACCACGGCTCCAGATGAAGTGTCTGTAAGTGGAGGGCAGCCTTGGGGGGCTTGGAGTAGGTGGGCGGGGTGCAGGGGAGCCGAGCCCAGGCTGGGGAGGGGCTGTTTGCACTGGGTGAGGTCTCTGGGGGCCTTGTCCATCCTTCCGGGCTTCCCTGAGCGCTGGGTCCCCAGTCCTGAGAGGGTGGGACGAGAGAGACTCCATCCACCACTTATCCGGCTTGCACTGCCCCTGCTCTGGGTGGGGGGAGAGGAGGAGGTAGAAGGGACGCACGAGTTTTAAGTGTCCCGTCCTGCCCACCCTGGGTCCAGGTGAACCTGCTACGGCGGATGCAGGTGTCAGGCGTGGTGACACAGGGCGCCAGCCGCGCAGGCAGAGCCGAGTACGTGAAGGTGTTCAAGGTGGCGCACAGCCTCGACGGGAAAAGGTTCAGGTTCATCCAGGACGGGAACTCAGGAGACAAGGTGAGGAGGCCGCCGGGGCCGGGAGGACGGGCTGTGGTCGCAGCCCGGGGCTCCAGCGTTGTTCGAGGGCCCCCCCTGAGGCGCGGGTGGGTATCCTGGGTGATTGGCCATGAGGGGAGCGGGGTCTTCAAGGGCATCTTTGCTCCCAGATATTGGGAAACCCAGATTATTCCCATGTTTTGTGGTTACAAGTAAATCGCCTCACTTTATTTATTATCATTATTATTATTTTTTCTTATCCTTTGGCTATATACCCAGAAGTGGGATTGATGGAGCGTATGATAGTTCTATTTCTAATTTTTTTTAAAGGTTTTTATTTTGTTGTTGTTAATTCTCACTCAAGGATATTTGTCCATTGATATTTTTAAAAAATATATATTTTATTGATTTCAGAGAGGAAGGGAGAGGGAGAGAGAAACATTAATGATGAGAGAGAATCATGGATCGGCTGCCTCCTGCAGGCCCCACACTGGGGATGGAGCCCGCAACCCAGGCATGTGCCCTGACCGGGAATCGAACCATGACTTCCTGGTTCCACACCTTCTGGGCTCCATTGATTTTTTTTTTTTTTTTTTTTTTGAGAGCGTGGAAGGGAGTGGGAGAGACAGTGAGAGAGAAACATTGATGTGAGAGAGAGAGAGAGGGAGGGAGACATTGATTGGTTGCCTCTGGGGCCAAGGATTGAGCCTGCAACCTAGGTACGTGCCCTTGACCAGAATGGAATCTGGGACCCTTCAGTCCATAGGCCGATGTTCTATCCACTGAGCCAAACCAGCCAGGGCAATAGCCCCACTTTATAGATGAGAATAGTGAGACGCAACAGTGACCTGTTGCGGGGGGGAGGAAGGGGGGTAGGAGAGCTGGGGCGCACTCCGAGCCTTCAGCGCCACCACGTACAGCCGTGCAGGTGTCATGCTCAAGGATATCACTAGCAGGCGAGCCCATTCACCACGGGGACATATGTTTGTGCGCTTCTACCTGTGGGAAAACTGTTACAATAAAGCGACTTGAGAAAGGAGTGCCTGCCCTAACTGGTCTGGCTCAGTGGATAGAGCATCGGCCTGCGAACTGAAAGGTCCCAGGTTCGATTCCAGTCAAGGGCATGTACCCTGGTTGCGGGCACATCCCCAGTAGGGAGCGTGCAGGAGGCAGCTGATGGATGTTTCTCTCTCATCAATGTTTCTAACTCTCTATCCCTCTCCCTTCCTCTCTGTAAAGTATCAATAAAATATATTTTTTTAAAAAAGAAAGGAGTGCCTTTTCCGAACTCGCACAGGCACCCTGTATGTAGATTGATAGGTGGCCCTGTGTGGAAGACAGGGGTTCGTGCCCAGGCACCGGGATGACCAAGGAAGGTGCGACAAGGGGAATCTTGGGGGCGTGGCCAGGGGAAGGACCAAGTCCCTGCTAAGCCCACCTGCCCGCCCCCTAGGCCCGAGGAGGAAAGGGGCAATCCCAGGACGGGGGCCTGCCCCCATTGACCATCCCTCTAGTCCAGTGGTTCTCAACCTTCTGGCCCTTTAAATACAGTTCCCCATGTTGTGACCCAGCCATAAAACTATTTTCGTGGCTACTTCATAACGGTCATGTTGCTACTGTGATGAATCGTCATGTAAATATCTGATATGCAGGATGGTCTCAGGCGACCCCTGTGAAAGGGTCGTTCGACCACCAAAGGGGACGTGACCTACAGGTTGAGAACCGCTGCTCTACTCCGTGTCTCTCTCTCTCTCTCTCTCTCTCTCTCTCTCTCTCTCTCTCTCTTTCTCTCTCCTAGATATTTACGGGGAACGTGGACAACAATGGCCTGAAGGTCAACATGTTTGACGTCCCTCAAGAGCTGCAGTACGTGAGGCTGATGCCCGTGGGCTGCCACCGGGGCTGCACCCTGCGCTTTGAGCTCCTTGGCTGTGAGGTGAATGGTGAGTGCTGGTGGCTGGGGTCCATCTCAGGGGCTGGCCTCTCTTCTCAGCCAAGCTGAGCTGGGCAGGGCTGCAGCAAGGCCCAGGGCCCTGGCTCACACAGCAGAGACACACGAGAGGGGTCACCCGGCCGTCAGCAGTCCTGCCTGGGTATGATCCTCTCTCTGCCAACCCATGGCCTTCTGGTGGGGAGAGGACAAAAGAGACGCCACTTCCATTCTCAAAGTATTGTCGCTTATTTGGATGGGTTCCTTGAGCTTCCAGACTCGTAGCATTCATTCTGTGCTGCAGATGTCAGCTCCCATCTGTGGGGAATTTGTCCGATTTGTCCACTGCTCGATTCCCAGTGCCTAGAACGGTGCCTGGATAAATACTTGATGAAGTAGTAAGTGAATGAGGAAAGTGAGGCCCTGATAAATTGTTAGTATATTTAAAAAATATATATTTTATTGATTTTTTTATAGAGAGGAAGGGAGAGGGATAGAGAGTCAGAAGTATTGATGAGAGAGAAACATCAATCAGCTGCCCCCTGCACACCCGCTACTGGGATGTGCCCGCAACCAAGGTACATGCCCTTGATCGGAATCGAACCTGGGGCCCTTCAGTCCGTAGGCCGACGCTCTATCCACTGAGCCAAACCAGTTAGGGCAATTATTAGTATTTTTTTAAAAAATAGATATTATTTATTTCAGAGAGGAAGAGAGAGGGAGAGAGTTAGAAACATCAATGATGAGAAAGAATCATGGACTGGCTGCCTCACTGCATGCCTACTTACTGGGGATCGAGCTGGAAACCCGGGCATGTGCCCTTGACTGGAATCGAACCCAGGACCCTTCAGTCTGCAGCCTGACACTCTATCTGTCCACTGAGCAAAACCAGCTGGGGCCCAGTTAAATTATTTATCAGGGGCACACAACTGGCAGGCATTAAAACTTGGTCTAGATCCCTGGGTTTCTGGCATCTCCCCATCCAGTACTTTTACTCTCCACACCCCCCACCCCCCTCCCTGCTGCCCCGCAAAAAACCCCGGTTTGTCTGCATTTAAGAGAAACAGGCCTCTAGGATAGCTGGTGCTTCCTGCTGCCATTTCCAGGGACAGTCCCAGACAGAGGAACGGGGACAAGAAAGGGACCGGTTTCCTCTGAGCCAGGAAAAAACGCGCCATTGGGGGAGGTCAGGGTGCAGGGGGTTGGGCGCCCCAGCTTCCCTGTCTCTGCTCAGCTGTTTTCTCTGAGGTCCAGGTAGTGGTTCCCGCTTTTTTTTGCAGCCACAGTGCCACCTGCTGGCCACTGGCGGAACTGTAGGGCTTGTAAGGCCGATTGCCTTTCTCGTGTTACCCCAAGACCCACCCTTGGCGCCCCCTTTCCCCTCCGTGGGACTTCTTCCTGTGACCCCCATTTCAGATACCACCCAGTACCATTCAGAGCTGACGTCTGTGTGCCTGGCTGGGTTTAGTGTTTTTTTTAAGAAAATACATTTTATTGATTTTTTACAGAGAGGAAGGGAGAGGGATAGAGAGTTAGAAACATCGATGAGTTAGAAACATCGATCAGCTGCCTCCTGCACACCAGCCACTGGGGATGTGCCCGCAACCAAGGTACATGCCCTTGACCGGAATCGAACCCGGGACCCTTGAACATACAACATGATATGCAGATGCTGTGTTATTAACCAGCATCACCCCAACAAATTCAATACAAATTAAAAGAGAAAAAGACGTTGCCTTCTGCCCAAAGGAAATTCTGGCTGTCGGTAAAGGGCAGAGGCAGTTTCTGGGGGTCCCAACTCTGGGTCCCGTCCTTGGAGTCCCTTCCTACTCGCTGTTCTAGTCTGAAGCCTTAGGCCAGCGGCTCCCCACGTGGGGCACATGCCCACAGGGGAGCAATCTGATTTTTAAGGGGGGGCAATTCCAGAATGAGTTTTTTATTAAATATATTTTTGTTGATTTCAGAGAGGAAGGGAGAGGGATAGAGAGATAGAAACATCAATGATGAGAAAGAGTCATTGATTGGCTGCCTCCTGCACGCCCCCCCTGCCCATGGGGGATCAAGCCCACAACCCAGGCATGTGCCCTTGACCGGAATCGAACCTGGGACCCTTTAGTTCGGAGGCTGGCGCTCTATCCACTGAACCAAACCAGCCAGGGCCGAGAATGAGTTATTAACAGTGAATGTTTTGCATTTCCTCTGGTTCTAGGGCCTCATAGACAGTCTATAAATAGATATGGAGACATATTTATGGATTTCAGTTCTCTATTCTATGTTTTGAAACTGTATTTGCTATTTTTTCCTATCACTTCCTATTACTATTTTTTTAAACAATTTCTTAGTGATTTCTTCCTCCGTCCTTCCACTGTCCTTTCGTTCTTTTATCTTTCTCTCTCATGGATGCCGTGTTCTTTGGAAGCTTGTTTAGACCAAGTTCATGGCCTTTGAGGCTTCCTCCACGTGAATAGGAGCTCATTTTTTGAATAATAAGAATTACAGGTCCCGGTGGGCATCAGGATGTTAGAGATGTGGGGGATGGCCACAGAGAGGTTGGGGACCACTGCCTTCGCGGTTACAGTTGCCTATACGATCCTGTCCCAGCCGGCTCCCTTCCAGGCCGAGACAGGCTGAGCCTGGTGAGCCGAACAAGCGAGGATGCCCTATCTCCTTCCCTGAGGGCTGGGCCATCTCCTTGCCCTGCTAGACATTCCAGTCGGCTGGCTCTCCAGGCCCACTGCCCCCCCTCTCCCTCCCAGTTACCCCAAGGGAGACCAGCTGTGGCCTGGGGATTCCGCCAGATGTGAGACACACCCATGCCTCCCCTGGGAGTCTTCAGCTATTCTGAAGGCCACCTGAAGGTGCACGTGACTCGTAGAAAACAGCCCGGCACATGCCTGAGTGTTTGGGGCAGGCCTGAATGAAACCCAGGCCCCCTCCCGAGGCCCGCCCTCACAGGCCTGTCTGACAGTATGCCAGCTGTCGGGTGTGGAATCTTCTAGAGCAGTGATGGCGAACCTTTTGAGCTCGGCGTGTCAGCATTTTGAAAAACCCTAACTTAACTCTGGTGCCGTGTCACCTATAGAAATGTTTTGATCTTTGCAACCATACTAAAAGATTTATATTTTTGATATTTATTTTATATATTTAAATGCCATTTAACAAATAAAAATCCACCAAAAAAATGAGTTCGCGTGTCACCTCTGACACGCGTGTCATAGGTTCGCCATCACTGTTCTAGACGCCGACAGAGGGTCTGCTGGGCAAGGATCAAGGTTGGTCCCTGAGCCCCAGGAGTTCTGATTCTCTGACTTTCTCCGGCTGGCAGTCCTGTTCACGGCTCTGGGTGGGTGTGTGGACAATGGTGACGATGTCACAGCGTGGCGTGGCAATCAGGGGTTCATGTGTGGGGCTTGGTACAGTGTTTGTCTCTCGGCCTCAGTTTTCTCACCTGTCAAATGGGGTGGCTAATATCTTCAGGTTTCTGGGTGGGAGATGAATTGACCGAAGTGAGCACTGAATCAGTGAGATGGTTGTTACTTGTGTCCTGGACGATCATCCCAGGACTCGGCAGTACTGTAGGAGTGATATAGGAAGTGCCGTGAGTCCAGAGGAGGGACAAGTCTTGCCCCAGGGAGGTGGTCAGGGCAGGCTTCTTGGAGGAGGTGTCTCACAGGCAGGCCTTGAAGGAGGGTGGGAAGTGATGGGTCGATCTGGGCCTGCCCTGGTGCAGAGAAGGAAGAGTAGCATGTGATCGGTGAAGGGCAAGTCGGGTAGGGGTGGGAGCTGAGGGCAGGTGGCTGAGGGAGGAGTGGGTGGGCGGGCAGTGAGAACGAAGGATGGTTAATTTAATTTTTAAAAAATATTTTTATTGATTTCCGAGAGGAAGGGAGAGGGAGAGATAGAAACATCAGTGATGAGAGAGAATCATTGATCAGCTGCTTCCTGCACGCTCTATGTTGGGGACTGAGCCCGCACCCCAGCCGTGCACCCCGATTGGGAATGGAACCGTGACCTCCCAGTTCACAGGTCGATGCTCAACCACTGAGCCACACGGGCTGGGCAGGACGGTTGATTCTAAAAGGCAGAAGGAGCTGCTGTCCAAGAGGATGCCAGGGGCTGGTGGGATCCACCCACTTCTCCCCACCTCATTGCCTGGTGCTCACACCCCTGGGAGCCTGGGGACCCTAGATCTACCAGCCCCCCCCCTTGTTAGCAGGATGTGATGAACCCCTGGGCATGAAGAACAGAACCATCCCTGACAAGCAGATCACGGCCTCCAGCACCTACAGGACCTGGGGCCTGAGTTCCTTCAGCTGGTACCCCCACTACGCGCGGCTGGACCAGCAGGGCAAGTTCAACGCCTGGACCGCGGAGAAAAACTCTGCCTCTGAGTGGCTGCAGGTGGGCCCGGCTCCGCGGGTGGGATGGGGGAGTGTGGTGGGGGGGCGGGGACGGGTGCTGCCAGGTCTCCGACCTCCTCGAGGCCCAGGCTTCCGCTCCCCAAGAGGGAATTTCTGAAAAGTCTTGTTTGTTTGCTGTTTTCTCCTGCCATGTACCCCACCTTCCTCCCGATTCTGTACGATCAGGGAGGAGAGCAGGGGAGCTCGCTGCTGCTTCAACGGAGGCCTGCAGCCCTGGGGTAGAAAGGGTGTGTGTGTGTATATCTGTGTGTGGGTGTATATCTGTGTGTATGTGTCTGTATGTATATCTGTGTGTGGGTGTCTGTGTGTATGTCTGTGTGTATATCTGTGTGTGTGTGTCTGTGTACCTCTCTGTGTGTCTGTGTATATCTGTGTATCTCTCTGTGTGTCTGTGTATCTCTGTGTGTGTGTCTGTGTATCTGTGTGTGTATCTATGTGTGTGTGTCTGTGTATGTGTGTCTATGTATCTCTGTGTGGGAATCTATGTGTGTGTATATCTGTGTGTGTATATATGTGTGCGTGTCTGTATATCTGTGTGTGTGTATCTGTGTGTGTGTCTGTATATCTGTGTGTATCTGTGTATATCTCTGTGTATCTGTGTGTGTAGCTATGTGTGTGTGTCTGTGTATGTGTGTCTATGTATCTCTCTGTGTGTATCTATGTGTGTGTGTGTGTATCTGTGTGTATATGTGTGTGCGTGTTTGTATATATGTGTCTATATATCTGTGTGTGAATATATCTGTGTGCGTGTCTGTATATCTGTGTGTGTCTGTGTATATGTGTGTGTGTGGGTCTGTGTATATCTGTGTGTGTGTGTCTGTGTCTATATATATATGCGGAGGGTGTGTGTGTGTCTGTGTCTATATGTATATGCGGAGGGTGTGTGTGTGTGTCTGTGTGTGTATCTGTGCATATCTGTATATCTGACTGTGTGTGTCTGTGTGTCTGCCTATTTGTATGTGTGTCTGTGTCTGTGTGTGGGGGTGGGGGTGGGGGGGTGTCGATATGGGGAAAGCCACCTCCACTGGCTGCCCCAGGGAAACCAGGCTGAGCCCATGGACAGCAGGCAGGGTGGAGGAGGCGCCCCCAGACAGGCACCTTGGGGCTTTCCTGCCTGAGCACAGAGCACTGCCCTCAGACACGCTGTCTGACAACAGACCACAGGGCAGCCCTCGGGTTTCAATGAACTGGGAACCACAAGAATCGCGAACACCAGAGCATCGCTCATGTCACAGATGTGGAAGCGGGGTCCTTGCAGGGTCAGGAGTTGCCTGGGGCTCCCCTGCTGGCTGGCAGTGGGTGGAGTTTGCACCCTGGGGCCTGGGGCTGCCTGTGCGGGAGCAGGTGGCCGGCTCCCCAGGATAGTCAGGGCCGGGATCAGGCCTGTCTCTGGGCCCCAAGGAGCACATTAGCCCGTGGAGCCGGGTTCTGTGAAGCGCTGCCTGCCTTTGGGCTCCTCAGGACCCAGGTCAGGCTGTGGTCAGCCCCCCGGGGTCCCCGGGAGCACTTCATGTTAAGGGGTTGGCCGGGGCCCTGACTCTGAAATGTGAGCTCCGTTGCAGTGAATTGCCTCATTGACAAAGTTGGTGGTACTTACTTTTTATTTTTTACATTTTTATTGATTTCCGAGAGGAATGGAGAGAGAGAGAGATAGAAACCTCAATGATGAGAGAGAATCATAGATCAGCTTCTTTCTGCACATCCCACACTGGGAATCGAGCCCACAACCCGGGCACGTGCCCTGACCGGGAATCGAACCGTGACCTCCGGTTCATAGGTTGACGCTCAACCACTGAGCCACACCGGCCGGGCTTATTCATGCCCATTTTACAGATGAGGAAACTGAGGCTCTGAGGCCAACATCCTCCCTGACAAGCGGCTTTCCCCTAACTGCACTTCCTGTCTCAGCGTGTCTGCCTTTTTCCACTTTACCGGAAAGGGTGCAAGCGAAGAAAATGTGGTTGATTTCATTTTATTTTATTTTGTGTTTTCTTTTTTTTTCCCCTGTAGATCGACTTGGGCTCCCAGAAGCAGGTGACCGGCATCATCACGCAGGGGGCCCGAGACTTCGGCAACATCCAGTACGTGGCGGCCTACAAGGTGGCCCACAGTAACGATGGCCTGAAATGGACCGAGTATAAGGACCCGGGGGCCGAGGGCAGCAAGGTGAGTGTCAGCCGCCCGCCCCTCGCCACTCCACGGTGCGGTGCCCTGCGAGTTGGGCCTCTGGGGCTCTGAGGGGAGGGGGCCACCCCTGGGGGACCTCTGAGGGGAGGGGGGCCAGCCCAGTGGCCTTCCTGACACCTTCTCTGTCTCTAGATCTTCCCAGGCAACTTTGACAATAATTCCCACAAGAGGAACATGTTCGAGACGCCCTTCATGGCTCGTTTTGTGCGCATCCTGCCCGTGGCCTGGCACAACCGCATCACCCTCCGTGTGGAGCTGCTGGGATGCTCGTAGGTCCGGCTGACCAGACCGGATGGCCTGTTCTCCTGACCTTCAGTGGTCCTGCTGCCTCCTCCACCCACCGCCCGCCTGATTGTAGTGCCGTGGGGGGCGGGGGGGGGGGAAGATGTCAGTCACCTCTCCCTCCCTCTGTCCTCCTCACACCTCATTTCCCACACGCCCGCCCCACCTCCCACCTGCCCCTGGCACCCAGCCCTCATGCCAGGTGAGCCCCAGGCAATTCCTGGCCCTGCCAGGACTCCCTCTTCTACACTTGATCTTGCCAAAAGGCCGAGAGCCAACCCATGCCATGTTCTTAGGCGCTGTGGGAGTTGAGTAGGTCTGGGATTCCAGCCTCTGTCGCCAATAGCCCGCCTCCCACCCCCCACATTCCCATGGCCCTGGAGGAAGGGCCCCGAGGCGCCAGGCTGGAGCTAACGGACGCCTGCTGGAGCCATAATGCTGCCATTCCCGATGCCGCCACCCAGCCCTCTGACACTCCCACCCACCTCCCTGGAGACCCCTCTTGACCCTTGAGCTGTAGCCTAGAAAGACAGCAGGGGGTGGGGTGGGTCCATGGACAGATGGGGAGGAGGTGGGCGGGCCTGGGCGGCCCCCCGAATGCACCTACGGCAACTTCCAAAATATATTTATGTCACTGCCTGGAGCTCTTGCTGCGTGGTTCTTCGTCCTCGTGCCGGTCCCCACCCTCAGCCTCCTTTTCCCCAGAGCCTCAGCGTGCTCCCCACCTGCCCGACTCCACACTACTTCCCAGCCGGAGGAAGGGGGAGGCTGCTGGGGGCCCTCAGGGGGCCCGGACGCTGCCAAGTGGGCGCAGGGCCTCCTGGCTGAGCGCACTGGTTTCTGGCAGGCGCTGGCGCATCGGCTCCCTGGGCAGGGGCCATCAGGAAGTGGCCGGTGGGGGCAGCGCAGGCCAGCGCCTGGTGATCTGGGAAAGGGGCCGGCCACAGAGGAGGGAGGGACCAGGCTGGATGGAAACAGGGGCGGATGAAACCACCCTAGTGTTGGAGGCCTCGGGGCACAGGAGGAATTTTCCAGCACAAAATCGGGGAGCCAGGCTGCCATCCACAGAGGAGGCGCCTCGCCCCTGGGCGGCAGGTCTGGCCAAGGGGCTGCCAGAGGGAGGGAGGGTGTGGCTGTGCTGGGGCCTCACCAGGGAAATTCGTCTGGAAGTGGCTCCTTAGAACTGGCCTCGTGAGGGCTCGTTGGCTGGGCAGGGACAGAATAAGGGGCACAGGCCGAGGGCTCCAGATGAACGGGGGTTGTGGGGCTCCCCTCTGCTGGGGGTCCCCTGGCCCACCCACTCCTTCCTGTGTCACTCTCGGATTGGGTTTGGGGCCATTGATTTCAAAGAGGGAGGGGGAGAGAGACAGTCATCAGTGATGAGAGAGAATCATGGATGGGCTGCCTCCTGCACGCCCCCCACTGGGGATCGAGCCCACAACCCGGGGAACATGCCCTGACCAGGAATCAAACCCTGACCTCCTGGTTCATGGGTCGACACTCAAAGTCAGAGCCACCCCAGCCGGCCTGGAGCCAGTCTTTCCGCATGGTTGCTGGCCACGGGACTCCAGGGAGCATTGCCTGCCCCCAGCTCCCATCTGCTGCTTAGCACTGCCCCTCCCGGGGGCCTTAAACTCACTTTGCTGTCACCAAGCTGTCCATCCCTTTCCCCACACCTGTGGCCGTCAGCACCCGGGCCTGTGGGCCTGCCTCTCCCAGGAGTCTGGTCTCCTTTATGGTCCTTATTTATGTTTATGTTATTTATTTTTTTGTTCGTCCTCACCTGAGGATATTTTTTCCATTGACATTTTAGAGAGAGTGGAAGGGAGAGGGAGAGACAGAGACATCCATGTGAGAGAGACACATCGAGTGGTTGCCTCCTGCACCTGCCCCGACCGGGGGCCAGAGCCCGCAACCAAAGTACGCGCCCTTGACCGGAATCGAACCCGGGACCCTTCAGTCCACAGGCCGATGCTCTATCCACTGAGCCAAACCGGCCAGGGCTGGTCCTTGTTTAAACATAATGAAGTGATGAGGAGCCTCGGGTCTGAGGTTGGACAGCCTGGCCCCGAGGAACGATCAATATTGAAATCTCTGGGCCTTAGCAGTAAGAGGGCCGACTCCATGGCCTCCTGGGGACTAAGGGCGGGGGGAGGGTACCTTTGCAAAGCGGGGCCCATGGGAGGCCTCAGACCCTGGGCATCCTTGTCAGAGAAGCTTGCAAGGGTGTCCTGATGGGTACCCGTGTTCTATGTATCTCTCCCTCCAACCCATCCTGCACACTGTGGTCAGCCATCTCTTCCTCACAGAGGAACCATCAATGGCTCCCTTTTGCACATCAGGCCTGGCCCTCCCTCGGGTGCAGGCATCCCCCCCAGTCACTGCAGCTCTGCTGGCTGTGCTCCCCGCCCTCGTGTGTCACACACACAGGCAGGCATGCACGCGTGTGCCCCCAAGCGGGGTCTTGGCGTGTTTAGGAAGAGGCTCTGGGCTCGGAGACCCCGTGCCCCCTCCCCCCCGCAGTGGTTCTCAACCTTGCTAATGCCGCGACCCTTTAATACAGTTCCTCCTGTTGTGGCGACCCCCAATTTCATTGTTACCCATTGAACATAATGAAAGCATAGTGATGCATCACAAAAACAATAGATCATTAGATATGTGTTTTCCGATGGTCTTAGGCGACCCCGGTGAAAGGGTCGGTCGACCCCCCACAAAGGGGTCGCGACCCCCAGGTTGAGAACCGCTGGGGGCCTAAAGGCTTTTCTGCTGAGCAAACTGTCAGCCCACGCCCCCTTGCTGGTCGGGACAGGAAGGAGAACACCCTCCCGAAGGTGGGGGCGGCCATAGCCACGTGCAGAGGGGTCCCCCCCTTCCCGCTTAGTCGCACTGTTTGGGGTCAGCCAGAGCGTCCTCATGGGCCCCCCCTCTACAAATGCTCCTCCACCCCCCACTCACCTGCCCCAAGGCCTCCGCTCCGGACACCCCCTTCACAGCCCGGCCAGCAGCCCCGCCGGGTGGGGAGGTCCCCAGCGGCGTCCGGAGCGCAGGCCACCTCCTCCCCTTGGGCCCGGCCCTGGAGGGAAAGGGGCGTGTATTCCTTTAAGGGGCAGGCCCGGCGGGAGCGCGGGGGGTTTGCCCGCAGCCGCTTCCTTTCTGGCCACTCCAGGTCCCCCGATCCGCCTGTGTCCTCGGACCCGGAGAGCCCGCACCCCCCGAGCGGGGGACGCTGCGTTCCGCCCTCGGGGCTCCGGGGCTGGACGGCTGGGCTGTGAACACGCGCGCGCGGGGCGCCGGAGAGGTGAGAGCGCGCGGGGCGCAGGCCAACTGCGCGGGACCCGCGTGCGCGCCCCAAAGGGGCACCATCAGGGCGCACCCCGGGGCCTCCGGGCCCAGCCCCCTCCCCGTGGGGGGCCGCCCCACTCCTTCCCACCCCGTCTTGTCTTGTCGGGGCCCTGCAGCCGCCAGCACAGCGCGCCGCGCTCCGGGTGAGCCTCGGGGCATCTGCCCCACGCGCGGTGCGGGGGTGCAGGTGGAGACACCCCGCGGGCGGGCGGGCGGACCTGCAGCCCCAGGGCAAACGCCAAGGATGCCCGTCGGTTTCAGGCCTCACTTCCCAAAAGGGCAGGGAGGGCGCAGGGGGGGAGTCCTGGATGGGAGGTGGGGCGCTCGGGGTGGGGGGGGGCGTAGGGGGGAATTCGGGGCTGGTGAGCGCCCAGGAAGGAAACAGCAGGGGCCTGGGACTCACCCAGCTCCGTCACCAGCCTGTGACCCCGTGTGGTGGCCAGCGCTGACCCTCGGGCGTGCCCCTGCTCCCTGCCGCCTGGGGAGGTGATGGAGAGGCGCCCCGGCTCCTCTCCCGGGCCCTGCACGGGCCCCAGGGCTGGGATTGCTAGTAGGAATCACCCCCGGCCCCCACTTTCCCGGGCCGCAGGTCTCCAAGGCATTTGCAAGCCTTGTCTGAATTGAGGGGGGCACCCAAGTCAGATTCCTCCCGGCGGCGGGATGCTGGAGACCCGCAGGGCAATGCTGCCCCCTGCTGGTGTCTGGGGGAACTCGCACTCTGGTGGGCTCCATCTGCCTTCCAAGTCGGGGTTCAGGTTATTCTAGCGTGTGGAGGGGTCCCCAGGCGAGCAGTGCTGGGAAAAAGCTAAGGCTGGGCCATCGGGAGACCTGAATTTTTCCCCTGAGCTCTACCTGCTTCCCAAAGATAAAACCCCGGCCTCAGTTTCCCCAGCGGGAAAGAGAAGACAGGGGTGGCTGCTCTCTCTCCTAGGCAAGGAGGGAGGAGAAAGAGCCCCCGAGATAATGCAAGATGTCTGTCAACCGTTCTCAGTAGTCATAATAACTAATATTTTGGGGCACTTCTCCCTGCCAGGCAGTATTCTAGTACTCTGCCTTAATCTTCTTTTGCTGTTAATCTTCACCCAAGGATATTTTTCCATTGATTTTTATTTTTTATTTATTTTATTAAAAAATATATTTTATTGATTTTTAACAGAGAAGAAGGGAGAGGGATAGAAAGTCAGAACCATCAATGAGAGAGAAACATCGAGCAGCCGCCTCCTGCACACCCCCTACTGGGGATGTGCCCGCAACCAAGGTACATGCCCTTGACCGGAATCGAACCCGGGACCCTTCAGTCTGCAGGCCGACACTCTATCCACTGAGCCAAACCGGTTAGGGCTTTCCATTGATTTTTAGAGAGTGGAAGGGAGAGGGAGAGACAGAGAGAAACATCGCTGTGAGAGAAACACATCGATTGATTGCCTCCTGCATGCACCCCGACCAGGGCCGGGGCTAGAGAGGAGCCAGCAACCAAGGAATGTGCCCTTGACCGGAACTGAACCCCGGACCCTCTGGTCCGCAGGCCGACGCTCTATCCACCGAGCCAAACCGGCTCGGGCCCCAGGTGAGTTTCACAAACCAGGAAACCTGCCCAGAATCCCCCAACCAATAAGACCCAGGCTCTGAGAACAGTGCTCAGTGCATGGACGATGCTCCTCAAATACCTATTAAGTGGGAGAATGAGTGGGTGCTGGGACCCAGGGGTCCCGGCCCTCTGAAGAGGGGCGCCTTTAACTGGCTTGCCTTTCTCTTCTTTCCTGTTTGCCTGGCCACAGCCTTGCCCAGGACACGCTGGTGCTGCCGCCATGCACGCTGCCATGGGCCGCCTGCTGCTCCTGGTCCTGCTGCTCCCGCTGCCCTGCGTCCCCGCCCTGCCCTTCTACAACGGCTTCTACTACTCCAACAGTGCCCACGGCTGGGACCCGGGCCTCGGCGGAGGTGGGTGTCGTCCTGGGCCCAGATTTTTGCTCTGAAGGATGAGCAAGACTTTCTTTTTTTTTTTTTTTTTTTTTTAATATATTTTATTGATTTTTTTACAGAGAGGAAGGGAGAGAGATAGAGAGTCAGAAACATCGATGAGAGAGAAACATCGATCAGCCGCCTCCCGCACATCCCCCACCGGGGATGTGCCCGCAACCCAGGTACATGCCCTTGACCGGAATCGAACCTGGGACCTTTCAGTCTGCAGGCCGACGCTCTATCCACTGAGCCAAACCGGTTTCGGCAAGACTTTCTTTTTTAAAAAAATATTTATTGATGTCAGAGAGGAAAGGAGAGGGAGAGAGAGAGAAACATCAATGATGAGAGAGAATCATTGATCGGCTGCCTCCTGCATGCCCCCTGCTGGGGACCGAGCCTGCAAGCAGGGCATGTGCCCCGACTGGGAATCGAACTGTGGCCTCCTGGTTCATAGGTCAAGGCTCAACCACAGAGCCGTGGTGGTTTGGCACCAGCCTCGTTTCTAAGACCAGCAGAAGAGACGGTGCAGTGACTCTGTGCTTGGAGCCCCTTACATGCACTTAAGGATGGCCTCTTCTGCTTTTTGTACTTCCCCAAAGTCCTGCCAGTTTGTCAAGATCCAGCTTTAAAAAGCTGATCTCTCCGTCCAACTGCATGGCTCCGTGGTTGGGAATCAACCTATGAAGCAGGAGGTCAGGGTTCGATTCCCGGTCAAAGCACAAGCCTGGGTTGCAGGCTCGATCCCCAGTAGGGGGCCTGCAGGAGGCAGCCAATTGGTGATTCTCTCTGATCATTGATGTTTCTCTATCCCTCTCCCTTCCTCTATGAAAGCCATAAAAATACATTAAAAAAAAAAGATAGAGCACTTATAATTGCAGTTAGGACTCGTCTGGAAAATCCAGTCTAATCACACCCCCTTTCTCAAGATCCTTCATGGAATCAATTTGCACAGTTCATGTTGCCGTATAAGGCCACACTCGGGGATTAGGGCCTGGATATTTTGGGGAGCCATTCCTTACCCTACACACCCCTTTTCTCTGGAATTTATTGTGCTGCCCAAGCACTACTTGAATGAGGTTTATGGAAACTTCTGAATCATCACAAACTTAGGGGCTTACGATGCTTATTTTGTTCATGATTCCACGGGTTGGCAGCTTGGCCTGGATCACTCATGTGCCTGCAAAGCCACAGTGGCTACGGGGAGGGGTGCAATACTCTGGCTATTCTCGCTATGTGTCATGGGGGTGGGGGTAAGCTGGGACGAGGGTGGGGTGGCCCTTGTGGGGGTACAGATGATCTGCAGCGGGTCCCCCTCTGCGCCCACCCACCTCTCCCCCAGGCCTCTTCAAGGGCGTGACGCTGGTGGTGGAGACGCCCGAGGACGCCCTGCTGTCCCACCGGGGGGCCAACGTGACCCTGCCCTGCCGGTACCGCTACGAGCCGGCCCTGGCCTCCCACAGGCCCGTGCGCATCAAGTGGTGGAAGCTGTCGGAGAATGGGGCCCTGGAGCAGGACGTGCTGGTGGCCGTCGGGCCGAGGCATCATTCCTTCGGGGACTACTGGGGCCGCGTGCACCTGCGGCCCGAGGGGGAGCGGGACGTGTCGCTGGAGATCCGGGACCTGCGGCTGGAGGACTCGGGGCGCTACCGCTGTGAGGTCATCGACGGGCTGGAGGACGAGAGCGGCGTGGTGGAGCTGGAGCTGCGGGGTGAGACCCCGAGTGGGGCGGCGGGATGCGGGGGGCAGGGGGGGGGAGGGCGAGGGGAGGGGACCTGAGAAAGCAGCCGGAACTTGGCTTTAGGCAGATAAACATTTTTTAAAATACATATTTTTAGCCCTAACCGGTTTGGCTCAGTGGATAGAGCGTTGGCCTGCGGACTGAAAGTTCCCAGGTTCGATTCCGGTCAAGGGCATGTACCTTGGTTGCGGGTACATCCCCAGTGGGAGATGTGCAGGAGGCAGCTGATCGATGTTTCTCTCTCATCAATGTTTCTAACTGTCTATCCCTCTCCCTTCCTCTCTGTAAAAAAATCAATAAAATATATTAAAAAATATTTTTATTGATATAGAGCAGTGTTTCTCAACCTTCCTAATGCCGCGACCCTTTCATACAGTTCCTCATGTTGTGGTGACCCCCAACCATAAAATTATTTTCGTGGCTACTTCATAACTGTCATGTTGCTACTGTTATGAATCGTCATGTAAATATCTGATATGCAGGATGTATTTTCATTGTTACAAACTGAACATAATTAAAGCATAGTGATTAATCACAAAAACAGTATGTAATGATATATGTGTTTTCCGATGGTCTTAGGCGACCCCTGTGAAAGGGTTGTTCGACCCCCAAAGGTGTCGCGACCCACAGGCTGGCGACCTACAGGTTGAGAACCGCTGATATAGAGGAAGGGAGAGGAAGAGAGAGAAACGCTAATGATGAGAGAGAATCATGGATCGGCTGCCTCCTGCATGCCCCCTACTGGGGATGGATCCCACAATCCGGGCATGTGCCCTTGACCGGAACCCAGCACCTTTCAGTCCGCAGGCCAATGCTCTATATCTACTGAGCCAAACCGGCTAGGGCCAGATAGACATTTTTTAGAAAAATATATTTTTATTGATTTCAGAGAGGAAGGGAGAGAGAGAGACATAGAAACATCAATGATGAGAGAGAATCATGGATCATCTGCCTCCTGCACGCCCCCTACTGGGGATCGAGCCCGCAACCCGGGCATGTGCCCTGACTGGGAATCGAATTGTGACCTCCTGCAGGGTTCATAGGTCAACGCTCAACCACTGAGCCATATCGGCCAGGCTGATTTTTAAAAAAGTCACGTTGGAGCCAAAAGGGTAGGCCATTACTATTATTATTAGTAGTAAATCAATCAAAATTATATGTCCTTTGTCAGATCGGTAAAAAACAGAACCTAGTTTTCGGTGTGCCGCAGAAATTTAGGAACTAGTTTATGTGTGCCAGGAGACGGAAAAGGTTGTCAGTGGCTGCCTTAACACACAGTAGGTGCGTGCGGAGAACCGCTGTTTGCTGGCTGGCTCTGGAAGGAGCCGTCATGTAGCATCTGCCTTGGGCTTGGACAATGACAGGAGGGGACAGCTTTGCTGAGGGACTGTGTGTGTCCTGGGGGGGTGGGGGGTGGGGCATCTGTCCCCATGGAGGTGTGGGGGCAGGGGACTGGGGACTGGGTCTCTCGCCAGCGCCAGCAGGGTCAGGCCCACCCCTCCAAGCCCTCCTCCCTCCCTCCCTCCCTCCCCAGGTGTGGTGTTTCCCTACCAGCCCCCCCAGGGGCGCTACCAGCTCAACTTCCAGGAGGCGCGGCGGGCCTGTGAGGCCCAGGAGGCGGCCGTGGCCTCCTTCGAGCAGCTGTTCCGGGCCTGGGAGGAGGGCCTGCACTGGTGCAACGCGGGCTGGCTGCAGGACGCCTCGGTGCAGTACCCCATCACCCTGGCCCGGGGGCCCTGCGGTGGCCTGGGCCTGGCGCCCGGTGTGCGCAGCTACGGGCCCCGCCACCGCCGCCTGCACCACTATGACGTGTTCTGCTTCGCCGCTGCCCTCAGGGGTGAGTGGGGGGGCCCTGCACAGCCTGTGGGGTGGTGGGGAGCACCTGGGCGCTGCGGGGGCCCCCTCTGCCCGCCCGGGGCACCTCCACCTGGCCAGAATGGCCACAGTGCTGCACCCCTCCCCGTAGCCACTGTGGCTTTGCAGGCACGTGAGTGATCCAGGCCGAACTGCCAACCTGTGGCATCACAAGCAAAGTAAACATCTTAAGGCCCTAAGTTTGTGATGATTCAGAAGTTTGCTTGAATCTCATTCAAGTAGTGCTTGGGCAGCAACATAGATTCCGGAGAAAAGGGGTGTGCAGGCTAAGGAATGGCTCCCCCAAAACATCCAGGTCCTAACCCCTGAGTGTGGCCTCATATGGCAACATTAACTTTGCCGATGTGACTACATGAAGGATCTTGAGAAAGGGGGTGTGTGTAGATGGGATTTTCCAGACGAGTCCTAATTGTAATTGCAAGTACTGTATCTTTTTAAAATTTTAAAAAAAATTTTAATTGATTTTAGTGCAATAACCGGTTTGGCTCAGTGGATAGAGCGTCGGCCTGCAGACTGAAAGGTCCCAGGTTCGATTCCGGTCAAGGGCATGTACCTTGGTTGTGGGCACATCCCCAGTCGGGGGTGTGCAGGAGGCAGCTGATCGATGTTTCTCTCTCATTGATGTTTCTAGCTCTCTCTCTCCCTTCCTCTCTGTAAAAGATCAATAAAATATATTAAAAAATTTTTAATTGATTTCAGAGAGGAAGGGAGAGGAAGAGAGAAAGATAGAAACATCAATGATGAGAGGGAATCACTGATCGGCTGCCTCCTGCATGTCCCCCACAGGGGATGGAGCCTGCAACCTGGGCATGTGCCCTTGACCGAAATCGAACCCGGGACCCTTCAGTCTGCAGGCCGACACTCCATCCACTAAGCCAAACCGGCTAGGGCAGTACTGTATCTTTTTTTTTAAAAAAAGTATTTTTATTGCCCTAGCCCGGTGGTCGACAAACCGAGGCTCTCGAGCCACATGCGGCTCTTTGGCCCCTTGAGTGTGGCTCTTCCACAAAATACCACATGCGGGCATGCATGTACAGTGCAATTGAAACTTCGTGGTCCATGTGCAGAAGTTGGTATTTTGTAGAAGAGCCACACTCAAGGGGCCAAAGAGCCGCATGTGGCTCGCGAGCTGCGGTTTGCCGAGCCGCAGTTTGCCGACCACTGCTCTAGCCGGTTTGGCTCAGTGGATAGAGCATAGGCCTGCTGACTGAAGGGTCCTGGGTTCGATTCTGGTCAAGGTCACATGCCCAGGTTGTGGGCTCGATCCCCAGTGGGGGTCATGCAGGAGGCAGCCGATCCATGATTCTCATCATTGATGTTTCTCTCTCTCCCTTCCTCTATATCAATAAAAATATATTTAAAAATGTATTGTTATTGATTTCAGAGAGAAAGGGAGAGGAAAAGAGAGACAGAAACATCGATGATGAGAGTTTGAGGGCTTTGATGCAGCTGTTCACGCCAATCATTTGTTTATTTATTCACCAAGCATTGCCTGAGTGCCCACAATGGGCTGGGGCCTGGACTAGGCTCTGGGCATCACAGAGTGGTTTGTTTCATGGGAAGACAGCTGATTCAGCGCTATACCCCAGGCATCTAGAAAAGTGTCTGGCACATAGTAGGTGCTCACTAAACAACTGAGCCAGTGAGAGACACTGATTAGTCCAGCCCAGGTGGGGTGCCCACCCAGGGTGCAGTTAGGGGAGCGTTGGGGGAGTATAGATATGACAGGAGGGACCCCAGCCCATAGCAGGTGGGGTGAAGCTCTCAGAGAGAGTGAGGACTGGGCAGGTGCCCCCCAAAATGTCTAAGTAGATGCCCACAGCAACCGAGGTACAAGCCCTTGAGTGGAGCCGAATCCAGGACCCTTCAGTGTGCAGGCCGACACTCTAACCACTGAGCAACCGGCTAGGACATTGCCCCCATTTTACAGATGAGGAAACTGAGGCACAGAGTGGTCAGAGCCCATGGGGGCTCCCTGGGCTCAGAGAGTAGACAGATCTTTGGGGTCTGGGTAGTGATGTCTGGACTGGCGGACGGTGCTGCAGGTCCGGCTGTCCCCTCCCCTGCCTGGCCCTCACACCCCACTTTCCCACAGGGCGGGTGTACTACCTGGAGCACCCTGAGAAGCTGACACTCTCAGAGGCCAAGGCGGCCTGCCGGGAAGACGGCGCCCAGATCGCCAAGGTGGGCCAGCTCTTCGCCGCCTGGAAGTTCCGCGGCCTGGACCGCTGCGATGCCGGCTGGCTGGCAGATGGCAGCGCCCGCTACCCCGTGGCTCACCCACGTCCCACCTGCGGGCCCCTGGAGCCTGGGGTCCGAAGCTTCGGCTTCCCAGACCCGCAGAGCCGCAAGTATGGAGTCTACTGTTACCGTCCTCCTCGCTAGAGCCGGCCACAGCTCTGTGCCTGCCTGGCCCCCCACCCCCCCCCCACCCCCCCACGGCTGTATTTACTAAATGGATCATGTTCCCTATTGCTTTTATACTTCTCAACTTAAATAAAAAAAATACATATTTTTATTGATTTCAGAGAGGAAGAGAGAGAGAGAGAAACATCAATGATGAGAGAGAATCATGGATCTGCTGCCTCCTGCACGCCCCCTACTGGGGACCCAGCCTGCAACCCGGGCATGTGCCCCGACCGGGAATCAAACTGTGACCTCCTGGTTCCTGGGTCAACACTCAACCAACTGAGCCACGCTGGCTGGGCTCAACTTAAATTAAAAAAAAAAAAATTACTGTTTTTGTAAAGCCAACAGATCCCCAATCCTCCCTTTGCTCAGGTGGACACCCCAAGGCTCCTGTACCCCTTTTCTCTGGGACAGTTGAGGTCCGTGGCTCATGAGGACTCTGATGCCCAGAGTGGGCAGTGACACGGGGACCAGGGCATGGTGGCTGCCGCTCTTCCTCCGCCTCAGCCTGGGGGTTGGGGGACGGCACCCAGGGGCTCCGAGCTGGGCTTTGACCCTTGTAACCTCCTGTCCCTTTGAGGGGCTAGGGCTGGATGGGGCCCCAGGCTCCTAAGTGAGGTCCCAGGGAAGGGAGTGATGCGCCCCCCTTCCCCTCTCTCAGTTCAGAGTCTGTGTTTTGTTCTCATTTCCCCCCAATTTGGTGTGTGTGTGTGTGTTTTAAATATATTTTATTGATTTTTTACAGAGAGGAAGGGAGAAGGATAGAGAGTTAGAAACATCGATGAGAGAGAAACATCGATCAGCTGCCTCCTGCACACTCCCCACTGGGGATGTGCCCGCAACCAAGGTACATGCCCTTGACTGGAATCGAACCTGGGACCCTTCGGTCCGCAGGCCGACGCTCTATCCACTGAGCTAAACCGGTTGGGGCTGGTGTGTGTGTGTGTTTTTTTGGGACAATGAATGGTGCTGACTCCTTCCTCCAGCCCAGCCCTCCTCTGTCCCGCTCTGCAACACGGTCTACGCATTCCACCAACCGGCTCTTCCATGGGAGCAAAGTGTGACATCGAAGGACCAACTATGGGCCCGGTCAGCATGGCTCAGTGGTTGAGCGTCAGCCTATGAACCAGGAGGTCACGGTTCGATTCCCTATGATGGCACATGCCAGGGTTGGGGACTTGATCCCCTGTGGGGGGCGTGCAGGAGGCAGCAGATCCATGACTCTCTCTCATCATGGATATTTTTCTCTCTCCCTCTCCCTTCCTCTCTGAAATCAATAAAAGATAAAAATAAATCCTTTAAAAAGAAAAATAGGATTGTCTCTCTCCCCCTCTCTCTCCATCCACTCACCTGTACTCTTGCAAAATTAAAGCAAAGCAGGGCGACTGTCCCAGGTTCTCTGAACAGATAGGATTCCCACCCATTTGGGGTTATTTATTTATTTTTTAAATATATTTTATTGATTTTTTTATAGAGAGGAAGGGAGAGGGATAGAGAGTTAGAAACATTGTCGAGAGAAGCATCGATCAGCTGCCTCCTGCACACCCCCTACTGGGGATGTGCCCGCAACCCAGGTACATGCCCTTGACCGGAACCGAACCTGGGACCCTTCAGTCCGCAGGCCGACACTCTATCCACTGAGCCAAACCGGCTAGGGCCCATTTGGGGTTGTTTGATCAAAACCTGTCCCCACGGCCACCCGTCCTAAGGCCCCCTTCCGTAGACCCTAGACCACGGTTACCTCTTTAAATTAAAAAAAAAAAAAGGGAAAAGAAATAGATCTCTTCCAATGTCTTTATTATTATAATTATCATAATCTTCAATTTTCAAAAATATAAATAGGTACGCGGAACCCTGGTGCCTGCACGGTCCCGGGGGGCGGGGGAGGGAGGGGGAGGGGCGGGGGCGCTCCCACTGGCAAGGAGGTGCCCCCACCCAGCCCTGCCGAGAGAGATGACACCTGCTAGGGTGGCAGACCAGGTGAGGGGACGCTGGACGGACGGACGGACGGACGGAGGAGGGACCCTTGGAGGGACCCTGATCCCCCCCCCCCCGCAGCAGAAGGCTCCTGGCGGGCTCCCCGCAGGTACATTCAACTGTGGCTCCCCGTTCTTCATGCCCTGGGCCTTTACCCTTCCAGCTCCCCCTGCCCCTCCTCCCTCCTCCCTAGCTCTCCCTGGAGGTCAAAGAACCAACGATTGCACTGCTCTTGGATAAAGTCAGCAAACAAAAAATAATCTTCTTTATTTAACTTAACCCCTCCCTGCTCCCTGTCCCTGCACTGGTCCCCGGAAAGGCACAACGGGAGGATAAAGAAATGTCCACGGGTTACAATACGTCTGCTTTGCTTTGGCATTTTTTTGGGGGGGGGCGGAGGGGGGAGTCGAATGCGTTTTTTTTGGCCGTTCGGGGGGTGGGTGGTGGGGGTGCATACACACTGTGGGATTTCCTTTCTTCCTTCTTTAATGGGATTCCTTATATGGCAGAAAGCGACAAGAGGACACCGTCCGAGGGGGCGCGTCAGCCTGCAAGGCTCTGGGCTCAGCATCCTGGGCACGGCCTGGGGCTCCTCTCAGTGGGCCGTGCTGGGGTGGCTCCTCCGTGGGGCCCCAGAGCTCCGCTTCTGTAGTCTGCGCTTGTAGGTGGCAGCTGGGGGAAGGGAGAGGGGACAGTCTTGGTGAACCCCCCGGGGTGGGGGGAGGAGGGGGGAAGGAGCCCGGCCCAGCCCCTCCCTGGCCGGCCCGCCCACTCCCTGCAGAAACCCAGGCTAGTGAAGGCAGCCTGAGGTTTTTTCTACTTTCTGAGTTTTCTTTTTCTTTTTTTAAAAAAATATATTTTTATTGATTTCAGAGAGAAAGGGAGAGGGAGAAAGAGATAGAAACATCAATGATGAGAGAGCATCATGGACTGGCTGCCTCCTGCATGCCCCCTACTGGGGATTGAGCCCAAACCCGGGTATGTGCCCTTGACTGGGAATCGAACCCGGTACCCTTCAGTCTGCAGGCCAGTGCTCTACCCACTGAGATAAACCAGCTAGGGCCCTTCTGAGTTTTCTTTTTGTAAAAAATATATATTGTTATTGATTTCAGAGAGGAAAGGAGAGAGCGAGAGAGACATCAATGATGAGAATCATTAATTGGCTGCCTCCTGCACGCCCCCTACTGGGGATTGAGCCCACAACCCGGCACATGCCCTGACCTGGAATCGAACCCAGTACCCTTCAGTCTGCAGGCCGATGCTCTACCCACTGAGCCAAACCAGCTAGGGCCCTTCTGAGTTTCCTTGAACCAACTTGGGCTAAGGGGCTTTGGCTGGGGTTGAAAAGAGGAGCAGGCGGCGTGCTTTCTCCTCTGTCCCTGGGGCTGGGGGGTGAGGGGGGTCAGGGACAGGTGACCTTGCCCACAGATGGTGCTGCCCGTGAGGGTGTGGGGTCCCTAGGAGAGAGCCAGCACCTTGGTGCTCTGGGGCCAGGAAGGGGGACATGGGGTGGGCTGCAGCGTGGTGCCCAGCCGAGGGCGGGAGGGGCGGTGCTCACGGTCTGTGCAGGTGATCTGAGGCTCCTCCCAGTGCCCGCTGGGCAGGCACCGGATGGTGGGCAGGTGGCGCTGGACAAAGCCCTCGGCGCACTGGTACCGCACCAGCGCGTTGATCTCGTAGCGGTCCTTCTTCTGGCCGAATGTCCTGGCGTGCTCCACCACGGGGGGCTCTCCGCAGGCCACTGGGGGGCAAACACCCGTCAGAGGGGGACCTCAGGGGGGCTCTGGTTTTTGTTAAATCTTTATTGTTGGAAGTATTACATATGTCCCCCTTTCCCCCCATCAACCCCCTCCAGCCCCCTCCCCCCACTCCTCACGGCCCCATTGTCTGTGTCCACGGGCTATGCATCTATGCATCCAAATTCTTTGATAGATTACCTCCCACCCACCCTCCCTCGCCTTCCCTCTGAGATTCCGCCCTCTGTTCCAGGCTTCCATGTCTCTGGATCCCCTCGGTTCATCAGTTTATTTTGCTAATTAGATTCCTCGCACGTGTGAGATCACGGGAAACTTGGCTGTCTCTGACTGGCTTGTTTCACTTAGCGTGATACCCTCCAGGTCTTAGGGGGGCTCTTGCGAAGACCCCCCGCCCACGATGAGCCAGCGTGGTCCCCTCTGGCTGTGAAGAGACAGCCTGGAGCCCACGGCACGCGGCAGGGGCGTGGAGCCCGCACACTCAGCCTCGAACCCGGAATTGACCCTCTCTGCTAAGGGTGTTTTCATGCAGCTCTCAGAACTGGCCATCCTCTGGGCTCCCCGGTGGTTTAGAGCGAGCAGGGAGGGAATAAAAGGAGGGTCTTCAGGGGATGAGGAGAAGATGGAGGGTGGGAGAAAGGGAGAGGAAGAGGGTGAGAGCCGGCAGATCGGCTGGAGCTGTTCATGAAATCCTGGTGCCGGGAAAGTGGGGCCGAAACGTCCCCTAGCAGTGGACTCGCTCCTGCCGTTGGCTCTGGGAGGCTGATGCTGGGAGTGGCCCCCAGGACAGTTCCAATCTGGCTGGTGGCGATGAGGTGACAGCAGCAGCCAAGACACAAGGAACCTAAAGTCTTTTCGTTGTCGTTAATCCTCACCCGAGGATATTTTCCCATTGATTTTTAGAGAGAGTGGGAGGGAGGGGGAGAGACACACACAGAGAGAAACATCGATGTGAGAGAGACACATCGATTGGTTGCCTCCTGCACGCGCCTCGACCAGGCCTGGGGATGGAGCCACCGAGGTCCGCGCCCTTGACCGGAATCGAACCCGGGACCCTTCAGTCTGCCGGCTGACGCTCTATCCACGGAGCCAAACGGGCCAGGGCTGGACCCTGAAGTCCTGCTTCCTCCCGGCTGGGCCCTCCCAGGCCTGGCTTACCTGTGCCCTTCTTACACGTGAAGGGCAGGTGGTAATTGCAGGGCACGTCATTCCACTCGCCCTTCTCGTGCCAGATCATCACCACGCAGTCCTCTCCGGAGGCAAAGAAGTTGTCGGGCTGGTTGGGGCGCCAGTTCTCAAATTGCTGTGGGTGGGAGCGGGCCAGGGGTGAGGCGGGCACAGGAGCCATGTGGCTTGTCTGGCCTGACCCCCACTTTCTCTCCTGTCACGACCCAGCGGCATCTCCTTTCTCTCTCTCTCTCTCTCTCTCTCTCTCTCTCTCTCTCTCTCTCTCTCTCTCTGTTATTCCTCACCCGAGGATATTTTTCCATTGATTTTTAGAGAGAGTGGAAGGGACGGGGAGACACAGAGAGAGAAACATTGATGTGAGAGAGAGACACATCGATTGGTTGCCTCCTGCACGTGTACCGACCAGGCCCACACCACCTAGGGGAGCCTGCAACCAAGGTACATGCCCTTGACTGGAATCGAACCTGGGACCCTTGAGACCGCAGGCTGAGGCTCCATCCACTGAGCCAAACTGGCTAGGGCTTTAAAGAAAAATAATAATAAAAAAATATATATATATTGATTTCAGAGAGGAAGGGAGAGGGAGAGAGGGACAGAAACATCAATGATGAGAGAATCATGGATACGCTGCCTCCTGCACGCCCCCTGCTGGGGATCGAGCCTGCAACCCGGCATGTGCCCTGATCGGTGATTGAACCGTGACCCCCTGGTTCATAGGTTGATGCTCAACCACTGAGCCACACCAGCCAGGCCAGGAAGCCTTCTGGGACGCCTGAGCAACTTGAGCTCCTAGAGACAGCTTTTACTATGTGTGTTGTTCATCAGGCGACTATGGCGCTGTCTGTCTGTCTGTCTGTGTCCTTGAGTCCACGCCAGGCCTTCGTGGGCCATGGCACCCTCTAAAGCTTCCGTACGTCTCTCAGGGTGGTTGGCCTTTATTCATTCATTGCATCCTCCTTCCCCTCCTTCCCTCACGGGGTCATTCGCTCACCGTGTCCAGCCCTGGGCTGGTGTTGGAAGGCGAGATGAGAGAGACACCAACCCCCCCAGCCCCTCTCCTCCCCACCGCCCCTCCCCTGAGTGCCTGGAGCGGCAGCTGCTCTGGATGTGGCTGGAATGCGTCTCTCTCTCTGGGGTCTCTATCCTCCTCCTCGGGGTCGCCCACTCTGCCCGCGACCCCACTCTGCCCGGGGCCCCTGGCAGAACTCACCAGGGAGTGTCCATCTGACCAGCGGAAGTCCCCTTCGATGCTCCTGTCGTTCAGGCCGATCCACTGGTAGTTTTGAGCATTGTCTGTGGAGAGGACACGGGTGTTGGGGGTGGAAACACCCTGGGGATGTCTCTGGAGCTTACAGAGGCGGAGGGGACGGGGGTGGCAGGAGGGGGGTGCGCTCCGAGGAGCACGCCACCCGCTTCTGAGGTCCGGACAGGGGCACGTGCGTGATGGGAGTGCCTGCGCCCACCACCCCCAGCTGGCATGGGCTGGTGACAGCCACGGGGTTACTCTGGGGCTGACTTATTATTATTATATATTTTATTGATTTTTTACAGAGAGGAAGGGAGAGAGATAGTTAGAAACATCGATGGGAGAGAAACATCGATCAGCTGCCTCCTGCACACCCCCTACTGGGGATATGCCCGCAACCAAGGTACAGGCCCTTGACCGGAATCGAACCTGGGACCCTTCAGTCCGCAGGCCGACGCTCTATCCACTGAGCCAAACTGGTTAGGGCTGATTTTTTTTTTAAAGTATATATTTATTGATTTCTAAGAGGAAGGGAGAGAGAGACAGAAACATCAATGATGAGAGAGAATCATTGATCGGCTGCCTCCTGCACGCCCCCTACTGGGGATTGAGCTCACAACCTGGGCATGTGCCCTTGACCAGAATTGAACGCGGGGCCCTTCAGTCCGCAGGCCGATGCTCTATCCACTGATCCACACCGGCCAGGGCAGGGGGCTCATTCTGATAGATGCTGGGCTGTCCTGGGTGCAGCAGGAGCCACTGGCCCTAAAGACTCCTCTCTTCTCTCTCAGGCTGGGGGAAGCCCTTCCCTCCCGCCCTCCCTGCCCCACCCCTGCAGCCTGGCGGGGTCCCAGTCTGCCGGCTTCCGGTTCCCCTCCGCCCTGAGACCCCACCGCACTCACTGTTGACGAACTCCTGCTCCTCGGGGGTGAGGATGCTGCTCAGGTGGGACTGGTGCTTCCGGCAGCGGCCCTCGGCGTCCACCCAGCTCTCGCGCTCCGGGAAGTGGCGGTAGCAGTGGCCCTGGAACTTGGTCCAGCCCTCCTCGCACAGCGCCTGGTCTGCAACACAGGTGGGGGGGGTGGCTTGACGGGAGGGGCCGAGGCCACCAGCCTCGTGGCACGGACTCCTGTGTTCGCCCTGCCTTCCACGTCACCCCGTCCAAGGAGGGGGAGGCCCACTGGGTGGGGCTCCGGGTGGAAGTCAGGGAGGCCTGGCCCTGGCCCCCGGGCCTTGCGTGCAGGTTCCCACCCTCCGAGAAAAGCCCGGGATCCTTCCCTCTTTCGCCCCCCCTCCGCCTCCCCAGCTTCTCTCCTGTCTCTGCCTGCTCTGGGGGAGGTGGGAGGCGGGAAGCTTTGAGGCTCTGAGGGTCTCTATGGGGAGAGGGGGTTGCGGGGAGGGTGCGAAGGCGGCAGCAGCAGGAGGCAGAGCTGGGGGCAGGAAGGACCCTCGGGTGGGGACAGAGGAGCAGAAATAAGTCTGCTTTGGGTCCAAAGAGGACGCAGAGCTGCAAGTCCGTCTGAACGTCCGTCCGTCCGAGTTGGCTCTAGCTCAGTGCACCGTGTCTCCCTCTTAAAGGGCCAAGCAGCCAAGACGGGGGTCCTGGCTTTTGATTTTCTCTCTCGGTGGCAGGTGAGGAGCGGGGAGGAGCATCCCTCTCCACAAAGCTCTATGGGTCACAGGTTCTGAGTTCTGGAGGAGGGGGGCTGGGCATGGGGCTCCTGGTGCAGGAGTGGAGCTCCCGGGGCAGCCTGGGGGACGGACAGGCGGGGGGCACTGAAGCTGGCTCTCAGATGTGGGTGGGAGGGCCCTGATGTGTGTGTCTTCCCAACTCTACCTCCGGCCATCACAGCAGCAGCTCGCAATGGGCCCGGGTGGGAGCACGCTCCCTCGGAAACGGCCGGCTGCTGCACATGAGGGCTCCCCCTTTGGCTCCGAGAGCCCAGCCCGCTGTTAAACATTTGCAGGCACAGCGCTGGGCGGAGGGAATTCCCAGACCCCTTCTTCCCTTCTGCTCGGGAACCCCCAGGCGCAGGTGTCCCAGGGCCCTGGGCAGCCTCCCAGGGGGAGAGGACCAGTTCCGAGGGGAAGGAGACTCCGCTGGAGGGGTGCAGGTGTGGCCAATGGGAGGAGCGGGGAGAGCGGGGAGGCCTCAGAGCTGGTGCGGCACCCAGGCCACCCCAGGGCTGGCTGTGCGGTCCATTCTTGGGCCCCCTCAGTGTCTGAGGGCCCAGCTGGAGCAGGCAGCTGCTGCGGGAGAGGCAGGGCCATGCATGCAGGATGGAGGCCTGGTGGGGGGTAGGAGGGGGAGGAGGAAGTAGCCACAGCGTTCCAGGGGAGCTGGGAGTGGGAGAAGCAGGGGGACCAGAGCCCAGGCAGGAGGGCCTGGGGGTGGTGTGGGCTCAGGATGGAATGAGAGAGGAGACACAGCCCTGCTTAGCTGGGTGCCCGCACCCAGGGCCCAGTGGGGCGGCTCTGGCTCCATCCAATGTCCTGTCAGGGCCCCGCCTCCACGCCCACAGGACACCCCCACTCCCAGCCTGGCGCCCGAGAGCTGTGGTCCGTACGGACCTTCCAGACCCTTCTCTCCCATGACAAATATGTTGGCATCCTGTGGAGAAAATGCTTATACCTCTGTCCTCCCACCCCGGTCAGGACCCCATGCACCAAAGTCTTGGGGACTTGGGGTGAGAGTGGAGGATGGGAGGCTGCAGGGAGGAGGAGGACGAGCACTTGGGCCTTTGCTTGCAGGCGCCTAAAGTTCCCCTGCCAGCCTGTGGCCTTGGCAATGCCTCCAGGAACATGCGATCCTCCTGCCTCCCACACTGCTTAGGACCAAAGCGGGACTGCCCAGGAGTTCCCACTGCTTTCTGCAAGTTTCTGGGATGTCCAGCCTGGGACTGCATTACAAGTGGTTTTTGCCCAGCTGGCATGGCTCAGTGGTTGGGCATCGACCTATGAGCCGGGAGGTTACTGCTCGATTCCTGGTCAAGGGCACATGCCCGGGTTGCAGGCTTAATCCCCAGTAGGGGGTGCGCAGGAGGCAGCCGATCCATGATTCTCCCTCATCATTGGTGTTTTTCTCTCTCTCTCCCTTCCTCTCTGAAATCAATAAAAATATATTAGAAAAGATGGTTTTGCCCTAACCAGTTTGATTCGGTGGATAGAGTGTCGGCCTGCGGACTGAAAGGTCCCAGGTTCGATTCCGGTCAAGGGCATGTACCTGGGTTGCGGGCACATCCCCAGTAGGAGGCGTGCAGGAGGCAGCTGATCGATGTTTCTCTCTCATCGATATTTCTAACTCTCTATGCCTCTCCCTTCCTCTCTGTAATAAATCAATAAAAGATATTTAAAAAATAAAATTAAATTAAAAAGATGGTTTTAAGCCCTTGAACACCTCCAGTTCTCTATGGGCTGTTGCTACTAGCAACCGTAATTCTCATCTCCCCCATTCCGAGCTGGGATGGCCCTGAGAGCCAGGACATGGGGCTCCTGGTGAGGGAGTGGGGGGCTCGGCCTGGCACACAGCTGCCCTGGGAGAGCCTGGCACACAGCTGCCCTGCAGAGCCTGGCTCAGGTGCAGAAGCAGAGGGACAGGCAAGGCCCAAGAGATGAAACTCAGCCCCTGCCCCTTGCACTGAGGCCCTGTTCTCTCTAGCCAGCCCTCTGCCTTGCACGGGGGAGGGAGAAAGGAAGTGTGGGCCGGAGTGGCATTGTCGTGGCATCGGTGACTGTGGGGAAGAGGAGAGGGTGACATGCAGCCGTCCCTGCTCATGCATGACCGGGGCATGTGGGTGACGTGGGAGCTCTCAGGCAGGCAAACCGCCGCTCTGGCCAGAGAAGAAGGGGAAGGCAGCTTGGCCTGGGAGGCACAGTGGCTCCCAGTGCCACGGAGGGGCCGCTGAGGTCCCACGGGCCACAAGCAGCAGACGCATGCTCATGCCCGTGCCCACGCGAGGAAGGTCCCTGGCTGTCAACCCGAGTGAGGGTCAGTTACTCCCGTCCACGGCTTCCTTCAAGGCCAATGTGTGGAGTCGGCTCTGTCCCCTTAGTCTGATGCCCTTGATGGTGGCATCATCCGTGCGCCTGGAAGCCCTGAGGAGGTTAGTGTTTTATTTACTTATTATTTATTTAAACATATTTTTATTGCTTTCAGAGAGGAAGGGAGAGGGGGAGAGAAAGAGAGAGAAACATCAACGATGAGAGAATCATGGATTGGCTGCCTCCTGCACGCCGCCTACCGGGGATCGAGCCTGCAGCCCGGGCATGTGTCCCTGCCCGGAATGGAACCTGGGACCCTTCAGTCTGCAGGCTGACGCTCTATCCACTGAGCCAAACCAACTAGGGAAAGATTAGTGTTTTAAAGGTCTCCCAGAGCCCAGCCAGCGTGGCTCAGTGGTTGAGTATTGACCTATAAACCAGGAGGTCACGGTTCAATTCCCAGTCAGGGCACATGCCCAGGGTTGTAGGCTTGATCCCTAGTGTGGGGCATGCAGGAGGCAGCCAGTCCATGATTCTCTCTCACCATTGATGTTTCTCTCTCTCTCCCTCTCCCTTCCTCTCTTAAATCAATAAAAATATATTAAAATAGCCTGGCCGGTATGGCTCAGTGGTTGAGTGTCGGCCTGTGAACCAGCAGGTCACGGTTCAATTCCCGGTCAGGGCACATGCCCGGGTGGCAGACTCGATCCCCAATGTGGAGCGTGTAGGAGGCAGCCGATGAATGACTCTCTCTCACCACTGATGTTTCTCTCTCTCTCTCCCTTCCTCTCTGAAATAAAAATACATTAAAATAAAATAAAGGTCACCCAGAGCCACACATTCCAAAGTGCCGGCTGGCCCGGCCTGCATGTCTCCCCTATTCTTAGATCAGCCACTGCCCCGAAGGTGGGACAGCAACCGAAGGAGTGGGGGTGAGTCGGGTGGACTTCTCGCTGTGCCTCCTGGGGTGGACTTCTCTCTGGATGGACCGCGGGGGGCCCCGGCCAGGGCCCGGAGCCTGTGGTTAGCAGGGGAGGGTGAGGGAGGAGGAGGAGGGGGTGCAGCGGTTAGCAACATTAGCTGAAGCCGAGACGGCCGGCCGTACCGATCTCACACCGGTCCCCTCGGTAGCTGGGAAGGCATAAGCATGTGAAAGAGTCGATGACGTCCACGCAGGTGGCTCCATTCACACAAGGGCTTGAGAGGCACTCATCCATGTCTGCAAGAAACCAAGGGCCACCATTAGGACGCCCGCCGGCGGCGATGCGGCTTCGCGAGCACTGCGGCCTCTTTCCGGGTGGCCGGCCCTGCGGCTCTCCTGAGCCTGGGAAGGGTGGCTGGGTTTCCTGAGAACTGTTGCTGCTGCTGCTGCTGCTGCTGCTGCTGCTGCTGCCGCCGCCATCCTGGAGCTGAGCCAGAGATCCAGCGGGGGGTCTCCTGGATGCATGTGGTTCTTGATTGGCAAGCTGAACATGGAGCCGATTTCCAAGTGCGTGAGAGAGTTGGCGCTTTGAAAGCCAAATGCCTATTGGGGAGAGTGAGCACGGAGTACCTCTGAGATGCTGTCTCTTGAGAATATTTCAAGAAGCCGTGGGGCCCGGCAGGCGTGGCTCAGTGGTTGAGTGTCGACCTACGAACCAGGAGGTCACGGTTTGATTCCCGGTCAGGGCACATGCCCGGGGTTGCGGGCTCGATCTCCAGTAGGGGGCATGCAGGAGGCAGCCAATCCATGATTCTCTCTCATCATGGATGTTTCTCTCTCTCTCTCCCCCTCTCCCTTTCCTAAAATTAATAAAAAAAAAGAAGCCATGGGGGTCTGACCTGGCCTTGAGCAAGGACCTTGAAGGTCAAGTTCTTGACGCTGGGCTAAGCTCTTCCTTTTTCCTTGCTTTCTCTGTAGCTGTGCGCCAGGGGAGGAAGGCAAGGCCATGTGACGCTCGAGTGAATAAAAGGTCTGCACATCTGTGGGATGTGTGGGAACCACGAACATCTGTGGGTTGCAGACACCGTTCTTCAGTAAATAAGTTTTTGGAGCATCTTCTGAAGATGAAGCCAGCATTGTTCTCTTGGGGGTGGTGGGGGAGAGCCAGAAACCCAGCCCAACCCCCCCCCCCCCCAGGCAATCTTGTTTGTGTCTAAGGGTTCCGATGTGGACAACTCCAGTGAGCCACAACTTCAGAGGGGGTCCCTCCTGGCCGGTGGGAGACCCGCGTTTGAAGCCGGTTGGCGAGGCACTTAGTAGGTGGTCACCCACCAACACCAGCAGGTAGGACACAGGCAGGTCCCCATCAACCTCTCCTTCCCAGGCCCTCTCTTCCCTTCCCTTCTTCCGGTCCAAGACGTTCTTTCTGACCCCACTTCTTCGCAGGACTTGAATCGGTACGGCCTTTGCATCGAGGTTTTCTCCACTGGCCGAGGTGAGCACTGCATCTCCTAATCTCGTCTTTCTGAGAAGCCAGAGACGCTGGTATTTGGCTGGTTCTTTCCTGGGCGACTTCCCCTGGGAACATATTGCAAGGGACTGCGAAGCTCCTCTTGCCAGGAGATCAATGAAAGTCTGCGATGAATGGGTTCCGTGGGCTCAGGGGGCACCCGGATACGTGGTTCGGCCTCGGTATGGGCGTCCGTGCTCCTACAACCTTCAGGACCCGATGTGTCTGGGGGGGGGCCTCTACGTGAGCAGGGATTAGATCTTGCCTCTCACAAGGGCAGACGACGCCTGACAGCCAGTCCTCCGATTAGAAGGCAAACGCACTTTCTTCTGGATCCTTCTCCCTGCCGCCCAGACGAGGGTTGGGTCTGTGCAGCGAATGGGTGGCCTGCGGGCGTCTGCCTCTTCCCGCGAACTTCTTAACTTCACGTCGGGGGAGTGGACGCCGCGGACTAGGCACCGACAGTTCCCAGCCTGGAACTGTTCCAAGCAAAACCCAAATGCATGGGGGATGGACTGCAATCCCGCATGCACTTGGGTTCCCAGCAGCAGCAGGAGCAGCAATAGGTCAGGCTGGTGGGCCGGCGGAAGCTGGGGGCGGCCGCTCTCCTCTGTCCAGTAGCGGCGTCATGGCGGGAGACGGGGAGCACTGGGCGAGGGGGGGGGGGATGAAGCAAATGTAGGCGCTAAAGCAGTTGTACAGAGCGGGGTGGGGGGGGACAGGGGGGGCCTGTGGACGGAGGAGCCAGATGTCAGCCCCGGGGCCTGTGCCCAGACCACGGAGGAGAGGGCGGGAGGGGCAGAGGCCCCGGGGAGGTCTGGCCAGGTGGCTTCCAGGTGTTCCAGCAGCTTCTATCACCCCCCCTCCCCGCCACCCACTCCCCCGCGACACCCCCACATGGCCTGAGCTTTCAGGGAGCAGTTTTGTTTTGTCTTCTGTGTGTGGTCAGGACACAAAATCTGAGAAAGTCGGGGGGGGGGGCAGGGGAGGGCGAAGGGGGGCTGTACAACTCAAGGAGCCGGTTCCAGGGCTCAGAGGGTCTTGTGCAAGGCCCCTGGGTTCACACACGAGGAGGGAAGGAAGGGCGACCGTCCTGGAGCCCACACAGCCTGTGGGTGTCTCGGGGGGTTCAGGGAGGCTGCGAGTCAGCATCTGGGCAGGAGGAAGAGGGCTGATGGCCCCGGGCGGGGCTCTTTACGGCCGCCCTGGCCCTGCATGGCCACCTCGTTCTGTGAAGGGCAGTCAGGACACTGCTCATCTTCTCGAAGGAGTGGGGCCGGCCCCGCTGTGACCGAGCGCAGAGAGGGGACCCCAGACAAGGTGGCGGCGGGTGGGGACGGGGAGGGCTGTGGGCAACGGGCAGATGACATGAAGGAAGAGAGGAAAGAGAGGGACCCATGATGTCTCAGGAACCTCCCCTGAGCCACATGCTACGTCTCACACACATGATCCCCCCAACAGGCCCGTGACAGGAAGGCCACTGCACCATGTTACGGGGAAGGGGACAGGGGAAGTGACCAAGCTACTCACAAAGCTGTCTGGGAAGAAAGCCTTTTTAAAAGACATGGTCAGAGCCCAGCCGGTGTGGCTCAGTGGGTAGAGCATCGACCTATGAACCAGGAGGTCACGGGTCAATTCCCGGTCAGGGCACATGCCCGGGTGGTGGGCTCCATCCCTAGTCGGGGGCGTGCAGGAGGCAGCCGATCCATGATTCTCTCTCATCATTGATGTTTCTATCTCTCTCTTCTTTTTTCTTTCTTTCTCTCTCTCTCCCTACCCACCCATCCTCTCTGAAATCAATTGAAAAAAAATATATATATATATATAAAAAGACATGATTAGAGAAAGGCTGTCCTTACATGAGGTTAGTTAAGGTCCACTGTCACCTATTTCTAATGTCAGGGGCTCGGGGACGCGCGGGGACTTCTGATACCAGGGTCACACTTTTGCTGTCAGTATGAGGTTGGGGAAGGAGCTAAGAATGAGCTGCTGGATCACACCTGACCTGAAGCCGTGAATCCCGGAGCTTGGGGACAAGCTCTGCGTCATTTCCTGCAGGGCACAACGGGGACCCAAACCCCAACCAGACCCACGCAGGGTCTTTCGTCGGAGAGGTCTACCCTCCATGATGCACAATAGCCCTTCTGAGTGTCCCCACAGGGACCACGGGGCGTGACCGGCTATCCCCAACACACACCCTCATTCAGCATTTCTTTGAAGTCTCAACTTTTATCTTCAAAATTCAAGCGCATGTCCTAGCTGGTTTGGTTCAGTGGATAGAGCATTGGACTGAGGACTGAAGGGTCCTGGGTTCGATTCCGGTCAAGGGCACATGCCCGGGTTGCAAGCCCCATCCCCAGTGTGAGGCATGCAGGAGGCAGCCAGTTAATGATTCTCTTGCATCATTGATGTTTTTCTCTCTCTCTCTCCCTCTCCCTTCCTCTCTAAAATCAATAAAAATATATTGAAAAAGGAAAAAAACAATTCAAGCACATTTCGCATTCCACACCTCAAACCACCATCAGCTACACTAACTACTTCTCCGTTTCATTACTTAGCTTGACTTTTTTTCTCCTAAACCGCCATGTAGAATGACGCCCTAGAACAGTGATGGCAAACCTATGACACGCGTGTCAGAGGTGACACACGAACTCATTTTTTTGGTTGATTTTTCTTTGTTAAATGGCATTTAAATATATGAAATAAATACCAAAAATATAAATCTTTGTTTTACTATGGTTGCAAATATCAAAAAATTTCTGTATGTGACACGGCACCAGAGTTAAGTTAGGGTTTTTCAAAATGCTGACACACCGAGCTCAAAAGGTTCACCATCACTGCCCTAGAAAGACGTGGCTTCTAGCCCCAGGTAGTCTGAGCAGCCTGAGCCTCAGGTGACCTCGGTGGTCCCCACCCTCCCCTGCCTGCATTCCCCGTGCCATGAGGGTCTTACCTACATCGCAGTGCTCGCCAGTGTGGCCAGGGGGGCACAGACATAGCACGTGTCCCTCCGTCTCCTGGCAGGTCCCAGGGCCACAGGGATCCTTGCCGCAGGACCTGGCTCGGGCTGCACCCCCCGCAGGGAGGCCAAGCACCCAGCAGCCGGCCACCTGGGGTGCGGCGCAGCCTCCCAGACCCCGAGGTTGGCGCACGAGGTCCCGTAAGCTCACGAGGCTGACTTGGGGTCAGTCGTGTTTCTGGGGCGCCTCCTGGACTCCTGGCCCTGGTACCCGGGGCCTGGGCACACAGCGATGTGCAAGGGACCCCAGAACAAAAGTGGGGGGCAGGCTCAGCTGCTGGTGCCCGGGGCTGGGATGCTGCTAAGGTGCGACAGTCACTACAGTCCAGAGGAGTCCCGTGGACTGGGGTTGGGGTGGGGACCCCGGGGCTCACGTCAGGACTCAGCCCAAATGACACCTCGTCATTCCTTAAATTGTGCTGGTTCGAACCCTGCACAAAGTAAATATTTGGGGATAAAGGCCACCAGGAGGTTCATTCTGTCATCCTACACTCAACTCATGGGCAGGGGCCAGGAGCACAATTTCCAGCACTATTCAAGCACGCCAAACTTGCTTTAACGAGGTCTGCGGCCCGCCAGCCGCGAGTTTGACATACTTGACCCACAGTCATCATTCCCTCTCTCCGTGCCAAAGACAAATAATCAGCTTCACACATCAGTGTTCTCAAGATGGAACTTCACTCTAATGGTAACCATCACTAATCTTTTTTTGTTGTTGTTAATCGTAGGATATTTTCCCGTTGATTTTTAGGGAGAGTAGGAGGGAGAGAGAGACACACACACAGAGAAACATTGATGTGAGAGAGACACATCAATTGGTTGCCTCTGCACATGCTCCAACCAGGGCCGGAGATCAAGCCTGCAACCGAGGTTCATGCCCTTGACCAGAATTGAACCTGGGACCCTTCAGTCCGCAGGCTGACGCTCTATCCACTGAGCCAAACTGGCCAGGGCACAATCACTGATCTCTATGAGTGTGTCCTGTGTTGCCTACTCCGATGCTCAGTGCTTGTTTTATAGATAGTTACATGCTGTTTAATCTTCCCTGGTCCGATTCCCATTTCCCAGGTGAGGATCAGAGAGGTTAAGAAACTTGCCTGAGGCTGCAAAGCTCATCTCTGGGGGAGCTGAGCTCAGAGACTTGAATCTACACCGCCTCCCACTCTGCTACCATCTGAACTAGCCGAACACACAGAAAGGAAGAAGAGATGTCAGCCATACCTGTAGTGGTTGCCTCCGATCCTTCGGTCCCTTCTGCCGGAGCTGGGATGGAAGAAGCGTCCGTTGGGAAGACGGCTGTTTCGGCCGTTGGGGCCTCTTCTCCCGAGTGCACGGGGCTTGAGGACTCCACTTCCAGATTCGCCTCTGCAGGGCGCTGGGGCTGCTGGGTCCATTCAAACTCCGGGACACTGGTGCCCACGACAACACCCAGCCCCGAGGCGTGACCAGACGGGTCCCCGCTGATCTCCGGCCCGTCTCCAGAAGCCCCGGGAGTGGCCGAAGGCCAGCCTGAGGTCTCCGTGGCCACATCGTAGGCGGTGGCCGACTCTCCACTCATTCCCGACGGGGTGGAGCCCTCCGTGGGCCCTTCCTGGAAGGTGGAGGGGCGGCCGCTCACTCCCAGGCCCGAGGCTCCCTCCAGGTCAGCTTCGGGGAAGGCGGAGGTGGTTTCCCCCAGATCAGGGGTCCCCGAGGCCACCCCGCTGGCCTCAGGAGCAGCAGACGCCCCCACCCCAGCCTCAGGAGAGGCAGACGTTTCGCTGCTGGATTCTGGGACCGATGACGCCTCGACCCCGGACCCGGGGAAGCTTGGCGTGGCTCCACTGAGGTCCCCTGATGTAGAGGCTTCTCCGCTGAACTCAAAAACCTGGGGGGTGTGTGTCAAAGGGGGTCTCTGGCCGAGTTCCTGGGAAACAGTTGGTTCCGTCACACCCTCCACGAATTCAGAAGTGATTAGAGTGACGTCAGGCAGTCCCGAGGCCTCCCCACTGGTGCCCGTGGCTGCAGAAGACGCCCCACTGGCATCTGTGGAGCCGTCAAAGTCCCCGCTGAAATACGGGGTCCTCGAAGGCTCGCCGCTGGGCTCCCCCAGCCCAGACTGCAGCCCGCTGAGGTCCGACGGTCCAGAATGGTCTCCGGACACGTCCGGCGCTCCGGAAGGGGCGCCGCTGAGTTCTAGAATGCCCGAAGGCCCCTCCCCTGCTTCTTGGGCCGTTGGAGGCTGGGTTACAGATTCCACCAAAGTCCTGTCGACGAGCGAGACGGTGGGGAAGCCCCGTGGAAGTCCACTGCTGTCGTAGGCTCCAGAGGGCAGGCCGCTCCCCACCTCAGTGCCGGAGGCCTCCCCGCTGACCTCGGCGGCTCCGCTGGGCAGGCCGCTGAACTCTGGAGGCTGCGATGGAAACCCGCTGGGGGCAATGGCCCCGGACGACTGTCCACTGACGTCCACCATCCCAGAGGTGCCCGAGAGATCCGTCTCCCCAGAGGGGAGGCCGCTGAGTTCCACAGACCCCAAGCCTTCTTCTTCTTCCCTAAACGGAGTTGGGGTCACTTCCACAAAGGTGCTGTCCACGAACGTAACGCCGGAAGCGTCCCCACTGCCACTCGCGGTGCCAGAAACCAGGTCGGGGATCCCCGAGGGGGCCCCGCTGAACCCGGGCCACCCTGAGGCCTGCCCACTGAGGTCAGGGACCCCAGACGTTTCTCCACCCGGGTCGGTCATGCCAAACGGGCGGCCGCTGCCAAGAAGGTCTCCAGAAGCTTCTCCGCTGACACCTGGCTGTCCGGAGGACTGTCCACTCAGCTCGGCCATTCCAGACGTCTCCTCTGGAAACCCTGACGGCTGCCCACTGAGCTCAAAGAGACCGGATGTCCCCCCGCCGAGGTCAGGGAATCCTGATGGCTGCCCGCTGACACCAAAGAATCCAGATGTCTCCCCGCTGATGTCGGGGGATCCAGATGGCTGGCCACTGAGTTCAGCTCCCGAAGGGAACCCGCTCGCGGCCCCGCTCAGGTCCGACTCGCCGAAGGGCAGCCCGGATCCCTCGCCAGCACTGCTCACGCCGACGGTGCCCCGCCCCTCCAGCTCACTCGCTGTGGCGGCTGTGACCACTTCCACCAGCGTGGTATCCACCAGGGAGACAGTCGGGAGCCCCGAGGGAAGCCCGCTGAAGTCCGGCGAGCCGGAGGATGGGCCGCTGCCGAGGTCCGTGCCAGAATACTCACCGCTGAATCCGGAGGGAAGGCCACTGGCTTCCGGAGCTTGCCCGCTTCCAAGAGTTCCAGAAGGTATCCCGCCCAGGCCCGAGTCTCCAGAAGCTGACCCGATCAAGTCTTCTTTTCCAGAAGGCAACCCGCTGAGGTCCTTGGGTCCAGAACCAGAGGTCTCTAGACCCTCTCCCCCAGAAGGAAGTCCACCGAGGTCCTCTACTCCAGAGGCAGAAGTTTCTGGAAGACCCTCTCCTCCAGAAGGAAGTCCACCGAGGTCCTCTACTCCAGAGGCAGAAGTTTCTGGAAGACCCTCTCCTCCAGAAGGAAGTCCACCGAGGTCCTCTACTCCAGAGGTAGACGTCTCCAGATGAGTCTCACCTCCAGAAGGAAGTCCACCCAGGTCCTCTACCCCAGAGGCAGAACCTTCTGGATGGGTCTCACCTCCAGAAGGAAGTCCACTCAGGTCTACTCCAGAGGTAGAACTTTCTGGAAGACTCTCACCTCCAGAAGGAAGTCCACTGAGGTCTTCTACTCCAGAGGTAGATGTCTCCAGATGAGTCTCACCTCCAGAAGGAAGTCCACCCAGATCCTCTATTCCAGAGGCAGAACCTTCTGGATGAGTCTCACCTCCAGAAGGAAGTCCACTCAGGTCTACTCCAGAGGTAGAACTTTCTGGATGAGTCTCACCTCCAGAAGGAAGTCCACCCAGGTCTACTCCAGAGGTAGACGTCTCCAGATGACTCTCACCTCCAGAAGGAAGTCCACTGAGGTCCTCTACTCCAGAGGCAGAACTTTCTGGATGACTCTCACCTCCATAAGGAAGTCCACCGAGGTCTACTCCAGAGGTAGATGTCTCTAGATGACTCTCATCTCCACTAGGAAGTCCACCCAGGTCCTCTACTCCAGAGGGAGAACCTTCTGGATAAGTCTCACCTCCAGAAGGAAGTCCACCCAGGTCCTCTACCCCGGAGGCAGAGCCTTCTAGACCCTCACCCCCAGGAGGCAGCCCCCCAACGTGAGAAGTGTTGGACCACGTAATTCTATCTTCCTCCCCCGAGGCCAGTCCACTTCCCACAGGCAGGCCTGAGCCCGCTGCTGAGGTGACACCACTGGAGTCAAGGTCTTCTGAGGGCTGCCCACTGGTGTCCGGGTGTCCTGAAGCTTCTCCACTGGCTGAGAAGTCACCACTGACTTCCGGTGCCCCGGATGCTTCCCCGGAGCCCGGCAGCTCCATCCCACTGGGCACTGGGGGTGAAGGTGTGAACAGCGGCTCCTGGGAGGGGGCTGGCTCCTCGGAGGGGGATGGCTCTTCTGAGGGGGATGGCTCTTCTGAGGGGAATGGCTCCTCAGAGGCCAAGGGCACTTCTGTGGCAGAAGGACCTTCTGTGCTCTCCTCTGTGGCTGTGCCTGTGGGAGGCCATGTAGGAGGGACCCCTGGAGGACGAGAGAAAGAAAGACAAGGTGGGGATTTAGTAACTCTGCCCAGGTGGGGATTTAGTAACTCTGCTGGTTTGGCTCAGTGGGTAGAGGGTCGGCCTGCGGACTGAAGGGTCCCGGGTTCGATTCCGGTCAAGTGCACATACCCGAGTTGCGGGCTTGATCCCCAGTGTGGGGCGTGCAGGAGGCAGCCGATCCATGATTCTCTCTCATCACTGATATTTTCATCTCTCTCTCCCCCTCTACCTTCCTCTCTGAAATCAATAAAAATATTAAAAAATTTTTTTTTCTTTCCAGAGCTCAGAGATATGTTCAGACATTTTCTAATGGAAGCTTGCACAGTATCTCTGGAAAGGAGAAAGGGAGGGAAAGAGGGAGACCAAGAAACTCCCCAGCACCCTCAGGCTGTGCTTTGTGGGATTTTAGGGGGTGCCATCCACACAACCCACTGGGTATGGGGGGGCCTGGCTTTGTGAGATTTGCAGCGGTTCTCAACCTGTGGGTCGCGAGCCATGAAAATACACCCTGCATATCAGATATTTATGTGACGATTCATAACAGTAGCAACATGACAGGTATGAAGTAGCAATGAAAATAATTTTATGGTTGAGAACCTTCCTAACTAAGGGGGTGCCATCCACACAACCCACTGGGTATGGGGGCCTGGCTTTCCCGGAGGGCTATCAAGGTCACCCTTCAAGTACTTGCACATCCTCATCTCATCGTATCTAAACCCATGGTTCTCCACGTGTGGTCCCTGGACCAGAAGCACCAGCGTCACCGGACAGCGTGGTGGAAAACCCAATTCTCAGACCCCACCCCAGCCCCACGGAATCAGACTCGGGGGCGGGCCCAGCACCCCCACGATGCTGCTGCTCGCTGGGGTGCGAGAATCATCCCTCTGAACCCAGCCCCCCCGAGGCTGGGAAGGCCACACAGACCTGGCAGCGGCAAGGTGCCTGCGGGGGTGTAGGCCCGTTCCCCTTCCGTGTGGTTTTCCGGCTCCACGGTGAAGTCGGGGACCGCAGTGGTCTCCTCCCCCGAGGGGACAGCAGCCACGCCGGGTCCCACTTGGGGGGTGATCCAGTCCTCCACGTCTGAGGGGGGTGTGGGCGTGCCACCCCGATCTTCTCCGGGAGAGGGCACAGCCGAGACACCTGGAAGAGATGTGGGGGTGAGGGTTCCTTCTCACCAGTGCCCCACCCCAGCTGGCCCTTCTCGAGGGTAACCAGGGGAGTCTGAGGGGAGCCAGGCCTGTGCACGCGCCTTTTTGGGCCTCGACACCCCCATCTCCATCTAGCAATCCAGAGAGATCAGTTTAAAAAACACATATTTTCTATTGATTTCAGAGAGGAAAGGAGAGGGAGAGAGAGATAGGAACATCAACGATGAGAGAGAATCATTGATTGGCTGCTTCCTGCACGATCCAGGATCGAGCCTGCAACCCGGGCGTGTGCCCTGACTGGGAATTGAACCGTGACCTCCTGGTTCATAGGTCAATGTTCAACCAATGATTCCCTGTGGCCGGGCCAGAGAGATCATTTTTGACCTCCTCAATTAAGAGCCGTTTTGCAGCAACTACACTCTCAATATGCACATACCACTGGCACTTTATTTCAGGGTGGTATGGGGTATCTCTCCTACAGAATTTATTATACACTAGAGGCCTGGTGCATGAATTTGTGCACTGGTGTCTAGCGGGCCTGCCCTGATGGGGGCCCATGGGGCCAGGCTGGCTGGGGGGAGGGGCCGTGGAAGGTTGGTGGGCTAGCCCTGCCCCCTGGTCGAACTCGGGTCGAATTCCTGGTTGATGGGATAATTTGCATATTACCCTTTTATTATATAGGATTATTATATAGGATGCCAGGCATGGTTTAAAGGTGTTATGCATACCAGAGCATTTTATCCCATAATCACCATAACAGAGAGATGCTGTATGTCACTTACAGATGAGGAAACTAAGACACAGAATTAAGTGACTTGCCCAGAGTCAATGGCTTTTAAGTGGCAGAAGTTTGAACCCAACCACGTATCTGGCAGCATGCCCTCAGTGTCATGGGTCAATTAAAAGCATGAATTGCTGCCCAGCTGGCGTGGCTCAGTGGTTGAGTGTCCACCTATGAACCAGGGGGTCATAGTTCGATTCCTGGTCAGGGCACATGCCTGGGTTGTGGGCTCGATACCCAGTAGGGGACGTGCAGGAGGCAGCCGATCAATGATTCTCTCTCATCATTGATGTTTCTAGCTCTCTCTCCCTCTCTCTCTCTGAAATTAATGAAAACATATTAAAAAACACATAAGTTGTTGATATTTAGTCAATAAAATAATTTTACTAAACTCATCATGAAAATACTTTCAAGCAGGAGAGAATTTGATTTGTGTACAAATTATTTATGACAGCAAAGCTACCATTTATTGAGCATTTACTATGTCCCAGGTACCTCTGTCAAGTGTTTTCTGTGCACTATCTCAGGTAATCCTCAGCCATATCATCATTTTATAGATGTAGCAGAGAAACTGAGAAGTTAAGTGACTTGCCCAGAGTCACACAGCTACTAAGCAGCAGAACCATAATTAAAATTCATGTCTGGCCAGAACCGGTTTGGCTCAGCGGATAGAGCGTCGGCCTGTGGACTCAAGGGTCCCGGGTTCGATTCTGGTCAGGGGCATGTCCTTGGTTGCAGGCACATCCCCAGTGGGGGGCGTGCAGGAGGCAGCTGATCGATGTTTCTCTCTCATTGATGTTTCCGGCTCTCTATCTTCCTCTCTGTAAAAAATCAATAAAATATATTAAAAACAAACAAAATTCAGGTCTGCTGAATTCAGAGCCCAGGTTCTTACTCACTTCTCTCTCATCTCTGGGAAATCTTAGAGCAAGCATGTCAAACTCGCGGCCCTCAGGCCGCATGCAGCCAATGACAAATATTTTTGCGGCCCTGCCAATAGGACGGTATATGAGAAACGTTTTAATAAAAGTTTTGTAACTTAATTTTTACAATATCCCGTTATACATAATTATTGATAATGAACTACAACGTTCGCTAATGAGCGATTACTATCATCGTGTTGTATTCATTTCCCTTACGTGCCTTACACGCAGGCGCACCATTTCTCCCCACTAATACTGGCAGCGAATATTTTAGCAGCCGATGGCCACGTCATTAGTCTTGTACTGATTTGTTTGGTGTGCGCAACAGGAAATATTTTGCTTTCGGAGAACCAGAAAAATAGGTTTATTTGCGTGATGCTTATTCATCTGTGCAGTTATTCAGTGTCTGGTACGTTAACGTTCAAGAAAAAAAATTAATTCTTATTAAAATGTTCTATGATTTTATGTTAACGATGACTCATTTGTTTCAGCCCTTTGTGTTCAGCGTGTCTCTATCGAAATAAACCTACGTTTCTATGAAAATGGAAGCTTTTGCTGTTTTGTGGCCCATGTACACTTAAACCATATTTATTGGGCCCGTGTGAGCCTGTGAGTTTGACATGCTTGCCTTAGCACAGTGGTTCTCAACCTTCCTAATGCTGCGACCCTTTCATACAGTTCCTCATGTTGTGGTGACCCCCAATGTCATTGTTACAAACTGAACATAATGAAAGCATAGTGATGAATCACAAAAAACAGTATGTAATGACATATGTGTTTTTCGATGGTCTTAGGCGACCCCTGTGAAAGGGTCGTTCGACCCCCAAAGGGGTCGCGACCCATAGGTTGAGAACCGCTGCAGGATGCATTTGCCTTGGGGTCAAAGCCCAAGGTCATGCTAGCTCCACAGCTGCCCCTCTCCCAGACAGACTGACGTTTTCTCTCTTGTTTAGATGGACAGGGGGAGTGGACAGGGGCCAGGAGGGCTCGGCCCCGGGGAGTCACCCCCCCAGGCCGAAGTGGGGGCTGGAGGAACGGGGGGGGGGGGGGGGAAACACCTACCGCGGAAGCAGAAGGCGTGGTGCCGGGACAGTGGGTCCAGGAGGCCTGTCTGGTTGGGGAAGAGGTAGACGGTCCTCACGCCTGGCTTGTCCCCGCCACAGGCCGGCCGAGGGGTGACGATGGGGTAGCGGAGGCTGCTGTCGGCCAGCCAGCCGGCGTAGCACTTGTCCAGGCCGAGGCTCCAGGCGGCGTAGAGCTGGCCGGTGGAGGCGAGCGTGGCGTTGTGGGATTCACAGAACTCCAGGGCTTCCTGGAAGGTGAACTGCTCCGGGCGCGTGACGAAGAACACCTCGCCTGGGGGCAGAGGCCGGGGGCCAGGGTGACCCGTCACGCCCACAGCCAGGGCGGGCCCTGCTCACCCACGGGCGGGGCTCCCTCTGCCCACACCCGCCCCCCAGCGGGGGTGGGACACCTGCCATGGCAGGCGCCGGTTAAACACCCTGTCCAGTCCAAATTTTGGACCACTCCCCCCTTAGATCTCCCGGGACACTGGGGAATAGGGTGACCACTGGGGTGTCCTAGGAGTTGGGACTTTCAGTGCTGAAACTGGCAAAGTTGCAGCCAAACTGGGAAGGGCTGGTCACTTACATTCTCTCTGGGCCTCCTTCCTAGCTTGCTTATTTATGTATGTATTTATTTTTTAAAACTATATCTTTATTGATTTCAGAGAGGAAGGGAGAGGGAGAGAGAGAAACATCCATGATGAGAGAGAATCATGGATCGGCTGCCTCCTGCACATCCCCGACTGGGGATCAAGCCCACAACCCGGGCATGTGCCCTTGACCGGATCGAACCCGGGACCCTTCAGTCCGCACAGGCTGATGCTCTATCCACTGAGCCACACCAGCCAGGGTTTTTTTGTTGTTGTTGTTTTCACTGCAGGACTTCTCAGAGCCTTTGGTTTGGTCGTGGGCATTGGGACTCTCCAGGAGGCAGATGGTAGGTAGATATTTTAAAAAATGGATTTACTTATCCACAAATGTGGGGGTGGGTGGATGATGGCTTTCTCCCTCCTTTTTTGTGTCTCCCCAACAGCCCCTCTGCCCATCTGGGGCCCAAAATGTGAGAATGAGGCCTGTACCTTCGAGCTTGTCCACGTAGCAGTAGACATCATAGGTTTCTGACGGTGGGCGCACACCGTAGGTCCGGACCCCCGGGCTGCTGTCCTTGTCGCCCACACACGGGGTCCTCGGGCTCACAATGGGGTATCTGCAAAGGAGGGTGCGAGGGGCAGATGAGGGCCTGTTCAGGGTTGGGGGCTGCTGGGTGAGGCTGGCTGGGGACTCGGGCAGGGAAGGTCTTTGGAGGAATTCAAACCATGAAGAAGCCCCTTATACTAGGTGCAAGGTTTGGGGACCCCTGGCGGATTCCTGGCTTCAGAAAGGAGCCCACTGCATGGAATAGCATTGGGTCAAGCTGGAAGGGACTGGGGGGCTTGAGGATGAAGGAAGTGACCAAGGACAGTGGCAAACTGCGGCTCACGAGCCACATGCGGCTCTTTGGCCCCTTGAGTGTGGTTTGCCGACCACTGACCTAGGACTTTAAAAAAATGTATTTTTATTGATTTCAGAGAGGAAGGGAGAGGGAGAGAGACATAGAAACATCAATGATGAGAGTGAATCACTGATTGGCTGCCTCCTGCACGCCCCCTACTGGGGATCAAGCCCGCAACCTGGGCATGTGCCCTTGACCAGGAATCGAACCCAGGACCCTTCAGTCCCCAGGCTGATGCTGACCTAGGACTTAATGCCACCCTCTCTGAATATGCTTCAATCCTGGGGGGAGCAATTAAGGGAGCAGCCAGGAGTCACTGATTAATTAATTAACCTGCCCTGGGTGCAGGGTCAGGCTCTGGCTCCCCTAGCCTGACCTCTCCAGGTTGGGTAGGGGCCGGGCCTTCACCTCACGGTCTGGTCCTGCAGCCAGCCGGCGTCACACTGCTCGTAGCCTGCTTCGTAGGCGGCCTGGAGCTGCTCGGGCGAGGCGATGACCGCCCCGGTGCGCAGGCAGGCCTGCTGTGCCTCCTCGAAGGTCAGTGCGTAGCGGGCAGAGCCGGGGCGGTAGTGGAACACGACCCCTGGGCGGGGAGGACAGGGAGAGAGGGAGAGACAGAGTGGGCTCAGGGCACGGACCGGGTGCCATAACGCTGGTGCCCACGGTGCCCGGTTCTCAAGGCTTTGTGGGCGTGGAGGGAGCCCTGGCTTCTTGAGGAATGGCCTCCCTTCACCCCTGCCTTCCTTCCCTCCTTCCGATCCTCTTCCCAGGCCATGTGCACAGTGAAATTCAAATTCTATTTTATTTTTATTAAAAATTTTTTTTTATTGATTTTAGGGAGAGAGAGAGAGAGAGAGAGAGATAGAAACATCAATGATGAGAGAAAATCATTGATCGGCTGCCTCCTGCACGCCCCCTACTGGGGATTGAGTCTGCAACCTGGGCATGGGCCCTTGACTGGAATCGAAACCGGGACCCTTCGGTCCACAGGCTGACGCTCTACCCCCTGAGCCACACCGGCTAGGGCTGGCCTATTTCTTTATCTGACACATAAGAAGGACCGAATCATAGGGGAGAGGCTTGTCCCAGGTCCCGTTGAAGGTAGACACCCCCAGGCCAAGTTCTTTCCACCTGGCCCCCCTCCCACCCCCTGAGGAGTGGGCACTTACCCCCTGGCAATCGCGGCTGCCCGGGGACCTGGGTTTCACCCGGGGCTGCGGTCACCTGCACCACCAGGTCCTCGCCGGTGAAGGGGCCCAGGCCAGGCGTGGATGCCCCAGGAAAGGCCCAGGGCCTGGTGGCCTCTCCAGTCCCGTTCTCAGCCTCAGGGAAGGCGGTGGCCTCGATGTCGGGGGCCAAGGTGAGGGGTTCCTCGGGCTCCAGGGCCGTGGGGGAGCCGCCGAAGATGGGCTTCACCGTGAGGATCACGTTGCCGCGGGCTTCGCCCTCCGTCATGTTCCGGGGCAAGGGCAGCTCCACGTCGGGCCAGGTCACCGTCTGCACGGTGATGTCCTCCTCGCCACCCGCCCCGAAGAAGTTTTCTGGGATATCGATAAAGTCTTCACCTGGGCACAGGGACAGAGGCAAGCGTTAGCCGCTCATCCTGGGCCTGAGAGGTGGGAGGCGAGCGTCGGTGCCACCTCCTTTTCCACTAGGGAAGGCAAGCACCCACTGTGTGCCTGGCACCTTGCTAGGCCCATTTTGGGGTCCTCGTTTATGTGACTATTCATGGCTAGAGGCCCAGTGCACGAATTCGTGCACAGGTAGGGTCCCTCAGCCTGGCCCACGATCAGGGCCCACGGGGGTCAGTTGGGGAGGGTGGCTATCAGTCGGGGAGGGATCCCAGGAGGGCTCCACGGCGTGTCTGGCCCTCTCACCCAGTCCCGACTGGCAGGATCCCAGCAGCAAGCTACCCTACCGGTTGGAGCATCTGCCCCCTGGTGGTCAGTGCACATCATAGCGACTGGTCGAGCGGTTGACCAAACGGTCAAACACTTAGCTTATTAGGCTTTTATTATATAGGACAGGAGACCAACAGTTTCCAGATTGAGAAAGAATGCACAGCTGTCATAGCACAAGATATTAACCAATCATCTCACTGCTCCAGCATCTCTTCCGAGTCAATGCCCGCCGCCTGCTCACCTATTGGCTGAGCACCTTGCTGACCAGCCAATGGGGACCATGTAAATCTGCTGTAAAGGGAAACTGGGAAATCTCACGGAAGATGCGGGAGCTCGTGAAACGGATGAAACACGGGAGAACTACAGCTTCTGGCAGCAACGAGCCAGCTGATCATTCATGAAGAGACCACCCATGAGCGTGCGGCGACTTCGAGAAGGGTGGTCAGGATACGGAAAGGTCGAGAGAGGCTTTGGGGGAGAAACCCTAACCATTTTCGCAAAAACAATGCTTTTCATGGAGGAAGATTGGGCTGTGGAAGGCAACACGAAAAGAGCTATGTCACTGTTGCCATAAAATGGATACAACTCTGTTATCATTCATTTTTTCTGTCCCTCCAAGAATTAGTGTTTAGTGGTAATTATTACCTTATATTATTAATATAAGATAAAGAATTTTTTGTCTAAATTTTCTTTTGAAAAAAATTTTTTAAAAAGATATTTTATTGTTTTGTTTTTTTTACAGAGAGGAAGGGAGAGGGATAGAGAGCCAGAAACATCGATGAGAGAGAAACATTGATCAGCCGCCTCCTGCACACTCCCTACTGGGGATGTGCTCGCAACCAAGGTACATGCCCTTGACCGGAATCGAACCTGGGACCCTTGAGTCCGCAGGCCGACGCTCTATCCACTGAGCCAAACCGGTTAGGGCTTGTCTAAATTTTCAAAATTTAGCGCCTGCCAAACTTTCCCCCACTCTTTTTTTTTGACACAATCCATTTATTTTTTCCCTTTTTATTGAATTTATTGGGGGAGATACTGGATCCCGCCCCCCTTTTCAGTAACACGTTGATACTCCTTTTAAGTGAACCCCATTGCAAAGGCAGATAACAGTGCCCCCCTGTGGGGACACGGTCTCAATGTCAGGCCCCACCACCTTCCATGTGGTGCCACCATCTCCCCATTAGACAGATGAGAAAACTGAGGCTCAAGGCCTTGGCTTTCCCACAGTTGCACAGTAGCAGGTGGCAGAGCTGAGATTCAAACCTGAGGAAATGCAGACTCTAAAACCCATGCTTTTAACCCATTCTGGGCTCATGAGACAGGCCGGATACCCCGCAGCCTCCAGCCACTGTAGAACCCTGTGGAAATGGGCGCTGCTAAACCATGAGGTTCAGGTGCCCAGTGACCCCTTGAAGGGGTAAAAACCAACCCCCCTGTTCCCAGATCTCTTCCTCTGGGCCCCGCTTTTGCTGGCATGACCCCCCGCTCCCGGGCCTCAGCCCCCAGCCCCCACCGCACCTGTGTAGCAGATGGCGTCGTAGCGGGATGAGGGGTCGGGGTAGCCCGTCTGGTTGGCGTGCAGGTACACGGTCCTCACGCCCAGGAGGTTGCCGCCGCAGTTGGGCCGGGCCTTGGAGATGGGGTAGCGCACGCTGCGGTCGGCCAGCCAGCCGGCGCTGCACATGTCCATGCCACCCTGCCAGGCCAGGTACAGCTGGCCCGTGGTGGCCAGCCGGGCGCCCAGCCGTCGGCACTCGTTGGCAGCCTCCTGGAAGGTGAACTTCTCTGGAGATGTCGAATAGAAGACCTCGCCTGTGAAGGACACAGTGTCAGGGTGAGGACCTCCCACCCCTGGCCCGTGGCCTCAAGGAGGTCCATGTGGTGCCTCCCGGTCTCCAGAGCATCCTTTTTTTAAAAAAATACATTTTTTGTTGATTCAGAGAGGAAGGGAAAGGGAGAGAGCGATAGAAACATCAATGATGAGAGAGAATCATAGATCGGCTGCCTCCTGCACGCCCCACATTGGGGATGGAGCCCACAACCCGGGCATGTGCCCTGACCGGGAATCGAACCGTGATCTCCTGGTTGATAGGTGGACACTCGACCACTGAGCCACGCCGGACAGTGGTGGCTGGTCAGAGCAGCGAGGGGCCTGGCTATGAGGGGAAGTCCCAGGTGAGGGATCAGCGACCACCACTCTTTGGCTCGGTGGTGGCACCAGTTTGCAGGAGCCTGGGGTGACTGAGGCCTGGAGTCCCCCTTCTCCCCTCCCCCTTCCCCTATTCCCCATGGCAGAGGGGGTCAGGTGGGGGGTGCCCTGGGCGAGATCCCGAGTGTCAGCAGGGTGAAGGGGGGACAGGAAGGGGGCCCCTGGGTAGGGGGCAGGCGGCCTCACCCTCCATCTCCTCGGCGAAGCAGTACACGTCATACGTCTCGTTGGTGTCGCGGATGCCATAGGTTCTCACACCGGGAAACTCGTCCTTGTCCCCGTAGCAGCCTTCCCGGGGAACGTGGATGGGGTACCTGCCAGGAGCCCAAAGTGGGGTGATTCACTAGGGGACGGAGGGGAGCTGTGCCCTTGTAGGCTCCTCCCGTGAGGGAGGGAGTGGTGACTCATTGAGGCGTGTGCCCCTGTCCGCCCTGGATGTGTGGACTATTTGTTTTTATAGGTTTTTCGTCCGCTTTACCGAACTGCAAATATTTTAAATTAAAAAAAAAGTTATTTCATTTTATTATTTTTTAAAAATATATTTTTATCAATTTCAGAGAGGAAGAGAGAGGGAGAGAGAGATACAAACATCAATGATGAGAGAGAATCATTGATTGGTGGCCTCCTGCATGCCCCACACTGGGGATCGAGCCCACAACCCGGGGCACGTGCCCTTGACCAGAATCGAACCTGGGATCCTTCAGTCCACAGGCTGATGCTCTAGCCACTGAGCCAAAGCAGCCAGGGCATAAAAAAAATACTTTGATTGATTTTAGAGAGAGAGGAAGGGAGAGGGATAGAAACATTGACTGGTTGCTTCCTGCACGCCCCCTGCTGGGGATTCAAGCCAGCAACCTGGGCATGTGTCCTGACCAGCAATCGAGCCCGTGAGCTCTTGGTTCATGGGTCAGTGCTCCACACTGAGCCACACCGGCTGGTCCAAATAGTTTAAGTTTTGGGGGGGACAACGATGTGCATATCATTTGCCTGAAGAGAATGCTGCTATAGGACCGAGCTGCTCGCAGCCACCCCCTCCGTGCAGGACACAATAACGAAGGCCCGGGGTTGATCTTAGGCTGCTTGCTGTAGACTTGGCTAAGGCCTCCGCCCTCAGGTGGTCATGGTGTTGCACCGGCACCAGCTCGGGGCTGGTCATTGTTCCAGCCCATCGTCCACCCCACTCGGCCGGGGGCCGGGGGTTCACCTGACAGTCTGGTCGGCCAGCCAGCCAGCGTCGCACTGGTGGAAGCCGTCCTCGTAGGCGGCCTGCAGCTGCTCGGGCGTGGCGATGATGGCGCTGTTCTGCAGGCAGGCCCGCTGCGCCCTGTCGAAGTCCAGGGTGTAGCGCGTGGAGATGGCTCTGTAATGGAACACGATGCCTGCGGGACAGACGGGGGCCGGAGAGCAGGTCAGGCACAGCTCCCCGAAACCGAAGCCCTCACAGGACGGCCGTGGCCACAGGGGCCTCAGAGTCAGCTGGTTGAGCCTCTAGCTCAGTGGTCGGCAAACTGAGGCTCGCGAGCCACATGGGGCTCACTGACCCCTGGAGTGTGGCTCTTCCACAAAATACCACGTGCGGGCGCGCACGTACAGTGCGATTGAAACTTCGTGGCCCATGCGCAGAAGTCGGTATTTTGTGGAAGAGCCACACTCAAGGGGCCAAAGAGCCACATGTGGCTCGTGAGCCGCAGTTTGCCGGCCACTGCTCTAGCTGATGTGTGACTCCCCTTTCCACATGTGGTCTTTCTGCTTCTGCTGGGATGCCCCCAGCCACGGGGAACTCACTACCTCACACCTATGAACACCTATGATAATTCTGATCATCAGAAAGTTCTTTGTTTAAAATTTTTATTTTATTCTTTAAAAGTATTTTTTATGTAACTTTAATTTCTGAGGGAAAATACCTTTTTTCCTTTCAACTCCCGTAACAAAATACAGAGCTATCAGATACCCCTTGAAGAACATGTATAATATACGTATATTTCTATAGCATTATATCATATAGATGATACATATAAAAATGTGAAGACTTTATAGAAAGGGGATCATCTAAAAGGCACTGCACAGTGGAGTTAAGATCACTTACATTTTATGGACATATACACACTTTAGTCTGCTTAAGCTGATTAGTGAAGTCATCTAGAAGGTTCTTTACATGCAACTATAAAAGCGGTCTCCTTATATTCCCCCCCCCCCCCGCCCCACATTTGCTTCGGGGAAAAGACCCTTAGGGCCCAGGTACCCTCAGCCCAGCAGGTTCCTGGTGGGAACCCTGTGTGTGACACCCCCCCAGGAGTGAACTGTCTTTGACTGGACCTCCCAACAGGAAAAATCTGGTGCCAATCAAAGCCAACCAAGGACACGACCATGCTCCCTGGGCCATGGCACCCGGGCGTCTTCAACCCTTTCTTTGGCTTCTGGGACTGAGAGTGGGGGTTTGGGTGGGGAGGTGGGGGAGGGAAAAGACAGCTGGATGAAGAGCCAGGAGTCTGTTCCGGCTCACGTCCAGGGAGACATGAGGCAAGTCTCTCAGCCTCAGTTAGCCTGTCTGTACAATGGGTACGCTCCCACGGCCCACGGAATCGCAGGATCGCGGCAAAGCACCATTTCCATGAGACGGTAGCCAGGAAGGAGTGACTCCCCTCCAAGTCCAGTTGACTGAGGTGCAAACGGGCGGGGGGAGGAGCTGGGGTTTGAAAGCCAGCCTGTCTGGGTCCACACGGGGAGGACAGTATTTGGTTCTTTTTGCAGGCGAACCAGGATCCTGGGGGAAGGGGGGACTCTCACCTTTCACCACGACCTCCACGGTGGCCTCGCTGTCCTCGATGCCATGCATGACCTCACAGCGGTAGATCCCAGAGTCATTGGAGCGCAGGTTCTGAATTTCCAAGGTGGCGTCGCTGGGAATGGCCGGGTAGTTGGGCAGCGAGACCTTGTCCTGGTAGGCGCCGTTGACCCGCACCTGCCCGTCCGTGGCCACCAGCAGGACCATCTCCTTCTCCTTGGAGATGCGGCTCCATTTGATTCTCGGGGTGAGGGGGGCGGTGGCGGGGGCGGTGGTCACGGGGTGCATGGGGTCGATGAAGTAGCAGGGGATGGTGAGGGAGGTCCCCAGGAGGACCCGCAGAGGGGACGGCTCGGGGATGCTGACACTCAGCGAGTTGTCAGGGTCTGTGGGGGAGACAGGCCGGTTAGTGCCCCGCGAGGTCCACCCAGCCTCCCCTGGCAGAACCCAGTGAGCCCGCGTGTCCGTGTTGGGACACATCTGTGCCATACGGAATTCCCAGAAATCCTTGCAACACCCCTCCCAGAGCTCAGCATTCCTCAAGACCCCAGGTGTCTGCACCTCAGGACAGGAACTATGGAGCCAGAAAAGGGGTGGCCGAGGAGGGCACGGGGGGACTTCAGGGTCAAGACCACCTCTCTGGCCCTGGCCGGTTTGGCTCAGGGGATAGAGCATCAGACTGTGGACCAAAGGGTCTCAGGTTCGATTCCGGTCAAGGGCACGTGCCCGGGTTGCGGGCTTGATCCCCGGTGTGGGGCGTGCAGGAGGCAGCTGATCAATGATTCTCTCTCATCATTGATGTTTCTCTCTCTCCCCCTCTCCTTTCCTCTCTGAAACCAATAAAAATATCTTAAAAAAAAAAGGACCACCTCTCTGTTTCTCAAACTAAGGTGCCTTAGGGGATGCCAAGCCATCGGATAAACAGGAACCAACTTCCTGGGGTGACAGCTTGACTCCAAGGCTTGGGGAAAAGTTATTTGGGGGTAGAAACATCGTTATGGGGAAGGAAAAAAAAGCCACAAAACTTCAGAGATGTGCCTCCCAGGATGAGGTCAGCTTTGGGCTTTATTCCGGCTTTGCCGGCGGACAAGCCATTCTCTTCTGTTGTTGGGGGAGGCATCAGAGAAGATCAGACATTTAGGTCTGCAAAGAGGCAGGCAGCGGGGTAGGGGTGAGATATGACCAGACTCCATAAAAAAATCATAGAGCCCTGGACAATGGGGCTCAGATGGTTGATTGTCATCCCATGTACTGAGAGATCGCCGGTTCGATTCCCAGTCAGGGTACAGGCCCGGGTTTCAGGCTCCATCCCCAGTAGGGGGCGTGCAGGAGGCAGCGGATTCTCATCTCTCTCTCTCTCTGCCCCAAATCAAGAAAAACATATTTAAAAAAAATCATAGAGAGATTTCATAGGGAAGCTGCTGTGGTTCACCCAATCCTATTAGAAGTAAAGGTCACCCTGGAACAGGACAGAAAACAGCTTTTGGAAAAACGGCCCCTTTCATGCCGAATCGGAGCTTCAGGGGAGCTTTCCCCCGGGACAGGCTGCAGGTTGAACATAAACATGCTTCAGATGCTTGTGGGTGACAGGCACATGCCAGGGCCAGGAGCGGGGCAGCCAGGAATGTTCGGGGTCCAGCCCTAACCTTTGCATGTCCTGGGGAGCCACCACCAGGCCCCTCCGCACAAAACTCCCTTTGAATGCTCCACAGCACAGCGTGGTTTGAGAGGGGAAAGGCCGGGAGGGAGAATGGTGCCCAGCGCTGCACTTTTTAAAGCGCTCAACCGCCCCCGGGCAACGGGCGTGTGCCTGTGTGGGCAACCCGCCCCCCATCGTGGGTTCCAGCCAGGGGCTGCATGCCCCTGGGTCTCAGGGCAAGAGGACACGTGGAGACCTTCGGTCTAAATATTTAAGAGTTACAAATCAAGCGGACAGGTGGCTCAATAGAATATTATGTTCTAGCTTCCTGTGGGACAGGGACACCTTTCACAGCGAAAAGCCAGGTTCCACTGCAGACTTCTCGGATCCCTCAGCATGTGGCATCGGTATTGGGGCCCCTCCTTTTCCCACCGCCGCTTTGCACGGTGAGGGGACTGCGTTCTTCCCAGCCTCACACCCAGCTCTGTCTATACCCCACACATCAGCCACCCCTTAACCTCTCCCTCGAGCCTCGGGGTGGCTCACTCACACCAGGGGCGTGATCCCCGACAGAGGAGAGACCCGAGCGGTCTGAGAAGTGGCATGGGCCCACGTGGGCAGGGAATTCTGGGCATCCTGGTACCGAGGGCGTGGCCTACGGGGGGGGGGGTATCGATCTGGATGGCCATGTGTCAATGGCCGGACAGACTCCTCATCCTTTAGGGAGCACTGGGGCTGGGGGAGGGTTATGGGGAGGGGTCGCGGGGAGGAGCTCTAAAGTGCATGGCCCAGGTCCTGGCCAGTGAGGCTCAGTGGATGGAGCGTTGGCCTGCAGACCGCAGGGTCCCGGGTTCGATTCTGGTCAAGGGCACAGACCTTGGTGGCAGGCTCCTCCCCGGCCTGGGTCCTGGTCGGGGCTCGTGCAGGAGGCAACCCATCGATGTGTTTCTCTCACATCGATGTTTCTCTCTCTCTTCCACTCTCCCTAAAACAGTGGTTCTCAACCTTCCTAATGCCGCCACCCTTTCATACAGCTCCTCAGGCTGTGGTGACCCCCAACCATAAAATTATTTTCGTGGCTACTTCATCACTGTCATGTTGCTACTGTGATGAATCGTCATGTAAATATCTGATCTGCAGGATGGTCTTAGGTGACCCCTGTGAAAGGGTCGTTCGACCGCCAAAGGGGTCGCGACCCACAGGTTGAGAACCGCTGCTCTAAAAGCTCAAGGTGAGGATTCACAACAACAAAATAAACAAAATATGAAGTGCACGGGCCAGAGCCGAGGCCAGAGCAGCGGCCTCTCTGGCGGGGTCTACGCGAGATCCGTCTCACTTTGGGGCGAGCCGGTTCCGGGGTCAGGGGACACTTTGTTGACGTGGCTCAGGGCTTGATGATCAGAAACCGACCGGGCACCTGCCACACACAAGAGACCAGGTGGGGGCGGGGGAGGGGGGTTTGCCAAGAAAGACAAAGACTTGTGTGATCCCTCGGGGCTTCCCCCTGACTATTTCTCAGTTTTCTCTGCTGCTCCAGCCGATGCTTCCCTGGCAGCCTTTTCTCTTTGGGCTCCTCTATGTCTGGCCCCGATCCCAAGCTCAGTGTGCAAACCGTTCTAGGTGAGACCCCTGGAGGGGATCCTGGGAAGGTGGGCACCTGCCTGGACGCCCCCCCCCACCCCCCCATCAGCTGTCCATCCCAGAGGGCACCTGGACGCATGCGTGTGCTCACACGTACAGATGCTCTGTCACCACGGTTAGGCTCAATTTCCACAGGAAAGGGGAAGGGCCGGGGAAAAGACCAGGATGCGGGAGGTTCTATCCCTGGGACCAGCAGCACCGGGTTCAGGTCCCAGAGCCCAGGCTCCGGTCCCGATGGAGGCATGAGACCCACGTGGGAATGTCCTCACCTGAGACTTCTATGGAGACGGTGGCGGCGATGACCCGCAGAGTCACAAACACGAGGAGTAAAGTGGTCATAGTTCACCTGGAAGAGGGGAGGCGGAAGTGTTATTTGGGGGGTTCAGACGCAGGGAGGCCGAGGAGGGTCCCTTGACATACGGCCCAGGATGATAAACTTCACATATGCCCGAGGCTGCTTGCTGGTCACTCCCTTGCATGGACCTGCATTGATGGCACCTGCCCCGCCCTCCTCTCCAGTCCGTGGACGGTTGGTCTTGGTTGAAGACGTGTTTGTATCACAGGCCCTGGCTGGTGTGGCTCAGTGGGTAGAGCGTCGGCCTGCGGACTGAAGGGTCCCGGGATCGATTCCGGTCAAGGGCACATGCCCTGGTTGTGGGCTTGATCCCTGGTAGGCAGTGTACAGGAGGCAGCTGATCAGTGATTCTCTCCCATCATTGATGTTTCTCTCTCTCCCTCTCTCTTCCTCTCTAAAATCAATCAAAATATATTAAAAAAAAAGAGACATGTTTGCATCACAGATAATCCACAGGGAAGAGGAAGGAAGGCTTGGAGGGGATGGTGGGTCTGCAACAAAAGACAAGGATGGAGTAACACTCAGCTGAGCCTGTGGCACCCTGCACCCCCACCCCCCCTTGCTTCCTCGTAAGAATCTAATGGCCCAGCAGGTGTCGCTGTTGGCTCAGCCACTATCTGCTGGGACTGAGTGGATTCCCATCCAGCTGGGGTTCCCCCATCCCAGGAATATATGGGGAGCAGTGGGCGGAGCCCAGGACTCTGAGGGACCCTCTTGAGTGTTGACCTGTCTCGCCTGTGTTTTTTGTTTTTTTTTTTAGTATTTCAAAATATATTTTTATTGGTTTCAGAGGAAGGGAGAGGAAAATAGAGGTAGAAACATCAATGATGAGAGAGAATCAGCTACTGGGGATCGAGGCTGCGACCAAGATACATGCCAGTGGCTGGAATAGAATCCGGAACCCTTCAGTCTGCGGGCTGACGCTCTATCCACTGAGCTAAACCGGTTAGGGCTTAAAAAAATTATTTATTGATCTCAGAGAGGAAGGGAGAGGGAGAGAGAGACAGAAACATCCATGATGAGAGAGAATCATTGATTTCTTGTCTCCTGCACGCCTCCTACTGGGATTGAGCCTGTAACCTGGGCATGTGCCCTGACTGGGAATCGAACTGTGACCTCCTGGTTCATAGGTCTATGCTAGCCACTGAGCTCACCAGCCAGGCGGGGCTGTCATTTGAGTGATCTTTCCTTCATGCTCCGGGTTCTAAAGGGCGGGGGTGGGGGGGTGGGGGGGGAGGGGGTGGCACTGAGATGAATGTGGGAGGTGTGTCTCCCTCACACGGCAGGAAGTCTGGAAAACCCCCAAGGCCTAAGAAACAGCCCCTCACCTCTCCTGGGGGCTTTATCCCTTAGATCAGGGGTTCTCAACCTGGGGGTCGAACGACCCTTTCACAGGGGTCACCTAAGACCATCCTGCAGATCAGATATTTACATGACGATTCATCACAGTAGCAACATGACAGTGATGAAGTAGCCACGAAAATAATTTTATGGTTGGGTCACAACATGAGAAACTGTATTTAAAGGGCCAGAAGGTTGAGAACAGCTGCCTTAGATGCTGCCCTCAAAAAACACACACAAAAACACCAAAAAAACCTGGGGCTCCAGGTTCTGGCTCCGTGAGGGGTTGCAATGGTCTCCTCCAGGCCTAGTGGGACCAGTCGCGGCTGGGAAATAGCCCCCCCAGGGGCTTCAAGGGTAAGGGGTCCCCTCCACTCTGGGGAGGGGGCGAGACGTGTGGCTCCCGCCTTCCTCAAGCCTCAAGGATCTGTGTCCAGACACAAGGCCCGCCTGTCCGTCCTCCCTCGGAACACCCTTCCCTGGGCCGTAGCGAGTATGTTTTCGGAGCTACGTTTCCTCCCTGACTCCGAACAAGCCGGGCATTGTCCGGGATGCCGTGGTTCTCTGGGGGGCTTGGGACCGCTCTGTGCTCCTCCCCGGTCTCCTCGACCAGCAATGAAAAGGGTGGGGATTTGGGGGTGGTGGTGGGCGGAGGGGGGCGCGGGGGAGGTGGGTGGGTGTGGAGTGGGCCGTAAAACTAATTTTATTTCTTCTTTTTTTTTTTTAAAGACAAACTTTGGGATAGAAATATCGCCAATAAATAGGCTCCCGGGTTTGTGTGTGTTTTCTTCACTGCAAAGAAAATAGGGAGACATTCCATTCTGTCTGGGTTCCAAGTGTCCGGGCCTCACTCAGGCTTTTATGGGAGGACGGGGACCCTGCCAGGCCGCCAACAGGGCGGCCATTCTCCGCGGGAGGTGGGGAGGGGATGGCGTACCTGGGGCGGAGGAGGGGGAGAGGGGGCGCCGGAAATGAAGGGAAGGAAGGGCTTGGGGGTCAGGAAGTCAGAATGCTGCTGGGGGTCAGAATGCTGCTGCATGAAGGCTGGTGAGGGGGGGGGGCACCGAGACCCATAGTTAGAAACAGGGAACCCCTTCCCCTCATCAGTAGACTCTGTGCCATAATTGCCAACCTGGCCTGAGTCTTGGCTTTTACTCCATCAAATTATGGGACTGGCCCTGGCCCGTCTGGCTCAGTGGATAGAGCGTTGGCCCGTGGACTGAAGGCTCCCAGGTTCAATTCTGGTCAAGGGCACGGACCTCAGTTGCAGGCCCCATCCCTGGCCTGGTCCAGGCGTGTGTGGGAGGCAACCAATAGATGTGTCTCTTTCACATCGATGTTTCTCTCTCTCTCCCCCTCCCTTCTACTATCTCTAAAAACAAACAAAAAACAATGGAAAAACAAGCAAATAAACAAATAAATGTATTTATTGTGGATTGTTAAAAAAAAAATTATGGGACTGAATGGGCGGGCGGCTTACCCTCTCGCCTCGAACCCCTCAAAGGGCAGGGGAGACCTCCAGACCTAGTTTTGGCTCAGCCACTCACTGCTTTATTTTTTTAAATATATTTTTATTGATTTTGGAGAGAAAAGGAGAGTGAGAGAGATAGGAACATCAATGATGAGAGAATCATTGACTGGCTGCCTCCTGCACGCCCCCACGCCCCCGGGGAATGAGCCCGCAACCCAGGCATGTGCCCTGACCGGGAATCGAACCAGGAATCAAACTGTGACCTCCTGGTTCATCGGTCAATGCTGAGCCACTGAGCCGTGCCAGCGGGGCCACTCACTGCTGTAATAACACCGGACCCGCCCCCAAAGGCTGAGTGAGTTGTTGGGCCAGGCAGGGGCCCCCTCTGAGGGTAGGGACAGAGTCTGGCTTGGTCCCCAGCACGGGGTCTGGCAGTCAACAGGCATCCCTCAATGCCCAGTTCCTCCCACTCCCTGATGGCAGGTCTGGGGGAGCCTCGCCTCTCAGAAGGTGGGGATCATCGGGAGGGAGGTGAGCAGTTGTCTGGAGGCTTCTTGTCCTGGGATGAGGGCTGGACTAGGTTCCTTTTTAAAAAATATATTTTATTGATTTTTTACAGAGAGGAAGGGAGAGGGATAGAGAGTTAGAAACATCGATGAGAGAGAAACATCCATCAGCTGCCTCCTGCACACCCCCTACTGGGGATGTGGCTGCAACCAAGGTACATGCCCTTGACCAGAATCGAACCTGGGACCCTTCAGTCCGCAGGCCGACGCTCTATCCACTGAGCCAAACCGGCTAGGGCCAGACTAGGTTCTTTCCAGAAAGAAGCAAACTACCTTTGATTCAGAAACAACATCACCAAACATCGGGGAAGCAGCGAGCACCTATCGCCATAGGCCCCAACCCCTTTCTCCTGTGGCATTCACCTGTGTTTTAAGGAGGTGTCACCTGTTGGTGTCCCATTTGCTTTTCCCACATTAACACTGTGGATCAAATGACTTTTTTTATTTTTTAAATCCTCACCCGAGGATATCTTTCCATTGATTTTTAGGGAGAGTGGAAGAGAGAGGGAAAGACAGAGAGAAACATCGATGTGAGAGAAACACATCCATTGGTTGCCTCCTGCACGCGCCCTGACCAGGACCTGGGCCAGGGAGGAGCCTGCAACCAAGGTACGTGCCCTTGACCAGAATCGAACCCGGGACCCTTTGGTCCACAGGCCGACGCTCTATCCACTGAACCACACCGGCCAGGGCTAAATGGCCTTTTCTCTGTTCCTTCAGAAGCGATGACTATGGGGTTTTACAGTCACGACCTCCCTGCCAGGGATCCTGTCCATGTGGCCGAGGTCTCAGCCTCTGATTGAGAGAAAGGTGTTCCTTCCTGCCCAGGGTGGCCTGTGCCATGGCTGGGCAGCTCTCACTGTGCTCAAGGTTTTCCAAGATAGCCCGGCCGGTGTGGGTCAGTGGTTGAGCATCCACCTATGAACCAGGAGGTCACAGTTCGATTCCTGATCAGGGCATATACTCGGGTGTGGGCTCGATCCCCAGTAGGAGGCAGCTGATCCATGATTCCCTCTCATCACTGATGTTTCTGTCTCTCCCTCTCTCTTCCTCTCTGAATCCATAAAAACATGTTTTAAAATATTAATAAAATAAAATAAAACGGGCCCTGGAGAGCCGGTATAAACCAGCTGCCACATACCTTTGGAGCTGGGGACCTGGGAAGGGAGGATCCTGGCTGTCACATCACGAGGCTGCACATGGACCGTGACCTTCCTACAGTCACATGCGGGGCTGGTGCGCTGGCACGAATCAATACAGCCGTGCAGGGCGTCACGAGCAAGCGGTATACTTGTATCTCTAGCTGAGATGTATTTAATGCAGCACAAGAAGGCGCGACCTCAGCCCAGATGGTGTGGCTTACCGTACACTACTGGGAGGAACTAGCACTAAGTAAAGAAACAGCCTGGGGGAAGGGCCCTGGGTACACCCCTTTTTCTGCCCGATGCAGCCTCACTTCCCAGGGGTCACTGAAGTTGACCCTGAAACCAAGGCCGGTTTGCCAGTCTCAGAGCCGGGCAGGGCAGGGCAGGGCCATGTTCGTCTCCATGTCACGCACGGGCCCGGCAGTGCAGACGCAGCCAAAGTTTGCTGGGAAGTGAACTGAAGCGCCCCCCTGCCCTGACCCTGCAGGGCTCCTGTGTCCTTAGCAGGTCCTGCCTCTGGGTTCTGACTGCTTCTACCACCGATTGTTTGTATGTTTGTTTTCTTAAAAAAAAAATATATTTTCATTGATTTCAGAGAGGAAGGGAGAGGGAGAGAGAGATAGACACATCCATGATGAGAGCGAATCATCGATCAGCTGCCTCCTGCACGCCCCCTACTGGGGATTGAGCCCATAACCTGGGCATGTGCCCTTGACCAGAATCGAACCCGGGACCCTTCAGTGGGCAGACTGATGCTCTACCCACTGAGCCAAACCGGCGGTTCTCAACCTTCTGGCCCTTTAAATACAGTTCCTCATGTGGTGACCCAGCCATAACATTATTTCCGTGGCTACTTCATCACTGTCATGTTGCTCCTGGGATGAATCGTCATGTCAATATCTGATAGGCAGGATGGTCTGAGGCGACCCCTGGGAAAGGGTCGTTCGACCGCCAAAGGGGTCGCGACCCACAGGTTGAGAACCGCTGGGCTAGGGCACCTACGGCCTATTGTTTACTATAAGCTAGCTTCACCAGGTGGACGTGACCTCCTTACAGCTGCAAGTTAAGCCTTAAATTGAAGAAAAAACAACCACAAACCCTTCTGTGTTCATTTACATTGAACAAGAACTTGCCAGGAACAACAAAAAATGGTATTAGACATCTATGCCTTGGATGAGTGGATGGATCTTGGAGTTGGTCGACCAGTAAGATTTGCCAGTCACCAGTGGCTCTGTGTCCGTGACTTCAGTTTTGGGGGCAGGGACTGGAAAGGACCAGGGCACCCATTCCCCCGGCGTCAGCCCTCAGCACATCTCTTCTTCGCAGGCCACGCTCCCAAACGCGTCTCTCCTCTGGTCTCTCAGAGACAAGACCATCCTACATCTGTGCATGAGAGCCGTGGCCTGCGCACCAGAGATGGGGTTTGAAATCCAGCACAGGGAAGGGCACACGGAATCCCACCAAAGGCACAGCTGGCCAGAGTGGCGCCAAGTGCTCCTGCTAATGTCCCACGTGTTCTCAGCAGACGTGGGGGGATGGTGTGGAAAGGGGGAGCTAGGCAGCCGATTCCAATCCTCTCTCTGTCCGAACTCACAGGGATACGCATGGAAGCCCTCAGTTTTCCCATCTGTAAACTGGAACCACAATGCAAGCTTCGCCCCCCCCCCAAGAAAAGAGTGAAGGTCGGGTCTGTGGATGCCAATCCTCTTTTTTCTATCTCCTCCCCCTTTCTCTTCTCTCTCCCTTCCTCCCCTGATCACCTCCCTCTCTCTGTGTCTGTTTTCATATAATTGATTTCCTTACTCCTATTTTATTAATTGCTCCTAGATCTAATTTTTAAAAATGTTTTTATTGATTTTTTTTAGAGAGAGGAAGGAAGAGGGAGAAAGAGAGAAACATCAATGAAAGATAAAAAGGGATTAGCTGCCTCCTGCATGCCCCCTACTGAGGATGGAGCCCGAAACCAGGGCATGTGCCCTGACAGAGATTCGAATTGGTGACCTCTTGGTTCATGGGTTGACACTCAACCACTGAGCCATACCAGCCAGGCTAATTGCTCCTAGTTCTAATTTATTTATTTAAAAAATTATTTACTTATTTATTTACTAGTTCTTTATCATTGAAAGTATTACATATGTCTCCTTTTCCCTCCATTGACCTCTCCCAGCCGGCTCCAGCACCCCAGCACAGGCCTCACCCCGCAATTGTCCCAATCCATGGGTTATATATACACATGCATATAAATCCTTGGGTTGATCTCTTACCCACCCCCCACCCCCCTCCTGCCTTCCCTCTGAGGTTTGACCGTCTGTTCAACACTTCTATGTCTCCTCGATCTAATTTAAATGCTTCCCCATGGATGGTCATTTGCTCTACAAGAATAGCAAACAACCAGCACCCCCACCTTGGTTAACCTAAGGCTCACTTTGGCATCTGCCCCCCAAGTCTGTGTGTACATAGCTCGTGGGTTCAAACAAAATTGTGGCCTGGAAGGTAAGATCCTAATGGTACCCCCGACCTCTCCAGGGGACACAAGGCCTGTCCCTCTCAGAGTATCTCTGTTGTCACTGAGTGGGGACAGCCACCCCCTCTCTACCCTTTGGCAACAATGAGCATCTTACCACCAGAATCAACTTAATACAGTGGTTTCATGGACCAGGAGTGGGCAGGATGGGCAGAGCAGGGAGCAGTGGGTAACTCCAGAGTCAGTGTCCAGGGGCAACACAGACTGAGAGCCACGCTGGCCCCTAAGGAAGGATGCAGGTCCAAGGGGCTGGGAGTGAGGTGAGTCCAGGAGCTGGGAAGACAGGCTGACCATGGGTAGTGCTGCCTCAGGGTGTGGTGGCTGCAGCCATCCCTGGCTGGAAGCATGTGCCTGGATGCGGGCGGGCACTTACTAGAATTCAGCTCAAGCCCGGCTGGTGTGGCTCAGTGGTTGAGCGCCGACCTATGAACCTGGAGGTCACAGGTTCGATTCCCAGTCAGGGCATATGCCCGGGCTGTGGGATTGATTCCCAGTGTGGGGTGTGCAGGAGGCAGCCGATCCATGATTCTCTCTCATCATGGATGTTTCTAGCTCTCTCTCCCTCTCCCTTCCTGTCTGAAATAAATAAACTCAATAAAAATATATATTTTTTTTAAAAGAATTCAGCCCTAACTGGCTTGGCTCAGTGGATAGAATGTTGGCCTGTGAACTGAAGGGTCCCGGGTTCGATTCCGGCCAAAGGGCATGTACCTTGGTTGCGGGCACATCCCCAGTAGGAGGTGTGCAGGAGGCAGCTGATCGATGTTTCTCTCTCACTGATGTTTGTAACTCTCTAACCCTCTCCCTTCCTCTCTGTAAAAAATCAATAAAAATATCTTTTAAAAAAAAGGAATTCAGCTCAGTATCACCAGCCTTTCGCCACGAATCCCACCTCTCCCTTCCCTCCATGGCAAATTCCCAGTAAAGCCAGTTTAGAGTGGAGAGACACGGCCTGGCCGGTGTGGCTCAGTGGTTGAGCGTTGACCTAGGAACCACGAGGTCACGGTTTGATTCCCGGTCGGGGCATATGCCAGGGTGGCAGGCTCGATCCCCAGTGTGGGGCGTGCAGGAGGCAGCCGATCCATGATTCTCTCTCATCACGGATGTTTCTAGTTCTCTCTCCCTCTCCCTCCCTCTCTGAAATCAAGAGAAAAATATATTAAAATAAAAATAAGTGGAGGGGTACGTGGCACGATGAATGGCTCCTGAGTCACTCACCGGGGACGTTAGCTGTGCCCTGTTCTCTTTGTGGAAAAAACCCTGGTACTGGGACCGGCCCCTTCCTGTTCCCAGCCATCCGTTCCAGCCCGGGCACTTGGGAGATTTTCTCGCATTAATTTCAGACGTTGTGTAAATATTGGACCTGGGTATTTGGAAACGGGTGTCTTTCAGCCCAAACTTTCCATCAGGCGCAAGCACCTTTCCTGGGGCGGGGATCTTGGGCCAAGAGCCGAGCTCTCCTACTCGGCGCTGACCGCGGGCCTAGCTGGGCAGAGAGCTCCTTCCTGCAGGGATTTGGGAAGGGGCTGGGGGCGCAGCGGGACTCCTGGGTCGCCTCCCTGGCTTCCAAAATGACCTCTGGCGCCCTGGCTCGTTTGGCTCAGTGGATAGAGCATCGGCCTGCGGACTGGAGGGTCCTGGGTTCGATTCCGGTCAAGGGCATGCACCTTGGTTGCGGGCACATCCCCAGTAGGGGATGTGCAGGAGGCAGCTGATCGATGTTTCTCTCTCATCGATGTTTCTAACTCTCTGTCCCTCTCCCTTCTTCTCTGTAAAAAAAAAAAATCAATAAAAAAAAATGACCTTTGGTGCCCTGGCTGGTTTGGCTCAGTGGATAGAGCGCCGGCCTGCAGACTGAAGGGTCCTGGGTTCGATTCCGGCCAAGGGCATGTACCTCAGTCTGGGGAGGGGGGTTGGTTGGGGAGGAGGCAACCAATCTATGTGTTTTTCTCACATCAATGTTTCTCTCTCTCTCTGCCTCTCCCTGTCCCTTCCACTCTCTCTAAAATAAATTAAAAAACCAAAACAAACAGCCTTTGGCAAAGGTTTCTGGGAGTCAAGAGTCCTGGTGGAAACCACCGTTTGCCAGAAAGGGCCATCGGGTGCTCAGGGTCACAGCTGAATTCCTGGGCAAAGTGGACGAGCCAGGTGCCTGGGATGCAACTGAGAACCAACAAGGGGTGACTGCCCCAATCTCTTACACCTTTGGGGCAGATGGTCAGGTTCTTGGAGGTTAGTCTAGGGCAGGGTGGGGAACCTATTTTCTGCCAAGGGCCATTTGGCTATTTATAACATCATTTGTTATAAAGGATCAAACAATATTATCACCTTAAAAAGTAGCCTGCTATATTTGGTCAAACATTTCATTAACTCACTCCTCATGCCTTTCCAGGCCCAGACCAAACGATTTCGAGGGCCTTACATAGTCCACGGGCCAGATGTTCCCCGCCCCTGGTCTAGGGCCAGTCAAAAGTAACAAAGAAAATGGGTTATTTGGAGTTAAACCTATTTCTTTTTAATATATTTTTATTGATTTCAGAGAGGAAAGGAGAGGGAGAGAGAAACATCAATGATGAGAGAGAATCATCGATCGGGTGCCTCCTGCATGCCCCCTACTGGAGATCAAGCCCCCTGGCTCATAGGTCAACACTCAACCACCGAACCACACCCGCCAGGCAATACGTGGCAGTTTTTAAAGGAAGTAGTGTGATAGGTGCTCATGGATAAGGGAGACCAGGGATGAACAGGCCAATGCACACGGTGGGCAGTCTCCTTGCAGAGGCCGACAGATGCTGTGGGCAGTGGGTGCTCCTGCTGTGATGAGGGGGGTGCACACGCTTGGGATGGGGGTACCAGGGGGGCTTCCTGGAGGAGGTGTCAGCCGGCAGCGACAGTGGAGATGCAGTTTCCTCCTGTCACAAACCTTGCATCATTCGCTGAGCCGGGACAGTTTCCCCATCGCCTCAAAAACAAAGCCAGGCTCCTTCGCCTAATCGTGGGGGCCCCTCAGAATCTGGCCCAGCTCCGTGTCTGCCTTTATTGGATCCTACACCGGTTGGATCTGCTCCTTTCTCCCTGCCTCTGTTCATGCGACCCCTTCCTCCTAGAATGCCCAGCGTGTCCCTGTCTGCTAAGGCTCAGATCAAATGCCACCCCTTCTTCAAAGCTCTCCCCGGGGCCCCCAGCAGGAGCGATCCTACATCCTCTCAGCTTCGGGAATCCTGTCATGGACAGAGGCCCTCCCTCTTGTGTTGGAGGATTTAGTGACCCATCTCAGCGCCTGTCCCACACCGTGAGCCCCAGGGTGGATCACATGGGCCCACCCTTGGATCCTTCCCCACACCGGCTGCAGCGTTTACCACGTGGGGGGAGTTGGACAGAGGAAAGGAGGGAGGGAGCAAAGCCATGAAGTGCTGGGAGCTTCTCCCGATGACAGGCAGTCACTCCTTCCCCACGAAGGCCAGAAGGGGAGGCCGCGTCCCTGCAGGGTGGCCACGGGGTGAAGAGGTCGTGCCCACTGTCCACTAAGCCGGCACTGAGCCGTCCCGGGCAGGACACGCTGACCTGAGAGAGCAGGGAGGGGGCCATGTCACCTCCAAGCCCCACCTCTGGCTCAGTCATCTGTGGGACTCACAGAGCTCAGCAAAGCTGCTCCGCTCACCGCTACAGTTCATTACAGTAAAGGGAGGCAGCTCAAAATCTGCAAAGGAAAGAGGCGCGTAGGGCAGGTCCGAGGGATTCCGGGCCGGGAGCCCCCCGGTTCTACTTTCCCAGGGGAGCCCTGAGGACAGCGCTTACTGGTGTGACAGCGCACACAGACTGCCCATCGGGGGAGCTCGCCTGAGCCGTGCAGGCCAGGGATTTCACGGGGGTCGGTGGGGTGGGGTAGGGGGTGAGGGTTGCTCACACAGACGTGGCTGACAGCCTCCAGTGCCTCCAGAGGTCAGGTTCCTACCACATGACCCAAGACCCACACCTCACATCACACTGTTACACAGACTACCCAGCGTGGCCCAGGGCCCCCCAGGTATTAAATAAGGGCTTAGAAGTGACCTCTGGAAGCCGGACCCACCTCCCATCGGCTCTCAAAGAGGAGCCTGACTCACAAGTTGCTGAATGGATGTTCTCTGGGATCAGGACATGCAAACGAAGGTCAAAAGAATGAGGTTTAAGCCTGGCCAGTGTGGCTCAGTGGTTGAGCATCTACCTATGAACAAGGAGGTCATGGTTCGATTCCCCGTCAGGGCACATGCCCGGGTTGCAGGCCCGATCCCCAGTGCGGGGGTGTGCAGGAGACAACCGATCAATGATGATTCTCTCTCACCATTGATGTTTCTATCTCTCTCTCCCTCTCCCTTCCTCTCTAAAATCAATAAAAATATATATTTTTAAAAAAGAATCAACCAATGAATGCATACATGAGTGGAATAACAAATCAATGTTTCTCTCTCTCTCTCAAATCAATCAATAAAAAAATAGTGGTGGCCCTAACCGGTTTGGCTCAGTGGATAGAGTGTCGGCCTGCGGACCGAAAGGTCCCAGGTTCGAGTCCAGTCAAGGGCATGCACCTTGGTTGCGGGCACATCCCCAGTAGGGGGTGTGCAGGAGGCAGCTGGTCGATGTTTCTCTCTCATCGATGTTTGTAACTCACTATCCCTCTCCCTTCCTCTCTGTAAAAAACCAATAAAATATAAAAAAAGGTGGTAAAATAGACATAACAATATTGACCACCTTATTCCATCCCTGGTTAGCATAAACAGTGACGTAGGGGAGAGAATATATCATTTATTTAATTTGTGTCCCTGATAGAACTTGCTGTATATCTCAAAGATGAGGCGTGGGGCTGAAACACAGTCGTAAGTCCACAAAGAGGGTTATGAGTTCAACCGTGTCCCTCACAAAAGATGCGTTGAAACCCTAGCCCCCAGCACCCGTGCATGGGACCTGAGTGGGAAAAAGGGCTTTCGCAGACGTAATCAAGTGAAGATGAGGCCTTGAGGAGGGGCCCTTAGCTCAGTCTGACGGGCGTCCCTGGGAGAGGGGAAGACAGCCCCGTGAACACATGGACGCTCAGAGAGAACGCGGGGTGAGGATGGAGGCAGAGGTCGGAGTGAGGCGGCGGCAACCAGGGGCGCCAAAGACTGATAGCCACTCCCAGACGCCAGAAGAGACCGAACTCGATAGAACCCGAGGGGTAGAACTTGAGGTTCCCAAAGAGGTAGACCCTAAGAATAGACATTCATTCCTCAAAGCAGCTGCTCCTCCATGATGACCCAGTGAACCACCAGGGGCTATGAAGGGAAGCTGGACTTGCTGTCCTGGACTATGTGGGGCATCTCTATGTGACCATTTGATCTCGTCGCAGAAATTATTTTTGTATTTATTTATTTACTGACCCAGGGCGCCCCATTTTTAAAAAAATATAATTTTTATTGATTTCAGAGAGGAAGGGAAACGGAGAGAGAAAGTTAGAAACATCCATGATGAGAGAGAATCATGGATCGGCTGCCTCCTGCACGCACCCCACTGGGGATCGAGCCCGCAACCTGGGCATGTGCCCTGACTGGGAATCGTACCGTGACCTCCTGGTTCATAGGTTGACACCCAACCACTGAGCCACACTGGCTGGGCAAAGGTGCCCCGTATTTGAATATGAATCCCATTCAATCAAATTCTCAGGGAAAAAGAAAATCAAATCTCAAGATTAAATCTATTTGCGAAGTAAAGTCCAAAGATGTGTCAACCCAAAGGACGCAACATCTGAAAGGAAAGGAGCTTTGGGAGCCCTGGCCGGGGGCCTCAGCTGGTGAGAGAGCTGCCACGCCATGCCATGCCAAGGTTATGGGTTCCATTCCCAGGCTGGGCACACACAAGATCAACCAATGAATGCATAAATAAGTGGAACAAGAAAACTGATGTTTCTCTCTCTTTCTCCCTCTTCTTCTTCTCTTCCTCTCTCTCTCTCAAAATCAATCAATAATAATAATAAAAAAGAGATAGTGACAAGCTACAAAGAAAATGCAACAAAATGCTGCTGGGCCATGGGCATTGGGGCATTCATCTTCTTTAAAATTGGGTGGTCAAGAAAGGCCTTCCCCGGGAGGTGACACTTGAACTTTTTTAAAAAAATATATTTTGATTGATTTTAGAGAGAGGAAGGAAGAGGGAAAGAGAGATAGGAACATCCATAACGAGAGAGAATCGTCGATCAGCTGCGTCCCAGGAGGTGACATCTGGACCTGAAGGACCCGAGCAAGCCAGCCATGCGGAGCCCTGTGGGAAGAGCATCCTGGCCAGGGAGGCCCTGAAGGGGTGGGAATGCTGTGGAAAGCCAGTGGCTGAGGGTGGTGGGTGAGGGGAGGGTGGACTGTGGGTACCGAGGGCAGGGGAGATCAGCTCCTGAGGGCTGTGGGCCAATGAAGGGAACTGTGTTTTATTCTAAGCGTCCAGGACCCTATATCTGCAGTCCCAGAGGGCTGAGAAGGGAGATGCAAATGACCTTCATTGACTGCGGTATGGCATAGGGCTGGTCATTCTACACAGTTCGTACTTGCAGTGAGAAAGGACAGTGCGACTTAGTTACCATTTCCCAGCCACCAAACTGGTGCCAGAACCTCACCTGGTGTATACAAGTCTTACTAACCCCTGTGGGGGACCCCTCTCCCCCCCGCCCGGCACCCCTAAGATACCTTTATGTTACAGGAATCAACCAATGAGTGCATAAATGAGTGGAACAACAAATCAATGTTTCTCTTTCCTCTCTCAAATCAATCAATAAAAAAATTCTGGTAAAATAGACATAACAAAATTTACCATCTTTTTAAAAATATATATTTTTAATTGATTTTAGAGAGGAAGGAAGAGGGAGAGAAGAATCATTGATCGGCTGCCTCCTGTACATCCCACCTTGGGGATGCAGCCCACATGCCAGGGCATGTGCCCTGACCAGGAATCGAACCGTGACCTCCTGGTTCATAGGTCAATGCTCAACCACTGAGCCACACCAGCTGGGTAAAATGTACCCTCGTAATCCATGACAGATGAAGTGACCAGAGAGAAGAGTGGGTGGGAAGACCTAGGTGGGCCAAGGGGGCTGGGGCTCTAAGCCAGGGCTAGGACCTTCCCTGGCTAACAAAGGGGCTCCTACCTCAACCCTGGCTCTACCTAGCACTTCTCTCCCTCAGGAGTGGGTATGAAGACGATCTAAGCCAGCGGTTCTCAACCTGTGGGTCGCGACCCCTTTGGCAGTCGAATGACCCTTTCACAGGGGTCGCCTAAGACCATCCTGCATATCAGATATTTACATGACGATTCATCACAGTAGCAACATGAAAATGATGAAGTAGCCACGAAAATAATTGTATGGTTGGGTCACAACATGAGGAACTGTATTTAAAGGGCCAGAAGGTTGAGAACCAATGATCTAAGTGATTAGGCTCCCCACGGCATGGGGACCTGTTCTACTAAATCATTAACGCAGCAAGTGACAGCAGAAGCCGCTGCAGGGTGGGCTCAGGAAGTGATGGAATCCCCGAGTGAGGCTGCCTTAGGGAGAACGGATGGCCCAAGGGGAGGGATGAAGGAAGTTCCAGGCTGACTGTGTGCACCTCGGGTGGGGGTGATGCCCCTGGATGTAGTAGAGAAGAGGGAGCACGGAGACAAGCATAGACAGGGCACACAGCTCCGAGGGCAGCCTTCGCCCCATGGTGTGCTATTCATAGGGACTTCCAGGGACCAGCGTAAAAAGAGAACATGGGGTCAGGCCCCAGGCCTTCTGCAGGGTGTGGAGGGTTGTGTGGTGGTGGTGGTGGGGTGCAGCCAGGCTTGGAGAGAGAACTTGTCCAGAGGCAGGACTCAGCTGAGCCGCACTCCCCACCCCCATAAACCACACTGAGGCTCCACCTCTCCCCACTAAAAACCATCCAGGAGCCCAGCCGGTGTGGCTCAGTGGTTGAGCATCAGCCTATGAACCTGGAGATCACGGTTCGATCCCCAGTCAGGGCACATGCCCAGGTTGTGGGCTTGATTCCCAGTGTGGGGCGTGCAGGAGGCAGCCAATCAATGATTCTCTCTTATCATTGACTAGAGGCCCGGTGCACAAAATTCATTCACGGGTAGGGTCCCTAGGCCTGGCCGGCGATTAGGGCCGATTGGGGCCTTCCTTTGATCCGTGTTGCTCCCTGGTGGTCAGAGCGTGTCATAGCGAGTGACTGAACTCTCGGTCTCCCGGTCAAACTCCCACAAGGACACTTTGCATGTTAGCCTTTTACATATATAGATTACATATATTGATGTTTCTATCTCTCCCTTTCTCTCTGAAATCAATAAAATATAATTAAAAAAATAACTTAAAAAAAGCAATCCAGGAAACAATGGAACACATGGGGTCAGGCCCCAGGCCCTCTGCATCCAGCAGGCCAACCTTGAAAGGGAAGGTGGCAGGTCGGAGGTGGACAAGGAGTGGCTGGGCCCAGCCTTGCACTGGGAGGGAGAGGGCTTGCTGGGGCAGGGACTGTGCTTGCGAGGTGGGGTTTTAAGCCCTACCTGGTGGGGTCCCTCTTCCCCTGAAGGGCTCACGGGCCCTGGTGCAGAGCCTCCCTCCTGCTGCAGGATCGGGCCTGGCTGATTGCCTCGATCGGCACCTTTATCAGCTCAGGGAGGCCCTCACTCTGCTCTAGGGAAGGAGAGTCCCCTTGTCAAGTTCAGTGTGAGACGCTGGATGGAGATGTAGCTATCCATCAGCATCCTGAGACGCCCTGTGGGAAAGGAACCCGTTTTATTCCGTTTAACCCTTGGGGATGAGATCCTTTTGTCATGATCTGCCTATGGACCCTGTCTTTTTGAGGAATGTCGTGTGGCACCCACGTTGGGGAACCCTGGCCTGGCTTCATCTGCCTTTTGGGACAAGTGCACTTGAATCCAGGGTCAAGGACAAGTTTATGAAGGGAGCAGGAGCCCGGACTCAGGCCGGAGAGAGGAGATAGGCAGCTTGACCTCCTCACTCGCTGAAAAGCACACACGGTGTGGCGGCTGGAGTTCTGCTTGCAGAGAAAAGCGGCGAGTGACCCCCAGAGGCAGGGCTGGAGAGAGGGGCTTAGAACCAACTGCGTCCAGAGGAACAGCTTTGGGCTTTCAACGAGGGGTTCAGAAACTGAACTGCATTTGAAATACCTGGGTGCTTCGAATGCCGAGTCCCACCCCTGCCCCCAATCGAGCACCTTGAGGGGCACATTTGGGCTCAGGCACCCCTGTTTTTCAAAAGCTCCTCACATGCATCTGGTTCTAGGGAATGAAGGGAACCTGTGATGACGGCCTCTAGGCCCCCTTTTCAGTCTCGGAAAGCTAACAAACATCCACTGTATCCCCGAGTCACCCTAAAATCCAGGTGTTCCCCTGAGCCGCCCGGAGAGGAGGTCAAAGTGACGGGATTGGATGGTGGAGGAAGGGAGCACCTGGTTGGCAAAGGAAGTGATGGTGGGAGGTCAGACCAAGGTCTAGGTTTTGCTGGTTACAAGGCCCAGAGTGGAGGCTGGGACAAGGAAGCCCTAGTTTTCTGAGGGAGATGGGACGTTTTTCTTATAAAGGATTTCTTACCCAAATCAGCCCTGAAACCAGCAAGGAACTGGAAGGAACAGAGCGGGAAGGTGGCCCAGGGGTGCACGGTGGGTGACCCCAGGAAAAAAATCTGCCCACAGTTGTTCTGATGGGATGGCACCGTGATCTGGTGCGTCCTTTTTTAAAAAAATATTTTTATTAATGTCAGAGAGGAAGGGAGAGGGAGAAAGAGAAACATCAATGATGAGAGAGAATCATTGATTGACTGCCTCCTGCACTCCCCTACCTGGGGATCGAGTCCACAACCTAGGCAAGTGCCCTGACGGGGAATTGAACCCTGACCTCCTGGCTCATAGATCAATGCTCAACCACTGAGCCACACTGGCCAGGCCTGGTGCCTCCTTTTACTGCTCTGAATGTGACCCTTTCTGCTTCAATGTTTCATGATTCTAAGGAAATTAGGATCAATTTCCCAAATCCACCCCTTCAGCTAGTGGCTTTCAGTTAGGCCTTAATTTATCGTGACTTCAGCTCCATGTGATGGAGCAATGGGCCCATTTTACAGATGGGAAAATGGAGGTACTTGAGGATCTGCCTCCATTGAGACAAGTCTCTGGGTTCCTGATCCTGATTTGGTCCTCTTTTCAGCAGCTTGGCCTTCCTTGGTTCTGATCTCCTACCTGCACCTCTTACTCCCCAGGGATCCCACCTTGGGGCTGTCCTAACTTAATTGCTATGTCTGCAGTGACCTGTAGAGGGTGCTGTACCCTGGCCTGGGCACACAGTGGGAACCAGAGGCCCTGGCTGCTTCTTGTGTGCTTGTGCTGGAGGAGGGGCAGAGTCGAGAACTGCCCATCTGGGTATTGTTGGAACTCTCCTTGTCAAGAATAGAAAGGAATGTATGGTGTGATGGTCCATTCCTTTGTCCATTCATTTGGTCATTCACTCATTCATGACAGATGAAGCTACCAGAGAAACCATTCATTCATTCATTGTGTATGCCACATACTGGATAAGGTATAGGGCACACAAGATACAAAAGGTCCCTGCTTAGTTTTCATGGATGCCCCCACAAGGCACCTTCCCAGACAATAATTTCCTACTGGATCAAGACCTGTGAGGGCTCACCTTAGCACAGCAGTTCTCAACCTTTGGGGGTTGAACGACCCTTTCACAGGGGTCGCCTAAGACCATTGGAAAACACATCTATAATTATGTATTGTTCTTGTGATGAATCACTATGCTTTCATTATGTTCAATTTGTAACAATGAAATTGGGGGTCACCACAACATGAGGAACTGTATTAAAGGGTCGTGGCATTAGGAAGGTTGAGAACCACTGCCTTAGCACCTCCCTCATACTGCTCAGGAACCCAAGGCTCAGAGAAGTGAAGCAATTTTCCCCAAGTCACACAGCCGCCAGTGCCCAGTTCATGCGGCTCCAAGCCCGGTGCTCCTCCCAGTGCACGCACGTTGAGCAAACCCTTCCCCCTCTTCTCACCCCTAGCTGGGAGCTGTGTGTAGGAGGAGATGCTGACCTGCACCCGCCCAAACAGATGGCATTACTATGGCAACCATGCCCCAAACAGCAACCTTCTTTGGCCTCGTCATTGCATGTGATCACACCTGCTGATGCTGTAATTTTCCACTGCGAGACCTTGAAAAGCTTCAAAAATAATAATACCTGCTCTTTTATGGTAGCCTTTGCTTTGTCTTGAACCTTCTCCATCATCCCACGAGCCCCATCTTGTAGATGAAGAGCCTGAGGTATAGAGAGGGTAAGGGACTTGCCCAAGAGCTCACAGCTGGGATTTCGGCCTATATCTGGGCTGCCAGAGTCCCAGTTCTTTCTACTTGACCATTGTCATGTCAGCTTTTTTCTTTTCTTTAAAAAAATATTTTTATTGATTTTTGAGAGGAAGGGAAAGGGAGAAAGAGAGAGAGAGAGAAACATCAATGATGAGAGAGAATCATTGATCGGCTGCCTCCTGCACACTCCCTACTGGGGATCGAGCCCATAACCCGGGCATGTGCCCTGACCAGGAATCATACCCGGGACCCTTCAGTCCGCAGGCCGACGCTCTATCCACTGAACCAACCCAGCCAGGGCAGCTTTTTTCTTTCTTTTCGGGTGGTCCACTCTTCGCTGCGTGGCCTGGCCCAATAACTAAATGAAGGTTTGAAACAGGATTTCTCAACTTGGCACTATTGACATTTGGCCAGGAAATTAGAATGGGGCCAACTCATTCTCTAGAGTTGGGGGGGAAGGTGCTGGGGTCCCACGCATTAAAAATATTGAGCAGCATCCCTGGTTTCTGCCCACAAGATGCCAGTAGTATCGCCCCTCGCCCCTGGTGACAATAAAAATATCTCTACACATGGCCAAATGTTCCTTGAGTGGGGGGAACAGCTCCCCAGTTGAGAATCAGTGCTTTATAGAAATGAGGGGTCAGGGTCAAGTTGATTACAGCCTGTCCCATGAGAGTGGGAACAGCTAAAGGGCAGGAAGAGTGAATTGCTGTATTCACTGCTGTGTTATCCACACCTAGTACAGTGCCTGGCATGTAGCAAGTGTCGCTGACAGTTGAATGAATGAATGAATGAATGGTTTCCATGGACATGGTATGTTTCAGGAGGAGGGCTTGAAGGCTTTGGTTCTCATTCAGATCCTCACTGACCTGCTCTGGGTGGCATGAATCATGCACCTTCTCCTCTCTGGGCCTTGATCCCCTTTGAGCTCTCTTAAATGAGAGCCATCACAGCTCCTGACGGCCCTGGACATCTGAGGTCTGCGAATGGCCATGTTGTACCCCAGAGGCCCAGAGCTCTGTTTAGGGGCGGAAAAGGGGCTGCCCCCCAGGCTAGACATGGCTGACCTGCTGAGTCCCAAGTTTCTCCTTGCTCTTGCCCTTCAAGGCAAGTCACTTGGCCCTAGCAGGTTTGGCTCAGTGAATAGATCATTGGCCTGGGGACTGAAGGGTCCGGGGTTCGATTTCAGTCAAAGGCACATGCCCGGATTGCGGGCTCAATCCCCACCCAGTAGGGGGCGTGCAGGAGGCAGCCGATCAATGATTCTCTCTCATCATTGATGTTTCTATCTCTCTCTTCCTCTCTGACATCAATAGAAAAAAAAAAAAGGCAATGACTGGGAGACAGGCACTCCCCAGAAAAGCAACCCTATGTAGGAGAGGTGGCTTCTTTTTTGGGTGTGTGTGTCTTAAAAACATGTAACCTCAAAGGTAACCAAATATCCAAATCGTGATGCCCAGCACCGCACACCCCGAATTCACCTATTCATGAGCCTCACAAAAAGCTTCTTTGGGATACACTGTAAGGCCATTGAGAGGGAGAAAAGTCACCTCTCAGAGGCCCAGGCTAGCCCGCAGGGCCCGCCCTCCCAGCACACACACACACACACACACACACACACACACACACACACACTTACTCTCTCGGCTGCTTACAAGGAGGCTCTGAGTTTTTAAAAGTAAACTCCACCGTTTCCGTTCTTGCCCTGGATTCAACTTTTGAAGAAAGGAAGCGTTTTACCGTTCCCTACACATTCCCCCCCCTTGCTCCACCTCTCCAAAAGCCCCTTCTCTACAATCTCCACCCAGCTTCGACCAGGCCCAGGGGTCCAGACCCCCTCGCAGGGATGGGGGTGTCCTGTGGGGTCCAGGTCTGGGGGATGGAGAGCAACCACCCCCAGGGGAGATGCCATTGAGACAGCACTCAGTGCAATTCCCACCAGCGCCCAGAGCACGGCCAAAGATAGCCCGTGAGCCTGTCCCCTCCACTTGCAAGCAGGCCTGTCCTCCACGCCTCTTCCCTTCCTCCCTGCTTCTGGGTCCTCTCCCTCCAGCTCCCCTTTCACTCCCACCTACAGCTTCCACCCCTCACTGCCTTCCCTCCCAGTCCCAGTGTTGGGACTGTGCCTGCCACCTGGCCCCCGGAGGCAGGAATTTCTCAGAGACAAACACCATTGGGATCAATGTCTTTTAAACTTTCTTGACCACAGTGAGAAATACATTATACAAATATCAAGTCTGCATATATTTGTGTAGAGTATATACATATCCTATATAATAAAACCCTAATATGCAAATTGACCAAACGGCTGAACGACCGGTCGCTATGACACGCACTGACCACCAGGGGGAGCGCTGGTCAGCCAGAAGTCGGGCTCATGGCTGGTGAGCGCAGCAGAGGTGGCGGGAGCCTCTCTTGCCTCTGCTGCAGGCGGGCGGTAAGTCCCGGACTGCAAGAGCCCCAGACTGAGAGAGGGATGTCTGACTGCCGGTGACAGACATCCCCCAAGGGGTCCCGGACTGTAAGAGAGCACAGGCTGGGCTGAGGGACACCCCGCCCCCCCCGCCCCAGTGCATGAATGTTGTGCACCGAGCCTCTAGTATATTATAAACACACATACATTCACATAGGACTGTAAAATATATAACAAAAATAAGAGTTTTCGGCCGTAGTCAGTTTGACTCAGTGGACAGAATGTTAGCCTGCGGACCAAAGGGTCCCCAGCTTCCATACCGGTCAAGGGCACGTACCTCGGTTGCAGGCTCCTCCCCAACTGGGGCCCTGGTCGGGGCTCGAGCAGGAGGCAACCAATTGATGTGTTTCCCTCACACTGATGTTTCCCTCTGTCTTTCCTTCTATCTTTCTCTCTCTCTGAAGGATCAATGGAAAAATATCCTTGTGAGGATTAACAAACAAACAAACAAACAACAAAAAAGAGTTTGCAGAAACAATATTTATCCTTACTATATGGGTAGCACTATGAGATTATGCTCTCCTGTGTCGTAAAACCCCACTAAATTGGTTTCACAACCTACAATGGGACAAATCTGATGTTAGAAGTTACTGGGGAGCAGAGATGGTCTAAAACACACACCCCAATCAGGGGCCTGCGGGCTTCCCCTGACTCAGCTGTGGTCATACTAGCGCCCAACAAGAAGGGCCCTGGAAGGGACCAGGTACTAGCAGGCATCACTTAAAAAAATCCACACCAACGGTTAGAACACACAGTCTTTTACTAAGAGAATATCCAAAATTGGCACTATCCTGAATTTACGGTTTGTAACCGTTAGGAGAGGAACCGTTAGAAGACAGGAATTAAGATTTGTGGTTCCTGCTAAGTGCCGGACAGGGCACCCACATTATGTCTTTCAATCCTTGGTTTTCCTTCCCCCCTTTTAAAAAAAATAGTTTTATTGATTTCAGAGAGGAAGGGAGAGGGAGAGCGATAGAAACATCAATGATGAGAGAGAATCATTGACCAGCTGCCTCCTGCACACCCCCTACTGGGGATCGAGCCCACAACCGAGGCCTATGCCCTTGACCAGAATCAAACCCGAGACCCTTCAGTCCGTAGGCCGACCCTCCATCCACTGAGCCAAGCTGGCCAGGGCTCCTCCCCGTTTTAGAGAAGAGGAAACTGAGTCAGATGTAGCTAAGTAACATCATCAAAGCCATGTAGCAGGTAAGTGCCCCAGCTGGGATTCTAACCCGAAGCTGACCTGCCTGGTAGGCTGCTCATTCTTGGGGCTCTTCTCCCCCAATCCAGGGAGGTGAGTTCTCTCTTGGAGCCCCCTATCTGACTGGGCAGTGGGACTGGCTGTTCTGGGGATGTGAGGACGGAGATCACCCCATTTCAGTATGCAGGGGTGTGGGCTGCCTGGGACGGTGTGTGTGTGTGTGTGTGTGTGTGTGAGACACATAGTAAGCAGGGGCAAAATAGGGGGTCAGGTGTGGCTCAGACCAGATAGCTCGGATCTCACCACTCAAGCACACAGATTGCTGCCAAATGATTAATAATATTTCCATCATCTCCCTGATTCTTAAATCCTCACCTGAGGATATTTTTTCATTAATTTTTAAAGAGTGGGAGAGAGGGAAAGACAGAGAGAAATAACAACTTGAGAGAAACACATCGATTAGTTGCCTCCTTGCACGCGCCCCAACCCAGGGCCCCGGGCCAGGGAGGAGTCTGCAACTGAGGTACGTGCCCTTGACCGGAATGGAACCTGGGACCCTTTGGGTCAGCAGGCTGTTGCTCTCTCCGCTGAACCAAACCGGCCGGGGCCCTCCCCCAATTCTTTACTCCTTGACCAGAGGGCTTTTAAATACAAAAGAATCCCAATGTAAGTATGACTTTCATTGAAAATTCTAGGAAAAGAAAATCTTTTAAATAATCATAAATATCAAACAATTATTGAGCACTATGCTATGTGCTTTGTGTGGGGTCATGTCACAGCTACTGTGGGCCAGCACCGTGCAAGGCCTGGCTCCTAGGTGGCGCTCAGTAGATACGGGAGAATGAATGAATGAACCTACCAGTGTCCCTCTAGAACAGCGGTTCTCAACCTTTGGGGGTCAAACGACCCTTTCACAGGGGTCGCCTAAGACCATCGGAAAACACATAGATAATTACATACTATTTTTGTGAGGAATCACGATGTTTCCATTATGTTCAATTTGTAACAATGAAATTGGGGGTCACCACCACATGAGGAACTGTATTAAAGGGTCGTGGCATCAGGAAGGTTGAGAACCACTGCTCGAAAAAACTGCACCTAAACCCATCTCATTTAAACACAACTCAATGCAACTGGAGGAATCCCAACAGTTCTCGGAGAGATACTTTTTTCCTTTTGATCATCCCTTCATCCGACACTTTTTAAACTTGAGAGGTCTTTTGATCCGTCATTTTTTTCTTTCAGGTTAGAAACACTGTCCCCCATCTCACTCCACCACTCCCTTTCCAGCAAGCGTTTGAGCTTCCTCCCTCATTGCCCTTCCATTCCTGGGCAATCTCTTCCCGGGCTCAGTGATTCACAGGCCAACACGCCTATAGGGGCCTTCACGGGGCTTCCTAAACCCCTCACCCAGGGGCACAGACAGCCCGATGGTTCCTTCTTCTTGGCAACCTAGAGAGCAAGGAAAGGAGACAAGGATCCGAGCCCAGATTGCTGCACTCTGGAATCAGGACTGCCCCTAAGCCACAGGGCGACCGTCACCGAGTCATCGCACATTTCTGGGTTCACTTTCCCTCATCAGGACACGAGATGGGTGCGTTTCCAAGGTCCCGGATCCCTCACACTGTGGGACACCCACCCCTTGCAACGTCCAGGACCAGAAACCCCACCCTCAACCAATTCAGCTTTGCACCTCCCTTCATTCCCCCCTGCCAGCCACCCCAACAGGACTGGAATTTACGCATCCACCCAAATTCGGGGGACCTGGGAGGAAACGCTAGAAGGATCCCATCAGAATCCCGCTCACGAGGGCGAGGAGGAGAACGATGGAAAAGTTTGGGTTGCATCCTACCTCCCAACAGGAGACAAGCCCACCGCCACAGTTTGCTGCGTCCTAAAATGGGGGTGGCGTTGACATTGACCGCCACCCACCCCGCGCCAAGGTTAGCCCAGGGTCCCTGCTGCGCCATCACTGGCTTCATCTGCGGAGGAACCCAGAGACGGAAACACTGCCCTGGGCCCTGTGTTCCCATCTCCCCTCCTCTTCCTCCCCAAATGCACCTTCTTGGGGGCAGCTTGGGCCGCTCACAGGTTCGGCCAATTCCTCCCCGCTTTCCAGGTGCCCTGTGGCTCCCGGATGAGGCGAAGTGGCCAGGGAAGTGGAGCCGAAGGGTTCGCTTAAGCACCTGCTGTATACCTGACCCACCATTCCAGCCGCCTCGTGCATCCCCCAGCCACGTGCCGGGGAGCCCCCTCCCCACTGACGGCGCACGCGCAGGGTCGGGGGCGAAGCCACGTGCCAGGGAGCCCCCCTCCCCACTGAGGGCGCACGCGCAGGGTCGGGGGCGAAGCCACGTGCCAGGGAGCCCCGTCCCCACTGAGGGCGCACGCGCAGGGTCGGGGGCGAAGCCACGTGCCAGGGAGCCCCCTCCCCACTGAGGGCGCACGCGCAGGGTCGGGGGCGAAGCCACGTGCCAGGGAGCCCCCTCCCCACTGAGGGCGCACGCGCAGGGTCGGGGGCGAAGCCACGTGCCAGGGAGCCCCCCTCCCCACCGACGGCGCACGCGCAGGGCCGGGGGCGAAGCCACGTGCCAGGGAGCCCCCTCCCCACTGAGGGCGAACGCGCAGGGCCGGGGGCGAAGCCACGTGCCAGGGAGACCCCCCTCCCCACCGACGGCGCACGCGCAGGGTCGGGGGCGAAGCCACGTGCCAGGGAGCCCCCTCCCCACTGAGGGCGCACGCGCAGGGTCGGGGGCGAAGCCACGCACCGCCCGCAAGTAACCGCGAGAGTTGACCCCGCGCTTCCCCGTCCGCGAAGCCGGCTCAGCCAGCGATGGCTCCTCTCAGACCCGGGACTAAACACCCGGGACTGGGCGCCCAAGCTCCGTGTTCACGCTCCCTGAACTCCGGGGGCCCGGGGACCAGCGCCCCTCCCCGCGCGCTCCTCCGCTCCACTCGCGCCGAGTCTGCACCCGCCGGAAAGTTTGCTCGACGCCGCAGCGGTGAGGTGGCGGCCCCCGCGCCCCGCGTCCCGGCGGGGAGACTGAGGCAGCGCGGCCGCGAGCGCGGAGCGGCGTCCCGGGCGAGCCCCCCCTCCGAGGGCCGGAGACCGTTACCTTGAAGAGTTGCGCTTCCTTTGGCGAGAACTTGGGTCCCGTACACCTGGCGCCGCAGCGGGGCTCCTGGGCCCCGAGGCCCGGGCTCGGGCTCGCGGGGCGGCGCGGCGGGGAGACGCTCTGCGCGGGCGCCGCGCTCCGGCTCCTGCCCGCGTCCTGCCCGCAGGTCCCTCAGGCGGCGGCGCGGCGGCGGCTGGCGGCGGCGTCCCGGTCGGCCGAGGGAAGAAGGGACACGGAAAGGTGCCCGGAGTCCCGTGGCCCCGCGTCAGAAGCTGCCGGCGAGGTGCGGAGAGAGACCTGGAGCGGCGCGCGCGTCCTCCGCTCTGCGAGCCCGTCAGGAGCGGCGGGGAGGTAGGTAGGTGGGCGGGCGGGCGGGCATGGCGCGCCGCGACACATATACCCGGGGCGGGAGGGCGGGGAGGGGGCGCGCGCCCGGGGAAACCCCACCCCCGGGGACCCGGCGGGGGAGGGGCGGGCGGAGGCGTCTGGCGCGCGCTGGACCCCGGCTCCGGGCGGGCGGGCGCGTCGCTGGGGAAGCCGCCGGGCGCGCAGGGCGCGGGAGGAGCGGGAGGAGCGCTCCCGCCGCGGCGCCGAGCCGCAGCTCCCGGCCCGCAGGAGGCAGGCGGCGCGGGAAGGGCCGAGGGCCGGTGTCTGCAATGCGGTCGGGCAGCTCCGCAGTCGGAGGGACCCGGGAGGGCTGCACCCGCACCGCTGCCCCGGCGGCCGGCCGGGGTTCCCGGGCGTCCCGCGCGCGATCTGCCAGCTGGAGCCGGGCAGACGCGGGCCCCGGTTTGCAGGGACCCCGCTGGGGAGACGGCTGAAAGTTTGGGAGGTGGGGGGAGGGGGCGCCGCCTGGCAGGGGAGAGCGGCGAGAGGAGGAGGTTAGGCGGCCGCGGGAGGTGACCCGGGGTGGGGACCTCAGGGGTTCAGCCCCCGGGAGAGACCAAGGACACCTCGAAGGAAGCAGGGATTCTCCGGTACAACGGGAGGGAGCTCCGGAGACCACCCTCCTCACTTTGTTTCCGGGCAAAAGAAGAAAAGAACCAACAGCTTTTGAGCGCCTTCTGTGAGCTGATAGCTTCCCGTACATGAATATCTCACTTACTTTCCCCAAAGAGCTCAGTGAGGTCAATATATTATAACTAGAGGCCCGATGCATGAAATTCGTGGGAGAGTAAGCCTTCCTTCCCCTGGCTGCTGGCACCTGGGACCCGGGCTTCCCTACAGCCGGGCTTCGTCCGGAAGGTCGTCAGGAAGGACGTCCGGTCTAGTTAGCATATTATGCTTTTATTGTTATAGATTGTTATAGATGCCCCCTCTTCCAAGATACCGGAACTGAGGCTCAGAGAGTGATGGTGTTACTTACTCAAGGGTGGGGGGGGGTCGGTTTCTAAACCCAAGGTCATGCTCTCTGTGCTCCGCAGGCTGCTGGCTCAGCCGCAGCACTTTTGGGGGGACCCAGGCCGGCTGGTGGTTTTCAGGGTCCCTGTGGAGGAAGCTGGTGGTGCCCAAGATGTAGTGGCCTTGTTCAGTGTGGTAGAAACTCCTTGACCCCCTCATTGGGTGAGAAATGAATGAAGGACAAGAATTGTGTTCTCTGTGGGCTGAGATAATACACCAAGTTTTTTCTTGATTAAAAGGATCTGCAGTGCCTCAGTTTCCCCGTGGTGACTTCTCTGGAATTGTGTGGATATTTTACTGGCCAGCTCTGCTAGGGGGCAGGACTGGCCCTGGCTCAGTGCCCCCCTCCCCCCAACCGCCCCCACCTTCCCTGTAAGGGGCAGTGAGGCCTGGGGAGGGCATGGTGCCTACTTCACTGCCAGGCCCTGGGACTGTGGCTCAGGTGTTCCATCGGTTGGCAGTTCTTGGCTTCACCCCTTTTCTACCCGAGTCTGTTGTTTCTCCGCTCAGGTCTCAAACTTGCAGTGCTGACATGACCTAGCTATAATAATAAAAGCACAGTATGCTAATTAGGCCGGGCGTCCTTCTGGACGGCCTTCGGATGAAGCCGAGCTGCGAGGGCTGAGCCCCTTGCACAAATTTTGTACATCGGGCCTCTAGTAGTGACTAAGAGTCCCTTTGGGGGAAACAGAGTCTTCCCTCTCGGACAAAGAAATGGGAGGAAATCTTATTAGTTCCTGACTCCAATGCCTGGCTCAGGGGAAATGTTCATTCCAGAAAAATAGAATCCTTAACATCCCAACAGGAGGGGTCATGGATTCTCATGCTAGTATGTGCCTGATGCTCTACATGAGAACAAACCATCTGTAAAATGGGATCATATCTGACATACATACCAGGACATGGGGGATTAGTGAAGGACATTTTTAAAAAATATATTTTATCGTTTTTTTACAGAGAGGAAGGGAGAGGGGTAGAGAGCCAGAAACATTGATGAGAGAGAAGCATCAATCAGCCACCTCCTGCACACCCCCTTCTGGGGATGTGCCCACAACCAAGGTACATGCCCTTGACTGGAATCGAACCTGGGACCTTTCAGTCCGCAGGCCGACACTCCATCCACTGAGCCAAACTGGTCAGGGCTAGTGAAGGACATTTAATTCAATGACAAGAGATCAGCTAGGTAATTGATCTTTGTAATGAAGGGAATGAGTGTTTATCGACCATCCATCTAGTTTTGTAATGCGTCTAAGAAATACATAACGGGCACCTGTTCTGTGCCAGACACTGCTTGATGCCATTTCCTAGCAGGTGGGTTTTATTCCCATTACACACACTAACAAACTGAGACTGGGAGGCCTCCCAAGTAGTGCTTGAGTGCAGGCAGGTAGATATGACTCCACATCGTCTGCCCTTACAGAAAACCCAAGATGAGGGAAAAGTGTTTGGACACTTCAAAGACCAAGTTCAGAGAACCAGTGCGACACACTCCATCTCCCAAACTTTCAGCCATCTCCTCAGGAGGTTCCTTGCAAATCGGGTATGGTGGCCTCAGCTGCAGACCCAGGCAGAACACCTGGGAACCCCGTCCAGCTGTGGCACCGGGCCCGCTGGGACAGCTGTGTGGGTACAGCCCTCCCGGGCCCCTCCGACAGGGTAGCATCCTTGGGTGGCACCTGGATACCACCCTATTCAATGCAGGCAGGAGTCTTGTTTTTATGTGGAATTTCTTTTTCTTTTTAAAAAATATATTTCTTTATTGATTTCAGAGAGGAAGGGAGAGGGAGAGATAGAAACATCAATGATGAGAGAGAATCATTGATCGGCTGCCTCCTGCACGCCCCCCACTGGGGATGGAGCTCACAACCCTGGCATGTGCCCTTGGCCAGAATTGAACCTGAGACCTTTCAGTCCGCAGGCTGACGATCTATCCACTGAGCCAAACTGGCTAGGGCCTTACGTGGAATTTCTGATGCTGGCCATCCCCCCTCTGCTCAAAGATTTTACAGTTGCCTAATGCCTTTTCCAGCCTGCCCGACTCGATTTGCTTTCATGGGCAACTTCTAACCTCTTTCTGCTCAGCGTGTGGTCTGCAGGTGAGCAGTGTCATCTGGAAACTTGTTCACAATGCAGAACCTCACGCCCACCCCAGATCTATCAACTCAGAAACTGCCTTATAATAAGATCCGCCGGGTGTTGCCTATGCCTGCTGAAGTTTGAGAAGCACGGTGCTGGCATCACTCAGCAGGTTCAACCCCTTCCGTCACCAGATTGCAGAAAAGCGGACCTCAGAGCTGGGAAGGGTTCTTAGAGGATAGTGAGAACAACCCTTTCTATAGCATGTCATCCTCTCCCTGACTGGAGAATATCCAGCTCTACTTGGACATGCCCATGGGTTTGACTCCCTTTGGAGGCTGCGTTCCATTTTTATGTGGTTCTGTTTAGGCATCTCTCAGCTTTGGTAGAAGCTTCTTGCCGCCACCTTGCCATGTCCTCCCCTGGCTTGTCCTGGTAAAATTGGTTTTTCTAATCCAAGTGTGGGACTTTATCTTTGCACCTCTTAAAAATTACCCTCATACATTCAACTCTCCACTCCTGACCATCTTGGATCCCGATGCTATTGCTACTAGAGGCCCAGTGCATGAAATTTGTGCACAGGTAGGGTCCCTAAGCGGCTGCAAGCCGGGGGCGCCTCCCTTCCCCCTGGGGCCACCGCCAGCCCCACCCCATGGTCCAACTCCTGGTTGAGGGGACAATTTGCATATTAGGCTTTTATTATATAGCATATGTGTTTGCTATTCCTCTCAGCAGCAGACTTTCTACCAAACTGACTAGTGTGTTGCTTTTGTGTCTTCACTCAGCCTGGGGCTGAGTTCTGTGAGCAGGGTGGTAGAGACAGCCTTCCCAGGGTGCATGGCTCCATATTCCAGTCATTATGCTGGGGTAACACATCACCCCAAGACGTAGTGGCTGAACATGAGTCATTTACTATATCTCATGGTTTTTCTGGGTCAAGAATTTGGGAGAAGTTTGGTCAGCCCGTTGTGGCTTGGGTTAGCTCATGGGGTTGCATTCAGATGTCAGCGACAGCTTCAGTCAGCTGAAGGATTGACTGTGGCTTGAGGATCCAGGTCTCAGGGAACTCACTCACATGGCTGGCAAGTTGGTGTTGGCTGCTGGCCAGTGGCCTCAGTCCTCCACACGGGCCTGCCAGGGGAGCTGCCTCATGACGTGGTGCTGGCTACGGCCACAGTTGGTGATACAAGAGGCCAAGAAGAAGCTACTGTGCTTTCATGGCCTAGCGTTGGAAGTCACACACTGTCACCTTCACTAGATGCTATTGGTCACACGGCCAGCCCTGGATGAGTGTGGGAGGCGACATACAAGGCCATCAGGGGAGGGAGATGGCTGGGGAGCATCTTGGAGGCCGACTTCCATATGGCACTAAACCGACGCTTAGTGAAAGGATGGCCAGTCTCCCAGTCCATCTAATTGTGTCACCACAGAGTGCTTGTTATGGTCCCGTAGGTGGGACACCATGTAAGTGCCTTGCTAAGCTTAGTGGAAGGTATTTGCAGAATTTCTTGGAGCATCCATCCAATACCCCTGTATACGCAAGAAGTCTAGCCTGCTCTCTGGGACAACACTTCTCTCCAAATTTTTTTAAAACTTTATTTATTGTCTAAAGTTTTATATATATCTCCTTTTCCCCCAATTGACCCCCCCTCCCCCAGCCATTCTCACCCGGGCAAGCCCCCACCGCCCCAGTGTCTGTGTCCATTGGTTATGCTAATTTGCATGCATACAAGTCCTTTGGTTGCTCTCTACCCCCCCCCCCCCACCATTTGTCTCTGGATCTATTCTTGTTGATCAAATGATGTTGATCATTATATCCCACATATGAGTGAGATCATGTGATATTTATCTTTCTTTGGCTGGCTGATTTCGCTTAGCATAATGCTCTCCAGTTCCATCCATGCCGTTGCAAATGGTAAAAGTTTCTTCTTTTTTTTATAGTGGCGTAGTATTCCATTGTGTAGATGTACCACAGTTTTTTAATCCATTCATCTGCTGATGGGCACTTAGGCTGTTTCCAAATCTTAGCTCTTGCAAATTGTGCTGCTATGAACGTAGGGGTGCATACATCCTTTCTGATTGGTGTTTCTGGTTTCTTGGGATATATTCCTAGAAGTGTCTCCCAATTTTTGTAGAAAAGCATTTATTTAGTCTAAGAAGGTCCTCATTTCACCCTTCTGTGTCTCTTCTCACAGTGGAATGCTTGCAGACCCTTCAGCTCTTCCCTCTCACCATGTGGGCATTTGAATCCTACCGATGTGGCCAAAAATTGTTGAGTTTCAGAGCTACATCACACTTTTGGTTGATGTCAAAACTTACACACAATTCAAGCCATCAGGCTGTTTTCATGACAGCCACCAAGAAAGGCCTTCCTGTCCCTCTCAAGCAATGAAACAGTTGAGCAGGGGGAAGATCCCTCTGTATTCAGTAGCGTGGGAAGTGAACCCCGGTTCTGGCACGGGGACCTTGGGCCAGTGTCTTGGGTCTTGGTTTTCTCACCTGTAAAATGGAGCAATCCGTGGCATGGCTGTGGGAATCGGAGTAAGAGATGTCAGCACCTGGCAAACGATCTGGCTCGAGATGATTAATTGCCTTCCCTCCCCCTTCCACCGCCGTTTGTTGTCTCGGAGCGAGTACATTTTCTTCTGTGGGCTGCTTTCTGCGTTTGTAAAAGAAGCTAAAAATACTCACCTCGTATGAGTGCGGCGATGATAAATACTATATGTAATGTGTGTGGAGAACATTGTGGGCCTCTCTGGTAGCGAAGGGCCATAGAAACAGAAGAAAGAAAAGCCTTCTTATTGCAAAACTGGGCCAGGGAGTGGAGCCTTCTGGGCACGAGTGGAACATTTGAAAAGTGCAGTTTTATTAGCTTAACACTATGCTGGTGACACACTCAGAGGGAAATGTTCTAATAATAAAGAACGTGGGATAAGTTAATGAAACACTTACAATTCTCCTAGGTCTGTGTGGAATAATGACGTACGCTGATAGGAAGGCGCTCTGTCACTTGATAGAAGGTCAAATTTCAGGAAACTCTCATTTCTTTCCTTTCTTTTTTTAAAAAAATATATTTCATTGAGTTTTTACAGAGAGGAAGGAAGAGGGACAGAGAGAAACATCGATGAGAGAGAAACATCGATCAGCTGCCTCCTGCACACCCCCTACTAGGGATGTGCCCGCAACCAAGGTACATACCCTTGACTGGAATCGAACCTGGGACTCTTCAGTCCGCAGGCCGATGCTCCATCCACTGAGCCAAACCGGTCAGGGCAAAACTCCCATTTCTTAAAGATTCAGTTTGACTTTCCCCCCTGAGTTCACAGCAGATTCCATTGTCAGTACAACCCTGTCATGTATGAAAGGAAAAATTATGGTAAGCACTTTATTCATGAGTGTTTTTATCACTGAGAATACAGCGGGAATGATGGTGAGTGGGGTGTTACTGGGTTGATGTATATAATCAGCAGCATCACCATCAGCACCACCATCACTGTCACCACCATTACTGTCATCACCATCACCATCACCACCATCACCACCACTGCTACTGCCACCATCCCCACCACCATCACCACCATCGCTACCACCACTGCCACCATCGTTACCACCATCACCATTACTACCATCATCACCATCACCACCACCATCATCATTACCACCATTACCACCACCATCACCACCATCATCACTGCCACCATTACCACCACCACCACCATCATCACTACCACCATTACCACCACCACCACCACCACCACCATCATCACTACCACCATTACCACCATCACCACCACTGCCACCACCTCTGTCATCACTACCACCATCACCACCACCATCACCGCCACCATCACCACCACCATCACCACCACCACCACCATCACCACCACCATCACCACCACCACCACCATCACCACCATCATCACCACCACCACCATCTGTAACATTTTCCAAGCAGGTGTAGAGTAAGAGGAGGGCAGAGGATGCTTCCCAGGCATCCAAGTCCCGGAGGTTCCTGGGAACCTGCTCCCCTTCTCCCTCCCGATCTTGAATCTTAAGTAGCTGCTTCCCATAACCCGACCCAGCTGTCCCTCCTCCGCCCCCTGCTTTAGTCCAGCCAGCGGAGTCTTTTGGGATTGAGTACCGCGCCCTTGTCACATTACACTGGATTTTTTTTATTTCCTTTGAGTGATAAACATTGGATCTTTCTGAAAATTTTTCATCCCATATTTTTACACAATGTCGTCTACATAGACAACACACATGTACAAAATGAACAAATATGTTCTCCCTCAAATGCTTGCTAGAGATGAAGTACAAGATGGACAGACAGCAACTTGGTCATTTGAACATGACCCGCTAAGACATGGCACGACTTTTCACCATAAAACTTGGTCCTTGTTTGATAGCACAGTGGTGGGAAACAGTGATCTTGACATTTTACTTCTTGCTCTTGATCTATTTGGTTTCTTTATGTGTATTCCTTTAAGGGGAGAAAACCCAGACTATAAAAGGGAAACAAGCAGTGTTTAACTAGGTTATCTTTTGTTCTTAGGGCATTTACTTGTTAGTATTCTCATCTTGAAATTGTCATAGAAATAGCCATTATCAAAATGCTGGAGAGTGTGCCCTGTTTTGTCTCAAAATCTCAGGTTTAAAAAAATGGAATATCAGTTTCTTTTGGGCTATTCTTTGGCCATATTTGCTTGTTTGCTTATTACTGTATAATATACATACCATAAAATTGATCATCTTATCATTTTAAGTATACAGCTTAGTGTTATTAGGTACATTCACATTGTATCTGGCTTCTTTCACTCACACTAGAGCAGGGGTCCTCAAACTTTTTAAACAGGGGGCCAGTTCACTGTCCCTCAGACCGTTGGAGGGCCGGACTATAGTTTAAAAAAAAAAAACTATGAACAAATTCCTATGCACATTGCACATACCTTATTTTGAAGTAAAAAAACAAAACGGGAACAAATACAATATTTGTATTTGCATGTGGCCCGTGGGCCGTAGTTTGAGGACCCCTGCACTAGAGAGTATATGCCCCACACAAAGGGTTAGCTACTTCCCAGATCCTACTGAATGTCGCCATTTAGGAATGCAGGCCCATTGCTGCCGGATCATGTAGTAGTAGTAGTAATAGTAATAGTAATTGTTATTGTTTTCCTTGAGAAGTCACATATCTGGGTTTTAATATAAGACCAGACGATGACTAATTAAAAAATGTAAAATCTAGGATGTGTCCACACATTCAGGATAAGCAAAATGCATCTTCGCGTGGAGGGATAAACCATGGTGAATGAATAGAAAGGACGTTTGCAAGGAAGAATCGAAGACACTGGGTCTTATTGAGCTGGGAGAGGAACGAACCAGTGATGGCCTCCAACTTCCGAACCTGGGTGGCTGGGAGATGGGGCGTCCCTATGGCCGTCACAGCCGGGAAGGGGATGATTCCCTTGTAGACAATCTGGGTTTTCAGAAGTGGAGGGACGTCCTGGGGCAGGGGACGGGCGGGGGGCGGTGAGGCCAGCAGGCAGACAAACGTGGACCTGGGGCCTGAGGAGATGCTCAGCCTGAGTTCCCACACATCTGGTTTTTGTATAAGAACAGGGAACATTAAATCCTATTAAAAAAATGCCACCGTCCTCTTTAATTGCACATTCTAATTAAGGGAGGAAATAGAGGGGCAGAAAAGGTGGAGGAAGAGGCTGCTGGATACAGGAATACTAAGAGAAACAGAGAGAGACCCAGAAATGCAGGAAGGGAATGCCAGAGACCCTGACACACCCACGGGAGAGAGATACATATCAGGGGGTTCTAGAGAAAAATAAATCTAGACAGATGCAAGCGATGAACTTGAGCTGGCGTTTAACTGTGTGGCAACAGCCTCTTGTGGGTTTTAGGACGTTGTCCCAATAAATACTAATGGTTTTTTTAAACTTGCATGTTTGCAGCTATAGGCACAAATGAGGCTCGTTGCTTCTTGGCAATTACCCCTCCGCCCCAGGAAATGAGATAAACAGCAACGCTCATCTTCTAGACAGAGGCCCCATCTCACCGCTGAACTCCGCCCTCAGGTGCGATTTAGATCCCAGATCAAGTCAGAAATCCAGCCCCATCAGAGGCACCCCAGCATTCTCGAGGACTCGTGGCTCGATAAGGACCAAGTGTAGTTCGGGCTAGAACGTTCTCTCCAGAGCTGTGTCAGAGCCAGTTTAAGCTTCGAAGGATGAAGGGGGCGAGGAGAAAGGCATGATGAAATCCGTTCTCGTTTGGGGCGTGTGGGTTACTTCATTGTTGTTCTTTCTGACTCTCCATTTTCCGCAGTTGAAAGAATAGGACCATCCAGTCTCACTGTAGTGTATGTCTAGACCAGGGGTGGGCAAACTTTTTGACTCGAGGGCCACAATGGGTTCTTAAACTGGACTGGAGGGCCGGAACAAAAGCATGGATGGAGTGTTTGTGTGAACTAATATAAATTCAAAGTAAACATCATTACATAAAATGGTACGGTCTTTTTTTTTTTTTTTTAGTTTTATTCATTTCAAACGGGCCGGATCCGGCCCGCGGGCCGTAGTTTGCCCACGGCTGGTCTGGAGTAAAATGCTCAAGCCAGTTTCTAAGTTGTGTGTCAAAGACATAGTAGCTATCCAAGGAATACTTCCAGTTTAATTAGCAAAAGACCATTGACACGTTAGAGTGACTTAAAGCCTTAACAAGCAAATATGTATATGTGAGAAAAAAATTTAAAGAAATTTATTGATTGATTGTGAGAGAGAGAGAGAGAGAGAGAGAGAGAGAGAGAAACACTGATTTGTTGTTTCTCTTATTTGTGCATGCATTGGTTCATTCTTGTATGTGCCCTAGCCGGGGATTGAACCTGCAACCTTGGTGTATTGAGACGATGCTGTAACCAACTGAGTTGCCCGGCCAGGGACTATCTGAGAAAATGAATACTCAGTAAAACTCATTGATCAAGAGGCGATAGATGACAGATGCATAGTAGAGGAGGGCTAGAATTGAGTGGGACTAAGCAGGTAAGACTAAGGGGATAAGGGAAGACTAGGAATTAATTGGGGGGATGAATAAATAGACATTTACACTGGAGGGCAAAAGGGCTTTCTCCCCACGGCACCCCCAAATCTGGGAGCCAGTTCTCCCCTGTGCCCAGGGCCGCTGGGTCCCACTGCCTGTCCCAGTCTCATACCCGTGCGTTTTCTCCCTATCCCCGGCCCCTCCGCAGGCCTCGGTTGGAAACCATGGCTTTTCCAGAGTCAAAAGCCAGAGCACAAGGCACCTATTCACCCTGCCGGGTTTGAAATTCTCCTCCGAAATTCCTCTAACGGCAGGCAAACGCCTTCTCGCCAGTACACTGTGCATCTTTTCAAATTTCAGACATAAACAGCAACGTGGCCCCACCTGGCAACCCCCTCTCGCTCCCCTGATAAAAATAGAAAGGGCCGAGGTGGGGAGGGCCAGGGGCACAGTGGGGGGCTTGTGGATGAGCTGTTTGTCATGGGTGTTCCTCACCCTCTCTGCCTATTTTGAGGAGGGGTGTCTCTCCGGGGAGCGTCGAGCTGGATTCTCAAGGGGGTTTGTCATCCCTGGCACCTTGGTCCCTGCCATTCCGGGCCCAGGACACAGCTCTGCGGTTGTGTGTTTAACTCGGTGTCCCGGGGAGAAACACGTTTACCTGCGGTCGTTGGCTTGGGCGTGGGTGTCCGAACTCTGGCGGTGGCGGGGGGATGGAAAAAGCGGTGGGGGAGCAGCTCATTTGCAGAGGCCATGTGGCGTGAAGACGTTCGCGGGTCACCCGGTTGCACGTGGCGGAGTCCTGGGTGTCGTGTGAGTTTAAATCAAGACGGGTTGCCCTGACCAGTTTGGCTCAGTGGATAGAGCGTCAGCCTGTGGACTCAAGGGTCCCAGGTTCGATTCCGGTCAAGTTCATGTACCTTGGTTGTGGGCATGTCCCAGTAGGGGGTGTGCAGGAGGCAGCTGATCGATGTTTCTCTCTCATCGATGTTTCTAACTCTCTATCCCTCTTCCTTCCTCTCTGTAAAATATCAATAAAATATATTAAAAATAAAAAGACAGGTGAAGGGCCTTTAGAGGCAACGAGGTGTTACTGGTGAAGGAGCAGGGGTGAGCGAGAAGCACGGGGTCAAACTGGCAAGTCCACTGAGTATGGGCCTATGAGACCAGTTGGGGTTCCAGATGCACCGTCTACCGGCAATGTGACCCCGGGCCTCAGTTTCCCCCTCAGTAAACGCGGGACCTGCTGCTGCTTTGCTAACAGCCACCCGGTGCCTTCTGGTCGCACCCAGAACACCCGACTCCCTCACCTTCACCTCCTCCTCTTCCCGTGGGCTCCCTTCCGCTTACCCTTTGAGCTCCATCTCATCTTCAGTTTGCACCTTAATTATCAGAGCGGCCTGTGCCTGAGCACCCCAACTTCCCTGTCTTCCTCCGTCTCTATTACAGCCCCTTGTTCCTTCTCTCCCTAGCCCCGTGGTCGGCAAACTGCGGCTTGCGAGCCACATGAGGCTCTTTGGCCCCATGAGTGTAGCTCTTCCTAAGCCTTAGGAGTGCCCTAATTAAGTTCATAACAATGTACCTACCTATATAGTTTAAGTTTAAAAAATGTGGCTCTCAAAAGAAATTTTAATCGTTGTACTGTTGATATTTGGCTCTGTTGACTAATGAGTTTGCCGACCACTGCCCTAGCCTGGTCCACAGCCTGCTGGTGTGTAGTTTTATCTGTTTACTTGTGTAGTTGCCTCCTCCCTCTCTCACCAGACTGAGCGACTCTCTCTCTCTCTCTCTCTCTCTCTCTCTCTCTCTCTCTCTCTCTCTCTCTTTCTCTCTCCATCCCTACCCTCAACATTACAGTCATTAGGAAGTGCACTATAGAGGGTAGGGACGCCATGTCCAGTTAGCCTGTGATCTTCTGGAAAGAGGGGAGGGCAGCCTCCTCCTTCTGACTCTTCCTCACCAGGTGTGCAGGACCCAGAGGCCCCACTTACGACATGTTTTGGGCCCGAGGCCCTGTGGCTTCCTCATGGCATTATTCCTTGCCTCCTGGGACCAGATCTTGGAGGCTACTCAGCTTTCCGAACACGGCTGTGGCCCCGCAGATGCAAACGTTCTATCCTGGGACCCCTCGCAGGCTTACCTGCTCTTCTTGTTAGTGGGGAGCTCTGATCGCTCCCTAAAGGTGATACAAGCGAAGAATGGAGCGTCTCCTGTGGCGAGAGCAAGGACGCAGGGAGGCTTTCCAGGAGCCCACAGGTTCCAGTGACCCCAGTTCATGACAGTTGATACACAAAGAGCCTGCAACCGAGGTACACGCCCTTGACCAAAATCGGTCAGTCTTCTAAATTTTAGTTATTTAAATGTGTGTATAGAGGTACCTCCCTGTGGTTTCAGTTTGCATTTCCCTGATGACTATAACGTTGAACATTTTTTGTTGTCTGTATCAGCCATTTATACGTACAACACCCTAATATTAGCGGAAGATCAGCAAGTACAACGGGCCGCTTTATTTCTCGAACTATCTAAATAGGAACCGAATTGTATTTAGTGTAAAGTGTAGATCAGTCAGGCGGAAGGTCGACTTGCTGACATCTCCATTTTTATTTTCTTCACTTTGAAGGGTTAAAAACCGAACATAATTCTTCTAATGTTATTGCACAGTTCCTAGCAGCCGAAGTCTTGTCATTGGAAAATACCGAACGCTTCATGAATTCGCATGTCAGCATTGCACAGGGCTGTGCTAATCTCTGTATCATTCGAGTTTTACTGTATGTACACTGTTAGCCTTTTTTAAATTTTATTTTTAAAGTTTTTAAACTAGGTTTATATTGGGAGAGGCAAGGAGAGGGGGTGGGAGAGAGAAACATTGATGTGAAGCATTAGGGATCGAGCCCTCAACCCAGGCATGTGCCCTGACTGGGAATCGAACCGTGACCTTCTGGTTCATAGGTCAACACTCAACCACCGAGCCACGCTGGCCAGGCCCAAAAGGCCTGATTTAACAGGTTTGGAGTAAGGCCTCCCCTCCCCCCAAGGTCTTCCCCCAACTAAGGGCTGGTGATTCTTTGCTTAAGAACAGTGGATACATCCCCTCCTTTTCATTCATGTGTTCATTAGATGCCAAACAACTGAGTCTTCTAGTGAACAATGAAGTGCACGTCTTGAGCAATTGTTTGGTGGAGGCAGAGATGCCCACACCGGCCAGTGCAGCCCCATGAGTGGGTACAGCCCCATGTGTGGGTACAGCCCCATGAGTGGGTACAGCCCCATGTGTGGGTACAGCCCCATGTGTGGGTACAGCCCCATGAGTGGGTACAGCCCCATGAGTGGGTACAGCCCCATGTGTGGGTACAGCCCATGTGTGGGTACAGCCCATGTGTGGGTACAGCCCCATGAGTGGGTACAGCCCCATAAGTGGGTACAGCCCCATGAGTGGGTACAGCCCCATGTGTGGGTACAGCCCCATGAGTGGGTACAGCCCCATGTGTGGGTACAGCCCCATGAGTGGGTACAGCCCCATGTGTGGGGTGCAGATGGGGGTCTACAGAGCCTGTGGGAAGAGTGGGTGCATCTGGTGGTCCTGGGTGCCACTGTGGATGCTGCAGTTTGGGGACCTCTCTTTGTCCTACAATGATACCCGCCCCCCCCCCCCCCCAATGCCGGTTAGAGCCCGAACAAGAGGCTCCTTCTTGAGCTTATGATGTCATGTCACGTTCCCCATGGATGAGGACTCTCTGGCTTTGTCTTGGGGCGGCCACGTCACGCCGTCTCCACCCGCCCTGTCCCTAGTGGAAAGTTCCGGTCTCTGGAGGTGCAGAGGCAAGGCCGCTCCGTTGGCCCCTGTTGGCGCCCCGTGACCGCCAAGCTGTCCGCCTCACTTGGGCTTGGTCCACCCTGCCCTGTTTGTTTGCCGTCTGGGTTGCTCCTCTTCGTCAGACGGACTGTCCCTCCCGCCCAAGTTTCACACCACACCTGAAGCCCTTGGCCTTCCTCCCCTGCCCTCCCCCCACCCAAGCAGGGCTCCTGGGGAGGTGGTGCAGCCCGATTGCTCAAGATGTGCAAACCCAGCTAAACGGGCAGGGCAGCCAGGCCCCGGTGACGCTGACCATGCTTGATGCGGTGTCCTCCTGGCCTGCGCGAGAGCCTTGCAGGTCTGCAGGGCAGGAGAACCTGTGTGTCCTTCTCCAGAACGGACAGGACGGCTGCCCCTGGACCTGGATACGGTCTGCGTGTTGTGGGGAGGCAGCTGCGCTGGGTCTGGAATGGCTCGGAAGCGGTGGTTCGCAGCTCTGGCTGCCCCCGAGGGTCACCTGCAGGACTTGGAGAGCACCTGGTGCCCAGGCTGCATCCAGACCCATTCAACCAACATCTCTGGAGGTGGGAACTGGGCAGTGGTATTTTTAAAAATATATATATTTTTATTGATTTCAGACAGGAAGGGAGACAGAGAGAGAGAGAGGGAGAGAGAAACATCAATGATGAGAGAGAATCATGGATTGGCCACCTCCTGCACACCCCCTACTGGGGATCAAGCCCGCAACCTGGGCATGTGCCCTTGACCGGAATGGTACCCAGGACCCTTGAGTCCACAGGCCAATGCTCTATCCACTGAGCCGAACTGGCTAGGGCAGCAGCGGTATTTTTTAAGTTCCCCAGGTGATTCGTGCTTACTCCTATGTGTGAAAGCTGCTGCCCTAAAGGGACCAATAGACCTTAGCTGGTTTGGCTCAGTGGATAGAGCGTTGGCCTGTGGACCAAAGGGTCCTGGTTTGATTCCGGTCAAGGGCATGTACCTTGGTTGCAGGCTCGATCCCGAGCCCTGGGCGTGTGCAGGAGGCAACCAAATCGATGTGTCTCTCTCACTTCGATGTTTCTACCTCTCTGTCTCTCTCCCTCCCTTCCACGCTCTCTTAAAATCAGTGGAAAAATATCCTCAAAATATCCAACAAAAAGGGACCAATAACCAGTGATCCGAGGTGAGGCTGAGTGTGAGGGTCTGCAACGAACCTGATTCACCTCTCTGGCCAACGCTCTCTGTTCTGTTTCGTTTTTGATGAAAATTATGGGGGTATCACCCCCCCTTTCTTGAAATTGCTATTCCAGGCTTGATTCATACTCTCCCAGTGTCCAGTTCTAAGATCACCTTGTGGGTGTAAGATATACTTTCTCTGGCCGGGGAACAGGGTACGGAGGGTGGAGGGTTTGCCTGGCTGTGGCCTTAGTCACCAGCGTGCTGCTGTGATGTCTCGGGCGGTGATGACTGGCGGGGCAGGGCGGTAAGTTGGACTGAGACTCAGGGGAGCTGGTTCACTGGGTGGCACCACTCTCTAGCTTCACCTGTGCCCGCCTCACCCACTCACAACCTCATTCTCACCTTGAGCTTGTCATTCACCCAGGTCCCGGAATCAGGCGTCCTGCTCTCCGGCCCCAGGGGCCTCTCCTCCCGTCTACCTTCAGCCCATCTCTACACACCCTCTGGGATCTCCGCCTTTTCCCGCTCCGTCCCTCTTACTCAGCCTGTCATTTCGGCAACGCTAATGCCAGCCCACCACACTCCTGCGCCCTCACACCATGTTTCACAGAGAAAATGGAAGCCTTCGCCAAAACTCTGCAACTCCCAAGCCCACCGGCATCCCCTCTCATCCTCTCCTGGGCCTTCTCAATGTTATTGAGGCGTCTCCCTCCCCGTCTTCTCACCTGGGGCACCCATGCCTTCCCCCCGCATCTTCTCACGACCTCACACTGCTGATCCTTTCTCTCTTCTCTAGAAGTGGCTCTGGCGGGTTTTACCTGGAGCTCCCGCGTTTCCCGATCTGGTGAATTCTGCGGTCTTCCTGACCTCTCGGCAGCAGGAGGCATAGTTGACCACACCCCGCCCTTGGCTGTCTCCAGCTTTCCTTCTGCATCTCTGCTCTCTGCCTCTCTACCCCCGTCTCCTTTGTCGAGTTTTTCTTTGCTCAGGAACCGTTAACCGTAGACATCCCTAGACTAGGGAGCCAATAACGTTCTTCAACGCTCTGAATATGTCAGCACCGCTTGGGTCGGTTGCCAGTGATGCGTTAGTGCGGTGGTTCTCAACCTTCCTGATGCCGCGACCCTTTCATACAGTTCCTCATGTTGTGGTGACCCCCAGTTTCATTGTTACAAATTGAACATAATGAAAGCATAGTGATTCATCACAAAACAATATGTAATGATAGATGTGTTTTCCGATGATCTTAGGCGACCCCTGTGAAAGGGTCGTTCGACCCCCAAAGGGGCCGCGACCCACAGGTTGAGAACCGCTGCGTTAGTGTGATTCCGGACAGATACAAGCAGCACGGCGGCCCAGCCATGCCTGCGCGTCCCTCCACTTGCAGGGCAGGAGCACAGTTCTGCCGGTGAGAGCTCAGTGCAGTTGTCATGGTTGCAGCCGAGTCTTTCACGTGACAAGTGGCTGTATCAGGGGAAGTGGCGGCGGCGCTGCTACATCTCTTACTGAGTGTCCGTCCCGTCAGCAGTGTCAGCTCTACGAGACACGGTTAGTCTCTCAGGGAATGCAACTTGATGACTTTGTCAGGTGCGTGTGTGTGGCTTTCTCATTTTTAGTTTGAGGAGTTGTAGCAACCGATATTTTGGCTTTTTAAGAGCTTATAACATGTACATTTTTAAATATTTATTTATTTATTTATTTTTGTTAATCGTCATCCGAGGATATATTTTTTTTTCCATTGATTTTTAGGGAGAGTGGAAGAGAGAGGGAAAGGCAGAGAGAAACATCGATGTGAGAGAAACACATTAGTTGGTTGTCTTCTGCATGTGTCCCAGCCAGGACATGGGCCAGAGAGGAGCCTGCAACCGAGGTACATGCCCTTGACCGGAATCGAACCCGGGACCCTTTGGTCCGCAGGCTGACGCTCTATCCACTGAGCCAAACCAGCTAGGGCATAATGTGTACATTTTATTTTTAAAATATATTTTATTGACTTTAGAGAGGAAGGGAGAGGGGGAAAGTGCTAGAAACATCAATGATGAGAGAGAATCATTGATTGGCTGCCTCCCGCATGTCCCTTACTGGGGATCGAGCCCGCAAGCCCGGCATGTGCCCTTGACCGGAATCGAACCTGGGACCCTTCATTCTGCAGGCTGACGCTCTATCCATTTAGCCAAACCAGCTAGGGGATAATGTGTACCTTTTAAACAGTTGGCTCCTTTTCCTTTAAGAAAGCACTAGTTAAATGGCCCCATCAGGGCTGGCAGGGGCGAAACAAGTGCAAAGGGCACAGGATTTAAGGGGGCGCTCACTTTGCCACCCTGAGAGTGAACACCGCCTTAAATTGGCCCCCTGGATGTCTCCCTTGTCTCCCTCTAGTCCTCTGCCTGGGCACCGTAAAACCATAGAAACATTTTTTTCCCATAAGACACAATAAGGTAAATAGTTTCTATAAACCCATGAATAAATGAAGAGAGAGACCTGGGCTCTTCCATCCATAGCACTTGGCAGTGTGGCTCATTCAAATCGAACTGTGGTCTAAGTATAGAGTAAACGCTGCATTTTGAAGACAACTATGTGTAACAAAAGAACGTAAGGATGTCCTTAAAGTGTTTTACATTGATCAGATATTAAAATGATGATATTTTTCAGTTAAGTAAAATGTACTATTTCATTTAGTTCCACCTATTTCTTTTTACTTTTGAAAAAAAAATGTTGCCACTAAATTTTTAAAACTTCATAATGTAGTTCACATCCTATTTCTGTTCCACAGAAATCAAGTGGAAGACCTTGAGTTTGGCTGGGAATAGCTTAACAATGAAAGGAGATAAACTGTCCTTTAATCTGTAGCCAATGCAATTTCAATCACGTGGGGTGTATGTGTGTGTATGTAACTTAGAAAAATCTGTATATATATAAAAGCCTAAGTGACCGTTATGACTGAACGACTAGAACAACCATTCGACCAGTCGCTATGACGCGCACTGACCACCAGGGGACAGATGCTCAACACAGGAACAGCTGTCCCCTGGTGGTCAGTGCGGTCCCACAGCCAAACCCCCCATGGCCCCTCCCCCCTGCTACCCGGTCCTCCCCCCCATAAGGCCCTGATTGGGGAGTCAGCCAGCCAACCTCCTGGGGTTCCTCCCTCTGGCTGGCCGGTCCCCCTGATAGGCCTCAGCAACCTGCCAGGCCAAGGGACCCCACCTGTGCATGAATTCGTGCACCGGGCCTCTAGTGGTAAAATAAAAGTCTCTGAAATGGGCAGTGTACAGAGGTGAAACCTGAATGCCTAAGAACTTTTTGTAGAGGTACTTTACCTCAATAGACATAAGAAAAGTAAATAAACCAAAAAGTAGTAGCATTTTATCTTCAAATACTGGCCATTGTTAGCAAGTTGGGTAACATCAAGATGGCGAGGAACGGGATCCCCCATGTCCTGTTGGTGAAAGCCTGAATGGGTTACGGGCATTCTGGAAACCAGTCGGTGATACGGGGTGGAACCAGGTGAGGAACTTGCAGGTCAATCCGAATCCCAGACCTATGAGCCCAAGAATTTCTTGCAAAGATCCATGAAAGGGTATGTACATGGGTGCCTGTCACTACGTTATTGTGGTCGAAAGGAGGAGGAGGCACCCAGGTGGCCATCACCAGGCAAACGGACCCGTGTTGTGGGGGTGAGTGCGGGACTACTGTGCAGGGTCCTGTATAGAAGGGCTGTATGGCAACATGGAGACACCTTCCAAAAAAGTTAGAAATACGTTAAACCTTTCACAGGAGCAGGGATACAGGGTATCTCCCCAACATGTATACACACTTTAACAGCTGATAGCTCAATTTTGAAAATGAATTGTATTTTAATAAACACTGCCTTTACAATTATTCAAAACGTGTGTATACATTTTGGGGGGGACCCCATATAAGTGAAAATCACAGCCCTAGCAGGTGTGGCTCAGTGGATAGAGCACTGGCCTGTGGACTGAAGGGTCCTGGGTTCGATTCCAGTCAAGGGCACATGCCTGGATTGTGGACTCGATCCCTAGTAGGGGGCGTGCAGGAGGCAGCCGATCCATGATTCTCTCTCATCATTGATGTTTCTCTCTCTCTTTCCCTCTCCCTTCCTCTCTGAAATCAGTAAAAATATATTTAAAAGGAAGAAAATCACATATACTCACCTTAATACAGTGGTTCTCAATCTTCCTAATGCCGCGACCCTTAATACAGTTCCTCATGTTGTGGTGATCCCCAATTTCATTGTTACAAATCAAACACAATGAAAGCATCGTGATTAATCACAAAAACAATATGTAATTATATATGCGTTTTCCGATGGTCTTAGGCGACCCCTGTGAAAGGGTCGTTAGACCCCCAAAGGGGTCGCGACCCACAGGTTGAGAACCACTGCCTTCATAGTTTCTCAAAGGCACACGTATGTCGAAGAACGTGTATTAAACACATTTGCGTGTGGTTGTCAATGTGAACGAACAGGAGTGGATTGGGGAGGGAGAGGAAGAGGAGGAGGAGAAGGGGGCCCTGTGTGAACAATGCTATGTATGACCTCTCCTTTGGGGGGACCTGAAATCCAAACATAAAAATAGAATAAAATAAAAGGATAGAGATGCCCTGACCAGTTTGGCTCACTGGCTAGAGCGTCAGCCTGTGGACTGAAGGGTCCCGGGTTCGATTCTGGTCAAGGGCATGTACCTTGGTTGCGGGCACATCCCCAGTAGGAGGTGTGCAGGAGGCAGCTGATCGATGTTTCTCTCTCATTGATGTTTCTAACTCTATCTCTCTCCCTCCTCTCTGTAAAAAATCAATAAAATATATTAAAAAAAAAAAAGATAGAGATTTCACCAAGGTGCCAACGTACTTGACTGGGTCTAGAACATAGTTCCCTTGTCTTCTGGGGAGACTCCTGGGTACCCCACTTTTTTTCCTTCTTCTCTCTCACAAAGAGGCGCTTGCCTGTGGCCTCACAGGGTACCAGGCGTGTGTGAGGCTCTGTGAGCCTGCGTGGGGAGGACAGAACAGACTGAAACCCACTCTCCCCACCCCCCCAGGGGGTGGCCCGCTTCCCTGGTCCGGCCCGGGAGGCACCTCTGCCAGGCGGGCCGCTTGCGAGACACAGCGGGGTCTCTGTGCAGGCCTGAGGTAGCCCAACAGGAGCGGGGCGCTCCTCCCGGGCTGGGGAGAATGGGCTTCTCTGTGTGCGCTTGTTTGCTTTGGTTTCGGGCTAAAAAAAAAATGATTTCACACATAATTAGGGCTGTGGCAGCGAGATTGTGTGCGAGGTGCTTTTACTGGAAATATCAAGAGGAGGGACAAGGGAGGGCTGTGTTCCTCTCCCCGCCGCGGGGGCTGGAGGGAGGAGGAGGAGCCCAGAGGCTCCAGGGGCCGGGACAACAGGCTGTGTTCAGGCCAGGGGCGCAGCTCTCAGGCAGCCCGGCCCAGCTGTGCCGGCTGAGGTTGGCTGTGGAGGTGGGCAGTGTGTGGGGTGTGCACTGGGGGAGGGGGTTGGGGGAGAGGGAGAGGTGGGGACTGCTACCCACGCCTTCCTCCCCTTCTCCCTGTCTCCAGGCGTCCTCAGAGAAAGAAGAGTTGGGGGGAGCAGGTAAAGGGTGAAGGAGGAGGCAAGGGGGAGAGGTGCAGGCCACAGGGGAGGCTGAGGGCTGGGGGACGCGACATGGCAGGAGGGAGCCCGCGCACGCGTCCACCCGTGTCTGCGCGGGGAGCTGGCCCACGGGAGCAGCCCTCGGCCGGGCCTTGGGGGACCGGATTCTAGTCCTGACTCTGGATGTACCCTGGCAGGTCTCTGGGCCTCTCTGGGCCTCATGTTAGAGTCCATGAGACTCGGGCTGTAACAGCAGCCTTTGCAGAATGATATAGTCCAGTGGTCGGCAAGCCGCGGCTCGCAAGCCACCTGCGGCTCTTTGGCCCCTTGAGTGTGGCTCTTCCACAAAATACCACGTGCGGGTGCGCACGTACAGCGCGAAGTTGACTTAAAACTTTAAGTAAAGTTTATTAAGTTAATTTTAGGGAACGTTGTGGAGTGAAAGAAGATGTAGTGTCGAGGATGGAGAAAGGTGTGTGGAGATGGTGTGGACATATAGAGAGGATGAACGAAAGGAGATAGAGAAACAAGTACACAAGACGAGTGTGGATGGGAGAGTTGGAAGGGGTCGACCTCAGTGAACGTACCTCCATCAGATTGAGGACGTTTTTAGCCAAGGCCAGCTTAGGAGCGCCCTAATTAAGTCAATAACAATGTACCTACCTGTATAGTTTAAGTTTAAAGAATTTGGCTCTCAAAAGAAATTTCAATTGTTGTACTGTTGATATTTGGCTCTGTTGACTAATGAGTTTGCCGACCACTGATATAGTTCATCGGGGAAAAAAATAAAAGGTTTGGGGAGCACCAGATACTCTCTATTCCTCTTGGAGATGCACAGTGCACATGGTATGTGAAAAGGCCGCAATAAAATCAAAACTCTGTTTTCCTTGGAATTTGGGTAGCGAAATGCGTTCCAAAACATTTAATTACAGGAACAAACCTCCCCCTCCCCTTTTTGCATAATATCTATTAACACCTTGTGTGTTCCAGGGCGACGGCTGCATTAGAAACCATCCAGAACTCAGTGGCATTAAACAAACATGCTCACAGATTCGCTGGGTCAGACCTCCGAACAGGACACAGAGGGGATGGTTTGTCTCCGCTGCAAGCTGTTCGGGGCCTCATCTGAAAAGACTTGAAGACTAGGTGGCGAGGGGGGGCAGCGAGGCGGGGAGGGAGGAGCTCTTTAAGGCTGGAAACAGTCTTCACGTACGTGCCCGGCAGGTGGTGCTGGGTGTGGTTGGGGCCTTAGCTGGGCTGTGAGCTGGACCATCTCCGTGTGGCCTGTCCGTGTGCCTCAGGTTTAGCAGCCTCTGGGTCGTCGGAGTCTTTACCTGGTGGCTCAGGGCTCCAAGGCTGGGTTCCAAGACACCCAGGGAGAAGCTATTATTGGCCTTTTAAAAAAATATATATATTTTTATTGATTTCAGAGAGGAAGGGAGAGGAATAGAGATGGAAACATCAATGATGAGAGAGAATCATGGATCGGCTGCCTCCTGCACGCCCCACACTGGGGATCGGGCCTGCAACCCGCCCCAACCGGGAATCAAACCGCGACCTCCTGGTTCCTAGGTCAACGGCTCCGGATGGGCTGTTAATTGGCCTTTTATGACTTAGCTTTGGGTGTCAAAGTGACATGAAGGAGAGCATGTGGGATGGGAGAGATTGTCCTGGTCATTGTGGGACGATACAGTCTGCCACACTCTGAGAAATGGTGTGGTAAGGCTCTGAGGACGTCTAAGGGCGTCTGAAATCTGACATTCCACCAGGACTTCGTCCTCTGGGTCCCACACCCCTATTCTCTCTCTCACACTCAGGCCCAAACAGCCACTTCCAAGCACCTCCATGCTGCCCCCGGCCTTGCTCCTCCCCGGCCATGTGGTCCCCCTGCCCCTGTAGAACCTCACAGGCTATAGAAAGCCAGTACGACCCACCATCTCTTTGTTGTTCAGATTCTGAAATCTCTTTGGGTTGACTTCATTTCTTTCTAGGATTGACCAACCTCTTGTCAAAGGTCCGCCTCCTCTCTGCTTCGGGGAGGCCATCTTTCCCTGGCCACCCCTTGTACTTGACCCAGGTTTCCCCACTTCTAAATGCATGTTCTTTCCCACAAAATTCTCTTGTTCTGAATCCATCCACCCAGATACAGCCTTAGTGATCAGCATCCCTTATGCCGATTAATTACTTGAGAGAGACTCCTGAGCACACGAGAAATTGTCTTCGAGTTGAAGGATGAATAGAGCAGCGGTCGCCCACCTTTCGGACCTCACGGACCACCAGTGGTCCACGGACCACAGTTGGCGACCACTGGCATAGAGGTTAGCTAGGTGACGGGGAGGCGGTGAGGGGGAGCAACTTCCAAGTGTAGGGAAAGATGCTGAGGTAACAAGGAAGAAGGCGAACTCCAGGCGTTTGAACACGGTCTCAGGTTGGGGGGTGGGGGACTATGGTGCAGAGATGTGAGATGCAGCTCCCGGAATAAACCATTCGGGGTCTTGGTTGAAGACTTGGGTCGAATCATTCTCTCTGGAGCTCTTGGGTTTTATCTTAAGAATAACCAGAAGGAGAGTTTCAGAGAGGAACGGGACTTGATGATGATTTCCAGTTTGAAAAGACACCTCTGTCATAGCTGGCGAGTGGACACGGCGTGAAGAGAGACCGCTGGGAGGTGATCTTGGTGTTGACACAGAGATGGAAGCTCACCCTGTCATCCCTGGGGATGGATGGCCTGGGGCAGATATGTTGCAGACAGGGCCTGGCGTTGGCGACGGCATTGTGCTTTTTCCGTCAGAGGGAACCCTGGGGGAGGGCCAGGGTCAGCTACCTCTGAGCCGGTTGTCAAGGAGGTAGTTGGATATAAGGGCCTGGGATTCAGGGAAAAGGCCCAGACCAAATACATAAGCAGCACAGTGAGCACCTTGTCAAGGGTGAGCAAAAGCTGTGGAGAGGACGGCTTTGCCCAGGGGAAGGGTACAGAGAGAGGAGAAAGGACCGGAGAGTGAGGAGGTGCCGGGTGATTCGTAAGAATTCTAAGTTAACACCTCAGCTTCAGAACCTTTACAAGCCCTGGCCACTTTGGCTCAGTGGATAGAACATCGGCCTGCGGACTGAAGGGTCCCGGGTTCGATTCTGGTCAAGGGCACATGCCTGGGTTGCAGGCTCAATCCCCAGTAGGGGATGTGCAGGAGGCAGCTGATTAATGATTCTCTCTCATCATTGATGTTTCTATCTCTCTCCCTCTCCCTTCCTCTCTGAAATCAAGAAAAATATATTTAAATAAATAAATAAATAAATAAATATCTTGCTCCTTATTACGTTTTCACCCTAGATTTACCATCCATGAATGCTTCTTGCCTGATCCACTCTTTACTATGATAGTTACATGAGGATTTGCCGTGGCTGGTGTGGCTCAGTGGTTGAAGGCCATCCCGTGCGAGATTGCTGGTTTGATTCCTCGTCAGGGCACATACCCAGGTATCCCCAGTAGGGGGTGGGTGGGATGTGTAGGAGGCAGCAGCTCAATGTTACCCTCTCACATTGATGTTTCTCTCCCTCTCCCTTCGTGTCTTTCTCTCTCTCTCTCTCTCTCTCTCTCTCTCAAATCAATAATAAAAACATACTAAGACAAATAAAAACATCCATCCAAAAATAAAAAAACAGAAATGAGGATTTAGTAGCTCCAACCCTCCCAACAAATTTAATAGTCAACTCTCAATATTCTGTTTTAACCCCGGGTCCTTCCTGTCCCCTGTTTGTTTATGTACCAATTTATTTTATCGGTATGGGCTCTTGAGTTCCTATTTTTCCCAAGGATTTCTAATTCATGACTGTGCTTAACTAATTACTTTGTTGCTCTAGGCTTAGTCAGTGGCTGTCCCTTCAAGCTGGTCCTTATGATTTGTGCCCATCATTTTTTGAGCACTTACTTCCTGGCATAGCAAGATGTTCCCGGCTAATCTCGTAGCCAACCAGGCCCCAGGACTGGGACCGTATTTTTCTGTAACCGGTTAACTGCCACGCGTCCAAAACGGAAACCATCCCCATTGCTTCCATATGCGCTGGAATATTTACCAATTTAAGTTACCACAATTTTCTTTTCAAGTCCAGAGATGTCACCAACAAGTCTGATCTTAAATTTGGGCGGCCAGGGTTGATGTGCGAGGTTTGCGGCTATAGATGCGTGTGACATACAATGGGTTAAGGCACCTTGGTTCCTTTTAGTGAAGAGATCAAACCCTAAGCACTAGGTGTGCTCATTGCTACTGGGGTGTGCCTTTGCTTCTGGGAATTGTGGGATATCTAAAGGGTGTCCCAAAATTCACACAAGATTTGAATTTTGCGTGAGCTTTAACAACAACAACAACAACAAATAAAAGGCTAATTTTACTTGGCTTATTGAATCAGATTCTCATATCTGTTGCCCTTGGATTTCAATCCCTTCAATTTGATAAGCATCACCAAGTACCAATTATGACCCAGGAGCAGGGACAATGAAGACCAATGAAGACCACAGCTTTGCGTATGTACCAGCAAAGCCATGGAGGCCATTTACCCGATATGCTATTCCATCCATAACCCTATACTGTATACTTTATGAATCAATAAAACATTTACAATTTTTAAGTATAAACCTGTGTTTTCTATCAAAATTACTTCTTGCGTGAATTTTGGGACACCCTTTATAAAAATAATAAAAGGGTAATATGCTAATTAGACTGGACGTCTTCCAGACGTCATTCTGGACGTCCTTCCTGACGAAGCTGGGGCTGGAGGGAAGCCAGCCCAGGTCCTGGTGCCTTTGCTGGCAGCTGGGGAAAGGAAGGCCTACTCTTGCACGAATCTTCGTGCATCGGGCCTCTAGTTTAACATAAAAATACAACATAGTAGAATTATGCTCTCCACCAAGAATGACGGGGTTATAAGATTGTATTCTCTCATAGTGCTCTGTGGTTTTGTCCGGGGGCATTGAAGTTATGGTCCTCTTCCATCCATCCTGGCAGCGGGTATCTGAGCCGCATTGGGGGAGAATTTCACAGGTCTTCGTTTGAAGCACGTTGTGGTTGTAAAGACCAACCCAGAGGACCCTTGTTGCTGCACCCGAGTTCCCCATGCCAGCCACCTCCTGATGACAGGGTCAGCATTTGAATAGCATGGGTTACACAAGTCCCCCTTCAGCCGCAAATGCCCCGTATTGTTTACCCAAGAACAAGCTCCTCTCTGTGACCTTGTCGCCCCGGCCCGGAGCTGACCAGACACGCTGCCCTTCCCCATCTGGTCTCCCAACAGTAGGTCTTTCTTTGGCTCCTTTGAGCTGCTCCCTTTGCCTGTAAACAGTTGTAAAACACGCGGCCCCTCCTGAGCTCAGCCCAGTCCGCGCTGGAGAACAGCTCAGATGGGCTTTGATGCTGAAGGTGACCCCAGTCTAGTGTTTGGAGAGAAAACGTTCATGTGTCATCTTGTTATGATTACAGCCTAGATACAGTTGTTAAAGCTGCGGCCTCATTCTCTGACCCGCAGCACCCTGGCCCTCGGAAGCCTACACATCTTCTGTAGGTTTTCCCCAGGGGAGTGGGCCCCTATGCCCCAGGCTGCCCTGCAGGTCTTACCACTGGGTAGAGGTTGGGTATTGGGTTTTGAGGAATGAGGCGTTCGGGCTCGGGAGGTAGGTATTAAAGCAGCCAATTACAAGGAGCATCTTTGAGTCAGTCAAGAAGCCTTTACTGCCCTAGCTGGATTTGCTCAGTGGATAGAACGTCGGCCTGCGGACTGAAGGGTCCCAGGTTCAATACTGGTCAAGGGCATGTACCTTGGTTGCAGGCACATCCCCATTAGGGGGCGTGCAGGAAGCAGCTTATCAGTGATTCTCTCGCATCATTGATGTTTCTATCTCCTCCCTCCCTCTCTAAAATATACCATATTTTTTCGTGTATAAGACACTATTTTTTTCTAAAATCATTAGACTAAAAATCGAGGGGCATCTTATACACGGAAGTCAGCCAAGGAGGGAGCTGTAAGCATGCGTAGCTGCCCATACCTTGTCAAACAGGCTTCCTCCAATCACAAGCCTTATTGTTACTGATGTCAGCTGATGCCGCAATTGGAGGTGGAGGTGGACAGTGCAGATGCAACAGGGACTGAGTGTTCTCAGTCCGTAAAGGTGTCAAAAATAAAAAGATAAATGCTGGTAAGTGATTGTCTTACTCTGCAAAATTCAAACGGAATGTAATCAGCTATGCAATAGAGCATGGAGATAGAGCTGCAGAGAGACAATTTGGACCTCCTCCCATTGAGTGTAGGATCAGGCAGCAGAGAAAACAGGAAGAACAACTTCTTAAGATGGCAAAAAAGAAGAAAGCCTTAAGAGGAAAACCAGCAAAATGTTTAAAATATCAGTTTCTTAATTTTGGGTTGGAAAAGTGGGGGGCGCCTTATACATGGACAAATATGGTATATATATATATAAAAGAAGCTTTTATTGAGTTACAGCCCTGTGCTGGGAGTAGTGGGAAACAGACGAAGTCCAAATCCAGCCTTAAGGAGCCTTTATTTTATGGGGAAACATGCCCAACCAACTGGAATATAATGGACTGTAGCTTCAGTATACAGAGCAATTGCTCTGTTAATCCAAAGAAGAGAGAAGCTTCCTTGACTAGGAGGGGCCTTCCTGGAGGAGGTGGCATGCCCATGGGATCCTCAGGGTGAGGGGAGGACAGAAAAAATGGAGAGGTGAGATTGAAGGTGGGCCTGGGGAGGCAAGACTCACCTGCATAGACCTGGCTCTTCCCTAAAGGCTCTGTGGCTGGTTTTGGCTGAGGCCGCGAAGGCTGGTGTTAAACACTGTGTGGGACACAGCAGCCAGATGGCTGTGGGAACCGGCTTCTCCCCATTGTGGGCACTTGCTGGCACCTGGGATAGGGCCTGTGCTCTGGGTGTGCCCACTGCTCAAGGCAGCGATCTTCAAGGCCAAAGCCAGGAGCCCCGAGAAAGCAGTGGCCAGCGCTCACCTCTATGTCGGGCCGGCCTCAGGAGAGGAGCTCTCACATGGACTGAGGGGAGCGCAGTCCAGGAGGACGTTTCTCCAGGGGGTACATTTCCAGGGCGCGGAGTCATTGCTCAGCCTGCGGAGGGTCGCTGCTCTGCTGTACAAACAACTTGTCTTCAGTCCGGTTTCGGAGCAGGGCCCCGTCTAGGACCAGATTCTGGGAATATGACTGTGTTTCTTCTCAACCGTGCTCCCACCTCAGGGCCTTTGCACCTGCTGGTTCCTCTTCCCGGGTCACCGTCTCACCAAATACACACAGATCCACACAGCCTCCCTCCCTCCTCCCCTCCAGGGCCTTGCTCATCTGCTCCCTTCTCCGCGAGGCTTCCCTGAGTCCCCTGTCCACGCTGCCCATTCCCACTTTGACATTTCTTCTTCCTCTCTCTGTTTCTCCATTGCACTGAGTGACACTAGGCCAAGCATGTCAAACTCAAAGGCTCACCCGGGCCCAATAAACAAGGTTTAAGTGTATGTGGGCCGCAAAACAACAAAGGCTTTCATGTTCGTAGAAACGTAGGTTTATTTTGATAGAGACACGCTGAACACAAAGGGCTGAGATAAACGAGTCATCGTTAACATAAAATCATAGAACATTTGAATACAAATTAATATTTTTTTCTTGAACATTAAGGTACCAGACGCCGAATAACTGCACAAATGAATAAGCGTCATGCAAACAAACCTATTTTTTCTTGTTCTTCGAAAGCAAAATATTTCCTGTGGCGCACACCAAACAAATCAATCCAGGATGAATGCCGTGGCCGTCGGCTGCTAAAATAGTCACTGCTAGTATCAGTGGAGAGAAATGGTGTGCCTGCATGTAAAACATGAAAGGAAATGAATGCAACAGGATTATAGTAATCGGTCATTAGCGAATGTTGTAGTTTGTTATTAATGACTAGAGGCCCGATGCACGAAATCTGTGCAAGACTAGGCCTTCCTTCCCCCGGCTGCCGGCACCGGCTTCCCTCTGGCACCTGGGACCTGGGCTTCCCTCGCAGCCCCAGCTTCATCCAGAAGGTCGTCTGGAAGGACATCTGGTCTAATTAGCATATTATACTTTCATTTTTATAGATTATGTATAACAGGATACTGTAAAAAATTAAGTTACGAAATTTTTATTAAAACGTTTCTTACATACCGTTATATTGGCTGGTCCACAAAAATATTCGTTGTGGGCCACCTGTGGCCTGTGAGTTAGACATGCTGCAGTAGACACTCTTCCTTCCCCTGTTACACGCATCGGAATGTAAGCTCCATGAGGGAAAGTTCTGCTTTACACGAGGTGCCACATGCTGTGTCTGCTGGAATAGGGAAAGGGTCATGGGGTACAACGAAGTGCAAGATTTAAAGGAAGAAACACACACACCATAGTTAACGTTTTAAAATGCCACAGTGGCAATATGCTCATCCCCTAGTAAAATTTCTTTTAAAAATATTTTTATTAATTTCAGAGAGGAAGGGAGAGGAAGAGAGAGAGAGAAACATCAGTGATGAGAGAGAATCATGGATTGGCTGCCTTCTGCACGCCCACGACTGGGGATTGAGCCCACAGCCTGTGTATGTGTCCTGACTGGGAAAATCTAACCCATACCTCCTGGTTCATAGGTCCATGCTCAGCCACTGAGCCACACCGGCCGGGCTCCCTAGTAAAATTTCTTGATTCTATTGATTATAAATTGTGACAACATGGGTTGTGATGAATCAATCAGCCTGGAGGCAGAATGCTTGAGTTTGAATCCTGGCTCTACTACTTAATTGCTGTGTGACCTGGGACAGGTTACCTACCCTCTCTGTGCCTCATTTTTCTCACATGTAAAATGCAAATAATAAGAACTGAATTGAGTTGTTATAAGGATTTTTTTTCATTCCCCCCTTCAGTTATAAGGATTAAATAACTAAATATACAGAAAGCTGGGAGAACGCAATAAGCTCATAATAAGTGCTCAATCAACATGATTATTGTGGGGCATCAGGCCCTTGGGCTCAGTTGGAGACTTGGAAACCTGCTTGGGAAGATGGTTTACAGCCTGGTGGAGGTTTGAAGTGCTGTCCTGATCGTGTCTGGCTTAGTGCCTCCCCGGGCCTCTGCGTTTATCTCTGAATAGCTGCCATCAGGAGATGAAAGCTTCCACTTTTTTCCGTCCTGTAACAGGTAGTGTGGTCTGGCGTAGAAAATAAAGTCCCTCTGGGGACGTACAACTTCACATTCGCCAGCGTTTACATGATGGAAGATGAAGTGTTCATAATGAGAAATCAAATTGATTTGCTTTCAGAAAGCATAAGCCAGAGAACGCTAAATAGAATGAAGGCGGACGTAAAATCGATATCCTAGAGACAGCCTGCACGCTGGCAGCCAGCCACGGAGTTCTTCCTGTATCGAGTAGAACGGGCGGCCTGGGCTGGGACAGGGGAGGGATTGGCCCAGGATCGCGTTGCTGGAGGCAGACCTGGATCCAGAACCAGGTGATCCGCTTTCTAGTTGTGCTCCGACTCCATTCAGCCACCCGGTTCTCCAGGATGCTCCTTCTCGGGAAGGAGGCCCTTTCCTCGGAATCCCTCTGGACTTACTCTCCTGACACACGGATTCTGGAGGAACTCTGAGGTCTCCTTATCTTCCTGCAGCAGAGCCTGACTCAGGAACCGCAGCCCTGGGGCAACTCACTTCACTTTTGTAAACATTAAATGACTAGAGGCCCGGTGCATGAAATTGTGCACTGGTGGGGTCCCTCGGTCTGGCCGGCGATCAGAGCTGATAAGGGCCATCTCGCCAGTACCCATCAGGCCAATTGGGGCCAGCCGGCGGGGGGGAGGGACTGCGGGAGGTTGGCCGGCCGCAGCAGGTTGACTGGCTGTGAGAGGTTGGCTGTGGGAGCGTACGCACCACCAGGGGGCAGCTCCTGCATTGAGCGTCTGCCCCCTGGTGGTCAGTACGTCTCATAGCTACCGGCCGGTCATCCGGTCGTCTGGTCGTAATGGTCGCTTAGGCTTTTATATACATAGATTTCCCTTTTGGAAAATGCCTAATGCAGCCTGACCTGCGGACTTCAAGGTGCAGTGAGGATTGGGATGTGATAACGTATGTCAAAGTGCATAGAATGTGAATGAACGACAGCAAAAATGAAAAGAGAGAGAGAGAGGGGGAGAGGGAGGGGGGAAGGAAGGAAAGAAGGAAGGAAAGAAGGAAGGTCATAAAAATGCTTACATTTCTTTGGTAACTTTCCTTTTCTGAGTTTTAGGCAATGTTATGTAACGACGTGAAGATCTTTTATTCTCAGGCACTGCTGAGGAGGACATAGGAAAGTAAAGAATGAGGAGGGACGAGGGGATTGTTGACATTTGGGTTACATTACATTTAAAAATAACTTTTATTTTTTGGTACTATAGAGAAACCCATATTTGGTGGCATGAGTAGATTTTTTAGGACAGATTTAGCATGCTGCAATCTGCAAATAACTTCTAATTCGTTAGTTGCATCAGTATTTTTGTACCAGCGAAGTGGGGCTGATTTACGTCTGCTTTTAAAGGAACCATTTAGAGAAATGTCGCTTCCAGTCTCGTTGAAACAACAAGCTTGAGAATTTTTAGATTCGCAAAAAAGCTATTTTCTGAGGGTGGTTAGATTCTAAATGTAACCCGCGTGTAAAAATACAGAAATGTCATTCCAAGTCACGAAATAAAGCTGCTAATAGGTCAAAGACCACATTCAAATGAAGCTGTTAATAAGTATTTCAGTAAATGAAAAAATCCACTTATTTGCTCAGCAGAGACTGATGGAGTTCAGTGGTTTGCCATGTCTCCTGCTGGGTGCTGGGTGCTTAGTATTGTCAGACTTTACCTCTCTGTCCTTGGGGCTTTGTGGAGGGCATTCTTGCCAGGGGTGAAGCTTGAACCCAAGAGTGATAAGTTGCTGTGTTCCTGCAACATGGCAGCTGACGCTCACCTGTTCTGTGGCATGGCTGGGTGATGGCTTGTTGAGAAAGAAGCCTGTAAATTTTTAAAAAATATATATTTTCATTGATTTCAGACAGAAAGTAAGGGGAGAGAGAGAGGGAGAGGGAGAGGGAGAGGGAGAGGGAGAGGGAGAGGGAGAGGGAGAGGGAGAGAGAGAGAGAGAGAGAGAGAGAGAGGGAAACAAACATCAGTGATGAACGAGAATCATTGATCGGCTGCCTCCTGCCCGCCCCACACTGGGGATAGAGCCCACAACCCGGGCATGTGCCCTGACTGGAAATCGAACCGTGACCTCTGGGTTCATAGGTTGATGGTCAACCACTGAGCCACACTGGTCAGGGCTAAGAAGCCTGTATTTCTGGAGTGGTTTATCCTTACTCCTGAATTTCTTACTAGAGGCCTCATGCAGGAGTGTCTGGGATGCCATGGTGGTCCCACGGCTGACCGAAGTCAAGCGTTAGGCCCCCCAGCACAGTGGCATGCCAGAGATGTTATCAGACCTTGGTTACTCCGAAGTTCTTTGTTTTCACTTTCTACCTTGATGAAAAAATGAGCAAGTTTAACTTATCTCAGAAAAAAGACTCGAGCCATGAATGCTGTTTGGCCTCCATCCATAGTGATAGGGACTGGGTAGCCTTCTGGGAACAGTCCCAAACTGTGTCCACCCTCGGGAGTTCAGACACACGGGAATGGGGTGCAGGAGCTGACAGACACCTGACAAGGGAGATGAATATTTGAGGACATGGAGGGGAATCCACCACAGAGAAAGGAGGACAAGCCACGGTGAAACTGACTCAGCAATAGGGTTGAGTGTTGAAGATGACCAACATTTTATTTTATTTTATATTTGTTAATCTTCACCCGAGGATATTTTTCCATTGATTTTTAGGGAGAGTGGAAGAGAGAAGGACAGAGAGAAACATCAATGTGAGAGAAACACATCGGTCGGTTGCCTCCTGCACAAGCCCTGACCAGGGCCTGGGCTGGGGAGTACCCTGCAACCGAGGTACATGCCCTTGACTGGAATCGAACCCGGGATCTTTTGGTCCACAGGCTGACACTCTATCCACTGAGCCAAACCGGCTAGGGCCCAACATTTTATTAATCACAGTAATTAGCTGTGAGTTGATTCTGCCTGAGTCCAGCCACCCCTGGAAGTCTATATGTGGCTTGGGGCAGAGGGGGCTGTGTGTGTCTAACTCCTGGAGACTTAACCAGCTCTAACAGTGTACCACAGGCAGGACACAGGTGAGCTTTGACACCTAGGAGGTCATAGAGTGCCGGGGTGTGGTCAGCAGTTCATGGGCCTGAAGGTGCCTGTCCTGGATGAGTGACAGCTGCAGGCGGGTAGGCGTGGTGGTGAGCACCTGCGCGGGGAGCTGAGGTCAAGCATCAGAGTTTTATTTTTTTTTTTATTATTTTTTTAATTTTATTTTTTATTACAAAGGGTATTACATATGTGTCCATTTTTTCCCCCCCGCCCAAGACAGCCCCCTAGCCTCCCCTATCCCCCAGTGTCTTATGTCCATTGGTTATGCTTATATGCATGCATACAAGTCCTTTGGTTGATCTCTTACCCCCCTACCTCCCGCCCCCGAACCCTCCCCGGCCTTCCCGTTGCAGTTTGACACTCTGTTTGAGGCAGCTCTGCCTCTGTATCTATTATTGTTCAAAAGTTTATAATGGTCTCAATTATCCATGAATAAGTGAGATCATGTGGTATTTTTCCTTCATTGACTGGCTTATTTCACTTAGCATAATGCTCTCCAGTTCCATCCATGCAAATGGTAAGAGTTCCTTCCTTTTTAGAGCAGCATAGTATTCCATCGTGTAGATGTACCACAGTTTTCTAATCCATTCCTCTACTGATGGGCACTTAGGCTGTTTCCAGATCTTAGCTATGGTGAATTGAAGCATCAGAGTTTTAATTTGCATTCCACTTTCTCCAGAGCATCTTGTCAAGTTTGTCAGTCATCCCACCTTCCTTTCCTTTGACTTGGATCTTCATAAACTTTGCCCATTTTTTTTGCTGTTGAGCTTGACGTTTGTTGACATTGAATAATCCTATAGAATAAAAGGGTCATGTGCAAATTGACTGAACAGCAGAATGACCAGTTGCTATGACATGCAGTGACCATCGGGGGAAGACACTCGACGCAGGAGCTGTTCCCTGGTGGTCAATGCGCTGCCACAGGGGGAGCATCGCTCAGCCAGAGCCGGCTCAGGGCTGGCGAGTGTAGCAATGATAGAAGGAGCCTCACGGGCCTAAGCCATCAGTCAGACATCCCCTGAGGGCTCCACACTGCTAGAGGGCGCTGTCCAGGCTGAGGGATCCCTCCCCAACCGCCCACTCCAGTGCATGAATCTCATGCCCCAGGCCTCTAGTTCCTTTATAAATTCTAGGGACTAGTCCGGTGATGGCGAACCTATGACACGCGTGTCAGAGTGACACGCGAACTCATTTTCTTGGTTGATTTTTTCTTTGTTAAATGGCATTTAAATATATCAAATAAATATCAAAAATATAAGTCTTTGTTTTACTATGGTTGCAAATATCAAAACATTTCTATATATGACACGGCACCAGAGTTAAGTTAGGGTTTTTCAAAATGCTGACATGCCGAGCTCAAAAGGTTCGCATCGCCATCACTGGACTAGTCCGTTGTCAGTTCAATCTGCTGCAAATCTCTTCTCCCAGCCTGTGGCTTGTCATACAGGAAGTTCTAATTTTCATATTACCAATTTTATCAGTCTTTCACACATGATGGTTGCATACCTTTTTATGTCTTACTTAAGACATTCTTCCCAGCCCTAAGGACATACATGCCTATGCTTTCTTGACATAGTTCCAGAATTTGAATTCTTCTGTCACCAGTGACTGTCGCTTATCATGATGATTTTGAAATTCATTCTGTGGTGATGAGTGTGGCTGTGGTGTGTTCGGTTTTACTGTGGTCCACAGTGTTCCATTGTATGAATAGATCGTGATTTATTTTCCATTCTATAAATGGACATTTCATTGGTTTTCATTTTTTTGGCTCTTACAATCCTGAAAAAGGTTTGTACTATCTCTCGGGGCACACGGAGAAGCTGCTGAAGGTGGGATTGTTAAGTCATAGGTTGTGTGAGTCTGAACTTTACTAGGTTAGGGAAATAGTTTTCCAGATTGGTTGGATCAAGTTACACCCTCTGCATCACTGTGGAAGCGTTGACATGACCGCATGACTTCGCCATCACTTATCTTTAGTATTTCCTTCCTTCTGCTTTCTTAGGTTTAACTCTGTTTTTCTTTCTCAAATGTCTCGGGTCCTTTGCTGATTAATTCTCAGCCTTCTTTTGGAATCCAAGCATTCAAGGCTATAAAATGTCTAGTCACTGCTTTGGCTGCATCCTGTAAGGTTTTAAAATGAAATCTTAAAAAACATAATCTTTTTTTTTATTGTTTAAAGTATTACAAATAGTAGTATATATGTCTCCTTTTCCCCCCCATTGACCTCCCCCTCCGGCCTCCTCTGCCCCCCAGCACATACCCTCCCTCCCCCCAGTGTCTGTGTCCATTGGTTATCCTTATATGCATGCCTACAAGTCCTTTGGTTAAAAAAACATTAACTTACAGAAAAGTTTCAAGTATTAAAAAAGGTATTTTTTTTAAGTAAAGTACCAGGAAGAATTTCAAGTAAAGTGCAGAGAAGTATCAGAGACCAAGCCAGTAGAAAGGGTGTCTTTGTGCTTAGTAAATAATACATTTTTGCAAATGTGTTGTTACGTGTTCTTGAAAAGTATTTCTAAATGCTGGGTGCATGGTTCTATATATGTCCATAAATGAAACTTCATTGTGTTATTCAAATATTCTGTCCTTCCTAAATTTTTATCTGTTCAATATAGCAATTATTGAGAGAAGTGTAATAAAAATCTTCCATTATGACTGGGGATTTATAGTTTTCTCCTTGTAATTTTCTCACTACTTGTATTACAAGCTCGGATACTAAACTTTTATGTTATTATAATTGCTATAGCTTCCTGGTGAATGACTCCTTTTAGAATTATGTAGTTGTTGATATTCTCAATAATGCTTTTTCTTTTAAAGTTTAATATAGCCATAGCAGTTATTTTTTTTTTTGGGGGGGGGGGAGTGTAGTAGTGTTTCTTGGTACATCTTTTTCAGTCTTATTTTCAACCCTTCTCTTTCATGTTTTGACTTTCTCTTGTAAATATTACACGTATGGTTGTGGATTTATAAATTTCTCCTTTATAAAGTAATTCTATCCATTTTTAATTTGTGCACGTATTTTTTAAAGCAAATCTGGCAAACTTTTAAGAGTTGAGTTTAGACTTGTACCATCTATATATATAAAAGCCTAGGCGACCATTATGCTGTTCAGGTCGACCAGCCGCTATGATGAGCACTAACCACCAGGGGGCAGGTGCTCAATGCAGGAGCTGGTCCCTGATGGTCAGTGTGCTCCCATAGCCAACCTCCCGTAGCCCCTACCCTACAGCCAGCCAACCTCCTGCAGTCCCTCCCCCCTGCTGGCTGACCCCCCACTCCCGATAGGCCTCGATCGCTGGCCAGGCTGAGGGACTCCATCTGTGCACCGGGCCTCTAGTTTGTAATAATTACTGATAGGGAGTTACTAGTTTTACCCTCTTAGGGTGCGCTTTCTATTTATCTTGCTTTTCCTACCTATCTTTTACCCCCCATTCTGCTTCTTCTATTGTCTTTATCTAGTTTTTTAGAAATTCCCCTCTATATCCTAAGTACTTAGTGAATGCTGGCTGTTATGATTTCGTTTGGCTAGGAAAACATTATGCTCTGTGTTATGAGGCAAGGGCGTGCATTTGCAAACCCTGATTTCTCTTTATCTTAGCTCTCGGCTTCTGCACACTCAGACCCTGGCCTATCAGAGCTCTTACTCTGAAAATATACAGCTTGTATTTTACTTTTCCCTTTTAATGCTATATCATGACATTCCCCCCCCCCCCCCATGCCCATGCCTTGTTAATTCTATATACTAGTCTGTGGATGGCCATGGCTTTGTTTCGAATTGCTTCGTTATTATAGCAATGCCAGGTGAACATCTTTGTGCACGGTGCTAATTCCTGTCCCCAAGGATAAATTCCTTGAAATCACTGCTCAGAAGGAAGACCATTGTCAGGGTGCCTCCTGCAATGTCACACCCCTCTTTGCATGGGCATTTCCCAGCGGAGTGTGACAGTACCCCCCAGAGAACAGCCCAGCAAGTCCCTTCCCAAGGTCATGTTGGCCCCTGTGGGTCTGTTTTCAGGCAGAACCAAGTTAGGTCCAGGAGAAGGGGGCAGGGATATGGGAGGGAGTTGAGGGGAGTGGGATCAGGTAGGTCGCCAGGGTTCCTGGGAGCGCTGCATGGGTGTGGCTTGGGAATTGGGATCTTGGAGTGAGAACCTGAGAGACCCTCCTCAGGCTCCTACCTGCTTGTCCCTGCGGAGGCCTCAGAGAGTGCAAGACACTCAGGTGTCTCAGGTGTGCACAGCCCCTCGCTCCTGAGGGCCATGGGGAGGCGGAGCCAGTAGGAAGGCACCCCTAGCGCTCCCCCCACCCCCCCTGCCCATATTGGAAGTACATTAGGCCCCTTCTGTGGGGAGAGCGGCCCAGGGACCCTGTGTTTGCCTTTGAGCCACGCCCCTGAAAAGCAAACTTGTGCTCAAATCTCTGCTGACTCGATGGATGATTTGCATCCCTCAGAGTTATGGGCGCTTCTCTGGGAGGGGGAGGGCAGGTTGAGGGCCGAGGCCAAGACCCCAGGCTGCCGGCCTGCCTGCTGCCTCCACACAGCCAGGACCCAGCTGCGGCCTCAGGAATTCACGGGCAGCGAATCGGCAGGGACCTGCCAGGAGGGGCCCGGGGCCTGGCTGTCCTACTGCCCGCCTGCTGCACAAAGCCGTCCTTGTTTGGGGGCCTCGGACGGGACGTGTGTCCTGGGCACAGACCTCCCGGGGGCCCCTCTGGCCCCTGTGTGTGCGTGGAGCCGAGTACTGACCATGCTGGGAACAGACGTGTGGTCTGCCATGGACTCCTGGTCGGGGTGGGGTGGGGGGTGTGGGCTCTGCCCGAGCTCCAGGGGCCCTGCCTTGGGCTCTGGTCAGAAGGCCAGGCCTGATTGCTTGACCCTTAGCCGGTGGGTTTCTCGGGTTGTGGGTCATGGGCATCCGCCCCCTAGAGAGGCAGTAAACTTGCCCTTGTCACTGGTTACCTCTGCAGTGGGCACGCATTGGGGTGCTGGGGTGGGGGTGGATGTGGGTCTTTATACCTGTGCTGACTTAGTATCCCACCCTGAGCACACCTCGGCCAAACTCATCCTCAGAGTGGACCTGCCAGCACACCCCTGCCACCTGCCCCTTCCTCACATACCCGCTCACCATACGCCATGGATGGTAGCCCCCTTTGCAAAGCCTCGCACATGGCAGTGTGGACGAAAGGGGCCACATGCTGACCTGACCAGCTCAGGGGAGGCCTGCATGGCGGTCTTGCAAACTCAGAGACCTAAAGTCACCACCAAAGATGGTCTGAAAATTAAATATTTAACTGCAAACAGGTTATAGTGGGTAGTCATGTCCTAGGTCAGTATTTTCCCTGACGAAGGTCAACTTAGATCAGTGATGGCGAACCTTTTGAGCTCGGCTTGTCAGCATTTTGAAAATCCCTAACTTAACTCTGGTGCCGTGTCACATATAGAAATGTTTTGATATTTGCAACCATAGTAAAACAAAGACTTATATTTTTGATATTTATTTTATATACTTAAATGCCATTTAACAAAGAAAAATCAACCAAAAAAATGAGTTCGCGTGTCACCTCTGACACGGGTGTCATAGGTTCGCCATCACTGACTTAGATCTTTACTGAGCCCATTTGTCTTTTTGCCTCTAAGACAGTGGTTCTCAACCTTCCCAATGCCGCGACCCTTTCATACAGTTCCTCGTGTTGTGGTGACCCCCAATTTCATTGTTACAGATGGAGCATAATGAAAGCATAGTGATTAATCATAAAAACAATATGTAATTATCTGTGTGTTTTCCGATGGTCTTAGGCGACCCCGGTGAAAGGGTCGTTCGACCCCCAAAGGGGTCGTGACCCACAGGTTGAGAACCGCTGCTCTAAGATAACATATCTGCGAGATGTCTGGGTAACTTGTAACTTCCCTTTTTATCTGGACCCCTCAGGGCACAACAGATGGCACCAGGACATTCCCTCATTGTTATTGTTATCAACTGTTAATTATGTTAAACTGTCCTCTATCCATCTATGTAAAAGAAGCATCTGTCCATCATTTCCCTTTTTATCCAATCCCAGGGGTTCCCCCCTCCGCCCTTTGCTTTCTCCCGCCTCTCTAGTCTATCACCAGTGGATTTCATGTCACCCACCTATGTCCCTTTCCTTTGATTGCAATGTATAAATATAAAGGGTGTCCCAAAATCCACGCAAGATTTGAATTTTGCTTGAGCATTAACAACAACAACAAAAAATAAAAGCCTAAGTTTACTTGGTTTATTGAATCAGATTCTAATGTCTGTTGCCCTTTGATTTCAATCCCTTCAATTTGATAAGCATTACCAAGTACCAATCATGGCCCAGGAGCAGGGACAATGAAGACCAATGAAGACCACGGCTTTGCGTATGTGCCAGCAAAGCCGTGGAGGCCATTGACTTGATGTGCTATTCCATCCATAACCCTATACTGTATACTTTATGAATCAATAAAACATTTACAATTTTTAATTATAAACCTGTGTTTTCTATCAAAATTACTTCTTGCGTGAATTTTGGGACACCCTTTAGATGTAACCCACCAATCTCCGGAGCATTATCTCAATCCATATGTCAACAGTTTGGCTCAAATAAACTCACAAAAATTCTTTACAGGTTTCAATGGTTTTTATATTAATAGCAGCAAGACCCTGACCCCCAGGGCGTTTGGTACACCTGCATGGCTCATGGTGATGGGCAGCCATCCTCCACTCACTCCACTTAGCACCCATTTATTGAGCGCCTGCTGTGTGCCAGGCACTGTTTCAGGCACTGGGAGGTCGTCAGTCTCTGCCCTCGGGTGCCCATGGCCTGACTCCAGTGCCTGTTCTCTGCTGCTATTCCATTTGGCAGATGACTCCCCACCGGCCGCCGCATTCCCTCCCTACAGATCCACATAACCGGTGCACGGGACGGACCCCCAGACCCATGCAGTTATGCGCTAAGGATCCCCTTATCAGCTCTGACCCGTTTGGCTCAGTGGATAGAGCGTCGGCCTGCGGACTGAAGGGTCCCAGGTTTGATTCTGGTCAAGGGCATGTACCTTAGTTGCGGGCACATCCCCAGTAGGGAGTGTGCAGGAGGCAGCTGATCGATGTTTCTCTCTCATCGATGTTTCTAACTCTGTATCTCTCTCTCTCTCTCCCTTCCTCTCTGTAAAAAAATCAATAAAATAGATTTTTTAAAAAAGGATCCCCTTATCGGAGACTGGCAGAGAGCACTGCAGAGGGAAGAGGAATCCCAGGGAAGTGAGAAGAAAGGTGTGAGGACTGGACAGTCATGCCAGATCGGCGTTAAATAATACCGGGGCCTGGTTAGCTGTCAGCGCGGACCCGCCGTTTCTCGCTCAGTCCTGTTATTTTCACTCAGCAGATTCGAGCAAGAATTCACGTCCACATCCAGAGGGCGGGGGGATTAGAAAGCTGTGATCCTCAATGTCAAGGCTGACCCTGTTTGCTGAGTTCGGCTGGGAGTGGGGGGCTTAGGGGGCATGGCGTTGGCATGATCTGAACGCAAGGGCATTGGTGACAGACCACAGGCTGATTCTTTCTCTGGTTATAAGCTCTCCATTCTCACCTCCTTCCCTGATACCAGTTCTGTTTGCATTTCCCCCTGCTCACAGCTTCAATGGCTCCCCACGAATATTGCATCAACTATAAACGCTTCCCACCAGGCACAGCTGTAGCATGGCCTCCCATCTCTCTTCTCACATGATGTTCGCACCTGCCCCCTAGCTCCAGCCAAATGGGTCAGCTTGTTGCTGCCTGTGTAGCCCTCCGTCTTTGCACTTGATAATCATGTTAGCTCTCAGTGTGTGCTGGGTCCTGAGCTTTCCCAGTACTACCAGGTAGCAAGGATTATTATCCGCCTTTTGACAGATGAGGTAACTGACACTCAGAATGGTACCTGACCTGCCCAGCCAGCCTGGCTCAGTGGTTGAGCGTCGTCCTATGAACCAGGAGGTCATGGTTCGATTCCCGGTCAGGGCACATGCATGGGTTGTGGCTCCATCCCCAGTGTGGGTTGTGCGGGAGGCAGCCGATCATGATTCTCTCTCATCATTGATGTTTCTGTCTCTCTCTTCTTCTCCCTTCCTCTCTGAAATCAATAAAAATGTAAATTAAAAAAGAAAAAGAAAAAAAGAATAGTACCGGACTTGTGCAAGGTCACCTGGTAAGTGGGAATTTGAACACAGGCCTCTCATTCCCCAGAACCTAAACTTGTTTCTTTAAATCTAGAGAAAGTAATTTTTATTGTGGTAAAATATGCTCAGCATAAAATGTACCATTTTAGTCATAGTTAAGTGTTTAGTTCAGTGGCATTAAATATATTCACCTCATTTCTGCCCCCATCGCCACCCTCCATCTCTCGAACGTTTTCATCTTCCCCAAATGAATCTCGGTGCCTATTCACTACAAATTCTCTGCTCTCCCCTTTCCTCAAGCCCTTGCAGCCACAGTTCCGTTTTCTGTCTCTGCGAATTGGCCTCCTCTAGTTCCCTGATATCAGTAGAATCATACAGTATCTATGTTCCCAGAACCTAAGCCCTTGACCATGACATAGATCTTTGGTGGGATCATGGTGCTGTGTCCTGCTTGTGTGGTTTCTATTTCTAGCAAAGGATCTTATGGAAGCGCTAGTAGTTTGGGCTGAGATACAGCAAACAAGAGATGAGAGTCATTGACCCGATCCCTCAGGCCCGTGGTCGGCAAACTGCGGCTCACGAGCCACAGGCGGCTCTTTGGCCCCTTGAGTGTGGCTCTTCCTAAGCCTTAGGAGTACCCTAATGAAGTTAATAACAATGTACCTACCTATATAGTTTCAGTTTAAAAAATGTGGCTCTCAAAAGAAATTTCAATCGTTGTACTGTTGATATTTGGCTCTGTTGGTAATGAGTTTGCCGACCAGTGCCCAGGAGACCCCAGAGTATATCCTGTTCGATCTTTTTCTCTTACCCCAACACACGCTCCTACGCCATACACTCCCACCGGCTCCCTCATGCCCCACCCCCTCCCAAATGATTCCATGGAGCGTGAGTGTCTGGGGCCGTGACCAGCGGCACCTTCTCTCCCCAGGCACGCCAGCCTTCAGAGGTGGAGCCATGGTGCAGGGGGAGGTGAGCCGTGGCTGCCCGGCTCTCTGAAACCCTCATACCCGCTGGCCAGTACTTTTGTTACAATTTAAGGTGACCAGATGCCATGACCCCCCCCCCCCGGCTACAGTGGAGGGGGCCAGGGGAAGGGAGAGAGTGGTGGCCCAGATGCTGTGGCCACTGGAAGGAGCTGGTCTCAACTTCCGGTGGAGACCGGCACCCCGTCCAGTGGACAGGAGGGAAATACGGCCGCCTGTGCTCTTCCCAAGGTCCAAGGGAGCCCCAAAGAGCACCGAACGGGAAGTCCAGGAGAGCGGAGTGAGCCGTGGGCTGGTGGCAGGCCGTTTGTCTCAGGCCTTTCCGGGTCCTCGCCCAACTGCCCGGTGGGCCCAAAGGTCAAGTGAGGCAGTTGAGGAAAAAAACCCTCGCTGTGAAGTGTCGGAGGCCCTTCTGAGATGAGAGAATGGCCCCCTTTCAGCAGCCCTGCTTGGAGCGGGGACAGTATTCCCAGGGGAAGCGGGCCAGTGAATGGTCATCTGTCTGCCCAGATGGACCGAGGCCTGGCCGGCAAGGGCGGAGACTCCAACTCTGGGCTGTGTTTGTGAGTTCAGGGGCTCCGGAGTCCTTCGATAAATAAACACCTATTTATTGAGCCCCTACTGTGTGCACAGCCCTGTGAGGGACACAAAGAAGCACAGAGTTGCAGAAACCGCACATCAGAATTTATCCATGCAAATGAGTGTGCTCCCCTCTCCAACCCCCCCCCTTCCACCCCCCGGGAGGCTGGATACCCGCATAGCCAGGGAGGCGGCCGCTATTTGAGGAACGGACTCCAAGCTATCTTGGATATTCTCAGTGGGGACGGTGGTGGTTTTAAAATTAAAAATAACTAAAAGTCCTTCGGAGCTCACTCATCGATCGCCGACTGTGAGCCAGGCATTGTTCTTGTTGTGCGGAGGGGAGAACATACTGGAAGTGTTTATGGTTTGCTAGGTGTGATCAGCAGGTTGGCCAGCCGGTGACCAGCTGGTCATCCTTCTAAGAACCCCCCCCCCCTTACCCGGCCCACCTGGTCTGGGAATGATCCAGCCTTCAGAGAGCACAGCTCATGCCTGGTAGAAAGTGGGGGGGAGGGGGGAGGTAGCGGCCACTCCCAGGGGTTGCAATGACAGGCCGCCTGGGGTGCTGGGGAGGCAGAGCGAGGAGGGCCCCAACCACACCCAGAGGGGGCGGGAATCAGCCAGGGCTTTCCTGGAAAGGACAGCAGTTGCCAATGTGGACCGAGCACTCTTTACGTACTAGACGTGGCGCTGAACACTATGTGGATTAACCGTCTTGCTCTATCGTCACGGCCTTTCCAGGGAGATACACTAGGACTCCCTGGTCCACAGTTTACATCTGAGGAAGCGGAGGCACAGAGAGTTCAAGTCACTTGCCTAAGATCACACAGCAGAGAAGCAGGTTCAAACCCAGTTGGTTTGACACGCAAGTCTACCTGTTTGACCTCCACACTGTGCGGCTTCCAGGGAGATGGGGAGAAGGCAAAAAGCTACCAGCGGTTCTCAACCTGTGGGTCGTGACCCCTTTGGGGGTCGAACAACCCTTTCACAGGGGTTGCCTAAGACCATCGGACAACATATAGATCATTACATATTGTTTTTGTGATGAATCACTATGCTTTCATTATGTTCAGTTTGTAACCATGAAATTGGGGGTCACCACAACATGAGGAACTGTATTAAAGGGTCGCGGCATTAGGAAGGTTGAGAACCACTGAGCTAACCGATACAGTCCAACCAGATGTGAGTGAGCCTAGTTTTCTTTGGCTCTGAGGACAATTTCTAAAGAGGATTTATGAGCCAGTGGCAGGGTTGCTGCACACAGAGCTCGGCCTTCTGAGAGGGAGCTGTAGCAGCTCGGAGGAACGCGGGCTTGGGAAAGTGGACAGACCAGGGTTTGCAGCCTGGTGGTCCCACTTCTTGCTGAGTGACCTTAGGCACTAACCACTGGGCATTGGCGTCCTCACCTATAAAGTAAAACTATTTTTTTAAATTCTTTTTTTTTTAATTTTCTTTATTGATTAAGGCAGTGGTTCTCAACCTTCTGGCCCTTTAAATACAGTTCCTCGTGTTGTGACCCCACCATAAAATTATTTTCGTGGCTACTTCATAACTGTAATGTTGCTACTGTGATGAACCGCAATGTAAATATCTGATATGTAGGATGGTCTTAGGTGACCTCCAAAGGGGTCTTGACCCACAGGTTCAGAACCGCTGGATTAAGGTATTACATATGTGTTCTTATCCCCTCCCCTCCCCCCCACCTTACACATGCCCTCACCCCCCTGTTGTCTGTGTCCATTGGTTAGGCTTATATGCATGCATACAAGTCCTTTGGTTGATTTCTCCCCATTACCCCCACCCTCCCCTGCCTTCCCTCTGAGGTTTGAAGGCCTGATCGATGCTTCTCTGTCTCTGGATCTGCTTTTGTTCATCAGTTTATTTTGTTCATAAAGTACAACTATTGATACCAATTTGGCAGTGTTCTTAGGAGGACTAAAAAGGACCACTTATGTAAAGCATCTAGCAGAGTAGCCCCTCAATGAATATCAATTCTCCTTTCTCTTCTTCAATATATTTTCATTGATTTCAGACAGGAAGGGAGAGGGAGAGAGAGAGAAATGTCAATGATGAGAATGAATCATGGATCGGCTGCCTCCTGCATACCCCCTACAGGGGATTGAACCCACAACCTGGGCATGTGTCCCAACCGGGAATCGAACCATGACCTCCTGGTTTCATAGGTTGATGCTCAACCACTGAGCCACACCGGCTGGGCCTTCCTTTCTTGAAGGGAATATTCAGGGGGGGGTTGGTGGCATTAAAATCATCATAGTCCCTGCCATCACAGGCCTATTAAACATGCAGAAGACAAGTGGCATTATCAGAAGTTGGCACAAGAACCAGAGGAGCCAAAGAGGAAAGACTGAGAGAGAAGGGGAAATGCCCAGCATTTGAATTTTTGCTCTTGTACGTGAGCATGTTTACTCTCCGGGTCCCCTGGAGTCACCTGGCTGTCCCCGCTCCGGCATAATGAAGAGAGACACTGCACCTCCTCATGTCGACCCCTTTGCTGTGCAGGACGTGTTCACGGGCATTGCCTAGGGAAACTGTTGTCTCCTGGCTGTTCTCTGTGTGCTGTGTGGAGGCCATAGCCCCCTTATCCAGCAGGGAAACTGAGGCCCGGAGTGAGTGCCATGCAGTTAATAAGGAGCGAGAACTAGAAGCCAAGTGTTTTTTCTCAGTTCTCCTCAAAGCACCAAGAGACAAGATAAGCTCTGGCCGGGTCACTCAGTTAGTTGGAGCATCATCCCAGTACACCAAGGTTGTGGGTTCGATCCCCGGTCAGGGCACATACAAGAATCAACCAGTGAACGCATAAATAAGTGGAACAACAAACTGATGTTCCCCCTCCCCTCCCCTTCCCCTTCCCCTTCCCTCCCCCCTCTCCCCCCCTCTCCCTCCTTCCTCTCTATAAAAGAAAAAGAAATGAAATGAAGAAAAGTCCTTTCTTTGATAGGTCATCCTAGTGAGGGAGTGGGGAAAGTGAGTCAGGGAACAGAGGGAAGCCCATAAAGGGTACACGAATGGGCAGGTTACAGATTGGGCAACTGAGGCTCCATCCTGCTGGGAGCCCTCTGAGAAACCATATGGAACATGCCTCAGATTTGTCTCTGTCTGCTACACAGGACAGCAGGCTGGAGCATGAATCTACCAACCCCAGACCCCTGTTGGTTGAGGGTTGCCTCTGGTGGTGTTCATTCCTGGCAGTGAATGGTTCTGGTCTGTGACAGATCCCTCAGACAGATAAGGAGAGAGGAGGCAGGCGCTGACAGTGTCATACAACTCTCTGAGCCTCAGTTTCCTCAGGTGACTATCTACCTTGTAGAGTTGTGAGAATCCAATGAGATGATATATAAAAGCACTTGGAGCATTTCTGGCCCATTTGGGAGTGAGCCATATGAAACTGCCGATCTGCAACCATTCTTGGCCCACGATGATGGAAATTTCATACCGTTCAAACTGTGAGCTGTGTAAGTGCCAGTATGTAGTAACACTTATCCATTAAAATATTAGTCTTCATATTGTGCACACACAGGGAGACAGCTGGGAGAGCTGACTTCTCCCAAGTCCTAGAATTGGGTTCTCTGGTGTTTTTCTGTCCCCACAGGCTGGGTGAGTCAGCAAGGGTCCAACTCAGAAAGACTGACTCAGGGTCCTGCCCCCTCCCTGCTCATGACTGGCCTCCCTCATGCCTCATTCTGGGCGGCGTCTGGAATGCTCTGCTCACCCGGAGTCCAAATGCCACGTCCTGCTGAGCTCAGGAGGAATTTCACAGCCTCTGTACAAGCCCCGCCTGTGGAGAGACCTGACCCTGGGCTCATGGGAGGAGGAAGTGTGATAACCATAGCCATCAGGAGCCCCTGGATGTCCACACATCTAATTTGGGCCATTTTCTTGGCCTGGGGAGGGACAGAAGTGGCCCAAGATCCTGAGATCCATAGCACACAGATGAGGAAGTGCTACTGACTTTTGGCCTTTTGCCTTTTTTCTTTCCGGAAGAATAAACCCCATCAGAACACACCATAAACACCCTACCCAATCAGAATACACCACAAACAACCTACCCAATCAGAACACACCACAATCTACCCAATCAGGACACACTACAAACAATCTACCCAATCAGAACACACCACAAACAATCTACCCAATCAGAACACACCACAAACAACCTACCCAATCAGAACATACTTTAAACAACCCAATCAGAACAAACCATAATCAACCCAATCAGAAAACACCATAAACAATTTACCCAATCAGAACAACCATAAATAACCCAATCAGAATACACCATAAACAATCTAACCAATCAGAACATACTTTAAACAACCCAATCAGAACACACCGCAAACAGCCTACCCAATCAGAACAACCATAGACAACCCAGTCAGAACACATGATAAACAATATATCCAATCAGAACACACCATAAACAATCCAATCAAAACACACCATAAACAATCTACCCAATCAGAACAAACCATAATCTACCCAATCAGAACACATGATAAATAATATACCCAATCAGAACACACCATAAACAACCCAATCAGAACAAACCGTAATCATCCCAATCAGAACAACCATAAACAACCCAATCAGAACACACCCCAAACAGTCAACCCAATCAGCACACACCATAAACAACCCAATCAGAACACACAACAACCCATTGCTCTTCCTATTGCGGTTCCTGGGGTGCAGTCAGTGGTGTGTAGTTAAATGTTTAACAACGGGATCTCCAGGAACAGAAAAGCCGATTTGCCAATCTTTGTGGTAGAATCACTCCCACCATGGTGCATTTCAGACAACCAGCGCGATGCCATTGGATTGGAAGTTGGGGAGACATCGGGGTTCTCAGCTCTCGTGGTCCCATGCAAGCTGGCTACAGCACATCTCTGGGATCCAGCCTGACAGAGGGTCGGACCAGTGTAAATGCATCCTGATTCCTTGGGGGTCACGGAATTAGGGTTAAGGTAGGGATGGTGGTGTTTGGAACCTGGACCCCGGGAATGAAGGAGCAAATCGACTAAGTCTTAGGGTTAAATGAGCCTCACGGCTTGAGCTATCCCAGTCACTACCAGGGACCTGGCTGTCATCACTGCCCGCCCGTGGGTTCCACTATCTCTCAGCTCGCTGCTCGCCATGTCCAGCTGCCCACAGCCCACCTTTCCTAACAGTCCATCCTGCCTCAAGGCTCCCAGGGGCCTCTCCATGCTACCACCCAGCACCTAAGCTCTTATGCCAGGTTTACTTCCTTGTTCCTACTCATTTCCCATGCCGGTCCCATGTACACCTCCCCTCCCCCAGGGTGCTGTTCCTGCTGCCCCATAAATACAACCTACTTACTGTATCCCTGCAAATTCTCACTAACGGTTCCCTGGCTTGGAATGTCCTGCTATACCCTCCCCTCCCCCTGACCCCCGTCTAAATTCTCCCAGTCTGTAAATTCCCACACATTCCAGGCATCCTTCCCGGACCGATGTAGCTCACAGTGAACTTCCTTCTTCATTCACCACCTCCACTGCAACCACTCACCTCCACCACCACCTCCAGGGCCTTCATCTCCTTCATCACCTCCACCATTGCTCTTTCTTTATTTTCACTCACACCACCATCATCTTCACCTTGACCTTCACTGGTTTCATCTTCCAATATCACCTCTCCCTTCTCCAGTCCGCTACTCCCACCATCACCCCCACCACCAGTGCTCTGTTCCCTGCACGCTCAGTTCCTCCAGCACGGTTGCCGTCATCTCCAATTTTACCTCCACTGCCTTCATCTCCTTCATCACCTCCCCTGCTCCTGCTCCGTTATCCTCACTACCACTTCCACCACCTGGGCCTCCGTCGTCATTGCCTCCACTTCTGTCTTCTCCATCTTTACTTCCCTGGCTTACTCTCCATCATCAATTCCACCATCTCGGCCGCTGCTCCTTGTCCCAATAGTCCTATCATCACCTCTTCGTCCTCTAGCCTTAGCTCCTCCTTATTGTCATCAGATTTTTCTTAACACTCTCCAGATCCCTAGCCCTGACACTAGAAACCTCCTACCTGGCCCTTAACTCATAGGTGGTGTCTATCTAAAGCAGTGGTTCTCAACCTTCCTAATGCCACAACCCTTTCATACAGTTACTCATGTTGTGGTGACCCCCAACCATAACATTATTTTCATTGCTACTTCATAACTGTCATGTTGCTATTGTTATGAATCGTCATGTAAATATCTGATATGCAGGATGTATTTTCATGGTTATACATTGAACAGAATTAAAGCATAGTGATGAATCACAGAAACAATATGTAACGATAGATGTGTTTTCCGATGGTCTTAGGCGACCCCTGTGAAAGGGTCGTTCGACCCCCAAAGGGGTTGCGACCCACAGGTTGAGAACCGCTGATCTAAAAGCAGAGCCTCTCCCTATTGAGATAAGGAGACCTGTCTGCAGTCCGTAACCTCAGATGTTGCTCAGAGCCCGTGGACAAGGGCATTCGCAGCCCGTCGTGGGTGGGTCCACAGGCTCCACAGGGCCTGCCCTGCGTGCTGCCTCTCCATCATTATCAGAGCCAGGGGCAGCCGGGCTGGAGGCCAGCGACGCGGGAAGCAGGAGCAGGGCCAGGCGGGGTGGACGAGTGGTCAGTCCGGCCCATCCCTTGGTCGGCCGTGTCTGCGAGGCTTGCTGGGAAGGCGCGCTGGCGTTCCAACACGCCAACCTCAAGTGGTCAGGCATGAGTCCCAAACATCCCAGCTTCCCTTAATAATCACTGTGACTCTCCTATCCCTGAAATGGTCCAAACCCTCCTCCGGCCGACTTTTGTCTGCCTCCCCACCGTCTCTAGGGCGGATTAATTCCAGATGTTTCTGGGGTAAAGTACGGCTTCCCGTTATTTCTCCCAGGGCACCCCTTCCTAAGCTTGTTGTGGGTACTTCCTGCTTCCACCTTTGTGAAGTGCTGAACCTTCTCCATATTCTTTTCTTTTTTAAAATGTGTTTTATTGATTTTATTACAGAGAGGAAGGGAGAGGGATAGAGAGTTAGAAACATCCATGAGAGAGAAACATCGAACAGCTGCCTCCTGCACACTCCCTACTGGGGATGTGCCCGCAACCAAGGTACATGCCCTTGACCGGAATTGAACCTGGGACCCTTGAGTCCACAGGCCGATGCTCTATCCACTGAGCCAAACCGGTTAGGGCCATATTCTTTTTTTTTCTTTTTTTTAAAAATAAATTTGTATTGATTTCAGAGAGGAAGGGAGAGGGAGAGAGAGAGAAACATCAATGACGAGAGAGAATCATTGCTTGGCTGCCTCCTGCACGCCTCCTACTGGGGATCGAGCCTGCAACCCGGGCATGTGCCCTTGACTGGAATCGAACCTGGGACCCTTCAGTCCACAGGCCAATGCTCTGTCCACTGAGCCAAACTAGCTAGGGCCCTTCTCCATATTCTTCATGACATGAACACTCTCTTCTCAATTCTCTTGAGAAGAAGCAAGACAAATATTTAAACCTATTCTCAGTGTAAGTCCTTCTTGCTCTGACAGATGACATTGCTCTTCCCCGAACCTCCCCTTGTGCTGAAATGCCTCCATCACTGGGGAACGGATGGACGGGAGGACAGGACTTCCCCTCATGAAACCCATGCGGATCCTACACCTACTGTGTGCCCCTGGGTCCCCTGCCATCTGCTAACCTCTCACCTCTCTGCCGTGGCACTCGGGGCTTCCCCTCTTAAAATGCCCTTCTCTCCTTCTTCTAGTTTGAGACCCAGCCCAGGCACTGGGTCCCCTAAAGCCTTCTCTGATGTCCCCACCCTCCTCTGGGCTCCCAGAGCCCTGTGCTCCCTCGCTCGGAGCACTTAACACAGTAACTGTCAGCCTAGTTCCCCCATCTGGCTGGATCGTCTCCCCCCATGACTTCATCTCTCACTTGAAATAGCTCGTCTCAGACGTTCCTTGAATCACGCTTTGACCTATAAACCTTATCAAGCCGGCCCTCCAGAGAGAGGCGTGTGGATGAGAGAATTCAGGGCTGCCCACAACAGAGGGGGGCATGCATCTCAGGGTGCACAGAGAAGGGGCACGCAGGAAGCTTGGACGGATCAGGAAGTGGGGCTTATAGCACCCTGGCCGGGGGCACCAGCCCCCTCTCGGTGGGGGCTTCTGGGTTCCCGTGCTTGCTCAGCTCCACTTCCCATTCTTGAAAAAGCCCTTTCCGCTGCGATGACCTGTGTTTTCACCAGCCTCGCGAGACAGCGCCGCTTTTTAGCAGCTGCCTCTTTGGAGGCCCAGCTCACATTTTTTCTGGACTTTCAGGATGGGATTTTGAAATAGACTTGTGGCTTCCTGTCCCCTATTTACTTGTAAAACAGGAAAAATATTCCATTTATTCCTGTTTTTCCCTAACAATATTTTCCAGTAGTTCCTCTTGCTAAAAACGACCGATTTGTTTGTTTCTCCCTCTATCACCAGGAGGTGGAATTTAATCAAGTGTGTGGGTGAAGGTTGGAGGGTTACCCAACTGTTTCCTGTGTAAGACCCAGGTCACCGCTTAGGACCAAGCGCTGTGTGTGTGTGTGTGTCCTTTCCCTGTGGGTTCTGAAACGGTCGTGCCGGTCCTCAGTAAAGCTTGGGTGTCGCCTGGTCAAACATCTCTTCCGTTCTGTGTTCGCGTGAGGTTATTTCTACCGTCAGAGAGGATGTCATGTGGGCAGCGCACAGCCAGTGTGGGTGGACGTGGTGCTCTCTGTCCAGGCATTTCCAGGACCCCCATCCAGCACCTCCCTTCCCTGCTGTGTCTGTGGGAGAAGCACTGGGCAGTAGTATGGATGGGCAGCTCGGGGGGCTGACGGTCAGCTCTCCGTGTGTTGAAATGCCTCCATCACCGGGGAACAGATGGACAGGAAGTTCAGCAAACTAGCTCCGTTGCGGCTTGGGGACCAGTGAACTGGATCCCGGTGTTTAAGAGCCTCATGGGACACGGAGCTGAGGGTCCGCGCGGGCGGAACCAGGGCCTGCAGCTCCATAAGGGTCTGGTTCAGGTTCCTCTTCAAGGCCAAGGCGACTCCCATGGCAGCCTGGGTTTTGCCCCATTCACCTTGGGGAGGCTTCAGCACGTCCTGGAGAGAATGCGGCCACACCGAGCGGGTTTTGCATCTTTAGGAGATGCTCAGCGCCCTCGTGCTTCTTTGGAGCCAACTTGCGGAAGAAGCGGCCTCCTCCCTCCATGGCCACATCTTTTTTTTTTTATTATTAAATATATTTTATTGATTTTTTACAGAGAGGAAGGGAGAGGGATAGAGAGTTAGAAACATCGACGAGAGAGAAACATGGATCAGCTGCCTCCTGCACGCCCCCTACTGGGGATGTGCCCGCAACCAAGGTACATGCCCTTGACTGGAATTGAACCCGGGACCCTTCAGTCCGCAGGCTGACGCTCTGTCCACTGAGCCAAACCAGTTAGGGCCATGGCCACATCTTTGAGGTGGAAACGGAAGCCCAGGGAGGGTGGGACCCTACCTGGAGGTGGGACAAAGGATATAAGGAGAATAATTGATTTACTTGCCCTGCAGAAAATCCTGGATATACATCAAACCTCCAGATAGAGTAAGGAAAGAATATTTGAGCATGCAGACCACCAGTGATTCAGAGCAGCGTTTGCCAACCCTTCGGACCTCATGGACCAACGGTTGGCGACCGCTGATTTAGAGCAACACCATCTCAGACCCATCCATGGGCTAAGAATGCAGAACTGATTCTTCTTAAGAATGTATTTTTTTACTCTAAGAACCCTCAGTTTTTCTCCTCTTCGAACACACTAGGTCAGTGATGGCGAACCTTTTGAGCTCAGCGTGTCAGCATTTTGAAAAACCCTAACTTAACCCTGGTGCTGTGTCACATATAGAAATTTTTTGATATTTGCAACCATAGTAAAACAAAGACTTATATTTTTGATATTTATTTAAATGCCATTTAACAAAGAAAAATCAACCAAAAAAATGAGTTCGTGTGTCACCTCTGACACGCATGTCATAGGTTCGCCATCACTGGTCTAAATCTTAAGCTCTAGCGGCCATCTTAGGACTCATTTGGCCGAGCCATCTCATTTTGTAGGCGAGGCAAGAAAGGGTCCGTAGCAGTGAAAGCTTCGATTCATGTGCACCTTTATTTCCAAGAGCTAAAGGGATTCCATCATCATCCCTGTCGTTGGCATCATGGCTGCTAAGGTTTTGCAGACTTACTACCTGCCAAGCACGGTGCTAAGTCTTATCTAGTTAACCCTCCCAACAAGCTTGCGGAGGGGGTGGTACTAGTGCCTTCCATGGCACAGCGAAGAGTTTGGAGCTCTCACAGGCTCCGGTCACACAGCTACGTCGGCCTGACTCAGGGCTGCCTGCGTCTTTATCACCCGCTACTCTGGCCTCATCCAGAGCTTCCATTTCGCAGACACTTGGTTGTTGTAGACCTCAGTGCTCACGCGGCCTTGGCGTGGTCCTGGCCTTCGCTGTCAGCAGGGTCTGGAGCCCTTGGCATCCTCATGGGTACTGCCTCGCACCCCCCTGTCTGCTCTGCTCGCTGAGGCCGCATTCACGTGGGAGCTGCCTCCAGAGGTGCAGGTGTGGAGGTCGCCTGCCCAGAGCTTGCTCCCCGGTGCTCCCCTCCCGTCCTCTCTGCCTTTTAGGGTTCTGCCCTCTCTGTGGTGTGGGGCCAGTTCCCTTTGGGCTCCCCTCCTGGAGCCCCGTCTTGAAGGATGGAGCGAGGCTGCATTTTGCCTGGACCCGAGGAAGGTTCATGAGCAAGTGTGAGGGATGACTCACCGTCACACCGACCCACTGTCCCTCTCCGCCCTGAGCCCCGGACTCCATGTCCCTGATTCTCTCTCTCAGTCTTTCCTTCTTGGGTGGAGACCTGACAGATGAAAGCGACATGTCGAGAAGAGACCCTACGCCAACGTGAGATTCTTTTTCCGCCCTGCGGACTGTGAGGCTGTGTTTGTACGTGCGTGCACGCACATGTACCTGCGTGGGGTCAGAGCCACGGGGCTCCAGGATTGGGGCTGCCTTTAACCATAGAGGCGGATCTGCGCGGTGGGATTTCAGGGTGGGGGGTGGGGAAGGGGCTGGGAATTAATGTTCCTTTAGCTCGCTTGGCCCACTGCCCCATATCCCCTCCTTCCCTAGGGAGTCATAGCTTTGTGTGGGTAATGGCCTCGGTTGGGAGGTCTCCTCTTCCCCTAGATCTGAATGCAGCTGTGGAAAGGGGCAAAGGGAGGGAAATGGGAACCATCTCCAACAGTGTCAGTAATTTTTTTTAAAAAATATATTTTATGGGTTTTTTTACAGAGAGGAAGGGAGAGGGATAGAGAGTTAGAAACATCGATGAGAAAGAAACATTGATCAGCTGCCTCCTACACACTCTCTACTGGGGAGTGCCTGCAGCCAAGGTACATGCCCTTGACTGGAATCGAACCTGGGACCCTTCAGTCCACAGGTCGATGCTCTATCCACTGACCTAAACTGGCTCGGCGTGTGGGTGATTTCTCTGTGTGCAATGGCCCCAAGCACAGTGTTGCTGGCTAGTGTTCCTCGACGCAAGAAGCCGAGGTGCCTCAGGGAGAAAATCAGTGTGTTGAGTGAGACACTTGAGCCAGCGAAGCTTCATTCAGGCGCCAGGCAATGCTGTTGACCCCGAGTGTTAGTGGATCAACAGTGTCTGTTAAATATGCTGCCTTTCAACAGAAGCACGCGTAAAGTAGAACAAGGTTATACATCTATTGATCAATAAAACTGTTGTGACCAGAGGCTGGCCGGACCTGCACCTGGTGCTGTATTCCCTGTAGGAGAAATGGCTCCACATTCACGAATTCAGCAATGTCGGTGAGTTTATCGAACATACCGTATTTTTCCTTGTATAAGACGCTATTTTTTTTCTAAAATCGTTAGACTGAAAATCCGAGGGGGCGTCTTATATACGGAAGTCAGCCGAGGAGGGAGCCGCACGGGTGCGTAGCTGCCCATACCTTGTCAAACAGGCTTCCTCCAATCACAAACCTTATTGTCACTGACGTCAGCTGATGCTGTAATTGGAGGTGGGGGTGGAGAGTGTGCAGATGCAACAGGGACTGAGCGTTCTGAGCCCATAAAGATGTAAAAAAAAAAAAAAAGATAAATGCTTGTAAGTGATTGTCTTACTCTGCAAAATTCAAATGGAATGTAATCAGCTGTGCAAAAGAGCAAGGAGATAGAGCTGCAGAGAGACAATTTGGACCTCCTCCCATGAAGTGTGTCAGGCAGCAGAGAAAACAGGAAGAACAGCTCCTGAACACATTGCGGACCAGTCCTATCGCTAGCTTTACCCACTGGCCAGATAAGTTTCTATGGAACGAGGACAAAAAACGATTTACATAAATCAGCGGTTCTCAACCTGTGGGTCGCGACCCCTTTGGCAGTCGAATGCCCCTTTTACAGGGGTCGCCTAAAGGCCATCCTGCGTATCAGATATTTACATGACGATTCATCACAGTACCAACATGACAGTTAGGAAGTAGCCACGAAAATAATTTTATGGTTGGGTCACAACGTGAGGAACTGTATTTAAAGGGCCAGAAGGTTGAGAACCACCGACATAAATGTTAAAGGCACGCTTTAAAATGAAATACCCATTGCATTTTGAAGTTATTTATTCCATGTTCTTACCAGCTAATATCTTTTTAAAGTAGGATACCTTGTAAAACACTGTGTAATAGGAAGTGGAGCTAAACAAAGCTGGCAAATTCTCGTGATCCGTCTGCAATGTGTTAAGATGCCAAAAAAGAAGAAGGCCTTCAGAGGAAAACCAGCAAAAATGTTTAAAACACTGATTTCTTAATTTTGGGTTGGAAAAGTGGGGGCGGGGGCGTCTTATCCACGGAAAAATACGTTAACTCCCTCGAATAATGAGACTGGACCGTAGATCAAGTGGCGAGGAACACAGTCTCTTAGAACCGACCAGGAGGAGAGAACAGGCGTGGAAGGAGAGAAAGGCCGGGTCCTGTAGGGATGCAGCGGGAGATAAGAAAGGGTGAGCCCTGACTGGTTTGGCTCAGTGGACAGAGCGTCGGCCTGCGGACTGAGGGGTCCCAGGTTCGATTCCGGTCAAGGGCATGTGCCTTGGTTGCGGGAGATAAGAAAGGGTGAGCCCTGACTGGTTTGGCTCAGTGGACAGAGCGTCGGCCTGCGGACTGAGGGGTCCCAGGTTCGATTCCGGTCAAGGGCATGTGCCTTGGTTGCGGGCACATCTCTAGTAGGGGGTGTGCAGGAGGCAGCTGATCGATGTTTCTCTCTCATCGATGTTTCTAAATCTCTATCCCTCTCCCTTCCTCTCTGTAAAAATCAATAAAATATAGTTTTTTTTTTTTTTAAAAAAAGGGGGACTGAGGATGTGAGGTGCTCAGCTGTCCTCAGACATGACAGAGGTTGGAGGGAGTGTGCAGTGGGAGGGGGGGTAAGGCTTGAAGGGAGGGGTGAGCTTTGGGGTCTCCTGATGGACTTGAGGAAGGGTAGAAGGAGAGGGAGGAAAAGGGAGTCATGCATGCAAGGTCTTAGACCTTAGTAACTGGATGGATGGAGGTGCCACCAGTGACTGATTAAATGGCGGGGAGTGCGGAGAGCTAGGTTTGTGTGGGGAACACATCCGTTTTGCTGTTGTTCCTTGTAAAAAGTTTACATGAAAAAAGAAATCCTGGCCCTGGCTGGTTTGGCTCAGTGGATAGAGCATCGGCCTGCGGACTGAAGGGTCCCAGGTTCAATTCCAGTGAAGGGCATATGTCCAGGTTGCAGGTTCGATCCCCAGTAGGGGGCGTGCAGGAGGCAGCGATCAATGATTCTCTTTCATCATGGATGTTTCTGTCTCTCTCTCCCTCTCCCTTCCTCTCTGAAATCAATAAAAAATATTAGAAATAATTCCTTAAACTATGAAAAAAACCCACACGACTCAGTGTGGGGGGCCCAGGGCCACCAGCACATGCAGAGGGAACTTGACCAGGAGAGCATCCCAAGGGGAGACAGAATGGCCAGGACCTTCCGGCGGGTCCCAGACTTCCTGAACCCCAGGCTTCGGCACTTGCGAAGCCACATGTCTCCACATGCCCCAAATTACCCTCAAGGCGGAGGAGGACTGCTCTGGGCACTGGGCCGGCCCCGTGCGCCAACTGGCCGTGGGCAGCGTGGGGGCCGGGGGCCTTAGCAGAGCAAGGGGACCAGGCAGAATGCCCAGCCAAGGCTGGGGCTACTCGGGGAACCTCTGCCCTACGTTCTTGCAAGGGGCAGCGGAGACGGAAGCACGAAGGCCCCTCCATTCAGAAACCAGCTACCCCCACCCCCCCGGAAGACTGGCTGAAATTTAGAACTGTCTCAACCCTTACCATCGATCTGAAAGTCACCGGGCAGAAAGCTGCGCCCCACGCCTACCTACCCCAGGCACACTGTGTCAATGTTCTGTTTGCAAACAAATAACCTTTTATTGCCATTAAAGAAAAACAAAACTGTGAAGTCATAGGTTTTCATAGGAAAGAACCTCCAGAAGTCCAGTTCCTCACCTTGGAGCAAAGCAAAATATTATTATGCCCGCAGTACAGATTAGGCAAAGGGCATCAAGGCCCTAAACTTATGGGTAATAAGGGGACAGAGTGGGGCTTAAATGCAGCCCCCACTTCCTAGGGTCTCCCTCTAGACATGCTGGGGTCCTCCTTTTTCCTTCTCTCCACTTTTTTTAAAAAAATATATTTTATTGATTTTTTACAGAGAGGAAGGGAGAGGGATAGAGAGTTAGAAACATCCATGAGAGAGAAACATCGATCAGCTGCCTCCTGCACACCCCCTACTGGGGATGTGCCCGCAACCCAGGTACATGCCCTTGACCGGAATCGAACCCAGGACCCTTCAGTCCGCAGGCCGACGCTCCATCCACTGAGCCAAACCAGTCAGGGCTCTCCACTTGGTTTTGACTTGCTTTCTTGGATCCCCGTTTTCCTTCGCCTCTCCCTGCCCAGCCCACCTTGGCCTCCCAGTGCCCCCTCCTGGCACTGTGGTCCCAGGCACCCTCCCCCACCCCCCGCCCCCCATGGCTGCTCTCTGTGGTCCCAGAGGGACCTGGGCTCAGATCCCCCGGTGGGTTGCTGCCCAGAGCCGGGTCCTGCGGCCCCTGCGGCCCCTGGAAACAGGCCTTGCTCTGTGGGCCATGCAGGAGGCCAGCTGCTGGGGACGCAGAGGAAAGAAAATGTGCTTTAAAAAGTTCAGGTGGAGGCAGCCAAGACCAATACACGCAGCCAGGGGAGCAGGAGGCTGGAAGATTCCAGAGGCCTGGGCCTCCCATCCCCACCATGGTCTGACCCGGCGGCTGCGGCTGTGGGGAGGGAGGGTAGGTTCCAGGGCGAGCTGTTATCTACCTGCTACCAGCAGGGGCTGTGTCCTGGGGGCACCCGGCCGTGGTTGGGGGCGGGTGGCGAGGAGGACCCAGCCCAGTAACCCAAGGTTATGGGCCCACACGGACAGCAGGGAGCAGCATGTGGACAGCGCCAGGCTTTGTCCCAGGTGACCACCAGGGAGGGGACCCTGCCCTTCTGCTCTGTCCCAGGCCCACTGTCCCCGGCCCCCGCCTTACTCCTGTGTCAACACGGGCCTGAGCGAGGGGGGCGGGAGAACGTGTGGGTCCCCCTCTGGTGCGGTTCTGAGAGTCAAACCTGGGCCTCATGGAAATGTACACGCCGAGTGGGCACGGGACGTTTACCCAGGGCGGGCCGGTGAGTCAGGGGCCGCACGTCCTGGGAGAGAGTCACGGGCGGGGCGGTGGTGGCCGGCGCGAACAGTAGGGCATTTTGCTGCTGCCTCTCTCACCAGCCCACGGAGAGAGAGGAGAGCAGAACTGGCCGCAGAGTTGGCCCCGGGAAGGACCACACGGGGCTGGGGCTCGTCTACGGACCTGGTTGGGCAAATGCCCCTGGGTGAGGTCACTAGGCAGAAACTCCGGTGTCGTGGTAGGGCTCCCCCCACTCCCCCCGCCCCATGAGTGCTGGAGGCAGACATGCACTGGCCTGGTGCTAGGCCGATGCACGCGGCAGGTCTGCAGGGATGGGACAGTGGGACCTCGCTGAACGTCTGTGGCCTCCTGGCCAAGACCCGAATTTTTGAGGGCTGGCCTCTGGAAGGGGTGATGCTGCTCTCTGTGGCCCCCGGAGGCAGTTACTCTCAAGATAAGGGCAACCTTGTCAGTAACTGTGGCATCTCTCAGCGGACACATGATGTGTTTTAGGAGATAATGAGTTAATCTTCCTGTGAATGTGTTTACACAAAGGGTCTGGCCACCCCTGAATTGGATGGATGCCTGCAATAGATACTCTCTAAGGCAGTGGTTCTCAACCTTCCTAATGCCGCAACCCTTTAATGCCATCCCTCATGTTGTGGTGACCCCCGATTTCATTGTTACAAATTGAACATAATGAAAGCATAGTGATTCATCACAAAAACAATATGTAATTATATATGTGCTTTCCGATGGTCTCAGGCGACCCCTGTGAAAGGGTCATTCGACCCCCAAAGGGGTCGCGACCCACAGGTTGAGAACCGCTGCTCTAGTCAGTTTGGCTCATTGGATAGAACATTGGCCTGCAGACTGAAAGGTCCCGGGTTCGATTCCGGTCAAGGGCACATGCGCCCGGGTTGTGGGCTCGATCCCCAGGTGGGGGTGTGCAGGAGGCAGCCGATCCATGATTCTCTCTCATCATTGATGTTTCTCTCTCTCCTTCTCCTGTCCTCTCTGAAATCAATAAAGAAACATATTAAAAAAAGAAAGAAAAAAGATTGAACTCAAAGACCATCTCTTCTCCGTTCTCTGAGACCTACTTGCTCTGTTCTGGCTCCCTGAGTGCCCCCTCTCTCCTGAGCTGGTATTTCCTACAGGAGCAGGTCCCTAATGGGCTGTTTTCTTGTTTATCCTTCCCTCCTGGAGGGCAGGGGTGGTGCTTGCTGCACCATCACGGTGGGAGAGTTTGGGGGCAAGCACATGTGTTCCCAACTCACCGAAAACGCCTGGGCGAGCGTTCCGGGCTGCTCTCGACTCACCGCAGGGACTTGGCCTCCCGGAGTCTCAGTCCCTCATCTGTAAAATGGGAACAACGCTGCGAGGCTGGTAACGCTCAGGCTGGTTGTGAGGACAAAGGGAGGAAGGCACGTGGGGCCAGGTATGCAGTGAGCGCCCAGGCCATGCAGCCACTGCGATTGCGCTTACGGAATGGGGTCTGACACACAGAGGGAGCTTAGAGTGTGGGTGGCTCACAGCACGAGAAAGACCGAACCAAGGGACGTTTGCCTGGCCCCCACTGGCAGGGCTGGGTTCATCACCTCGTTCTGGCCAGCCCCCCTGCTCCCCGCACTGTGTTAGGGGTCAAGGAGCAAGGTTAGCCCCTCAGGGCAGGGAACGGAGGGACCAAGGGGTCCCAGCTTTATCGCTGGGTCCCTCCTGAGCAGCTCTGGAATTCTGAGGAGGCCCGGGAGGGCTCTCCCATGTTGGGGAGCCCTGGGCTGTCGCTGGTGCCACAGTCTGAGCCCCATCTTCTCTGTCTTTTTTTCTTATCTAAAGTTTTACATATGTCTCCTTTTTCCTGGATTGACACCCTCAACCCCAGGCATTCCCACCCCAGGCAAGCCCCCACCGCCCCAGTGTCTGTGTCCATTGGTGATGCTAATATGCATGCGTACAAGTCCTTTGGTTGCCCCGTCTTCTCTTTCGCAAGCCTTGCTCCCAGACTGCCCGTGGCTTCTGCAGTTTGTTCAAGGGAGAAGGCGCGTGGGCCTCGGAGCTACTCATGGTCTGGCTGCGGCTGCGCGAGCAGACAACACAACAAAGCAGCCCATTGAAGGCCGGAACCGGCGGGTCCCCAAAACAGCCTGCAGCGGGGACACCTCGTCCGACATGCGCAGCCATGCACCCGGGCTCTATTTAAAGACCCGCCCACTGGAATCGGCACAGATGGGTTTATTTCTGACCCTCCACGCGGCCCTCTGGGGTTCTCCACTTCTCTGTTGACCCCAAATAACCTCCCCCCCGCCCATCCCCAGCCATTTTCGGGTGTTTTCATTAAAACAAACAAACAACTTAGTCTATGAGGTTTCTGTTTGTTTGTTTTTTCAATTTTTCTTTCTGGTGTAGCCAGGTCCCTCTTAGTGGGCTGAGCTTAGGTCAGTTATGCATGTTTAATTGTCTGGATGTCAAAAAGCAGCAAAGAAATAGTTTCTTTTTTTTGTTTTTTGTTTTTGTGATGGGGGGAGGTAGAGGAGGTACAGGATATGAGATATGGGCCAACCTTCCTACAAATGTGGAGCCCATGATGATTGCTGTGTGGGTAGAAAGAACTTTTTAAAAATATATTTTTATTGATTTCAGAGAGGAAGGGAGAGGGAGAGAGAGATGGAAACATCTGTGATGAGAGAGAATCATGGATCGGCTGCCTCCTGCACGCCCCCTACTGGGTGTTGAGCCTGCAACCTGAGCATGTGCCCTTGACTGGAATCGAACCCGGGACCCTTCAGTCGCCAGGCCGGCGCTCTATCCACCGAGCCACACCCGGTAGAGCCAGAAAGAATTTTTGAACAAGAGCATAATGAGCCCTGGGCCCGAAGTCCCCCCCTTCCGTCCGGCCACTCGTGGGGAAGGAACTGGCGATGGCAGGGGCGGTGCCAGGTGTCAGGCTCTGGGTGTCTCACGGGGCTCTGGTTCTGCACCCAGAGTTTCTTATCTGCCGGAGCCTCCGCTTCCTCGCTTGTGAAAGAAGATAAGAAAAGGACTAAGTCACGGGGTTGTGGCGAGGATGAAGTAAGGTGGTGTTTGCAAAGCTGTTAGGACAGTGCCTGGGTCGTGGCGAATCATCAATTATTATTGTCCCGAATTAGAGATGAGGGCCCGAGGCTTGCAGGTGTCATGTGACTTGCCCAAGGTCACACAGCTAGTTGATGGTGGAGGCGGGGTGCAAACCCAGATCAGCTTGGCCCAGAGCTGGGGGGCTTGGCCCCACCCTACACGGTCAAGCCAGGGACCGTGGTTCCAGTGGGATGTTGAGCTGTAGGGAGCTGAGGGGCACCTTGCCCACTCTTTCCCACACCCACAGCCTCACCCCATGGGAACGCGTTAGACACCTCTCCTTTCCTGTGTGAGGCTGTCTGTGGACACGGCATTGAGGCAGAGATGGGACTTTTAGTGATGATTTTCTTGGGGTGAAATTTAGTAGGTGTGGCGAGCCGTCAAGGCTGTGGCATACTCAGCCCCACGTTGGGCGCCTTATGTGCTGCGCCAGCTCAGCCAGGTTTGGTGAGCCTGAGAGGGGGCGGTGAAGGATGGAGAAAAGACAGACAGGAGAAGAAAGCTGGGTCTGGGTGGGACGCTGTCCTCTCTGATGGAGAGCTAGTGACAGCACCACGGACCACAAGCTGTGTCTTTATTTTATAGCCAGATTCCACGAGGCAGAGTCAGGGCGTGGTCAAGATGCTTATAGCATTCTCGGGGGTTTCGATCCTACTCAATCACATGCACCTGAACTCTACCGAGCCCACATCACTCAGACACGTGGGGCCATGTGTTCGGACCATAGGTTCCAGCTTACAGCTATAGCTGTTGGTTATAATTGTGCTGGGAGGGCTCTGCCCTCCAAGCTGGGACTTGCAAGTAGCCATGAGAGGACTGTGCCTTCTCATTAGTCCGAGGCTTGAACCTGTCCAAACACTGTAAGACCTTGTATCAACTTCCCAAAGCTGACTTAAACCATCTAAGTCCAGCATGTCAAACTCCAAGGCTAACACGGGCCAAATAAATGAGGCATGCGGCCTGGGGGCCATGAGTTTGACATGCTTGATTTAAGTAGAGCTTTGTCCTCCAGAGCCCTTGAAGCTCCTGGCTGGTCCCCGAGCTTACCTCCTCTGCTCTGGGAGCAGTGTGAACTCAGGTGTCCGCAGCAGCCGCAGCTGCAGGGCTCAGCACCGCCCCCCCCACCCCCCCTCCCCGCCCAAACCAGGCCAGAGGGGAGTAGCCTATTGGATGCAGCAGATCTCTCCTTGGGATCAGCCCCAGATGCCTCAGAGGCACGAGGCCGGTAGGGACCACGGGATGAAGATGAACATCTCCCTTCTTCAGAACTGGGAGACTCCTGGCAACCTCGGGGAAGGATTTTGCATTTTGCCCTGTGCTTCTCTTTAAGAGCAAACGGATGGAAAATGCAGAAAGCCCTGCGCTCAGCAAAACCTCCCCCGGTAGGAAATAGCTGGAAACCGCGTTCCAGGACGAGCACGGGGCCAGCTTCTGGCTTGGTTATGTAATGCCCGACGGCCCGGCCCAGCCCCGCTGGCACCCCTCGAGGCTGGCGAACCCCCTTCCCTCTGTGAGCCCGCTGCCCCCGGGAAGGCACAGGCTTTCTCTGTGCTTAACATTTGTCTACTTAATACCAGCTCTGCCCCGTGCCCCCTCTCTCTCCCCCCCTCCCACCCCCCAGCTCCTTTTCCGTGGAAAAACAACAATTTTCCATGATGATGTCAGAGCAGAGGCAGGGCCTGAACCTGTCTGGGCCTTCGCTTCCCCAGTGGAGGGGTGCAGATGAAGTGACCTGTGGTTTCCCTCAGAGCCAACATTCCGTGATTCTATGGTTCTTCTCCTGGAGGAAAGCTTCTCCCTGCTCTTGAGTCTGCAGACCGTGACTGACAGGCGCCGGGGGGGGGGGGGGTTGGGGGGGAGATGGTTGGTAGAGGGAGGTAGCGGCGTGGTATTTCCAGGCAGAGCCATCCAGCCCCCTCCTAGCTGGGGTGAGTAATCTCGTCTTCTCCTCCGCCTAGCAACAGCACACACATACACACACGGTATCAAGCAAGCACGCCTCTGGCTCTCCTTCCTCCTTTCATTCATCCATCCCTCCATTCATCCACGCATCCACCCATCTGTTCGTCCACTTATTCATTCATTTGTTCTGTGAGTTGTTCATTGAGCTCAGACGTGGTCTTGTAGACACATCGATGGGACCGGATCCCCTCCCTGCCTTTGAACTCACAGACTGGTGGGGGAGGAGCCGCTGTAGGTCAGACTGGACAAGGGAAAGGGCTAGGGCAGCGGTTCTCAACCTGTGGGTCGCGACCCCTTTGGCGGTCGAATGACCCTTTCACAGGGGTCGCCTAAGACCATCCTGCAGATCAGATATTGACATGACGATTTCATCACAGTAGCAACATGACAGTGATGAAGTAGCCACGAAAATAATTTTATGGCTGGGTCACAACATGAGGAACTGTATTTAAAGGGCCAGAAGGTTGAGAACCACTGGTCTCGGGCAAGGGTCTGGCAGGGGGCCTATCTCTTGGCCTGTCTCCATCCCCTCAATTTATGCTTGCTCACACTGGACCCCAAAATGTAGACATATGCCTGTGAGGTGCCCTACACAGTTTGGGGATGACCTCTCCAATCCTGTGCCCAGAAGGGTACTCAAATGGAGATTTCTGGAACCCCATCCGGGGTCCCTGAATGGTATCAAGCTGGAGATTCCTACCTTGACGACTGCCCACAGAATCAACAAGGCTCAGGACTTTAACATAAGAAAGGGCGAGAAAAGCACTCAGGCCTCCCTGCGGAGTTCTAGGACCAACGTCTCACCGGCTACTTCAGCCTCCTCTTAACAGGCGGGGAAACTGAGGCAGAGATGAGTCAAGTCATCTGCCCAGAGTTCCCCAGCGAGGAAGAGGTCTCCTGTCTCCAGGCTGGTCTCCGGCTGGGTCTGGTGCGGGCACACGGCTGTGATTGCTCAGCCTCCCCCCGCCCACCCCCCCTTGCTAGCCCTTTTCCCTGGGAGGTCTTGAATGAGACTGCCCAGTCCCAGCAAATGCTGCTGTGCTAGCAGACAGGGGTGAGCTCATCCGCTGAGGTGGTGTGGCAGGAACGTGGCGGCAGCCTGGGCTTCTGCCCCCGTCTGAAATCATGGATGAAAATAGCTTGCCTGCGGTCTATTGATACCCAATACTCTATCATCAGGTTGGGGAAGTCAATTAAAAGTGTCTGGTTCTCTCCCCCCGCACCCCCAACCCTCCCACCCCGGGGGCCTGGGAATTGCACGGAGGCCAGAGCCCAGTGGCCAACGGGAACAGGGCCATGAATCCCATTTTACAGCCAAAGCCAGAGGCTGCAGGCTGCGCTCAGCCGAGCCGTCTGCAGGCAGCGGCAGGCAGCTCCCAGGGAACGGCTCCCCGGGCCGGAGGACTGGCTCAGGCTCAGGTTGCAGGAACATCTGGCCCTTCTGGAAAATGCACGGGAAACAGCTCAGGTTGGGAGGGCCCTGGTATTGCCCTGGAACTTCCTGTGGCCAGCGGGGCAGAGGCCAGGAGACCAGGCTGGTGTGATTCTGGGAGCGACAGTGGTTGGTCGCACATGGGACCTCAGGACTCTGGTTCGTGTTCAGCCCAGGGCTGCGGTGGGAGTGCCCGAGGCGATGCCAACGCCTCTCCTGCCCCATGAATAGGAATATGGACCTTCCTCTCCTTTCCAGCTCGATGCTGAGCAGGGACAGCCAGCAGGAGAGGGAATACCAGCCCCTCTAAGCCCTGCTCTGACCGAATTCTACCTGCACACCTTTCTCAAGACACAGCCCAGCCTGCTGTGGGCTGTGGGTCTAATGTAGCTGCAGCTCACTCAGCTGGACCCCCTTCTGCCTCTGTCCCCAGGGTCCTCCCCGTTTCAGGCCCCGGGTTCCAGCTTTCCTTGGTTGGACGGTGATAACCGATAGTGCAGGGATCAAGTGCCCTGGGGAGTCTGGTGACGCCTGTGCAACTCTTCCCCGAATGATGCTCTTACCTGCAGAATGGAATATACACAGTGTGTCACAGGAAAACGACGAAGCTGAAATCCAGCTCAATCCATGGACCACCCCGCCCCCCTGCCCCGCCCCCCCACCGTTGGGAACCCCTAGGGAAGGTGTGTTTGGGGAAGAGGGAGCAGCCAGCGAAACGTTCCTCGGGTGGAAACGGACTTGGCAGGTTGGAGGGCGGAGCTCAGTGGATGGAGGGGCCTGGGACTTGGGCTGGTTTAAGTCTGCATTCCCAGTGTGCTGGCAGCCACCGGACTTTAAAGCAGGGGGTGTGGTGAGCAGAATCAGATGATAACAGATCCGTTTGGCTGCTGGCTGGAGAAGGGGATGTTAGGAGGGCAAGAGGGAAGGCAGGTGACCCCTGAGGGTCTAGTGCAGGGGTGGGCAACCTTTTTGTGAGTGCGCGCCAAAACCAGCAAAATCTCTGGCTCAAAATTCTTCTGCGTGCCAACCCTAATTTTTTGAGAACATGTTACGCCTACTTGAGGGTGTCTTTCCAAGGCTGGTTGGCACCTCCCCGAAAGCAGGCTTCTTTTTATTTTTATTGATTTCAGAGAGGAAGGGAGAGATAGAAATGTCAATGATGAGCCCTAACTGGTTTGGCTCAGTGGCTAGAGCGTCGGCCTGCGGACTGAAAGGTCCCAGGTTCGATTCCCGTCAAGGGCATGTACCTTGGTTGCGGCACATCCCCAGTAGGAGGTGTGAGGGAGGCAGCTGAATCGATGTTTCTCTCTCATTGATGTTTCTAACTCTCTATCCCTCTCCCTTCCTCTCTGTAAAAAAATCAATAAAATATATTAAAAAAAAAAAGAAATGTCAATGATGAGAGAGAATCATGGATCGGCTGCCTCCTGCACGCCCCCTGTTGGGGATCGAGCCCGCAACCCGGGCCTGTGCCCTGACCAGGAATCGACCCGTGACCTCCTGGTTCCTAGGTCGATGCTCAACCACTGAGCCATGGTGGCCGGGCGAAAGCAAGCTCCTTAAAGGGCCTGAGGGCATGGGACGATTCCGGCCAGGTGTGATGGAGGGCGTCAGAGAACTCTGGGAGGCCCCCCCACAATGCCAGTCGGCCTCGGTCAGTGGTCGGCAAACTCATTAGTCAACAGAGCCAAATATCAACAGTACAACGATTGAAATTTCTTTTGAGAGCCACATTTTTTAAACTTAAACTATATAGGTAGGTACATTGTTATTCACTTAATTAGGGTGCTCCTAAGCTGGCCTTTGCTAAAAACGTCCTCCATCTGATGGAGGTACGTTCGCTGAGGTCGACCCCTTCCAACTCTCCCATCCACACTCGTCTTGTTTACTTGTTTCTCTATCTCCTTCCGTTCATCCTCTCTATATGTCCACACCACCTCCACACACCTTTCTCAATCCTCGACACTACATCTTTCACTCAACAGCGTTCCCTAAAATTAACTTAATAAACTTTACTTAAAGTTTTAAGTCAACTTCGCGTTGTATGTGTGTGCCCGCACGTGGTGTTTTGTGGGAGAGCCACACTCAAGGGGCCAAAGAGCCGCATGTGGCTCGCGAGCTGCGGTTTGCCGACCACTGGCCTAGACCTTTGCATGGTTGACCTGGAGTCTCACGTGCCATCTTGAGTGATGCCCCCATCCCGAGCCCTGTGGAATCTAATTGCAGATGCTTTTGTTCATAAGAAGGAAGTCCTCACTGGGTCTCAACCTGCCGGACACATAGTAGGAAATCAGTAAATGCCCGGTTTCTCGCTTGCCTCCTCTCCCCCCCCCCCCCCCACCACACACACACTCACAGGTCCCACCCAATCCCCACCCACAGGGCCACTCACTGTCCATACTTGGCCATGACCAGAAAGTGGGCAGGCGGGGCCAGGCTAGGCCAAGCAGACTGTTGAGTCCCAGGACAGGTTGGGCAAAGTCTGCAGGGCTGAGCAGCCCCTCTGCCAGGTGGGGGCAAGGGGGTGGGGTGGGGGGCGGGGCTGGTCCTGAGTCCCTGCCATGAAAAAGCCCCATTGTGGGGTCTTTGGGGGAGGATATATTTATTTTGTTTCCTGAGCCGTGTGAACAGTGCATTGTGCCGCCTGGATGGAGGGCACTCTGTGTGGCTGGGGAGGGATTACGTCCCCCTCCTGGGTAGTGTGATTATGAAAAGGCCCCATTCAGCTCCGGTGCTGTTCCTGGGGGCAGCCTCGTTTCCACCCTTCTCCTTCAGATACGGCCTGGGGCTGGGTGTCCATGTGGGGTGGGAAGTGTCTTCTTAAACCCAATCCCTTAGGGGCTCCGCCCACCTTCAGGTAGGGTCTCTCAACACCTAAGGGGTGGAGCTGACCAGGAGGGTGGGGTGGGACCAAGAGAAAGATGCGGTTCCTATCTCCAAGGGCCTTGAATTTCAACTTGACATGTTACCTTCGAGGGAGGTTTTCATGCCCAGGCACAGAGATTGCGAAAGACCTCCATCGTACCACTTCATTTTTTAAATTTAATTTAATTTTTCATCCTCACCTAAGGATATTTTTCCATTGATTTTTATAGAGAGTGGAAGAGAGAGGGAAAGACAGAGAAACATCGATGTGAGAGAAACACATCGATCAGTTGCCTCCTGCACGTGCCCCGACTGGGGCCCAGGCTGGGGAGGAGCCTGCAACCGAGGTACGTGTGCCCTTGATGGGAATTGAACCTGGGACCCTTTGGTCTGCAGGCCGACCCTCTATCCACTGAGCAAAACCGGCCAGGGCAGCCGTGGGCAAACTACGGCCCGCGGGCCGGATCCGGCCCATTTGAAATGAATAAAACTAAAAAAAAAAAAAAAAGACTATACCCTTTTATGTAATGATGTTTACTTTGAATTTATATTAGTTCACACAAACACTCCATCCATGCTTTTGTTCCGGTCCTCTGGTCCAGTTTAAGAACCCATTGTGGCCCTCGAGTCAAAAAGTTTGCCCACCCCTGGGCTAGGGCCATCGTACCACTTTGAATTCATGTCATTGCTGGGCCCCATGGCCTAGGGGGCCTCTGAATTCATATTTACATACTTTCTGTGATTATTTTGTGAACAGCACGATTGTGTTGCCTTATGTTTATTTTGGGGTGTGTGTGTGTGTAAAAAGGGTGTTTGTTCACAGGAAATGTCTGAAACACACCCCAATTTTGCTAACCCTGTCTTGGCACCTTTTTATGTTTCAGTGAACTGGGAGCCCCAGTCCTTGGAAGTGGCCCTGGATCGTCTGGCCCTGCACGGGCCCCCGGCAAAGGGAGCAGCCCGCGTCCTGTCCTGCGCCGTCTGGACTTGACCGACGGGTGAGGTAAGCAGGCCCGGTGCTGCCGAGCACCCGGCAGCTGTAGGAGTCGGCACAGAGGCCAGGACGGGGGTCCTTCCTCCCACTTGGCTGCCTCCCCAGATCCTCAGGCCCCTGGTAGGGAACATGAAGTTCAAATCCTTGCTGGGCTGTTCCCTACCTTTCCTGGGGTGCCAGGCTCCCAGGCCTAGCACGACTGCCTCTCACTGGATGTGCCCCCCACTCCTGCGCAGCCCCCTGTCCCCCCACTCTCCACCATTCTGTGCTCACAGTGTCTGTGAGCACAGCTAGCACAGCCTGTCTGACCCCAAGTTCCAGGGGCTTCGAAGCCCCAGAGCCCCCGAGTGCCATGGGGTCTCGTCTCAGTGAGAGGGCAGCTCACTGCCTCTGTCCTGCCCATTGACCTGGACCCCTGCTTCCGCCTGACTGAGTGACCGCAGGGCGTCCCCGAGCCTTGAATTTTCCATCTGCGCTATGGGGCACGGCACTGGTTGGTCTCTGAAGGCGCTCTCTGCTTTTGATTTTCCGTGCGTCCTGGAATCTGGATGCAGATATAATTGGGATCAGACTGACAGTCTTTTCACGGGTGCCTGGGAGGTCGTGCTGGGATGCTGGCAGCTCCATGTGCCCCAGCACGGCCTGGGAGGGGTTGTCTCCTGGACTTTTGCCCCCATGTTCTTGGGGAGGTTAAAGATGCTTGGTTAAGCCCGGCCGATGTGGCTCAGTGGTGGAGCGTTGACCTATGAACCAGGAGGTCACGGTTTTGATTCCCGGTCAGGGCTCCTGCCCAGGTTGTGAGCTCGGTCCCCAGTAGGGGGCGTGCAGGAGGCAGCCAATCAGTGATTCTCTCTCTCTCTTTCTCTCTGAAATCAATAAAAATGTATTAGAAAAGAAAAGATGCTTAGTTAACCCCCTAGAGTGCCAGGGAGCGCGATTGCGCTCCTCCTGTCTTTTGCCAAACGTGCCGGGAGCGCTATCAAAGCTTCGAAATGGCGTCCAGTTCTAAGTCTGCTTTTATTAGTGATGATGCTATTGCTAAATATGTCAATGTCGTAAAGGTTTCCTTAAGTTTTTGAATATGTAACTTCATTTACTTGCGATTCATAATTCTTTTTCCTAAATGGCTGTAAAATCAGCAAAAATGCCTTGGCGATTTTAGCATAGTTCCTAGGATATTGGTTGGCACTCAAAGGGTTAATATATAGTCCCTCCTGTCTTTGAAAAGAAGCATAGAGGAAGGCTTGCTGCTGGCGTTTCAGCATTGGTGGGTGGTGGGATGAGCCTGAGGATGGCGGGGGCTGGGAGTGGGCTGCACTGGAGGGGGCACTGCTCAGTTCTGAGGATCCCTGAGCTCCCAGCTACCTGTCCTGAAATAGGGTCTGATTTTAGGAGGTGGCCCCGGGTGCCACAGGAGAGAGAGACGTCCCTCCACTGGGGGGACAGCTCTGTGGGACAGGATGGCCAGCGCCTGCTCTTGGCTTTGATCTTGTACTCAGGGAGAAAGGAAGGTGCGGGGGTGGGGTGGGGGCATCTGTGAGAGGCCAGGATCGCCCAAGCTGGCATGGCACCCGGTGGGTGCATATGCCAGCAGTCCTAGCTGAGATGGGACGTTACCTCGGGCTTGGGGACCAGGGCTTCTTGGAGCGTGACCTGGTCATCCCGGGGTAAGCTGGAGTGTCCTCGAAGGATGGAGGGAAGGATTTGTGGATGGATGGATGGGTGGATAGATGGATGGGTGGATAGATGGATGGATGGATGGATGGATGGATGGATATGTGGATGGGTGGATGGATGGATGGATGGATGGATGATGGATGGATGGATAGATGGATGGATGGATGGATGGATGGATAGGTGGATGGATGGGTGGATGGATGGATGGATGGATGGATAGGTGGATGGATAAAATTAAGCTGATCTGAGGGAGGATTCTCTAATGACTTAGTCAGGATTGACTTACACACACAAGGGGGAAAAATGAAATTTTATCTCAGTGTGTAAGCCTGATGGACTAAGAGAATGAGTCTGGAAGCCGAGGTGTGGAAAGGCGATGGGGGTTTGGCAGGCAGGAGCGTGGGGATGGAGCGAGGAAGACTTGGTTTGAGACCTGTTGAGTTTGAGGCAATGGAGGGAGAGTCAAGTACACAGGGGAACCTTGTCAAGGTGGGGACACAGATTTGGAAATGTCACGTACAGAGATGATGGTGGAGGTTCTCTGAATGCATGAGTCTTCAAAGGGGAGGCGTTGACATGAGAGATGAAGAATGAGGACAGGTCCCTGTGGTTGTTCATGGTTAAAGGGACTACTGAGGGGCAGTCAGCAAGGAGGGAGAAGCCTACAGCCTCCTGGAACCGAGGGGTGGGGGTGGGGGTGGGGGTTTCAGAAAAGTCAGTAACATCCAATCCCGTGGAGCTGAAAGAGCAGCAGGACAGGTTGGATTGCTCTCTGGCGGTCCTGGGGGCGAGCTTGGATAGACTGTTGGCAAGGGGAAGTCATATTGCTCTGCTCCTGGGAGGCGATGGAATGGTGTGTTGGGAGCTTCTGCATCCTTAGTTATTTCTGTACTAGAGACCCAATGCATGAAATTCGTGCAAGGGGCTCAGCCCTTGCAGCCACGGCAGCTTGCCTCGGGCTTTGCAGCCCTGGCTTTGTCCAGAAGGTCGTCTGGATGGACATCTGGAAGGTCGTTTGGTTGTCCAGTCCAATTAGCATATTATGCTTTTATTATTATAGATGGCCGGCATACTCGCCAATTACAGACACCTTGCCTAAAGTGTCTAAATAGGGTTCCCTAAGGACAGAGTCCCCTGACATAGGGCCTATACGCTATAGTCTACAGATCTGTGTATCTATTCTGTATATATTGTTATGTATTTATCATCTGGTCATTTATGAGTGACTCCATAGTGCCTTGGGATGAGCCCTGCGTCAGAGGTTAAGGGATATGGTTTCAGATTCTGGCTCTGATGCCAACCAATTGCATTCCCTTGGCCAGATCCTTCAGCCAGAGCTCTGTCTACACACCGGCAAAGTTACTTGCCACTCCTTATCGCTGTTCACATTGGAGTCCCCCCAAATATATTACCTTGCTCATTGCGACTGCTCAGTAAATGCGTTTGCTGCATGGATGGATGGACAAAGAGCCAGGTGGGCGAATGACGAGTTCTGGAGCTCAGTCTGCCCATCTATAAACCAAGGGATTATGACTCCAAGCCTCCTAAGATTCCTTCTATCGGCAATCATCTATATAGGGGTGGGGAACATCCAGCCCATGGGCCATATAAGGCCCGTGAAATCACTTGGCATTAGAGGTGAATTAATTAAATGTTTAACCAAATAGAGCAGCCTAATTTTTCAGTTGATAATTTTGTATGGTACGAGGAAAAAAAAATACATACATACATATATATATATATATATATATACACACACACACACATATATATATATATACACATTTTTTTTTAGAGGCCCGGTGCATGAAATTTGTGCACAGGTAGGGTCCCTAGGCCTGGCCGGCAATAAGGGCCGATCTGTGGGGCAACCAGTGGGAAGATCGGGGGACCCTGCTAGCACCTACCTTGGCTGACCTGGGGCCTGCAGGCAGCTCCTGTGTTGAGTGTCTGCCCCCTGAAGTCAGTGCGTGTCATAGCGACCGGTCGTTCTGCTGGTTGTGCCACTGGTTGTTCCACTGTTAGGTCGATTTACATATTAGGCTTTTATTATATAGGATAAAAGTCTAAGCAACTGTTATGACTGGACGACCGGAAGACCAGCCGGTAGCTATGATGTGCACTGACCACCAGGGGGCAGATGCTCAATGCAGGAGCTGCCCCCTGGTGGTCAGTGTGCTCCCACAGCCAACCTCCCACAGCCAGCCTACCTCCCGCGGTCCCTCCCCCCATTCAGCTGGCCCTGATTCGCCAGTTTGAGGGACCCCACCCATGCATGAATTCGTGCACTGGACCGCTAGTGATGTTATAAATATCCAAATGGTCCTTGGCAGAGAAAAGGTTCTCCACCCCTGGTATGCCTATTCTTTTTGGATCACAAGCAGAGTTCTTCCAAAGTTGCTTAGAGCCAGCACACCTGGGCCAGTTAGGTCTTGCAAGCTTGTTGGATTGAATCTCCTTGAGGGTGAAGACTGGGTCATTTATTGTCACAGCACAATAGCCTTTCCTCTGTGATCAGTGATGAGATCTGAGACGTGAACACTCAGGGTTCATTGAATGAAAAGCGAATCACTTCCAACCACCTTCTGATTCTCTAGAGACACATTTCAGAGTATGTAGCATGTGGTCCTCATGGCAGACAACGTGCCGTAGTATCCACCAGCTGCTCAAAGATTATCCTCGTAACAGGCCAGGGATGTGTCCCTGTGGCCAGTGTTGGGTGTGACATCTGCATGAGGCTTTGCAACCTCAGGTTTGGGCTTGTCCCCACATCTACCAGCCCATCAACACAGAATCAGGAACCACCATGGATGTCAGACCCCAGCCACGGTGTAAAAGGGCAGCTGACAACTTGCTCAGTGTCCAGAGGTGAGTCGCCAGGGGAAGGGTCTGGAAATGACCTTGAATGAGGAGTGGTTTCAAGAAGGGAATTGGTGGGGGGTGGGGGTGGTGGTTTTAGCCGGAAGAGAGGGAGGTCTGACTGCTGGGGTGAGTGCAGGAAGGGGTGCTGCAGAGGCTGTTGTCCAGGTTAACTTGGACTAGAGTTGGCCTTTTTCTCTGTATGGGCTCTCCGAGGACAGACCTGCCACTTGCCGATATGAGTTGCAGGGAGGCTGATATCTGCTCAACCTAAGGACTTTAAAAGATTTTTAAAAGAAACAACAACACCCAAGTTATAAAAATACTAGAGGCCTGGTGCACGAAATTTGTGCACCGGCAGGGTCCCTAGGCCTGGCTGGCAATCAGGGCCTATTGGGGCCTTCTGGCTGCCGGCTGGGGCCTTCCTTCGTTCCGTGCCGCCTCCTAGTGGTCAGTGCACATCATAGAGAGCAATCGAACTCCTGGTCTTCTGGTTGAACTCCCGAGGGGACACTTTGCATATGAGCCTTTTATATATATAGACAGACTTGTGTGTCCGTTGAAGCAGGGAAGGGGTGGCCATTGCCAAGGATGAACGAAGGGAGAGCGCTGTAGGTGGGGTGTCTCCCAGGGAGAAGATCCCAGGATTCTAAAGACTCGAGCGCTGGACAAAGAGAATGCTCCTTGCTTGGTCAATTTAGAAACCGTCCTCAGTTTAGAAACAGTCTGTTGGTCTTTGCTGTGGTTCATCTCATTCCTGCCTGGTCTCCTCTGCGCGCATTTTTTTCATTCAGTGGTTTTGGCCTTCGACAGAAAAGACAATAAAACCTCTCTCCTCTCTGTCTTAAAAAGAAGAAAAGGATTTGCTTTGCTTTTCCAAATAAAGAACTTAGAGTGGATGTTAATTAAACATTGCGGCAGTCATTTTACTGCAAATTATTATGTCCAATTATGATGCTGAATACTGGAAACTTAAACAGTGTTGTATGGCAATTATAAACCAATAAAACAGGGGGAGGTGGGGAATCCAAAAGTCAAGAGCTCAGGAACACTGTACCCAAATGGAGAAATTCCATTTGAAATAATTAAACAAACAAACAAGAAAATAAATAAATACTAAGCCCCCAAGGCCAAACTCTATGGCAGTACAGGCCACACACCTCCAAGTTCAGTTTGCTGGGCTGTCCGGAAAGTAGAGCTCTCCGGTCTGTCTGCCTGTCTGTCTGTCCGTCCGTCTGTCAGTATGATCTCTTCAGAGAGGATGGACTTGCTTGACCCAGGACTGGACCCGTCACATTCACATCTGGGGAGGAGCACGTGGGAAAACCCTCCTGAAAAATGGATGGAGAGGGAGCAACTCGGTCTCCATGGCGACAAGGGGCCCCCATCCCTAACAGCCTCTTTTCCGCCTGGAGCCCCATCCGCTCTCTCGCACAGGGACTGGGCCTGAGGTTTGCACGCCCGGGGCCTCCTCTGCGGTGGCTGGTGATGTCAGCGGAGCCGCCGAGGGAGTGATTTTTCTTGGAATCGTGCAGAGGATGGCCCGTCAAATACAAATGAATCTATCAGCTGTGAGGCCCAAAATAAAAACTGATTCACCACCGCGGGTGATTCGCAACCAGCACGGCGGCTCTCGGCTCCCCCGCCCCCGGCTCTGTGGGGTTTTCCTTTCATAGGAGCAGAAACTGTCAGAGCCAGAATGGCTCTCCGGGATCGTCCCACCCCCTCATTTTACAGATGAGGTTTCCTTTGAAGCTCGGTTCCAAGCGGGGTTGGCGTCCAACAGGAAAGCACTAACATCTTCCAGAAGCAGCCCTGGCCTCCCAGCCCAAGGCCCCTTCGGCGTGAACAGCCATGGTTCGGCTCGTCTCAGTCAGCCCCG